>OU426978.1:162270042-163685875 GCA_911387785.2 Aelia acuminata | reverse complement strand
AGCTGCAAGTTGAAACCTGCAAACTTGAAACACGATGATATCTAAAGGTTTAGTATTATTCTCCTTAATTCGTAGTTAGGATTGATAAGTTTGTTTTCCTGTGCTGTGCTACTCAGCTGACCTTCAATAGGCATGAGCAAAAAAAATTTTACATAATGGAAGAACCCTTTCCATTGAATAGTTGTAAACTTAGATTTGAGAATATCCTGGCATTCTTTGAATATCCATAGAGTAAAAGCGAAATTAGTTTTTTATTAAGGAAAATATTTTCTTTTTCATAGAAATTCATTTTTTCTGTTTCACAATGTTTTTTTACTTTTATCTAGCAAAAAATTCATAAAACACAATTAAGGCATCCATAGAGATTATAGTTCAGTTTATGTTCTCAGTTATAAAACACAAAATACCGTTAACACCGTAATTTACAATGATATGTTTCGATTTGTTTTGTTTTTCTTTCTGAAAACTCAATCCATTCTGTAGCAATTTATCGTCGTGACCTTATTTTTCTGGGCATTTTCTTGCTTTTAATTATTGTTATGTTTTTGAACTCCGCTTTTGTTCTGCCCCGCTACTTTGAGATTATTGCTCATTGTGTGAACCAATGATGAACCTCATATTCAATATCATGAATAATTAAACTCTCCTATTAATTTTTTAACAAAGGCTTAGGTAGATATTAAGTATATCCCTACCATTTCTGAATACATTATTTGCAAGTAATTCCATACCTCGAAACATTTAGAGAAATTATTTTTTACCATACAAAAATGTCTGTCGCTGTAACTGTAATAATAACTACTTACACAGCAAATTACCTACTTATTGACGCATTGCTTATTATAAATGTTTTTATAATATTTATGACAGACATACAGTGGTCGTGCCATTTTTAAGTCAATTAGTTTTTTGTTATAAAAGAGAATAAAGTGCACTTAATTGGTTGTGATTTGTATGATGAATTAGAAATTTAAAATTCTTCATCAATTGATGTTATGTAAAATATCCCTCCCACAGGCCATCATCAAAGCCGTATATGCAAGATAGTGCAATAACATTATGCGGTTTAATACCTACATATGTATTGGTCAACACTAATAATTATTTTGTCCGCTCATCGTTTTAAATTTTGTTTAGACAGATGGTTTAGCTTGTTAGTTAAACGTTTATCATTGCAAACGAAAGAACTTTCAAACCGAATATTTATTTTTCTACCAATTATTTATTTTCTACCGATTATACCTTTCTCACTTTTTATTTAGTAATGAGAATAATCGAATTTAATTGACTACATGTTGTAATTTTGTGTTTCGACTTGTTGACAGAAAATATGAATTTATATATTTTAGATTAAATTGAAGAAGTTAACATAAATAACAGTGCCTGCGTACGTCACCATTGAGTTCAGACCGTATGGAAGATTATGTTGACTGCCCTTCTTTGACAAAAGGGGGTAATGCCTTCGATGATTTTCATGGAATGAAGTAAAAGCTCACAGGATTCCAGAAGCAACCATGACTCATGAAACTTCAACCTCTCCCTTCATTATTAGCTGGCAAAATGTATATTAAACCCAGTTCCGCGATAATGCTGTCAACCATATACAATTCCTAATCTGTTGGAACTAACATTGAAAAATTTGCACGACGTTGGGGACAATTATGAATGAATGAATCTTTATTGCTCTAAAGGATACATGTCCTTGTAGCAAGGAGTACAAAGCTGGATTTAAATAATATATAAACATAAATAGTGCTAATATCCTATACACAATAATAGAAAACAGAAAACAAAATTTAAAACTTGTATGGCTCTTTACCATAAGACTACACTATATTTTTTACTACACTATATTATCCATACTTTACAAATATTTATTAATTAAAATAAATACCACCTCATTGCATATAATTGTGTTTCTTATTCATTGACAATAAAAGAGCGGATTTTTAGTGCCTCTTGCATATAACAATATATATTTTTTAAATCTTTGCTATTTTTGGGGTTTAATATATGAAAGTAGTTATCTTGGTCATATGTTAGGCATTGCGGAAGATAAAATTTACGGATAGAGTTGAACATTGGGCAGGAGATTAAAATATGAAAAAGGTCTTCGGGTGTGTTTAGATTGCATATCGTACAATTTTCTTTGGGGTTAATCAGGTGTGTGATATTATTTGTGGTTATTTTGATGGTATGTACGCCAGAGGTTCAAAGTTGTGCTGCAGTTCTAAGATATCGAAATGTAGTGTTGCGGTAGAGGTAATAATTGGCTTCATCCTTTAATGGTTCTAATTTACAGTACAACAGACTATATTTAGATTTTGAAAGCAATTCTTTATCTTTTAGGTTAGTTTTTTTTCTATTGGTGTTTGTAATTTTGCCGATGTCCATTCTTATTTTTACAGGATCAGAAAATATTAATGGGTCAAAATTTGAGTAATTTTCTAAGAAATCCTGTACCTGTGAAACCCAGTTAAATTTTTGTTTGATTTTTGGCTATCATGTAGGGACAGTAATTTCAGGTAACATAATTTAGGGTATCTTATGTTCTCCATTTCCAAAATTATTATTAGCCAATTTAATGTCATTTTTGTCATATAATGGCTAATATGTGTTGAGCGCGTTTCTATTCTAATAATTTGTTGGGGGGTGGATTTGTTCAAGTTTAACAATCTTTTATAAAAGCTCTGATGTACGTTTTCAAGACTGTCGATGTATCTCAGTGCCCAGATAGGTGAAGAGTACAGAAGTGTGCTAACTGCTAGGGATTCATTTAATTTATTTGTTGTTTTCCAAGAGCAGTTTTTTGTCTTTGCACAGATGTCTATTACAGTGCCTATTGCCTGTTTGGCCCGGGCCGTCATTGCAGCTGTGGCTTTATGGAATACCCCTGAGGAACTAATTAGGACGCCAAGGAAAGTATAATCGGTCACAATTTCGATTGGTCTTTTATTATAAACTGGAGTTCTGTATTTCGCCCCTCTGCCTTTATGCACAACTAAAGTTTTGGTCTTTTCTACATTGACTTCAAGGTCGTTTTCTGTGCAATGGTTGTGGCGAATGTTTAATTTATTCTGAGCATCTGGCAATGAATCCCCAATAATTATGAGATCATCAGCGTACAACAATAGAAGGATGTCGCACCAACCGTAAATCGGAATTCCTGTGGCTCCTTTCTTTCTAAAGTAATCCTCGATGTCACTAATAAATAGTGAGAATAGGGCGGGGCTTAGAGACTCTCCCTGCATCACTCCTTTAGTGATAGGAATATTTTCGGTTATTTCAAATCCATTTTTTATATATTGAGTGGCTCTATCATATAAATTCTTGACTAGTCTGATTATTTTTCCACTTAGACCCACCCCGGTTGGGGACAATTATTCAATACATTACTTTTCATCCCAAAATAGTTAGTCCCAATAGCTAGCTACAGATGAGATGACGATAAAATCTGAAGTATTATATATCACTTACTCCTTCAAACTACATCAGATAGAAAAAAAAATCGATATTTTTAGTTATTACTAACAACTGAATTTTTTGATAGAGTAGTATATCGTTAAATGATCTTCAAATCAATCCAAGCAACATCCATGATTTTTTTTTAACAAGAACGTCATAAGTCAATAGTAAATTTAAAAAAATTAAAATCTTAACATTTATTTCTTTTGAAACAGAGAAAAAAATCAGATGTTATCTAAAACGATCTGCTGCATAACAAAAAGTTCAATCGGAGGCTCGATATCGATTCTAAACACATTTCATTCTACTTTTGTACTTCAGATACACTCTCCTGGAAAATAATGGTTTTGTCATATTATGCAGACAGATGTGATAAATGTTATATTAGTATATATATAATACTAAAATTGGAAAAAAAACTTGTGCCTGTTTAAAGTGTAATTATATGGACGAAAACAGAATAGATCACATATACGAAAATAAGATGCAATAATTCACTCATCAGTAGTCTGAAAAATACCCAATCGGAAACATTTTCCATCTCTTGAAGATACTTTAAGGAAATTGGAAAATAGTTGTTTTGTTTTTTGATGCATGAAGTTTTGACAATCTGAAAAGTTTAACCGAAATTCTCAATAACGGCTCTAGCGTTTTTAACTACCTTACATACCTCATTTTTGTTTTATTTCAGAGCTATTATGTTCACACACGCACACAAGTAATTTTGGGGCACTTGGTTATTTGGGCTCAGGGAAACCCATAAAGTGCATTTTCCGTTGATTTTTCCAGAAGCCGAATAGTTTCATAATACCAATACTTTTCCTTACCACACATTTTATGCGATTATTCTGCAATTTTTTTTCTGTGAGCTTTACAGAGGTTTTAGATATTCACAAGTTTATTTATCAATCTATTTTTTAGCCAGTCACGATGTCAACTCTTGCCTACTATTGAGCGCTTCACGGTGCCGTAAAGGATTCCTGATGGATTGCTTTGTGCTGCTTGTCCCCTCTCCACACCCCATCTTAACCTTCTTCACTTCATGGCATGAGTTGTGGATTTACCATTTTTTCTCTGCATTCATTACAACTTACTTTATTACACCTTTATCATCAAAAAAAAATTTTTCTCGAATCTTTCCATTTTTTTTTTCTTGTGTGGTAGATGACTTGGGACTTTTAAGATGTTAAAATGTGAATAGTAGTTACTAAATTTTAAATTGATACTTTTCATATTTTAAATATGATTTCATTGTTTTCCTATTTCTCATATCCTATATTTTATTGGTAGGCAGGAAGGTTGGTACATATTTAAATATTTGTAAATGTTTTATTTATATGTTACTTCCAAAAATTGTCACTGCTCCAGCAGTAAAGTATATCTCAATTGGACAAAATGTTCTGACGATGATGTCTCATTGAATGAAGGGCTGTAGGAACTGATGACAAAGGGTACAAAGTTAGAAGGATGTTCTGGTTAAATGTTTGTTGCATCGACCCAGCTCTCTATCCTTAATCCTCTAATCCTGGCCTTTCATGTTGCTGAAATCCTCCTACCCCTTCTTCCTCTCTTGTTCGCTGAGACAGATTTCGCCATATAATATCAAAGGGTTAATTTATTCATTCCGTATTTTAATAACATTGTTAATGCTTAAAGGGAAAGCATAACAACTCATAATGAAAGAAAACCCCGTTTCATAAAATTGATATTAGTTTTCTCTCCCCCCCTCGCCGCATACGTTTTGTATCCCATTGCTGGAAAAAATTGCTTTGAATGCCGATTTAATGAATGTAATTATTTCTCCTTCACCCATCCAAAACCGATACATGATGACATTAATGAGGAATTAACCTTCTTATATTCCTATATCACCCGAGAACGAAATATGTTTCAACTTCAGTCGAAATTGAAAAAATGGTAAAAAAGAAAAAATAGTAAACTATGAAAAGTAGTGGAGGGATTATTTTTATTTATTGAAGATGAATATTACGCTTTCATTGTTACGTAGCACTATAAATATACCATAATTTACCAAATATTATGTACTGATACAAATAAAAGAAATTAACAAGATAGATAATGTACAACAGTTTTCGTGACGCGATTAAGTTTTGGTCTGGGGAGTGTACCATTAATCATAACAATTTCATGTTCTCAGGAGAAAAAAAACTAATTCGTTCTTCATGAAGCATGAAGGTGGAATTTATTTTCTTTTTTTTTCTTTGATTAAAAAAATAATAATAATAAAACTTAAATACATATATAAAATAATACAATACAAAAACAAATAATATTAAATAAATACATAAAATAAAATTAAAATTGTTGCATTAAATAATCTGAAGGTGCAATGCCTCGGGATTTAACGCAGTTCCTATGAAATTCCTCTCATACAATGGAAATGCCACGTTGAACCTTACTGCAAAAGGAAGGAGCATTGTCTTGGAAATGGTTCTATTGTCAATATTCTCCATGCTTAAATCAACATTCAACTCTATTATTGATTTATCAGGAGCACAATATTGCGCATGAAGTCCGTTTTCACAGAAAGCAGACGACTATCCTGGAATTATTTCTTCATTTGAAAGCTATTATATCCTCCCGCAATATTTTTTCGTTATTTTTTGTTTTAAAATAAGAAACACTTTTTTTATATGCCACTTTTTGTTAATAAGTGTTTGTTCTAATCAATTTTTAAAATATAATATATCATTGATGTGCAACAAGTATCTCTTGGATGAAAAGGGTGTAAGGAGGATAAGCAACATTTTTACAATTTAAGTAAATATAAGTCCAAATATCCAAGTCCCGCAAAATGGGCTGTGCGCGTGTGCAGTCTACGTGAGTGTGTGTGTGCTTGTGTGTGAGTATGAACATCCTAGCTCTGAAACAATTTCTTTTTTACGAAACTGAAATTAGGTATTCTAAGTATTTGGAGCTCGCGATGTGACAGCAAAGATTTTGCCGAAATTGAGTGAACGAAGGAGATGTTTTATCCCAACGGCTATCTATTTATTTTTATCTTTACGATTTCTCATAAAAGGCTATAATGATTTTGATTAAACCTTTCATGTTTAATCCTAATGAAGTATTCTTCGGTGAGGACATCGCACCAGATTTTCATTACCCATTACCACATGTGACTCGATTTTTTGGACACATTTATTCCATGATCTACATGCATCATAAATTAGTTAAATATAATAAAAAAGACTTAATTTATTAAATTACTGTATTCTTTAACAGTTTTTTTGTAATTCTGTACAATGAAAGATTGCGCCAATATAATATTGATATTAGAAAAAAAATTTAAACCAGCAGAATTCTTATGTCAAACAAAATAAACGTTTGATTTTATTTAAAAAAAAAATCCTGATCTGCTCCTGTAACAAACTCTTAAACTTTCCATCTGATATAATTCCATCTGATATATCCTTTATGCTTGCATTGTTACTTGTCCTCTTTATTCTCGTGGTAGAATCGACAGTGTTGTGTACCTTTGTGGCATAGATGTTTTGGATGTTTCAGATGTTGCCTAGACGATTAGAAACATGATATAGAATGATAGCTGTTCACGTGAGTGGATGAAAGTAATCTCAGGAGAGTGGGACCACAGTATATGTCTATGGCTCGGAAAGGTGGTTTATACTAGCACTCACTTGTTATAAGTAAATGGCACTAGTAGATGGAAGATATTCATCTAAGGTAGCGCGGGTCGAAATCTGCCTTTTCAATGTAAAAGCTAAAAGAGACTTTGGGAGTTCAAAAAGGAGAATTAATTCATGATCAAAGACGGGGCAAGTTGGGCGGGGAGATTAGGCCCGGAGATAGTCGGGAATTAATTATGTGCAACTGGGAGGATAGTAATTTTATGAGAGGGATCTTATCGTTCAAAGAAGGCGGTCGGAATAATTAAGGTATTGTAAGAAGTTTCTCAGAATATTTGGCAGTTTGATTCCCTCCCTGTCAGCCCTCCTTAATACTACGGCTTTCTCATCCCACCCTCCCTCTCCAAGTTATCTCTCCTTCTCAATAATGACTTCATTAAATTAATTTAATTATATGCAAATAATATTTCCAGATATTAAATTGTAAAATGATCCTTAAATAAATGATAAATATTTCAAAATCTTTAAATGTTTCTTTCTTTCTTCTCTATTTAACATACATAATCAAACAATCAAACAAATGAATATTTAATATTTATGTTCATATCTTCATTTTCATAATATATTATGTTTATGCCAATAAAATATTATACTACATTATTTCTCAAAGCCTCTTTTTTTTGTCGGTACGCCATAACTTCCTTAGTAGTTCATCAAATTTCATGATTTATGCATAATTTTAAACATTTCCTTAACCGCTACACCGGAAAAATCTCTCATTATGCCTTCGATTGCGAGTTATAGGTGCAAAACCGCGGTTCTTGAAAATCAAAATGGTCATAGAAGTTTCTAAATGGTCTCAATCTTTTCAGGTTTTCAAGGAGAAGATTTTCGAGCATAAACATTTTTTCGATAAACCTCGAGTTGTAAGCGAAAAATTTAAATGGTCGCAGGGCTTTTTCGAAGGTGTCATTTTTTTTTTAGTTTGTCGAGACGAACATTTTTGGTTAAATACACTTTTCCGATTGTCGGCGTCTTTTGTGAGTCACAAGCAAATACATGCGATGTCAGTCAATCATATAGTTTTACAAATGCGCAGTATACGATACTAAATATAAGGCGTGTAGGTACTTTAATTAAGTGGAATCTAAGTGAATGTAAGAATCTAAGTGGAATCTAAGTAGGTTAGAGTGCGAATGCTTCGCACGGGTAGCTAGTTTAAAATATTTTGATTAATTAATTAAAATGAAATTCATTTAGTTATATGCAAGTAATATTTACCGGAATTAAATTGTGAAATGGTTCTTAAATTAAGGATAAAAATTACATACTTCGAAATCTTTAAATGTTTCCTTCTTCAATATTTAAATCTAAATAATCGATTGGCGAAATGATAAATAATATAACAATAGGTGTGTAAACAGTAAAAATAGTGGAACAAAGAATATACAAATAACCTCTCATAGTGATGAGGGAGAAAGGGTTAGTTATCTGCAAATAATAGGTTCTGTTTTAGAAAGGGTTGTAGAAAGGGGTAGAAAGGGTTCTATTTCATTGTAGCCGAAGTTTTGACCTATACAACAGATCTTATTCAGGGCTACACGATCGTTTTTAAAACTAACCAATCGAATTAAGAATAAAAAGAGTGAGGAAAGAACTTGCGCAGTATGTTAGCTAACAAAGTGCTTTAAGCGCTTGTAGGAACATACCTAAATTGTATTTTTCTAAAAATCTCTGCTTGTATTGACTTCAATGTCATCTCCATCTGTTGTCATTATCATTGATTATTTAACCTGACACACTTCAAAGTTAGCAGAAATATGCGTGGCTTAATTAAGTGGCAGACCTAAATTTTGCTTATCTTGGAATAATTTGGATAGGGATCTGACTCTGTAACTCCATTTTACTTATCTTCCGAAGGACAGCATAGCTAAGGAGATATTCTTTAAAATATCCTAGGGCAACTTGACGTGCCCGCGAAAAATAAAATTCAACTTCTGAGCAGTAGTTAGCTATCCTAACCACCAAAACACTTCAGTTTAGTTACTTATGTTGTCGAGCTATGAAATAAATAGAGTTATAAACTTATGATAATATCTAACGGTGGCATTGATCCAAAATGGTTAATTATTTATGTCTTTTTCAACATGAATTATGTCATCATAGGTTTATGCCGAAAATAGTCAGACGTTTTTGGATATTATAAGAAAAAAAAATCAATCACCGTATTCCATCTCCCAGTTTATTTTTTGCAGCGTGTTTCAGATAATATTATAACTTGAAATTCCGTGAAATTTCCAGGTGTGCTATTAGCGAGCTGTGACCCCTTTCTCAGTAAGCATAAGAGATTAAATCTGTTGTAGCTGGACGTTGTTTCCCTCACAATAGTTATACCAGAGGGTTGGGTCGTCACCCGTTTAATTCCTGGTAGCCCATTCTACTATCGCTGCTTACAATATTCCCATTCCATTCACTGACCTACTATTGATATATAATTGTAAATTTAATATATGTAACGTTCACTTATATGTAAATATTGAAATATCAGAGTTTTCATTGGTTGTCGTTTACAACTCTAGAACAATGATTCATCATAATATATTGCTCGTTCAGTGCGATCCGTATTGGTCAAAATAACATAGGTTTTTTTTTATTAGTGTTTTATTCACTAAATATCTTTCAATTTTCTTCTACTATTTTTATATAAGACCGCTTATACATCGTAATGGAGATGATTCCATTTTAAAAATCAGGTAAAGTAGGCAACGGACATCAAAAGAAGTATAAAGAAACAAACTTCCGTTCGTTCTTCTATACAATAGTTTGTTTTTTCATTTGTGTCGGACAACCAATATATTTGTATACTATCTTTTGTTTAACATACGGAAGATTTTTTTTAACTTTTGCACATCTTGACCTAAAGCAGATATAGTCGCGTAGCAGGAGCGAATGGGGAAAGGCTATCTCTGAAATGACTACCAGATTTACCTGATCAAGTTCCGGAACTCCTAGCAGTTTTGCTGCTATTTATAGTTCTTTTTGGGTATCATTTTATTCATGTCATTATCATTTGGAATGACAATATCATTGGCATAGCCATGATATGTACTTCAATGATTTAAGACTACATATGTCCGGTTGGGTATAGAACGGTTATAGTTTAATGCCCGGTTTTAACCTGCCAATACTGGTTTAGTGTCGTTCCGATAATAATAAAGCTGATCGGTTATGATCAACTCCACCTCCCCCATCCACCGCACTGCTAGTAATCTCCTTTTGAATTATTCTTTTGGAAAAGATTGAGAATATTGCCATTATACTTTTTTACTTTTTCTGATGCCACGGGACATATTGGTCAGAGACGGCTTTTAAATTACAATTTCTCTATAACACAAATAGTTTTTAATTCTTTCGATCATGTTTTTTTTAATGTACATAAAGCTAATCTCAAAGTCAATTGCCTTTTCGCTCCTTTATGCTAGAAAAATTACCAATTTCTAACAATATATGTGACAAAAAGAAGTATTGATCGATGCTCGAGGGTATTGAAGTTCTAGGAATTATTGAACCCTCAACTAGATGACAAGAGGATGTTGACAGCTAACCCGGACAGGTGCTAGTTCGTTAAAGGGGACCGAATTTGGTCGAGTGTTGGTTTGGTTTTCAATTTTACATCAATGACTAGAAGCCGATGTAGTGTCATGCTCCGTTCAGGGGGTCAAGCTTATGGACAGGTACTTTCTACTTTTTTAATGAGTTTGTAGTTTTTTTTTTCTTCGAAAGGATAAACAATTATTTGAAAAAAAAATGTTTTAAAATCACAACTCCCTGCAATAAAGAACAAAAATATTAATCGTGAAAAAAAAAAATTGAATACATTCTGTCTCAGTTTAAGTCAAAGGTAATATTGATGGTACTGAGCACATTCACATCTTAATTACAAATATGAAGATAAATATAACTTATGTAAATTACAAAAGAAATCTTTGGAAAAAGAAATAGATAGCTATGGATGATGTTTAAGGTTAGAGTGAAATTTGAAGTTGTCTGGCATTAATAGTAAAAGAAACGGGACAGGGAGGTGATGAAGAGTTTTATTGGTATAAATAAAATGTCGCCAACCTTCGTTCTGGGACCACGCAGGGAGGCATACCTCAGATGACCAAGTATCGCTCCTTTATAAACGGCCATGTTTGCTTGGTATCTGAGGCCCCATATCGCACCTCCCAAGCGGTTCAGGCCGTTCAACGTTTGGGCAACCCATTTACCCAGGTAGTCCAAACGAGGAGTCACAATAAAGCGTCTTACAAACCTTACTCCGATGTTAATTGTTAAATGGCCTAATAACTTATATTTTAATAATATAGGAGGTAAATTAAAATATGTTTTGGTTCAAAATCGATAGTAGAACAAATAACCATATTTTACAAATCTAATTTTTTTCAAAATATAGAGTTTGGCTCATATTTCACTTTGGCGTTATACTGAACAAATGATGTATTATTTAATTTGTATTTGACGAATGACTGAATTATTATGTATCCATAGAAACTTAAATAATGACAATTTTTTTTGGTATTAACAATTATGGAGTATTTAATAATACCTACTCTTTTCTAATATCTTGCTTGTCTTGAATGACTCTGGTGTGTGTTTTGATTACTCTTGTGGCTAGGTAAATCAATATCTTTTCAAAAACCTCTCACTCAGACAAGGGTGCAATCAACTCTGAACTATTCTTAATAGGATATCTCGCCAGAGCTATGCAGCCCTATGGGTGAGACAAAGTTATTTTCTTAGAGATAAGCATGGATTTTGTTCCACCACAGCGCAATCTTAGCGATAATAAATATTTCAGGATATATTCAGAAGGATATCTCGCCAGAGATACGCTGCCCAAGTGAAAAAGGTGATTCCAAGAGATAAGCATGGACCTTGCCGCAGGAGGATGCTATCCAAGCAAGACTTCTAGCCGAGTTAAGGACTTTCCAGTCTCAACCGAGCATCCGAGGGGACCCAGCCCTCCAATGCAGCGTCTAAGACTCCTCTCAAAGCAGTATCCAGGAAACAAGTCCTGCCTATTATTCCAGAAGGGAAGGGGATTCCCAATCTTAACCCTACACCTGAGGGGACCCAGCCCTCAAATGCAGCAGATTAGACCTTTAAACAAAGCAGGACATAAGTCCTAATTACTGCTCCGTTATGGGAGAAATGAATGTAGGAGAAGGTTTTGAAAGAAAAATACGATAAACAAGGAAATATTCCAGGATGATGTCAGGCACTAACATAGGAGACCTCACAGCACGGCAGATGACCAAAGTCTGATTGGACTGGAAATCAGTGGGAGCATTTGTACCCCACTACTAGATTAATTAAATGAAATAAGAACTATTCAATTAATTAAAAAATTACCTCTAATGTTCAATCAAAACCAAGGACTATTCAACTTTACAAAAACATTAAGACTGAAATTTACTTAGAGACTTGTAAATTCTTCAAATAAAAATTATATTAGCATTATTTACATTCTAAAATAAAATATAATGAATCTGTATTCACATCAATTTTTAGTGCCTACCCAAATATAATACACTGTATGGTATATTACTTACCCTGTACTGGGAAACCCCCAGATTTTTTATGCTAGTATCATAAATTATTATTACTCTTATATTGTATTATTACTCTTGAGTAATTTAACTTTCCTCTATGATGAAAACATTCATAGCTCTGTACTTGTGTTGCAGATGGTGGAGGCTACGTGATGGGGGGAGGGTGTTCTGACTCAGACCTCACCCTGTCTGAGCTGGAGGAGGAGGAGTCGCTGCCTTACCCGGGCTTCGTCCAGATCTCCCTCAAGTACCTCGATCAGCATTCCCGTCCGCGGACCTGGTGCCTCTTCATCATCACCAATCCATATCCTTTCTCTGACAACCATATCTAGAACTCATGAGTTCGAAACTTTGATGTTGGGTGGATCTACGGATCAGTTGTTACGCAAAATACCTAAGTACTACGTACATGCACTAGTCAAATATAAATATATACTAGGTAGACGGATTTGTGCACAATGAAAAATTCCTATGACTTAAACACACTGACTAAAAATACCAATATCCCATACCATTTACTGACTTTACTTATTTCCTTGAAACATTTATTTAAAAAGGAGTATCTTAAATATCTGATATGATGATAAATTGTTATCCTATTTAATGTTTGTCGTTTATCTCTTATTTTATTTCTTCAATTTAGTTGCATAGATTATATTTTGGCCCCTTTATTCCATCAATCGCTGCATCTACAGGAGTTTAAACTGTCACCAGTACATACAACAGGAAACCTTAATGTCGGAATGTATAATAAACATATTCATGAAATCATCTTATCAACGAAAAATTGAATGCAACTATGAACTATGAAAATAGACACAAAATAAATGATAGCTGAAGTCATTGACAGAAACCATACGCCGAAAATAACAGGAAAAAATTTCAGATATGTTAAAACAATGAACGAGGATGATTTGAGGACATTTGAGTACAACAGCTATTTTCGGGTTTCTCTGTGTGAGGAAGAAAGCCCCGCGCAATAAAGGGATTCTACAATATTGAATCAATTGTCAAATGCCATATGACAATATTGAAGAGCAAACATTCCTCATATCTCATCTTATATCTTATATCTCAGCACATCGTCCAACTACTGAAACTCCTGCCTTAGTTGGAGATGTTGCCCCGAAGTGTAGAAGAAAGAGCTGTCTTCTCTCCAGACTCCACTCTCCCATCAAAAGACAATCCCTCTGCCCGACTAGACTGAACTGACCGATAAGCTTCCACGAGTGAAGTCTTAAAAACCTTGAAATCCCTTGAAAAAAAATTGTATACATTCAGAAAATACTCTTTTTTTATAGTATATCAAATGGAGACTTTTTAGTTTGCATTCCAAATTTACTTTAACATATCTAAATATGAAGTTTATAGCAATGATACGTCAATCCCATCTTTTTTTTGTTGCCTCGCTCTCTGTAATGTTGTCCAGTGTTCTACAACTTTTTTTGCTCCACCTGTGTTAAGTTAAAAACAATCGTATAGATCAAATCAGACGGGAAACAAATTTTTGGCACCCTTATAGATAAGTAGGTTGGTAATTAAAATATAAAGAAATTCAAAGTTGAAAAATGGATTAATTAAACGGATTAATTAAACTAAATAAAAAAAGGATCAGCTGTTTGGGACCTCTTCGAAGAAGCCACACTTCAGGTCAGTCTGACATTTTTTGTAATTTTTATGTGTTGTTCATGCAAAAAAATGCTCTGTCTTGTGTTTTTTAGACAATTTGAGTGCGCGTGTTCCATAAAATAACAGACAGTTGTTATATTTGTGAAAGGTTGGGTGGCCAAACGCCCCTCTTAGTTGCCCAGAGCTCTAGGCTCTGTAGCGACATACAAAAGACCCCAAAATGTCTTCAGCCAAACTTAGCACAATGAATCGAACAAATCTAAAGCAAATAGACACGGTAATTGTCCAAAAAAACATCAGTTCAAAAGTCACATCCAACCCTAACCTAACTGAAGCTACAACCAGCTATGCCAAAGCCACCGCTACCGAACGGTTTTCAAAACGAGAAAACGCTATTATATTACACACCTACCCTGGGATTAAACAGAAAGATTATGTATTGAAAATTGCAGCATTAATTGACCCGAAATATATTCGCTACACCTCTAGGATCTCAAACTCTAGATTTTGCATCCATTTTAGTAATAAAGAGGTATTAGATAACCTCCTACAGAACCATAAATCCATTAACATAGACAATAAAGAAATATTAATAAAACGTCTTGTAAATCCGGCCAAAAGGATAATTATATCGAATGCTTGCCCTTCAATACCCCATGAGATTATAGAAAAAGAACTAAAAAGCTTAGGTCTAAGATTAGTCTCCCCTATGCATTTTCTTAGGGCTGGGTACCAGGACCCAAGATTGGCCCATGTCCTGAGTTTTAGACGACAGGTTTATATCCCACCTGACGATCTCAACAAACTACCTTCCTCTTTATTAATTAAGCACGAAACCGTGTCATATCGCATTTTCTTAAGCGAAGATATTGTGTCGTGCTTTATTTGCAAGCAACCGGGCCACATATCCACTGACTGTCCAGAAAATGACAATGACATTCAGGAAATACAGACCCAAGAGGGAGAAGACTTATTAATTCATTTTAACTCAGAAACTAATAAAAAAATCGAACAAACGAGCGCCATTCGCTCGTTGCTTGATACACCTAACCAGTCTCTACCCATTATTACAGTACAGCCAACCCCAGTTTGTCACCATGACAACCGATTAGCATCAACAGAAGCCAATGTAAACATCAAAGGCGACGAGGCTGAGAAACGGAACTCTGGTAACCATGGTGACGTTGACCACAACAAAGCCGTGACTGCTGAGCCCAATTGTAATAAAGAAACAGCTGTTGATAACAGCAAAAATTCAGTATCATCTCCGACAGTGGTTTCTGGCATAAAAAGGTGCCACCCTAGCCCTCCTCCTTCTACAGTATCTACCATGGAAATAAATCTTATGCTAGACACCAATAATGATTCAGAAAATATTGTTAATTTTGAAGAATTTCCACCTATGGAAGCAATACAATCAGCTAGCAAAAAATCCAAAAAATTAAAAAAGACTGTTAAAAATACTAAAATTAACCTTGAAGAAGCTCGAAAATCCATCGATGAGAACAAGCACAAATATCCTATTTCATTCGAAGATTTAATAAAATTAATCGATATGGCTCCTGATACGAAAGATCTGAACAAGCTAGTGCATGAGTTCACAGATAATATAGAAGGCATTAGGGCTATGCTGGCTGACACCAGAAACCTGGTTACAAATTGGCGCTCTAAGATCAAAATATCTCAGCTTCTCAAGAGACAGTGGGACTCAAAGGATACTACCATAAACACGGAAGATAGCTCTGACTAATTAGTCTAACCAATCGTTGTACATTTTTTCTCTCTCTTAATTTTTATTTGATGATGGTCAAAACTTCCAAAACATTAATCGCACAATGGAACTGTAACGGACTTTTCAAACATTACGAATATTTTAAATTGTTACTAACAGAAGAGAACCCAACCTGTTTTTGTTTGCAAGAGACACACTTCTTGAAATCTCAGAGATTCGACCTAAAAAACTACAACGTCTATCGAAGAGATAGATCTGATGGTAAGGCCGCTTGGGGCGGAGTAGCAACAATAATCAAAAAAGAAATTTACTCGGAAGAAATAAACATTAAATCTACTCATGAAGTTCTAGCCACAAAAATTTACTACCCAGAACCAATATTTACATACCACCAAATAGAGATTTTACAGCGAATGATCTTCAAACCATAGTGGATCAACTCCCTAGACCTGTAATACTTGTTGGGGACCTGAATGGACACAGCACATTGTGGGGTTCTACATTGACTGACTATAAAAACAGAGGGGCTGAAATTGAAAAGTTTATTAATTCTAATAACTTTCTAATTCTTATCAACGATGGATCCCCAACTCATCTCTGTACGAATGGTTCGCACTCTGCGATTGATTTATCTTTTGTTGACACTAGAATTTATCACAGAGTTCAATGGAATATAAAAGACACTTTGTATGGAAGCGACCACTACCCGATCACCATAACGCTCGATGATAACTTCACCAGCAACAAATCAAATGAAATACCGAGGTGGTCTTACAAAAGGGCCGACTGGGAAAAATTTTCTTGCCTGCTGGAAAAAGAAATAGAAAGGAAAAAAGAAAGGGTCACAGAAGTGGAGGAAAATATTTCTTTCCTCAATCTAAAAATCCTTGATGCTGCAGGAAAAAGCATTCCAAAGACAATAACTTTTCAAGATAGACGCATGGTCCCTTGGTGGAATGAAGAGTGCCGCATCGCAATAACGAACAAAAAAAGAGCTCTAAATAAATTCAAAAAAACTAAATCACCAGAAGACTTCAATGAATTTAAGAAAACGAGATCAATCGCAAAAAAGGTATTAAGGGCAAGCAAAAAAAACTCATGGACAAACTATATCAGTTCTATCAACAGTAATTGCACCATAAAAGAAGTTTGGAGAAAAACAAATGCAATACAAGGATCCACTAAATATGAGCACATTTCTGCAATTCAGACCGACGGCCGAATAATTAATGATCCATTCAAAATTGCTCAAAGTTTAGGTTCGCATTTCTCTTCAATGTCGAAAACAAACAACTATAGCCCAGACTTTCTGCAGTATAAAATAGTTCAAGAGGAAAATACCATCCAATTCGACACAGACGATTCTGAAATTTACAACCATCCATTTAGCCTAAGAGAAATGAAAAATGCTCTGGACAAATGTAAAGATAAATCAACTGCAGGGCCCGATCAAATTCCATATATTTTTTTGAAAAAACTACCTTTCAATGCCAAATCATTTCTTCTTTCTATTTACAACAGACTTTGGACAACAGGCATCTTCCCAGAATCATGGAGAAAGGCAATCGTTATTCCGATCAAGAAAAATCCCAAAGATATACAAATCAATAACTTCCGGCCTATATCCCTTCTTTCGTGTAGCTCAAAACTTCTCGAAAAAATGGTAAATGATAGATTAATACATTACTTAGACTCCAAAAACTTCTTCTCAACTTCTCAATGTGGTTTTAGAAGACACCGATCCGCCATCGACCAGATAATGAAGCTTGAAAGCGAAATCCAAACTGCGTTTTCAAAAAAAGAACACTTAGTTGCTATCTTTGTTGACATCCAGAAGGCTTACGATACTATGTGGCGATATAATGTGGTCAGGACACTTTCACAAGTTGGCGTGACAGGGCGATTGTTAACCTTTGTCAACAACTTCCTAAAAGAAAGAACATTCCAAGTAAAAGTTGGCCCTAACCTCTCTCAAACGTTCATACAAGAAAACGGCACACCCCAAGGATCTCCCCTGAGCGTAACACTATTTTTGGTAGCCATAAATAGCATTGCAAATACAAAACCAAATGAAGTGAACTGCTCCATATTTGCTGATGATTTTGCAATTTATATAAGAAACAAGTCCCTCGAATATATTGAATGGAGGCTGCAAAAAGCATTGGAAAACCTTGAAAAATGGTCCAAAACAACAGGTTTCAGTTTCTCAAATAAAAAAACATTGGCTGTTCATTTCTGCAAAAAAACAAAATGCCTAAAAAATCCCTCATTAAACCTATTGAATCAGCCTGTTGTTTATACAGATTCAATCAAATTTCTTGGGATATACTTTGATAAAAAGCTAACGTGGTCTCCTCAAATACACCATGTTAAGTTAAAAAGCCAAAAAAGCCTAAATCTACTAAAAATTCTGGCCAACACTCAGTGGGGATCCGACCGCCGAACACTGCTAAGGATTTACCGTACTCTGATTAGACCTATTATGGATTATGGGGCAGTTGCTTTTAGCTCAGCAAGTACCTCAACCTTGAAACACTTGGACCCAATTCACAACCAAGGACTTCGTCTCTGCACAGGTGCACACAGAACCACGCCAGTAGAAAGTTTGTATGTGGAGAGTGGGGAGCCCTCTTTGGAGACAAGAAGGAAATATTTAGCTTTGGCATATGCTGGAACATTGATGTCAAGGAAAGATCTCATCGCATCAGAACTTACATGGCACTCAATTACAAACGAAGAACATAACCCATTCTGTAAATGCTTCATTAACAGGGTCAAAAAATTAACTTACGAGTTGAAAATAACTTTTCCTAAATTTTTTAAAGTCCCAAATAATTCGGCACCTCATTGGATACAATCAAAATATTACACTGATTACAGTTTATCAAAATTTTCGAAGCCCACAACACCTCCATGTGTATTCAAACAAATTTACAAAGAACGGGTAGAGCTCTACTCCGACTACTGCCTATGGTTCACCGATGCTTCTAAATTAAATTCACTAGTTGGCTGCGCAATAGTCGCTGATTCCATTTGCCAAAAATTCACCCTGCCTCAATCAAATAGTGTTTACACCGGAGAACTTTATTCAATCTTCAAAGCCCTCACCCTCATATCAAAACACCAACACAGATGCCATCTAATCGTGTCGGATTCACTAAGCTCTTTGAAGTCTTTAGAAAACAAGAAATCGAAAGACATATTAGTGACGAAAATTCAACTACTTCAGAGAGAATGCATGCTCTCTGGAAAAGTCATTAGCTTCTTGTGGGTCCCATCTCATTTGGGTATTGGAAGAAACGAGGAAGCTGACAGGGCTGCGAATGCCGCTAGAACGGATCCTGCTACCGAAGTGAGGCATATCAACAAGACCACCCCTCAAGACTGGAGGAACTACGTCAAGAAAAGAATACATGATATGTGGACTACTGAGTGGAGAAACAGGAGCTACAAATTGGGAAAAATCAAAGATAGTCCTGATAACTGGAAAACTGCAGAGAGAAGAAATCGACGCGAAGAAGTTATCTTGGCAAGGATGCGTCACGGACATACCTCCGTAACGCATACTTACCTCCTAAAGGGACTGTACCCTCCGACCTGCAAGTCCTGCAAGGTACTGCTTACAGTTGAACACATTCTGCTGGACTGTGTGGCCCTTAAGGATTCAAGGAAGGAGTGCAGCATTAGCAGCAGACTGGACATCGCTCTTGGCGACACAGAGACCGCTGTTGAAAACTTGATTAAGTTTTTGAAAAAGACACAGTATTATCACCTTATTTAGCAATTCTTCTGTAAAATAGAACTCTTTGTAATTTTATGTAAAGATACTTCTAATTATGTAAAACCCCAGGAAAAATACTAAAATTGTACCAAAAAAACAACCATGTATTCATGCTAATGACCCAACATGGGTAGATGCATCTGTAAATAAATAAATAAATAAAAAAAATGATAATTGTTTTATTTGAATAATTAAAACCGTAAATATGAAATCAAATAATTTAAAAATATTGTACGTAAATTAATATAAGATAACTTATATATCATCTTTATTGCATCAATTTAAACAATGTATTTATTGAGAGTAGACTTTATATCTTAATACTTTTTCAATACATTATTTTTATTCAAATAATAATGATTAAGGGAGGTATACATTTAATAAAGGAATAAATTCAGATTGAATAACATTGTAAGTAATAAGTAAATGATATAATATTTACTCCAAAACAGTGCATTGTGTATTTAAAGATTAATAAAATAATTTTTTTATTAATCGTTATATATACAGATCATTTAAAGAAGATGACCTATATGTGGTTTATTATATATTGCTAAAAGTTGTGAATGATTCGGTGTTCACCCCTTGACCTTTAAGAAAAAGCCTGACAAATTAATTGTGTGGGGTGAAGACAAAGTACATCGATCGTTTGGTTTTTTTTCACCTCTCTTCT
This sequence comes from Aelia acuminata, assembly GCA_911387785.2. Taxonomy (NCBI): domain Eukaryota; kingdom Metazoa; phylum Arthropoda; class Insecta; order Hemiptera; family Pentatomidae; genus Aelia; species Aelia acuminata. Next base: position 163,665,375 of record OU426978.1, on the reverse strand, counting down.
TTCTCGCTAATTTCAAATTACGAACCCCATTGTTGATCCGAAAACATTTTACAAAGCTGTTCTCCTTCAGGCGGAAACTTTTGTATCGTTTTTAGAAGCTCAATGTTTTATTCGAATAAATGAGGAATGACCTTTTCAAATATAAAAGGTTATTTTATTTGGATTTCATCCTCGCCGACTATTCTTTCAAAATTCATTCTACCAACTAATGACAACCCGCTTTCGGATATAGATATTTATAAAATATAACAGGACATCCTTTTGTTGATTATTATTGTCCATTAATTATGGTGGAGATTCTGATTTTGAAAAAAAAAAAATAATAATCTAACACCGTGATACGCAATGATCAAAATGATGAATAGACGAAACATTTAAAGAAATCGACATTTAAAGACAAACATAGAAAATCATAATATGTCATCACTCAAAATTTAAAAGAATCATTAATGCAAGTTAAACTGGGATCGATATAGCCTCCTCCCGGCTCAACCAGCCTCACTAAAGTTGTTATTATCAGTTGCAAAATTGACAAAGAGGGCGGCGGAAACCTAGCGGTTGGGCGTTATTAGTTGCAATCATCCTTCACGACCGCTGATCTCGAAACAGTACTTAATTACACATTACTTAACTCAAGAACCTTCATGGGTTGAAGTGGTAAATGTGTATTCAAGTTTTTTAATAGAATATTTTCCCAGAACCATTTAAGTTATAAATGTGATACGAGAAAAAGTAGAAGCTAAAAAAACAACAAAAATTCCCGAAAAACTTTCATCAGAAGAAATATACTAGTGGAAAGTTGAAGAAGAGGTTAACCAAGAAAACATAAAATAGTGAAATTCAGTTAAACATTGGAAAAATATTGTTCTAAGCTAGGTCATTCGATAGAAGAATCTGAAAGAGAAGTTTTTTGTTAATTAAAGATGGAGAAATCCCCACCCCCCGCCGTATCATTGGAAAACCTTTAAAACGAATGAAAGCAATTTATCGATTAATTACGTTTCCAAACATCTAACTGGACTGATCAATCATCTATTGATGTTACGTTATTCATTGAGACAATAAAAAAATGTTAAATTATCGTTTCTCTTAATTAATTTGTATTTATTAAAAAATCCTCCCAAATCCAGGTAAATTAATCATTTCGTTGTTATAGTTGTTATAATTATGAAAATTTTGAGAAATTTATTATTGATCCATTTTTTTTTTATCACTGATTTTTTAAGTATTGTACATTCAAATGGATTTATTCCATAACTATTGGTAAAATGCACTACTATTTTATTTTGTTTTATAAATTTTAGTCTATTTCTGTAATATTACTTTCGGATATTTTTTTTAATTGTTGTTTTATCCGCTAATGTTTTCCTAACGAGATAACTCAGGTTTAAAAAAAACTGATCTTGTTCTTTGAAAGCTGGGTAAAGTCATTTGAAAGGGGAGGCCTAAGGATGGGTCTCGATTGATCTTGGTAATTCCTTCACGTAGTTCAAGTTATTCCTCGGATCTGACAGTTTTATGGTGACTGTTCCCGGAGTCGTAATGACCATATCATTAAAAATCGACGGGTATACATTATTAAAAATGACGAACAACACCTGATAGAACGATATTCAATTATTCTGACTTCGGCAACCGACTAATAATATAAAACAATATAATTCTAAAAGAATACTGAATTATTTTAACCTGAGATTCCAAAATCTTTAGTCTCGTATTCTAAAAACAGACTCGTCGGTCTGTCCTTATTATAAATTTGATATTTGATCAAATACTTTAGCCAAACAATAACGATTTCAAAAACAGTGTTTTCCATATTTTTTAGTTGACCGCACTCCATTAGGAGTATACTAGTGACAATTTACGTGACAATAGGTGTGACTATCATACATTTTGTAGTACGACATCTGATCCCAGTATTGTACCTGTCGTAGGAACTCTCATCGTGAAAACGAGGCTTTAATATTCAACCATTTTGATTGTAAAATATTCTTTTAAAAACATTAAATTATTCGTCAAAATAATATTTATAATTTTTTTATTTAAACAAAATTATGCGTTTAGAAACATTTTATAGAATACACATGTTCAAACAAGTGGTTAGTTCCATCCAACATCACCATAAGTTTTAACCAATAATGTTCCATTTTTTCGATTGGTTTTCTTTAGGTTTACAGGTCCTAATAGCAACTAGCGCTGCTACCGATTAAAACTTTAGGTAAGTAAAATCTATTTGGTAATGGTATATTATAAATTAAATATAATGCATAAATTCTTGAATGCTTGTTTTAGCATAGCATCTTTTTGATTCTTAAGTCTTATTAAAGTGCGGATAATATCCACAATGACTCACAGAGTACTATTTTAAAGAAGAATGATGTAAACCTCTGCATATAAATAATATATTTTTTTCATTGTTCGAGTGAATAAAACTAGGTAATTATAACATACAGTTGATATATGGTATAAAACATACACAGAACAACTAAGGTTGATGTAATTTAGTTCGCTTTACTATCCCACATATATTATTTCACAAAGCGTAAAAATTGGTTTTTCATGAATTATAAGGTCCTACCGTGCCCAAATTTCACGGAGCTTTTGGAAAATGCATTCTCAGTGTTCATTTTTTGGTCCAAAATAAAATATCGACCTAAACGTACTGATTCAATGGATCGAAACGAATCAAATTGAGTTTTATGAATTGCGATACGAGCATTAAGACCCAGTTTAGTTCGTTAGAACTAAACTGGGGTTTGCGTTTTAAAGCCCTAAAACCTACCATTTAGGTTGAGATAACGCTTGGGTTAGGCCCCTCAGCCACACGTGGTCAACTACTTATTGTATTACGTTAAGCAAATGTTAGGTCCTTTCGTGCTTAGGTTCTATAAATGTTGTTTCGTCTGATTTAGACTTAATTTCAGCGTTGGAAAATTACACTCTCACTTTTAGCAATTACAGTATACTCCCACTTAACCGGTTCCTGATTAACCGACTCTTCGGATAAACCGACAGAATGAACAGGCAAAAAAAAAATTCATTTCATAGTTATGTTAAACCTAGAAGTAAAATCTGATAGAAATCTTCGTGCGAAGGGCTTCGCACGGGTCCACCTAGTATTTATTATTTTAGTTTCCTAGAGATTTGATCGTTTCGAATACTAAGCAATTAAAGTTGTTTTGCAGGAATCCGAAAATGGTATTTGTGAAAGAAAGACTACCTTTTTTAAGTTATGGCTATTGTGGTTAAATGTTTGATCTTGAGAAAATTCGGAATAGTTAACGAAACAAATTGGCCATGTTTGGAGATTCGTGACTGATAGTGTGTTTTGTTAATTTTGGCTATTACATAAATAATCGTATCTATCTAAAAACTCTTGGAACCATATAACTTTTTTTCACATCAAAAGGGGATTATCCCACATATGTTATTTCACAAAGCGTAAAAATCGGTTTTTCATCAATTATAAGGTCCTACCGTGCTCAAATGCCACGAATGGGGTATCGTTGGATTCAGAATTTCACGGAGCTTTTGCGAATTGTATTCTCAGTGTCCATTTTTTGGTCCAAAATAAAATATCGACCTAAACGTACTGGTTCAACGGATCGTAATGAATCAAATTGGGTTTTACGAATTGCGACACGAGCATTAAGATCCAGTTTAGTTCGTTGGAACTAAACAGGGGTTTAAGTATTAAAGCCCTAAAACATACCATTCTTGAGATAATGCCTGGGTTAGGCCCCTCCGCCGCACATGGTCAACTACTTATTGTATTACGTTACAGCAAATGTTAGGTCCTGTCGTACTTAGGTTCTATAAATGTTGTTTCTTCATTTTAACTTAATTGTAGCGTTGGACAATTGCACTCTCACAATTAGCAATTACAATATACTCCCACTTAACCGGTTCCCGATTAACCGTCTCTTTTGATAAACCGACGGACGCTGTAAAAGATAAAAAATTCTTTTTAAAATCATTAAAAGCAATTATAACTTTGTCATATTCTCCATCACTGGACAAAAACTTTGTTAAAATTTGTATTATGTTGCGGTTCGATAGATCTTAAATAAATTAAAATGTTGGCAAAAAGGCTTTTGTCTTTTATTTTATGACCGAACTCCAGTAAAATAAATCTCTTCGAAGTAGAATTTAACTTGAAACGAAATGCGTATCCTCCATTCATTTCATTAAAAAAATTAAAAAAGAAATTAAGAAGAAATAGCTTCCTATATTTTGCAAAGACCGACGAAATGACATTAAGGTGCGTTTAAACGGAAAAAAAAAATAAAAGATTTTGTGAAAACTGGATAGATTGATAATGTAAATTTTCATAAATTTTTAAATAAAATTGGCCCAAAAAAGTTTTTTATACTTAATATATTTATAGCCTTTGTAAAATAGGTTGTGAGTTGTATTAGTTATAATAATATATTTTGTTGTTTTTTTTTCCGGATTGACCGGCTCTCTCGCTTAAACGGCAATAAATCCGTTCCGACGAGGACGGATAAGCGGGAGTCTCCTGTAGTCATTGGCGGATCCGAGGGGGGGGGGGGGTGGGTGATGTGGAAAAATTTTCGTCATTTAAAGATAGAATTTGACTTTCCTTAAAGTAAGGAAGCAAGTTAAAGAACGTAAATGTGCAGAACAGGTAGAATTTTAGTTGTGGGAAGGTGAAAAAGCTGATCGGCAGATCCAAATGAAGGGCTGTGGGCCTGCAGCCTCCCCAGGCTGGATCCGCCCATGATTGTAATCCAGAATATTTATAAAATAAATAAAATCTATTTATGGTGATTCATAGTATCATTCATTAGATCGAGGTGGAACAACTTTGGTTTTATCAATTTATCTTTTTTATAGCGGAAATTATAGAAAACTGAAGTATCGAAAGAAGAAAAATGTATTTCAATGGTTTCTATGCAGGCTTTATGACCCATATAGGTTCCACGTACACGGGCCAGGCGTTTTAAATCTCTAAAACTTATTGTTTTTAAGAAAAGGCATGGATTAGGCCCCTCAGCTTCACGGGGCTACATATTGTTTTGTTGCCTCTCCATGGATAGAAACCTATTTGATGTCGTTCTTACCACTTAGAAGACTATCTTCCTCTCCATTGTCAGAAAAATAACCGTAAAAAGCATCTTATGAACTGTTTTTGAAAAAACAAAATCAGTAGGGAAGTTAAAATCAGAATGTAGAAAGATTAATTTCCAAGACTATGCAACATTCTTAGTGATTTCATGTATTCCAGGAAGATTACAGGAAACTTTTGTAGAGAAAAACGTCAGAAAATGAAGTTCTTCGTTAACTATTAAATAGAAAAATAATTTATTCTTCCTTGCTGTAGAAAAAAAATTTCACCTTAAGGCCCGAGTGGTTGGAAGAGGGGGGGTACGAACAAGCAAAAAAAAAAAGTTCATTTCATAGTTATGTTAAACCTAGAAGTAAAATCTGATACAAATCTTCATGCGAAGTGCTTCGCACGGGTCCACCTAGTAGTAATAATTGGAGCTGGACTAGCGATCTAGAGGAGATCTTTGAGGTATAATGGAAGTTTTGATTGTATATCTTGTAAGATTTTAATCAATGTTTAAGGCGTGTGGTGGCCAATAGGGCCAATCGGTCATTTCAGCAATAAGGGCCTTGAAAACTAGGTGAAAAGTAGTTCGTAAGATCGAGTCCCATGTACTGAATGCTTTGAAAAATTCGGCATCAGTCCTCAGTTTATGACCAACCGCACATACTCGTACATCAGTTTTGGTAACAATTTGTTCCTTGGTCATTCAGTATGATTCGTGTGTTATCAAAATTGTTATAAAATATGCCTGAAATTCAGATCTCTGTTAAAGCCACATCAACAAAACGCCTGTATCAGCTAATATTATTAATATGTATCGTACAGTTATAATTTAATAGTCTAATAATATTATATTAATAGAAATTAAAATCTTTGAAAAATGTCTTTAGTTTTATTGTTATTAATTCAGAACTCATATTAATCATAAACTCATAAAAAGTTTAAAGACATTTAGACATTAGTATCCAATTAAAAAAAAATAGTATTTTTTTATTCAATAGTACTTGAAAAAAGTTGCCTTGCCATTACAAGCTTGTTTTTTTTTTTTTTTTTTCAAGAGGAATAAATATTCCCGGAGAGCACTCGATTTCTAAGGAAAAGTTCACTAATGTAAGTGGAAAGGCTATTCGGAAGATTGCTATTGACATTGAGCTAGTTCAATTGTTTCTATCCCCAACCCTTGTGTTAGGTAGGAATATATTAAGAACTTGTAAAAGGATCGGGAAAGAGGGCGACAACTACTCTGGAGAAACTCTTGGGAAATTGTCTTTGCGGGGGTTTGGTTGAGAGCTCAATGATCCAAAATAATCATATTAATTTGACTTCTTCAAATTGAAATATTTCTAAAGGATTTTCTTCTCAATCACCCTCAAAAAGAATCACGCACACCATAATTATTTCGGAAATGCTGTGAATAAATATTATTTTCGCGTGACGCATTCAATTTATAAAATTAGATAACTTGAAATGTCCCTCCCCACCATTTCTTATAAATGGCGAAAAATCAGTCATACGATATGAAAATTATTAGCATGGGGTTTATTATTCCACATTAAATTAACGAGGGTCTGTACCTTTAAGTTTGGATTTTAATATGTTTTGGGTTATTTGTTCCCTGTATCAATGTAAAAGAGAAGACGAAATATCAGATTTTTCATACTTTCGGTTTTCGAGATATAAATGTTTAAAGATTAATAAAAAAAAGGTGTTTTTTTATCTAGAAAGCTGAACAGGGATCATCTTTTCAGTATTCTGTGTTTTGTGTTTTGATATAGAACATGACCTTAACCTAAATAGGTATATAAGATTAAAAAAATAACAGCTTCATCGTCGAAGTTTTAAAACACATCCTTTTTGATTTTAAAATACACGTGTTATTCCAGAATTTCTTCTAAATGTTAGTTAGTTTTAAAACTAAAAGAATTTAAAAGTTTTAAAAGTATGGGTTCTTAAGATAGAAAATTTTGACATATAATATGTACGTTTTTGAAATAGTTTATCTGCTAGACCTCAAAAACTATTTGTGCTGGAAAGAGATTTTTTTTTTTTTTTTTTAAATTTTCTATGCTCTTTTGTTCTAAAATACATGTCCTTGTTCTAGATATATAATATCTTTAAAAAAATCATCTTTTTTAAGTTTTGAAAATACCCCTTTTGATTTTTAAAGAAAAAAAATAGGATGTATATTTATCATATGGTGGTTAAAGGTATGCTAAATTTAGATGTGGAGAAACAATGGAATTTTATCACAAGATAAAATATATTAACGTATAATGACCTAAATGAAATTGCGTATTTTTTAAATTCAATAAAGATTCTTTTATTATTTTTTTTAATATTAATATTTAGGAAATAGCAATGTAGCATATTAAAAGAACCAGCACAGCATTCTGAAAAATATGACACCTGTTTCAGCTTTATATCCCCAAAACTGTTTTAAAACGCACTGTTATTGCTTTTTTTTTTTGTATTCCCTTAAAAATGTATATCTCTAAAACCATTATACCGAAAAATGTAAAATGTCCTATTTTTCTTTCTGTTGATATATAAAAAAAAAAGTAACCCAAAAATTATCAAAATACAAGACCTAAAGTTTCAGACTCTGGTTGATTTAACATGGGATCTGAATTACTATTGCAATAAAAAAAATAAAAAAATAATATTAATAAATAAAAGAATGTAAATAAATAAAGTACCTCTGTGCCTTATATTTCAGAACGATTAATGTACTGCCAATGGGAAGCTATACTACAAATGAATTGTATTGATTTTATTCATATTTACTTGAAATACTAACTAATTCAATACAGTTGTAAAAACCATGAATCCACAGTAAAATAATGCCATTAGCCATAGTAAATGTCATCAGTTATAGAAATTGTTAATTTATTATTTACATATTTCAATGTTTGAATTTTTTAAATCTGTGACTCATTATTAGGTGTTAACTGTTAACTAAATTTTATATTTTATAATTTTGAATTTTTGTATTTTTTTTATTCATGTATATTAAAAATTAATAATATATTTATAATGTATATATCTATAAGTTTGTATAGTCGGTAGACTCTATTTGCACTGGGTGCTTCCCTGGAAGCAAATTATGATTAAATAAAAAAATAAATAAATAATGAAATATCCCAGCTATCCTCATGCCTTTATATCGCATTGAAATACAATGGTAAAATAAAGGGAGGGCGCGTTGGGAAGGTGAGGGTGTCAAAGAGATAACCTGTGCCAACTAGTGGAGTGGAGATAGGGGGACAGCCTGCCCTATCTAAACTGCACGTGGGGACAGCCCGCTCCTGGATAAGGTTATTAATGCTTCCTAATGACAGCACCTTCATCCATTTCTCCTCTTCAGGTAATTTGGAACACATCTAGTCTCCTCTCAATCAAAATAGTTCGAATTAGTTGTGCATTCGATATGATACGCTAGGATATAATGACAGCTAAAGAGATTATTTTTAATTTTTACTCTATATCGTTTCATTATAGCTATGTTATTATTTATAACGGGGTAATATAAGGAAAGCGCCTGCGAGCCGAACAAGGCTCATATTTAACTGTGTAGACGATGGTATCATGACATAAATTAGAACAATTGATCAGAAGGAGAAGAGGAACCAAAGAGTTAAAGTTTATGCCTCGTGGTAATTTAGAGGCATGGGAAGTAGGAAAAAAAGGTGGCGTATCTAAATTAAATATCTAATCGTTTAAGAGGTAATTTAAGACCCCTGAAAAAAACCAAGAAAAAAAAACCAAATCAATAAATTAAAGGGGACCTCACCGGTGTTAGATGGTACAGAGTATTCCACTTTGTTGACATTTTGCTAATTCTCAATCAGTAATAATTAAGAAAAGTTGGTATGGTATTCGCGTTGATTTTAGGCAGATCTGTTAAAAAAATATTTAGTTTTGTCTCGCTCATTCCGAAAATTCCTTATCATAATGTCTGTTAAATATAGATAAAAAACAAGCTAATAATGGTGATAATTTATAAACGGTGAAATATCCTTCATTGAAAAAATCGTAAGGTGCAGTAAAAAAATTAAAGATACAATTCTGCGAACGTTTTTTGTAGTATTTTTTAAGTCTCGGAAAGTTTACTTAAATGATCTGAAATGAAATCAGATGATCTTTTGACCCGAATACAATTTTTTCCTTTGCTAGACAGCGTCGGGAAAGGCAAACACAAAACACTACAAATTTATTTCTTTATCCAATGATATGAACGACAAATAGAGTTGGGCAATGTTTAGATAAAAATCTACCTAGATTTTAATACAGACACTAATTTTTAATAAAATAAATTATTTGAAAATCGAATATTTTTCAAGGTATTCGAATATTGAATGAAAAAGTACATTTATTCGATGTATGATGAATCCGACTCAGAAGATACATTTTTCGAATACTTTTAGTAGTATTCGTATACTAATTCGAATAAATTATCCTATGCTTGAATCTGTAATCGAGATTTCGAATACAAATGTTTTTTGTTATATGATATTTTAGAACTATTTAAACATTTATTACCGTGAAAAATAGAAGTATGGTGATAGGCTCGTTAAGATCCAAAATATGTTTACTACACATAGCAAAGTGCTTTCTCATCTTTATTAATTTGATTATATCTGTTTTTATTTAAATATATTCTAAGCCAAATTCAACCACTTGTTCATGTTCACCAGGTTTAGCCCCCTACCTTATCATGCTTTATCATTACCATGCATTTATTAGGAATAATATTTATTTTGAAGTTCGAGTGAGGGGAGGGATGCTAAAATATTCACAACGGTAACCTTTTCGGATTTCTTTCACATGGGTGTCTAATAACTATTTTAATTTATTTTTGGGGACTTACACTAATATTTAAAAAGTTATTATTTTTGGATTTCTTTGACTTGAGGATCTCTCATTATTTTGACATTGTGTTAATGTGTTTTAAAAAAAAATATCTATTTTGAATTTAAGTGGTGGGGGCGCACTAATGTTGAAAATAGTAACCTTTTCGGATTTCTTTCCCACAAGGGTTTAATATTACGTCATCGAGGATTGTCTTTGGTAAATTTATCAATTTTGAATTTAAGGGGGAGCACTACACTTTTTAAGAATTGGACATTTTTGGATTTCATTCACTAATTTATAATTTCTAGTGTTAAAAATTTTAAATTTTGCACCACCTCCGAAAAGATTGTGTTGTATTGAACATAGTAATTAATATTTTAATTTCACAATTTTGATAACAATTACTTAGTGTGTATTTGTACAAATAAAAATAATATTATTCGTCTTATTGCATTTTTCCACTTTTTATACCATTTTAATTTTTGCTGTGTACCTATTCATAAATATCAGAATTATTATAGAATAATTCAGAAATAAATAATTATTTCATACTTTTCAGTGCAATTATTTTTACTAGTTCCTAGGTTTCGAAGTCGGTTTAATTTTTTTTATAAATTTTTTTTTATTGTTACCAATACAATATCAATAATAAGCAGGTTCATGACTTTTAAATAGTACCTCACATTATACCAATCTGAGATTGAAAGCTTTTGCATAAATCCGAGTATCCTTGGATTAAATAATATATACCTCTCACCCCCCCCCCGCACTCAACACCAAAATTTAAACGTAATATTTTTTATTGTAAATATAGCCACACACACATAAAAATATCGTTTCTTCGATAGGTTGACTTTTTTCTTGGATTTTTTTCATATTCGTATTTATAATCTACGAATAGTATATAAATACAATTTATGCCCAACTCTGCCGACAGTTAATCAGGAACTTTTTAAGAAATTAGGCTTTAAAGTTGTATTGTGGTTTTTAAAAGGAAATAAAATCCTCATAAAACAACTGGAGACTGAAGACCTAAAAGGCGTTCCGTAATGACTCGGAGATAAACAAGTTAAGCCTTGTTAGCCCAAGGCCTAATCATGGTCGGGAGAAAAATGGAAAAGGGCTTTAGAGGAAAATATTTTCACTGAGGAAGGGAGCAAATATTTTGACTCGATTTCGAACTTGGCCTATTACCCTCAGATCGATCCCTCGTCCCTTCTTAGCTTTAATTACCTACCTTGGGTTGTTGACATGAGTTGACACCAATACTAAATGTCCACAAAGACCACGTCATTTAACGGTTTCTAGACAGACCATTAATGAATTGAACAAAGATGTTTACAACCCACAAAATATTTATTTTAATGTTTTCCTTGATCATTACATAGCTGATACCTAATTCAACGTCGCCCTGAGGTTCAACAATGCTAATTCTGGGAGCTTTAAAAAAAAAAAAAAATAAGCAGAAGGTATTTCAATATTATAAAAAATAAAAAAAATATATTACTGATACATTAAAAACTAATCTCAATCAAGTACCAATAAATAAATAAAAAATATGATCTGTTCTGAACACATTAGAGCTGAATAGGAAAAAATAGCTTGAATTTGAGCCGCTAGATAAGACATCAATAAGAATCAAAACGACTTTTTTTAATAAAGATAGTCTTTTTGAGGGAAGTAATGTGGGGAGGTCAAAAAGTTCTCGGCCTGAACAATTGTCGAGAGATATGCAAAGGGGCATTATCATGAAGCAGCATTACTCCTCGGCTCAGCTTTCCTCTCCTCTTCTCCTTGATTTATTCTATCAAGCGGGTCAAAATATTTGAATAGTATTCCCTGTGAGTGTTACTCCTTTTTCTGTGTAATCAATCATTAGGATTCCTACTGAATCCCAAAAAATTGTGGCTATGATTTTCTTCTGGACGAGGGTGTGACATTAAATTAGTGGCTGTTCACCTGTCTTAAGCCCCTGCATTCACTCCTGTTTAGACTCAGGATCACAGAGGTGGACCCAGGTCTCATGCCTAATCACTGTCCGTCTAAAAACATTCATAGCAACATTGGAATCACAGAGCGCTAAAAATTGTTTGCAGCAATCCACTCTCACTTCCCTTTGAACAGATGAGAGTCTTCTAGGAATCCATCGTGCACTCACATTCGACATGCCAAGATGGGTAGGTAGAACGGCCATCATTGATAACAAAGACCTCAATAAGATTGATGTCTGGGGTGTTCGCTTCTACTGGCCTAGACAGGGTGATAATTATTACATTTTTACCGGTAGATAGGTTTTTAAGATCTTAAAGAAATAAATCTCTTGCAGAATCTATTCAAATAACCATGAGATACTTTTGGACAAAAAGTGATAAACTTTTTTAAATTTCTATTAAATAGATTTATGATACCTCATATCAGAATTTAGGGCCATGAATCATATTGAATTTCCCTTTGTATTTAATTCTGCGAGGGAGATATAACCTGTTGACCAAGAACAAAGCCGATGACATGAAACGCAGAGGACAGAGGCATATTTCATTAGGCTTTTGACAACCCTCTCTCAAGCGAGTGTATCTGTTTTATCGGCTTTTTAAACAAGGACCTCTTCTTCAATTCTCTCTTTGTATGTTTAAATACACTCTATAGTCTCTGCTCAGTCGACGATGCGTTGAATTATTTCATTGAGCAACTGATTAAGGTTGTAACTGGACTATTAATGAGTTACGTAGCTTTTAACAATAAATTTATTTATGATCAGTATTATGTAGTTATAAAAACTGAATAATAGAAATGTTTGGAAATCTGATACCACCAATGGTATATTTGGTACCAACAATACTAAATACCAACAAGGACACGAACCACAGACTGTAATTCTCAAGGCATCTAAATATTTAAATTCGACGGATTCTTTTACATCCAACAGGAATCGGCCCGGGCAGAAAACATTATTCCTCAAAAGGTTAACCAGATCCAGGAATAATGAAAATGAACTATCCATTAAACTAAAAATGTTAAATTTGTATTAAAATAACGAAAGTAATTAGATCATATCTAATAACACATAATATAATCTTATATTATAAGATATTAGAACCCCGTGGTGAAATGAAACAGGAATAATTTAATATTTTAAAAATTAGGCGATTTTATTATTCCATAATTCGGGGAATGGTGGAAATCATCAATAAAAGCAGTACTTATTTCATTCGTCTACTCCATGCCGCTTGCTACAAGCCGCACCGATCCGTAGGCTGTTGGATGGATGACGACTCAGTTCAACATTTTGCGTCACGTCGCAAGGTGACGCAGTAAACAGGCAACAATGATCAACTTGTAGCATGTTGCAAGGAGACATACTTTGTGTCGCTATCAGTTCCTTCTAGGGAAAGACTGTGTATAGCATGCGTTAATGCCTCATGCTATATGTTGCCTAAAAGTGCCTCCTTGGGATTCACCTTAAGAGAGCAGATCTCTCATCCATCACCTTTTATCCTTCTCGTATCTATGCTTTTAAAATAAAAAAAAAGTACGTAAACATGAATTTACATATGCGATGCAAAATGGTAGCTGAATAATATTTAGCAACATCGAGAATGGATCTGTGCTTCAGTATCTGTAATATTAGAGGCCGTCCCGGGAATGATTATTAAAGCATGGTAGTGCGAACAATGAAGAAAATAGCGGTGCATAAATTGTCAAAATAATGAACTATGATTTATTATAAATTTTAATATAGATTTGTTTTTTAGGGGGTATCTAATTGGAGCTTAAAAATAAAACTTTCATAGGTGGTTTTTAGCTTTGCCGCAGCGTTAAGGGGCAAAGAGGCTCGTTTAAAGTATAAAGCTATTAGAAAAACATGACTTGTTCTCTCCACTGCATATATACTGAGTTCCCAATAAAATAGCATAATGTGAGTCGTTAAAGATCAGATTAAATCGTTAAACGGTAACAAAGTATAATGGTAAAAATTAGTTTTCCAAGGGAACAAAAGGCTCGCCATCCAGGAAGGATTGTCTCTTTGCCGCAGTGGAGCTGATGTTATACATCTCCCAACGGGCAAATAGTGAAGCAGATATATAAGCGCCTACAATGTGTGAGGGTTGTGGTAATGGGCTTGCTTTGGCACTATATTATACCAATTATTTTCACGGCCCTTGCCCCATTCATTCTCTTTCAGAGAGGATTGAAGCGGCGAGGTGAATGGGGCGCGGTCGGCTGCCAACTCTTTAGCCGCTCCCCTCCCTCCCGATAATTGCAAGGGAGTAATTTTGGAACCGACTCTGTCCTTCAGAGAACCGGAGTAATATCTCAGAAGCACAATGTCTTTTGGCTAAGGAGCACAAGATTTTTTGGAGCAGGTGGAGTAAGATGTTTATTTTAATAATAGAAAAGAAACAGAAAAAGAAGAAAGAATAATTCGAGTATGTTCTATTAAAAATAATTTATATTTCAAGAATAAAAAGTTTAAAATGGAAAAATATTGCTAAGTTAGGTACATCATCCCTATTCACTGGATTCAACCCGTATGTCGCAGAAATTTTCACATTCCCATACAATAAGAGATTATAAAAATGAAGTCAGGAAACTCTGGGCAAAACCAACCAATGTAAAATGGTCGATCTTAATAAAATTGAAAAAAAAAAATTTAAACTTCTGAAAGAATTTCTATGAGGATTTATTATTGTTATACCTACCTTTGTTCTTCTGCCTTTCTTTGCGAATAGAAGTTCATAATGAAATACTGATAAATATGATATTTAAGAGTTAAATAGCATGTAAAAACTTATTTTGTCTATTTCTTTCTTCTATAATTTCGTTTTTGAAGTTTTCAAAATGAATGGATGAGTATTAAGTATTTACTGATGAATTATATATACTGTAATTTAAAAATTTTTAACTTCTTTTAGGAATATTATATTTTAATTTAAAACTATCTCTTCTAACCAGTTTTGAAGTTTCCTCCACCCTTCGTCCTAATTTATTTATTCTCAAGCGAAGAGCAATGTCCTATATGTAAAAATAGCCTTAAAACAGGACAGAAATTGTGGATAATAATTTAGGAATACAGTCGAAGGACAAGGAAACAAAAAAAATTAGTTTTATTTCAACAGTGTCATTAGGAAAATAAGAATTTTCCCGGATGATGGAGAAAACTACGAAACGTTGGAATTCAAGCCGGTTAAGAAGGTTTTAGATGATTTCAAAGTGTTTTTATATTAAAATTAAAAAAAAAAAAAAAAAAAAAAAGAGTAGATAGAGTAGAACACTGCCCTGAAAACATTAGTAATTCAAACCGCCAATTAAAATACATGGATATCAAGCATAACGAGCGTAGCATAATAATAGGCTTGATATTGTTGACCAGACACGTGGAAAAATATTTCTTCCGTTCAAAGAGAATGTAAAATAAATGATCCGGAATAAGGATAACTTCAGAAGAGCTGGAATTGCAAAGCATTCAGATTATCTGTTTTTAACACGTTCATGCCGGTGTGTACCACCGGTGGCCCACACTAGAGTGCCGCATCGGACACTTTAGACGATCACAAAACTTTCCACGGGTAATAGGTAGGATTGTATTGTTTATTTTATTATTGTTGGATTGTCAATACTGCATGATGCACTGGAATAGCTCCCGTCCAATAGAGTCAAAAACATTAAGCTCACCCGCCATTGGGCGAGGAGCATGAATTACAGTCCCGGTGTGAACGTGTTAAATATTTTCGAGACAGATATTTCCACCTTGTTTGATTGGAGGTTACATCTCACGATAATGTCAGTATCGGAATAATAGCTAAAATTACTCAGCGGATATTATTGACTATAGCTCTGATTTGCCCTTATAATCAGCAAAAAATTTACACAAGTCAAAATTATCATTATGATGCACGGTGATGGGATACAACTCTGGGAAGACAGATTTATAACATCATTAATTTATAAATAGCATAGTGTAATATGAATCATATTTCACACGCTCACGTGCAATCTTTACATTGCTCACTGTTTCACAGCGTTTTCTTCCCAGCTATCGTCAAGTGCGGACGAGGTTAGCAGCGACAGGAATGGGGACAAGTCCATTAACCGACACTCCTGCCTAAAGTGGTCCCAAGTTGTCTGCCAAGTATTTAGTCAGTTCAAGCCCCACCTCAATGTAATTTTCCTCAATAGTGCTGGTTAAGTGTGGCTAGGGAAGCATACCTCGTCTTGCTAACTGTAGCATTTGCAATATCTGTACAATTCAATTTTCCTTTATAGCTCTAAATCAATTTTGTCATTTACTATTCCACACTTCAGCTTCTTGGTTCATTATCCGATGAGCTATAGTGAATTGCACGTTTGATTTTAAACAAACGTGTTCTTTGAGCATTCTGAAATTTCCTTAGGGAATTTTCAATATTGAAACTGGAAGATTCGTCGGCGTTTCACCTCTTCTTTCACATCTCTCTTCAAAAACGTTTTTTTTTTTTTATTAACGACTTTATTACAACGCGAGGTCATATGTCGTTCCCTAACAATCCATCCCGCCATTTTTTCCTGTCCTGACAGTCGTCTTCTTGCAATCCTCTTGCTGCCATAGCTTCTTGCAGTCCGTCCATCCATTTCTTTTCAGGACGACCTCTCTTTCTTCTTTCACTTGGAACATGCTTCAGTAACCTCTTAGGCCACCGGTCGTCCGACATCCTCATGACGTGTCCGAACCACCTCAGCTTTCTTGTTGCGATAGTATGAAGGATATTAATTGGTTCTTGGACTATTTCCCTTATGATATTATTCGGGACATGTTGGATTCGAGATATCCCACAGCTACGTCTCCAAAAATCCATCTCCATTGCAACAAGTTTTTTTGCTGAGGCTGTTGAAACAGTCCAGGTTTCAGAGGCATAAAGTACGGTACTGATTATAAAAGCATAGAATATTCTTTTTTTGGTTTGAAGTTGGACATTCTTATTCCATAGATATGACAAAAGAAATGTCAAAAACGTTAACAGTAATATTATTATCAATAAAAAAATAAAAATGGTCTTTCTAGTTTTTGTGATTTAAAATTTGCAAAATAAGCAATGTTTGGCTTTCCAGGATTATCTAGTTAAGCTAGCAAATCTCTCGGCCACCGCCTCAAAATTTACTGGGGTGAAATGTAGGGGTTTGCCTTAGATCTATAGTTTTTTGTAGCATGGTATGTCTGTATTGATGGCTCTATAGGTCCTTGTGCTGTAAGCCATTCTTCTACTACATCCCTTAATACTTTCGACTGGAACGATCGGATTACTTCGATAATTGAGGGCTTTGCAGAGCACCAGTATGCCCATGATGGTTTGTTTGTTTTAGGTTTTAGGGCAAAAAACTGCCGATGGTTATCATTGCCCGAGTAACTGGAAAAATCGCTATATTTACATATCTAATAAAGATTAATAAAATAAAAGAGGTGGAGCATAAGAGTACAACGGAAAAAAAAAAAGGATGAAATATGTCATGAGTTTTAAAGCATCTACTATTTTATAGATAGTATTCGGCGTATTAGTCTGTTTAATATAGATTTTTCAAATTAGATGGATGAGGCGTATGTTTTCGATTAATTTAATCATATTGTTGATTTGTTGCTCATTTTTAGCAAATGCCTATGAGGGCTGACGGTGGACAAAACATCTTTCCCTCTCTCTCCTGTACTCCTCACTCCTCGAAGAGCCCATGATGGTAATATTAGTACTTTTTAGATGGTAAGTTTGTTAGTGATTGATAATTTGAAGCGTATTCAAGTAATATAATCCAAATCGTTTGTTAAGTTTTTTTTTTCTCTCTGACTATTTAAAAGTCAGAAATAATTGTGTTTCATCACTATTGTATAATATTAGTCATAGTTACGAAATTAGCCCAAGACAGACCTTTTCAGGCACAGTTCAGATAAATTAAATATTTAACAAGCCTAGCTAAAACTATTTGAAGCTTTTATAATTATCGTACCATTGTCCTTGGATTATTTCTTTAGAGACTTAATCCGATTTAAATAATTCAAACTAACATTAATACAAACTAGGTATGAGAAGAGTTAAAAAAACTTAAAATCGCTAAGTAAATAAGCTGACGAACTAGTCAGCTTTCTCTAAGGGGCTTAACACTTCTTGGTCCGGCTGAAGTGGTCAGGTAAATGGAACCGCGTTTAAGCCCCATGTCGCTTTAGCAGTATTATACCATCAAGATCAGCTTCTGGCTAGGTCATTTTCGGTATTAGTATTTTACTAGGAATAAATATTTTAAAAAACAAACTTTTTTATATTTCCTTAATTTATTATTGCATTTTTTTTATATTTATATATAAATATATTTTAATATTTTGGTAAATAAACTAAAAAAAAAAAGGAATCAATTATAAGTTCGAGATGGTAGGAAGGAGACCGAGGGAAAATTCTAAGAATACTCGAAAGGAATGATTAAGGATATATAAGAAAGATCTTATTGCATTCTGAGAGTGAAGAATGGTCCCCTTTAATTTATTCTAATAATAATCTTTAAAGGTAAAAGTAGCGGGTATGTTTAATGTCTGAGACCACATTTCACTAGAGAGTTACTGGACCAACGTGCCAAGAAAAAAAACAGTTCATTCAATTTGAGACTAAAACAATTTACTCGCTTTTTAAGAAAAAAAAAACAAGAATTAAAATTAATAGTAATTAAAAACAAGAATGAAATGAACTATTTGCGAATACTTAAAAACCTAATAGTTTTTCAGTACTACGAACTATTAAAATAGTTTTTTTCATTACTTATAGATGCAGCTTAATAAAAGTTTTTTACAAGTTGTTATTGAAATAGATGGAAGCGATTAGAAATATTTGCACCATGGCATTTAAACCCATAGTGATAAATTAAATTTAATATAAGCTGG
Source organism: Aelia acuminata (assembly GCA_911387785.2). Lineage (NCBI taxonomy): Eukaryota > Metazoa > Arthropoda > Insecta > Hemiptera > Pentatomidae > Aelia > Aelia acuminata. Next base: position 163,646,557 of record OU426978.1, on the reverse strand, counting down.
AGTTGGTGTTGTTTACTTCCCGGGTTACAGATATATGCCAACAAGTATGAATTTCCTATGATATTTTCAAACAGCCTCGCAAAAAATTAAATATTTATCCAACAATATTTTGGAGGAAATTCCAGAGAAGACCAGGTATAAAAGGTCTCAGGTTAGAGAGAGAAAATTAAATCCTGCAAGGGTAGTTTGGCGCTGGGGGTATGTACATCCTCCCCTAATCTTTATTCTCTGTTGGTTCTTAATTAAATTCTGGACATCTCCTGATTATCAAGGGATTAAAGTATGGAATTTAAAGATTTGTAAATATATAAAAGAAAAATTTGGTAAAAAATAAAACAACCCTAACACTATTAAGAAATGCGATCGGTAAATGCTTAAAACCTTTAACGTTGTAGAAATAATTTATTGTTAGAGATAGTACTAAGTTAGTGTGAAGAAAAAGAGTGCAATACACTGTACCATATATTTAATTATAATTATGACTTATGATTATGAAGTTAAAGTAAAATAAGAATACTAGAGTCAAGAGTGATTGCCAGTGTCCGGATATGACATTTCTTAAAGTCATTTATAGATTTAATTATGTTAATGTTAAAGCCATTAAAATAAAAAAAAAATCTTTAAATAGAGTTTTCTAAAAATTACTACTAGTGTCTTTCAATTGTCCCCCTTGAGGTGCATTTCTTCCTAACATCATTTATAATTAGGGCTGTTCTATATTGCTAAATTATCAAATTGTAAGACCTGCGTAATGTGGCAAAACAGCTACCTTGAAAGGTCGTCTGTTAGTTTTAATGTTTAGCTTTTCAAAAGTCTTTCAAATTGAATTTTCTTACCATTAATAACTAATAGGACTAATATAAACGATCCAGTAAGATTATTTTTGTGCGTTTTACCCATAAAATAAAGCTTTAGTTCATCTGCTGTGGTTGATCATGAAAAATGGCGAATTCATAAAAAATAGTCACTACCTGTATATAGCAAGATAATACCAGGTTATAAATGAATACAGACTAGGTCAAAATAAAAGAGTTATTAGTCATCGCAAAAAAACGTTGTAACTTATTAAACTATGAAAAATTCAGCTGTTAAAAGAGAACTTAAGAACTAGCTGTGGGCATAGATGTTTCTTACCACGCTTTTTCAGTTATAGGCTGCGGAATGTTAGACGGTACTCAGGGAAAATTATCATACCTTTTTTTTTATAAATGTAAAGGTGTGTCAAACTAAGTTATCCTATATCGCAATTTTACTATATTCATTTTAAAATTACAAACTGAACTATCTCTTCCTTAAAAATAGATTTATGAGATCATATAACATCTATTTTGAGTCAGGACAACTTAAAAGATTAAGGCTCAAGATCCAAAATTAAGTCTTAAAGAGCAAAAGATTTAGACAAGAGCTCAACCGACCTGGAGTTATTCCGGGCGGGCTTTCTACAGCTCTCTCTTGTAGTTTTGACATTTATAGTTCTCTTCCATATCTTCTATTCTTAGCTGCTAATGACCCGGTATTTGAATTCCAATTCCTGTTTACTCGGTCTCCTATGCGAGTAAGCCGCGGTCATTACGGGCTTTACTGAACAATGCAATGGCATTCCTTTAGAATCAGTAGTGTTGCTAAGAACTAATCAAAGTTAATCATTAAATTACATTAGCCATTACTACAATATTTTAAAAATAATTTAATCTCATGAGAAAATATTGACCTTGGAAGGATTTGGACATGGATGCGTAGATGGGAAACGGGATCTTGGTAACTGAGTTGTGATTAGTGTAAAGTAGCAGTGGTGATGCAGAGACCCAGGTTCGAAACATGACCAATATTATCTTTTCAGATAAAATTATTTAAGTAATGTATTGGAATTTAATATTATATGTTTGATAGTGACAATATATCGATTAATGGTGATGCAGTTAGTTTAAACAATTAATAATACAATCAATATGAAAATCATTATATAAAAACCGGTTTCTGTTAGTTTTGTAACATACTTAAATGAACTGTTAACGAAATTATGTCTGATTCCCCAACTTCTAAATTTACTTTTAAATTTGATTCCTTCCCTGACTCCATCCTTATGCAAATGTATTCTGTGTTTAACCCTTTAACCGGGGAGTTCCCTTTTAAATAACGCAGCCTATGACGGGCGCGAGCTCTTTCAGTAGGACGTGTATATACGTCACGCCCGGTGCAATGCAACATCATATTATTATTTTTTTTATTTATGCTTAAAATAAATTGAAAGGCTATGAAATATATTCGTTTTCGATTATTTAAATATAAACCATAAAGGAAAGCACAAAATGACAAACAAATAGAAAAGAATACCAACAAAAATATAAATATATATATAAAAAAATATATAAAATATATATTATTATTATATATATTTATTTATATATATATAATAATATATATATAATATATATATTATTATATATATATACCTTATATATATATATATATATATATATAAATTCACATCGTTACATGTATTGATGACTAATACCTCTTTTATACGAAAATATAAGTCCCACCCGTTCCAGGGCACATCATATATTTCAAGAACGTATTTATACGTCCTGCCCGTTCACGCTATTGTTTAGGTTGGACGCCTATATAGGTCCCGCCCGGTTAAAGGGTTAATTTTTTTTTTAATTTACGAAAGTGGGATGTTTGATATAAGAAATGTGGGATGTCCAATGTCCAGAATTCACTAAAGAAGGTTTATTTTATATTTATTTTATGACATGTGTTCTGCTTACTTTTTTCCTAAAAACATGAAAATACATGGCGGAGAAATGAGATGTATTTCGACTTGAAAGAAAAAAAAAAAAAAAAAAATACCTGAGAGGATATCAGGTTCGTTTTCTCCTGATAGACTTTCTCAGAAAATACCTCGGCGATATTGAGCGAAAGAAGGGAATCTCTTATAGTAATGAAATCTCTTTCTTCTCCTGTAATATAAATCTCGGCCTGCATTCCCTTGTACAAACAGAGTAAATCAAGTGAGAAAAATAAAATGTGTAATATGTTTATTGGTTTTTTTACCACGGGTGATAATATTGACAAGATTTGTAATTTTGATAATTAATTTTTTTTAACTTTTATTTTGAATTTTATCAAAGCTCCTTCACTTTTAAGATATTCAGAAAAAAAAAAAAAAACAACATTCACACTTTAGAAAACAACGTTTACTTAGACTCAATACTTCATCCAATGCCTTCCCATAAGCTCTTAGTTGTAAAATAAATGGTTCGTTTCTTTGAAATTTAGAGATAAATAGCGCATGAAATAATCTCTAGTTGTATGACTATTTTTTAATCTTCTTTTAATTCATTAAGCAAGGATTAGAAAAATTAAAAAAATGTATAAAGAATATATTCTGTTGCATTTTTTTTTCAACAAAACATTGTTTCCTGAATTATTTCATAATCTTTGAAAACAAATCATCGAACTTTTTTTTTAAATTTTTTTCTCCTCTCCAATGTATAATTTCCATAATGTATAATAATCCATGGATTATTTCCTATTAATTATTCCTAGATAGGAAAAAATTAATAGTTTTCTGCTGAATATGGTAAGAGAGGGAATAATTAACTTATAAAAAAAAAACTATAATTCATTTGGCTTTCTTATATTGTCATAGGAATTTAAATCAATGTAGACCCGGGACGTGATCCGCAAGGAAAGAAGGCTTTACGCGAACGGTTAGTTTCAAATTATTCAAATAAATTTGCGATTGATCTTTGGGATCTTAGGATGTTGTAGTAATTTATTTTTTCAGAATTTTTTTCTAAATTTTATACAATGGGTGCGTGTAACTAAAATAGAACACAATCATTTTATAAATTAAAAGAAAAATTTCATTTTAAGGTCCGAGGCCTAGTTGGATTAAGGGAGATAGATCTTTTTTTTTTTTTTTTTTGTTTCATTACAGTAAGGTAAATACCCACAAATATTTTTGAAAGAATTAATTATAATAAACATGGAATTAAACATTATAATTAAGTTTACCGGATAAGTTAAAAGGAATTTTAAAGGATTGAAAAAACGGATGTAGCTCCTGGTTAAAAGGTGGCATAACACAAACGAAAATCACCATAATTGTAAAGGACAGGCCTGGGTTATAGATGAAACCGTAATGGCGGCTATAACACTATAATTTATAAAAACAATATATATATATATGTTATTTTATATTAGACGCCTCTCTCTCAATTAATAATTTTTAGGTGCGTGGTCCTGAACAGCGAACATCCAAACCAGAAGTGTGGATAGGTTGGAATTAAAAGCTTTGGAAAGTTCATATAAATACATTGTAACTCCTCATTTATAGTTTAGATGTAGATATTTTTTTATGGATGTATTTTATTATTTATTACAGAATGTAAACAAACCTCAGCTGTTTATTCTCATCTGCGGGGGACCGTTATATTCAAAACACCATAGGCTTGAGTTGAATATTCTCCAAGAAAAACTTTTAGGTGCTTTCATTTTTACGATGAGGGACAATACATAAAGAGGTCGGGCCGCTTTGTCGGTACCGTTATTAAACTTCGTTATAAAAGTTGCGACGAGGTGGGCTTTGTACCCCGAGCCGTACAATTTAACTATTTAACCTTTCCATTCAAGTTTTCATTCATCATTATAACGAGATATCCCGTAGTTAATAATGGAATGAATTAGCAATGAAATAGAATTCATTATATTTTTAATTTTAGGATTTTCTTTATAAGTCTATGTAACAAGTGACTGTGGCCCCATTCTGCTACATCATCATATTTCGAGAATGGTAATAATGAGTGAGAACCACAGATCGATTTTTAACTCTCAGTTAACAATGACTGATCTTCAGATATCAGTACTGTTGATTTTGTTTACCTGTCCTAAAATTAGGGGGACCACTGGCAGATTTTTTTTCCTCGCCATTTAAACCATAAGGGGATTTCCCGGGCCAGGGGAAATGGTGGAGAATTGATGCCTATTATTATTAATGTTCCCCTGGCTCTGGGTCCTTGTTGCCATGGGTATCTCCTAACGCGTTTGCCCACTTTTTTCCTCCACCCAGGAGGTTTGGGAGATTTGTTTCAAAGGTCGGGAGATTCATTCAGTTATTTTATTTTTTTAATTAGTGCTGCCTAGAAAAATAGGAAAAAAGTAATGGACATTTCAGAGACAGATTCATGACTGACTTCCACTTGGAGATAATAACAAGAAAATAAGGGGCTAGTTAAACAAAAATAAAAAAAATCATTTTATGTTCTTCTTCAGACTTACTTCATCCCTTTTACCATTAGATTCATAGTCTTTTGAATACTTACTTGTCTAACATTTTGCCTGCTTCCTTGATGAATTCTACTGAGCAAAATAAAATCCAGATTTCCAGATTTAGGCAGGGCCAAGTCAAGGATAGGTCTATTGATTGGGTTTAGGCTGTAAGTAGGATTATCGTGATCCGATTAATTATGATAAACTGGCCCTCCCTTCAAGCGTCAGCGTTCACGAGAGTCCAACAATTCAACTCACGAAAACTCCAACAGGTTTGACCAAATCATGTACTTAGGAATACCTTTAAATCTTTTATAAACTTGAATAGTAGATCAATGTATCTCTCAGTACAATAGCGGTTGCAAGATAATAATCTCTTTAGAAATCTGCTTACTGTTTAGATAGTAGGAAAAATACCGCACCTGAGAATTCGATAAATTTTGGCTGAAGTCTATGGCTCGAATATATAAAATATTCAATGTATTCTCAGAATACCGCCGTACCATTTCCACCTTAAAGCAATTAAATCATCTCACCTTTCGAAAGATCTATTATTATTCGTTCCTTATGCATATGGAACTCTATTCTCCCTTTTATTCGTCACTTCAACACTCTCCCCTCCTTTAAATCCCGCCTGTTCAATAAACTCTATTCTCTCCAGTTTCCCAAACAATTGTAAATAGTATACGCTATAATAATAGACACTACTTATTCTCAATTGAAACTCAATCGGTGAAGGCTTTTATTATTTATTCAGTTTTTAAACGTAAGTTCTAGTTTTTATTTGTAAATAAGTGTATTTATAGCTGCACACACACATAGTTATTTTCATTTTATCTCAATAAGAATAATTAATTTATTTTGTAGTTTTCTATCATAAGAAGTTTGCTTTATTATTTATCATAATTTTCTCAGTTTTTTTCATTAATTTTAATGTGCATTTTATTATTATACAACTCTAAGGGTCTGAAGCCTATTATATGTTTCTGTATGATTTTGTTCCTTAGGGACCAGTTCCTGGGACAAATAAATAAAGAATTTATTATTATTATTTTAATTAAATAAATTATTTACTGGGATAAGAAGTATGAGACATGTAAGCCTATAATCCCAGTAAATAATTTATGAAGAAAAGTTTACTGTGGGAAAAGTTAAAGTAAAACTCTAAACACCACTTTGAAAGGTAGGTACTTACAATTATAGAATTATGCATTTCATCAACTGATTTTCAAAGATGGCGATAAAAGTCAGCTGTGCTAACGAATTGTTCAACGCATCTTTAACCCAAATATTTTGAGAGTGTTCGCATAAAAAACTGTATATATTTTTTCTGAATAACTCAAATATTATAAATATCCCAGAAGATTTCATAAGCAAATTGAAGTATAGTAGAATTGCTTACAAAACAAAAATTAAATAAATGATCGAGAAAAGCATGTTAAATCTAGTATCGATACAAATCAATAAGTAAATATTACAATATTTCAAACAAAATTCAAAAAGCAATGATAATGTATGCTAACCATGATTCTCAAATTAATAAATCCAGTAAAAGCTGAAACGGGTGAACGGGTGAATATATCCTACATTATGAATTAGAAATTATTTTAGATTCCTCTCCCATTTGCTAGTAAAAATTATGTTAACATCTTTAGTGTCATAGCATTTCGTCTGTAAGAGTTAATATGGTTAATATTTCGATCGGTAGCGATTTGAATTGTAGGAAGAGCTGGCTTTTTCGGACAGTCAGTGTGGAACAAGTTTTAATTCATGACATCTCCCTGCTCTAATTTGTAGTTGTTCAGATCAAATGTGCCACACGAGGGCCACATCTCAATTAATGTTTTAAACCTTCTAATTTATTTATGTTACATTTTCGATGTATTATTATTAATTTTATTTCGTTTTTTATCAGATGGAAAACAAAAGTTTTCAATAAAAATAATACAATTTTCAGAGCAGGTAGTACTAGAGCACATTGCATAGTTTGTTTGTATTTACCACACAAATACGCAACTTGGCTTACTAATGGAAGACACTTATATAATATTATATATAACTTACATAACTTACATAATATATACTTATATAATATCACATAATTTCTGTGTTTTATTGCTTATGATATAGTTAAATGTAGAAAAAAAAATCTGAATAAACATGAAATGACGTAAAGGATATTAATTATGTTATATAAAATATTTAGAAAAGCAATTCGTATACATCATAAAATAATATTAATTAACATAAATGCTAATGAAAAATTGCAGGTCATTCGTGAAAAACTCGTGAAGCGTAGAAAGAAATTCTGACGATAGAGCCTCATTTACGCATATGAGGTAGTGAGCAAGTTCTGGGTTTTCAGAGAGAGCGAATGCCTGGTGAGAACTACCTCAAAAACATGGGCCATGTTTGCTTGTGGAAGAAAATTTTCGGAACTACACCCTTTTGTATGGTAATGAGAGAAGGGAGCTAGGATATTGGAGCGACCCCATCATCAAGAGTGGTGTGTGTGGATACGTAGATCATCTTCCGTTTCTCAGTATAAAATTTATTTTACTGTGCGGGTAAAAAATATAATTTAAATAATTCAAGGAGATAATAAATTTGCTCAAAAATTTCTAGCATCTATTGCCCTAAAAACCTTCTTAGGAAAATTATAATTTGTTTAACTTCAATTTGCAACAGTTGACTGCGTACTGGATATTTTTATGAATTTTGAAAAAAAAAAACCGATCCACAGAACCATTAGTCTATGGAAAATGCTTGAAGCGGTGCTAAAAAGGCGGCTATCATCTTTGTTTGAATCGAATAATATCAATTTTTCAGTTTGGATTTAAATTCTGTCATTCCACTTCTCACCAATTATTGAGACTTTCCGAATCAGCGATCAACGGGTTTGAAATGAAAAACATACATTGGTCGCATAAGTGAATTTTCAGCAAACCTTCGACAAACTCTGGGATACTGGTCTTTTACATTGTAACATTTTTTTTGATTAAACAATTTTTATGCCATACAAATTATGAAAAGATAAATATTTAAACAGGTTACAAAAGGTTATATAGCTGCATTTGTAACTATACTTGAGCTTCACAACAAGACTAACCATCCAGTCTATCGCTCCTTAAATATAGTTGTAAGAACAACAGGAAACCCTGTAGATCACATCGTTGATGCCCTTCTTTATCGTTGGGTCCCTCCCAGTTCTTCTACAGCTTTGGGCAGAATCCTCGCTATCTTCGAGCCAAACGTGGTCTCCTTCTTTGTACCCGCCATGATCGGCTCTAATATCGAATTGTCTCTTCATCTGGCCGCTGGCGCGGCGAAGGATCTTGAGAACTAGCTCATGTATGTATTCTATCCTTTTCTGAAAACCGGATACGTAGTCTTGTCCAGATACACTAGAACGTCAGCCAAGATACCAAGCAGCCTCTTGGTTGGGGACAGCATATGCTTCTCACTTGGAAAAACAGTCCACGATCAAAGATGTACTTATTTACAGCGTCACTTTTTGGTAATGACCCTAATGTGTCCAGTACTACCCTCTCGAAGGGGCTCCCTGCAATATACTGCTGCATCCGTGCTTGGCATTTTATGTGCTAGCCCATTGCTTGCAGAGCAGGAGTTACATTCACTGTACCAACCCAGAACAATTCACCCGGTAGAACCTCTCGAGTACTTTCTGGAGTGTTTTCCTCACGCCCAGGTGTCCTCCTTATACTCCGGCACTCGTTCTCAGAAGCTGTTTGTAAAGATTCCTCTCTTTAATCCATCTTTCCTTAACTTATGGACTTACCGAAAGGTAGTACTTCACACAAAAATCCTACTATCGCATCTATTGCCCTTCAAAATCACTTGTTTGAACTAGATAAATGGAAAATTAAAATAAATGCAACTAAAGTTAGCCATGTCAGTTTATCTTTCAATCAGACCACCTGTGACAATCAACTACAGCAAAGTACTAATAAAATTTACGTACATGAAAAAACTAGATCGCGCCAGAAGATACAAAGAACACCCACATCTCCTGGACTATAGATATTCAACTTAATAAACAAGCTACTAATTTACACCATTCTTCTGAGACTTGTATTGGCATACAGCGCAGAACAAATACGGTTCTACAAAGCACGCCCATATTAACAAAATACGCCGTGTTTTATTTCACATTAAAACTCCTAGAACATAAACATATCAAAAGTAACATCTTATATACAGGACAAATACCAGATATTTCACTCTTCAACAATTCATCTTCCTAATCTGCTCATTCTTTCCCCATCTTCTCCACTCTTACCCTTCTATAGAAGTAAAATATGTAAAACAAGAAAGCAGTAGAAGTAAAAATTAACAAACCACTCAAAGCGAAGGAAGATAACGAGAACTCATTTGCTTGCTGCACCTGAGGGCAGGTGCAAAATATAAAAAATACATAGATTTTTTCATTTACCAAAGAGAAAATCAACCAAAAACTAGACAATAAAACTCCAATGCCTTTAGGGTACTGTTTTAAGGATAAGGATACTGTGGGAAATGGTGCGTGAGAATCGATGCTCTTATCCCCGACAAACAGGCCGCCGGCCAGTCTTATACATCACCCCAGCCTCTATCTCATAGTTTAAAATATGACGTAGCTATTCCATTTATCTATCTAGCAAAATATAAAATAAATAAACTCTTCCACTGCCGGTATATGTGCGTCTTATTTCGCTAGGATTATTATTTTCACTTTTACGAAATATTATTTGTATCGAATATTTAAGATTAAATCAAGAACCCATAATTACAGTGAAACAAATCAGAAAATAACGTTTTTAAACGTTAAATGAGATGGAAATAGGAAATTTAAGATATGAAATTACATGGAGAATTCCCATATTTTTTTATTTGCGGTAATATAATAGGAATGTGCACACTAAGAAAACAAATCTCTAAAGCAATCAGAAATTAATTTTCATATTAATTAAAACGTTTTCCATTATTAATAGAGGCTTTATTTATTCTTCAATTTGTTATACCTTGCCTTTACCTTTCAGATTTATTTGTTTTATTCAATATCATATTTCTCGGTATTAAATCTTTCTCTTCTGCGATCCCTAAATTCTTGGTATTAAGTTTTCTATTGTAATATTCAATCTTTTTTAAAGTTCTCTTTATCTCCTTTCAATAGATCGCCAGGCTGTCCTAAAAATGTTAGCTAGATCTCGTTTTTTGATATTTTAAAATGATATTTGGTTCAATCGATCAAAATATATTCTACTGTGATTTTTGACGAGTATTCTCTGCAGATACGTGGTTGTGGTTTTCTTAAAAGGAATTCATGGGGTAGTTTGCAAATATTTCTAATTGTCATCCAATCTAAATGCATCAATTTCTCTAGGTCTTTAAACGTTTCCCCTTTTATATAATTGGTCACGGTTTCATTAGTTGTCACTTTTTCTGCACCTAACTATATATTTTACCATTCTATATTGGTTTTGATCTTTACTTCTTCATCTGTTTTTATCAACCTCATTTTGTAGTTTTTTTCTTTACCTAGCTATTTTTTGGCGAATATCTTTCTTCTTCTATTTTCTACCAAGAATTAAATATATTTCGGTACACATCAGCGCTAATATTTTGAGTGCTATATTAAGTGAGATAGAAGAAATGGAATGCCATTCTTTAAACCCGAAACCATGCTAATTTTTTGAAAAATAATTAGTGACTATAACTTGTAATTACTGAGCTTATATAGTAGCTAGAAGGTAATCCATCGTGATAAAATGCCACATTGTTTCGATATCGTCCCTACCAAATCGCGATGAGGAATCTGCCCCCAGAGATTTGGGTTGTCTATTCTTTATCCCTCCTGGGATTTGTTTCACCTTCTTGTACTTGTTTGAGGTATCTCTGAGGACATTAGCGATTGAGAGGTTTCTTAAATTTTAATGGATTATTAAGTGAATATATTTTTGGTTTTCTGTAAATTTGTAGTGAAAAAGAGATGTCGGTACCATCAAATGCGTTTCAGAATTGAATATTTTACCTCCTCCCCAACTTAATTTTTGATGATTATATTACGGCGAACCGGCTGGGATTGATACGAAATCAATGGCTAAAAGAGTATTACTAGTATGATTAAATTTTCTTTTTGAATAAATAATACTAAAAAAAAGTCTCAAAAAGAACAACGATAATCTGGAATGTAGATCACTGGAGGATGTATGAACAGTCGAAGAGACTAAAATTGAGTAAAAATGAAAATTGAATAAAGATGAAAATTGAATACATATTAATTTATTATGAACAAAAGTCTCAAAAAGAAAAACAATGATCTGGAATGAAGATCATTGGAAGATGTATGAACAGTCTATGAGACTGAAATTGAGGTACAAATGAAGGCTACAGACGTGGGAAGACTTTAAAGAAATTGTTTTTGTTGATAGACGATTCCATAAAATTTAAGTTCCAAATCAGTCTTGCCAAGTCTTAAGGTGAGTGCATACAACCCCATACTAAAAATAATCCCTTAATACCGTTTTTAAGCTTTGTCTCTGAAAATAAATGATAAAATACACAGAATGGAATCGTAATACATCCAAAAATATGGAAAGTATAAGAGAAATCAGTGCTTAGTTATTCATTAAAAAACTCTATTGCTACATTTATCTAATAATATCTTAATATTAGTCATATATGGATAACAAATATTTGCAAGAATGGCACAGTCTTTCTTTGTTTGGAAATTTCTAAAAATATCTAAAAATCCATGGCAAAGTTGAAAATAACGGAAACATATTTGAGAGATTCTTTATTAAATTCAAGTCAACATCTCGTATAGAATATTATATTCAAATTGATGGGTATGTCAAATACAATGAGGGACCACTAACGGCTTAAAATGATGAAGTAGTATTCATTGGCTACATCATCAGCAGTGAAAGCATTTGTGAGCTTGGTGTGAAAGGATTTCATGGAAGGCTCCACTCTGTCAAATAGGTTCCTTAAGCTAAAGAGAGAAAGTTCAGTCCTCTGTCAGTTCAGGGACCGCCCCCATGAACTCACAGAGGAACAAAGTTTTTGGAGGAAAGGAAGCATTCAACAAATGGTCGGAGCATAAAGAAACCCTGTCTATTGAATAAAGGTTGGGAATAGGTGATTACTGTTTTCCTTTAAAGTTATATATATGTATGAAATAACTGTTCTTTTATATGACCGTTTACAAATTATATTGTCTAAGAGTATAAGAATTTTACTTCATCGGAAAAAGAACTTAGGTTTTTGGGTTATTCCCTGTCCATTTAAAACGAGTTTTTCTAAATATTTATTAAATAAATTATTACCAAATAATATTTATAGAAAACGTAACAGCACAACGTCAAATGAGAGGATGGATACCATGTTACGAATCATTATAAAAGGACTCACACATATCCTGCTTTAAGTTATAACAAGAGTGAAGAAATGCTTTCTTGTGAAAATTATAAAACACTTACTTATAAAAAACTTCAGGATTTTACTTTTATTAATTTTGGATAAACTAAGTAATAACTAAATTTATAAGTAAAATGAAAAAATAACAAATTAATAAAAGGTATTTTCAGTTTCATTGCTTTAAAAGAATTATCTCTTAACCAAGTACTAAATTACTTAAAGTAAATTTCAATTTCAATTGAATACCAATACCAATAGCGTAAACTATATTTATCCCTCATGGTACATTTTAAGAATAAATTGTCCCTAAATCGACACCGACTTATTTAAACATTCATCCCTTAAAAATTCATAGATTTATAATTGCTTTCTATTTATATTAAATGGCTAGTATTTACTCGATTACTTATCTAATTTTTAAAATAATATCTCACTAGTTGTAATATAAGCTTACATTTTTATTCCCTAATTATAGTATGGGATATGAATGCATTTGCGTTGTATACTTGATAGCATTTACTAGAACGTTGCATATGGTTGTTATCTGCACTCTACTGGGTTTGTTTGATGTTTTGAAATCAAACAGAGTCCAATGCTTCCTTATCAGCAAAGCAAAGCTTGTAATGGTACATCGTTACATCTGTTACGAGCCAGCAATGGACCAGTGCTTTAATACCACCATAATTTAAACCATTTTATTTCATCTCGACATTTGAAAATATAAGGTATGCTCCAACAAGCACTTAAAACAAATTGACTAATACTTAGCAATCGCAGGAGGTATTTACTAACAGCTCATTGTTAACAGGTATTTACTTGTTCTTCATGGGGCTCAAGATTTTTGCTCGATTTTTTTTTTTGTCGATATAAGTATTATGAACGGGAATCGATAGAATTTTGGATCATTAAATTGTGGAGTTTTTGAGGTAAGTTTCATGGCTTTAGGAAGGATATCGATCCCTTACGCCGAACCGAAGTCGGGATATTGACTCCTCGCTTCTCTTAAGAAGATTTGAATGGCAAGAAATGGGCAGGGGAAACTATCCACACCCGACTGATGAAAGCAATTTAAAATGTTGTCGACAACTACTGGGCAAAGTCGGATTGATGAATAATTTAATGTTATCAAGTATTAAAAAAATTCTTTGGTTAAGTAATAATTTTTTTGGTTTAGCAAATATTTTGCAAATTATTGTTAGTTAAATGCGAAATAAGTGTGAAACAACTATTCATTAAGGAAAACGATAGGAAAGAATAATACAAGTGATTAAACAAAAGAATAAAACAAACGCCCATGCTTGTAAATATATTTTTGCCACCGATTTGAAATCTTGGATATTTCTTGTTTATAAAATATATATATTTTACTCTCGTTGAACCGCAAAAAAATTATGAACGAGAAATATCCAAGGTTTCAGATAGGTGGCAAAAGTATATTTCATACCCTTATTAGAATATTTACACAAACATCGGCGTTTGTTTTAGCGTTTTGTTTAATCTTTTGTATTATTGTATTATTTATGTAAACTTTCCTCTCTTTTTCTTAATGAATAGTTTACATTCTCAATAAATTTCATACTTATTTCGCATTAAACTAATAATAATCGGAAATATATTTGCTAAACCAGTTTAATGCTTCATTAAATTTTTCACCATCGCAATAATTTCCCTTACTATGTATGTATTTCATACATAGACATGTGAAAGATAAAAAAAAAAATGTGCAATAGTAAACAACTATTTCTAAGTCTAACAAATTTAGGTAAAATGATTTTAACACTAATATAGTTAATTAAAGATTTATTTATTTAAAAAAAAAATCGTTATAATATAACTGACCTCAACTACGATGTTTCTTTTGAGGGGGATAATCATTTCACAACACTAATATTTTTTTTTCTGAATAGGTCAACTTGGTTATATTCAAGTGTTGTATTTGCAAACCACTTTCCGAAATTATTATTTATAGTTCATGTATAAATCTTAAATTCATAAATCAAGAAAGTAAAATCATTCGCTTTGTTTGATGTCTCGTAATTTTACGTGGATATGAAGTGTTCTATTCGAGGATGTTGTATGAATAGATTTTCTTTAAACTAGACACACAAAACCATGTCAATTATTTCATGTGGCTGGCGGAACTATGGCAATTTCGATTCATGTGGCTTGACGATGGAATGTATTGAGCGGGCACACTCAGTTAAAAACTTTATTTAATCCTACCGGGAGCTGTAAACAATCCTTTATTCATTAAAATAGGAACGCAGAATGTGAAATAGAGTTAGGTAGTGGAAAGGATATAGAGAATAGAATTGAATTGGCGGCTCTCTATAGTTTGAAAGCAAGATTCCAATCAACCGTCGGCTTTGAGTACAGTGGCTCTTGTATTGGAGATCTCCGACTAGGGCTCACCTAGCTTCTCTCCACTATAAAGGCTTAGGTCCATTAGGGTCCACTCTATCCAGTATCTATTACGGACAAACAGTCCTCAATTCTATTCTAGATTTCTTTTCTTTATCATTTCACCTCTAACCTAAAGGATCGCTGGGTTTAATGACGGTTTATATCCAACGGTAGTTCTTTGAGGCCTCTTAAAAGATAAAAGATATATGTGTTGCAAGGGTCAAATCCAAAGTCGGCATAGTATAACCTCATTCGTCCTTGACTTTCTGCGACTTATGGCTCATTTTTGATAGTAAGGTGTTTTTCCGTAAATTTCGAATTTAGAATTGTCCTATCCTTTTCCCATTTTTCTAATTTTTTTTTTTTATTGATTACCCGATATTCCGGCGTAACATCAGTCAATATTATCGCATCTATATCATCCCCTAGCTAAGAAAATTGGGCTGCTATAACCGCTTTTTAGATTCCTAAAATGCCACAGAAGCTGGTCGGCTGGTACCCATATAAAATTTATATTTATTATTCCACTTTCCTATTCCTACCATATATTCAAAATTTTATTGTGTAATTGTTTGGGTTTGGATTATTTATTTATATATATTTATTAAAAGGTTTATCTATTGATTTATTTACTAAGGCCCAACAGTTATTTTTTTTTGATCTGCTACCAAATGTAGAGCTCTGACAATAGTCCTGGTGAATTTGGAGCTCTCTCCTGGCGGGTTGACTAATAGCTGGTTCTGCTTATTCATCATAACGTAGCTTATACTATATTTTTATTATAATTTGACGGTGAAAGTTTCCCGTTGTTACTTCTGGGCGTGGCCTATTTTGTGATTTAAGGGGACTTTCATAGCGTCTTATCATTTAAAAAATGCCTTGATTAGCTTTATTATGTCCCAGCTTTGGACTCCCGCTCGCTCTTCAGGTATATATAAACCCCTTCTGTGGAGATCGGGGCCACACTAAAGTGTGATAAGTTGGCTTTGCCAGAAGTTATAGTAGGAAAGTAGTACCTGTTGGGAATATCATTAAGATCTTCGCCATTGATGTAAATATCTTCTTTTTCTGTGGTCTTTCTTTTTCTAGTAAGGTTTTTGAATCAGGAATCGGTCTAACATTATTTAATTACTTGTTTGAATGAGTTATTCTCAATTTCTTTCAGCCCTCGAAATCAAGATACTTTGGAAAATAATATTCGAGTTAACGGACTTGAAGGATTTAACTACATACTTATTCTAAATTAAAACAAATTAAAAAAGGGTCCTAAATAGAATCATTTCAACAAAATTACTCAACGATATTGATAAATTAATAGTAAAAAACTGGGTGAAATCATAGCTACTTTTTATTTATGAATTTTATTTCTACTATGGAAGAACTTGTATTTTATTTTACACTATTGAATTTTTGAAAAAATCAGTAATTTAAATGCTTGGAAAGGTTTGTAATTTGTTTTTAAATTCAAAGACCAGCTGTATACTTAGCAAAATAAGGGTTAGTCCGCCGTTTTACAGACAGGGTAAAACTAGGGTATAATATTATTACTCTTTTATACTATGATGACATCTAAGAACAAATCTAACAAGCCACAGAGAAATCTAATCACTCCAACAAAAAGTGGGCGTGGTCTACAATGTACGGCAGAGGTTATACGCTGTAATAACAGTGTGCTAGGAGATGTGCTTAATTTATAAAATGGATCTGGTAGTATTTCCCAAGAGATTTGCTCTAATAATGATTTGAAGCTGCCTCAATACGTGTTGGAAGGAGGCCAGAAATAAGTACTTATCAAAACAGCAAACATCGTAAGGAAGTTTCTAAATATTCATCAATTTAAGCTCGACTTCAAAAAATCTGCTTGTTTAGTTGTATATTCCTGGTAAGATCCATGATGATTGTCCGAAATCCTAGAAATATAATAATCAAATACCATTAATAATCACAGTAAAAAAGAATATAATTCCTCTAGCGGGTGTGATTCTCCAAAAACGCATGAACTGACTAAATAACCGTGCATACGGGGAAGCGACGTGAGGTATATAATAGGCATGAAACCAAATATACACACGATGATATTTTGGAATCGTATCTCAATGAAGTGAAAGAGAGTGAACAGGCAGTCCATTTGGGACTACAAAAAAATTGTTAGAAGTGGTGGAAATTGGTTGATTGTTAGAAGTGTGGAAAATGGTTGATGATTAATATCAATGAATCGAAAAACAAAACAAAAAAAAAAAAATTAAATTAAACTCATCCATTTTCCTAAACATACATGTTGAAAAATAATAAATTGAAAAATCTTTAAAGTAAACTAAAATACCTTGCACTAATCCAAGAACTGTTTAATAGTTCATCGTATCCGATTCTTAACATGCAATTGCAACTTTTGCTATGCCCCGAGCTGAACACCCCCCCCCCCCCCCATAGAAAATATAACAAAAACAAAAACTACTTTCGAATTCATTTTATAAATTTATCAAGTATTAAATCAAAAAAATATTTTAGTTTTTCGATTTCATAAAGCTTTCAAAATATATATTTGAAGCAAATTGAGCCTTACATTGTCAGATGACCTGGACCCCTTCCCAAATTATAAGAATTTTATCAGCCTGCCGAGACCAAAATTTTACCAGCCCATCTCCCCACTGCGTACGCCCTTGTTTGCTATATTTGTAAGCCAAAAATTAGTTTAAAAAGCAGGGTTACCAATAGAAATGCAGCATTTCAAGGTTTAATCCCTCAGCATCTAAATCAGCAGGGCATGCCAGTAACCAAAACTATTATTTTTTATTCTCATTCAATCCCAATTATATTTAGTTTCTCTACAAATCTAGTATATCTAGGCAGATTGCAAGCATTCCAAAAATTGATTTTGATCAAGAGTGTCAACACCGGATTTTGTGACATTATAAAATGAGATTATTTCTGGTTTGTCATTTTCTTTATCCCTGAACTCAGAACTATGCATAGAAGAGATTAATATCACAGCTTTATACTTTTTTGGACTGGAAAATGGGACGACCAGTACCATCTGTTGAAAAAAGTGATGACAGCTTTTCACGTCCAGATTTGAATATAGAACATAAAATTAGAACTCCAAACAAAGCTTCGAGTTCTTCCTTGTTTGTATTTCTATAAGAAGAAGAATTGGGTATTTTTAAAGTCTCTCTAATTTTTTCTAATTTTAGATTGGGTACAATTTTACAAACACTTAAAGTAATATCCGTCACTTAAAGTAATATCCGTCTGACAGGCGGATTTAAAAACAAACGTTTACAGTAATACAAGTATGAGGGACGGAGTGAATTCCTACCTTTATGGTAATATCCGTCTCTAAGGCGCGGTGTCTTGTCTGCAAATGCTAAATTATAGCCAAGCAGAAAACTATAGGTCAAAGAGACACAATCACAACAAAGGTTATAGATCAAATGAAGCATAACTGGACAAAGGAGGTTTTACGCTGATAGATGCGAAACATACCGTCAAAAGTAGTAAACCTATCCGTCTATCAGGCGTATATTACCATTTAAGGGATTGATAATAGAACCTCTATTCTACTAATATTTTTAAAATTCTATTACGTAGATATACCTTCACGTAAATTATGTATTGTTATTACATTACTTAGAATTCGTTTCTAACATTATTATTGTTTCTGAATATTACAAAATTGTCCTTTTATGGTTTTCTTATATTCTTCTTTAATATTTTTTTTTTTTATACTGATTCATATTGAAAGCCTTTCGCTTCAAATTTGTGGGTTCCCCCCCTAAAACCTTAGAAGTCTGCAAATACGTATATACCACCTTATACCCACTTCTTCTGGGTGAATGAAGACACAAATGTTTGGGTCGAAACGTAGGTGGTAAAATAATTGTTTTTAACTATTAATCAAACCAAAAGAATAATGAAATTTAGATTTTGATGGTTTGAAGTTTCTTAAATTAAGAGGATCAGTCAAGTAAATTGATTTATATTATCTTATAATTCAATTTACCTTTTTGAATTTACATTACCCTAGAGTTGCATTTAATTAAATATTTTTAGCCATGTTAATCTTTTTTTACGTTGAAAATAAGGGTTTTTTGAACTGTATTAATAATTACCGAGAAGAAACATTTCTAATTAGCATAAACTCTAATGTTCATGCGTGAGAGGGTAGAACAAGTTTTTAGAGGATTTGCAAATTTGGTCGAAGGGACTGGAAATAATGGCCCATTAATTACACTCTCCGAGACAACATTTAATATTATTACAATGGTCACTAATGCGATCTTACATTAGCTGCTCTTATAATGCAATTTTATTTGTGGATATTCTGGAATGGAAAAAAAAATCAGCTAACTTATCTGATTCACTTAGTGACTGATTATGAAGTGGACAATTGAGATTTTGAACTAGGTCGAAGCTAACTTAAACAAAACACCTATTTTAGTTCACGCGAAAGAGGATTGCATAACATTTGGAAACTGCACAACAATCCAATTTAAGTTATGACAAGCAATTCTAGTGGCCTGTCAGTCAGTTAACCAGGCTTTATGTTGGTGTAAATGACCCATCCACGCTCGGAAGACGTAATTGCTAAACTACGTTTAATCTAAATGTAAATGTAATGGAAGAAACATGCTGGAATGAAAGTAAATTCAATTCATACTTCTACTTTTATTACATCACCTAGGAGACGGGTACTATTTTTTATTTTATGTATATTATAAAATATATTATTAATATGTTATTTATATTCAATTTTATGATATTAAATTGTGTTAAAACAAAATTCATTCAGTTAATGGAAAGGACCAAAAAAAAAAAAAAAAAATAATAATAATAATAATTAAAAAAAAAAGGGGTCTCTGCATAGGCTTGCAGAGAAACTACCCATAAGCGCTCTATTAACAGTCTTGAACTAGAAGACGGCTTGGCAATCTTCTTTTCAAACTCTTCGTTGGGTTATCAGGAGTTGAAGAGGAAGCAAGGGTGGAAAAAAGGTAGTTGAGCCGAGGGAGATGTTTATTAAGAAATGGCGAATAACTGGAGCTGGCCAAATCGGCCACATCCAGAACATTGAGGTATTTATGGATAATTTTATTATAAGTTCCTTATATTGGGACAAAATAAGGGGCATTGTAAGGATTGGATGCGAGAGGAATTATGTTATGTTATATGAGGAATTATGTTAAATATTATGTTTAGTGGTGTACCAAGACACAATACCGTAAGTCCAATTAGGTCATATTATAGTTATGTAAATTATCCTTATGTAATTGGTTGGTAGTTTGAATGTTTGTTGAGTAATGATGAAGTAGGAGGTTTCTATTCGTTTCAATCTTGTGTAAGGGTGTCAAGTTAGCTCGTTTGTCCAGATGGTGTCCTAAGTAGCGGATCTGTTTCTCAGGGAAAAATAGAGAATTACTCTAGGGAACTCTAGGGCAGGAGTTAGTTGGCATAAGATGAAAGTAAAGGTAATTTTTGGCGTTGTTTTAAAGTTTGTGATGTGAGTTTAGCAATTTCGGATGAAATAAATAGATCACTTCAAACTGATAGCAAACATGTTTTGTTAGTATGGGGCAATTACGGTGTTATGATGAGGTGGGATATTAGCTTTATAAGCTGTGTAGAGTGTGGGAACGAGAACACTCCCTTGAGCAACTCAAGCAGGGTTGTTTAAGAGGGAAGAATAAGCATTATTGTAATTTATTTGAATAACATTTGGAGTTTATGTAGGAAGTTTGGGGTGTGTCAGACGTTGAGACTGTTGTTTCCTGGTCGTGACCTGAGAATATACTTTTCTTGAATGAACTTGATTTCTGATGAATATAGCCCCTGGCAGTAGAGGTAGATGGTTTTTGGTTTTTGTTAAAGTATTTTTGGCAGTCGTGGGAAAACTGCCAAATGTTTATACCCGATTTCTGGATTATTTCCTTTTCTCCAACCTTTGAAGGTTTTTCTGATTAATATTACTTATAAACTGTCAGTCATTGAAATTTATGTAGACTGCACATTCTTTGATAGTTCACGGAATAATCTTCACCACAAAGAGAGCATTTTGAGGTCTCTTTGCGAAGTTCACACCACGCCTGATGGTGGAAGTAGGTCTTTGCGTGGCGGGATGGCCGAGTGGGCAAACGCGTTAGAAAATACGCGTTGTCCATGGCAACGTCTGATTGGAAATACGAAGATAGCAAGTTCAAAACCCGGAGCCAGGGGAAAATTTAATTATATTCGGCATCAATCCCCCACCCTCTCTCCTGACCCGGGAACCCCGTATAGCTATAAGGCGATTAAATAAATAAAAAAGTAGGTCTTTGAGTGGAACAAATTTTATATTTAGTGCATAGCAACATTATGGCCATAGCTTTGGTTACTCGAATTTTACACATGAGTATTCTAATCTTTACAGGTTCTAAATTGAAGAAATTTAATTAGTAGATATTTTTCGATGGAATGCTGGACTCCTGCATATGCAACCTAGGCTATGGCCATTTTCTTCCATACTATTTTAGATGGAAATTGTGGGAGTGTTGGATTGAAAACTTCTCAAGACCACTCTATATGCTTATCATTCTTTTAGTCGGTAGCAATGAAAATTATATTATTTAGACGTCCGTTTTATTAGATTTTTTTTTTTTTTTTAAATTTTCTTTGGTAGATGACAAGGGCGTCCGCAGTATTTTTTCCAAGGGGGAAGCTGGTAAAATTTGTATGCTTAGGGGTTCAACGTATAATCTTGTAAGGTAAAAGATATTACAATACCTTGTAAGGCTCAATTAATGTTTGAAATAAAACTTATTGATATTCAAAAGTTAAAATATTGGTTTATATAATCCTTAATAAGTATAGAAAATGAATACAAATTTATTTAATTTGTCGTTTTTTTTTTCTTCGAAATTTCTAGGGCTGCCCTTCCCTCCTCCCCCCCTAAGGGCCCCATGGTGGTAGAATTAATTTTTAAATCATTGACTCTTAAAAGTCATCGGATATTTGTCTGTCCAATTATCCGATTATATCTGGGTTGTTGCTGGTACAAATGCATATTCTCGTTTGAAAGCTGCAGTGGATCGTGGAAGGTTGATCGGTTGAATTATTTATGTTTTTCTCTGCTTCTTGTTTATGTTTTGATTGCAAAGAGAAATATATCTGAGGCAGAATTCAAGGTGAAGCTTTTGCTTATACCAAAGAAACTGTTATAGAATGCTTAATTGATTTCCAGCAAATAAAGACAAGAAAATAAAAAAAGTTTTAGAGCAGTTGTGAAAACAATACTACATGCAGAATTTTAACTTCCTAAAAAGAGATTTTAAGGAATGGCATAGCATTAAACGCTGTTGTTCCATTTCACGCCATATAATTGCATGATCCTTTCGACTGAAAATAGGTTAATTCTTTTCATATTTGAAAATTTATTAGAAAAAAAAATTCATATTTCACTTATATCAATATCGGTTGTAACGCAACCAGAAAGTTACTTCTTCGATCTGAGGTCAACGTGAATTTCTCTGAAATGAAAACCATTGCATTTGGTCTGAATAATAAAAAATATTATGAGAGCTAAAACGTGGATCTGGTGATTTTAATAATGCATTCAGCATAGTTGAAGAAAGGCCAACTCTTGGGAAAGCTGTTAAATTTAACGAGCGTGGGTACCCCCGGAACATAAAAGAAAGATATCAAGAAAGTGTTTTCGAGAAACAGTTTTGACCTCACTTACACTGTAAAACATTACATTTTATATTTTTATTAGGTAATAATTCAATAAATTGTAGGCTAACTCTCTTTGTATTGGGGAAACCCTAAATGCAAATAAACATTGTTCTACTCGATTCCTTTATAACAAAAGTTACTTTCCGTTTTAGGAATCATATTTGAGATGATACGAATTTTAATTATTTATTAAAGTTGAAACCCTGTTTTTATTACAGTAATTTGACAGATTAAATAACAGGTCGCTGCCTACATTTTTTATTTCAAAAATGATTTTATCATAGTTAGGAAGCAGATAAGTAGACTTGTTGAGTCTCTTAAAATTCCATACCTTGGTGACTATGAAGCTCACAAGGCAGGACTGATGTATGATCCCGAAGGTGTCTTAATTAAGGAGATGCCTCTTGAGCCAATATCTTCTTGGCGTGCTTGAGATACCGCCCTCGTCCGCTTCTTGCCTTTCTTTGACTTCTACCTGCGGATCACAATTCTTGACAAAATAGTAGCCCATAATTTACTCCAGCACATCCGAAAAAGCGTTATAGCGTCAGTTTATAAGAAAATTATATACTTCTTATGCTTAACATTTGGATCAACTAAATATAGGTTCGACTAATGAGTGAGGAAAGGAAACAGTGTAAATGCAACAACAGGTTAGCAAGAAAATACTACTTAAGGGTGTCACTCTATGATATTAGTTGTTAATGAGAAGGACTCCAAGCCATCTTCTTTTTATTAATACAGGAGCATGTTCAGGAAAATATGAGGAAGCTAGTTCAGATGATGAAATAAAGACAACTTAGTATTTTATAGAGAAATTTGGATTGTAAAGAATGTGCAAGAAGGATGGTTTTGATGATAGATAGGTATTTGGAATTGGCGGAATAGTAAACTCTTAAGTATTTTTAAGCCAGTTGGATTAACAAAATAAATTACATATTGCCATTCATCCATGATGCCATACATTTTACCTTCACTTACCTCTCTATAAGAAATACAGGGTAAGTGAAAGAATGGCGATCTTGAAAAATATTAGTAAATGAAGTTTTTATAACAAATAATTAGAGACTTATGGAATTACAATCTAAATTATGTTTTGCAATGTCATACTGTCAAAGTAAAAATTACTACTACCTACAAAGTATTTTATAACTAGTTCTTTAGCGAGAGAAAGCGTAATGCTCAATTTATTTGAAGCTGTTTTGGGGCTGTTATATAAGGTGTGTTCTTATATATTTATCATATGTTTAAGTTGTAAACCAATAAAAATGTAAAAAAAAGTTAAAAGGAATAGGAATTATTCTTAATTTTAGGAATAGGAAGATTCTTAGAATGAAAAATAAAACCTACCAATTGAAAAATGTTTGGTATTACTTTGTCTATACTTATTTGTAATACCCGATATATATATTTTTAAATAGCTATTACAAATAGCAATATAGTTTTTAAGTAAAAGTCTAAGTTTGTTTTGTTTTGTTTGTTAACGTCCATTTTTTATGCGACTAAGGCTAATCGGACGATGCTACAGTGGCAGTCCTAAATTTTACCTATCCAGAATAATTAGGATAAGGAGGTAAAAGTCTAAGTATGAAATGTTGTGTTACCTATATTATTCTTTGGGTACTTCAGGAAAAAAATTTTACTTTGACATATTATTTATTTACTTTAAGTTGATTTTTGAGAGACTGTAGTATATAATTTTATTGAGCCCGGAGGCTTGATAAGTGAGATTTGAATGGGATGGAACTTGGTAAAATAAGCAAGGGTCGAGACACTGTTTGCATAGACAAAGAGCCCTAGCGATAGTCGTTGACCCGGCCAGCGCTCTGACCTGCAATGTCAGGACTGGCATCAAGCCCAGTCAGTCTTCGTTTCACTTTTGCATCTTGAAAAAGGGTAAATAAGTGAATCTTCATTTCTTATTTAATCTAAAAAAAACTTCAAAATTCTTTATTTATTCTACTTGAATAGTTTATATGAATTGCCGAAATATTTGTATTTATTTATTTTAAAAAAAAATTACTGGAGTTGATAGTGTTTATCTGGTTAAATGAACATTGTTAGATAAAAGTTGGAATGAATTGTAAAATCCTAGGATATGCATGTGTTATTGCTATCCTTAGACAGTAGAGAGGACATTGATAAAATCACCAAGAAAAGCAGAACAAATGGACCTAAAGTACTAAATAAAGATAAAACTAAAAATATGTTTATAAGCCGAAATATACATTCTAGCTTGATTTACGTTACGAATATAAATTACTACTGGACGTAAATAGAACAGTGGATAGATGTCCAGCAAACGCCGAGGTTTCTTCTCTCTCTCTCTCTCTCATCTCTCTCTCAACAGCACTGAAATTCCCCCTAAAAATCTTGTTTTCTTTTTTTAAACGAAATAATGCACTCTGCCACGATCAATGGTAGAATAAAAGAAAATAATCCTCGTAGAAATAAATAAATATATTAATAGTAAAAATAAAGTAAAATTATGGGATATATATATATATATACTAGCTGTATATCCCGGTTTCACCCGGGGAATTTCATTTTTCTAATAAACGTGAACAAATTTAAAGTAAAATCATAACGATTTTTATAACAATAAAGAATATACCCAGAGACTGGCTGAAGTTATGAAATTTTAATATGGACAGGTGTTCGCACCTAGTAAGAAAGATCCACTGAGCGAAATTTGGGGAATTTAGGACAAACGGTATGGAGTTTTATTAAGAAAAAACAAACTAACAGAAATTCATCTTTGAGCTGTATAACCCGGTTTGATCGGGGAATTTCATTTTTCTAATGAAACGGTTGATTTCGTAAAAAAACATTGTAAAGTGAGTTCATTACGATTTCTATAACAATAAAGACTATCAGCTGAAGATCGGCTGAAGTTATGCAATTTTAATATGGACAGGTGTTCGCACCTGGTATGAAAGAACTACTGGCGAAATTTGGAGAATTTAGGATAAACGGTATGGATTTCTATAAAAAACAAACAAACAAACAGAAATATTGGCCTGCAGTTTCAGCTTCTCGCAAATCGGCTTGCCTAAGCCTTTGTGGCGCAAAGCGAGCCTCGTATTCCTGGGCAGACTCAGTTTCCCGCGATTCTGCCTGTCTAAGCCTCTGTTGTTCAATCCTAATTTGATGTTCGTCGAGAGTTTCAGCTGCTCGTATTTGCCGTTGTTTTTAGCTTTTGAGCTCACTACTCCTATTGAAGCTCGCTTCTTAGGAGGCATTTATAAAAAATAAATTCACCATACATGTAAATAAACGTATTGTAATTTAAAAAAACAAAAAAACATATGGTTTAAAAATCTCAGAACTCGACGCCTACGAAGGGACGGTCTTACCGGGCCTTGTTGGCCTCTTCAAAATGTATAAAATGATATTTTAGGCTGTTTTTCGACTCAAACGGTTGATTTCGTAAAAAAAACCCATTGTAAAGCGAGATCATGACGATTTTTTTAACAATAAAGAATATACCATGAGATTGGCTGAAGTTATGCAATTTTAATATGGACAGGTGTTCGCACCTAGTAAGAAAGATCCACTGAGCGAAATTTGGGGAATTTAGGACAAACGGTATGGAGTTTTATTAAGAAAAAACAAACTAACAGAAATTCATCTTTGAGCTGTATAACCCGGTTTGATCGGGGAATTTCATTTTTCTAATGAAACGGTTGATTTCGTAAAAAAACATTGTAAAGTGAGTTCATTACGATTTCTATAACAATAAAGACTATCAGCTGAAGATCGGCTGAAGTTATGCAATTTTAATATGGACAGGTGTTCGCACCTGGTATGAAAGAACTACTGGCGAAATTTGGAGAATTTAGGATAAACGGTATGGATTTCTATAAAAAACAAACAAACAAACAGAAATATTGGCCTGCAGTTTCAGCTTCTCGCAAATCGGCTTGCCTAAGCCTTTGTGGCGCAAAGCGAGCCTCGTATTCCTGGGCAGACTCAGTTTCCCGCGATTCTGCCTGTCTAAGCCTCTGTTGTTCAATCCTAATTTGATGTTCGTCGAGAGTTTCAGCTGCTCGTATTTGCCGTTGTTTTTAGCTTTTGAGCTCACTACTCCTATTGAAGCTCGCTTCTTAGGAGGCATTTATAAAAAATAAATTCACCATACATGTAAATAAACGTATTGTAATTTAAAAAAACAAAAAAACATATGGTTTAAAAATCTCAGAACTCGACGCCTACGAAGGGACGGTCTTACCGGGCCTTGTTGGCCTCTTCAAAATGTATAAAATGATATTTTAGGCTGTTTTTCGACTCAAACGGTTGATTTCGTAAAAAAAACCCATTGTAAAGCGAGATCATGACGATTTTTTTAACAATAAAGAATATACCATGAGATTGGCTGAAGTTATGCAATTTTAATATGGACAGGTGTTCGCACCTGGTATCAAAGAACCACTAAGCGAAATTTGGAGAATTTAGGACAAACAGTATGGATTTCTATAAAGAACAAACAAACAGAATTTCAACTTTATTTATAAGATATATATATATATATATATTTATATATTTAAGAAAACATTCATACAACCAGTGGACTCAGGCTTTACTGCCCACCTATGGAAGTTAAATTAGGACTCTAGGAGGTCCCAGTGCTTCCCTCCAGCCCGCATCACTGCTATTAAAAATCAGTGGAGGCTAGGTGACGTGAGAGCACCTGGCCACAGCCGTTTCAACCACCGTGGAGGATTGTCTCCTCCATCTCCTCCATCTCCTCCTGATTGGACTCTGATGAGATTTTAGAGGATCTCGATAGAATAATATCATAATTCTTAAATTACTGGTATGCAGTGCAACGTATACCACTAACAATAATAAGAAATAAGAAATAAGACCTGCTTTACCTAATAGCGGTTAAGGAAATCTTTAAAATGGTGCCTCATTCATGAAATTTGATCAAGTATTAAGGAAGTTATGGCGTACCGACAAAAAAAAGGCCTTGGAAATAATACCTATATATATTTTTTACATTATACTGAAGATCGATAATTGAATAAAAATGGTGGAATAATTCACCATCCGAAATGAAAAAACCCTTTTAAAGAAAATATAAAGCACTAAATATATTAGCATGTAAATGAAACCGCTAAATAAGTAAATGAGATGCTAAAAGACAGCATGATAAACAGTTGAGCGAAGGGGGGGGGGGTTAGAATTTTAAATTTCATTACTTTATATTAGAGCTTTATTTTTTTAACTGACTCTAATTTAGAGTTAAACATTATCGTTGGGAAGAAAATGATATATGCAAATTCAGTGTTAATAATAATTAATTAATAATGCTTAAATTATTACAAATTTACAATAAATTCTATTCTTTTAGCGCCTACATAAAACAATCATTACTCACAATGGACGAATTTAATGATGTGGCGTAGTTGAAAGGAGTGAGTGAAGTGTGGTTTTTGCTCGTTGATATTTTGTGTAATTTTAGTATTATTAATTAATCATTTACTTCAAAATCGACGATTGCACTGACTTTAAGATATGAGAAATATTACAGTGGTAGGCCTCGAGTAAGCTTGTTCCAAAAAGTATGAAAGAATTATTATTTTATTTTTTGTAACTTTTTATTATTGTTTTACTATCTAACCTAAGGAGTTTACTTGTATTTATTTATGTTGACGTATATCGCGGTTTGCTTATTTAACATTTTAATCGTTTATTTAATGTCCCTTTATGCTATTAATTATCTCTTTATTTTAATTGGACGATGCTATAGTGGGAGCCCTAAATTTTGCCTATCCAGGTTTAATTAGGTTAGGGATATTTAACGAGTACCTGACATCGTTCAGGCTTGGGACGTCTATTCTTACGTCATATCCGAAGGATTTTTTGACTCCCATTAAAACCCCTAGGGCCACCACGGGATGCGACCCCGCGACCTTTAGTATTGTAGGTTTCCATGCTAACCACTACACCACATTTGACCTGCTTTAAGCGATGTGTATCGCTTTTTTTTTTTTTCTTTTTTTAGACATAATAAACTTTTTACTTTCACTTACCTATATATGAAATATATAGTAAGTGGAAGTATTGCGATCGTGAAAAATTTCGACTTCCGGTTTTCAACGGAAATACACGTTTTGTGACCCCCTGAGTCGAAATGGTCTGTGTGTGTGTGTGTGTGTGTGTGTGTGTGTGTGTGTGTGTGTGTGTGTGTGTGTGTGAACAGACTAGCTCAAAAACTATAAACCGTGGGAACCTGAAATTGGGTATTTAGTGTAGGTATATGCCCGCGATGTGACAGCAAAAATTTCATCAAAATTGCTCAAAGGGAGGGGGTACTTTATTTAATAACTTTTTACGTTTTTTTTTCGATTTTCTCAAAAACGGCTCTAACGATTTTGATTAAACTGAGTATTTGATCTATTTATATGCCCGAGATATGACTGTAAAAATTTGATCAAAATTGATTAACCGGAGGGGGGATTTTACTTAATAAATTTTGTATCATTTTCACGTGTTTTTTTTATTTACTCAAAAACGGCTTTAACGATTTTGATCAAACTGGGTATATGATGTATGTATATACCAAATATGTAAAAGCCAACATTTCATCAAAATTGGTCCAACTGAGGGGGCACTTTATTTCATGACTTTTTTTCCAATTTTTAACTTTTTTTCGATTATCTCAAAAGCGGCTATAACGATTTTTATCAAATTCGTCATGTTTAATGAAAATTAGGTTTTCTTTAATATCAGGTAAGCTTTATCATTATTAAAATGTTCTGAGGGGGCTTTTTTTGGGGGGGGGCCTTTTTTGTTTTTTTGTTTCTTTCTGATAAAGTACCTTTGTTTTTGTTTACATGGAAAAATTTACTGTCTCTCGTTACGCCTAAAAATAAGAAATGGCAAAATATGAGATCTGATAAAAATAAAGAAAACATAAAGAGGAGAAAAAAAGAAAAATATTTAGTCAACTCATAAAACTCGTTGAGCCCACGTATGCGGAGTGCGCCTTTAATGACAGACCATTGTTCATAGTTAAAGACATTCTGTTCATTTGAGAAGTGGCAATTAACAAAACGCATTAATTTCTAATCTAAGTAAGTTGGTAAGTGAAAGTTGTGTGTTGCGAGCACGCACCAGATTTTTATGTAGTATGAATGAATAATGAATTCTTAGAGTAGCAGCGTATATTATTTTAAACAATTAAAATAACACTTTAATAAAACATTATGTAAGTCAAAAAGGACTTTAAATGACTTTTAGTATTGCGTAATTGAACCATTGAAATTTTGAAGAAATTGGGAAATTAGTTTCATATATATATAAATTTTTTTTTTTTTTTTTTTTTTTTTTTTTTTTTTTTTTTTTTTTTTTGGGGGAGGGTAGCGGGGTAGCCCACTGGTAAGGCAGTGGACTGCTGTGCTTAATGTCCCGAGTTCGAATCTGACATGGCTTATGATATCTTTATTATTCGCCACAGTTCGTCTCGTGGGCCGAGAGACCCTCCTGGGGCAAACCCAGCCCCTATAAAGTGGGTACCCTTAATTGAAAAATTAAGGGGAAAAAACCTGGCGGTTGAGCGTGATCACGGTCAAATCACCTCATTGCACGACCGCTGACCAAGAAACAGTACTCTTCCTTACATAGTACTGAACCCAAGACCCTTTATGGGTTGTAGTGGTACAGGTTTTTATATATTTTTTTAAATTTCTTTTTAGCATGTAATTCTGGATTTATGTTAACTTAATCAAAAGTGGGACTTTCAAGACTTGTGTTGTCCGTCCGTAATTATCATAAATGATTACCGTTTTTTCTTTTTTTTTCAACGTAGTTATTTATTTTAATTGAATAATAAACCATAACCTTGAGTGCAGGAGCTTCGCTTACCATGTGTTACACTCGTCGTCGAAAATAGATTTCTGTCCTCCCACGATAGATGTCATCGCCACACAAAGCCGTTGGCCCGTATTCTCACTTCCCTAACGATCCGGTTCTTGAATAGAAAATGACAAGAATAATCATTTGGAATGAAGCCAATCCAGACTTCTTCATTAATCACTCTCCCCATCAAATTTTAAAAACGTAATTGAAACGTCTAAGTTTACTCATGCATTTCTATTTATAAATAGGAAAAATTAAAATAAGAATCTGATACTTTTTCGTAGGTTTCTGATAGGTAAGGTTATTACAATAAAATATGTTCGAATTACGTATATTGTTGTAAAGAAAAAATATGCCTCAGATGAAAGTGTTATTTTGAAATTATACCTGTAATTAAATTTAGGGGGAAAATTATTACCAAGTTCCGTCAAAATTGAATCTAAAATTAACGTCAAGCAGAAAATGGGCATAAAATGAAACAACAGGCAAAATATTTGAAAGTTTAATTTTCACTTTATCCTCGTCCTGTTTATGGCAAACGTTTTTAATAACATTTAATTGTTTTTTTAGTTTTACATCAATTATATTTAGCTCGTATATGTGGTATAAACAGAAAGATTTAGCCCTAATAATTAATGAGCAGCAGATGAATGTATTTTGAATATATAAATTTTACATCGCTATATTATCATATAACATTCTGTTATTTAATAACATTTTAAAAGTTTAACAATACAAATTAATGAGGTACACGTATTCTTAACTAATTGGATTAAGTTCAACAAGGAAATCTCTATGTGTTGTAATGGAAAAACATACGTATAGGGTATTCCATAGCTTCGCTTTGTTCAACTTTTATTTTATTAACCATAAAAATTTTTTTTTTGCACAGTGGATCTGAGATATATTACCATATAGTAACAATAATAAAGCAAACAAAAGATTTAGTCACACAATTTTCTTCTATCTCTGTGAAGGACCACATTTAAACCGAGATAGTGAATCATGAAACATTTTAACAGTCGGATGAAGTAGAAAACGTAGGAAAGTAGAAAAAACTGTGTGTGTGTGTGTGTGCATTTGTATCCCAGAGGTAAACGACACCATTCCTAGTTTTAATTGTATTAAATTAAAATTTTGGATTTTAATACCATGATAAATACTTAGCTAATTTTTTTTTTCATTACTTATATTTGTAGAGACAACGTAATGAACGATTCCCATATTGTTCCTGATGTTGATAATTAATTGGAAGTATTTATTATGATATTTAAATCCGAATATTTAATTAAATAGAAAAGTGGAAAAAATGTTTACCTACTAATTTATTATTTAAAAATGCGATTCTTTGAAAGTATAAAGGAGATATGTTTTTCCGGTATCTTTAAGTTAGACAAAAAATTTCATATGGTTGGCTTCATACAGCCTTTTATTGATGCGAAGTATACTTAAGTTTTAAGCCACATATTCATATACTGCATATTTCTCTCACGCAAGAAGAAAAAAGAATTACGGTACTATTCGGAAAATTATTTTCCAAGAGGCAGGATAAATAAAACCTTATAGTAGAAACCTTAATCTGGCGGAAAGGTAGAGGCCCATTTTCCTGCTGTAGCTATACCACTCCCGCCCTCCCTCACCTTGATATTAAATGGATGAGGATCTGCAACTCGCTTCCGACCATTTTAGTATCTGTTTAATAATAGAGGTCTGTAACGATTTCTGTTTCTTCAGCTTTCCATTTTTTGTCGTTACAACATTATGTCGGGTTTATTTTTAACCCCATTTTAATCAAAAGTCGTTTTGATTATTTGTTTTAACCCAATCTTAATCAAAAGTCCCTGTGATTCGTCAATTTATATCTGTAACAAAAAAAAATAATACCTTTTTGATAATGACACTAGGATATGGACGCATATTTTGGAATTGGGTGCCAATTAATGCCATTTATCATTTCAAAGTATTATTTAATTTTTTTTTAAATTATATATAATAGCTTTTGGTATAATAGTTAATTTATTAAATCTTAATAAATGGAACCTGATATGGTGGGGAGGGCATTTTCGAAAACAGCAGCAGAAGGTAGTAACTGGTTCTAAAGATAATCCTGATCATTTTAAATAAATCAAAGAATGTTAAAGCACTAACTTGCGAAAAATGGGTAGCTTTTAGTTAGTATTCTTTCCAAGGATGCCAATCTTTAATTTGTTTGTTTGCCATGTTTTAGAAGCTACATTAAAATTTTATTAATTTTTTAAACATCATTATGTATTTAATTTAGGGGTTTTAATAATAAAGTATGATTTAATAAAGTTTAGATCTTTTCAGACGAAAGTTAATTTAAAAAAAAAAAAACAATGAAAAACAAAGAGATATTTTGATAATGTAATTATTCAGTTCTATACCTTTTTAACATCAATTTAACAGCTAAGAGTTACTCCAAACAATTATGTAATGTTTTACAAAAAACACTAAAGGGGAAATTTTGCCTTAGTGCAAAAGCTATTATTAATATTTTTTAGCTTTGATGAGTTGATTCTTTAGATGTAAGAACCCGTTATTGAAGTTTTTTTTGAAATTTCGATTACCTTGAATTGAAAAATATGGTTTTCAACGTATTTGACTATAATACTAATAATTTAATGTTGGGCCACCAGCATCCTTTAACAGCCTCGTGTACCGTAAACTAAGATTCCTTTTATAAAGGCACAAAAAAGTTACCTAGAGGTTTGCTCAATTTTTGGTTTGTTTAATTCACATCTGTGGTGTTAGATATTTATTTTAGTGTTATTGAAAAGAAATTGGGAAATAGCTCGACAACTTTTTTATATTAATACATTATTAATCACACAAGCGAATCAATCAAAATCGTATTAGATCAATAAGGCATGGAAATATTGACGTGAGACACTAATAGTACTTATTTTACTGTACTAGAATAATCTAAATTAAACCGATAAGTGGCTTAATGCATGGATAATATACCAAAAATTGTTATTAATTATTTTGAATGAATTTCTCTGACATCAATAAGGAAAAATCGTCAAAAGAATTTAGAATTTATAGATGAACTGGTAATTATTGAACAGATGTTGTATACAGTCCCGTGAAAAAGGGAGCTGTTTTTGAGTCCTTAACAGAAGAAAAGGGGGAGGAGGAGGCCTCGGTATTGACAGCGAGTAGCAATTATGTTACCGTAAACTTCTGACACTGCAAATTTCCTTCTTTATTGATGTCTGTTTCCTCCTTCGGTTTTCCTGCCGCCCTTTTTTCCTCTTTCTCTTTGCAATAGCTTTCCATCAGCCTTATCTTGATAAAGGCTATGGAAATTTTCTGTTACTTTCCTTTTATCTACAAAAACAAATAATAAAAAAATATTCACCGTACCTTTCTGATTGTTTGTAAAAATTGTAATGCTTGCTTTTTTTATTAGCCCGTTTCGTCAACAGTTCTCTTTCAAAAACTTTATAAAACTTTTCTGATTGATCATTAAAAGTGTAGGTCCAAACAGTATTTCATTTAAAAATATTCCTCTTTTAAATGATAGCTCATAACATTTAATTATAATTAAATATTGAATTAAAAACAAATCCAACTTTGAATGAGTAACAAAGATTTATGTTTTGTTGATCCCACCCTATATATCTTTTGGTCAATAAACATCTAAGGGATATTAATAATTGAGCTTATACCGTTTTACCAAAGTTCAGTTTGATCGGATTATTGGGAGAGCGGTACTGCAGTCCAGCTTCTCCTATAAAGCTGGACAGCTTTGGTCCTTGAAGGGGTTTTGTTAGCATATCAGCTAACTGGTTGCTAGTTGATATGGGTTGTATGTTTAGAATTCCCTCCTGCACAACTTCTCTGATAAAGAAGTGACGTATCCTTATATGCTTTGTTCTTCTGTGCATTTCAGGATTCTTAGCGAGTTTGATTGTCGCTTCATTATCGACGTAAAGATTCGGAGTCTTTTGAAGACTGTCGAGCTCTTCTAGAAGTCTTGTCAGCCATACCATTTCGCGGGCAGCCTCACTTGCAGCCACGAGTTCGGCCTCTGTGGTGGAAATTGCAACGCTAGTTTGTCTTTGACTACACCATGAGATCGCTCCTCCTGCATTCTTGCATATTATTCCTGTAGTGGATCGACCAGTGTTGATATCTCCGCCGAGGTCCGCATCGCTATAGCCTTCAAGGAAACTAGAGCTTTCTTGTGGTCTGTAAACAATGCCCAGCTCCTCACACCCCTTTAGGTAGCGAAATATCCTTTTAACACGAACTACGTCTTCGGGGGTTGGTTTCTCCAATGCACGTGAAGCAATACTGACAGCAAACGCTATGTCTGGTCTTGTTGATACCATTAAGTACATCAGTGCGCCTACTGCTTGACGATAGGGAAAAATCTTGACTTCTCTCCCTGATTCAGAACTTTCTTGCTGACTGCCTATGATGGGTGTTGACACAGGCCTGCAATTTTCCATACCGAATCTTCCTAGAATTCTCTTAATATAATTCCTCTGGTGTATTTTAATTGAACCATCCTCCTTTTGGGTGATCTCTAATCCAAGGAAATAAGACAATTTCTTATAGGTGATTTTGAATTCAGATTTTAACGCTTCTAAAAAGCTGTTTAATTCAGCTTTACTGGTGGATGCAATAAGACCGTCGTCTACATAAAGCGCTATGATTATTTGATTCGTACCTATTTTTCTTGTAAACAAACAGGGATCGGCGTTGCTGGAAGTGAAACCTTGTTTCTTCAAAAAGTCGGCAAATCTTTTAAACCAACATCTTGCTGCCTGTTTCAGGCCATATAAGCTCTTCTTGAGTCTACAAACTTGGCTTGTGCCATTATTATAACCTTCGGGTTGTTGCATGTAGATTTCTTCGCCGTCATATAGCTCACCATATAGGAAAGCTGTGGAGACGTCAAATTGGACAAGTGACATTTTCTTGTGGGCAGCAACGCTTAGAACTGTTCTTAATGTGCTCATTCTTACTACAGGACTAAATGTCTCTTCATAGTTTACACCTTTCTCTTGTGAAAAACCTTTAACGACCAGTCTCGCTTTATATCTTTCGATACTTCCATCGGGATTCTGTTTAAGCTTGTAAGTCCACTTACAAGGTAATGCTTTCTTGTTTTGAGGAAGTTTTTCAAGAGTCCATGTTTCATTGTCTGCCAATGCTTTCATTTCTTCATCCATGGCTTGTTGCCAATTTATGAAGTCTTTCGATCTTATAGCATCCCCATATGTTTCGGGAGTGTCAGAAATCTCTGAAAAAATCAATGAAACATATTCTTCATATCTCTTAGGAGGTTTAATATTGTCCCTGTCTCTAAGGGCCATCCTCTGTTCCTCAACAGTCTCTTGGTCGCTAAGTCCATGGAGATCTTCAACATCGCTGGTTTCCGCTTTGGATTCTTTGTCATGATCTTGACTGGGAGGATCTTCTTCGTTAGGCATCTCTGGTGGTTTGTATTCGTCGTTCTTACTGGGAATGAAGATACCTCTTGGTACTAGAGGTCTTTCATTGAAGATTACATCTCTGGATCTTATAATCTTTCTTCCTTTATTCCATATTCTATAACCGCCGAAGTCGTATCCAACTAGAATACCCTTTGTGGCCTTTTTGTCCATTTTTCCTCTTTTTTGTTTTGGTACATGGACGTAACATTCACTTCCAATTATCCTAAGATGTTTAATGCTTGCTTTCTTCTTGTGCCAAAGTTCGAATGGAGTCTTGTTTTCGACTGTAGTAGGGCCAGTCCTGTTTAGAATGTAGACAGCGGTATTGACCAATTCAGCCCATAATGATTGAGGCAAATCACCATGAGAATGCATCATAGCTCGAGCTGCCTCTACAACTACACGGTTGTCCCTCTCTACGTAGCCGTTCATCTCGCTGCAATAAGGCATGGTGAGAATCTGTTGGATTCCACTGTCTTCTAAAATCTTCTTCATTTTGGAGTTGTCAAACTCGCCTCCGTTATCGCTGAGAAATGACTGAACTTTGTGGCCTAAACGCTCGCATTCCTTTAGTACTAGAAGAAATTTTTGGTGGACTTCGGATTTTTCCTTAATAAAGTATATGAATCGATATCTCGTAAAATCATCCTTGAATAATACGTAATAACGGAAACCTGAGAATGATTCCTTAAATGGTCCGCATACATCAGCATGTATAACTTCACCTGGTACTGTTGCTCTATCTCTTTTACCAAACTTAAGCCGGTGAGCTTTGCCGTAGACACAGCCTTCACAGATTTCAGAGTCTACGCTGGTGTTTATTCCAAGTTCTCGTTCAATAACTGCTTTGACGTGCTTCTTATTTTGGTGTGCCAAGCGTTCGTGGTAGAGTTGTAACAGGTTTTCACCGGTTGAAACAGAATTTAGACTGTTAGTCCTAGATAAATGTAATTTATATAGTCCACCGTTGCGCATTCGAGACCCGGTAAGTATATCTTTATTACCTATTTGAAAAGAACACCTTTCTGCTGTGGAAATAAATTTACTACCAAAATTCTTATCCTGAGCAGATAAAACAGAAAACAAATTTTTGCTTATACCTGGGACGTACCATACATCCGAAAATGTTAATTCCTTATGGATGTCTTTGGTGTGGGCACTGACAACAATGTCACCTATGCCAACGGCTGGTACACTTGCACCGTTCGCTGTTGTCACTTTATGAGGTGTATTGAATTCTTTAATAGATTTAAAAAGAGACTTGTTATTACAAATGTGATTTGTGGCACCATTATCAACAAACCAGTTTTCATAGTCACATTCTGCAGAAAATACCTCACTATCAGCAGCATATAGGATCATGTTATTGTCGAGGGTAGCTTGTTTACTTCTGGGTGGTCTGCCATCCCTTTTCCATTTTATACAATTTTTGACAATGTGTCCCCCTTTTCTACAATAGTAACAAACAATTTGTTTACTTTTCTTTTTAAATTTTGCTATTGGCTTATCTAAGGCTAAGGCCTCCCTTTCATTTGAAGAATGACTGACATTGCTACTTTTCAGCGCCCTCTCATGAGCACATAGTTGAGTAGTCAAATTCTCGATGGTCCTGTCCCGCCTGGCCATCAATCGCCAACTGGACTTAAAGGAAAAATATTCCTGGGGCAGGGTATCTAAAATTTTACAAATTAGAAGAATATCAGGAAGTGATGAAACCTCATCCCCTTCACTCAATTCCCTATTTAAAATGTTCCAAATATTTTTCAGTTTTGAAAGATGATTAGCCATATCATCACTATCGTCATAAGAATAGTTGAAAAACTGCATGCATAGGTCGAAGGATTTATCCTCCTCTACGCCTTCATATAACCTGTGCAGCTCAAGCCACACATCCCTTGCTGAGTTAAACCTCATGACTTTTGTGAGTGTATCCTCAGACATATTAGTAGTTAGATATAGAAGGGCTCTTGTGTCTGCAGCCCTGAACTTATCTAGATCAACTTTAAATTGTTTTACCTGTTCTGCAGTTGCTTTTTCCTCCAGCTTCTCGGGGGCAGTAAGTTTTCCGGTCACTATTTCCTCTCCATCAGGAAAACTCCTAAGCAAGATGAGGATTTTAAACTTCCAAGTAGACCAATTGCTTTTCCCCTCAAGAAGGCCGACATTTACTTTCAAATCCATGATATTACACAATAATGATTACAAAGCGCTGTATAATAGTGCTGGGCCCATAACCTATTAAAGTTTTAAAATAAATAAACTGCATAAACACATTTCAAAAAGGTACGCCTTTTTTATTCACCATAACCTATTAAAGTTTTAAAATAAATAAACTGCATAACATATTAAAGTTTTAAAATAAAGAAACTGGATAAGCACATTTCAAAAGGTACGCCTTTTTTATTCACTATAACCTACCAAAAGTTATACACAGTGTTGCCAGTTAGAATGAACAATTCTACTTAACATCAAAATATAAATACGATTTTATACAAATGCAAATACAAATTAATAGTAATGAAAATATCATT
The DNA here is from genome assembly GCA_911387785.2 of Aelia acuminata. NCBI lineage: Eukaryota > Metazoa > Arthropoda > Insecta > Hemiptera > Pentatomidae > Aelia > Aelia acuminata. The sequence goes on along the minus strand of OU426978.1, from coordinate 163,607,889 downwards.
AACATTGAATAAAGTGAATAAGTTCAAAGTCTCAACAGCCATATCTTTTTAGTTTAAGTTTAATTAAATCTAGTGCTAATAGCATATTAATTTATTCAATGATTGGAAATGTAGAACTGTATTAGGAATAAAATATAGCTGTGAACATTAAGCAAGCTCTACCTATTGTGAAAAGATTAAGTGTAGAGCAAAATGTAGCGGTTTATATTTTTATATAAAAAGGTGATTTTAACTTTCACTATTATATTAATTAAAGCTTTGCATCATATGTTTTACATTTTATTGGCATATGGCAAATATACTATCTTGATACATGGCTATTATATACATATTTGAGGAACATTGTTCTTCACGCCAAAAGTTTCTTATTGTAGAATGTTAAAAATATATAAGAGATCGTCGATAAAAATAATAAAAACTTAAACAGACTTTTTGAGAACTTAGGTTATTCTCCTGACTTTATGGAGGGCTATCAGGAGAGGAGGAGTAAGTTAAGTGCAAAACGAGAGCGTTCGCAAGGTTCAGAAATTTATCGTGAAAGGCCGAATTGGTGAAATATGGCTAAAGGGTTAAGGAGCATTAAAATTTTTGCTAAAGATTGAGGGTTAGGTGTGAGGGAATTCTGGTGGTTTAGTGGAAACCCCCAAAGTTTACACGGTTTAGATGTCCAAATAGGTCTTATTATTGCCATGTAATGAACCTTTAGTCAGTTTTTTAAAGCTATGGTCATTTGTTTTCTAAATTTAAGTTATACAGTAGCATTAGTATGAGTACATTACCTCTGAAAAAAAGAAAAATAGTTATTTATTATACAAGTGACGAAAGTAGATCATTTTACAACTCGAGTGAAACGTTTACCTACACGAGCGAAGCGAGTGTGGTAATTTCACGAGAGTTGTGTAATATTAAATTTTTTCTGTAATCGTGTAATACGTTCTAACCAGAATATGAACAAAATTAGGATGTTGTGAAGATTATGGTATGTTGTTGGTAGGTTATAAGCATGGTTGTGAAGTAGTGCAGTTATAAACAAGTGCAGGTTATAAACAAGGAAGGTAATTATTATTATATTTAAATTTTAAAATATAGTGATTATTTCCACCAATAATTCATTCACATTTCAATTTATTTTGTTAAAATAAATTCTTACAATGTTAAGAAACATTTAAAAGCATTTAAATTTAATTTCCAACTTCAAATTATTTTTTAATTTATACTTATTACTAATTAAGAAGGCAATTCACTTTCTTCACTAGTGAAGAAAGTAATCACTTTCTTCACTCTATTGCAAAATGTTTCACTTTCTTCACTCATTTCAGTTTAGTAATGTTACCATTATTCAACGATTACAGAAAAAGATTATTACTATGGAATAAATTTATTATGGTTATAGAATGTTGTATTAAAAATGGTTATTACCAGTAGATTTTATCAAGAGAACTTTTAATAAATCATATTCTGACTGACAATATTAATCAACTATGGCTCCGTTTATTAAGTGATGTGTATATAACGTGAAGGCAATAATGTTATTCCTTGAAGTTTTTTTTTCAAAATCCATTTTGCTTCAAAGGTACTGTTATACCTACCAAGAAAATGGTAATAGCGCGAGAGATGAAATGAGACTAAAAGCATCAAATCTTAGCTATACTTAAAAGGTTCGCTTAAAGACTTACACCTAAGACGATAGAATGGATATTGCTCGCCCATTTAGGAGCGTTTTACTGTTCCCTATTCTCCCGAGATCTTACTTTCGTACCTCTTATCTGCTATACGCAATAAGATGAAAGTTCTTTTTTTCTGTATATTCTCTCATTTATGAAACTTAGGACCACAAGGGTCATTTACTTTTTATATACCACAAGGGTCAGAATTTATTTTATACTTTATGTTCGTTAGATTTTTTTTTTAAAAGTCTATATAGTTCAAAATCTGCCTAAGTTTTTCATCTGCTTTTGAGTCCTATCTATTGTAGTTCGTTGAAATCTGTGGCTCAAACAATCGATCAGTAAGTACTCAGATCACACCAGTATAAGAGTTGATTTTTCTATGGGTTTGCATTGTCATGGCCTTGATACGGGAACCACAGCTTCTCTCCTTGTCAGAATTTGGATACCCTTGGGACATTTTACGTATTGCTGTTTCTCAGTACTGTCCCTTGTTATGAATCACTCCTAAAAGATCATTTGAATTATTTTGATTTCTGATTAGGCAAGGGAATTGTCCTTTTCGTTTCCCTCGGTTCCGTTTTACCGGGAGCCATTACTGAATATCGTTTCGTATTTAAAAAATGAATACTAGAAATGTTTTGTTGAATAGATTCTATCTTGATATTTTTGGCTCAGTTCAAAGTTTGTTGAGGCATTCAGAAGAGTCATAAACCGTAGAAAGCATACCAAGATATAAAAAGTGGTTGAAAATCATTTTTCTGTTCAAGAGAGGTGATCGGACATCGATGAGGATATTAATTAAGTCAAAGCTTAATTTTTCGGGTCAAATTGAAATTCTCATAGCCAACAGCAGCAGGAGATCGGAAGCTATCCCTCCTGCTAATACTTTCACCGCCTCCTGAGACCCAGATTTGTAGGCGCTAGTGGCTCGTAGCAGAGCTAACCAATGAATCGCCAACTTGTTCTTTTGTCGGCGTGACAGGACCGTTACCAGTGAGGCCAGCATAAAATACGAGAAATGGTATATATAGGAAGGCGACCCTGAAGAGGTAGAAAGAAAAATAATATGAAAATTTCAGAGTGACATTCACGTTTATTTGCAAGTGCATCATACTCAGTAGGGGAATGTCACCACTGCCAAACCCGTTTGGCCTTCACGATGAGGAAGGGAGTAATGAATAAACAAAGATTGCCAGGTCTTTAATGAAATCGGTTAATGATGACCAGATTAAAAGCCCATGTATATTGTGTTATAATTGTATTTTACACAGTTGGTCATTTCAGTACTCCATACTGAGTGTAGAGCAAGAAAGAAAAAAAACATTTATATATTGCAGCTTCAGATTTTTATAATAATAATTTTCTTTAGGATTCAATAGTAGATCCTAAAGCTAAGGCAAAAAGAAGAAAAAAAAAATCTTTCAAAGGAGAAAGTTATAGACCAGATATAAATCACATACCTTATAAATTATATACCTTTTTATTATTATCTCAAAAAAAAAAAAAAACTGTTATCATAATTGTTCAGTAATACTTTCGTTATAAGGTACTTTATATGTTTTTTATATATGTTGTTGTAGCGTATTTTAATTAGGTTTTTAAAGTCTAAAGGTACATTTTGCGAAATAGGATTTGCTAACAAATCATAAAGATTACGATTAAAAAAAAAAAAAAAAATCATATACCTACTAACATTGTCTTAAAATCATACCACTTTAAAAAGTATTCCCTTCAATTTAGGAGAATAAATTAAAATTATCAGAGGAAAAGGAATGAATTAATAAATAAATATATACTGGCCAAGAAGACGGTGACAGTGATAATTGGTTGGTCCCTCCCCCGCCCGATTTATGCTTCACAGATGATTTCATTCTCAACGACCCCTGGAGGAACAGCAGTAGAGGCAGCACGAACAAGGAGGCGTGCCAAATTTTCGGGTCCCCGTGTTTTGAGTGGCCTGGGATTATGCTTTTGGCTCCCCTTTCACGAGATCATTCTTCTTCGTCTTGTTATATTTAGCTCTGCTTATTTTTTTCTCAACGATAGCCGTAATGACGCCCTACTTTCCGAAACAGAAAACCAGGGCATTGTTGACTAAGGTCTAGTAAATCTTAAAAGTTGATAAAATTTACATTCACTGATCTTTAAACTAATTTTGCCCAGATTTTACTTTTTTTGTGCGGGTTATATTTATTTTAGACCCATCTTAACTAAGAAAAATAATTTAATCTTATAAAAATGTTCAATGTGCATTTTCGAAATGATCTCCACGATTCATAGAGACAAGAATCACAGTAAAACCTTATTTTAGCCAGTCTTTATGCGGCCGTTTTTTATCTTTTGATCAGGCCGGAATTTTTTTTTTATGTAAGGTTTCATAAAAACAAAAGACCAACTTAACTACTTTTGATTTGTCCTGAATATCTGAAATATACCTTAATTTTGTTCAGTTATTATAATCGAACCCAAATACTTTTCTTGAATGCTTTTTCGCAGGATGATTAAAAAAATGTAGCTTACCAGTATTTCATAAATCCCAAAAGATTGATGAAATAAAAAGGAATGAGGTTTTGTTGGGTGTTTGCCCCATAATTAATAATAAAAGTGGTGAAGTATCCAACCAATAATCTTTCATTTCTTTTGTTTTATTTTTTATAACCTGTGGTACCAGAGTCGTGAAGTTTGGACCGCGAGTTCTACTTATTTTTCATTTGACTGGAGTTTGTAACAAAAAAAGAATAGTTCTAAATTACCTTTTGGTTTCTTTAATGTCCAGAAATTAGAAGAATTGAACATGAGTAACCTCTTCTTTTTCTGTTATGGCTTTACATTTTAAGATGTTCGTTTCCTCATTTTCTTTGACCACTTTAGGTGCATAAGGCATTCCCGGCAACCCGACCAGTGTTTGGTTTTACAGTGTTGAACTTTTGCTCGCAAGCAGTTTATGCAAGTAGGTCTAATCTGTGCCTTTTTTTTCGGGCAATCCTTAAGGACATGACCTACCTTTACACCAGATGCAGAATCTTCTTAGGTCCTCGGTCACTCAAACTAGTGCAGTCCACCAATCTTGATAAGAATTATAATACATGCGAAAAATACTGATGCAAGACTTGGAGTGCCCGTAGTCTTGGCACCTCGTACAACAAGGGGCTTCAAGGTTGTCCTGAAAGGTCATGGACCACCATCGTCCATTTAAGCTGGCCATCTCTAATAATCGGAATCGTATGGTCGGGTGGACTTCTAGCACCAAGTTTTAGTTATACCATTCCTGGATGAAGTGGAGAAAATTGGCCGGAGTCCTTCATTTACCAGTGGAGGAGGTATCGATTTTTCAATCAATTTAGCTCTTAAGAACATAACTAATTCGTCCGCTGTACATGAATTAGGTACGGCCCTTTACTTCCATCCTCGGTTTCCTCTTGAGGGCTTGTAGTGCCTCTATACCTTTGCCTTGTGAACCTTTCCACTGTATAACTTTAGTTGCATGATAGCTATATTCCATTCGAACAAGTACCTTTCCTGCTTTGGGAATAATGGAAGCATTAACTCCAATTTCTGCTGGAGACGGTAGCCCATTAATGATGTTTACAGGGCTCTTGCCGTTTCCACTTATTGTATCTACTTATCTCTGCCGGTTTCAATGGTAGGGATTTTACAATGTCAACCATTGTCCTCTGCTTTCTACTCGGTTGGAATATGTTAAGAGAAACGAGACCCATTGGCTCATCTAAAGCATTTGATGCCTTGCTGGCAGCTTTAGCTTTCCTTCGAGCTGGCTTACTCAGCACTACTTGATAGGATTCAGTAGGTGCAGGAGGTTCGACTGTGCTTACCCCGGTTATAGTTACCTGTTTTGAATCACTTGAGGAGCCTAAGGATTTATCACTCCTTCCGAAAGGAGAACCTTTTCTAGTACGATTCCTTTAGGTACCCTTCTGGGAACACTCATCTTCTATTTCTGCATCATTTACGACTTTAGCCATGTTTTTAAGAAGCTTAATAAATAGTATATTAACCTAAATATTTAATTAGAATGTTCTGTATATTTTTATATTATCTCGATAGAGTCCAGCGTAATTCTAAACGAAGGTTTTCTTAGGTTTGAGATAGTACACTAATTCAACAACAAAAGTTCCAGTTTGACTCTGGAAACTAAAATCTAACTCAATGTACAATGTATTTACAAAAGAAAAACGAACACAAAAAGGTAAAAATAAAAAATAAAAAAATTGAACAAGGAAAACACGAAAAACAACTAATAATTATATATATATACTAGCAGACCCGGCCACGCGTTGCTGTGGCTCAGTAGTTATATCCTAATATTTTTAAACAAATACAGTAATATCAATATTCTTTGGTAAAGATAAAAACCTTTCAGCTAATCAAAATCCAACGTGATTGAGAATAGAGCATTACACCATTTAAAAGTATTTGGTAAAGAATATAGGAAAGTTAAAGTTTTTATTTTTTACATCTCATATTTCAATGTAGTTTGATTAAAAAGGAGCTGATTGTGATTACGACTCACAGAGCTGCCAACACTATCGCCCTTTTTTTATGGATCGGTATAAACTAACTCGAAATGGCTATATTTTTCCACTAATTTTAAAAAGGATGACTGAAGTAAGTTTTGATAACCTCAGCCATTGATCTATTGATTATTGGCCTAACATTACTTCAACTTGGTATTGTTAGTTTAACAACGGGTTTAATTTTGCTCAGGGTCATGCCAATCTTGGTTAACGCGTCATATATGTCCTTTTGATAGGCGTTTTCCTCAACTTCTTTGAGACCTCGATTTCCCAACCCTTCGGCTAATAAGTATTCGGTAAGAGGGTAGTATGTTGAAGTTTTTAATTTAGCAATATATTTGAGTGATAATAAATCTCTTCTTAAAGAGGTTTTTACATAATACAATTAAGAATTTTTATTTATTCAAGTACTAATTTGTTCAAAATGTTTTGGGTTAACCTGTTTTTTTTTTTTCTAACACAAACCAAAGATTTGATGGTTTCCACACACGTGAGCAGGCGATACCCATTTCCCACGTGAGTTATGCCATTGCCCAAGGGAAAAACACGGATTTTCAACGTCCAAGTGGACATTGTTTGCCCTTGGGATTTGTTTATGGTCATGGCAAAAGCCAAACGAATAGGATATTGAAGCCTTTTAAATTTTATTGAAAATTCTGTCGGTTCCAGGGGAATAGGTGGCAACAGGGCGATATCTCCTGTAAACCTTCCAGGCAACATTTTTCCTTCAATAACATTTCCTGTGATCCTTTTAATGACCAAACGTGTACCGTTGCACAATTGAGGTGGATTTAAGTTACGAAGAAGAATGATCGGTGAGCCAATCTTCAACTGGAGATTGTTTGGGTGTATATCCAGGGAATTAAAAAATTCAGATGGGAAATTTACGGCTTCGTTTACATCTAGAACATTGTCAATTGATTTTGGAAGTTTATTTCATCGAAATCAACATTTTTTGCTGCCAAAATAGCACGACTACCCAGCCAATTACAGTCCAAACAATTGTTCAAAATATCAGGAAAGACACTTTATATTTCGTAGACATTTCATTTCATTTCATCGGAAAAATATATTTGCCGATGGATTATTTTGCAGTAGTACTCTCATATTTATGGCGGATAAATCTGAAACTTGAGGTTACCCAAATAACTATTATTCCTGTTCAGTAGAGGTGTAATAATCATTAAATGTAAAATTTAAAAAATGCCGCGATTTGTAATCCTTTCTTAATCAACAATCATTTAAAGATAAGTAAAAAATTGTATTCTGGTGAAATTAACAACGAAAAATCATTCCCAATAATAGCCTGCTTTAAATTAAAGAAAGGATTAAAATCTTCGCTAACATTTCTTAAATTTTACAGTTAAAGATAATTACAACTCTGCTGAACAGGAAGTAACAGCCTCTATTCGATTGGGATTAAATTTTCTCAACTTTAAATTATTGTTGATAAAGGAGGAATTACAAATCTTCATTGACATTTTTTAAATTTTACATTTTAGATCTCGGGATAAAAATGATAAAAAGGTTTGGTAAAATAAAAAAAACACTGTATTTAAATAATAATAACAAAACGAATAATGAAAATAAAGAAACTTCTGTTAAATAAATCAACTGAAAATATAATATTAAAGTCTTAATTATGCAGTTCTTTAGCAAATCACAAAGTATCCCACAACACCTAATCAAACACACTCTTTTTGTGAGGGAGTTTTTACGACTGGTTATCCGCAGTGTAGCCTGCTTACTAATTTTCACTAATTGTTGGCAACACTGACTCCCCAAGTCAGGTTTCTATTAGGTTACACCTATGACAGTAGGTGCTGTTACAATATTTATAGAGTATTATTTCAAATAATAGCCTAATTTAAATTATTAAAATGAATTTACTTTACTAAAAGTTGATATCAGGGTGGGCCACAGCAAAGCGTTTCAGCACTTAGCTAGTAATTTAATTTAAATACAAATAAAAAAGGAAAAGGAAGAAAAAGTACCTACACATTTCAGAATTTATTGTAACCTTTTCTTGATTTATTTATACTTTAATGAAAATTAACAATAAATACAAATTTGTATTACTATTTGTCTGTGGAAAATAATAATATAGGACCAAATAACTGCACTCACATAACGCAATACAAAATTATAATAATGATAACCTGTATTACAATAGCATGCTTATAAACAAAAACATTATGAAATCGACATATGACGCCATGTTAATAAATCGAAACACGACCTACTGTATTTGCAATAATTCGCTATATAAGAATTATTTTGATCACTAATCAAGTTAAAAACTATCCGGTCCGGTAAGTTGGCCAAAACTATATACATTGAGCCAAATTTCATTAAAATCGGTTGAGTAGTTTCTGAGAAATAGAGAGACAAACATCGGGACACGAGATTTTTATATATATAAGGATATATATATATATATATATATATATATATATATATATATATATACATTCCAGTTCGAAAGTTTACTCACAAAGAAATAGTAAACCGAAAGCTAAAATTGACATCACTAAAACTCTATTGAATCGATTCTTATGGCTTTACATTCCTCGTGGGAACAAAGCCGCCTCAGCGTCGACTTTTTTTTGCGGCTGTTCTCCTAGGTCTGCTAACCCTTGGTCCGTTGTCCATACAGCTGCCCATTCTTCTTAGTTCCTCGGTCATTCACACTAGTGCTGTCCACCAATCTTGATAAAAATTATAATACATGCGATCCCATAAAAAGCAGTCAGTTCGGCATTGGAACGCTTCCTCCGCCTCACACAAAGCACTACATATTCTGTGGAGGATTCAACGCTCGAAGATTAATATTAGTTAAATAAATTTATATAAAAGTACATGAAGTGAGATGAATGAATGAATTTGTATTGAGAAAATATACAATAATTAATAAATAAAATATACTCAACAAAAATATTGATCCAGAGACATTAGAACTATTATTAGTGTTATTATAACTGTATTACTGCCGATAGATTAAAAAAAATATTATTTTTCATATTAAAAATTTAATATATCTACATTATCGTTCAGCAATAAGTATAATAATAAAAGTATATTTCTAACTAGATGTATAAAACTTGTTAAAATCCATAATGACGCTAATGTGAGATTTTATAAAAAAGAAAAAAGCTTACTCTGGCATGGTTAAATGAAAAATAGTTGTGAAAGGTCATTACTGTGTTTAAATAATTTCATTTTATAATATACTACATATTTCTCTATCAGCTGAGGTTAATCTACAAATATATTGTTGGTAAAGTCAAAGAAAATAGCTTTCTCAAGGGAGCGAATAAAGCCTGCGTTGACCTAGTGCTTTTCCATTGCCACAAATGTTGGCAGTTGGAACCGCAGACTCCCAACTTTGATTTCGTTCCAATAGCAGCCCTGTTTCCACAGAGTCAAATATTCGACCGCGTAAAGTTATGATCAAATACAGTTGCCTCCAGGGATGGGGTCTTTTTCCTTCTTTTTTATTTGTGCTGATAAGATCAAAAAGCAAGGAAACAGTTTTGTGGTTGATGTAATTTATCTGGAAAATTCTACTATATTCAATATTTACATTTTAGCTTTTTTACATAGTCAACCTTATACAGATTTTAAAGAAAAGGGTTATTACTTAATTTTGGATGAATAAATATATATTTGTACTTTACTTCTTGAATCAGAACAGCATATACGAGTATGACTATTTGTAAATATATTTAAAAAAATGTAACTTTCATATAATCACCAAAAATTTGAATTCCGTTAATCATTTGTCCGTCGCGGGTTCGCGTCCCGCGGTAACCCTAGGATTTTTTAAAGGGAGTAAAAAATCTTTGGCAAGGCCTTCCCTCGGATCGAAGGTAAAATGGAGGTTCCGAGCCTGTACTATGTCAGGTACTCGTTAAAGATCCCTATCCTAATTATACCTTGATAGAAAAAATTTATGACTCCCGCTGTAGCATCGTCAGATTAGCCTTAGTGGCATAAAGTTACGTTAAAAAACAAACAAACAAATCAAGTTATTCGTTTTTCGCCGAACACGTTCTGGCCAGCATGTCAGTTAGGACTGAAAAAATCGCTGCAACTCGCTGTATAGCCTAACATTATATATAATCTTATGGAGGATAATCTTGGGTCATATTATACTATGTATGTAACTGTGTAATCTAGGTCATACAAGTTTTCCTGGTCGGTACGCCCTGGACTGTTCAATCCTAACTTAAAGGCCTGCCAAAACCTGTTTTGTTTGCTTAACAACGAATAAGGCCTAATTACATGAAGTGACTAGCAATATTGAACGTTATACACTTTTTCTTGCCAAAAAATTTGCAGATAAAGTTTCATTGGATCATTAAATAAACTCATCTACATATAGGTTTATTATTGACAAATTTTAATGATAAGGTTTAAAATGAAATTATGTTCATTTTTTCCCCCCACAAAAAGACGGATGAATCTAAATGTTCTACTTAGAGGTAAGAATAGTAAGGTTCGAACGGAATATGCTACTAAGAACGATTGTAAACCCAAGTAGGATAATGAACCAGGACTGAGGAGAAAAAAGACTAAAAAAGTGATCACAGGGGAAACCCGGAATTTATAGCGCACGGTATGGACTCTAAAAGGTTAAAATGATTGGTACGTGGTAAGAAGCAACTAATCAGGCTTCTTAACCATGATGATAATTGCAGCGGTTGTTTGGACATGACCACAAGGGTGACCTAGGAAGTGAAGGGCTCACAGAAAAAGGAAGGAAGCCACAATGGAAAGATAAAGGTGGAAAAGTCTAGCTGAGGTGGCTACAGATCTTCAAGTTGAGTAAGGAAAATAAAAATTGTTTTTCTACAATCATTTTGTTTTCATGACGGTTATCTCTAATGTTGCGTTTTATGATAGCGGATAGCGAGAATAATTAACGAGTTAAAAACTATATGATGTTGATAAGATATCGAAACGGCATGTTTTACAAATTTAGTGGTATTTATAAATTATTATATTAAGAGGGATGCAACAAATGTTCTTTCGAGAAAAAAGGTTGTACCCAACCGATCGCTGTCACCAGTCACGCTATTGAGCGGACCAGGTAGAGGGTGGCGTATTTATTGAACAGAAGTTAATGACCGGGTCCAGTTTGCTACTTGCAGTAGTTGAGTCCATTAATTAATTAATTAGTCAATGCTGGGGCTAATTGCCAACTACCAGTTACCACTAATGGCTCCCTCCTGTTCTTTTGCTCCATTCAGCTCCCTGATAGGTTCGGTTCGGTGAGCTGGGCTACATCTGTTTTCGTTCAGTAATGTTTATCTTCTTTTTTACACTACACCGTAATTACCTAAGCGATCTTAGTTGATTAAAACCTTTACTTTATTTCAAGTGCCTATTTATATTTAAAATGTATAGATAAGTAGAAAAACAAACTCTGCAACAATACCTCACAGTTAGATAAAATAGACCATTAGCACATGTAATTTGCGAAATTCTTTGTTTATTTTATACCCTACCATTACAACTCACTAGAGACTATAACCTTTTGAATCATACATATTCACGTATTTATTTATTTACTACTTGGTGGATTTAGCAAAATGAAATTTTATTATGTGATGGAAATGGTTGGGGGTGCGGACAAATAAAAAAACACTATATCTCGTTTCGACCCGAGATTCAGGTCCTCATCAAGGCTGTCGAGTGCCCAGTGGACTCGACAGCCTCTATGGTATACCAGTGGGCACGCCAGCCCTGATCGCGAAGTCGAAGATCTGGATCGCGGGTCGAAACGTCGGCATAATAGATGTTATTAAACATACAGTGTTGTTTAATTATTTTATCGCACTCATCCTTATCCATGACATTAACTTCTACGGTCAACCATCTACCTCCATTATGAAATTATATTAATTAACGGAAAAAGTATATTTGAATAAGGCCCTAGGTATATTTAAAACAGTATCAAAATGTCCTTATTGAGAATTTAAAATAGATACAATTTTTTTTTTTGTCTCCACGGAGCTTATTTCAATAGCTGATTATGACAATTGCTTTTCAAGTTATAGAATTCATTTATGGTTTACTTTCCTTCGGAGGAAAAGTCTTTATTTAAGAGGGAAGTTAGAAAATATTTGCGTAATTAGATTAATATTCTAAGAACAAATTTGTTTCTATGTCAGAAACGATTGTCCATCTCTCTTTAGTTGGTCCATCTCTCTTGGTTATTAATCTGGGCCCACCAACACCTGATAAATGAAAAAATCACATCTATTATTCCCCCCTCCCCTGACTACCGCGACCAACTTTGTAATGCGAGCTCTAGTTAGTTCTCCCGAACTTAAATTTTCAAACCGTAATTAATACGGCTTTTTTTTCGTGACTAGTTACATTTCACACAGGTAATTAGTCCAAAAATCTTTATTATCTAAGACTATAGATTAGGGAGGGGGGGGAGGGTTTTTACCGACCCCTCCAGGAACCACCACTATCGCCAACTCGTTTCCCTCGCGCTTAAGTTAGCTCTCGCACATGTAAATTTTCATTAACTAATTACTATGTTTTTTTTTCTAGCTAATTACCTCTCGCAAAGGTAAATATTCAAAAAGTCTTTATCATTTCACTAAATTTGTGTTGACTTCTGAATAAAAAATAATTTTTTTAGCGTTGTATAAGAAGCTTTAGGTATAGCATGAGTTGCACCATTCATTTAAGTTCAATTCTGGACCAAAATCGTTATTTTTTCTATGGTTCATTTGGTACGATACATTAGTACCTTTAAAAAAGCTTTTATTTTGTTACAAACCGTAAATAATCGTGTTTCGCCACAACATTTCCCGATACATACTCAAATGATTAGCTACTAAAAACATGGCAGTAGCTGCCTTCTTTCACGCTCGCATCTTTTTGACCGGGCGAGGCGAGTCTCATGCGATTATTTAGGTTCTAGAGCTGTCCAGAGTGTGGTAATCAATCAGCATTGTCTAACCAGAGCCCAGATAGGTCTCATTTCTTTCATGTACAAGATTGAAAGTTTTAAGCAGTTTACCAGCGGTTGTAGAGACTGCACCAAGTGGTAACGTATACGAGTTTCTTGTCGCCTTCTGTGAAGATAAAGAAAATATAAAAAAATTATCTGATATCATGAGTATTTAATAAGAATGAAGCAATGATAAAAAAAAAAGAATGTTAGTACTGTCCGTGAAAAGAACAAAATGGACCGTGCAAATTGAAATGGCTACGAATTCATTTATTGTATAGAGTATAATGAATAAAATTTAAAATTAATTCCTGAAGTTGGATACAAATTATAAATAAAAAATTAGGCGTTCAAATAGTAAGAGTTCTCGAGACTAGATCACGTTAGTGTTAGTTTATACTACAATCATCAAACACAATTATTTTTATACACGTATGGAAGCCATTGAGATAAACACATATTAAGATGTTCACAAGTGAAGGAGGTTTAAATACCATACTTCTCAAGTTTTCTTTGAGATGTCCTCTTTCTGTGAGACAGTAAAGAGTATACAGGAGGTAATAATTACATTGTAATCAGGTCAGTTCTCGGGGGTAGCGGTTATCTTTAGCAGAAGAAGCGGGCGGTATAAGGGGCTCTTTATACGACCACAGGTTCTGCTCTCGAAGAAACTTTCCGAAACTTGTTGGGGGGCTCAGCCATCTGAAAATGCTTAATGGACCACAAGCTCTCCCGCCGGAGCAGCTACAACTTTCCTCGGCTAATTGGGCCCTTCTTTCCCCGTTCGCAACTTTCCCGCTCTACTTGCGCGTTCCACCGAGGGAAATTCCTTAGAGAGGAAATTAATATCTGCTGCAGCTCATTATATTAATGATAAATAGCGAATGTAAACGGATACTATTATACAATTAGCCCAGCCCTGTTGGTAACAAAGGTACCGCAACTACCTTAAATTATTTCTATTCCTCCCTGAATACCAAATTTAACAGGTAAGCTTTATTATATTTGTGTGGGATATTTCAAAATTTCCAAATAAATTTTATTTTTTAGACAAGAAGGGATGAATTTAGTTCCATTACAGTTGTTTATTTTTTATTATATTTTATTTTTAGGTCCTCTTCGTCCTCGCCTTTTAGGATATATGGGGTTTCCTGGGCCAGGAGGGAGGATGGGGGTAGAATGCCGAGTATTATGAATGTCCCCTGACTCCGGGTTTTGAACTTGCTACCTTGGGGTTCCCTATCAGACGTTACCATGGGCAACGTGTTTGCCCACTCAGCCAATCTGCCACCCTCCATTACAGCAGTTACTTAATTACAAAAACCAACTGGGATCTTACACCAATTCTGATGAGTTTTCATACTTTGTGTGGGGGTGGTATCCAGATCGTCCAATTTTATCAACTACTTTCGCTTGCTCATGTTCAAATGAAATTTTATTGATATTCCTTTAATTTTCACACCTCCTACCGCACTTTAATTCCTAATAAAATTTATACCCAACATAATTTTTAAAACTGTAAAAATTTTGGTTTTTCTATCATTAATAAAAGCCCAGTACACACTTGTTAACCACGTTGAACGATTTTTTTATAGACCTTGTTTAGAGACACTGTACACAGAAAGATGTACTTTTCTTAGTCCCATAGTCAATGGGAACCCATAATCAATGTTAAATAATGAGTTTCTACTTAGTGGTAATCATAAGTGAAAGAGCGCGAAAACGTAGAAGTTGGTTGATGCGCGAAGTTCTCCAATTTGTACCCGGTTGTCGTCTACTAATGTTGAAGATATAAAATATTGGTCAGAAGGGACTTGTTTCGGTACAAATTAGTGACGAAGTTATAGTCTTTTGATTACCAGATTTAATTTGAGTTTATTCTAATTAGACAACTAATACCAAATGCAATTGATTGTGGTTACATTTTTTTTTTCAGAATTGAAGAGTTGAAGTTTTTTTCTTTTTATGGTGAAACAAATACCGCATGAAACTCATTAATTTATGTCATGTCATTTAGAAGTAAATGTTCATTAAATTTTTCGGGAGTCAAATATGACAACTACTTTTATCACTTCTTAATAGTTTCTGTAGTCATACAGCAAATAAATATTTATTTTATAAAGTTACATTAGTGATATTGAAAAATATTTTCAGTTTCAGAGGCATACCGCATGAAACTCATTAATTTATGTCATCTCATTTAGAAGTCAATGTTCATTAAAGTTTTCTGGAGTCAAATATGACAACTACTTTCATCACTTCTTAATAGTTTCTGTAGTCATACAGCAAATAAATATTTATTTTATAAAGTTACATTAGTGATATTGAAAAATATTTTCAGTTTCAGAGGCATACCGCATGAAACTCATTAATTTATGTCATCTCATTTAGAAGTCAATGTTCATTAAAGTTTTCTGGAGTCAAATATGACAACTACTTTCATCACTTCTTAATAGTTTCTGTTATTATAAAGCAAATAAATATTTTTTTTATAAAGTTCTATTAGTGATATTGAAAAATATTTTCAGTTTCAGAGGCATACCGCATGAAACTCATTAATTTATGTCATCTCATTTAGAAGTCAATGTTCATTAAAGTTTTCTGGAGTCAAATATGACAACTACTTTTATCACTTCTTAATAGTTACTGTTGTCACAAAGCAAATAAATATTTATTTTATAAAGTTATGTTAGTGATATTGAAAAATATTTACAATTTCGCTACCATATTCATCATTCAATTCAAATCTGGCGAGTAAAAACTATTTATTTATGGTTTGCGGTATTGAGTACATTATATGGTGATCGATACATTTAGTATGCTATTGGAGTGACAGATATATTGGAGGTATAAATCGGAGACTGGAATGATGAAGCGCCCCCACAATGGTACCGAAGGGGCAGAGCTGAATGATGCGGAATCCAGGACCGTCCCCTACCTCCCCCCCAGGCACCTATATTGCGCCCCAGCCGTTCATTACCCCTAACTTTGACTGATTTACACCAACAGTTCTGCTATCGGCATTGGTAGGAATTGGGGGTTATTTGACTTATTTGGAAACAGGTCAACTAACAAATTCTTATTACGAATCGAAAGACCAATGATATATAAGATATTTTTCAAAAATATCTTTCGCTTTCGAAACAATTTAATTAATTAGTTTTGCAAATTAGAGCAAGTAAGGATTGCATGTGGAACAACAATTGTCGGTACTTAATTTTAAATGTATATACATTCTACAGTCGCTTAATGATAAATGAGAAGATAAGTATACAATAGTAAGTATTCAAAATAAAAATATTAATGAGTTTATTAAAATCAATCGATTAGATTATAAGCACTTTTTATAATTTGATTCTATGATACTTCATTTGAAATGCAGATTGTCACTTTTTCAGTCATATCTTAATGAAAATAATAACTATTACACGGAAGTCATCGGAAAGGGTGATGATGATGAAAATCTTTCTGATATTTGGTAATAAAAGTCGAAGAGGCGACTCCCCTCATTTATGTGATATTTAATAGTTGGTTGATTGAAGACAGGTTTTTCCACATCCACGCAAGGAGATACAGAAGGAGAAAGAGGGTGAGGGAGGGAGAATGAGGGAGTGAGTGAGAGTAGCCTAGCGGGCTGACTGATTAAGACTGGAGCCCGGGGCTGGAGTGGGATTGCTGCCTCCAGGACTTCTGATCCAGACAAAAGGCTCCAGCCAGGATTTCCTCTGGAGGACTCTCCCTGTCCTCAATGCTCTCTTCATGCTTTTATATCACTCCATCTTAGTGTCCCTCGTCCCTTTGTATTGTCTCTGCATCTATCCCTCTCTATATTTACCTTCTATTTAATTAGTGCCGTTTTGAGCTCTTATGAAAATAATAATGCATGCGAATGGTGCATGCTTTATTTATATCATGATATTTTGGCCCTTTATAGTTTGGGAAATAATATTTTTGCATACGTTAAAAAATAAAAAAATATATGGTTAAACCGGGTATGTGATAATATGTACTTTGTTCAATGAGAAAGCTGTAACTGTTTAATTATAGCTTATTAAAATTGAAGATGAGGTATTTTTTTAAAATCATAAAACCTCACATTTTCCATTAATTAATATATTTGATTTATAATTGAAAACTCATAACAGGTTCGGAACGATGGCTGACTTCTTAGTTTTATTTTAACCGTATACTCCAACTGTTTCTTCCGCTTTCATTTGAATTCTTTTCAGTATTTTCCAGGTGTGTCTATAAAGCAATGTGTGAGGTCGAGCACCCCTTTATACCTCAGATACAGTCTCTACTCTTGGGTTCCTGTTAAAACAAAAATGTAACCTACATACTAGAGTTAAACGACAAGAACGTAACCGAATATTACTGTATATGTATATACATGTAATAATACTGAATATGTAGACTACAAAGCTGAATATCCCATTTTTCAATTAGCAAAAATCCATACTGAAACTTATCTAGTTTCCATTTGAGGACGTCACTGTATCCACGAATATAAAGTGCATTTAACTACAATAAATAATGAACAATAGTCAATGAAATGACTTTGCTGAACTGATAAAGTTTTTTATTATGAGTTGAATTAAGTTTAATGAATGATGTTGCAGTTTAGTGTTCAGACTTTGAACCATCTATGTATATCGCACTGCGGTAAGGATTAAATAAGTTCTCGGAATAGTTGGTATTGTACGGTTATAGTATCTGTTTTCGGATTTTGGGATAGTTTTAGATGTATTTTAGGAAGTCTGTAAGTCCAGGGTGGTGTTCATGTTTTTATCTTATACAGTGATATGTCTTTAAGAAACGATGTTGCAAATGATATTCTCTCTGCGAGAAGGAGTGTCGCATTTGGTTTATTTCGAAGTGAATTTGGGTTTCAAAATATATTTTTAAGTGGGAAAATTAGTCTGTAGGTACAGTTTGATATATAACTGATTGCTATTTTTTTGTCTTCTGAATACAAGAGGTGGAAAACCGGTTTCAGATCACAGGCTAAGGATGGGTCTCTTTCAAAAAGCACCTGTCGAGGTCCTAATTCCTTCGTGGTGAATGGTTTCAAGCTTGGCTAGAATTCGTGGATGGTTGTACTGCCACCTTTAGCACGGTATTTATTATTGTTTCGGGGTCTAACTCCAAATACGAGATTCCTGTTATAAACAGTGAAAAAAGCTTAATTTAGAAAACCTTGATAGGCTTCAACCTGTAATCACTACATCCAACTTAAATTGCAAAAATGTGATATATACAAGATTGAAGTTATAGTTCAATCAGCCTTTGCTTTTTGAAGATGGCTCTCCTTTTTATCATTAAGTCGAACATTGTAAGATGAAAGGCTGCGTAAGAATCTCATCAGGAATGAATATTGGCCTGTAGTTCGAGAATTACCAATTATCTTAACTTGCTGAAAGTAAAATAAAAGAGCAGGAAGGATTCAGATGAAAAATAGTATGAAATGCCCTGAGAGATCCTTCTTATTTGTTACTATGTCCCATGTTCCATAATATATGTTTCATTCATACTAATCAAGAAAAAATGATGACCTTGAATCAAAAACGAATTTTTCGTTTATCGTAATCAAAGTTTGGACACTGTATCGTAAAAATTTACCTCTTATTATTGTCATCTCGCTGGATATATATGTATATATATTCTCTCTCTCTCTCTCTCTCTCTATATATATATATATATATATAGTATATTCTCCTAATGATAAAATGTTTCAAAGGAATCGAGGGACTAAAGAGGACCCATAAATACGTGTTGGAACCGTGAGGATGCAAGATCTTTTCAAACGGGGCATTTTCTGGGCCGCCGATTATGAAAGGCCCTTTGAGGACGGATATATGAATGTTGACAAAGGGAGGTCCGAAGCTTCAAACTGTTTTCCACTTCATTTCACTCTCCATTTGATATCTCCTTCCCCAATACGTTTAGTATCCAATGTCTTCGATCTTCAAAATCATGCTAGTTTCGTTAAAAAAGAAAAAAAAAAAACACCCTGTACAACTGCAATCCATGAAGGGTCTTGGATTCAATATTATGTAAGGAAGTACTGCATCTTGATCAGCGGTGGTGGAAGTAGGTGATTTGACCGTGATCACGCTCACCCCTCAATCACACTCACCGTTTCCCCCTCAATTTTTCAATTAATTGTACCCTCTTTATAAAGGCTGGGTTAGCACCTGAGAGAGTTTCTCGTCCACCGATCTGAGACAGGATATTAATGCTACTACTACCATTCGAACTCAGGATCGTAAGCACAGCAGTTCAATGTCTTACCAATGAGCTGACTCGGTACCAAGTTTCCTTAAAAAAGAAACAAAAAACACTCACACAAAAAACAACTCTCACTCAGAGTTTGAAATATTTCTTCACAAGTTTTCATTCATCGATCGTATAGCATTCTTGCAGATATAAAAATGTTCAGCTGTTTGTAATTTTTTATGTCCCTTTTTTTGTGATCGGTTTAGTTAATGATCCTTTAAATTATGCATACACTTCCATATTTTCTAATATTACCTACCAGAGTCTTTTTTTACTGAAGGATCGCCAGTTACTTTTTAACAGAATGGTATTTCTGTATTTAATCATATGTACGTAAATGACAAATCTATAAACCAAGCATGTTTTGATAAAATGCTGAATGCTTGTCTACATTCAGACCTTCTCTAGTTGACTAAGGCCAACGTCTGAAGCGCACAAGTCCCATAAAGAAATCTTCCTATCAATGGCTGTTCCAGTGGATCTTTTTAGCTCATCTTTTAAAAAACAGATACTTTCGTAAGCTAAGGCTACATCTGCACATGCTTAATAATAAAATCATACTTTCTGTCTTCCACTACCAACAGTTGGCCAACATATAATTATTCATAAATGATTTTAGAGTTATGTAAAATGTCATACTATTACTTTAATATAAAGAATGGTTTTAAGTATTACGAAGAGATTGAAAAGGTTCCTTCTTTTAAGAATCATGGTAATTGTGCTCTTGAAAAATATTCTTTTACAGGCCATTACTTACCATTACTTCTGTTAATCGCTAGAAATTTGATGATTGCCTCGATGCTTGAGCAATATCCATCATTTCCGTGTCATGGTTGCTCTTTACAATTATGCCCGGATAAACATTAGAGTCATCTTTGACCAGCCAGAGAGTAAACCATATGCCCTCAAAAACCCGTCAGCTTCTAGTCTTCTCTCCCTTATCTTGAGATTGAATTATGATTAATATCAGCGCTGTGTGAGAAGGTAACTGGTTAGATGGTTGGAAATTTAAATCTTACAGCTCTCGGGTCTAGTATGTAACCACTCATAGTATGGACACTATTTATCCAAACCAGAAATATTTTTGTCAAACTGTCTCATCATCTCTCATTCAACTGAATGTAATATCTTACATGTTTATATTATATATCTTCATTCAATTTATATTTAGTTAAAAAAAATAACATAAATGTCATGACTTATTTAAGGTAAAAATATAATATAATAATAATGTTGACTTGATTTTTTTTATCAATTATTATTTTGTCACTACAACTCGATGAGTTCTAGCCTACTCAACCAGCTTCCTCTAAACGTCTCTGTCACTGGCAGCCACGATCTCTGATGCGAAGCATAGTTCGAGCGTCGTTCACCACACCCTCAGACCATCGTAGCTTCGGTCTTCCTCTCCGTCTTCTCCCGAAAAGGCGCTCTGTCTGCAGCTACCTCGGCATTTCGTCGTTTCCCATTCGGGCCACATGGCCAGCCCAACGTAGTCTACCGGCGCGAAGGATTTGTCAGCATCAGGCTCTTCGTAGATATCTAAGAGTTCCTGGTCGCCAACTCTCTTTCCTCCCAATATTCGTCGGAGCACTTTTCTTTCGAATAATTGGCGACCCAGTTCGCTCTTTTTTAGGATTGTCCATGTATATGTATATGCTAATTTATAGTTATCCCTGGAAGAGGAAAAAATAATTGATGTACTCTTTATGACTGAGAAGAGAAAAAAAAATTGGGTTATAATATACTAAAACAGAGCTGTGTTTAAGCTATGATCTCCTTTTAAACGATGTTAAAATTCACCCAAAATCCTTAGGATTCTCTAATGAATAAAGATTCTACACAGCAATAAATACCTCAATAGTAGGTAAAGGATGACTTAAGAGGCCAAAAAGTAGAAGATAGGATTTAGCACAGATACTGCAGAGTTATAATTGTAAAGAAGTGGCCCTTGTTCGGCAGAGGTGGAGAAGGATGATTCAGGGGGACTTGATCTAAGAAGTTAAAAATTCAACAAAAATAATTACTAGTGTAAATATAAAGTATTTATTGTTTCGATTTCAGTATCATTAGGCTATTGTGTAATCGACCTTAATATTTGCTGCAAAAAAAAAATCTCATTGAGCATGTTAGGATCTTTTTTCTTACCCGCATACATAAATGATGATGAAGCTAGTTGGTAAACTTTTTTAAAAGTAGGATCAGTCAGGTTAGATCACATACTTACTAAACATGTTGATCGCGACGCGAAGTCCTGGAACAAAAAAGCTAATCTAACCGCAATACGTTACCTCCATGGCCATCGAGGTAGGTGGGAGGGGCTGGCATAGTATAAGGTAGTGAAGAGGAAGGAAGGAGGCTAGATAAGGGTGGGTAATGGCGTCTGGAGGTTGTAGCATCGTAACTGCGTCCTATCTCCCTCCTTCATCCCTTTAATGTCCCACCTCTCTCATCAAAGTACTTCTGCTAGATTTATTTAAGTATCTGCTTCTATTCGACTTATCGGTTCTGCCTTAAGGGTTTTCAATAATTTTACTCCTTAAAAAGAGAAAAGGATTCTATATCGTTCCACTCAAAAGGTATATGACGTTCCGTATTATGTGAAAAATGACGTAAGTCTTTCGGGATTGAACTGTAGTAGATACGGGCAAAGAACGCTATCATAACCTGCACAGAGTAGAGACCAACCATAACCTGTTAGCGCGAGCTCATGGTGCATTTGCGAATAACTGCGTGTAAAAGCGACTCGAACATGCAGCAGATGTTTTCTAAACTTGTAAATTTTATGGAGAAAGCGAGGAATTTGACAATTTCAATGTCAGCTTTAGTTGTTTTCTGAACTTCTTTTTACAGTGTAAAAAGTTAACCATGCCGAATAGGTATTCACGACATGTTTTATGTGTAACTCTAAATGCACCAAATATCTTTTCTTTCTGTAATGATGGGTGGTACGTAAAATGAAGTCAGTAACTGTCGTAAGTTTTGCCCAGGTGTGTTAGGTATCTGTTCTTCGCGGTATTGAAAAACGGGTTAAGCTTGTTACTATGCAACATGGATATACCTCAACCGGAAGAGGTAAGCAGAGTTCTTGAGCTTTGTGAGTTAAGCTATAAAACTCCTTGATTATGCGATTCGACATTACTTGTTAAGCCTAAGAAACATTCTGTGTCTTAAATGTTTTTATGTAAGAAGTCCTGCTTAAACGACTATTATATGCCCGACCATAATGAAGCTACTACACCTAAACCTTACTCGATGTTACCCTTCGATTTCACTAAGTCAAAAATTTTTTTACAAGACTGTAGTTATCCAAATTAATTATCAACAAATCAAATGGCAAAAAATATTCTTGTGAAAAATTATTTTATGCATTTCGTTTATTTATGTCGGGTATATAAACAATGTTTTGTATATTAAACACCTATTTTGAATATAAGATGCCACATTATAGTAAAAAATATACATCTTTATTAAATAATACAATTATGTAGGTTACAATGCAAAGACGATTCCAATCAATGGATCTTTTTATATATCCAGCATTTAGACTTTACATGGTAATTTTATTTATTAAACAGTTAAAGGAGACGGAAGAATCCGGTATAAGTAATTCTGTTAAGACCGTAATTGAGAGCTTTTCAATATTTTAGTACTTTTTTTTATTTTGAGAGTATTTGCTCCCCTTGCTAAAGCTAAACGAAAAAGGATGAAATACTGATGTAATTAACAGTTGCAGCTTTCCAGAAAAAGAACTTATAAAAATATAAAGTTTAAAAAGAAAAAGAAGGGTAAGGTCTCGTAAAAATTTTCTTTGAAAAGAATTTTTTTTTCATTCAAAATCAAATTAAAATAATTATTATAATTCATAGGATCTCCTAAAAAAATTAATAAAAAATAAGATTGTAGAACTATATATCGAAAAAGATTCAATTGAATTGTCATCCCGACCAGACTACTTCTTAAAAACCTTAGTATTAAAAAAATGTATACAAACTGACTATTAGGATGGTGCAATGTATAAAAAAAATTCAGATAGTAAATCAATCCTAATCAGATGACCAGTCAATATGTTTACCTTGATACTTTGATGATCGTCTAATCGTAAACAGTAAGGAAAAAATAATATAAACCTAATATAACCTAATATTATTATTTAGATAAAATCAATAAGAAGCAGCACAACAGCACTAATTTAG
Source organism: Aelia acuminata (assembly GCA_911387785.2). Taxonomy (NCBI): domain Eukaryota; kingdom Metazoa; phylum Arthropoda; class Insecta; order Hemiptera; family Pentatomidae; genus Aelia; species Aelia acuminata. The sequence goes on along the minus strand of OU426978.1, from coordinate 163,584,239 downwards.
GGAATTAATTTTTGTATCTCAATCAGAGATAAGTATTTGATATAATTTTTCATTAGAGGTACTTTGAAGTAGAAGTAACAAATAAGGCGGATAAGTTAAGTTGAAAATATTTTAGTAGCTGATAACTGTGGGTGATATATGGTGAAGTAATTGGAGTTGTAATAGCTTCTTATTGGACCAGGGAGGCTTTCTTCATTCTCGGGAGGAAAATCCTCCTCTATCCTAATACCTTATTGTTTTCGGCTTCTCCAATTATTGGTCTGTTAGATAATTAAGTGAGGCTGTTCACGAATTTTCCGATTCATTTATTATTAGCTTAATTAAATTATTCATAGAATGTAAAAAAGGAAATTCCCCCCAACCCCACAGATAATAGAATTTATTACTTTATTATTTCGTGATAAAATTACTTAACAATTAATACTAGAATAGAATTTCTGCAAACTAATTATCAACTCCTAGTTCGAAGATAATGTTTTTATACATAAATTCGGCTAATCGTAAATTTAATTTAAGTCTAATTTGAATCTGTTATTAAATGTTTGATTTTTTTTTATCTGAACAAACAAGCTGTTTTATCGCCAAGTGGATCAAAGGAAAATATCTTTTTGAAGTTCATTGCTCCTTAAACGATTTCCATTTCCACCTGAAAATGGAAATTCAAAGACGGATGGGAGCGTGCCTGCCGATCCCTTTTTATACAGCTTCCACGTTATACCGGCACAAAAGTGTGGAATGCTTTAGGCCGACAATGGGTTCTCTGCCTCCTTTTTGCAAACCTGCGACAAGCAGCATCGCACTAAGTTCTATACCCGAGATGACCGTGAAGGAAAAAATAAGTATCACACTAAATAATCTTTAGTGATAATATTGACTTGTCAGTGTTGGCTTTATGATAATTCTAAAATTAAGCGAATGAATAGAGTCTCGTAGTAATATTTCCAAAACTACTGCAAATTTCAATCGAAAATTTATTGCCATATATATTTACGACACTAGCTTTTTATGCTCTGTAAGTCACTCCTATAAATCAAATATTCCGTTGTTATAAGTTGAGCCTAAGAAAATGTACCTGCTCTGTTTTTGTCAGTTTTCTTCTTTTTTATTTATTTAAATTTCGATGATCGAGGATAATCTCTCACTTTTTTCAGCTATTAAGTAGAAAGATTTTTTTCATTAAAACTACCCTAATATACTCTAATTAGAGTTTCAAGTACTCTTTTTCGAAACTGCTTAGAAGATTTTCGTTTCGTTTTTTTCACCTTTTTTACTCTGAGGTTATTCGCTAAGATAAGCATTGTTATCTGTTGAAAATATGATTCCTTTTCACCCAGTAATACTCAGTAAAATATTTTTTGAAAAATCGATGTCAATAAAAATATCCTTTATTTACATTAAACTCATTTCAGTGATTTGTTTTGTTGCCATTAACAGTGGGATAGATTTTCTTTTTAATTATTACAAAAAAAAATTGTTAAATGGCTTATTATTTACTTGGGGTACAATCAACTGAGAAAAATATTAATAAGCTCATGAATTTTTAACAGGAAACTTACATATATATACAAATGATTAATATATACAAATGATATATTAAATATAGAAAGTCTTACATTCCTCTATTAGTATACAATAAAATAGGATCTTATATAATTATTTACTATAGTTACGCTTTCGTATTGATAAGATCTGATTGTATAGGGAACATGTTACCGCACTTAGTGCCTTTGCCATACCTGCCAATTTAACCAATGTTATCAACGAAGAACGATGTAAAGTAGATTCTCCATATAGGCAGCTATTGAATATGTAAATAATAAATATTGAGGTAAAATAAGGTATAAATATGAAAATCATAATATCAGAGTTTTTTGACCTGACTCAAAGACGGTTTTATTCAATGGAAAATAAAAACAGAATTTTATTCTATATATATCATTATTATTATTATTGTTATTCATACAACTAAAATTGATCAGACCGCCTTATATATATATTTTTTTTTCATTTCAGGTTCAATTATACATACAAGACTTCATAGAAACAAGGTAAGTGGCTATCTTTCAAAAACGCTTCACAATATATATTTTCTATTAAACTTATTATTTGTCTATTGCATTTGCATGAATAAACTTCTTACATTGATTAGTTCTTTTTATTTGATAAAATCGCGTGCTTATTGAAAAAGAACTGATTTGTCTTTAATTAGTGTAAACTTAAGTGTAACCTTCTTTTTATTCTTTTTTTAATATTTTTATTAGTGTAAACTTCTTCAGAACAAAAAATTTGCTGAAAAATCATGGGTATTAAAATAAGAAATGCCTACTTTTGACGGGGAGGCCAAGCAGGCTATCGCGTTGAATCTCGCGACTCCTATTACAATCACTGATATCATGAAGTTCGTGGGTTCAAGTCCCGCCTTGATTCCGTCATTTTTATTCAATCTTAGTAGTAGTAGTATATTGTTGTTTAGGGGCGTAAAACATCTGTGGTCATCAACGCCCGTTGGTTTCTATGGTTATCTGTTTTAAGGAAACCAGTGACCCGTATCCCGCCAGGAACCGCCGAGAGGGGGACCCAGGCCGATGGGGGCCAGCCGGAGCAAAGGGGGCGTCCCGGTCCCACATGTCATTATTTGGTGGCTTATCTTTTGACACGAGGCTTTAACGGAGGATGTGGATAAAAACCATGTTGTCCACTTAACCTAAGTTACATTAGTACAGTACACTAATGCTTACAATATATTTTGCATGGAAAAGTCCAAATCCTCCCAAGTCCTCGGAGCTAACATGCTCTATGGGACCGGAGACGTCCCCGACGCCCCAGCACAAGCCCCCAGCAGCCCAGGCCATCCACCTCCCCCGGCCCCCAGAAGGACGCGCCAATGGAGTCCCCTTTAGTGTCATTGTAATTTATTAGATTTAATCTTTAAGTTAAATTTTGGAATAAGTAGCAGGAGGAAAAGATAGGAATATAGAGTTTAACGAGTATTTAAAGGCTCGAAATCAGTTTGGTTTTTTTAACGAATTCCATAACTTTATTAATCATGTCATCGTTGTCACTTAACGCTATTGATATATCCGATGGTATCCGAAGCTGTTGCAACATTGATTGGTAACGGCGGCATTCCTCAAAGATATGTTGGACCGTGAGGTTACTGTTGCACGTTTGGCATTGTGGTGGTGTTTCCTTGCTTATAAGGTGTGAGTGTGTCAATCGACTGTGACCTATTCTAAGACGGGTAATGATGACTTCCTCTTGACGTTTGGTGCGGTTAGAGGTGCTCCACTGCTTGACTGTTCGTTTTATATGTTTTAATTTGCTCGGAGGACTTTCGTCCCACATCGATTGCCATCGCATTTTAATGGTCTCGTTCAATGGACGGGAGAGTTCTGAGGCCGTTAATATTGTAGTTCCTCTTCCTGGGAGAGATAACGCTTCGCCGGCAGCTTTATCGGCCAACTCATTCCCGGCGATGCCTACATGTCCAGGTGCCCAGATGAAGTGGATCGACTTTCCTATGCCTTCCAACATTTTCAGGTACTCATGGGTTCGTAAAACAATAGGATGGTTTGAGTACATGTTACTTATGCCACGGAGCGCGCTAATTGAGTCCGATATGATAACGATATCTTGTACATTTATATCTGTATGGGACATTAAGAAATATAAAGCTGACGTTATAGCATTTAATTCTGCGGTGTAAATATTGGAGAGGTGGTGTAATTTCCTTTTGTGGGTTGAGGTCGGTGTTACGAACGCCGATGATGCTGCGGTATCTGACTTCGAACCGTCGGTGTAGATTGCCATTTGGTGTGGTACGGATCGGAGTAATTTTTTGAATTCATCTTGGTACTTAGAGGGAGATGTATCATTTTTGTGAAACTTTGATAAGTCCAGGTGAAGCTTCGGAGGTTTAAAGGTCCAAGGTGGAGTATTTACTATTTGAATGTTGATAGGTACGGCCTTTAGTTCGTTGGTGATGGATGAGAATCTTTCTGCTATGGGTAGTGTGGCATTTGGTTTTTGTTGAAACTTTCTTGAAAATTTCGGTTCGAATAAATATTTATAAGTAGGATGTAGGGGCTGCGTGTATATTCGTGAAAGGTAGTTAGCTGCTAGCTTTTGCCTTCTGAATGTCAACGGTGATAATCCGGATTCTGCGCATAGGCTTAGAATGGGGCTAGTCCTGAAGGCACCCGTTGCAATTCGAATACCGGTATTGTGAACAGTGTCGAGTTTAGCTAAACTTGCGAAGCGTGCCGAGCCGTACACAAAACTCCCGTAGTCGAGCTTGGAGCAGATCAAGGCCTTGTAAATTCTCAACATCGTGCATCTATCAGCTCCCCATGATGTCCTGCTAAGAACTTTTAGAATTTTCATTTTAGATAGGCACTTCTCTTTAAGAACGTTAATGTGGTAGTTCCACGATAATCTTCTGTCGAAAAGAAGTCCTAAAAACCGACAGTTGTCTACATATGGTAGTGGAGCATTACCTAATTTAAGTTCTGGTGAGATAGGGTTTCGTCTTCTTCGGCTGAAATGAAGGCATTTCGTTTTCTCAATAGAAAATCCGAGACCTGAACATCGGGACCAATCACACAGACGATTCAATGCTTCTTGTAGTCTTCTTTTTAAATCATCTGTGTCACCTGAACGGTATACAATGGCCAGGTCATCGACGTATAACATCACTCTTATACCTCTAGGCATATTTTTACCTAGATCGTTAATAGCTAGAGCAAATAGTGTTGTGCTGAGCACACATCCTTGGGGTACTCCGTTGTTCTGCTCGCATATTTGTGATGAGATATTCCCAATTCGAACTTTAAACGTGCGGTAGGATAGGAAACGTATTATGAATACTAGGATTTCCCCGGTAAAGCCTAGGTTTTGCAGTTTTTTAATGATATTAAGTCGATTGACGTGGTCAAATGCTTTAAGCATATCGAAGAAGATTGCGATAGCTTGCTGATTTTGGATAAAAGCATATTGAATTTCAGTCTCAAGTTGGACAAGATGATCAATCGTAGATCTTCCTTTACGGAAACCGCATTGGAAATTCTGGAATACGTCATTTTTTTCTAGGGTCCACATTAATCGTTTATTTACCATACGTTCAATAACTTTACAAAGGCAGCTGGTCAAGAAGATTGGGCGGTAGTTGGAAGGCTGTCGTTTATCCTTTCCCGCCTTTAGAATTGGGATTACTTCGGAGTGTTGCCACATCTTCGGAAATTCGCCCCTTTTCCAGATTTCGTTATAAAAGTTCAGTAACCAAATCATACTGTCATGAGGGAGGTGCTGGATCATGGCATAATGAATATCATCAGGGCCCGGTGAGGATCCTTTCAGGTGCTTCAAGGTCGATTGAAGTTCCCACATGGAAAACGGTCGGTTATAGTCTTTTATAAATACTTCGGAGTCTAAGCTGATAGTTTCTCTTTCGATATATATCGGTTCCGGATGATTGGAGGGTGAATTGAATATTTGTGAGTAGTGATCAGCAAAAGTTTTAGAAACTATTTCAGGGTCGTCTGATAGTTTACCATCGCATATTATTGTATAGCGCGTAGCGGAGTAATTTTTATAGATTTTTTTAATCTTGTTCCATACAGTGCTAGTAGGAGTGTAAGAGTTAATGGACTCGACATATTTCTTCCATGATTCGGATTTCCTATTTTTTATAGTGATTCGGCATAAGGCTCGTTGTCTTTTATATTCAATTAGGTTGGCTTGGTTTGGGTTCCTTTGGAACTTTTTTAGGGCTTTCCGACGGTTTTGTATAACAAACTTACATTCTTCGTCATACCACGGCACGGAAGGTCTCCCAGAAGTACCTTTTGTTTTTGGGATGGACGAGTTTGCTGCTTTTAGTATTGTGTTTAAGAAAAGTTGGTAACCTTTTTCAATGCTTATTTCCGATGGAAGCGTTTCGGGTGGTTTAGCGAGAGAGGAAAATAGTAGCCAGTCCGCTTTATCGATAATCCATCGAGGCTTACGGTTTGTATTTTGATTCAAATTTTCCAATTTTATGCGTATAGGGAAGTGGTCACTACCATAAGGCTCGGAGAGTACCGTCCAGTCAATTAAGCTAAATAACGAAGAACTGCTCATTGATAGGTCTAGAGACGAATAACTGCCATACGTGGAACTCAAAAAAGTGCTTTCACCCGTATTTAGGAGTAGCATATCCGTTATTTCTAAAAATTGTTCGATAGTTTTACCCCTCGTATTTAACTGGGTTGAACCCCACATTGGACTATGCCCGTTCAGATCTCCTACCAAGAGTACAGGTTGTGGAAGTTGATTGTAAATATGGAGTAAGTCATGTATTTGTATCTGTGGATCGTGGGGTAAATATATATTGCAGATTGTGAAGGTGATTCCGAGATGTATAGTTATTGCTATAGCTTGGAGGGGTGAGTCTATGTCTAATTCATGTGAGTATATGGATTTATTAACGGCGATAAGCACTCCTCTAGAGCCATGATCATCAGGGCCGTCGGTCCTGTATACATTAAAATCTTTTAAATAAATATTGTCTTTAGCTTTAAGATGAGTTTCCTGTAAGCAGATACATAATGGATTCTCCTCTTGCAACAATACTTTTAAATCATTAAGATGTATTTTTAATCCGTTACAGTTCCATTGTATCAGCGTCATTTTTAATAGAGTGGTGAGAGATTAGAAGAATTGAGTGGTCTAGATATAGTATATTGCAATTTAGACGAGATAGAGATTATTACGTGAAAAAAGAAAAGGTAAATAATGAAGATATAAAATGAATGAAAAAAGAAAAGTAAATAAAATGAGGAAGAAAAAGTAAATATATACATATACACACACATACATACAAACACATACACACATACACATGCATAAAAACACACCCATATATATGCATATATATACACATACACATATACATATATACACACACACATACACATACATATACACACATACACACATATACATATATATTCACACATAAATACATTCACACTTAGAAATACGTACATACACATGAACACACATACACTATTTTCGATAAGTACATATCTATGCCTATATAGACATATAGCCACATTCATAGACATATTTTCAGACAAATATTTAAGTGTACTCAGATATATAAAAGTAAGTGTAAATTTATATAAATTAATGTAGGCGTCAAGGAATATTGGCATATATGTAGTAGAAAAGAAGGGTGTTTCTGAATGTGTAATATTAACCATTATATTAGATTTTACGATTTTTTCTTTGCCGTTTTTTTGCCTGTTTTTACTTTAGTAAAACCTTCCTCATCAACAGACTGGCTCTCGGCGTCAATATACATGGGCTCAGTCTTGGTGCTCACAGAAGCAGTAGCCTGCCTGAGCTCCAAGCCTACAGCTGACGATGCTTCTTGCCGGGCCATAGGCTGCGGAGTGACAGTGTGAGGAGTTGAAGTGGAAGGGAGGGGAGCGGTCGGAGGCAGTCGGGAGTGTCCCGAACAAGATCGGGCCCTAGTCGGCAAGCCTCGCTCCGCCCGAGGCGCCCGTGTTATTCTTTCCGTGTTTGTATTGCTCTTTGAGGGAGCATTAATACATGTCATGTTATTAGTTATCGCTGGTTTCTTATTATCTGTATTGCATTTATTGTTATTATTGTTGTTTGTTAGAATTTCTCCAAATATAAATGGGATATCTACTTGAGTTCCCATATCTTTTTTTTCTATTTTTTCTTTTACAATATTTGCAAATGATTTAGTAGGAAGAGTGGGATATCTTTCTTTATATATTTTCTTTGCGTCCTTAAGGGATATTTTATTGGTGATTTGGATTAATTTAATTTCTTTTTGAATTAGAAATAATGGGCAGGAGCGATCGAGTGCATGATGGGGCCCGTTACAGTTAATGCAGTTAGGTGGGTTATCACATTTGGAGTTTTCCCCATGCCTAGTTTTTCCACATTGTATACATACGGCTTGTTTTTTGCATTGTGCTGTGGGGTGGTAGAAACCCAAACAGTTAAAGCATCTAAGGGGATTGGGTACATAGTCGTGGACTTCGACCGTCTGGTAACCTACTTTAATGGTTTTAGGAGCGATAGGCGTCGGAAAGGTAACAATATAGCTATGGGTAGCTATTTCGTTACCGTTTTTTTTAATTTTTATCCTGACTATATCGTTTATTATGTGGCTCATCTCTTTCTTTATCTCATCAATATCCAAATATTGAAAGTCGAAAACTTTTATTATTCCCTTGCTGTAATTAAGGGTATTATGGGGGGTAACTTCGATGGGAAATATACCTCCGAAGTCTTTTATTTTTAATAATGTTTCGGATTGTGCTCCTCTATAGGTCTCGATTAATAGGGACCCATCCCTTAATTTCTTCATATTTTTAACATTACCGACGTGCCCTGTTATAAATTTGTTTATAAAGAATGGCGAAACTTTTTTAAAATCCTCGCCATCTATTCTTTTAACAATAAGGAATGTGGGTCTTATCTCATTTTTTCCCCATGATAAGTCTAATTTATCAGGAGGATTTTTTATTCGGGCCCTACTAGGTCGTTTCCTTTTAGCCTCGGGGCTACTAGAATCTCCTTGATCCCCCATTTTTTAAAGAAAAAAAAATGATTAAATAAAATAGAATAAAAGAAAATAATAAAACAGATGATTAAAAAAAAAAAAAAAAAATATATATATATATATATATATATATATATATATATATATATATTGGTATAACTACACCCAGTAAATGGCAAAAAAAGAAAAAGAAAAAACACTTCTAAATTCTAATTATTAAATATTATTGAAAAAAGAAAAAAAAAAAAAAAAAGAAAATAGTTAAGTAAATATAGTGATTGGCTTATCTGCGGGAGTACCGAGGTCCTTCCTCTCCGGAGTCCAAGCATACACTGATGTATTCAATCTTATTTTCTTTTGCTATTGGAAACGCTATGTTCCAATTAGCAAACGTTTTATATTTCATTCCTTCCCAAGACTTTTAAGTACTCCTATGGAAGCTGCTATTCAGCAAACAGCCTAAGTCCTACCATCGCAATCCAATCCTGCTCAAGAGATGCCAATCGTGGGGAAAAGCAATCGCAGTAAGAGGGAACAGCTTGGCCTCAAGTGGCAGGGCAGTAGTTGGCCTGAGAGGGACCTATCGTCGTAAAGTAGGCGGGCTGCGGGGCATCGGCGCCGGCGGGCTTTGTCGTTCCACGGCCTCCTAGTTCTATTATCTAGGCTCTTCTCTTCTCGTCTCCAAGCGATACCATTATGGCCTTCTCAATCCAGACCTTTTCAAATCATTATTAGAAATCGAAGTCATTTTTTTTTCTCCTAAAATATGGTATAATTTTAGGGGACAAAATTCATTTTAAGACAACTTTTACGGGGCAGATTGAACTTTGTCGTTATAGATAGTTATAATGGCTCTACAATGAATTTATTTACGTCTTTAGGGGAAAAGGAAGATCTTTTTTTTTCAGTAAAAAATATATATTTAAAACTGTGCTCCAATGGGTAAAAATAAAAACCTTGTCATTAATATTTTAGACGTATCAAAAGATTACCAGGCGGTCTCTTATACGAGACTTAAATCTCTTTAAATATAGTTAAACCTATAGCCCTAGATTAGTTTTAACGAGCATGGTTATAGCATTATAATGGCATAGTTTGCTCGTTCCCTTCAAAGTCGTTTTATAGGTAGCCGTAACGCATCGAGGAAATTTCTCATCTCTCCCCCAAGCTATAAGCGCAAACTGCCCTCTAACTGACCAAGAGATGAAATTCTAATTTTTTATTATACATTTTATTTAATTTTATGTACGATAAACAATGAATTTCACATATCCGAGTTTTGTTTTTTAGTACTTAAAATATTTTACCGACTTTAGTAGAGTATTTGCAAATCAAGTTAGAAGAAATAGATTTAGAGGAATTGGTTAACCCACCCCAACATTTAAATTGATCTCAGAATCAGAGTTCTCCAAAAGTTTCCCACATGCATCTCTTTTCTGTGCAATAGCCAACTTGTCTGTTCCTATTCCAAGAATGTTCCTCCATCAGCATGAACACAATCCACCCATTTAGTTTTGGGTAGTCGCACCCTTCTAGCTTGATAGAGTTCTCATTGAACCTGGCTAGTTGCCTAGTTCATATGAGGCTATACCAACTGATTCACCTATCAACGTTCCTGTTATTGTAAAGTAACCGCATTTCCTGACTTTCTTCTTCGTCCCGTATCGTATCTGAAATTCTTCTCTCGATTATCATTTTAAAAACCAGCAACCTACTTTTATCAGCCTTAATTCAAGCCCAACCATCAGATCTGAAAACGCGAGGATCTACATGAAATCTAAATAAGAGAAATGGGTTTACTCAAAACAAAACACGATAAACATAGATTGAAAAATTCAGTATATCTTAATCTATAAGATTATCTACTGTATATCTTAATCTATCAGTATATCTTATTCAATATACAGTATATCTTAATCTATCAGTATATCTTAATCTATGATTCGTCCAATTTTCGTTTATTATAATCTAAATTAAAATAATCGAAGATTAATTGTACTTTTTTCCAAACAAAAATGACAAGAAAACAGTATCTTTTTGTTGATACTTTTTTTCTAAACATTAAAATCTGGTAATTTTTCAAGTTTCTTACTTCAAAACCACTAAATGAAAATTGAGCAACCAATAAGTTGGGTTGATACAGCGGAACGAGCTTTGAAAAATATAATTCTGTATAAGGTTTAGGAAATAATAAATCCTCCCCCTTATCATATTCAGAACTTACAAAATGATTAGTGTACCTAAAATTCGGGTAATATCGTTCCTCAAACGGATATCACATCTCCGTAGTTTACCTTTCGATTTCGTAAAACTATCGCAGGACTCTGCCGGAACAAAACTGTCAAGAATCAATGATAATAACAATAGCTATAATTTTTTTTTTTCACAGCTTTGTTATCAAAACGATTTTTGTTTTGATATGCTAAAAATTAGATACAAGTATAGCGAACAAACGGTTTAGAATTGTGTTTACGTATAGAAAATCCTATATAAAATATAATATAATTTATTATAATAAAAATAGGAGTGATTACAATGAAGAGGGAACGGAGTGGCATCAGGTGTTGTCTCCTCCGGGGAGCTCTACGTAACTGACTCATCGAATCATCATCGATTTATTACGGGCTAAACATCATTTGGTCATCATTAATATACTCTTCTGATTTTGATGAAAATTAATTGCTATCTCATCTTCTAATTGTGATTTATGTTCCCTTCAGTTATGATTAATTTACTTTACTTTACGTTTTGCTATATATTAATGTCTTATATAATGGTTCAGAAGGACAAATCAAGGAAAACAATGATAATCCTCTCCAAAATTTTCACCCATCCAATTTTCAGAGAGTAAACAGTTTCATTCACAAAGTGTAAAAAATGAATAATTAGGATCTTAAACCATACGCTAAGAAATTGTGCTTGAAGAATAATGACACTTAACCGAACTTACTGAGCTAGTAAGAGGTCCCTCTTATTATTCGGTGGGTCACTAAACTAAATAAAATGTTAAAATAAAACGGACCGTTTTAATGAAGTATGTCGAAAACCGGATACTCCCTGATGTTATTATGAAGGAATGTTTGGTTGAAATAGTCTTGTAAGAATATAGGTACTGCCTTCGATTCGGTCCTAAAGACATGACAGTTTCAAGCCCCAATTTGGTTCTCTAAATTAATTATTCATTACTAAGTATAAGTAACTAATTTTAAGAGGCTGGGTAAGCCCGAGGGCGGTCTCCCGATCTGAGGATCGATCAACGACTGATGGGAAATACACTTTTTCAAAGTCAGCGCTTCATTTACTGAGCTACACATATCTCCAAGTGATATACAGATAGTTGATTCGATCATATAATCCAACTTTTATTTTTTAAATAAAGCTCCAGAGACCCGATTCAGCAAGATTATGGCATGATTATTGATTATTGCCATAAAATACTAGGGCGAGTATATGCACCGACATGTCTTTTAGTCACGGAAATGGAAGCCTGAGTTCATTTCCTCTGCCCTGGTGGAGCTATCAAGTTTGGAGATTGATTTCTTTTTAGGGGTCCAAGTGCTTCTCTTCAGGATCAATTATCGCTATCGGTTTTCGGTCTTCTAATTATTTCTGTCCTTAATGATAAAATTTGATATAGTTCGCCAATTAAAATATTTGGGCAATTATAATTATTAATTTAGTTTTATCAGATATACATGAATAATAAAAAAAAAAAAAAATGTGATTTGACGCTAATGTAGTACCACCAAAACTCATCTATTATTTTAGTTCCTTTCCTAAAATCATAAAAAAAAAATGCAGTGGACTAATGACCTCGAGGTTAATTTCGAAATATCAGAAATGTACAAAAAATATAACGGATAAATAATCAAAAGTTGTTATATTCAGCAACAAAGTGGAACACTCAGGCAGCTTACATTTCATTAAAAAAAAAAAGAAATAAGAAACGCCCATACTTCCTTTATGTGTTCATTGTTTTCTACATACCTTCATGTGAATAATATTTTTTTTTACTCTCAACCCCCGTTTTCATAGTCCACCTGTGAGTGCCCCTCATTCCCTAAACGGTAATTGCAGCTCAATTTACAATTATTAGTATTTTTCTTATTACCACATACTCTGATAAAACTTGTGTGTAATTTCTATATTAAGACTAATCTGCTGCATCCCAAACTCTGTATTCACAATTCAAAGCTCTTAAGAAATAGTTTACATTGCCATCAAATCACTTGTATAAAATGCATTATGGCAAAAAAACATGTCCTGCAGTAATAATGTTTCAATTGTGAGTCCAACTATATAGAAATTTATTATAAATCATATGAAATATAGACTCCTAATTCTATACTGGAATGAAAAAAATTCACATCCTCTCTGAATTCTAAGCATGAAATTAACCCATCATAAAATGTCGTTTAAATTAAAGTTATCAGGCCCTTTTTGCATTTATGCTCTCAGAAACCGTCGTATACCTATAATTCAAAATCTTCCATAGAATCATAAGTTAAAAGATTCACAACGATCTAATTATTCCATGCATTCCAGTATATTTCTTGTTAATTTTAACGAATAAGAAAAAAAAAAAAACAACTTGATTCATAAAACAAGTTAACTATTTCCTTAACCCTGTTCTAAAGATACAATGTGAAATACCTTTATTATCAGTGTAAGATAAATAGAGATTCTTGCCTTAGGGTCGGTGAGATTTCTGCTCCTGCGAGAAAACAGGCCAGTATTTTCATTATCACTTAGGACGTGTCCTGTTTGTATTGCTCAACTTGGCTTAGCCTCTGACGAAAAAAAAAAAAAAAAGTAATAATAAATAAATAAGGCCACCTGTTCTTTTTTTCTTAGTGCTCGCTAATTACACAGCAAATCAAACAAGTAAAAGTAGAGACAATCTTTCATTTAGGAATATTTATCATCATCAAATGCAAAGCATGTCAGTCCAATTGAATGAAAAAAGCTAAATTGACTGTAACTTAATAAAATTAATAAACCATAAATAGTCGCTTATGAGATACAGGAAAAAATTAAAAAGCTATACAATTACAGTTTGTTAACTCCATTGGAAAGGATTAACGCAAAAACAAAACACTGTATTCATTCTGGGATATGATTTCCTCATGGGAATGCCTTTTTTCCTGAGGTGAAGGAAAATTCTATTAGTGAAACAAACTGTTTTCTGAACATGCAGCAAAATAGATTGTTACGAGCTCCGGCGACCAGCGGACCATAAAGATGAAGTGGGGTCGATCCCCAGGGCCCCGCGCATCTCGCTCTGCATCCTTAGGCGACGAACCAATCTGGTCACCATACAAAGCTCATTTATGTTTGTTAGTGCTATTTAGACCACTATCATTGCATTTGTATTATACATCTCTGCAATATATTTGTCAATACACTTTTTTTTCTTTATTTACAGTAACTTTAGAGACCTTGCGGATGAATCAGTGGCTGCCTGAACCAGCTTTCTCTCCCTCAGCCTAGTGGGAATTTTGTAAAACTAGTTTCTATTTAGCTGCAAGCATCCCTATCTGCAGCATCTTTCTTCATTCTACCTATCCATTTAATTCGGCCTAACACTTGGACACTTGATAAAAAGAATTCATATTTTTGTTTCTATTTTAACGATTGATATTACTTGCTATATTAGAAGAATTGACATTTTGGATGTCATTGGAAAATAATTCAAAATTTAATAATAAAAATTAATAATTTAATAATGACACAAATATTAAATTATGCTGCGCTTCATAAGCGATCAATTTTTTTCGTTTAATTTTTTTAATTACCTAAGCGCACTGCTTGTGGATGCACTATTGTGGATACTATAAGATATTCATTACATTTAATTTATCTGTCTTGATGGTCATCATCATCCTCTTCATAAATGATTTATACACGTTAAATTCAAACAAAAAATATACCTACATCTACTATTAAATAACGGTATTTGTTTGTTTACTTACCCGAAAATTATTGTATACGATTCTCATCTAAGGCCCAATGGCCTCCATTTTTCTCTAAAGCTCAATAAATTAATGAAGGAACTATCTAGAATAATTTATTATTCTATGGAAACCTCGAAATCTAAAAGAGAACGGTAAATTAATTGGAGGGATGAAGTGACCCAGTTAGAGCGAGCGGGGTTGGCAGATGCTGAACAAGGATCAACAGCACAAACATTCAACACAATAAATTAAGCTAGCACGCAAACAAATAGCGGTCAACGGTTGCTTAATGTCTTTTGTCAAGGTTTTATAAGTGTTTGCTTTAAACACAGTTGAAAAACTAATTCCGTCCAGAAGTGGCAATCTTCAAGTTTTCTTTTTGTGGATCCATCTATCACTGCTTTACTCGCTTTATCTTCATTCTTAAACCCCCTCCCCCTTCCTCATCTTTATTATTCCTTAGCCTTGATGAGTTTTTTCGGCATAAACTTTATAGTTGTTGTTTCGTGGTCAAGTGGTCGTAATTTAGGCGAGTCTAAGCCAGTTTATCTAATCTAAAGATATATTTTAAGAATGCTCTTTGGAATTTTATAGCCGTATCGGCATCGCACGAGAGTCCGAACCGATTCTATTTCCTAATTCTATTGCCTTCTATTTGAAGAATCAGTTTTCAATTTTTAAAAATAGAGACTTGGTTGAAACAAATCTGTCAAAAACTAAATGTCAAAAATTTGAGCTGAAAATAATAACTTTCGAAATTTAGTACAATGGTCCTTGGTAATAAACAAATGAGGATAAAAATAAATATAACAGATGTATATGTAATTTTAAATATTTAATTTTAAAGAGAAAATATAGGAATTGGCGGGAGTCCCGGGTACGTAAGAAATTTCAGCATATCCTGCTATTTGGACGAATATTCAACCCTCCATATAAAAATCCAAGCGACGGGGATCAGTCTAGATATGATTGGGTGGACTTGGATGCGATTTCGGTGGCGCAGTGGAAGCGTACCGTGATCCGAGAGAGACCCGGCCGAGCCAATCTTTTATCTGAAAAAATAAAATTATATAGATTCATATATATTTTAAAATAATGATAATGAATTAAATTCTTTTTTCACGTTCCACGTTTTATTGTGTATTTTATGCATGTATTTCGATCGGCATCGTGTAGGTGGTAAATCATTTAACTACTAGATAGGTACTGTTAAAGGGTTTATACGTAATATGATTATAGCAGTAGTTGCTCTTTTTTAAATTCGGAATTATTAATATTGTTATTTATGGTTATAATAAGTTGGAAGGTGAGATAAAAAAATGTAATTCTTTGGGCTGCAGTCCGGCACGAAGTCAAGAAGCCCAGTGTTTTATCTGTGAATCACATATTCCCTACCTCTGTAAATAACAAAACACCTACCTCCCTTTTCAGTTTACTTTTTGCCGTCGGTTCTAATTTGTTTTTCTCATTTTCCTGTTTGATCTTGATAAAATAATAAATTTAAATAAAATAAATAATAATAAATTTTGATTTGATGTGTCGTAATGTAATGATAATTCATACTCACCCATCTTTATTTATACTTATCAAAAATTTGCCGTCCGCACTGAACGTGTTAAAAAATTACATCTAGGTTAAATTGTAACTGACATCATTAATTATAATAATGCATACTGTAAAAATTTTTTAACGGTAAGAATTTTAATTTATGAATGTAATAATAATAATTTATGTTTATTTATTTACTTATTTGATATTTATATTTATACTAGAAGAATGGATATTTAGATCCCTATTTTCTATTGCCAATGAGTTTGGCTGATTTCATTATTGTTATCTAAGGAATGGGATTAAAGTACAATAAATGATAAGATTTCTTCCGATTAAATAAGTGGTCTTTGTTTAGTTTAATTTAGATCAAATTAGAGGCTGGTCTGGGACTTGTTAAAACCGCCTTCATTTTTTCTTGCTTTGGAGGAAAATCCCCCGCATTTCCCCTAACTAGAAGAACAAGAGAAAACCTGAAGAGCCCTGGAGAAGGGTCCTAGACAGCAGGAATCGGAGCTGCAAGGCCGCCCACTGAGACCAGTTTTGTTTTCCTTATTAAACGAGAAGCAGCGTTGAGTGGCAAGGGGGCTCAATAGAATCCGATGTGCCCTATCTGCACCCAGCCTCGCTGAAGCTATAACCATCATACCCCACGGCTATTTCCCATGATATTACCCTTTCCTATTACACAACAGCAACAAAGGCAGCTATTATCCTGTAAAATTTTAGAAAGGGTAGAGGACATATGATGAGTTTTACAATGCTCATTTCTTTACTCGTTATTAACAAAGAAATGAGCTTATAGTTTAGTTATTATGTAGGTACCAGATGACCCGGGAAAATAACGAGCATAGGATTTAATATTATTTTGAGACCAAATAGTTAATATAGTTAAAAAATAACCAAAATATAATTTAACTATAAGGAGTACCATTTTATTCAAAATAATCAATTAAAATATGACCAAAAAAAACAAAAAAAAAAACAGTAGGTTGTAACATTTCTGTTAAAGCTCCGATTTACATTTTTTTTCTTTATTCACAACGCATTAAGAAACTACTTCAACTTTTTAATTGCAGAATCTAAAAAAACAAAATAAATGGATAGGTTATGAATCATGTGCAAATGATGTTTAATTTTCTTTATAACATCCTTCACTACTGTTTAGAAGATAATTGTTAAAAATACGGCTGAAATTAGTGGAGAGAATTCCCAAAAAGAATCCATAAATACAAATATCCAGGTTTCATTTATAGATAAGTTTATAAATGGAAAATAACACAATGTCAAACACCATTTTTACCTGAAAAACCTTTGTAAATGCATATATTAAGAAAAAAAAATTCAAAAAATTGATTATTACAAAATATCGTTATCTATAGGTAATAAAGATATTCATAAGGAAAAGTAGCACTAACGATTGACATTAATCGATTTTTTTTTTTTTTTTTTATTTCTGCGCACTAAACCTTGCAGATTTTTATCACTTTGTACGTGAGATCTTGATTAATAAATTAAATCATTGTGGTCATTGCCAATCATGTAAAGTGCTAAATAAACTTTTACCAAATTGATTTTATAAAAGCTCAATATTTTCTATTGAAGTTTTCTCAAACGGTAATATTGTTTTCCAGTCAGAAGACCTGAAGGGAAACGAAAATATATAATTCCATCTACGTATTTGTATTATCTTTAAAAAAATTTAATAATAATTTCACCAAAAATAAATGCAAGCATTTGTACATAATTTAGTTGCTATCAGTGTTATAGTTTAGTCCCTTAAATAATTCTACAATTATAGATGCTAATTTATATAAACGTAAAATATTTGATGTATGTGTAAGCGACTAAACGCAGTTGATTAACCGTAAAAACTTATTGCAGTTCTTTCATGAAAATATAATTACATATTTAGCTTACGCTATTTATCTGATTATGTTATATATATATATATATATATATATATATATATATATATATATATATATATATATATATATATATATATCGTCATCATCATGCTAAAGTAACGAATATGCATAGGTTTTTAGTTGCACATTCGTTACTTTAGCATAGTGACGACGATATATATTAGTAGGTTCTTCATACTGAGCCGGCTAGAAAGTGGCAGGAGAATGATGAAGTTATCCAACGACAAAAAGGGCGCGGACCGAGTGAACAACTTGTTGCTGGAATGAGAGGTTTCCGAACACGACCACTACGTGCGGGCGACCATTAACAGACTGCTATCACACATTTTATAGTTGCATGTCCTCCTCGAACATTTGTTGCCAGATCGTGACCCGCGTACCTATTTAAGAACCAATGTAATATCTACTTATTTGTGAGCTGTTTTATCTATTAGAAGTATTTTAATTTTTAACTCCGGTTTTTTTATTATGATTCTCATGGATGGATGAATGTTTGTTCAATATATTTTTATTAATTTTTATAGGTGATATACTCTAAGCATATTTGGAAGAAATGTTCTAAGGACTATAGTAGGGTAAAGTACCCTATGAATGTGAAACACTTGTTTCTAAAAGAAGACACCTTCCTAAGTCTAGTTTACATAATCTTTCAATTCAAAGAAACAAAACACCTACAGATGGCAGTGGACGATATCAATCGTAGGCTTTGAATTTGAAATTGAATGATGTTATAAACTAATGGATTATGGAAATTAGTAGAGTGTCTCATTGAGGTGATATTATCCCTGTTAAAGCATGCATATCTTTTTTGTATCAACTAAACTTCACTAAAGCAATCCAAAACCATATTATCAAGGAAATTAAAAATGTATATATGAATAATTTCGTGACGGCTCAACCTTAATTTAAAAACAAAACAAAATAACATTGTAACAAATAATAACATTGTTCAGTGTACAATAACCTACACCGATATGTTTTCAAAAACTTACTATAGAAAAGCATTAAGAAGCATTAACTATATATGTAGACCTAAGAAGAAATAGGGCTCTAATTGAATTCTTGAAAAAAAAAACTGATTTATTTGCGGAATATCGTTGTAAATACGCCACCCTTTTCATTAGTAAAGATATTGAAGTGGATTTAATGACAGTGCTTAGTTTTAAAAACCAATTTGTCGAAATTCTTCGAAATCGAAATCGGAAAAAATAAACAATTCTTCCCCCCCCCCCCATCCTACCCAAAACCTATTCATAATAATACTTAAAACAAAATGCGTTTTTATAATTTCTTCGAAATCGTTAATAATCATCTACCTCCTTTAATTTCAATGATTCAATACTCATTATGCTGTTCAGGGCGGTGAAAAGTCCAACTAATCAAAGATCATGTTTTTTAAATTTAACTTACTCAACTTTGTTTTATATATCAACATTAAACTAATTACAGTGCATTACATAAATTATAATCGTTACAATAAAAAAAAAAATTGGTTTCCTCGGGTTTGTATGTATATTAATATAATTATCAATGGCGCAAGAACCAAATTAGTGAGCCAATGCCTCCTTCAGAAGATCTCTCCATCGCTCCCTATACTGTGCAGCAAATTCCACGCTCCTTGAAGATGTTTTGAATCATCTGCGACTCCATTTGTCCGACTCCATAGATTTGTGTATATATTTGTATAGGTTACAAAATTCCACAACCTGTAACAAATCACCAACGCCTACATACCTATGTAATCTTTTTTCCATTTTCTTGATAAACTACACGGTATTATTGCCTTAAACGAGAACACATGAACATGAACATTCATAAACAAGCTGATTGAGTGACACCCTATTTTCAATTAAGGGATAAGTTCTAGACTTGTAAAAGGTGTTGCTAAGCAATAGTGTCCTTGATTGTTTTTTTATCACCTTAGGTGATTTTCACTAGTTTGAAGACTGTTGCGATATGAATTGAAGAGTGAAGGAAATATCGGTTATTTTTGAATTCTGAGAAAACTTAACTGAATCACCTTTATTCCTTACAAGGCAGGCTTTTATCGTCAATGAACACCTCTATCAATTAGCTTATATCCAACTATTTGATTTTTATTAGCGGAAGAAAGAAGATAGTGAAAGTATGTCACTTTACTCTTTTTCAATTCAAAACCGTTTCATTGCTTCCAAAAGTTTGTCTGTGTTTATCAATCAGTATGGATTCATCATTTAATTTTATAATTTTTGTAAATGTATAGATATTAAGGTATAAGCATTGCTGATCCTTAAAGCCAATTGGGGGATATGAACATAACATTTATTTGACAAGGTAAAAACATTTAATATTCGCCATTCCATCTTATATATTACCCTCGGTTCCGTATTACAAAAATGAAAATACATTTAAGACATGGGTCGGACATAGAATACCCACACATCCTATCTGATACGGTGGGCGAATATATTGTATAATCAATTACTGGTAGGGAGTATTATTGTCACAGGTAAAATATGACTGGTAGAGAAAAGGAACAAATCAGCCTAACCTGGAACCTATATATAGCCGGACTGGAACGGGTATTAAAAAGTTTGATATATGGGCACCGCTCCTGCTCTCCCTACATAAATCTTGAAAGGCTTTGTAGTGCCCTCCGCCCCACTCACTAACTCAGCCTCCCTCTCGGCCCATTTCAGCTAAGTCTTTAGTCCTATTCTTTTTTATTTACAATAACTTCTCGAATACATGCCCCTACCGGTAGGGAGCAAGAGGTTGTGTTAATTGTTTAAGAAGAGCTCGGAAGATGAAACGAAAAAATTAAAAACGTTATCAGTACTGGAAAAAAGAAACTATTATCATTATGAGAAGAGGAAATGGTTGGGGGTATGGTCAAAATAAATACCAGTAATATTTAAGAATCACATATTTTAGTCATTTATTTTTTGGCAGTTGGGCACCTCTAGCCATAGAGCCCGGATGATGTCTTAAAATTTGGGTCAAAACGTTGACTAAAATAAAATGTGTGATGTTACATATTAGAGATATTTATTTTGAACGCACGCCCAACTATTTCCCGTTCAATATATCTACGGTCAATTATCTTCCATCATTACTATCATATCATTAGTTTCAGCTCAAAAGCTGCTCCTAGGAAATATCAAATTGTTTTCTTTTTCTTATTTGGAAACAACAATAGTGTTATTATTTTAACATAAAAAAACTATGATTCTTATTAGTTTTTACGTTTGTTTTTGGATGGAGACACATAGGATTATTGGACGTTACCAGTCCTAACATTCGATTTATTTTAGTCAAATTTTCTTTTAATCCTTATATTTAACCTCACTTTTTTAATTTTTTTCCCACGTTTCGGCACTCACGCCATTATCAAGATAAACATGATGAAACTAATCTGTCTTGCCTCAAAAAAGTCAAAAATTATCATTCGACTTATGCTCATGTGCTTGAACTCCTGTTGGCTAGTGATATTCGTCGTTTTTCGGAACTTTACTACTTACTCATATTTATTACATATCCAATTAATTCTCAACATGGAATTGTTGACTCAATTTCAACGCTATGCAATGGTACGGAAAACAATAAAATTTTGTGATTGGGAGGCCTTGTGCTTCCAAAAACTCTGCTCTGATACCCAACTAAATTTATATTTTAAATTTCATCACTATTTAACGACTATTATTGAAATTGTGATCAATATAAACTTACAAAACATTTAAAAGTTTTTATTTGAATATTTGAAGACATCTAATCTGTTTTAAGAAGAGGATTAAGATGATGAAGTTGTTCTTTAGAACATTCCAAGTGCCCATGGGACATTTCCGATAATGATCCTCTTGATTTCGAGGAAACGCAAAAAATTGACGCGTTTTTGAGACTGATTTAATAGATATGAACAAATTGCAAAAAAGGTTTTGGTATTGGTAACATTGCTTAGGTACCTACCAAAGAATGTGGAAGATTGCCGAATCTAGACTCTTGAGGGTGGAGAAAGGGAGAACCACCTTCGAATACATTTATAGCATTTTTTTTTTTTTTTTTTTTTTTTTTTTTTTTTTTTTTTTTTTTTTTTGCTTTAAGATTTTGTCTAAATCCTATCTAGCAACCAAAATTTCTACTCCTTGTGTTAAAAAGAGCCTGGCATCCCGTTGTTGGGGTTTCTGACAGATGGCTATCCTCGAATCGACAAGAACTGACTGAGAAAAAAGAACACTTAAAATTTGTTAATTTATAAGGCTTAATGACGATATCTTGATTTATTTATTTTATTTGTTGGCTCTTGGAGAATCGAAACAAAACCTAAAAAAGTGTGTGGGTGGAAGGCTTCAATGATACCCAACTAAATTTAGGTACGAAATTTAAACACTCTATTATAACAACATTTATTATGACACAAGTTATAACAATATTTCAAAATTTCAACACTCATTCACATTAAGAGCTCTTATTGAGCTTATCATTTATGGATATTCACAAAACCTTTACAACTCTGCAACTTGGTGATTGTATGCTGAGTTTTGTGGTTATCTACCCCCTTCAGGTTCTCTGCCATTCTTTTCGTTCAGCATTAAGGTGTTATATTTTCTTATCGACGAGAGCACTTTTTTTGGATAGTACTGACCCCTGAATAAATAGTCTAATCTGGACTATTTTATCTGTATAACTGAATAGGACTGTCAATAATAAAAATGTGTTGAGACTTAATTAATGGTCGCCCTAATCCTCTTTTTGAATTAAACCTAACTTTAAAAGCAAAATGGATTTGTATTATTATAAAAATCTATTTTACCTTAAAGTTACCGATTGAATCGGTAATTGTTAAACTTTGTTGAAGTTCCTATGATCTGTGGTGCTGGGATATTCAAGTATGCTGAGCCACTGTCAATAGGCAATCGAGGTTGAGCATTGTACGGCGGGGTATTAAAATCGGTGACCGCTAGGCCATTAAGACCACGCAGTTCCAGACGATATGGCTAACGATTCCTAACGATCGGGAGTAGGACATACGACCAACCCTGTGTATTCTATCTAGTTTTTCGTTAAGGCTTTCAATGGACGATTTAATGCTGGGAAAGATATATTGGTCCTCATGTAAATGGTGTCTCTCGTGAGCCACCTAGAGCTAGAATAATTTGCCTTGAATCGGAAGTGGTGGTGCAAGCGGAGGGAAGGAGATCATTTTATGCTGCAGTTTGTGGTTGGCTACGCCCTTCAGGCTCTTTTTAAGAAATTCTCGCGCTGCTAAACATCTAATTTACCACACATCGCAAACCGAGAAGAAGGGAAAAACGGTTCTCCTGTGCAGAATTAATTTACTGCAAAATACCTTCAAGCGAAAACCTAATAAAAAGTTATAACAATATTTTTTTTTCATTATATAATAATAATTTTTTATAGTCAAACCCTGTTTAGTTATACAGTGATGCTTTAAGGTAAAGTAAAAATACAATTTAAATATCAATTATTGATCTTTCTCAATATGGAGGCCCGATAGGGGAGAAGTTTTTCACAGCAAAACTCTTTCTATTAAGGAACTTTAAAATCATTGGCCGGGATTTTTCAATCCCGTCTTCGAAGGGAGTAAACATTCATAACTCCGTTATGTGAACTTTCAAGACGCCCATATGAGCACAGAGCGATAAAAGTTTAATGTGAACTCATGGGTGTGAATTTCCAAAAGGAAGGGTTCAAATCAAACTATCATACAAACATAAACTGATTCTCTCATTTCTCTATAGCCAATAAATAAATATTATTTTATAAAAATAATTACCATTTTAATTACATAATTGCCATTAATCTATGATTTTTTTTTAATGTAATTTTCATTCCCCTCAGAATAACAAATATGAACAGATCAAGATCCATTTGTCTAGCTAGTTGAAAAGAAAACAAAATCTATAATGATTGAAAATAAAAAGTAACTAAAAAAACAAAACAAATGACATTATAAAAGAACATTAGGATATTGAATACAAACATTTGATCAGCTTTAAAACTTTTGAGCTTGAAAAACGATCAAATAAATTTACACCCTATCAATTCAAATAAAATCAAATAAATATACACCTACCCTATTTTATATATTTACGATAGACTGACAATTAAGGAGGTGGAGAAATAATTGAGTTTCAAAGGAAGTGAGGGATAAAGTTTTACGTTTTACAGAAGATGGCGGCACATATGATGAAGGATTTTGTAAAGGAAGCAGTTCTGTAGAAAGGAATGTACAGATGAGAGGTTTGAAATTTAGTATTTAAAGAATGCACAGAGGATAAAGATTATCGTATACAAATGTGCCTTCTAACAATATTTTACAGATACCATAATCATATTTAAAATCTCATCTTACAATTTGAATCTAATCACGTTTTATGAGTGCTGCAATCTTCGGCGAAATATCATTATAATACAAATTTATGTCAAGAAAATTGAATTTTGAAGAACCCATTTTAATCTTAATAACTGTCAGTAACTAAATACCGTACTATGAAACTTATGTTGGCACATCTGGCTTAGAAACATATACATAACCACTTACAATTGTAACCCTTATTTAAAAGTTTTCTGCAATGTTATAAGTTCACAAAGATATATTTATATATTTTTAAGGATAATATGTATCGATCGAGCAGAAAAAAAAACTGCTTACTTTTATTAAACAAAACATTTTTAGAATTTCGAGGGTAGGAAAATGGACTTTCTTTAATTAAAGTCTACTCTTTGGAAAGGCTGACGTTGTTTTGGGTTAAAAGGAAGAAAATTTTATCGTAATTAAATCAGTATTATTTAAGCTCAAGACCTAAAGTTCGCCCTAGTAAGTAACAATGAAGTAAATAAGAGAGAGAGAGAAAAAGTGAATTATTTAATTGTTATTATCAAACGTTTAAATGTTAAAACTTGAGGAGATTTATCTTAAGACTTTTTTCCTAGTAGTAACTGTGCAATATTTAATTGTAGTATTTGATGAGGAAAAAATAATGACCAAGAATATTTTATCAATATAAGCCCTATATTATTTTTTTTTCTTTAAAATAAGATACATGCAAAAATTAAAAATGGCTATAGATAATAATCGCAAAAATTATATTGTTTGTTTGATTTGAGAGGGTACAACTTCTAGGTCATCAAACCCCGTAATTTAATTATTCGAGTACTAGTTTTTAGGGGTCCCACTGACCCAAGACCGACAGAGCGCCCAGGAGGCGGCGGTCCCACATGCAAAAATTATATTATTTTACAGCAATACCATTAAATTATAATTTTACGAAAAATGTCATCAGAAACTAGAAATATTACATTACAAAAAAAACAAAAAATGTTCAGATTCAAATTAGTAAAAGAACAATCAAATTTGTACGAAAAAAAAGTTCAGTCTTTTTGTTAGTTATAAAAAATAGACGGTGTGATAATTAATTTAAGCTGCCTTTAAAGAAAGTTTTCCAATTAATAAACGACGTTTCTATACATTTTATTTGTATCAATAAATTAATTCGTTTATTTTTTTTTAAATGGATTTAGGCTGTTTTTACTGATATCTAATGTTTCATATTTTTAGAAATAAAACTGTCCTGGCTGGTACAATGGAGAACTGTTAAAATTAATCAAGTGATTTAATATGGAGACATAAAGATGCAAATGGGTGAATCCATTTTTAATGTTTTACCCCCTTTAAGGTTGCAAATTCTGGTTGTAGATTACGTATATTGTATTTATTTTATAAAAAAAAGATCCAAAAAATATATGTTTCCAACTCATGGTATACTTAATAGATTATTAAAAGTTTTTGGAGCTAACCCAATCTTTCTTTTCCTCTTAAATTTATATAATTAACAATCATTATAAGATCAGTAAAAGAATTTATATTTTTAATATTATATTTCTTTGGTCATTTTTAAATAAATCTATTTAATGTTAATACCGTTAATCAGTCTCCATGAATGGAAACATAAACTATCAATAAAAAATGAATATGCGAATAATCAATTCTCCAACAGTAAGATTATAATTCCATTTGATAACTGGCATATCATTCTGATTACACATCTTCAATTAATTACCTTAAGGCTCTTCTATACATGTCTCAACTACATTTAACTTACATTAACTTTCTTGATTGATATAAATTGATTTTGAAGAAGGCTTGGGATAGAGGGAAGAGTGTCTACTTGGCCTTTCTGAATCTTAGAGCAGCTTTCGATTCCGTCCTAAGAGAGGAGTTATCGACATCCCTTCGCAACACAAACGTCCCTGATAAGCTTATATCGGGGATAAAAGCAGTTTACCAAAATCCAAAAGGAATTGTTCGACTGAATGGAAGGGAATCAAAGCCGTTTCAGTTTAGGAAGAGTGTGAAGCAGGGTGGCAGCCTCAGTCCCCTTCTTTTTGTGGCATTTATGGACGAAATCGCTAAAGTATGCAAAAGAAGATCCCCTAGAGCAGTGGTAGGTTATCGAAACCTATTCCCAGTTTTGGCCAAATTCTTCATATTTGCCGACGGTATCGTACTAATAGCTGACTCACAGAAGAACCTCCAGAAGGCCGTAGTAGAATGGAGAGAGGAGCTGCACAGAAATGGCATGGAGATAAATACTTCCAAGAGTAAGGTGATGCAGGTGGGACGGACGAAAGAAGAAGTACACATTACTTGCAA
This sequence comes from Aelia acuminata, assembly GCA_911387785.2. Taxonomy (NCBI): domain Eukaryota; kingdom Metazoa; phylum Arthropoda; class Insecta; order Hemiptera; family Pentatomidae; genus Aelia; species Aelia acuminata. The sequence continues at coordinate 163,557,572 of OU426978.1, read as the reverse complement.
TGGAGAACCTAGAATGCGTGGATACCTATCAATATCGTGGCACTCTGGTAAGCAGGGATTGAAGGCTAGACCCTGAAATCGGGGGATCGAGTGAGGAAAGCGAAGAGTGTGTACCTCCTAATCAACAGTACCATAGTCGGTAAAAAAGAAATTGCCCAGTACACAAAGCTAGTTGTTTTCAAGACCGTATTCCTCCCAGTCCTCATGTACGGAGCTGAATACTGGACTGCCCTTAATAAGCACATTAAAAGGCTCACTACTGCGGAGATGAGGTTCCTTAGACGAGTAGTGGGGAAAAGAAGAAGGGATTGTGTCCGAAATGAAATTGTCCGAAAAGAGCTCAAGGTACCATCCATGTAGTTAAGAGTTGAGGAGCGGCAACTAAAGTGGTTTGGGCACATATGCAGAATGCCAGAAGAGAGAAAAGTCAAATGGTACATGGAGGTGAGGCCAGAAGGAAGAAGACCTGTTGGCAGGCCACGAATCACGTTTAGTGAATATATCGAAAGGATAGACAGAGGTGGGGGATGTCATTGGCCCAGATGAAGCGAATGGCTATGGACAGAGACGGATGGAAGAAGTGGCATAAGATAAAGGCACATAAGAGCTAGTGAAAGAAGAAGAAGATTGATATAAATTCGTCACTTTTTTATAGTTTTCCTCTAACTTTAGGTCTATCCGATCGTACTTTTGAATGAATCGACTACATCTATAGTATTCTTGAAGTCGGCAACGAAATAAGTGTTATCCTGCCCGTTAGAGAAGTCATTCGTAACGCCGCCGATGGACTGCAGAATGTTAAAGTTAAAGCGGGCAGCGCTGTTATATGCTCGGTTTTCATTTCCCTGAAATTGTGCATTAGTATAAATAAGTTTATGTTCCCATAAGCGAAACTTAAACAAAGTTTTTCCCGAATTATTGGTCAGATCGATAATAGATTTGAGCGATTGAAGAAGTGAATAGAACTTGACAAAGTTGAAACCGTTTCTTTAACCGTTCTATACAATCTTCCAAAATTTTAGCATCTAATGTTAAGATGGATTGCGTATCAGAAGTTAGTACCTATTTGTCAATAAAAGCTTGTAAGTTGAACTAGAAGTTGGGAAGACAAAATTGTTAAAGAAGAGAAGGTAGAGAGGCCTTGGGTGACAGATAATAAAGTAAACGTTGGGGGTAGAGCTAGGTTTGATTGGTGGAGCTGTCATCACCAACCACCTCAGAAAAAAACACTCCTTCGTTAGGAAGTTTACCTCTTAGTCCTCGACCACTCTACTCAGCACACCGTCTCTCCTCACCACCTCTGTAACCATTCCCTCCTCCCTAGCTTTATAAGAAAACTCTAAACACATAAAAAATTCTTGTCAACTTTGGAGTAAGGTAAAACATGCTAAGGTCAAAGCAGTGGAAGATTTTTATAAAGTTCAGTGGATATTATAAATGCTTGAAGAAAAATATTTGAATTTCCAAAACCCATTTTAGAGTATGAAATTATAAATTAAACGTTGATCTCTATCATTGATATAGTTCGTTATTGGGATAAGTGAATATATAACTGTGGATTTCCAGGATTTCTTATTCGATATAAGAATATAGTAACGGAGTATGCTTAATAATTTACTAACACAACAATGTATTTCTTTTTAATCCTTTTATCTTATGCTGGAAACAAAAGTGGAGTAATTCTTAATGTATATTGTAACAATTACGTGGTTCAAACAACTTTTATTCAACGAAGAATATTAATCTACAATGCCACACAAATTATTGAAACGCAAATAATTAAACAGGTTACTAAAATATCACTTTGTAACACAGAAACAACCATATGACATGAAGTTTAGACCAAGACTAACATTGCTTTTTATATTTAGTCCTAAGAAGACCAGCCTCGAACCTTCTGGGCCAGCGTAGATGGTACTCGAATATCGTAGTCACAAACATGTACTATGGCAGTTTGTTCCAACTGTTAGTTCGTTCCAACAAAAGGTCTAGAACTATTCTAAACCACATATATATATATATATATATATATATATATATATATATATATATATATATATATATACATATATATATACATATATGTATATTTGTTTAAGGTTACAATATCAAAGCTGACTTTAGTTCCTCAGAGCTTTACTCGATATATTAAAATTAATTTAACGTTGGACACTAACATAGTAACTAAATATTACAACTTAAATGCAAAAAAATCTGTAATAGATAGTACCTACATCTTTTTATTAGGTCTGATAATAAAATATTACGATTTGTGATATAATGACTAACCAGCTCCCTATTTTAGTCAAAAAAGTAGTTAAACAGTATAGTAGCATGAGGGTAAGTGATTAATTAAACGTTAAATAAATCGATAACAACCTCAAAACGTATATAATAGTAGAAATATTAACCCGTCATTAGTCGCTGCGTGAGAATTTCTCTCACATATTTTGTTTTTTTGGCGGGAAACGGCTCTCGGTGCTTCTAAAAACCTCCCCTCCTTATTATCTGTAGTTCATAGACTCATGGCCCTCTCAGAACTCTCCCCGCTCCAATACCAAGCCTTATACCTGCTCCAGCTTACTTCTACTCTGCTAAATCCGATCTCATGAGAGATTCTCTCACGCGCGACTGTCGATGATATATTTAATTGAGAGTTTTTCTCACGCGCGACTGTCAGTATTATGTACAACTGAGTGTGCGTCAACTTCCAAAATGTTTTTTATAAGAGGGAAAAATGACTCAATGGCTACACTAAAGAATAGTTTTCTAGTAGAGTTTTCTGTCTACTTTATATTCGAACTTGGAAGTTCCAATATAAATTGTATTTCTAATTGAACAATTGTAATCACTATTGTTAATTACACTAAATGTTTGTAGTATTAATTTGGCTTCAAGATTATACTTTTTCTTTATGTATTTAATTTTTTTACTCTTTTTAAAAAATGTCAAACAGTAGTTTTGAATGATTGTAGTTGTTTTATCCTCTTAATAAAAAAGTTTTTTCAAGATTTCATAATTTGTACTAATAATTGACCCTTGTAAGTACAGCTTTATTGTTAAAATTTAAAATAACGTATGATTAAAATGAAAAAAAATAGTAGTGATCGTTGTGAGAGAAATTCTCACGTGCGACTAACCAAGTTAAAGTTGTTCTAGCGACTAATTCTGGGTTAAATTTTATTTACTTTTTTAAACATAATCATATATTATACTTATAGGGTAGTTAAAAACGTATTATAATGCTTATTTCTTTAAAAAAAAAATGTAAAATCATTGTCCAAAGATTTATAATAATCATTAAATATTATCAAAACCTAAACATTCAAACAGAAAGATTCCAATGAAATTTAATCCAGCATTAAAAATATTGAGTTGCTTAAGGGGAAGTAATCCAACCTAGTGCGCAATGCGCTACGGTCATTCAAGTTTAGTATTTTCGCCTTAACCGGTTATCCTTATTAGACTGTAGTAAACCTCTGGCCTTATTTTTTACTAGCTAGTGTGCCCGGCTTTGCTCAGGTAGGTTTGTGATAGTTTTATCAACAGAAAAACTTTAAAATTAAAGGAAATATAAAACAAACTTAGCATCTTCTTGAAACTTCGGGTTTAACTTGGTATTAATAGTAAGATCGAGATCTGCAGAGTCCCCCCAAATAAGGAACCCTATATACTTTATGGGAGGTTGAAAATGGTAAATGAAAAATAGGCTGCAAATTTGTCGAGATATGCATCGCAAATAATTTACTACTACTAAAAAGCCAATACAAAAAACTGATGAAGGCATAATTTTTTACCATATTTCTTTTTATCCTGAACTATGGGGGGGGGGGGTGATAATATCTTATTGAAATAATGCTGAAATTGGAGTTAGTCATTTTGTCAACTGGAAGGTTCATATATATTGTAATCAAACCAACTTCTTTTTCATTACTATACTAAGAACAATTAAAACTTTTTGTTTCGATTTATGTTCAGTCAAGTAACCTTTTTTTTTTTTTTTTTTTTTATTCAGTCAAGTTTTCTCTTTTTTTTGTTTTTTTTTATTCGCTCTCTGTACTACTAAGAAATTTTCACTCATATTGCATTAAATATACTTATATATTTATTATATATTGATTAAACGTAATGTATTGATAAATTAGCCTTCTTATGCTAAAATTACTTTTTTAAGGAATCCAGTTGATTTTCTAATTCATTGATTTTCAGTTGATTTTTTATTTCATTGATTTTCTAATTCATTGATTGATTGATTTTCAGAGATATAAAATAATTATTTTATTTTATAACGCAAAGGAGAAACTAATTATATTAGCTTAATTTTGAGTAATTTAAAAATAAGAGCTGAAGAAATATATAACCATTACGAACTGATGAAAGAAGAATAAATATTGAGTGAAACGCACCCTAGCGCTTCCCTCTAGAGTCTGCAGCTCGTACTAAATTTTTCATTCATTAACCCGAATAGATAGGCTAATAACATTGTGCGAGAGTCCTGAAATTCTGTTCCTATTCTCTTCAATTTTACAGGCTAAAGATAAAAACTGAAACCTTCTTCATCGTTAGGGGCTATAGAGCTATACGATGGCATAACATTCTAGGTCGTACGTTGAGTCGTTTTTGAGCCTTTTTGGCACGCACATTGTACACTTTGCTTTATAATATATATTGATTATAGGTATTTTATTACCTAACGCTTCTAATGCCCTATTTTTTAATATTTTCAATTTTGTCGAAAGTAGTAAACATTTCTCTATATTGAAGTGCGATAACCCAGACTAAATTCATTATTGTTAGACTGGATTATAATATACATAAAGCATAATGTATACCTAGTCTTTTTTTTTAAGATTTGTCCAACTTTAAATGAAACTATTGCGGAAAGCTACACTCATATATATTATTTCAAGGCCTTTCTTTTGTCAGTACGCCATAACTTCCTTAATACTTCATCAAATTTCATGAATTTGCATCATTTTAAAGCTTTCCTTAACCGGTACACCGGAAAAATAGAAAAAAAAATCACTCATTTCGCCTTCGATTGCGAGTTATCCGTAACCGTGTTTTTTTCGAGTTAATCAAAGTGGTCGTTGAGGTTACTAAATGGTGTCAATCTTTTCAAATTTCCAAGGAGAACATTTTCGGTTTTATACATTTTTTCGATTAACCCCTTAGTTTGTGAGTTGCAAGCGAAAATTTTAAAATGCAAAAAAACTGCAATTCTCAGCGAAAATTTTAAAATGGGCGGAGGGCTTCTTCGAAGGTGTCATTTCTTTTAATTTGTCGAGACGAACACTTTTGGCTATATATGCTTTTCCGATTATCGCTGTCGTTTCACAAGCAAATACATGCTATTTCAGTCAATAGAATCAGCGCACTCGCTTTCCGCGAAACTGATAAACTCGTACTAAAAAAAAATGCTATTATCATTTTGATAAGAAACATAAACGCTAAGCAGGGCTTAATTAACGGAGCCAGATTGGTTGTAACTCTCTTGGAAAACTACACTATCACAGCGAAATTTATTGACTCCGGTCAAACTCGTCATACCACGCATTAACCTCACCCCTTCTGATCCTACCGTGCCTTTCGAACTGAGAAGGAAGCAATTTCCTATAAAAGTCGCCTTTGCCATGATTATTAATAAGGCTCAGGGACAGACGCTTACAAAGTCAGGACTGTACTTGCCTGACCTTATTTTTTCACACGATCAGTCATATGTCGCGTTTTCCAGGGTTCAAATTCAAACAAACAATTACACTCGAATAATATCATTACAAAACAGTAAATAGTAGTGACAGAACAATGACTCAAGATTAACCGTATTATTCGCTGTCCAGGGTCAGAGTAAGCCACTAGATAACCCCTTCTTATACAGTATATGATCCACTATGGAACCACCCAAAAAGAAAGAACTATCCAGATAATTCTAAGATTATTTAAGAATATTCTAAGATTAGTTCAATAAATTTTGCAAACACAGCTGAAATAAAAAACTATGCCTGAAATAAAACAAATACTGATAGAAATAAATAAAAGGAACTGATGAAGAAAATGAGTTATACAAGGAAAATGAATTACAAAAGTATTTTTAACAATCACAAATTGATAAACTAAAGAAATTTACAGTAGGCAAAAGAGAGGTTGGTCAGCTCTCATGACCAAGGAGCCACAACACATGCGATCACGTACGGAATCTCAAATGAATGTAACAGAATCAAACAGGTGTTTATTCTCCAATCATCTCCTTCTAGTTTGTTGAATGATTTTATTATAATGATATAAAAAAATTAGGCCAATTTTCACCGCAACCTTGCCTAGCTAAATAAAATTGAGTTTTTGGTGAAAATAGAGCTGTTTATTTCTGTTATAAACTCCCAAGGGGCCATTTTCAGTTAAAATCGTGGCCGCAGTGCTTTATATATGCTATTAATAAAGAAAGAGTTTGCTAATATCCATGTTTTAGAATTATTAGGTTAAATAAAATAACAATTAAGCGGATAAGTACTAAAAATATATCTTGTATTCTTTTATATATATGTGGATATTTATAGTTAAAAAGTCTGTACGTTTTGGGTAAATCTACAGGGATTAATTGTTATATACAAGTTCACAGTTGAGTCTAATCTATCAGCCCTCAGAGGGATTTCACGGGGACAAATTGCGCTGAGCCCTGTAACCGTCACAAGTTGGAACATCTGTTGCCGGGGGTTCCGGCTCTAGTACTACGGTGGCAGTCAGTAAACCCATATTTTATACGGATAATAGTCACAACAGTCACTCTGCGTCATTTATAGCCTCCCTCAGCCTTTCCATCCGTCAAGCACTCGGTCATAAACGTCCACCTCTGCCTCCGCGTGGTCCAATAAACTCCTGAAGTAAAGATTTTTTTCCCCTCTGTTTGATTATCTACAACAGCCACCTGTTAAATTTACTGAGCTTAACACTTTTACTTGTGTTATTTTGATTATTACATTATATTCAAAGCTGTCATTTACTGAATTGGAGCCTATTTTACTCCAAGGCTAAAAATATAAATGTTTAACTTCTGTTTTTAAATATTTTCCTACAAATTCCTAACTGATGCTGTTTTACTTTTGAAAAATGTGTTCTAACAAAACAAAAATATAAGAAACCTTCCCTCAATATTTGAGACGTGAGGAATATATTAATTTTAAATATCGCAGACATTGTATAAAGACTTAATGACTTGTGAATTATGGTACATATCCTTCGAGTCCTGATAAATAACCTGTTAAAATGAAATTAGTTTCCCAGTCACGGTGTACTAAAGTGTAAGACTTAATTGAAACGTCTTTAGTAGAGAAACTTACAAATCGTGTAAAACTTTCTTCTGAGTGTTAATTGGAAAACTTGTAGGTTTCGGGAATCATGGTTTAGAAACCTTCCTAAAAAAAAAAAAAAAAAACAAGAAATGTTATTTTTTTATTTAAATGTTATTTATGAAAAAAATTATATTTAGGTAAAATGCTACGTTCTTAATTATTTTTATTTTTCATATTAATTTGTCTGAAGGACTTCTTTTTTTATATCTTATACATTTTTTACAATAATAACGCGTCATTTTATTGTGTTATTTTATAATATTTTTTTTCGGAATATGTACTAGTACATTTACATACTTTACATAGTATGTACATATTTCGGACCTTTGTCTTAATATCTTTAAATATTTCAGGCAAAGCAGGGGCCATCAATAAAGCATTAATCTTCCTTCTTAAGCTGTACATGCAAGCGCTGCTTCGAGAAATCTAACAATTTGCATAAGTGTGATTTGATATTGTCTATACTAAAGTCACATTGAACATTTGCCTCACTTCTTGTGCGACTTGCGCATTTGTCTCAATTTTAACACAAAATTATTATTTTTGTGTTCTAAAAATTCTATATTTATACCACATACTAAAAATTTTGTTTTGGTATTGAATACTAAATCCTCCAATAATTACATCTTCTAAGATCCTTTATAGGTTTTAGTGGTACAAGTCTTTATAAAAGTATTCGCATTTTACGTTTTTGCGTTCATAAATATTTTTTCTTTTCTTCTGACTGGCTTCCAACTAGAACAGTGATGAAATAAATATATTAGTATAGAAGAATATTTAGAAAAAAAAATTATGAATTTATGAAAATCATACTAGTTGACCCAATAGTGCCTAAAACTGGCAGGTAGGGTTACACCGTTAGTCAACTTGAAACATTAAGGAGCTGGATGAAACCTAGAAAACAATAGGAAATGGAATAGAAAACAACAGAAATAGCTAGAGGCCGTGAAGAGACCATTAGAGGGGATTATTCAGACAGATAAAGGAGTTGTGTCCTAGGCCATGTTTTATTCATGTCTCGCAGCTTTCCTCACCTTGTCGAATATATTCAAAGCAAATAGGGGAGGCTATCTTAGCGCTGAATCCCTCGGCTCCGGGAAACAGTGATATTTACGGCCACTCATCCCTTCCTTCTTCAGGTTCATCTCCGTCTTTCTCTTCCTTCCATTTTCAAGAGAGGTAACAAATCACCGATCATAGTGAACCATTTCCTTGTCCTATTTTGTTCAATGTAAATGATAGTAAGAGAAGAAAGTCGTGCGATGCTAGAATACTCAATGAAAGTAAAGAATAAAGAATCACCATCATTATTGTAGCTTTAAACTTAAACGGGGGGAAAAAAAAGAGCTGAGTACCTTAGTTAAATAGGCTGTTACAGGTTCCTCCAGAATTCCTTTTTCCAGTCTTCCTCAGTTGGAGCAGTTCCAATTTTTTCATATAAACAGGTACAGGAGGTGGATGTGGTGTAAGAAGTGTGAATGGCTCGGTTAATAGCTACTATATAAAATTTATTGCTCGATAAATTAAATATCACTGTACTTATCGAATAGTAACTCGGCAAACGTGGGAGTTCAGAAGAAGATACTGGATTCTTCAGTGTTTATGTTTATTTACTGCCTCCTGGTTTGCCTAAAATTTTGGAAGATATTGAGACAACGATTCCGAAAAAAAATCTATTGTAAAATATAATAACGAAGATTAATTGAAGATAACAATTTTCGGGTAGACCTGAAATGCACGCAAAAAGAAGACTACTATTATTGATATTTTTTTACGATGTCACATTTTATCTAAATATTCACCTTTTCATAAATTTAGGTAAATAACTTTCAAAACAGGTTCCCAAAGGTTATATAAAGTTTCCAAATTCCAAAGCCATGATTCCTTGCCATCTTCAAGTTTTTTTCAGGATGTGTGACTTTACTACCGAAGACGATTCAATCAGGTCTCACTAGCACACCGTGACTGGAAAGCTAATACTATTTTTTAACAAGTTAGTTATCTCAACTCGAAAGACGTGTTCCATATATTTAGTGAAGCGAGTACATCCACGGCTCTAAGTTTGTAAAACAAGGTTTAACTGTATCAAACCCGTTTTCATCTTCTAAATAGTGTTTGAATAGTAATAAAACGCAGCTCACAAAGCTAGCAAGGAAACAACAGTCCTGAGTATTCTAATGCTATAAAGTAGAAACAACCTCCTAATAATAGTTAATGAATTTTTGGCGCGTTGTTAAAAGAGTTCAAAAGGAACTCGGTCTACATTGTATTTTTTAATTACAGCGCTAATGGCATCACAATTTATTCTGAAACTCAATTAGAACATGCGAGAATCGTATCTCCATTGAGATTTAGCAATTTCTTTCACTACACATTTGCTCGAAAAAGACTCTTTAAGGGTCATCAACTAATTTATGGAGCTTAACATCGACTTAATGGAATGTATTAGTATCATTCAAATAAATCAAAGGCATATCAGAAAAACGAAGCTTGAGAAGAAAGGTTTGCATCCGCTATTCGGGCATTCATGTCTTATCTCAGTTTCCAAGACAGAAAAGTCCTAAAATTATATATATTATAAATCTTACAAATTATGTGATAAGAGATTGAAGCTCGAGACAAAGCCAAAAATTAGGAACATGCAACTGATTTCATTATTGCCTCAAGATGTCCCTCAAAATTAAGGAGGCAACATTGACATCAAGAAGCATTAGGTAGTTACACGTTTTCTTGATATTTGAAATTTTGGATTTGTTAGTGTTGCTTATACATACTAATAAGAAGCCGACATAGTACATATAGCACCAGTACTATATGTACAGTTCAATACTACATATAGTAATACAGATTTACATACATACTACTAAGAAACCGAAAATTCACAGCTCTAAACGCTTAGGCGGTTATTATGATTAATACGAGTTATCACCTTCTTCATAGTGTGCAGAACGCTTCTGAAACGAATGCAATGGTTATCTCGTGTGGACTATTTTTCAATTTACCAAATTATTCCCTGTGGGCAAGGATATATATATTTAGGAATTTCAGGCACAAATTCATTTTTTTTTTTTTTTTATTTAAACAGCATACCTTTAAATGAGAGCCTTCATTTTTCAGTTTTCACCAGGGATAAAATAAAACAAATATTCGAGTAAAATGTAAGGTATTTATAGAACAGAGAAAATTAGAAATTCATGTTCCTAACCGAGGGAAATTTTTTTTTTATGATAAGATGAAGCACACATAGAACGAATGCAAAAAACAATTGAAATATGTTACGGAAGAAATCATGCTCTCCGGGTTTTTATGATTTTTGTAGCTGAACTATTGTATATTAATGTTTTTACATTAATTATTTTAATATATTTACATTTTTTTTTCTATTTTATAGGAGGTGGGTAAAGTATTTGTAGTATTGCAGGTTTTTATCATGATCGCAGCATAACATAATACAAGTTTTTTTTTTCTTTTTTCTTGAAAGATCGATATGTTCATTAGTAATGAATGTGCCAGGGAAAAGGTCATTTAATGAGGTTTCGTTAGAACAAGAAGTTCATTCATTATTCAAGTTCATAGCGCCTAAGGTTGTGTAACTGTCTTGTTTTTCTGAGATGGTGTAACCACTTTTATTAATTTTAATGCATTTGTATAATTGAATTAGTCATTAAATAAGAATATTTAACCGACAGATTTTCCACAGAAAGGTCTTGCGATTCTAGGAACAAAGCTAAAATGCTAAAATGGTGTTTTGTAATATATATTTTTTAAATAAGTTTGGTAAGCAGGAGCATATGAGAATATTATGAAAACAAAGAAAATAAATATTGGTTTGAATGACCATGGCTATATATTTCAGTGGGTTTGATCTTCCCCAACCCCTAAAGCTTACCCAAGCCTTTACAAATAAACCCGACCTTCCAGCCAGGGGCAAAGAAATACGGCTTGTCCAATATCCAACCCTTTTCCATCGGTTCTAATAAATACAGCTGGAAACTAAATAACTACAAATCGTGACGTGTTTCTTTAGTGTTTTAATTGCTATAAGCTGTAGCTCTTAATTACCAGTTAATGAAAGATTATTGATACTGAAAATTCGTTACAATAAGACACAATATATGTCAGAGAATGTTGAGGTTAGCGACCAAGTATTGACTAAGTTTAGTAAGGTACATCTATTCCGTTATTTTGGCTGAAACCTCGAAAGGGAATGAAACAGCGAGACAGGGAATAGAAAAAAAAAACGTAGAAGTTTCCTTACTGTGGATGGTTATTTGAAGTAGGTCGGCTATTGTAAAATTATTAAAAATAAGGCTAAAATAAAATGGAGATTGAAATTCAATGTCCAAGTTAAACAGATGAACAGTAGAAGAATCCCCGAAATGATAATCGAGTGAGAGATTAGATGTTAGGTGAAGAGATGAGATCACTTATGGCAGGCCAAGGATGTAAAGAGTAGGGAAATCGAAAAGAAGGGAAAAGTGGATTAAAAAATAAAAAATAAACATAAATTCCTTCGAGTAAAACATCAATTGAAACTTCACTAAATAATGTTCATCTAAATAGCATTAATAAATTAGGCCATCAGTACCAGTTCAAAACATTTCGTTCATCGAGAAATTAACGTCTCGTTTAATGCAACTATTAAATAAACCTATGTTTGTTCCTAGTTCACACCTCAGCGAGGTGGGGAATTAGGTTTTCGAAAGCAGTGTTTTATAATTGACAAAAAGTCTATATTGTGTGGCACTAACTTCTCAAGGCATCTTCCTGTAGTTTTCATTGGAGGAGATTGAATTTGTTAATACTGAATCACAATAAAGAAAATCTCATACTTTTAAAAGCCTCAGGGTATATCAAAAAAACTGGAAATTATTAAAACCCGATTTGAATTCGTAATGTGCTAGTAATTTTCAATCCTCTACTTGTAATGGATATCTTAAAAAATGAATTGTCTTGAACATTAATTTTCTCATTCGTTACTTTGACTTCTTTATTTATGTTTATATCTATTCCTACTCAAAGTCAAAATGATCTTCAAAAAGAAAAAGTTAGGTTAAAAGGGGTTAAAAGTGTGTCATATAGAGTGCACGTCGAACGGGCATAAAAAAGCTTTCAAATCTATAGTGGGATAATGTTTTTGTTTTTTTAGTGGATTATAGACCCACGTCCTAAAAATTTTCAGGGTGAAGGAAAAATATTATTAAGTCCGATTTACGCAATCACCCCACCTAAATAAGGTTATTACATAAACCTCTCCTAAAAACCATTAAAAATAATTGATCATTCAAAAAATATTTGATTAGGGTCTCACTGATGGGGGTCAAAGAATGAGTCCGTGGGCAATACGAATGTTTTAAGTTGTTTAGTTTTATTTGATAATTACACACCAACTGTAAGAAGTGAAATTTATTGATCTTTTAAAATGGGCAAAAGGCCCGAAACGTTAGATAAATATAGAAAGTTGAGCAGAGTAAAGGGTTATATTGCTTCTTACCTACAGCTTATTTAGAATTGAGCATTTACTATGGTATGTACAAAACTAAAGAACTTAAACCAATGACGGTTGTCTTGAAAGACAGAAAACTTGTTTGTAGAGACAATAACTTCTTATAAAACATTTAACTTCCCCAACATTACACCAAACCTAAATCAGTGTGACTGTGATGCGTCCCAGCGAAGTTACATCTTACAATAGAGTGCTGCAGGGTTAAAGTTAGAAGCATCATACCACAGAAGGCAGTTGACGTAATAAAAACAAATAAGAAAAAATAATGTGCTGGCCCAACTTCACCTTAGCATGTCAATATTTAAAGCAGAATTTTCTGTAAAAAATCTCTTAGTTTTATTGAAGTTTCTATAATTGTTATTACTATAATTTGTTTAAAGAAACGTGAGATGATTAAAAAGACAACTTTAATTAGTTGAAAATTAATTTAACTTGTAAATTATGTATAATTGGTTGATGATAAAGTATTTCGTTGTAAAAAGTTTATTAAAATATAAATTAATATATTAGTGAGAAGAAAGGAAGGAAGGTTCAAAGAAATAAATGAAGGAGCAGAAGTAAAGATTGGTGTTGGTAATGTTTACCCCGGGAGTGAGATATATGATCTCTTTCAGCGAAATTAGTAGCGGCTACCATTAGGATTAACGAGGGATTTTTTTGATGATGAAATATAGAGCACGTTCCTCGTCCTGATGGGCTTCATACCTCAGTCTCCTTGTAAAATAATTATTCCCAACAACATTTACAGTTTTAAACCATCAAATATAATTATAATTAAAATTAAATCACAGTAGGAAACTAACGATTGCTGGGTTTTCAAAATGATAAAATCGTAATAAATGCTTGGAATCAACTCCTCACAGCTTTTCATTGATTATTAAATAATATAACTAAAAAAGGGTATTACAAAAAACAATGCAGGATAGAAAAATTACCATTTCATGAAAAACATTTCTGAAAATCCTCTGAATGGCATTTTTAAATCAGTTTGTGATTTGTTTTATGTCCTTTTGTTTTTCAATATTATATATGTATCTATGATTTTATTTTCGAAAAAAACATATCCTTCAACGGAGAAATCTTAGAAGCAATTAGCATTGTATGAAAGTTAAACTAGTAGTTATATGAAACTAGCTAACTACATAATTGACAATATTTCAATAATTGCTGTTATCAAGAGCTATTACATTCGCTATTGAATTATTTGTATATTTTTTATTTTTAAAGATGTTCAATAAAACTAAACTAAAAATTTGATATCGTATATGCTAAAAAAAAAGTAATGCTAAAAAAAAAGTTGCTGGCCAACTGATGCTAAACCCGAAAAAAGGTAACGCTAATCGAAGGGTTGATTCAGGTAGCGCTTCGTCGATGAGACGAAGTGACCATATCATCGTTTCAGGGATGCCCAATCATCATATATTGCACTATTTATAATACTTTAAAACGTACCTTATTTGCATTTATACTTTTAATGCTTTTCGTCAATAAGAAACTAAGAATGGTGTAATTTACTTACTAAAAAGTTAAGGTTCAATATACGCAAAACACTTTCATTTTTAATGTATGATTTATTGGAAAGAATAATTATTTCATACAAAAACCACAAAGAAAATGTCACAAAAGCCAAGTTGCCAAAGAAATAACGAAACAGTAAATAGAATAAATAAACTACAAAAGCATATCAATAGGAATATACTACACTATCAACTAAACAGGAACAATGAGTTACAACTTATAGGAAAATTTACATTGGACTTATAGTTATTGAATTTTCTCATTAATTATTGCTAATATATAAGTCAGAGCCTGGTTTAACAATCTGGACATAACTTGACCATATGCTCTCCACAAATGCACTTTCCACATATATAATAAGATTTTGACATTCTTCTCTTCTGCCAAAGGCAAAATTGACACATTTCTAGAGGTCCAAATAGTCCATAAATATTCCACCTACAGATAGAATTAGTTTTCATTAGGTAGCACTTCGTTTCCAAGACAGACAAAAAGTTACATATGAGGTAGGGCTTCGTCTAGCCGATGCCGTTACTTCAGAAAAATAAATTAAATGACTGACATACTTAAATCGACCGACCTTCTACCAACAGGATCTGTTCTAATACTAAGTGGAGATACAATTCCCGGAATGTGGGGCAGCTAGGATTGGGAGTTCATTTGTAATTAACAGAAATGTGTGCAATGTCTCTTCTTCGCTAAGGCAACGCTACCTTTCCCGGGTTAGGTTGAGGTCACTATGTCGACTTTGATTAGTCAGGTACCAGGGTGCTTTAGTAACGTTCGTGAAGTTTTAGCAGTGATGAGTATTCCCAACTCTTCGCCTTTTACGCATGCCTAATGACCAGTGCAGAACAAGTCCACCTAGACGCCTCTTTCGGCTCTGCAGCAAGGAATAATCATAAGATGTTAAAAAAAATATGTTTTAAATATTAATTATTATAATGTTATGAGTTGATTTTTCGAAACTATGTTGAACGGAAAAATATTTTGAATAAGAATCTTAAATGAAGTGATACTGATAGCCTGATATACGTGACAGATTGCTTATCGATATGCATATGATATCTGCAAAATACCATTATTATGCCAAGTTACGAGGAATATCCTTGGGTTTTCAGATAAAGATATAATAATAAAAAGATTAAAAAAGTGTGTTTTCTTTCGCCATTTTCATTCTTCATTTGGCTTTGAAACGTTTTGAACCTTTCTTATTTTTTTTATCATGGCGTATAACGGACGTGTGAAATCACTGTGACGAGTTTTGTGATGCTAAACGAGGTCTCAAAGAACAGTTAAAGACAAACAAAAGATTTTTTTTAATTCCACATTTGAAATAAAATTGAAAGCCATGTTATATCTCAAATTACGATTAGTTAATTTTAAAAAAAAAAAATGCTAAGTTTGAACGCTGATAATAATAAACAGAAAATATTGTTTTCAAGAATATTTTTTATGAAATTAAGTAAACTTTTTTTTAATATCGGCAGAATGATGAGACAGAGTGATTTCATTCGGCAGTGTGCTGTGTTCATCTGGAATGTCTGTCATTCTTTAATTACCTCTAATCCTCTTTCTTAAGTATTTTTCATTCCTCACTTCTTCTTTATATATTCTCTTCATTTTTTAAAATAAATTTTATTTAAATATATACGAGTAATACCTAATTATATTTTATAAATAATTTTGCTGAAGAAAAATTTCAAATATTATTATTCCGTACTACTATTTTTGCCTAATAGGTATTACAGTTGAGACAAAATGTAATATTATTCGAAAAATGTTAACATTTGTTTATAGCGAAGAGATTTTAGAGACTATATTATTTATTAATTTTTGTCTCGCGTCTTGCTTTTCATTGCATAATTATACATAGGTATAATAACTCTTAATTTTTATAGATCTTAAAATGATCGATTCATTATTTTATTATTGCGTTTGCATGAAAGAAAAAAATGTGTCCATGTATATATATTTCAAATATTTAAAGAAAAAAAAATTTGAGCCATTTATAAAATTAAATGGACTGGGTCCGACGAATGTTCTGTTTATACAAGGTATGTAACTTCTCTTCGAAATACACACCCTCTGCTGAATTCATTAGGGATAGTGGTTTTCAATATTTATTTTTGTTCTATTCACTATTCACTCGAGTTACTTTATCACAATGAAATATATTTTAAGATGAATTAATATCATTGCAGTCGTTTTAATTTCTTATAAAATGATATTAGGTATTCTCCTTCTAACAATATCATTGAAAGTCAAGCAATCCGCAATTAATTAATAAATTAAAAGCATCGATCACCTTCTAATCATTCTGAATTCAATTACTATCCATTAAAGAGTTGTCGATTTTTTTTTTTCACTAAGTGCTCAACGATTACCTATCCACTTTATCTACCAACAATGAATTTTTAACAGATTTTTACTCCTTCCCCATATTTAATATAGTAGTGGATTGGTACTTTTATTAAATTTTTATTAAATCACAAAACCCAATAATTATGAAACTATAACACATATAATGATATTATATAATATTTAATTACGGTCAATAACATTAACTATTTCATGGAAATATTATCACTGATGGATATTATCGATGTTTTAACTATAACAAAGTTGTTTTTAATATCGATGTTTGACATTTTATTGAATATATTACTTCTCTTCTTCCTACCCTTTCTTGTTTCAGTAAAAATTTCAACTTCAAATAAGTTAATAAAATATAAAAACGCTAAACCATGGTATCATAATTGAATTACTTATTAAATGCAGCTGCTCGCTTTTAAAATATTAAGTAGAAATACGATTTTCTGTATCTGCTATGGAAACGACATCAATTTATGAATATGTTTGGTTTTTAACAGTTGAATATTTAATGTATGAATATGAAAAACCAGCAATGCCGAAAAAATCGATGTTTTTATACATTAATTATGAAAAATAAACAAGCTTTACACTTAAACATCGATTTAAATGCGTTTGGGCATTA
Source organism: Aelia acuminata (assembly GCA_911387785.2). NCBI lineage: Eukaryota > Metazoa > Arthropoda > Insecta > Hemiptera > Pentatomidae > Aelia > Aelia acuminata. The sequence goes on along the minus strand of OU426978.1, from coordinate 163,540,204 downwards.
ATATGTTAATGTTTAAAGAATGTATAAATAAAAAAAAAACGATGTTTTGTTGTCAATGTTTAATCGACATCGATATTTTGCCTTCAATGTCGCATCTCTAGTAGTTATTACTACATTCATTTTCAGACTTTTGTGTTCAAAAGAATAGAAATGAAGGTATAAAAATTCCATTTCGAACAGGCTTTAATTTCCTCGATTCGAATTAAATACAATTTATTTTTGGTCATAAAAATCTTGGAAATTTATCATTTAAAAATAACAAACAAACCACTAAAAATCCTTAAACATCCGTTTCTTAGGAATGACGGGTAGTTTAAATTACATTAAAATTTAGGGTAGTTTAAATTACACTCTTTAATAGATAGTCATGTAATTTAGTATAATATAGAACAATGAATGTCAATCATAAAGGCTGATAGTGATGTCGTTTTTTGACAAACATGCTGGTGAAGCGAATCCTTCATTCATTGATAATCCTTATATTTTTACCTCGAATTTTAATATAATTATTATTATAGGGTGTTGTAAAGTTATTTCATGATCACTCTTCAACCAATATTTTTTCTTAGTCGAATAGACAAATGTTTTTCAAGGAAAGAAAATTTTAAATATACATCATGCAACAAGTGTCGATAAAACCCATGAATTGGAAAATAAAAGAAAACTTATTTCGTTTTCCGGATGAATATTAAATGGGACGTAATTAAAATTAATATTCATTTAGATTCGATATCCGGAAAGGGGCTACCATTAATATAGTGCCATTGATCCAGTTGCGCTCCGACCCACCCTCTCTTCATCGCCATTAAATCGTTCTCATAATCTCCTTCTTCCATTAATTGTGACCAGTAATAAATGAATTTCTCTAATTTATGAAATAATCTTAATCTGATTACAGTAAAATAACGGATGAAACTAATATTTATATTAAATGTGAAATAATTTGGATAATAACAGGTATTTATTATCCACATCAAAGAATATTAGACGGGTATTTTTTTGGAAAATAATAAGGTTTTTTTTATGCTTGTTCCGAGATGATAAAAAAAAAAAAAAAAAAAAAAAAATGAAATTGTTTTTTTTTAAACAAATATTTTGTTGTGTATAGTTGTCCTTTTTTTTTTATTTAGTTAATTGTAGTTGTAGAGAAACTGTTCATACCAAAAGTTTATGTTGAAATGAAATCAATTATTATTTTTATATAATTAATTAATAAATTACTCAATTATATTATTAATTAATAAATTACTCAATTATATTATTATTTTATAAATTAATTAATTCAATTATTAATTTTAAAAAATATAAAAAAAAAATATTTATATCAAACCTTTTTCCTCTGAATAAAATTTTTAATTTTTTCTTAGTTATGTAACACGATAAGCTCAGTTATCGTATATCTGAAATATTCATAAAAAATATATTTTAATAAAAATTAAACATTATTTCCATTCTTAAGTCAGTCCTATGGAATAAAAATTTTTCCTTTGAAACAAAATATACAGGTAAAGAAAAATAATTGATGACATAATTATGTTAAAAGAGCTTATTCCTATACGGTACATTGTATATGGTACATGCAGGTTAAATTGTCTGAACCAGGACAATAAAACCTAACTAAAAGCTCAAAATAAATATAATTTGAAATAAAAATGAAACGGAGAAGAATGATTAATATTATATATATTTTACTATTGACACAGGAAATGGTTTGATTATGCAATGAGAATGGGTGATGGTAGCTGGCAAACCCTATTTTATTATTAAATGAAAAGAAGGGGAAAGCGAGTGGAAGAGTCGAGGAGTTAAAAGAGGAACTACCCACATTATTAAAAAAGTAGAAGAGTAAAGAATTTGTACATGCATGCACCACCGAACAATAACATATTCCATGCTCTTTTGATTTATGAAATGTAAACAAAAATTTAATTCTCACTCAAGATGTTCATTTAAAATTAATGAAATGTCCTAACTTATCGAAAAAAGACGAACAATGATTTAAGTATTACGAAGAAAATCTTACGAATGGCGAGTAATTAATCTAAAGGATATTTCCATCTTTATTTCACCTTTTGAAGTGAATGGCTACAACAAACACTTCAAGAATTCAAGAAAACATCTCCCCAACTAAGATAACTAAATTCAGGCTGTAATAATTTAATAAAGTTTAGACGAAGGACCGCGATAACATTAATAAATACTTCAGAAGCATGCGGAGAGAGCATTGGCGCAGGAACTAGATTGCGATAAGGGGGAGAGCTGAATGGCGAAGACAGGAGGTGGAAAGAAATTGAAAAGTGCTCGACTACGTGAGGTGATAAGATCGCTCGCGGAACCTCCTCCTTATCGCTCCGTACTATCGCCGCCAATAAGGGCCCAACTTGTTTCTCCACTGACAGCCGAGATAGCCCTGTTTCCCATCGGTTCCGACTACCAACACTTTTGATTGCGGTTCGGTATCGACCAGAGTCGGCAGCACACTTCCCGATACCAATCCTTCTTTGATGCCTTTAGTTGCAGCACTAGCACAGCCACACTGAAGGTTTTGTATTAATTACAGCAACATATGCAGCCCTGGCAGTTCTATTTGACGCCTCGACTGTGAACTATCGTAATTTATTTACCTGATTCACTTGGAAAAATATATTCGTTTAAAAATAATTAGGAATTTATAGAACGTACAAAACACTGCTTATTTATTGTAACTACTCAATGGTGATTTGTTTTAATCTAACTTTTTCGAATCCAATTTTAATTGTAATTATATTATTAGCTAATTAAAAACAAAATAATTTTTAGTAAGGAATAGTGAAGGGGTCACCTGTGGTATAGTGGTTAGCATAGCAAACTACAATACCAAATGTGGCAGGTTCGCGCCCAGCGGTGGCCCTAGGATTTTTTAATGGGAGTAAAAATTCCTTGGCCATGCCGTCCTTCGGATAGGACGTAAATTGGAGGTCCCGAGCCTGTACGATGTCAGGTACTCGTTAAATATCCCTATCCTAATTATACCTGGATAGGCAAAATTTAGGACTCCCACTGTAGCATCGTCCGATTAGCCTTAGTGGCATAAAGTGTCGTCAAACAAACTAAAACTATTATTGCTAAATGTTTTTGTGTAGAGTGATAATGACTACACTTTGATATAAATAAAAGAAATTTATCAGTGGCCCAGAATTACAGCAATAATTAAAGAAATTTTTATTCTATCCAGGCCAGGGACAAATTTGGTATCGAATGCTTAACTTCGAGGCTTCAATGACTTATGCTTCGTTGATATTTCATTAAAGCCTTCTGGTTGGTTCTGATCGTGTGAAACTTAAGATGATTGAGAAATTATACTTCTATACCGCTTCAATTTTTTGATATAGGTATCTGCTACATTTTCAAAGAAACTGAAAAATATTAATTTTTTTTTAATGCGCATAATAAAAAACAGATTTCTACCTCCAGTTAAGCAATCCATGAAGGGTATTGGGTTCAGTACTAATCAAAAAAGTACTTTGTCTTGCTCAGCAGTAATGCAAGTTAGTGTTTTGACCGAGATCGCGCCCAACCGCCGGTATTTTCCCATCAATTTTTCAATTTATGGTACTCATGTTTTAGAGGCTGGGTTTACCACAGGAGGGTATCTTTGCCCCAGTATATTAAAGATATCCTGCTAAGCCAGATTCGAACTCACCTTGAGTACAGGCAACTCATTGTCTAACCAATGAGCTACCCTGCTCTCGTTTAATTTACATATTTTAATTGATTTAAAATATGTCCAAAAAGTAGTGCATATATAACTAATACATACGGGAAAGCTATCAAAAAACAAATAAATAAGAAACAATATCAGACGAAGGACTGTGGAGGAAAGAGGAAGGGTAATTAGGAAGAGATCACGTAGCGGCCTGAATCCGCTGGAAGCCATTAGCCACCTGTGCACGATCCTCAGGTGGCAGGACCTACCATCTTGTTGGCCCTATACCAACCAACTTTATCTCATTCAAATGCAGCCAGCCTGGGTGGATATTGTCAAGCTTATTGTATCAATAGTTTGTTAGAATCATATGTTTATGTATATGTAAACCCGGTCAGCGGAATACAACTGGAACTCTGAACGAACGAACCAGTCTCATGTCGATGTGCTTATAGTTAACACATTTGCCTTTAAATTTAAGTATTAAAAGAATTGAGAAAAAATTAAAATGACTTATGAAAATTTATAGAAAACAATATTAGGGCAACCGTGAAAAACTGAAAAAAATTGATGCGCGTTCTAGTCCCTTTTAAACCCCTTTACGTTCGAGGTAGCTGTCAACGTACCTTTAAGTATGTTTCATAAGTTTCCGCTTAATGATCTAAACTTTTTAAAACATGTACATACCGCGTTGTTTTTGTACTTCGTTTGAGATTAAAAAACTCTTATTATACAGCCAATTTGTATTTAGCTAAATTATGACATGATCTTGCCCTTAAAAACATTCTGAAATAGATGAAACATTTAACTAGGGTTTTTAAAATATGTTTATCAAATTTAGCAAATAATATTCTTGGTTGCTCTTGCTCAATACACAATATAAAAACATTGACTAGATTATGTCTGAAATATCCCTAGATATATAGAGTTCTATTGAGTGTTATATTAACAACATTCATGTATATCAGGAACATGCGTTTAATAACTTGATGTTCATTTGCGGAAAGTTGCCTTAATGGCCACCTATGTTCATCTTAAATTATTTTCTAAAATAGAATCGCATTTAAAAATTTATATTATTCAAACTATTGTTCCCAATGAAAATCATCTTCTACTTTAAGAAAGAATGTCGTTTTAGCTCTTATAAATTTATTTTATGATGTTTTTTAAGTTTCAATCCGTTATATATACAGTGTGTTGATATTATCATCGCTTATTTTTCAATATGCTACACTAACAAATAAATAAAGTAGAATGAATGCAAATAATAGTGTATACAAATTTGTTAAAACTTATTTATACATTGGCGTTTTATTTATACATGCCATAGGGGAAAATACGGACTTTTGCAAATGTGTTTCTCCGCGTTCCCCCGGTAAAGGGATAAGTCGGACCGAATCAGGAGAGGATGAGAAGCTTGGCTGATCACATCCTTCCATTTCCTATCACGCTGGATTTAGTTCTCGCTTCGACTCCACTCTCTTCACATTCTGTCACTGATTTCTTGTTTTTTAATATTTTCCATCCGTGTTTACATTTCTTTCTTCTACCTTATCAACATAGGATATGAGTTTTACATCTGGAAGATGTTCAAAGACATCGGGCGTATTTTGCACATGCCAACTTTCATGCGTTGAAATACCTAACCTAGCCAACTTTGAAAAACAGAATCAGATATACTGCGTATATCTGATTTATATTAGTGTTGATGCATAGATTAATTTAGCATAACATATTAAATTACAGAAATGTAACTATCGCTGAATCTGGTTATTACATTACATGTCATGTAAAAACAGGTTCAGCGACAGTTAAAGAGAGTAAAAATTTTTAAGAGTTTTTTTTTTTTTTCTGGGAGGAAATGTTCAATTGGGGTTATTTAACTAAAAAAAATATCTGTTATTAATCATATAACTTAAAAATTCAACCAAGTAAGTAATAACGATCCATATTCACTTACTTATATCTGTAAGAAATAACGGTTTAAAGCAAATACTACCTAGATAATAGGGTAGAACTTTAGTAGTGTGGCCTGTTTTGACTCCTTTTTGTAGGGCCCCAATTTCTACTGAAAAGGACCGCAGGAAGAGATGGAGTTCGATTACTTATAAAACATAATATAAGGAGCCCCCCTTAAAAATGACATTTGAAACTGTCTGCATACTGGTACTGGTGCATACTGAAACTGGCCTCTGCATATAATTAATATAGGGTATTAGGTGTTTACCAAATTGTAATAGAACAAAAGAAATAAATAAGCGCGTTTTATTTAATGTGTATGGAATAATACCATACATTTTCCACCCACTCCATTACTATATGATTTTTATGTATATTTTTGAGAATAAATCATATTCTATGGTAAAATATCCATAGTTGGTAAAACTGCTGATAATTTCCCATTTCCAGTTCCTTTTTATTAGTTTTTTAAATTAAAAAGTAATCTCAGTAAGTCTAATACTACAACTTGTTCGGAGAAAAAGTAAGTATGTAATAGGACTTTTCGACCAATGCCGAAATGTCTTGTTGGTAGCTGCATTGAAAATATTTCCGTATGGTTATAATTATTTGTTAGAGCCATTACGGTACTAGTGTATTTCAGTGCTTTGAAAATGAGGCACCTGATGCCACAATCGTTTTCCACTGTACATATAAATTTGTATCACAATTCCACCAATGACCTTACATTCTCCGCTCAAGTGTCTTGTCTACTCTTAAAATGTCCTTAGTTTAGACCGAATGGAACATTCTTCAGATGATCACCACCATTAATTCAAAATCTTTCCAATGCCTAAAAAAGTTAGTTTAATTTTTTATTATACATTTCTACAAAGTGCAAATTAAAATGCAAGTATGACGGCTTGAAATTTATATTTCATATTAAATGAACTGCTGTATAATTTTAAAATGGAGGATGGTCCTTCATTAAACGGCCTGAGTTAATCCTCCACATTTAAATAAATATAATATTCTAACTCTAACGTGAGTTTAAATCGATTTTATTAGAAGAAAATTATAATTAACAGTGTTACAAAAAGTAACGACTATTAAAAATGCAGTAACACAAAAATAACCATTTGGTTCGATGTACAGACACTTTCAGTCCATTGCTTCCTATATTTAGTCCTAACTGGAACAGTTAGGCAACTATTCGAGCATAAAGTCTAGAAAGAGTGTACCAAACAAAATCATATGATTTTGTTTCATGTTCCAATATCTAATGCATTAAAGCAATATTTGTGAAAAATGTGATATTTAATTTTGCAAACTTGTTGGTACCAGGTTGACAGTATTAGCTGAACTGTAACATTGAAAATATTTTGGAGGGACTAAAGCTAAATTCCATCTGCGACTTTACTTTCAATGTTTATAAATCTATTGAATTTAGGCAGAAATAGTTAAGGAAGAGAATAGTTGACATTTTAAATCCTGAAAAGAACAGGAAGATGTAATATAAAAACAATTATAAGGGTAATCAGTAATGATTAAATGTATCATATATAATTTAAAGATAAAGCTCCAAAAAAGTTTTACTTGCTTTCATATATATTTAACGTAGCTATTGTCAATGGATACGAATATACAAGGATATTATAATGTTCCTTGACTTTGCCCTTTACATTGAGCTCATAACAAAGGAAGTTATAACGAAATTCGACTACCGACAAATTGTCGATGGGGAGGTCCAGACACTTGAATTAAATGCCTTCAATTTCAGTACAATACCATTGTCCTGAATTCCTATCTCTCAAAGGTTATATTCCTCAGCTTTCCGCTTTCATTTATTTTTTTCTAAAAAATGAATTAATAATTATACGTTACAACGTAAATGATTCGTGTCTAGCTTACATTCTAAACTTAGATTATTTGATATTTATTTAGTTAATTAATTATATTATTCTTTTCAAACGACAGACAGTAAAATCTTTTCTGCTTGTAATATTATTATTTAGGCTCCATTATCAACATTATAATGTTGCATTATCTATCATGTTGCATTGCACTGCTTTCAATCGTCTGACCTAAATTTTCCGCTTTAGTGGTCATATGGTCTTTACTGATGTCTATATTTTCTCCACTTATCCTTTTTTTTCTTTTTCTCGGAACCATGAAAATATTGCCTAGTCATCGGATTTTAATTTTTTTGGGCGATTGGAGTCTTGATAAAATATTATTTTTTACTAATTTTTATTTAAATATTGTAATTAACACACCATCAAACCTTGGTACAAAATATTCACAAAATTACGATAATGCAGAAATTTGTACATAATAAGATGAAAATTATAATTGTTTAGTGAGGATATCTTACTAGGAAACAATTTTATATATTTTCTCCAGTTACGACGTAGAAGTATAACGGAATTGCTCAACCGACAATAAGATAAACAAGGCAGGTTATACTTCACATACAGGCTTATAAACGGATGTAACTTCTTTTAGATAAATATATATAAAAAAAAAGTACTGCAGAAGAATGAAGGTAAGTCTTTGTGGTTTTATCGGCAAAGCCACCCTCTTTCCTTTTCAGGCATCTTTTTAAGGTATCATCCACCGCTATATTTTTTTCTTCATAATCCTGTTTTTTCCCGAGAACAAAGGAACAAAGTTGAGCCATCAGCTTTGGATTCCCATTGTAGCTAAAATATTTCACCTTCCTCAATTGGCGCAAGCTTTACGTAACCGGGCTAGCGATTATTACTCTTTTACACCTCACTCACTACTTCTCAACTCAGTCAATATTCATAATATTTTTCTTGAATTTTTCGTAGTCTTGTGCATAAACATTATCACTTCACTGTGCAGATCATTATTACTTCGACTGCATATAGCAATAGTACACCTATTTATAAGTATCGAATTGTAGAATCTAGACCATACCTCCTCGAACATCATTCTTGGTGACACTGAAAACTAATTATATGAACTAAAGTATAGTAAAATATTAAACAATATTTTAAATAAATTTGCAAATATTGGAAAACATATTATCTTTTTGTTTTTTCCTATGCGATTTGGGACTTAAGTTAAATTAAAGTTTTGTATCAAGCGTGGGTCATCATTGTCCAAAAAAAAAAATATTGTAAATTCTGTAGTGGGGCCATTCCAAGACAAATTGTTCAGCCGATATGATTTAATAATATCAGTCTGTTTTTTGGTTCAGAGGGTTTAAAAAAAATTAATATTTATTAAAATTAATTGAACTCGGTGCCATAAACTTGTGGTCAAAAAAACTTGGAATTTAAGTTAGAAACTACAAATAAATTTTTTTATTTTTATTAACCTCCAGCAAAGACAAGTGAATGATAGGTCCAATTGGATTACCTATTTTTAAGAATTTATTTCCTTGAACTAAATTAGCTCTCTAATATTTATTGTATGATCTCATTCTCCATGAAATTCAGAATGTATAAATAAATTTTGAAATCTCCAGTTCAATTAATACCTATTCTAAAGAGGAAAGTCTTATCACGTACATCTTGATTTTGAGCTCAAGTCGTCATCGGAACTTCAAAATCTCAAAACTTCATTGACTATAATTCTGAAACTACTCGTTGTAATTGGGTAAAATTTGGTATTTTTACTTATCTGTGTATGTACTTACTATGTACAAAGTTTTATCTAAATCTTAGGTGGTAGGGTTTAATATTGAACCTCGGCTGGACGATTTGGCTTAACGTAACGACCCAGAAGTTATTTATTCTCTTAAAGATACAAAGAATAAGTTTGTGTAAAAATGCATATTTCGAACAAAAGCCCGATTTCTGTCTCTGCTAGGTCCTGGTATGTTTTTTTTCAATTTTATTTGATCAAAAAGCATTTTTGTATTTACTTATACTTAGGGAACAAATAAGAGAAGCTATTGGTAGCCTCGATCAGCTAATGCTAATGGCCTTTGAATTGATATAAATGATAGGAGGCCTAGTAGTGCTGTAAATCCTAACTGCGGTTGCCCTAGCGGATTCCACTGGCTTTGGTCACTGTGGTCGGGGTATCGGCTACTGAGTATCCACCAACTTCTGTTTCATCTCATGTTACTGCATCTGCATCCGATTCAGTAAAATGGAATTACATTTATTCCTTTTTGATCTGATTTCCTATGTACATAAAACAAAAAATACACATAAATGACTTCCTTCATAGATAATGTTGATGTTTAGTTTCATAGTATAGTAAAAAAGATAAAGCAAAATCATATTATTATATTGGTTAATTAGATAAGATGGTCCGTTGTTATTTGGGAGTCAGACAGTGAATTGAAAAATGTGTACTACTATTCTTATTTTGTGAAAACTATATTTGATTTATAAAGTAAATAAGTGCATTCCATTATTACATGTGTTTTTCACAGTTATAGTATCCTATCTTATTTCTAATAAAAAAAAAAAAAAAAAAAAAAAAAAATCAAAAGTTTTATCAATATGGATCTTACTTATTTTTAATTTAATATTTCTCTGAGGATTTTCAAAGGCATAGGTATAATGAACGTACCAATATTTACAGTATGGAATATTATAATACTTTTCATTAGCATTACAGTATTCTTTAACGATACGTTAAGAAGTAACGTTTAAATTCCGATTTCCTGTTCCATTTTTTTAAATTAAAAAAAAAAAAATCTAAACAAGTCTAATATTAGTGGAAAAATCTGTATAAAACTTTTTTACCAACGCATATTGAAGTGTGTGAAAAAAAAGAAGAAGAAGAAAGTTGCACTGTAATGTCATGAAACGGTCAATGAAAGAGAAAAAGGAAATAAAAGATTATAGATTAAAAAAAAACAAAGGAAAAAAAAAACATTTGATATAAAGTATATTAACATCTTGAATTACAAATAAGATAAAACGTAACATTAAATTATTTGTAAATTATCTGTTCAAATCTGATGGTCCAACTGAAACAATAAAATTATATTGCGAAAGATGATCATTTATCATTCTTATCGTTTAATCCTGACTAACACAACTCTTAAAACCACAAAATTGGTGTAGCTTGTAAAAATATTTCAAAGTGTAATTATAACATTCAACTCAAGTAGTTGGCAAAAATTTGACATAGTAATTGCATTGAGAGGTGGCTATCCTTGGATTTAGTAGATGAACTCTCCTTATTATAATCAGGATGGATACTTGATGGGTTGATCAAGAATCTGGTGGGTTGAATAATGGCTCGTAGTTTGAGTATCATCTAATGACTAATCTACCTTTCAGAGAGCATGCCTCTTTATTCATGTTGCTGCATTTAACCTCCTAATTCGGAGGCGGTATTTAAAATTATGTTATATTGTTTAACCGAGGGTTAAAAACTAAGGCTGAAGTGGGTTTCTGTATATACAACTAACTAATATTTCGCAATCTATGAATTTATGTTAACCTCAATATTTTATTCAGGTTTTAACAAACCTTAATGATTCATCTTAATATTTTGTGAAATCAAAAGAAAAACATTGAATGAATTCCTAATATTAATGAATGACTCAAGGATAATGTGTAAATAAACGACGTTATAGGAATCAGGGACGGAAACTTCAGTTTGGGGGTAGAAGGAAGCCCCGGATACGAGGGATGAAAGTTAGATCCAGTAGGCCCTACCTGAAGGGAATAAAGTGCGGTGACAGAGCAGAGCAGTTGGGAGTAGATTCAATTAGCGCTTGCAACTAAGTTTGTATCGGCTACAGCTGGGCCAGCGCTTAGTCACGCTTCAGCCAGCTCTCGGCCATATTAGTGATACCGCTTTAGAGATCACCCTCCTACCTCTCAGTATCGGTCTCTTAATCTAACCGATATATAATCGGGATAGGAATTGTGGAAGTTTTAGTACTATCTCGTACAAAACAATATTTGGGGTTTCTATTTCTTATATATTTAAGTAGGTATATAAAGAAATTTGACATAAGAAGCTATGGAGGATCTTGGATACAGTACTTCGTAAGTAAGCATTAATGAGATGTGATATGATTTTTGACCGGTTTCAATCCTGGTAATAAATAAAAGAATATACCAATTTTGTGGTCGGGTGTGTACTAGCCTTAATAGCAGAAAGGGAAGTTAAATCAAGACAACAATAACAAAAGTTATTAAATTTTACTATTATACTAGGTATATATCATTAATAACCAAATGCCTTCATTTCCATCGTAAAAGAAACACTCCTTCCGCTCCCGTTTTTTACCTAGGAAACTCTCCCATACCATATACCGACAGCCACAAATTCTTGGGGTTGATATTCGATCGAAGGCTATCCTGGGAAACACACATTAACGCACTGAAAACACAGGCTACAAAACGGTTAAATATTTTAAAATATCTTTCTGGTACCTCTTGGGGTTCGGATAGGATAACATTAATACGATTATATAGCGCATTAGTCTGTTCTAAATTGGACTACGGCTGTTTTGTTTACGGATCTGCCCGTCTCCGGGTACTTAACAAACTTGACGTTATTCACCATGCAGGGATCCGTATTGCAACAGGGGCATTTCGCACTAGTCCTATTCTTAGTCTGTGTACAGAATCAGGAATACCCCCTCTTTTATTCAGAAGGCAGAAATTAGCAATAAATTATATATCAAAACTACTACCACAATCCGAACACCCAACACATAGATATATTTTCAAACCGAAATTTTCAAAAACATTCGAAAGAAAACCAAAATCTACGCTTCCGTTATCTGAAAGGTTTAAATCAGCAATATCATTTCTCAAAGAAATACCCTTATCTAAACAAGAAGTTTGCACACCTCCATGGACACATAAACCACCTAATACAATATTCCGTTTAAACAAATTTCTAAAAAATAATACCTCTCCCTCCGATTACAAATCCGAATTTTCACTACTCCTTCAAAACATCCCAGAACCATTCATCATTTATACAGATGGATCTAAATCCGATAATTCCACTGCTTGTTCCTTTGTTACCCACAATTCCACTCACAAAATAAAATTACACAAGTTATGCAGCGTATATACTGCCGAACTACATGCAATAGCCTCGGCACTCCACTTCTCCATGTCAATAGAACAAAACAATATTGCAATAGTTACAGACTCATTAAGCTCTCTAAAGGGATTAAATAGTATGTACCCACACCATCCAATCTCGCTTAAAATACATTCGTACCTACAAATGTTAAATAATATGGAAAAAATGTTTTCTTAATTTGGGTGCCAAGCCATATGGGGATTAAAGGAAACGAACTCGCGGACATAGCAGCGAAACAGGCACTTAACCTCCCAGGACGGGGCCCGGCCATTTTAACACCCCAAGAAACGAGTTCTCCCCTAAAACAAAATATAATAGAAAACTGGCAAGCCATGTGGAACGAGAGCCCACCGAGCAAATTAAAAACTATAAAAAAATCAGTGACCCCGTGGAATACCTCAAATCGCTCAAATCGAAGAGAGGAAGTTGCTATAACCAGACTAAGAATAGGGCATACCAACCTTACCCACATACATATTATAGTAAAACAGCCACCCCCAAAGTGTCAGTATTGCGACGACATTCTTACGGTAAAACATATTTTCCAAGAATGCTTGTTCTACACCTCCAGGTTAGCCAAATTCGGAGTGACAAGCAATATTTCGGATGCACTTAGTAACAATGAGGATAAGGTCGCAGCGGTAGTGAAATTCTTAAAGAAAATAGATTTATTAAGAAAAATTTAATTTTTTTTTTTTTTTTTTTTTTTTTTTTTTTTTTTTCCTTCATATTAAAAATAATTAATAATACATAACAAAAAAAAAAAAGTTAAAATACAAATAGTCTAAATTAAATATTTAATTCTATTTAATTTATAATATGGATAGAGACATGAATTTAAACTATTAAAAAGTAAAAGATGTGACGAGAAAAAATGTGTGATGGAGAAATTAATATTACCTAAAAGGTACCTAAACAAGATTTGGGTATCAGTTAATAAAGACAAACAAATAGAAAAAGGCATTGATGACCTTAGGGTTTTATGCCTATAAACCCCAATAAACAAACAAACAATATATCATTAATAATGGGAAGTATTTCCAATAAATAGGTAACCAGATTACATTAAAGTTTTGAATTAGAAATTTGTTTCGAATTTCCTATTAAAAGGAAAATTTAGATAACCTCTATTTTCGTTCTTGAATCAGAGAAGATTGAATTATCAAAGAAGATTGCTAATCTCGGCCATCCTTTTCAAATTACCTTCTAATAATGTTGCTCTTAGTATCGGATTACCCCATTGAGCGAATACACTCTTTTACAAAAATTTTATCAATTATAATAATAATGAAATTGTCAAGAAAATTTTTGGCGCTTGTAATGTTGATTAATTTGGGGGTATTCGATTATTGTTGAACGAAATGATATAAATAGATTGATTTTATTTAGACCACTTGTTTGCAATCTGATGAATTATTATAGGTCATTTATTCCCATCTCTACCTGGCTTAGGAAGAGATTAAGTTCAGATAGATCTTAAGTAAGGCTTCAGTAGTACATCTTAAGTAAAGACTTCAGGTAGAAATTAAGTAAGAGATTAGGCTTCAGGTGTGGATTAAGCACGAAATTTGGGTGGGGGGGGAGAATCACGACCGCACACTCAAGTGTTGCCTTTCGCATGTTAGCTCTTTTGTTTTCAAATTTCTTTAATGGATTATTTTATTGCAGCAGGAAGAAATACGATCTAAAGCGTTATACATTTATGGTTAGGCAGCTATGTAAATGCATTTATTCTTTAAAGATAAAAAAAAATATAAATTAATAAAAAATTGGTGATGGATCATGACATCTGTGACACCCTTCTGGATCCGCCCTTGCCTGGACAAAAGGTCTGACCGGTTTAGACTGATTTGATCTACAATTTCGAGAACACCATACCTATATTGTGTATAGAGCCTATATATCCAAGTCAAGACTTTGTTGATTTTCTCGGAATCCTCGATGCCCAGTGAGAAATAGTGAAAATATTGAGTCGAAGAGGACTATTGAGTCCAGGAGGACCCAATTAACGAATAGCCAAGATTGGAGAGAGAGGAATTATTTTCTCAGAGCACTCCTTTTTAGGATCATTGTCCAATCCTTAATCGTGTCCTCCCAGATTACCTTCCTCCACTAGTAGGGCTTACATTAAAAATCCTCACCTGAAGATGTTTCGTATGTCATATAGATAGAGTCTTTTGTTGTGTATTTACAATCTTCTCAAACTTCTTCTCACCGAATACGGTCGAGAGGTACTGCCCAAGCAAGTATCTGCCTACACCATTTCATGAGTCGTTGTCTTTGAAAATTTAATTTGTGACCCGCTGCAGATCCACTCCCTTGGTTAATGCCAGCTTGTTCGTTTTTTAGAACTGGATGTGTATCCAGAAGGATAATGTGTACCTTTCAATACTTTCAACTACTCTTTTATAGATATTAAGAGTGGCTAAGAACGATTCCAGCAGGACTCAGTCCATTAAGGATTGACCCCCTTTCTTGTTGTGATAAAATCCTAGTGCGGGGATATGCTTAGACCTTCTCAAACCTTACACTAAAATAAATGCTTACACATTCTCAAAACCTTACACTAAGATTAATGCTAAGACCTTCTCCAAACCTTACACTAAGATATACTACTTCACTAGAATGTGTTCTCTGATTTATAATTTAATGGATCAGGTTTCGTTGGGTATAGACACGGAAAGGATCCATTGGTGACGAGAAAACAACTTTTCTTAAAAGAACTGCGCAATTTTCTCCTATCCAATGACTATAGCAGTGTACTAAATGTGTTACCTCCCTTAAACAAGAACAAGGCTTCCTGACTTAAAACTTTTTTTTTTTTTTTTTTTGTAATTAAACCTATTTATATGATTTACCATGGTCATTCTAAAGCTTATTCTACTACATACAGCATATATTTTGATTAAACTTCATTATTTAAAACCTACGTCATTTTTGTCAGTTATGTATTATTTTATACTTATACCTTTAAAATATTACACCTTTTTCGATTTTGATTTAAAGGTGTAGTAATTACCTTACTGAATGCCTTTTTTATTCAAAGTTAACCGAAAAGACGTTAAAAATATTTATGATTAATTACTTTATGAAGAATTATCTTTTTGTTGAGAATTTTGATCACCTGCTAAGTACTTTAGAATAAGGACCGTATTACTGATTAAGTTTTTTTCTTATCTGAATTATACGGTTGTTCATGTGAAGACCTAAGTAGCGTACTGTATCAATAAAGGTATTAATATTATTTTTTTAATCAAAACCTTTACATTGAGTTAATTAAGTGTCCGAGAGCCACAAGAATCTTATAGGCTTGCTGTGAGGCAATACAAGCAGGACAATTTCAAGTACGTTATGAATTCCGAACTTGTAAACTGATTTTAAGTCAATTATTCTTTATACCTAATATCTTTGGCTTAGATGAATCAATTAAGGTGAAGAAACCTACCGTGAGAACACATTAGCCAGCCGACGGGTCGTAAACACTAAGGAACTGGCCCCCGAGTGTTGTTGGCTGTAAGGGATGAAATTCTGCTAACTTCTATTAATTACCGTTGAGGGGCCTTCACCGGGGCTCCATTATAAGGCCTTACGGGGTGTATAACAGCTACTCTACTTGTAAACTAAGGCCCAACTTGCCAAGGCCAAAACTTCTCCTGTTTACATTTTAATATCTTAATAGCTCCCAGAAGCAACAGATCCCGCTAACAGCGGCGGCCGGGAGGGCGAACTTCAATGTATCCGATGGGCTTGATAGTTTTATAATCAGTTTCATACCTATTTTACCCTAAAAATTTGGTATATTCTCAATCCAAGCAAACAACTTATCAGCCGGGTAATAAAAACATCAGAAATGGTGAAGGTTTTCTTTCCAATACCTGGTATCTTAACTAGCTGTTATTATTGTTAAATTAATGGTACTTACTTTATTGTGACTGAGTTTCCCATTGCAATAATAGAATATCCAAACAAGAATATGTTATAAAAATAGAAACATTACAAAGAAAATATCATTTATAATATCAATAAATGAAATTCGAGACTCAAGCTGGATGTATTCACATTGTAATAATTTCAAAAATATCATTCATATATACTTGTATTCCCATACCAATTTTATTTTTTGACATACTTAAGCTTAAAAAGAGAGATACACATCATTGAGTAAGAAATATTGCTGCCCTACTGCATAGGGTTGTTAAATGCACAGAATACTAGATCAACCTTTATAGACATGAAAATAAGTACATTTATTTATTTATGAAATAAAACAGATAGATAAGACAAAAAAAAGAAGAAGGAAATGCAGCAAAAAAAAAAAAAAAAAAAAAAATTCGTTAGTAAATCAAAGCAAGAAATAAAACAGATATTGTCAAACATAAAATTAAATAATATGCAGGTGGACTCAATCCAACCGTGTCAAAGAAAAAAGATTTTGACTATTGAAAAATAGTTTGAATTATAAATGTGGTTGGTTGCTTACCCACGAGAAAATAATTGACTTAATAAATAATAAATTAATTAATAAATATTTCACCCCCAGTAAACATTACAAAAAAAATTCCAGATCGGGAATGGGATCAGTGAAGAGATAGGATTGACTCGGTTTAGATGGGATCTTGTTGGCGCAGTGGAAGCGTACCACGCTTGATACGCAGAAGCCCAGGGATCGAATCCCGGCCTAGGTCAATCCTTTCTCTCCAGAAATAAAATATTTAAATTATTATGAAATTATAAACGAGGTTACACACGAAAAAAAAATAGTAATTCAATTAACCAAGAAGAACCTTTTCTATTTAATAACAGGTTCCTAAAATTACACAAAAAGCTTGGTTATGTAAATATATATCTTAATTATTTTTTATCTTTTTTTTTTTACGAGCTATTAGTCTGTTGGTAGGAATCTGTTATTGAATAAATAAAGTTATTCCTGAATAATTCCCTATAGGCCAAAAATTTGGAACAGGAAAATATAGAAGTCATGCTAATAGTAAAATATAAACTAGCAGTAACAGTAAAAGGCAATAGTATATTAAAATATTTATAAAATGACTATATTACCAAGCAATGGATGTGCAATAAATTAGCTTTTGAATCTTCAATAAAGTCTTCAAAATACTGATCAACTAAACAATGTCTTATCGTTTGGTGGGTTAATAAATAACAAAATCATAATTTGGGGGGATGGAGTAGGAAATATTCATGGTATGTAACAGTGACGCCGGGACAGCCCCACGCCTGTCAAGAGAGCACAATACTATTTGTAAGACTTGATTTATGGCACGAGCTTAGTTGTCAACATTCGCCTTAATGCTCTCAACCGTCGAGCAAGATTATTGTGTTGATTGGGCTCAATTTTTATTCAACCTGTCATAATAATACAAAAGAGGAGATTTTTAATAGTTTGATAATTTTATAGTTGGGAATCTTAGAAAAATACCAGCTTAATCCGTTTTGACCCATACATGCGTTTACGTACGTAATTAATATTAATATTTTATCAGGTTTCTTAATATTAGGATCATATTATCATTGTTTAGAGTTTTTGTTTTTATTTTTGTTTTAATTGATGTATAAGGTTCTGAATTATTTTTTAAAATGTCAATGGTAGCTCACATTTTTTGAAAGTATGGTGATTTGAATATCAACTCAAAACTTCAAAAATGGAAACTTCTGCAGTTTGAAAATTCACACTAAATTATTGGTGTATCAAGAACGTCATGAAAAACATATTTTTGACAACTCTTAAACTGTTTTTATGTCAAATCATTTATTTTTTCACTTGTGACCTCTTAATATTCCAGAGGTTTGTTTTCGAAAAATAGTGTTCCCGAAGGGCAATAAATCTAAATTTACAAATCATAAATATTTGACATATATTAACATAAAAATAGTAAGAAATATCAAAAATAAATTTTCTTTCTACCCTTGGGAAGAAATGGGTTGATAGCTCATCAATGAGTAATGCCCTCTTTTTGAGTTATGAACAAGGTTAAAGATAACGGAACAGAATATTTTATTCACTTTTAGCTTTTTTTATAGTTAGCTTATTATTCATTAAGATCAGTACACTATACTGACGATTTCATTAATTTGTTGAAAAATTATAGCAATCTACCAATTTTCATTTATAATGGTGTTGATAACCAATACATATTTTTTATGGCTTTTGAATTAATAGCACAATGAAAAATTAATAAACTAAAATCATAATACATATTACATATATACATAATACATAATAAAAATACACATATTACATATCAACCATCAATAACCCAAATATTGTAAAGTGAAACAAATTCTTTTCCGTTACAATGAAAAGAGTTCAAGACTTTTTGTAGGAACATTTACATTACTGTTTTAGGGCCTTTTCTAGATGTTTTGAGAATATTCTATGTACATCTAAAATGTTCGATATCGTTCTAAATATAATTACACATGATTATTTTTGATATATGTAGATACTATATATAGATACTAAGAGTTTCTTTACTAAGAGTTTTCTATAACGATATACTAAGAGTTTCTTAACGTTACTTTTTGTAACGTTGTTAATAATACCTATGAGTTTTTATTATTTGTTAGGCGTTGTGAATTATATATTTTTTTTCTAATAAATATTATTTAAATCCACATTAATGTTACAATGTATATTTTTTTTTATTGATTTAGTAATTATTTTTATTTGTTATAGGTACGTTGGATTTTGAGTACCTATATTAAACAGTAGTGAGTGATTCATCATCTAGGAATTAAGTAAGGAAACATTTCTTGAAAGTTATATAGAATTTAATTTCTTTTTATTGAAAAACAAATTCAGGAGGATCTTTTAGAATAGTTTCCTTTAACGGAAGTGGGAGAGGGGTGGGGGGGAACTTAGCATCTGTGGTTTTGAACTTAGTTGGTCTCAAGAACCGTTGATATCGATTTAACAGCAAAACATTCACTGTTAGTTCAGAAACTTTATACTGGTACTTTGTATAACTAAACAATTTGTTGTGGTAGCAAACTTGATATTCATTGGCATAAACTTCCTTAACAAGTTTTTAGTGAGTGATTTTACGGTTCAAGTACTTACTATTACTTAGTATTTTTCATTTTCCAAATAAAAATATAAACTATTTAAAGGATGTTTAAATGTAAATTTATTTCATAAATTAAAAAATTTTAAAGTGTGAGAGGATTTCTTATAGGCACTATCTATATAAGGTAATTTACTAATTATTTATTCATACATCAAAGATTAATATTTTTCTCCCTTTCTCCTCCCTCTTATTGATTCATTTATTATGAAATTTTACTTTGAAATAATTCACAATATTGCCTACCCTAATCATGGACCTCACGATTTGTCTGAAAAATCCGGTGTGTCGGTATAGTTCAGATCCAAATACTCTCCCCTTAAGTTTAGTTTATCTTACACAATCTTTTTAGGTTTTGTGGTTTCTTTTCATTAGTTTTATAGTATATACCCAAAATAAAATTTCTGTGTGTTGTGGTTTCCACTTTAGATAAGATTAAAAATTTTAGCTTAGTTTTTGTGTACAAATAATTTAACTGTTTCCGATTATATTCACAAGAATTTTATTGTTATCAGGGATACAGATCTCGACGATATTATTTATTTTAGATTTCAAGTGTTTGGTCGTCCTGTGTGCTAATGATAACTATATAATAAATGTAGTATATAGTTTAGTATACTCGTAAATACATTTATAATATAAATGTATGTATTTAGGTATTTTAGAGTCTTTTGCTGTAACACTGCTACATTTTAAGGCTATCCTATGGTTTTGATAACGTTTTATTTTTTTCTATTATGTTTCTTAAAATTATTGACAGAGTGATGGGACTCAAATCGTTTTGTTTTTGTTGAGAATACCTAATATAGTAATTAATCTAATTGCCTTACTAACTAAAAATAGCTTATTAACTTATGCGAACTAGAGCCGGTGCCGGAGTCAACATATTGAGGAGAGGGTTTGAAATGCCATGCAAAGGAAGACATTTTCTTGATGAAATATATCATGCAATTGTTCAGCTTTCATTTTCTTCATTGAAGTCGATCGCGTGATTTTCTCTAATATGCTCTTCTGGAATTGCTGCAGGTGTTTCATTGTTCCCTCAGAGATTTAGGTGAGAGAGGACCTCCGTAAATTAGGGAAGGATTTAGGATGCTTTTATAGACCATCATCAGCTTCAGTCTGAGAGACGTAGTCAGGTAAGTTAGGAGGTGATAAAGTCGGTATGATTTAGTTCTTACGGACCGAACTATTTTATATATATATTATATTTGCCAACAGTTTCAAGAGTCGATCCAATTTTGGCCTAAGGTAAAAAATAGAGTGGGATACTAGCTGAGATTTGTTAGCGACTCGGAACATTTTCGGTAATCGTTATTTCTTCCCTTTCTGGTCTGCGAAAACGACACAATCTGTTTTGGATTTATTTACCTTTATGTCCTGTGCTAGTTTCTGTATGATATTAGGACTATCCGATTCCGATTGTTTCAATGTACGCGTTGGATTCTTACTTCAGCTGTAAATGGCTATATTATGCCGTGTTCATTGAAGAAATTTAACTTCTAAACAAGTTACCACTTCATCTGCATATTTAAATATGACCAATATCGCCAAAAATGAAAACGATATAATGCATTTAAATACTTCATAGGAGAACGCTACAATCTCAGTTGTCACAAAAAATTAACTACTATCATTACGAAAAGTTTCTTTAATGTGTGAATCAACTCTAGCTAGCCGATAGCTGAGTCAACTCTGAATAAAGATTCGGGTGAAGTAAATATAGCTTCATAAGAATATTCTGGTTTGTGCGTCAAATATTTGCCCATTTTCTAATTTGCATCCATTATCAAATAAGGTGAAAAAAGGGGCAGATAAAAGGGTTGGCATCGAAAAGACCTCGTATCAGCCCCTAACCGACTTTTTTACCCACTCTTTCCTTTTCTCCCTCTCTCTATCTACTCCTTTACTTTCTCTTGCTTTTTCTCTCCTTTAATACACAGTAAGGTAAAAAGGTCACGAGGCTTTTCAGCGAGTAGCTAAATAATATCGCACTGTTTCACCAGACTTAAAAACAAATTCATTATCAGAAAAGTAACTCTAATTTTTATTTTTATTTTTTTTTATTTATTTCATTTTTTTTTATGACAATCATGAAAAAACAACAAGAATTAAATGGAAAATTAAATTTTTCCCTCCGAGTCGTTTGAAAATAAAATGGTCATGTGACCTGCTTTAGAAAAAAGATTGGAGTGCTACTAATTTGCATAATTAATAAAAAATCATTAATATATTTTCTCAAACAAAGGGAACTACTTCATTCGACAACGGATTAGTGTCTCCTATCTTTGGAAAAAAAGTCTAATAAATAATTATCTTATATCTTAAGTTAGTACTGTACACTACATTTTGTATATTATAATGTTGTTTGTATTGTTATAATTTTTAAACTGTATCCTTTCAATAACCTGGCATTTCGTTACTGTATATTTTTTAATATGATAACATTACATTCTTTCTAAGTCGACTGAATCATTCATGCTCTATTTACAGAAAAAAATTAATAATAAATTAAAATATCAGAAAAAAAATCAACTCAAGTAAATAAAAATAACTAACTAGCCAATTCGGCCAAACAACCTAGCGATGAGTCCTGGCCTCAACCAGCAGCTTTCGCCAATCGTGGCGGTTTTGAGCAGCTGCCATCCAGTTGCACACACAAAGGATATTTCTTGCATCAGTCGCGACTCCGTCACTCCACCTTAGCCTGGGTCTTCCTCGTCTTCTTATCCCATATAGAGGCTCTGTCAGATACTTCTTGGGCAAATCTTCCTCAATCATGCGAGCCACATGTCCTGCCCACCGCAATCGGCCCAGTTTGATGACCTGGACAATATTCAGCTCTATGAATGCGTCACATATCTCTTGGTTCTTGCGTCTCCTCCAGTTTCCATCATTTGTTCTCACTCCCCCTGATCCTTCGAAGGATTTTCCGTTCGAACACAAGAAGGTCTTGTTCGCAGGCCTTGGTTGTTGTCAAGGTTTCCTAGCAGTGCATCAGGACACGACGAATGATGGTCTTGTATAGGTGTAACTTTTTGGTGAGAGAGTATGCGGCCACCAATTTGTTTCCTCAATCCGAAGTAGCACTAGTAGATATATAGTATAGTATCGTAGAAATAAAAATAAACTGTACATTAATGCGTAATATGTGTACGCACATCAGAAATTCTTTTTCACAGGATAGAGAAAAAAACTTCGAAAAAGGAAAAAAAAAAAGGTAAACAACGGAAATGACTCACTGCATTCATTTCTATTGCTTCTAAATTCCAAAGTAAGAGACTGTTAATTAAATATGGCGAAGTTACCTTCTTCTCAAATTCTATTCCATTTTCGATCTTTTTATTTTTTGATTGGTCTTAAGGTGCGTTTACACGCTCCAGCCATATACACAAACTGGCTTACGCAAGCCAATTTGTGCAAATGACTTGAATGAAATATTTCCGTTTACACGTTCAATTCAATTTTACACAAATGTACGTGACGAACCCTAAAAAGTGTAGTTTTGTGAGTCGATAATGTGAAGAACGTATTAATTCTAAGTTCGCAGCCGTTGGTAATTAGTGGATGATTTTGAATGAAGAACGTGGAGGATGTACTAATTCTTCAACTCTCTTTGATAGCAAGTTCATAGAGAGTTAATTTCTTTATCAACGCCCTCCCCGTTGGCTTCCTGGTCCACGATTCGCATGTTTTCTACCAAAGCCTCATATGCATGAGATTTTGCTTTACGGTCGCTGTAATCTCTGCTTTTTTAATTCCAAAAAATACGGAAACGAGTTGTATGCTTCAATGAATTCTGCAACCCATTGTTTTTTACTCACCAGTATGACAATAAACGATTGATAGCGTTCGAAGAAACAGGTATTTACAGGTTTCATTCAATGTGCAAGCCTGAAAGCAGAACTATGGCTTGAGCACCGTTTACACTCTCATGCCAATACACCAAAATCAAGCCAATTGCCTGTCCGGGCAGAATTAGCACAAGCTAAATGTTTAGGCTTGCACAAACTTTAAGCCAGCGTTTGCACATAACCATTTATTTGCACAAACTGGCTTGTGCAAGCCAGTTGAGCAAATGGCTTGAGCGTGTAAACGCACCTTTAGTCTTCCAGTCTACAAATATTAATGATAACGCTAATAATAATA
This sequence comes from Aelia acuminata, assembly GCA_911387785.2. Taxonomy (NCBI): domain Eukaryota; kingdom Metazoa; phylum Arthropoda; class Insecta; order Hemiptera; family Pentatomidae; genus Aelia; species Aelia acuminata. The sequence goes on along the minus strand of OU426978.1, from coordinate 163,516,303 downwards.
ACGACGATAACAACAAATAACGAAGATAACGCCTGCAAACAACTGTTAGGACATTTAATTCCTTCTTCAAGGATGTATTTTAAAGAAATTTTAATTCCTTATTTGGTCTCCTACAACTTGCAAATTTATGTCTCATCTAGAGTGTAGGTAGTTGCTCCCTGCCAAAATATTGGGAGGGACTCGTTCCCTCTGCCCCTCCCTTCCGGTGGTGAGGCCCATAGTGTGATTAGTATATTTCCTATTAGTAGCCTTGTGCCTATATGACTTCTTTTCTTCTGTTATTTCGAATTAATGATTTTCATGTTAGTATTGAGAGCTTCATCTCCTTTCGTTTATTTTCTGTTGTCATATTCCACTTTATTTTAAACATATCTGTAGCCATTTATTACTATGTTGTTGTTATTAATATGTTATATGGATGCAAAATTACATATTGGTTTTACTCGTACACTAGGAGTTACCACATTATGCAGACAATAAGGAATGGAAATATACGATAGATCATCATTAAACGCAATAAAATGTTTAAATAACTGGACCTATGTGGAGCCTTTCGTACAAAGAGTTTTATCAGATTTCATTAACGAATTTTACTCCTTAATTATATGCACCTATGAAATAAAATTTTATTTGATTACTGTTAAGTTGTTCGCAGCAGTGTTCTCAACAGAATCTTAATTACTAAAAACCTAATTAGAAAGTCTTAATTACCTACCGTTATTCTCTTAAAAAAATGTTGCTTTATTATCCTTGATTGTAATAACTTATTGAACACTAAACCTTCTCTACAAATTCCATTGTACTCATCGCAGTATGGAAAATGTAAGAGAAATGTACAGTCACAAAGCAATTTGAAAATTTCTCGGGAACGTTCCGAGTTTTTTTTTCATGCAGAAACTTAAATTAAAATATTAGGAACAATTTTAATAGCCTCACCTGCTAGCCATACCACATAGCCTCATCGGTCGAGCAGTTATCAAGCTTACGAACGAATAGCTCATTAAAAGAGCTATTTAACAACTAAACACCGTCCTGAGACCTGGATACCCGCTGCAGAAGAAGCGATACTCTAAGAAGATATTCTATAAAGAAAGAAGAGCCGTGATTGAATATTGCCCCCAGGGCGCTGTAGAGAGACCTGTTGGGCTCCCGGCAACAGGTATAGGCTACCATCAGCTAGCTGATCATCAGCCCACCACCACCTCTCCGGTTCCCTGCCGTCTTATCGCAGGTAATTAGGGCTGATGGATACTCCCTATAATTAATTAAGGTAGGGTTAGATGAAGTTTATTTTAATTTTTAGGGGTTATTTATCAGTAATTGGTGCTACTATTATCATCTCGAGCTACTAACTATAATTCAATGAGGAAAAGATATCGCTACGCTGTATCCAATAAAGATTCTCTTTCCAGCTCTAAGGATGGATTTTTATGGACAAGGAAATCAAATAAAGGGATCTTTAGGGATTCTAATTTCGTTTCTTATATTCCTGAGACTGTCTTACACGTTCCGTTCTGACAGTCAGTTATGCCTGTTAGTTATGATCAGTTGACCGGCGTCCGGCAAGTATGTTAGACTGAAAATACTATTGAATATAAGAACGTTTCTTACTGATGCGCACTTCATTCTAGCATTATTGATCTTTTTGGAGGTATTCTATTTCTTGTGTATATAGTATTTCGACGTCTATTGTAACCTATTTCGCCTATAGGCATAACCACTCGCTATAGGATATATAAAGGCATCATGGCCCTTCTTCATGGAGCGCCGCTGCTCGCAAATAAACCAAGTTCCACTTCAAAAAAGCTCCAACAGTTTCAGAACGGCATACTGAGACGTATTGCGAAACACACATTACAAAGAACGAAAACTGACTTACTGCATACCACTCTTGACGTTACAAAAGTTACTGAATTTATTAGACACATCAAATTCTTTGACAACCTCAAGCACTGTCCAATCCAATATTTCAAACACTCACACCAACCGGACGACCACAAAGGTGGCAAACAGAAGTCTAGAGCCTCAGATTAGTCTAACTTAGAAACTGCTTTCGTAACCCGACTGAAGAAAAAACTGGTGAGCCCCATTACCGGAGACAGATTGTGACTGACTGGCTCCTAAGATATTAAAGTGACATAAAACACTCCTAAAATGCACCCTGTGCAGTAAAAGAGTTTTTCTGTAGGAATATAGACGTTCCTCATTTTTCTGCCTTTCAACTAAAACGAAGAAGGGGCTAAGAAAAAAAAAGAATTGAAACTTTTTCCGTTTCTAAATCAAATATAATCTTTTTTAGATTTTTTTTTTAGAATATTAATATTATGGTTTATTTATGTTTTTATTTTAAAATAATTATTTCGATTTCTTAAAGAATTTCTTTCTTTAATTAAAGATTTGATACATTCATTTTTTAATTAAAGAAATAAAAATTATTTTTTTTTTAATAAAATCATAATTAGACCATAATATTCAGAGATTTATTCAAGCCCGAAAAAGGCTACATTTGACTTGGAAAAGGTTAAAATTGATTTCAAATGTACGTGAAAATTCTCTATTACGGTATTCAGGCAACCTGAAGCCTGTTGCCTCCCTCACTCAAGATTAATAAGATGTTTACGGTAAATGCAAATGGTATAAATGGACGCTGGTAATGATTTAGGGAACTAATTTGGCGAATGGGGCCCATCTTCCCGTCCTAACATTTGAACTTTTCGAAAATTTTCGGAAAATTCCGGGTAGGGTAGGGGCTGGCCGAGTGGTCAAATACGCGTTGCCCCTGACTACCGGCAGATGATAGGAAATCCGAAGAAAGCCAGTTCAAAACCCGGAACTAGGGGACGTTTAGCAATACTTGAGTTTAATCCCCCACCTTCTCCCCTGACCCGGGAAACCCCGTATAGCCTAAACGGCGAGGAGGAATGGGAGGTTAAAAAAAAAAACACCATTGCTCGTTATTTGGTGTTTCACATATTTTCATCAGATTTAGAAATTTGTTTTTCCATGATTGGTTTACAAAAAGAACATTAATAAGATAAATAATAAAGCAGTAAATAAGTTTGCAAATGCTCCTTCTGTGTTCCATCTCCCCCTGCCCGGGGCGCGGGTGTATTACAAACCCCCCAGTCCCTACAGTAAAAGGCCATCGCCATCGAAATCACCAAAAGCACCCTATCCATAATTTGAGTGGGAAAACCAATTTCAATATATCCATGAATTATAATTTATATTGAAGAGGAAATGGTCGGGGTGCGGTCAAAATAAATAGGAAGAATCACATATTATATATTTGCCAACGTTTTGACCCGGATTTTTGGTCCTCATCAGGGCTCTTTGGCTGATGGTTTCAAAGTGCTATATTCTATACTCAACTATATATTATTCTTACAGACACAAAACTAATACTTAGCATTATATCATTTCCTTAACTTTTTTTAAGTGATTCGATTATTATTTTCTAAGTGTTTAAAATAAAAAAAAGTAATAAATACTTACTGAATATTAGTATTTTTTTTACTTTCACTTACCTATATATGAAATATATAGTAAGTGGAAGTATTGCGATCGTGAAAATTTTCAACTTCCGGTTTTCAACGGAAATACACGTTTTGGGGTCCCCTGAGTCAAAATAACCAAGTCCCGCGAAATGGTCTGTGTGTGTGTGTGTCTGTGTGTCTGTGTGTGTGTGTGTGTGTGTGTGTGTGTGTGAACAGACTAGCTCAAAAACTATAAACCGTGCGAACCTGAAATTGGGTATTTAGAGTATGTATAAGCCCGTGATGTGACAGCAAAAATTTCATCAAATTTGCTCAAAGGGAGGGGGTACTTTATTTAATAACTTTTTAAGTTTTTTTCGATTTTCTCAAAAACGGCTCTAACGGTTTTGATTAAACTGAGAATTTGATCTATTTATATGCCTGAAATATGACTGTAAAAATTTCATCAAAATTGATCAACCGGAGGGGGGACTTTACATAATAAATTTTGTATCATTTTCACATGGTTTTTTTATTTACTCAAAAACGGTTTTAACGATTTTGATCAAACTTGGTATTTGATGTATTTATATGCCAAAGATGTGATTACCAACATTTCATTACAATTGATCAACCGGAGGGGGGACTTTACTTAATAAATTTTGTATCATTTTCACGTGTTTTTTTTTATTTACTCAAAAACGGTTTTAACGATTTTGATCAAACTTGGTATTTGATGTATTTATATGCCCGAGATACGACTGTAAAAATTTCATCAAAATTGATGTACGGGAGGGGGGACTTTACTTAATAAATTTTGTATCATTTTTACGGTTTTTTTTTATTTACTCAAAAACGGCTTTAACGATTAACAAAAATAAGATATGAATGTAGAAAAATGTGTGACTTTGGGAAATGATATTTAGCAAAACACGTCAATTTCTAATCTAAGTAAGTTGGTAAGTGAAAGTTGTGTGTTGCGCGCACGCACCAGATTTTTTTTTTTATAATTCCTTTTTTTCTTCTTCTTTGTCTTCTAGTTTCTTCCTCAAGACTCGTATTTGAAAATTTTACAATAATCTATAATTCTAAGTGTAAATGAGGCCCGGGGATTCGAAAAAAATAACAGGTCTACCTTTAATATGCATTCCAAAACATGAACCCAATTTAACAAATATTCTTCCCAATTAAGTAGCGTTGTAGATGTTCTATTCTAAGTTATTAGGAAAACAAAGTTTAAACGCACACAAACCTATAACAACGTCTCAAGTCACATAAAAAATTTCAACCAGAAATCAAGATTCTATACTTGTTAACAGTATTTATGTTTTAGAAATCATATTTTGGTAGGTAGTAATCATACTTCGGAGAGAAAATTTACTGATAAAATATGGAAGTTTTCACCCTTATTTTCCTAGATAGAAATTTCTCAATCTTGCGATATACAAGTTTTACAGCAAAACTCCCTTCAGAACTCCAGAGATCGACGGTATAGCAAAAACTGCCTAGAGCTGACCCAGGAAGAGCAAGAAGTGATCCGAAGGTTCATTACCACTAAGCCTGTTAGAGGGTGGCAACAGGTTAGCCTTTAACTCGGTTAGGTTATTCCGCCCTCACCAAACTTCCCACCGCGCTCCTACAAATACCCTAACTCTCCTAACTTCAATTTCCTTCTTTGGCTGGGAACGCTGCCTCTGGTCACTCGGCAAAGCTAATTGAAAACTGTTTTTCTTCCCCACTCACAATAGAGGCTTTGTCAGGCTTGTTTACCTAAGGAGTAAACTGTTATTTAAGAGACCTTCGGTGATAGCGATTGACTGTTAAAACGTTTCAATTTATCGTGTTGAGTTGCCATTTATTTATTAAATTTGATTATTACTCCGGTAAAAGAATTTTTTATGTGAACTATTTAACCTAATAAAAAATTTAATATTCTACGTTTCAAATTTCGTAGAATCCAAAAATCTATTGCATTAATGAAGTACTTGAAAATCCCTCAGTACGATGAGGTTGCTTTCCTTTTTTCAAAAATATATTTCGTACAAAACAATGTAACTCTCTTTGGGATTTGAGGAAGTTCTGTGATAAAGATAGAAGATATCTTTCAAACATTAATCATGATTTTAGAAACTGATATGTATCCCACCAGTAGATGCCCTCGATAGATAAAGAAGTTCGCTAGACTGAAGGAACAGTAAATGCAGCGTGTTTATTTTCCAGACTCCATCATTATCGGAGTTGTGCTCCAACGAGACCTATTTATAGATTTAGCCTCAGAGAGGAATTCAAATAAACAAATTGCAAGGGCACCTCCATAAAATAGCAAAAATAGATCCCAGCCACACCCTTCTTCATCAGTCTTCGATATGCTTCCATTTCATTCTTTCTTCAACTAAAGTGCTTCGTTGCTTTTCATTAAGTTACTGGCTTTTACCTTTATCCTTTTATCCTTCAGTCCTATGGAAGAATGTCAACCAAAGGAATCGAAATAAAATATATTATTATCTTAAATCTCTTATCTTAGACATAAACTTATCAACGATGTTTTCAATCTCGTTCTTAATCGTTTTTCCATGCCATATTTGCTTGTTTTAAAACGGTTTTATCGGATCGATCACGTACAATAACATGATCTTATGAGGCTATTTAGATAAATAATGGTGACCTCTGTAGTACACTTTGGTTAATTTAAAATGTGGAACAAACGCATTCTCTAAATCTGCTAAAGATTTCGCAGTTAAGAAACATTTGGCCATTGTCTCATTAGGATGAAATGGGTAATGAAATCCTTTATAAATCTTGGAATAAAAAAAATATATATCTTAACATTAGAATCCTTTTTACTCAGAAATGAGTTTCTCATTTTTGCCAGTTAAAGTAACATTTTATCATTAAATAAGAAAGGTAATTATTATAGTCATATCTATATATAAAAAATATATGAATAAACAAGAAGTATGTTTATGTCAAGTTTCAGAAATCCCGCAGATTTATAAATGGGTTAAAAACATCTGGTGCGGTGCCCTCCATTAACTTAACTTAACGCGTCATGTTAACTTTCACTTAACAACCTACATATAGTATAAATCGAAGAATTTGGTTAAATGTGTAAACGCCATTTTGCGTCACAGTAAACAGCTTTTTCCAAATTTATTTATTATTCTTCTTCTTTATAACTAGCCATAGCTTACACAATCATTACAAAACCTAACAGTCGTAAGTATTTCGATTTATAATTGGTTCCTTTTTCCAAATTAAAAAAAAAAAGTCTTTTTTTTATCGAAAGTCGAGTTATTTTTTAAACTTTCTTTTTTAGATGTGTCGTGATTGAGAGTGCAGAGAGGAGTATTTATGGGTTAGTAAATTGAAACTTAATTTTCGAATTTTTGTCTCTGATATCAATCCAGAAACCGACAAAAATATTACGGTTCTAGTAAGGCCATCTTACATTTAATTCAGAAATCTATTATGGAACTTAAGTTTTTAAACTAAGGTATAATTATCTTTTCCAATATTATTTTCGACCCAATAAACTGCTTTGAAATTTTTGAGAGTTTTTCCTTAAAATTCATTGTTCGTTTGTTTGTTTTAACGTCACTTTATGCCATTAAGGCTAATCGGACGATGCTACAGTGGGAGTCGTAAATTTTGCCTATCCAGGTGTAATTAGGATAAGGATCTTTAACGAGTATCTGGCATCGTTCAGGCTCGGGACCTCTATTTTACGTCCTATCCGAGGGATGGCATGGATAAGGATTTTTTACTCCCATTAAAAAATCCTAGGGCCACCGCTGGGCGCTAACCTGCCACCTTTAGTAGAACGCTTCATTTAGTTATAATGAAAAAAAATCTGTTAAATAATATAATAAAAAGTTATAAATTTTCATGGCAATATATATGTATATATATTACGACTTCATAAATTAAATATCATTCTTTCTGAAATCTACAGTTTTTCAACGATATATTATAAGAATATATTAATGCACTAATTAATGGATATTGATATCCTGTATAAGAATATTAATTATTCCGTATTAGCAACAACAAAGGGTATAGTGTTACTGAAGATATTATTTTGTAGGAATACATTTTTCCTTCACCATTAATTTCCCTATCAGAATCTTTCTATGATGCTAAACCCTTCTTGATGGGTAATGTAATAATGCTTGTTTTCTACTAAGCAGGACTTGTTGATTCAAAATCGTTATATTCGAGTTTCAGAAAACCATAAAAATATGAGAAAATTTGCAATAAATACGTTTACTTGATCTTGAAAAAACTTTTGCTGTCACATCGTGGACATACAATATACAATTACCTAATTTCGTTGGGACTTTGTTATTTCATGTGTATATACATTGGAAACCGGAAGTCGAATGATTTCAAGTGAATAAATTAATTGCTTGCTCGGTAAAAAATTAAAAAACCTATTTAATAATAATAATAAACATCTAATAGGTTACTTATCTTTGTGTGTCACCTAGAGTTTAATAGTTTTGTCAATCAAAATACCTAGTTGTCTTCTTTTCGTCACATACGTATTTGCAAGCAGCTTTACTCAAATATTACTAGAACAATATCACTTGATAAAACTAATTTAATTACATCTGATGTCTTTTAATAATAATAGTTCGGCTAGTTATTGATTACAGTTATGCTATCTATGTTTGAAGTTGTACGACTCTACTTCAACACATTTGTTAGGAGACTTAATTATATTTCTTTATCCGGCCTAATCCTACAAGATTTATAGAGAAAGCTTAATTTAAATTTTAAATGCAATTTGTAAGTTTCAAAAGAGTCAGGAGTTTTATCGTATAATACTGCTTGTAAAGAAAGTAGAAAAAAATGCCCCAACCGAGAGGTTATCAGAAGGTACCTGGAATTAGGGTTTATTTAAAAAGCATAAACTTTAAGCTTAGCCACTGTTGACAGAAGTGCGTCTGTTGTTAGTTCAGTTTTATTGGTCAGTTAGTCAAGTTCTGAGTGGTGGCACAAACCGACCTCAATAGTGGTTGTTAGTAAGTTTATGGATTCCGCCTTTATCATCTTCATTTGTTTTTATGTTTGCGGGCGATATTTTAATGTCAGTATGTGCTCGAACAATTTTATTTACGTAAAATCATAACAAAAAAAAAAAATGAAAACAAGTACCTAAATAATGTAATGTAACAGGACCGTTACTAGCAGTGACGGAAACGTGACACGAAAGTAACTGTATTCTTCGCTGTTGGACTCAAGTTGGAAATGGACTCAACTCCCCCGACCCTTGCTCACTTCAATATGGTGGCTCACAAAAACTCTCCAACATTTCTGATCATCTTCATGAACGTTCCAGACCTGTCACAACATCTGTTTCGGTTTCTTCCGTCACAATATCAATGTTAAAAGTATGGAAACGACAATAGTATGGACTTGTGATTGAACTGTTGTTGAAAATGAGCTCAGTAAAAAGAAGTCCTTGTTTACATACACTGTATAATAAAAAAAGGAAATAAATGTTAAAAAAAGAAGTTTCTGGAATTTAGCTTCAAGCTCCTTCTCATGACTTACCTCTCATTTTTATGAATTTTTTTTGGTTCACTGAAATAAGTTTCAAACTAACACGTTCAAACTTTTACAAATGCATGTGCAAATAAGATGCATGTGCAGATAAGATGATACTTATTACTGATAAGACAAATTCTAGCAAGAATATTAATCAAATGTGGTATCATTAAATTCATTTCTTTATCGGTTGTGCATAAAAATTTATTATGTAGTTATTTTAAACATTTTAACAATATACCGTTGAACGGAGCTAATCTTAATGTTGATAAATTTTTATGAGATACAATAAAAATTGATGGCCTATTCCTGGTTACATTGAAACTGTTTTTTTTTTTCTCTTGACTCTGGTGGCAAAGCTTGAAATTTATCTGAGGCCATTTTTTATTCGGAATGATATCGTTGAAAAAAAAAAAAAAGACGATTTAATACAATAATTGGCAATTGTCAACAATAATGGTCAGAGTCCTTTTTCTTTGATGATATTTTGTATTCAAACTTTTTTCTTAGTCAGATATCCTTATTAGATAAAAAGTTACGGATATGGGAGTTCCGTAAAGCGCAAATATGATATATGAAGTATAATGAATTAATACTGTGTCTGGTATTATTATTGGGTATTATGTTAGCCTTTGGTTGAGAAAATCTCATATAGAAGATTCAACAAACTCACATCGATTTCTAGACAATTAATTGTAACAAGCGATAAACCCTAAACCCTAATGACAGCAATATATAAAAACCACCAATCCACCAATATCCATCGAGGCCGTGAGGTGGGGGGTGGGGGGGGGCAGCACTCGATGATCCTGGATTTCGCGGTTTGCTATAATTCCCATCAGATCTGTCGGCTCCATTAATGACCATTATCTACACACTGCCATTTTTTCGGACCATCAATTTGCCGGGTGGTGGTGGCTCTCATTGGCTCCTATTAGTGGATACCTCCCCTTCATCGCTTTCTCTTTCCAAGCATTAATTATTTTAAAGGATCAATATAGCTAATTTATATAATTTCAATTATTAATTGGGTAAGTATCTGAAACAAAATATGAATGAAATGAAAATTTTCGACAGAAAATATACCTACATTTATTATTCATGCATTAATTAAATATAATTGAGAGATATAGAGTTTCATTGAAATATGTGAAAGGTTTTCGAAGAGGGCGAGCGGAGTTGCGTTAAGGTCTTCATCTTTTCCCTTTTGGGCACCGCTTGGATGAAATGGTCTGAAATTCGGGATCTAGAGATGATTTGTAGGCTAAAAAATGCTTATCGGTTTAGGTAAAACCAATAAAAAAATCTCATGGATTTTTGTGGACCTCTCAAACACCTTTCAGGATTTTGTGCACGAAAAACAATTTCGGTTAAATGTCTTTTAAAATAAATAAAAATAAATATAATTAGTCATCACATTCAAGACATCCGCACATATCACTCGCTGAAATTGCTTTGGTTTCAATTTCAGAGGGTTCAAGATATAATGGTATATTAAAAATTTGAAACAAAATTTGATACCATATAGAGAGAGAAACACTTTATTCATCATAAAAGAGATGCTGCCCAACTACATTCGGTTGCTAATACACACCATACTATATGTCTATCTGAGACTATTTGTAACATCTTATTGTAATAATAATAACATCCAGGCATATCTATACATTTAAACCTATAGGGTTATATTTTTTCTATATAATTTTTTTTTCCTCCATTATTCTTTCTCTCTTTTACTCAATTCATTGAGTGCTAAATTTTGAATAAAATATATCTATCACTCAACAACAATACAAATAAGAATAAAACCAAACCAATACTCAATCCTGGCATATAAAATTAGAAATAAAGATATATTAAAATAATTCAATCAGTTTCCTTGTCTAGTCAACTTGAAAATTCTTATTTTAATTAATAAATATTTATTTTTAAATGTTATTTAAAAATTAAATTAAGAACTTTCAAGTTGTCAAAACAAGAAAACTAAGTGATTTAATATTATAAAATTAATATTCTTAAGATTTAATAAATTTGAAAATGGTCGAAAGACCTCCATAAACGGAACATTATGTCCACTTCCCCACATATTTCACAAAAATTGGTGGGAAGGGTTCAGTGAAGAGAAAGAATTGGCCTTGCCTGCTGGCAAGTATATGCTTATGTGCTTCTTAGCTCAAGTAGCAAAAGCGCCTTTACTAGTGATAAGGAAACTCGGGTTCAAATCCCGGCCAGGGCCAATCTCTTCATTCTTATAAAAAATAAAGTATATAAATTGTTTTTATATAAACTTTATTGAAAAAAAAAGACTACTTTTTTGATATGAATAATTTTTTTTTTTTTATTCTATTGACATTTTATATATGACCCGCACTCTATAACTCTATAAAGATTTTAATGAATACTTTTTTTTTTAAATCGTGTTGTTTATTTCTTTCGTCGGCGCTTCAGAATATGCTTTACGATAATTCAGTATTCTAACATACTATAGTATTTATAATTTATATTAAAGTTTAAAATTATTTTTCAAAGCATCTTTTAGCAATAGCTAATTTGGAACATGATGTTCTTTTTTCATATTGTATCACGATGTGGGTTTAGGTAATTTTATTCAAAGAAAAATAATAATTTACAGTTCCAACATCGAGAAGGTTACAAAAATTATCACTTTGTAACTACAAATTAACAAAAAAATAACTATATGACTTCTGAGCTTCAGAACAAGACTAACTCTGCTGTCCATCGCTCCTTATATAGAGCGATGGACTCCTTATATTTATTCTGAAGAAAAACTGCCTGGAAGGTTCTAGGCAAGCGTAGATGTTACTCGAACAGTTTGTTCCAACAATAAGTCTAAAACTCTTTTAAATCAAATGTTTTGTGTTTTGTCTTGTTTCACGTTACAATATTCTCCATTTTAATTGACACTGTTGTTTAGGTTTTTATAGGAATGAATCTCCTTAAATTTATTCCTATACGGCATATCGTGGCATGAGGACCTCTATCTTGCTATTGCACGAATTCGTCGTGTAGAGTAACGGTAGGATGCTACCTAGGAAAGCAGAAATGATAGAATTTCATAAATGTGTAATTAAAAAAAAAAAAAAACATTAGGTATTATAAACTAATGAAAGTTTATGTTTTTAATAATTCATAAACAAAAGCATATTATGACAAAAAGTTTTCTGTGCAGCAATTCAGCCATTATCGTAGTAAACTGAAAAACAATCGACATTGATAACAGATATATTACATTTAAATTTAATAACTGATTTTGAAGAGAGGCATTCATAAGGGGTATTAGATAACAGTATGCCTGTTATTGAGCTGAGAAATAATGCATATAAATCGATGGAGCCACCTGTCGCTCCGTCATAGAACTGAGTACTGATAAGTTTACGGTTCGTGATAAACTATCGTGTCCACCTATTTCATTTTGCTGTTTTTTTTTTGTGTCTACAGAGCTTTATACATAAAACTATTGTCTCTTTTTTCCTTTAAGTCTTAATTTTCTTAATTATGTCGAACAGCAGCCTTTATTTTCCGAGTTCTTTATGATTTGACGGGCTGACTTTATTGTGAAGGAACCTAATCTAAGGAAACTGTAAGTTTATGTTTTTTTTTTGGGGGGGGGATTACCTGTGGTGTAGTGGTTGGCATAGAAACTTACAATACAAAAGGTCGCGAGTACGCGTCCCGAGGTGGCCCTAGGATTTTTTATGGGAATAAAAAATCCTTGTTTATGCCGTCCCTCGGATAGGACGTTAAATAGAGGTCCCGAGCCTGTACGATGTCAGGTATTCGTTAAAGATCCCTATCCTAATTTTACCTGCTTAGGCAAAAGTGACATTAAAACAAAGAAACAAAGTTATGTTTTTGAAACACCTTATTCAATACACATAAAGAGGATTCGCATATCAATAAAACCATTGCATGTAGAAATTCTCCTGTACGGTCAATCCATATCGAATGGTCAAAAGGTGGTTGCTTGATCATTTTAGAGAAAGAATATATTTTAAACATCAATTTAATATGAAATCAGTAGTTTAAAACAATTTTTAAATTTTTTTTAGAGTCAACCGTTTCAAAATGGCAGCCATCTTTGTTTCTCTGTACATGCCGAATTTCGAGTATGTAAGATCTTATGGAAAACTTATTTTCTCAGGACTGATAAGTCATTGACTAAAAATTCAAACACCATTGTTTTCCTTTCAGTCCGTTCTATCGTTTGTATCTTCTTTATTATTTGAATATTTTTAAGTCTATACTTGATAACTGGTATCGAAAACAAAAGTCTTTGATTTTTCTCTGCTTTGATTTTTCAAAAGTCCGCTTAAGTTTTAGATGTAAAGGGATGTAAATCAAAGCTGATTTTTGAATGATAATAAACCTAACTAAGTAGTCGTAGTAAAAGTACCCAGAACCCTGTATTCGTTAACTTATTTGGATAGCCTGTATAATATCTAGATAAAATAAAGTTTTCTTTTTTTCGACGGTATTGATCGTTTCCCGAAACGTTTTGCAACCGAAAAAAAAATATTAAAGTGCAATCCATGCTGGTAGTTTAATCGGCATCAAGTTTAGATAAATAAAAAATATATAACATACTAAAAGAAAATAATTACGGGATAAATGAACAAAAAAGATGTTAGGGCGGTTGTGGTTGTTTCAAACTGCCATAGAGCGCACCTGGCTCAGCTTAAAAAGAAAATAACCAGGCTAGGTTATCGGACAAGGCCATAGACAATAGTTCACCCCCTTCCGGAGCGAGGCATATATCATCCAGTCGTTATCGCCCTATCGAACCCTATAGGCATTTTTTTTTCTGTTTAATTCCTTTGATAAATCGCTTATCCTCCATATCTACCTTTTCGTTTATTTTTTATCGAAAAATTTGACTGTCTTTTCATATACGGAATACATTTCTATTGCATTTGTGATTTGTAGTGATGGTCATATCATCCTACGGATAAATATGTAAATTTAAATTCATTTTCGGGTGTATCTCCGATAAAAAATCGAAATGCTAAATTAAACCGGTGTGTTTTACTTTTTTCCCCTTTAGAGGAGTTTTATAAGCATTTATTAGACGATTTGAACAATTTTTGCATATAATTGGATGCGATGATGCCGAAATATTGTCTAGAAGTTCACGATTATTATTAATGCCGTCTTTTGAATATTTTCATAGTTGATTTGAAATGAAAAACATGAATGAATGATGAAAGAACATGAATACAAGTCGTAAAATGTACTACTTTAAAAAAAAAAAAATCAAAGCAAAATTATATTTTAAATTGTCGATGCAACGTCAAAATACTAAGCGCACCAACACCATATTTTAAAAAAACTGAAGATAAAGCTAAATTTTGTGAAATAAGTTTGTTTACTTCTACCGCTTTTGAAGTATGTAGAATATATTTCTCTTTGTCGTCTATATTATTCAATTATAAAGATGCAAGATTAAATAATTACAATTGGTAATTTAAAAAATAAAAATTTATAATGGGTTAGGCGCGTATAAAAGTGTTAGGTGTTAAGTCAAATAAAAGTCTTGATAAAATGACAAAATAATAACATTTTTCAAATTAAATACATATTTTGATTGCACTCGAACTACGAAATTAAAGATTATTGCTTGAAAAACCTTTTATAGCAACCCAAACGATTACATGTATATTCGCATAATTAAAAATACAAATGTATTACTGGACAAATAAATTAGTGAACAAGTCCTCAAAATTGATATTACATGCGTGAACTTCCCTAGAAAATGGGATGACTTTAATGCAACCAATTAAAAAATAACTTTAATAAATAAATATATACACAAATAAACATATACACATAAAGTGTATTTTGAAAGAACATGACAACCAAAGAAATGAAAAAATTGCGTTTCCTAGGTTCAACTTGGCGATCAAAGATCAGACGGTCTATTTTTCGTATGGCTCTGCCTCATGTTGAGTTGGTATCCTTAGGCAGTTATTAGGGCCTGCGCAAACATAGAACTAACTCAAGCAAACCAACCCAAGCAACTGTTTGCATTATTAACCCCACCCGAGCTAATGTCAATATAGTGGTCCACTCCCAGAATTCGGGTGAACAAGCCGTCTCTGTTTTCTTCTAATACCTCAGTTCAAATATTTGGCCAAGTGTAGAAATTAATCTGCCTGCCTGTTGCTGATTTCAGAAAATTTGACTTAACTATTGCATATAAATATAACACACTTAAAAAAAAAATCGATTTTTTTTCTTCTACGGGTTTTAATTACAAGCATTAAAATTAAATATAAAAATTACAACAAATCATATATCATAATTATATTTCGAATTTGAAAAATCATTTAAATTAACTAGACAGCCCAAGCGAATAACCCTAAAGAATATTATTCTGTGACCAAATAGTAATAGGTATAGTGCAACAATAAATGAACAGAGCGTATTTATAGATTATAGAAAACCATTATATTATTTCATTTCATTCCAATAGTTCTTTAATACAAACTACCGATATTTGAAAAAACAATTTATAAACAACAATAGGCTATACCTATACTGATTTTTTTTTTCAATTTCTATTAAAGGATAAAAGAGTAAATTTTAGAATGCTATCTTATTTTTAATGATAGTTTTCCATGTGTTATAGTAAAGTAAATTAAAAAAGTACCATAGTGTATAATAAATCCACTAATAATTATTTAGCCTTTCAGTTTACAGAATATTTAAACCCAATTTAAACATTTTTGAGAATAGCGTACTAGGAAAATACGTACCTTTTTATTTTTTTAATAGTATTACACAAACATTAAAATATAAGATTTTACTGAAATATACATACAAAATAAAAAAGTACGTACCTAATTGTAAAGAGAAATATTATTTAAACTGCTTTCCTGCAAAATGATCAAATTAGAATTAGCTAATCAGCCAACTGAAACAATCAAATACCAATCACAAAGTTCGTTAATAAAACAAAAACAAAAAAACATGAACGTAATAGTTAGTTCCCTAGCATGAAATCATTACAAAAAGTTACTGAATCACTTGAAATTCATAGCAAAATGTAAATTAATTAACACCATAATTTAGCTATCACCTCTAATCATATAGAAGTAATTAATAACTTTATAACTGCCTGTTTATTTCTTGTTATTTTTCTTATTAACAATATTTAGCTAATACTTTAATTTTTCTCTATACATAAACCTTATACATGTACTTTTTTCATTAGTTTAGGTCCTTATCTTATTAAGCCTCTTTTATTTAAAAAAGGATTTAATGGGAGGATGACCTAGTGTCTACGCCTAAAACCCCAAACAAAGAAGCACTGAACTAAGTGGTATGGTTGTTGGCCTGGAATTAACAACTTCTTATAAAGAGCTGATTAATAAATTCCGGAACCTTGCAAAAAAAAGTATAATTAAAAATATTTCCATAAATCTCTGGAATTTTGTAAAAGAATGTTGGCAGTCAACCACACTATGCGGTGATATAAAGATAATTCGGGCCAGTTGCATTACTACCCTAGTTGTTACACTGTCAAGCCTATTAATTTAAGGAAAAACATACCTTTTTGTTTTCTTCTTATGTCATGGAAAGTCGATTTATCTCTTAAAAGTATTATATGCATAGTAAAATCGGTCCTATAAAGATGACATAAAATAGGCGATAAGGATTGGTGGCAGACAGATCGGCGACAGGAGCCGGGATTAATAGTGCGTGAGGGGAGTGGGAATATTATCTCCCTTCATTTGTCACCCCCTGCTCATGGCAGCCAGATCTGAATAACGCTATCAACAACCTTATGAATGATACATTGCTCGGATCAACTCAGGCCCAGGATATGCCACCCCCTTCCTTCGCACTCTCCGATGTACTCGCTGGTTTTCTTTTGGAACTTTTTTCAATATTCACGTATTATCTCTACATCTTAATCATACATTATTTACTGATGACGTAAAGACAATATAAAAAACAGCAAATAAAGAAATTAATCAATGTTATTTCAATTAATTTAATCACGAATACGGGATACAACAATAAACGAACAGTGAGTTCCTTTTGGATGTCCACCTAAAATTGATCCAAAATAATAAAAAAATTCTTATCTTATCTTCCTCAAAAGGTTTTTTAATACAACCACTCGGAACCCACAAAAGTGTTTCCGTTCCTTGTTCACTAAGCCCCTGATTCACCGCACTCCCTTTTTTTTCTTAACACATTATGAGCGGCTAGCTTAGGATATAGGACATTGCTGCGTAGCGGGCCATTTTGCCAGCTAAGCAAAATATATGCGTGTGGAAATAAGCTTGATAGACATAAAAGTAATGGTTAGATTTTTGCTAAATTTGATAATGGGTCTTATCTGCAATTATATTTTATATACATTTATTTATATGTTTATTTTTGATAAATATTGTAGAAATCATTTAATATGATATTTCAGAAAAATACTATTTTTATTATTTACAAAAATAAGATAAGGGTTTGAAGACTTTAATAAAGTATTATTTGAAGCCGATAAATATATTTCAGTAAATGGTGAGATTCTGCAGGACTCACTTGTTTTATAAAAATACAATATTACTGGCCGAGTTTATTATGAATACTATAGAAACCTTAAACCTTAAACCTAGCATAAGTGAAATTTGAAGGAGAAGCAAACAAATTTTGTTATTTATGATGACTTTGTATGTTATGTGTGCTTTTACCGAATTTTGGCTCCTAAAAATGCAATTAAATAAAAATATCATACTAATTAACATGCACATTAATATTTCGAAATCGTTGCTCCAGGATATCGGTCGGTCTAAATATCGCTTTGATCGCACTGCATGAATACAAGCATATGCTATTTCCGGACAACTCAACACTTAGAAAATTCTCGACCATCCGATCAAGTCCCTAACACGTTCGCTTCTTCAAATTTATATTTTTATAAATGCTTTCAAATTATTCAATAGTTATAATAAGGTCCTTGAATTTCTTGAATTTTAGTCAATAACAAACAACTATATTATTGAGATGTCGTTCTCATAATCATGTCCTATAATGAGCAACCAGATTGTAATACAATTATATGAGTTACATAGGTAAAATTACATTAATGTTAGCAGTGATATAAATATATAAAATATAAATCAAATAGTAAAAGTGTATGAATATACTTACAATTTTGCTGATGGATGTTGATATATAAACCTTACAGATGTATAAAGATTAATTAACTATATTCCTCTAATGTACAACGGCATGTTCAGGACTGTAAAGGAAAAGGGAAGTAAAGCAGTAAAGGGTTCTTGGGTTTTTCGTTACCTTTTTATATTAACTGTTGTTGACAGGTATGCGGGAAACACATACATAGGATGCATAAGTATTAAAATGTAAAAATATTTTATTGCTGTGCATTATATTATTTAAATGTAAAATTAGTAAAATTAATTTGAGTTTATTGAATTTGAATATAACGTGTTGAGAATTAGGACATCTGATTTCTTGTTTATTGCGCGATTTTTAGATGGTAATCATATCCATATATGATTGTAAGAAGATCTACTTCCTTATTTTCCTCTGTTTGTTTATGACAGTGGATAATTTTCTTGCGCGGTTGTATAATTTTCTTGCAGTGCAAAACAACTTCCATACTCCTTAAGGTATTAAGTGCAAACACAACAAACAACAATAACTGATACGCTAAAAGACATATCATAGTATGTCAAAATGACTCTAAATATGAGCCAACCGCACGCTGGTCCCCGTGCGCTGATGGCTGGTATATGAGCCACCCTATTTTTCCGCTTCACTGCTCCAGAAATATTTACGAGCTTGGTAACTAGCGCTTTCTTTTGACGTTTTTTGGAATCTATAATATTTCCTCATACCGCTAGAGGGCAATTGATTGTTCTTCTCCTTACTATATTGGCTTGATACACGGTTGCTTTTCAGCTTTCTGTAAAAAACATAACTTTTGCCTGATATCTAACCCTAAACTATGTAATTTTAGTTTATTTGCAACTACTGTGGCTACTAAACTATTGTGTGTTGTGAAATAGTTGTGATGTCGAAAAAAATATATAGTGAGGAAGAGTTTTTGGAGCCCGTAACGGGTGATAGTGATGAGGAAGCTTTTTAAAAAGTTTTTAACTCCACCAGTGCCGGTCCAAAGACCGGATCGAAAAGTGAGGATAAAGAAATTTATGTAGGATTAATCAAGCTCACAAAAAAAATATAAAAAGCGAGCGCTTGAATGCCGTAAAAGTACTCCGTACAGCGGGACCGCTCGGTGTGCCTACTAACCCGCAACGGCGGCGGTTTGTCGCATGCAAAATCTACATTAAGCTCCAAGTGATCAAGAATCGCCTCAGTGTTGCGATTCCGTACAAATAACAAAACAATTACTACGTATCAAAATAATAGTAATCGAAACGTTCTTCTGTTAATGATATAAAAATAATATTTTAAATCGACGTTAAAAACATAGATTTAACCTTTTTTAGAAGAAAATAATAATTTACAACGCCATACAAGCTATAAAATCTTATTAACACTGCACCAAATGTATCTACTGTATCTATCTCTATCTATCTGTATGTAAAGATACAGTAACACAAGAGTAACCGTATGGTTCGATCTTCAGAGCACAACTAAGACTCTAGTCCATTGCTCCTTATATTTAGTCTGGAATCGAACATTCTAGATGGTTTTTGAAAAGCTCAGAAGATTCTCGAACAATCAAGAACATATACTAGAACATTTTGTGACTTTTCCAACAAAATGTCTAGCACCCTATTCAATGTAAATAACCAAAATCACATGGTTTTGTTACACTTATACGCATAATAAATATGATTTAATATAGTATATAAACAGATATTTTTCATGTTTATTATATATAAAAATATTTAATGATTTTATATAATATGATTGGCGTTTTGGAGAAGTAAGGTCGTGAATCTCCCCCCCCCCCCTCCCTCCTACCTACTCTCTGCCCAAATAATTTGGCATGATATTGGCGTAATGGATTAAAAAAAGGAGTAAAATTTATTAACCTTAAAACTAGAAGCAATTTAATTATTAACCTTAAAAGTTAAAAATAAATTTAAAAGAACAAGGATCTAAAAAGTTAAAAAGAAAATATTTGTTTTCGAATATCATCAATATTCGTTTGAAGTAAGGGAAATACAAAAGATTCAAGGAAAATAAAATGTTTCTTTTCCAAATATATACATCATTATTTTATTTTTATTTCATAAATTGTTCCAGGAAAACTTCCAATTATTGAACGAGTTCTCCTTCCACTCCTCCCCTAACCTGACCTTTACTGAAATATTGGGTGACATCGCTCGGAAATTTTATTTCAATTATTGAGGTGTTTGGGAAATATTATCACGACTACGCATTTGTTAAGAAATTTTAGATTGGTAGCATTAAAGATACTCAAATGTTTAGCTAATTGCTCCATATGACTTTTTTTTCGTTATTAGCAACTTCATTTTTACTATAAAGGTCTATCTATCTCAGTGGCTACTATAAATTATAGGAGCTCCTTATTTCCAATAGATCTGCAGTGCATGATTTTTTATTTAAAGAAGTTAAGAAGAAATCAGCAAACAGTACTCAACGTTACGCGATCATAAAAACCGTATTTAAGATTCTTCTAGGAGATCCGCGTGAGCTCTTGAATATAAAAGTGGTAGAATCCATTTTAAGATTAAATAATCAATTATCTAATATTTTTTTTTTTTTGTTCGATACCCCTACCTGGCCATGCATGGCATAAGGGGGGTTCCTCTACAGGTGTCACCGACCTATTCTAACCATGGTGGGACGGTCGAGATCTATTCCATGGGGCCTCCACGAAATAAAAGTCATCCCTCCCAGGGCGGATTTGAACCGCCGCCGTTTTGTCTCGAGCATGCTAAAGCGGGTCGCGCTCAAACTCGCTCGGCTATCCGAGCTACCTATCAATTATCTAAATTGTCAATTCTATTAGTTTTGTTCTTTAGAGTTAAATGACATGTTTGAGATTGACGATGTTTATCTACGAAAGCTGGTATTCCTTCCCGTGAAGTAGGTAGATCTTGTTACTCTATTCTATTACAGGTGGTCCCAATAACTGTTGAAAGCTCCAGAGTTTGTCTAAAGAACTAAAGAACATGCGTTCAACGGTTCATGTCTGTACCTCGCAGGTAGAAAGAACATGGATTTATTTTGTTGAATTAAATTTAACACTTTGTATTTAAATATTGTGATAAACAATTCCAAGTACTCAAGTCAGGCAAACTTCCTGACTAAACTAACCAATCCAAAGTGATTAAAGTATGCGATTCATTGGCAAAAATTCTATAACTTGTTTAATGGCGATAAACTATGGTGATTCTCTTTATATTTATGAAAATAGGTTTACTTTTATTAATCAAAATTCATGCATAGAAAATAAACGTTGCTAGTCAGCTGGGGCAGTCAGTTCTCGACGTGTGTAAGGCACATAAGAGTAGATAAAATGATAATGTGATTTTTGAAATAACATATCATTGCTTGATAAAAATATTATTTAATGGTTAAATTGTTAAGTAGCGAAGATTACATGTTCATTATAGATGCATTGTAACACCGCTGCTGAGTGGTAAACATGCTTTTCATCAGATATCAGATGAATCTTGTTTACTCACTTCGAGTCTGAAATGTAAATTACTCAATCTACATATACCTCGTAAGATATCCTGCACCAAGACGGGAACTCCAATCATCTTAGGATGGAAATACCACCAATCATCGCAGAAATATTTTATAAAAGTTAATTCTACTTTACTGGTCCTTAAAAATTTCTTTATTAACTCAAGATTTTAGTTACATTTCTCAAAAATATCCTAATTCATCTAATAAAATTTATCTAAATCATATCATTTATTTCGCTTAAATAAATGTATACAAGGTAAATATTATTGTTTTAAAAATAATTCAGTAACTTGATTCAATAGAACGAGATATTCTTCCCTCTTATATGAGAAAAGCGGAGAAAAGGCAGTATTATAAGAGGGGTAGTATATAAGCAGAGGATCAGAAAGGAGAAGAGAAGACAATATAGTGAGGCTTCGGGGACAACTCTACAGCAGTAATATTCTAGACCACTATTTCATAAGCTTAGAATTTCTTTACTATTTCAGTTTCTAAGCTACGTTGAAATTGAATTCAAACTTATAACAATACCGAAAAAGGCTGCGATAAAGGCAGATGCTCCTAAAATGTATATTCAGCAAAGAACATTTATGTTATTAAAATAGTTTTGTATAACTGTATAATGATCCAGAGTAACTACATTTTACAATTTTTAGCGATTTTTAATATTTTATTTTTGGGTGGAAAGATTTGCCACAGCCAGGATGCGAAATCAGGTCCACCGCGTAACATGCGCGGTACGCTGCCACCGGGCCAGCGAGTTCTCATCCAAACCGAGTCAATTCTCTGTCTTCACTGACCTCTTATATTTATTCCGAAATCGAACATTCGAAAAGGGCGTAGAACATTCTCGTAAGATCCAGAACATGTATTTCTACAGTTATTTAACAAAAAGTCCAGAACTCTTTTCATCACAAAATGATTTGATTTTGTTTCACGTTACAGTAAGTACTTATTACATAATACCTAACCTCTATTTTTTAATTGTATGTTGTATGTTAATTGTATATTGATCGATGAGGAATTTATTGTTACAATATTTTGATCATGTTTTAATGATTGTAATACATTGTGACTTTGTCACTCTCCTATGTGATGTGAAATAGATATGTGTGTTTAAAATCTCTCATTAGCCGCAAAACAAATGATTAGTTATCTTAAATTCCGAGGATGATTCTGGAACGCCTTATGCATTAGGTGACGAAAATATAATAATCTTTACATACCTATATAAAAATCTCGTGTCCCGAGGTTTTTTCGGGGGTAAAATTAGAAACTAATTCACCGATCTTTATACAATTTGGCTCATTGTGTGTAGCTTTCTCCAACTTAAAATATAGGATAGTCTTTATCGCGATTCTTGGCCTCAATATTTATTTAATTTCAAATTAAATGCTTATTATACTATAATTGAGTGTGATTAGTTGCAAGTTCTATGAATTTCTTACAAATGGAAGTGTAAGTTGATTTATTGACATAAAACATTTTCTTTCGATAGTTAGGATGGAAACGCATAAATCTATTTTTTCCGGCTTGGACTAGGAAAATCCGTGTTTTTTCCATGGGCAATTATGAGTCGCCTTTTCACCAATCGGGAAAACATAAAATATATTTGTTTTAGCAAAAGACAGGTTAACCAAAATCTTTGTGCACCTATTATTAAAACCTCCTGATACAATATCTTATATACATATCATCATCTGTTGTATTCTAAATGTAATTAATATGTATTATGGTAATTTGGTACATTTTTGCTAACTGCCTATTGTAATTGTACTAAACCGTGTTCCAATTATATTCTTTATTAGCTCCTTTTACATGTGTCATTCATTAACACACTATGGTCAAATATAAGATGTTAAAAATAAAAACTTTAACCCTTCTTAATATTTTACCAAAAATTTTAAATTTGGCGTTAATTTAAAATTGTTTAGGTAAATCTTTATCAGTGAATTTTGATTTGACCAGTATTTTTATTTTGATTAGTGTAGCAGCAAACGCGTGGTAGGGTCTG
Organism: Aelia acuminata; assembly: GCA_911387785.2. NCBI lineage: Eukaryota > Metazoa > Arthropoda > Insecta > Hemiptera > Pentatomidae > Aelia > Aelia acuminata. Next base: position 163,492,585 of record OU426978.1, on the reverse strand, counting down.
CTCGTCATGATATATATATAAAGTAAAATGGTCCAGTAATCTCGAAAAATGTTAAATCAGGACTTCTTAGAATTTTTTATTCAATATATCAATTGGCTCTTGATTCCTTTCAATTTGAGATTTTTACTTTAATATTTTCGTGATTTATTATACATTTTTGGACTAGTAAGCTAACATTTTTATTCCTTATTCTTGTATATAGGTTTTAGAGAAACAATGAAATACTGTGTACATTGCTCAATAGATGAAATACTTATAATTATGAAACAATTAGTATGAAGTATTATGTTTATCCTAAAGTAAATATTTAATAAATAAAGATGAATACCTTTAATTAGTAAAAGTGAGGCTATCCAAATTATCTAGTAACCATTATAATTACAACAAATTATTATCTATTCAAAGTTTTTTATAATGTTTGGTTTTCTCTAGTTTTATATTTATTTACAAAATAGTGTTATGACGCCTACAGACGGTAATGAGATTAATGATGTAACTGAAGTAGAGAGAACAGAGTTGGGAGCTAACAGGACAGCTGAAATATGTTAGGTGATATATGGTGCGCTGCTAAGGAGCCCTGTCTCATACCTTCCCTCCAAAGTTAGAACTTGAACAGGGAGACTTGTTTATTTGTTTTACATAACTTTAAGACTTCCTCCCTCCAACTTTATCCAGATTAGAAACCTTCGAGACTTTTAATAATATAGTAATTTTACTATCAATATAGTATAAACAAGCATTGCTTTAGAAAATGATTAGCTTTATCTATTCTTAATTAATGGCAACACATTTTATGAACGATTTCTGTTATAATTAAAGTATTTGTATGCTAAATCTTAATGTAATAGTTGTTTTAAACAAAAAATGGGAAAAGGTTTTGTTACGTTAAAAAAATATTAATTGGTTATAAATAAATAAAACAATCGTAACAAAAAAAGGTGATAGCTCAGTGGAGACGGGCGGGTTCTTAAATGACTATTGATTAAAAAAATTGAAATAAATTAAGGGGCGCCACGCTATTTATTTTAAGGAAATAGCGAAAACCTAAAGCAATCTGAATAAAAAAGGATAATTTAAATTTGATAAGTGAAGATTACCTTAAAATCTCGGAGAGGGCTGTACATAAAATACAATTTGCAATTTACACTTATGAACTACTTAATGGTAAGTTAAAAAGAAATTGAACAAAACAAATTAAACTCAAATAAAAAAACTTTTAATTTAACACTATATTTACACTACGATATTAAAAATAAAATTTACTCACAATTTCTGTAGTCAGGCCTGATCAAAATCTAACTCTATTCACACAACTAGAAACAATTTAAACTTATAACTATACAATAAAAAAAAAACAAGGTTTAACAAAGAACTTAAAAGAAAAATATCTCCAGTCTGTTCTCTTAACTCGCCTGTCTTCTCGTAGCTTTGTTGCCAGTAGCCACTCGGCTTGGCGATTCTCGTCACCGGAATCTCTTCCGTGAACGCCACTATTCTTCAATTCTCTGATATTTAGCGATATAGACCACAACTACGTTAAACACTAAAACAGTCTCATTTCATCATCACTCGTCGAACGCTAGCGAGCATCTCTTGTATTTTCCTTCGTTGTTTTTAAAAAAAAACAAATGCCTTAATAACAGCTGTTTTTCAATTAATTACTTCGGTCCCGTCTCTTCTTTTAAAATAAAACATAATTATTTTTATAGCTAAATAAAAAAATATTATATCAATAAAAAACTAATACAAAGCTTTTAAAACAACACATATTTTAATTATATACAAAAATATATTAAGCCCTCTTCGATTATTACTTAATGAGTTTTATTAAATAAAAAAATTGTTTTTTTGTTTATTTATTTTTCGTTACAGTTTGCCAAATTGATTAGTATGGCTTTCATTTCATTTCATTAGATATAGCAATTTTAATTTAACCTATTATTAAGTAACTGCCGCTTAATACAACCTATGTGGGATTCAATTTTATCTCTCATTATTTTTACATATAATGAGAACGCTTAAAATTGGCCAAACATACAGCATAGACATATTTTTTACATATTTATTTTATTTTTTTGATTCCCTGTCCTCTCTTTTTTCCCGGTTAGAAAACGGAAGATCGATGAGGAGTTGTTCGAATTTTGAAATCGGGTCATTAGTGGTAGGGTTGGAAAAATACATAGGCAATGCAAAGAGTTTTTAATTAAAATGTATTTCATTTTATTTCCTTATGAGGAAATAAAAAGAAGTATAAATTAATTTCTTAATTTTTTTATGAACTAGATCTGGTTTGTACCTATTTGTATTCTATTTTTGCCATTGAATGTATTATCTTTACATTTATGCCTAGTTTATAATTATTTTGTACATTTGCCTGCAGGAGAGAGCTAAAGGCTTTAAGAGAATAAAGAATTTGATCTCCAAGCGACATTACTTACCTACTAAATTCCATTGTCTATATTCTTAACTATTATACGAAATTTGGCGATATCGATTCTAGATTAATTTTCGGGGGGAGCAGAGATTAATTTCAATTTTGGGTCGAATGGAACCAGCCGTTCATGAAGTAGAGGTGGATGTAAGATATTGTCTGAGCGGAAAGTATTGTACAGGTATTGAACGAAATACGACAAAAGGAAACAGCAGCAATTTTTTAAAAAATCTATAAATTTCATCTATAAATTAATTCAAATGTGTACAAGAATTTTTTTTTCGTTATATACTGAGCTTACAGCAAAAAGTAAAAAAAAAAAAAAATTCGACATAATCTGCTACTTTTTATCACACAAAAGGAATATTTGTCTCAATAGAGACCTCATTTCATACGAATGACAGTTAAATCCTCTTGATAGTTTTATAACGGAATTATTGCTTAGCACATGCCCTAGAAAATTTAACTACCATGCCATACCAATAAGATTACATAAGTTTCGCTTCATGGGGCTCTAAAATTTTTTTTAATCTCGATATTGGACTTGAAGCGATGTTATTAGGATTGACCATAAACATCCTCTTTTTCTGGTTAGTGGATCTCTTAAACTTTACAGCAAATGCCGTTAACCACTAAAACAAAGAAACTAATAAAAACAACCATCTCGCGCACATTTCTCATTCATATATTTCCTCAAGCATATATCGCCAAAAAAAAAAAAGAATGAAAGAAAATAATCTTAGATAGACAATTGAGCAAAATGTAATACGTGATGATTTTCGTACTCAATATTGTATGAGATATTTAAATTCTGAGTTGTATAATGGGATTGTATAAGTCCCGTGTTGTGTAAGTCGATTCACTGCTTCTATACTAGAATTATTGTCGTAAGAGCCTAAGACGATAAGGAAACATTACGTATTAACTTAAGCCATTCAGGGAGACTATGAATAAAACCAATAAACCATTACGGGAACAACTTCGCTATGTACCTTAGGTCAGGAAAGACTTCTGAGTCATTTCTGAACGATTTTGAATGTGATACACAAAATGGATTTAATATCTCATAGGTTTATGAACATAGCACAATGTGATTCAATTTGGATTCGTTCTAAATTTTTGTTTGTTTTTACTTTTAGTTATTCTTACATCAATATTACTTTTAACAATTGTATCTCTTTATTTACTGTATCATCTAGATTTATTTACCACTAATACCATCAATGATATAAAAAATACACCTCGAACTGGCCTTAAATAATATTCGAAATCAGACATTGTTTCGAAATGTTGTGTCAAAAACGGTTTCTAAAGATTTATTCACAATATGTTACGACAAAATTTAAAAGTGATATACTCGTATGTACACCCGCTCAAATCGGTGACATACAAATTCGATTGCTGGCTTGATATATACTTTAGACTAAATTGAAAAGAAAGACCGAAGAACTACTGTAATGGAGTGACCTGTGGTATAGTGGTCAGCATGGTAACCTGCAATACTAAAAGACCGCGTGTTCACGTCCCGCGGTGGCCCTAGGATTATTTTGAAGGGTGTAAAAAATCCTTGGCCATGCCGTCCCTCGGATAGGACGTAAAATGGAGGTCCCGAGCCTCTACGATGTCAGGTACTTGTTAAAGACCCCTATCCTAATTATACCTGGATTGGCAAAATTTAGGTCTCATAAAGACGATAACGATAGGTGGCATAAAGTGACTTCAAACAAACAAACAAACTACTGTTATAAATACGACTTATAAATAAACTTAGATTTCCGATTAAAGTTAGGAAAGATATGGTTACGAAACTAAAAATACAAATAAATACATGAATAGATAAATTAGGTAGTAATGGAAAAAATTGCCGCTGGTTACTAACTTTCCCAAGCCTAGTAATAATATAGTCTTTTTCGTCACTATTCTTGATTTCCCCATATGTGAAAGGTAAAAAAAAAGAAATGAACTCGTCAGGTTGTTTAGCTTATCATAATAATGGCCAATGGGGCATACATTTTTCATGATTTGATTGAATTATTCTGAGCTGTAATGGAATATTCCTGTATTGTGTCAATTTAATTTTTCCCTCAACTGTAGGTAATTGCTTACGTTATTTTATAAAATAATAATAAGCCCAAGGTAGTTTAAGCTTCCCATCTGAGGAATTCACTAGGTTTTTAAATTATTTCTAAGGGTATTTATTCGCAGACCTAAAGTAAGGTTTTAATTTTAATTGGAACTTTAGACTAAAAGTGAAAAATAACTTTGTTACTTTAAATATCCATGATAAAAACTAAAAAAAGGTTAGGCATAACAGTGAAAAGAGAAGCTGAGTAGACTGGTTCTATGTAAAGAAAATATAAATAGTGGGAGATCCGCTGATGGTGGCGTAGTCTAACGCAAACAGTGGTCCCTGCTGCCACAGCTGCTGAGTACGATCTTCTACCCCGCCTCTGATCTGCTCAGTATATCTTTCTTTTTTTTCTTTTTTAATTCTAAGTAATTGTTAAACATTTAGAGTAATTTTTATTCCTCATGGAAAATATCAGTCAATCTTACAGAGAGAAAATATTCTTTTTATTTCAAATTTAATATTTAGAATTGAAGAAAAGAGTGCATGAAGGTGTTGTGTTAAAATTCAATTTTCATTATTTCAAATTTTTGAGAAAATTATATAAAATTAGCCTTTTTTTTATTTTGTGTAATTTCTAAAGGAATGATGTATTTTTGCAATATGTAGCCCAGAAACTTGACTATCAACCTTGACGTGTTTGGTCCTTTAGAGAGTACAGATAGTTTGGAGAAAGTATCTTAAACCTCACAAAGCTGAAGACCATTGTCTCAATGGTACAGCAATAGGGACCCATTGCTAGGTAACCAATACCATTGGGGCCAATTCATTGATGTTCAAGGACAGTGGCAAATCTGCCTAGAACCAGGAGTTAGGGGTGCTTACACGTCAGCTTGCCCTGGGACCTTTTGTTATCTTTCCCTGTCCATGGCTCCTGTTGACCTGCCCTAATATATAGAACCCACCCTATTAACATGATCATCCATGGTTTAATAATTCATTCAAGTGAGGAAGTCACTTAACTTATATAAAATTTGGCAGAGGCTTTATCATGACCCCTACCCCTCACTTGTAGTGCTTAAGGTTGCTTAAGCCGTGACTGAAGGTGGGTTGGAGGAATATGGTGGCTCCGACTTTGAACTGCATCATTCGAGTATAGGGTGCTTTCTGGGGACTCGGATACCCAGCTACAATGACCATATAGAAGGAAGTAAGTATCGGGTATTCAGAGGTAAGCCTCCCCCGCATGGTATCGGAACCTTTCATGCCGACAGAAAAGCATGTTGGCAACCATCTAGCGAACGGTTCTGTCGCGAGTTACGCGAGCGTATCGATGTGTTTCTCACGAAGCTGTGCAAGTCTTAGCTGGAGGAGTATATCTCGGCCCTGCCCACTTCAATCTTGGACAAGGGAATCAAGCTGTGCCTTGAAGCAAACCGGACTCAGGAAATAAAGCCGAAAGTTCAAAAATGGGCTGGGATAGCTTAGCGTGTTGGAGCACGTTTTAGCATGCTCGAGCCGAACGGCGGGTTGACTTTTATTTCGTGGAAGCCCTAAGGAATAAATCTCGACCAACCCACCACGGTTAGAAAAGGTTGGTTACACCTGTAGAGTAGCCCCCGTATTATACACATGGCCATGTAGGGGTACCGAACAAAAAAAAAAAAAAAACTAAAAATGAACAAAATTGTAAGCCAATAGTTTTTATGTTACTATAGCAGGGGGATGCTAAGCAGGCATGACTAACATCCAACTGCTCCAAAAAATCCGTATTGCCTCAGGAGTGTAAAAATACCTAAATAAATAAAAGACGCTCTATAAATCCAAATCACGATACTCAATATATATGATACATTGTTCATTATGTAGTATGTGTGAATCGCCTCCAGTTGGCTGACGGGTCTAACATATCCGCGGTGAGAGCTCGGACTGCGTGGCCTTCATCGACGGGTCGTCTCCTAATCGAGCGGTCACCCATCTGATTAATAACCACACACGAAATTGCTTAGGTTAGTTTACCTATTATAAGCGTCTCAGCCCAATCGGCTACTAAACTAAAGGGGTCGGGGATCCTTAAATGAATTTATTTACTAAATAATAAGAAAAATTTCAGAGCGATATGTTTTAAAAATTTTACGAAAAAAATTTATTAAAAAATTCAGAAATCATTCATTTCATTATATACGGATTCAATAAGTATTCACAAATTCGTACTGACTTTGAATTTTCAGTAAATATTCTTTAGAATAATTGGAGAAAATTATTGAAACAAGTACACTATAACAAATATATAATAAATATATGAGAGTTACAGTCGCAGCCAGGAAGAATTAATTCACAAATTAAAAATGTTACGATAGTCTTTAAGATATATTGTCTAAAAAGGAACAGTATAATTAAAATATAATTATTAAATCTTTTCTGCGCATGTTCAAATTATGCTTAAATTATTTTCGAATAACTCTAAAACTATGCATCTTATAAAGTATTCTTGATGATTAGAAAATATTATATTTAAAAAAAAATCGGAATGAATATATAATAATAATAAGGCAAACAATTATTTTTATTAGAATTAATTGATCATTATTATTCAATTTATTTTTTGAAGACAAGTGATATTCATAATTTATGTAGTTTATGATTATTTTTTTAGCTTTATGCGGTGTCTTTAAAACTACCTAGTTAATTATACATATAGTAAGTTATAATAACATATAAATTAATTGGTTCAATGGTACCATAAAGCATTTCTTAATAAATTACCTAATGAAAATGTCTTCATTTTCTCATTTCAAGATCAGGGATATTATGCACATAGAGAGGTGAACTGTATGTTATTCTTGGTAGATATTGCTTGTCACATTGAATAATGATTGTAAACATAAGCTATAAAATCATAAGTATTTCAATAAAATGCGGATGTAAAAGATCAATTATTTCATTTATAGATGTATGCTTAATGTACCATTGCTTTATGGTAATACCTACTGCTAAAATCGAGAAATAGACAGTGACTGGGGATTAATCGAAGAATGGAATATCTAATGCGCTGTAGTTCATGGAACAATACCCAAAAATCTGAAATATCGGCTATCTGCCTAATGCTTCTCTCACAACACATTCTCTCTTACCACCTCCTTTCTCTTACCACCCATAGTACACGGTCCCTAATAAAGTCTGAACTCATTAAATAACAGGGTAGTTTATTCGCCATTTTATCTCTACCGTGGGCTTGCATTTTAGGAAATATACAGCCTGGATTACGGTTCTGTTTTTCCTCGAGCTGAATTAGCTCTGATTACAAAGTGAAAAGTTTTTACTTTTTTTTTCATCCTCTACTTTTTACACTATTTTTTAAACTCTAATTTATTTTTAGTACTGTAGACTGCTCATGGCTTAAAAGAGTTTTTAGGTCGCTAAAACTTTTTCGCTCTGCCTAGTGTATAAACATGGGATAATTACGACGTTTCGTAGGGTAGCATCAGCATCAGCAGCAATAATTTATAATAAATAAAAAATCGTTTGTGATGCCCGCGACACTCAACTTTAACTTACCAATCTACTTAGAGTATAAATCTAAGTATTTCAATAAATGTGTTAAGGTTATATAGTATTATCATAGGAAAGAGTATTTTCCATTTATATTAACAATTCATTACTTTTAAATTCATTATTATTTAATTTTTGTTATAAGGGGCCTAAAAATAAACCCCAATTTCATCAGTAGTCGAGTTTTTTTTTTTCCGCTAATGTAAATATATAGTGAATGGGAACCGATCTAAAGGGTATTTTCGGCTCATAACAGAACTAAAGTTTATAAAGTGAAATATAATTATTATAGACTAGCTGACCCGTGCGAAGCATTCGCATTCTAACCTGCTTAAATCCCACTTCATTAAAGTACACAAATTATAGTATATTTAGTACCGTGAAGTGCGTATTTATTTACATCTTTTCACGTCTGGATTTTAAATTCGTATCCACGGGATATGAAGAAACGTCTACGTCTTAATTCGTTGTCTCCCGGGAACATTTCTTAGAATGGAACAATTGATTTTTATTTTTAACTTAGTTTCTGCTGTCTTGATTTTTTTTCAGAGAGATCCTACACTTAGCATAAAATTTCAACGAGGGAAAATAATTTTGTTCATTGTTGCTGAAAAATAGTACAATCATCATAGCATTCGTTGTCAATACCATCACCTCAAGTGGGCGCTTTCCCGGAAGAAAAATTCCAGTATTCTAGCGAGGGGATTTCAAAATACAAGAGGGTAAAGCAAACAATGAAGGACCTCTGAAATAGGGTAGATCTGTTAATGATTTGGTAAAGGAATGTGCGACAGAAATACTTCATACGGATGGAGGGAAGAGCATCCCTGATTCAAGATAACAATAAGAGAAAAGGCCTCGGGGGCCCAAAAAATCTTATGAAGCTATTCATGATTCTTCTTAGTCTTCCCGCGAGATCTGCCGAAATGAAACAGTATACCTCGTAGGAGTAATGAATGTGAAGGAAAATAAAGGAGGATACTATGTGTATACTTATCGGTGTTCATAGGAGATGGCGGAAGCCGTGCTCCTGCCAAGTCGGAGTATTATTTTTCTTCCTGTTTTTGTTTTATCATGGCTGAGCTGTTCGACGCCACAAAGACTTACGCCATGATTTAGGGTTAATGTAATCAATATGTTTTTGGTAGCATCTTTGAAATCAAAGTAATCAACTTATAATGAATTAAAAAAAAATATCAGTAGTGAAATGGTCCTAAATTATAAAACAGTGTCGAATAAAAAGGATTATATGGACGGGCCTGAGGTGCAGCTGGGAACAGGAAAGTTTCGTTTTTCTTTCCGTCGAGGATTCGCGAGGGGAGGGTAGTTAGGGCAGTAATTGGAACGTATATAATTGGAGGGAGTACAATTAGAATAGCCCTTGTCATGGTCCAGTAATCACGTTTCTGTGGCTCCGCTCACATCATGGCTACGTCGTAAATAGATATCACCTAGGAAATCTCATTGTATATTGAATAATAAATTTTAATAAATAATAAGTCATTGATTAAAATTCTGAATAATTTTGTCAGACATTTATCACACTAAAATTCCTATCCTATCTTAGTCTAAATAATATTAATCTATTAGGGAACATTTTATTTTATATTGGAATTCAAAATGCTTAAGGCGTGAAGTTTTGTTAGATAGAAAAATGAGAGAACGTGCAAAGGCATTTTAAAAAGTATTGAATTATTTAACTAATTTTTAACTCACCAAAGAATGATAACAAAATGCGTTAGAAACATGTTTTCGAAATAACGTAATAATCCTCCCCAAATCAATAACTAACTAATTGTTGACTGTTGTCAATAAAAATCTGTTGATAACTTATTTATTTAAAAATAGGGGATAGAGACTTTGAAATTGAAATCTATTGAAATCTGCTACTGTTTATTGTATTTGGTATATTACAAAAGTTTCAACCTCCATGGCCGTCTTCAGTGTTTCTTAAATTACTGCATCATACTGTATTCTAATCATATTTAAATATGATTAGAATGTAGTATTTACATATGATTAGAATGTAGTATAAAAACATTTTATAAAAAATCTGGTGCGTGCGCGCAACACACAACTTTCACTTACCAACTTACTTAGATTAGAAATTGACGTGTTTTGCTAAATATCATTTCCCAAATTCACACATTTTTCTACATTCATATCTTATTTTTGTTAATCGTTAAAGCCGTTTTTGAGTAAATAAAAAAAGCACATAAAAATGATACAAAATTTATTAAGTAAAGTGCCCCCTCCGGTTAATGAATTTTGATGAAATTTTAACAATCATATCTCGGGCATATAAATACATCAAATACCCAGTTTGATCAAAATCTTTAAAGCCGTTTTTGAGTAAATAAAAAAAACACGTGAAAATGATACAAAATTTATTAAGTAAAGTGCCCCCTCCGGTTAATGAATTTTGATGAAATTTTAATAGACATATCTCGGGCATATACATACATTAAATACCCAGTTTGATCAAAATCTTTAAAGCCGTTTTTGAGTAAATAAAAAAAACACGTGAAAATGATACAAAATTTATTAAGTAAAGTCCCCCCTCCGGTTAATCAATTTTGATGAAATTTTAACAGTCATATCTCGGGCATGTACATACATCAAATACCCAGTTTGATCAAAATCGTTAAAGCCAATTAAGAGTAAATAAAAAAAAACACGTGAAAATGTTACAAAATTTATTAAGTAAAGTCCCCCCTCCGGTTAATCAATTTTGATGAAATTTTTACAGTCATATCTCGGGCATATTAGTACATCAAATACTCAGTTTAATCAAAATCGTTAGAGCCGTTTTTGAGAAAATCGAAAAAAACCTAAAAAGTTATTAAGTAAAGTTCCCCCTCCCTTTAAGTAATTTTGATGAAATTTATGCTGTCACATCGCGGGCATATACCTACACTAAATACCCAATTTCATGATCGCACGGTTTATAGTTTTTGAGCTAGTCTGTTCACACACACACACACAGACACACACACAGACCATTTCGCGGGACTTGGTCATTTCGACTCAGGGGACCCCAAAACGTGTATTTCCGTTGAAAACCGGAAGTCGAAATTTTTCACGATCGCAATACTTCCACTTACTATATATTTCATATATAGGTAAGTGAAAGTAAAAAAATTAAACCGACTTCGAAACCTAGGAGCCAGTAAAAATAAATGCACTGAAAATTATGAAATAATTACCTTCTGATTTTTACGAATACACAGCAAAATTGAAAATGGTATAAAAAGCGGAGAAATGTAATTAGACGAATAATTTTATTTTTATTTGTACAAATACACACTAAGTAATTGTTATTAAAAATTGTGAAATTAAAATTAAATACTATGTTCAATACAACACAATCTTTTCTGAGGCGGGGCAAATATAAATGAAAAATTAGTAGGCATCAAAATCAATAGATGAGAAGAGAAGATCCATTTTACGATTTTCATAATGTCTAGTGTTAAAAATTTTAAATTTTGCGCCGCCTCCGAAAAGATTGTGTTGTATTGAACATAGTATTTAATATTTTAATTTCACAATTTTTAATAACAATTACTTAGTTTGTATTTGTACAAATAAAAATAAAATTATTGGTCTAATTACATTTCTCCGCTTTTTATACCATTTTCAATTTTGCTGTGTATTCATAAAAATCAGAAGGTAATTATTTCATACTTTTCAGTGCATTTATTTTTACTGGCTCCTAGGTTTCGAAGTAGGTTTAATTTTTTTTATAAAATGTTTTTATTTCATAATTTTTAGTTGGAGAAGATAACAAATGTAGAAAACCTTCAGTTGGGTAAAACAAATTTCGAATTTTTTTTACGCTTTACCAACTTCGTCTTTCCCGGGCTTTTTTATTATACATAAGTATATAAACAGTCACTTATTCAATTTTATGAGTACACACAGAAAAGTTGAAAAGCGGTGCCTGTATAATACAACTTTCAACACCCTACCTTCTACGATTATAATTGGAATTTTTTTTAATAAGATCAACGTTGAGTCAATTATGTTCGTTTAGATGAATTTTTGACTAAATTTAATAGCGAAGTACTAAGAATAATGTCCTTCGTAATAAAAAATAATTCAGAAAATAAATTTCTTCAATTCTAGTGGGGTAGCAATTATGATATTAAGCATTTCATGTCTGCCAAATTTTTGCTGATGGGACTTCCATACAAATAGGTTGTTTCTGGGAGATATCAACTTTTATTTTGCAGTTTTTATTGATGGATGAACATCAGCAAACATTGAAATTTTAATTTCTTTATTAAATGATGTAATGTCTGTATGGAGAAAGTGTCAAAGGAAAATGTTCATTAACTGGGAAATACAATACATAATACTTGTGTTAGTTTTTCAGTACTTGAGAGATGACTACCTCGAACGCGAAAAACCCCTAAACACATGCAATTTCATTTTCACTTCATTTCAATAAATAGGCTCTTAACATCACTCTTAGGCTCTCACGAACCGCAAACACTGAACTTATGACGGTTTGGCTTTTGAAAATTTCGGCAACCTTTAGAAAATCGAATATTTAAATTTCTTTCGATTTAATAAAGATCGATCGAAACCTCAAAATCAATAGAAATTGTCTTAAGACAGTCTGGCTCTTTGATAACGCTTTATTCAACCACATTTCAGTTAATACACAGCAAACAATTACAACTCACAATTTAGGCAAGTGGAAAAATGTAAAAAATCAACTAGAAAATGAATAAGTACCTGTCTTAAAGATTTTTATATCTAGACTCTCCTATCTAGACAATAGCAAAGCCTGTGTGTAAAAAAAAAATTAGACAATTAGCCATCATAGATGGAATTGGTGACGGAACAAACTAATATTGAAATTATTTAGCAGAACGTAAATTATTTCATAACTAGACATGCCCCTTATATGTTTTCAAGCCACATTGAGCTTAGATAGCAGATTTTCGTCTTCTCAAAATAAATGATTTGGCGCTGACAGCCTTTCTAATTTATTCTAGTTGCAGAAACAAAATTAGAAACCCATAGTAGTAATCCGGAAAACATAACAGAAGTGTCGCTCCATGAAGAATCGGCACAATATTTCATGATTACATTATATAGTAATATGACCGAGTGATTCCGGAAGAAGACAGAGGTGCCTGAATGTTAAGGCCCCCAAATCAACTGAAAATAAGCTTTTCCAGGAATTATTGTATTCCTTTTTAACGTGCATAGCGAGTGAAATTCGGAAATCAAAATCTAATTTAAACAATAATGGCTACGATTTTAAATTCAAACGAACCTTGGGGAACTTGAAGAATTCTTAATTTCTGCTTTAAAACGATTATCATTACTCAGTCTTTCTTGGAATTCCACGAATTTCGTGGTCTTATGTTTATGGTGTCCAACCGTCGATTACATCTGAATTAAGAAGGTTTACTGTTACCGGTGAATATATATATTTTTCGGATATTAAATATCTTTATTGAAATCTACTGTTGAAAAATTAGTTAAGGTTATGCATAGATTGGTTCCAACAAGCACTTAAAACACGTCGATAAATAATAGACTGCTCATGTTCTCCCCCCCACTCTTATAATTCTAAATTTGATTGGTTAGTTTTCCCACATGATTCATCCAGCATTAAAACAATATTGAGATTTGTTAGTTACCAATTAGTTTACTAGCTTGTTGGAGCACACCTTATGTTATATATGCCATATGTTTTTCCATTAAGTAAAAGTTTTTAGTGATAATTAAATATTTATTTTCATGTTTTTTGCCGATAACTTCTTAAATAAATTAAGAACCCAAAAAAGGTTTTAATGGGACCAACTTGGGAAAATACTCTACAAGATGCAAAAGGTTTCGTTCCAATTGGTCCATCCATCTCGGAGTAATCGGTGGACATACATAGAAAAAAAAAAAAAAAAAAAAAAAAAAAGTCACATACGTATCGAATTGAGTAACCTCCTCTTTCGTTCGAAGTCGGTTAATGATGCAGTAGGTAATTTAAGAAACACTGAAGACGGAACTAAATCGTACTCCAACCTACCCCCTGCTATCTACGTACCTGTTACTTACCCTCTATTATCTTATGCCATCCTTTCTTTATATTGTTGTTTGTTAAGTTACTGCTCTTTAAATTTCTTATTTAATTTATTTTCTGTTGTTGTTACTGTAGTAAAATTTTGGATGCGCAGCTTCTGATCCTAAACTATTTGTTGCCATTAAATGTGGCCAGGCAAGATTTCAACCGTAGTAGGGAACCTTGGGGGTTCAATTATCCCGTTCCAGCGTGCGAAGTGAGCGGAAGTCGAAAGCTGGGATTCAATAAAGTTGAAGAAAGCCCTTTTTAACAGAAAAGGACGAATAGAAGTTCGATTTTTCAATATTAATACAAATGCTCCTTATTTTATTAGTTATTAATAGGTCTAGTTTTATAAATTATTGAAAAATAGAAAATATAACCTATCTCAAATATCCTGCGCTGGATCTATCGAAAAAAGATTAAACTCTTATAATTGCTGTATGTTCCGGAGAAATGATTTGAATAACCTTTAAGCGTTTAGCGAATCTAGCTTTATTAGGAATGCTTTCTGGCTAATTGACGAATAGAAATTTTTTGAATGATTCACTATAAGATGCACGTAATTTATAATGTTTCATCCAACCCTGAAATGTCTTTCCAGAAATCCCAAATGACTGTTGTTCCTGACCTTATTAAAACTTTTATACAATTTAGAAGAATTTCCGATGTCCTATTGGAGAGGGAAAACACTCTTTGGTTTCCCTACATTTACCCCCAAAGCAAGTTCTTTAGAAGAAAATTTCGTAGTTGTGTATTCCTGTGTCCAGCAATATATAAATAAAATAGCTGTACTTAAATGTAGTCTTGATTCTTCGAATTACGTATTTGAGAATAAACCTTAGAAGTTCTGCAATATAGCAAAGCCACTTTTTTTGTTTAATATTCAATTTCAAATAGTCCATTATCAGACTTTTTAAGTTTAGGTAAGACATTTTTATCTTGAAAGAAAATGAAAGACATTTTGTTATTTATTACAAAACAAAAATAAATCAATAAAATTCATCTCTGTATCCATTATAACCTTATTAATAACGTTTGTTGCTGTCATTTGGTTTAATTGTTAAGAAAAATAAAAAGAATTATTAACTGTTTAAAGTAATCATTTGGTGATAAAAAGTAACTTAATGTGAAAAAGACCCCTTATTTTGTGTAATTTAAATTTATGATTCAGATTTTGGCCAATTTCTACAATTTAAAAAAAGATCCTGAATGTTTTTAAAGAGTCGGGTTAGCCTTCCTTAAAATGAGAAGTGAATTCGCTCTTTTTTTATTGTAATATTCTAAACAAAGTAATCCGAATTTCAAACTAGCGTATCGATTTGTACAACAGGATTTTTACGTTGTATATTATTTAAATTGGTTTGTAATCATTAAATTAAAGAAACAAATTACTTTATGTATGGTATATATTATATTTTTACACCGTTATTTTTACATTCAACATTTTTCCGACGAGAAATAAATATGGATATGTTTTCTTCGTAATAAGAAAGTTTGGTATAGCAGAAAAAAAAAAAAAAATCAGCCTTTGATTTTCGAATTCTATTATAAAGCTGAAGTGGCAAACGTTCAGATTTTTTATTTGTCTTTCTTTTGAATTTCTGGGAAACTCGAAAGAAAAACATAATTATCATCGGAAAAGAAGGAGAAGAAGATAAAGAAGAAAAAAATAGATGGAAATTAAATGCCTCTTGACCCATTCGGCGGAAGTTATGTAATTCTATCTAGAGAAAAGAGTTGGGGGGAGGGGGGGGGGGGAGATGTTTAATTTGGAAAGCAAACTGCCCCTGACGAACCGACCGAGTCTAAATTAGTGCCCTCCATTTTGTTCCTTGAGATGTTTTCGAAATAGGGAGGGGGCTCCCTTTTAATTATCGGGGAACGGCGGCAATTATCAACGTCTGATTGTGAATTAGTTCACTGCTTCTGCCTCCACGTTCAGGAATATTTTGAAAATAAATTAAATGAGGGATCATCATGAATAAATGAATCTTAGTTTTAAATGTTTATTTTTTGAAAGAGGAGGTTTGTCGGAGTGCACATTACATCCGTTTCAGATTCCAATTTGGAGAGGTGCACGGTGCTTGGAAGAAAGCTGAAACTCCCTAAAATTCAATCACTTCTAAAGAGTTATATTTATTTTTCCATCGTACCTAACTCGTTAACGATTCCTATCTTTTAATTATCCAGCATTCTTATGATTTTAAAACTTTAAGAAAAATAATGACACTGCTAAGCAGTAATTTCTAACACGTGTGAAAATTGCGTTCTGGCATATTAAGTAACCTGATCCCGGGTAGAGCTTCTGCAAAGACAGACTATGAAAAGATTTATCCACATTTTATAAATGAATTTCAAGGAGCCACGTTTCTTCCCTTTAATATCAAACACATATTAGGTTAACATTTAATAAACTTTAATAATTTATTTTTCTTCTACCGGCTCAACAGACACATGAAGCTGCCGTTGGCCTGCTCAACGGCTGCCAACCATCCGTCTCTATCTCCCGCAAGCGTGACCGGAATCTTCAGTTGACAAAGATCTTGCCCTACAGCATCCTTCCGTCGGCCCTTCGGCCTTCCCTGTCGGCGCACACCATCCAGTACATTTCTGTACAGCCTGCTGACCACCCGCTCATCACTCATCCTTAGTACATGGCCAAGCCATTTAAGCCTTTGTATCCATATATATATGATGAGATATTTAGGTCGTTATACAGCTGGAACAGTTCACAGTTTTTTAGTGTCCGACCGAAACCAAAATTTTAGCCGAAACCGAATTTCGGCCATAGACCTAGTTTCGGGCCGAAACCGAAACCGAAACCGAAAATTATTTACGTGTCTGTATTTAATACATATAAGTCATATTAATATCAATAATATCAATGAAGGCTTATAAAGTAATTTAACCCAATTATTCATTAAATAAGTGACCTTGTATACAAGAGTGGTAAAACAGGTGTATTAGTTAAGTTATAGGATCGAATCCCGGCCCCCTCCTTCCTAGTACGGCTGGTCCCCGCGGGATGTTAGACCATACCCCCTTAGTACAGTACAGCCCTAAAAGTTGAAGTAACAGTCTGATATTAATAAAAAATCATATTATTATGTATAAATAATAAATAATATAGAAAATCTTTCCATAATAAAGCCGATAGAATACAAAATGACGGCCTATTGAATACGTAAAGCTGTATATCAGAAGCTGTTTAATCTACTGAGTCAGTTTTGGTCTCAAATGTCAGTAGATTTAATCCAGTTTATAAATTTATAGAATAGTTTTTGGTCGAAAAAGTGCTTCTTCATGGTAAAAATTCAGGCAAGTTTTTGGGGTGTTATTGGTGAACCGCTGGGGAAAAGGGGGCTGCCAAGGTTGAAAAATTAGTTTTGCATCTGATTCCCATTCCATACAAAAACAAAGACCAAAATCTACTACCACTATTTGATGCAACTTTTAATGACATGGTTATTGACAAAAATATTTTTTTCAATTTTGAATTGAATATGTCATGCCGCATGACATGCCGACTAATTTAAGTTTAAGTATTTAGAATATATATTCTTATTTATGTTAATTTTTTTTTTTTTTTTTTTAGAAAACAAATTTCATTATTAATGAGGAGATGATTAAAAGCACCAAAAGGTTCTTAACGCGCGTAACGAATTCTCTATGAAGAGCATGCTTTCATTACATGTTAAGACTTGATGTGATTGAGGAGGACATTTCTGTTTATCACTCTCAAATTTTTGTCTCCACACCCAACTTAAAGTTTCCGATCAAGTACAGATACCAAAAGAATGAAAAAAATCTGGTGCGTGCGCGCAACACACAACTTTCACTTACCAACTTACTTAGATTAGAAATTAATTCGTTAATTGCCACTACTCAAAGTTATACATTTTTCCACATTCATTTCTTATTTTTGTTTTCATTTGCTCAAAAGAAAAAACTAATTAATTTTATTATTAAAAGTTTTTACTTGTGATAATTCGGCAATGCAAGCATAATACTCCAAGTCGTATTTTATAATTCTCTATGTTCTTGTTGAATATTTCATTTATTTCCCATGAAACAAATAATTCTCATTAAATGAACTGAAAATCTTTAATTATAACGCATTGGTTTGTCATTAAAGGCGTACGGCGCATGCGTGAGCTCAAGGTGTTTTATAAGTTGACGGAATATTTTTCTTTTTTTCTCCTGTATTTGTTTACTTGATTTTTTTCATATATCATATTTAGCCATTTCTTATTTTTAAGGCGTGATGAGAGACAGTTAATTTCTCAATATAAACTAAAACAAAGGTACTTCATAGGAAAACAAAAAAGGCACCTTCCCCATTTAAGCCCCCTCCGAACATTTTAATACTGATAAAACTTACCTGATATTATTTAACACCTAATTTTCATTAAACAAGACGAATTTGATCGAAATCATTAAAGCCGTTTTTGAGATAATCGAAAAAAAGGTAAAAATCCATGTTCTACCGAAATACAATACAAGTGTAATTAACTAAAATAACAGATACTCCCCTCTATTTAATTAAAGGGTGTTAAATGAGAATGATGAAAGAGATCGAGCTTACAAGCTGAAATCGTGTAGTCTTACTTCCTTCTTGGAGATAGCAGACACAGGAGCTAGTTTCGGCCTGGCCGAAACCGAAACTGCGGCCGAAACTGGCCGAAACCGAAACCGAAACTTCGGTCGGTCACTACAGTTTTTCCTTTGTCACCATTGACCATTTTCGCGTACTGCACCTAGAACTCTCCTCAGAATTCCTCTCTCAAACCTATCTAGCATGCCCTCGCTCTTCTTGTTGGGGGTCCAGGTTTCAGCACCATACGTGACCTCTGGCCTTATAAGCGTCTTGTATAGCATGAATTTGGTGTTTTGGCTAACAAGCTTACTTTTTATTAGCTTTGAGATGGCAAAATACGCTCTAATCCTTACTCTCATTGTTTTTTTAACATCTTCTTCCTCTTCTAGTTTGTCGTTAATACTAGAGCCGAGATATGTAAAGCCTCCGACCACTTCAAACTTTGTAGGCTCCTACTTCAAAATGCTCTGCATTTGAGCTTGATTTCCTACAACCATGATCTTGGTCTTTTACACTTTACTAATTACTTAATAATATTTTTTTTTAAATATTACTAAATGTAATATCATTTTAGGAAATCCAAATATTATCGACAGTTTTCCAAAGATTAGTTCAATGATTAAGGCGAATAGGACTGCAAGTGGATATAAGTAGTTAAGGATGAGTTATATATCTGTGATCCCAGTGAAAGCAGAATTTATCCTAAAATGGGTTAAGTAGCTAAAAAGAACCACGGACATGTTTTCTTCGTATTGAGAGTTTTTTTCTTAGTTTTTTTTTAAATGTACATAATTATTTTAATTTTTATTAGATGTGTTGTAATCGCTCAGTTAAGATTTAATAAAGGCTAATATTTTATTACTGATAAGATCTAATCAATTGGTTTCATGAACATAATCAATGGTCACTATTAAGGTATTTTTGACGAAAATGTAACGTTTGATATTGGAAACCTGATATTATAAAATACTGTTCAAACTTTAAAAGTCGAGCCCTAAAACGTAAGGAAGTTCGACTTGGCCACATATTCCCTGGGACGTGAGATTCTAATCTCTAATTCAACGGCGGCTATCACTGGAAGACATGGAGGGTGGTGAAAAGATTGATTGGTGAATACCCCAAAATTTCGATACAATAATGATTAGTGGAATATATTTACAAATATTACTATTTTAAAATGCACAGTAGGTAAGGTGTTGATGTTGCTAACTAAGGGCATGGAAAAATCACGAGGATATCCAGTAGAACAGCAAAACTGGTCAGAGATTTGTATAACTTAGATTGATGTTACTACTTCCCTGTAACAGTGTAAAATTATTTTTCCGGAGTGGAAATCTTATTCTACATATACGAGATCCCCCACTGAGGAAACTCCGTCGATCAGTAAAAAAACTAAGATGTAGTCAATTCAATCGAGCTCTCTTCAAATCTCGTTATAAAGAATTTAAAAACTAACTCAAAATTATTTCTGATATTTTGTCCTTAAGAAAGAAAAAAGCCGGCCCTTCTGGATTTGAGTTAGAGGTGAAAAACTGGGTGCAAATTTTAATTTATTGTATCTAGCAGCATTAAAATATTAATGCGGCTAGATACCTACGTTCAGAGAAAAATGTGCCTCAAAAGTTTAAACTTCACTGTTAGAATATTACTGACAGGTCTGCCGGACCATAGTTTTCAGGCGTACCAGTGTATGACATATCCCTAGTATGCGAGGACTTGTGAGGAAGAGTTAAAAGGGGGGGGGGAGGAGATAAAGCTATATAAAACACATGAATAGAGCCGATGGCCCCAAACGAAAAATATTACCCTCATTTTGTCAATGTATCTCAGCTGTGAAATCTTTCTCATTTTCACATCGTTCCGATATTTGTTTTGTTCTGTTAGGTTTCCTTTGAAATCGGACATCTGAGTGATCTATGGACCACAGCTTGCCGCAGGATGTCAGTCGTTTGTTCTGCGGATAGATTGCAACCGCCATCGATCTCGCCATCTTTTTTCACGCTCGTTTGCTTATACTTGTATATTCGATCAACAGATTTTTTTTTCTTCTATATAAATCTGCCTTGTACTCCCAATTCATATGTTTGACTTGTTAACTTCAAACATTTCACATTTTAGTTTATTGTTTTCATTTTAAGTGCTCTAATGAGGACCATTCAATGAAGATTTCCCACAACTTGGGCAAATTCCAAAATAGTCGGAACATTGCATTTGCTTACCGACCAACAAACACCTTTTAGTATTAATACAAAAGATAGTCCCTATAACATATATTGCAGTGTTTTCTATTTAAAAACAGCATATAATAATATAGTATGTATACTCAACTCTCATGTAATATTTACAAATAGAAATAATGAAATAAGCATTCTATTTAAAAAAATAATAATTAAGGTATTTGAAATTCTATTTCTATTTTTTTATTGTTGAGTAGTCATAAAGACGTTACTATTATTATACTATCCCTCTTAGTTTATTAATCATATCTTTGTAGTTTATTATATACAATGATTTGTAATGATAGATAAAAAGAAGTTTAAAAGAAGTTTTCTTTTATAAATACCTAAACATTTATATTATTTAATTTTATTTTTTTCTCTTCTAATCTTTTTTTCTTTTTTAAGGGTTGATAAAAACCTGTATACGCTAATGAAATTATTAAATGAGTAAATAATCACCATAATTATCGAAGGCCAGCGTTTGGCTGTGTAGAATGAGCGAGGTGTGAAATTAGGGAAATATCTGAATACTACTTTCAGAAAAAACAAATTAAAAGGAATGATTTATTTTTCAGACGAATTTTATAATGGAATCTAAGTATTTGTAATTATTGAAAATGTTTATATTTTTTTTTTTTTTTTTTAGTTTGGATTATTACGATTATTTACTCTTCGCAGGACCAGTTAAGCTAAATAATATTTCAGAATCAGTAGTAAATAAAACTGATATAGCTCATATCCGATACTCAAGTATTGTTAACGTAAACAAATAACCCTGAACAGTTTTGTTTCTGAATGTCTAATGGAAGCATAAGTTTGTTCTACTACCCATTTGGCATTATTTAATTTAAGGAAAAAATAAAGAAATTACCTTGCACTTTGATTAAAATATTTTATATATGTAGAAGCTACCTTGTAATTTTTTGTTTTTGTTTTTTCTAATTTCTACAAAGCCTTCTTTATTATTATAACTAACTTTATTATACCTCAGTGATAATTCGTTTGTTGTTAAATACCAAAATGAAGACGCTAAAAAGTCGTCCTTAATCCAATATTGAATTTTGAATTCAAAAGATTTAGTGTTTGTAAGTGCAGAATTCTGGAACCTTCAATTAAAATGACAATTTTAAATTGAGCCATTGGTATATTTAGATAAGTGATTTAAGGTTATAAATTTTATATATGATAATGAGTTACGGATTAGGTGTTTGAAAGTATTTCCTAGGTATGTTCCGAAAGTCGGTCAATCATCTAATTTACACATTTTGCTAATTAAGACCTTTCAACTTTGTAAAGCAACAAAAGGCTTAGAAATGCGCTGATAGGACGAAGGTGAACAAAAGGGGCATTGTAGTCATGTTATCCATTGGTTAGGACTGACAGAGAAAAGAAGCTGAATGGAGGAACAGGGCTAACCCTTGACAAACGTTAGAGTCCTGACCGCCGGAGTGACAGACCAGTTGGAACCAAAGTAATAAATCAATCCTTTTAGCAGCCTAACTCCCTGGATACTTCCACTAACTTCCGACTCTTACCGACCTTGACCGACTCCTAACGATTGTTTCCTCAACTTATATTGCCTGCTTCTTCCGGATTAGTGATCCATCAGCCACTGACAGATTCTATTATGGATCATCAATTTCCCTCCTGTCTCCGGAATTTCATTTTTGGAGTAACAGCTCACTCAACTTTTATCGAATGACATGTATTTAACTCCTGATCTTTTTTCTTTCTTCTTAATGTAATTTTTCAACATTAAATCACCTTTTTTCGCTATTGTTGGTATGTTTAAGACAATTCCAATGCATAGCTTTGCATGCAATCATAACTCCTAAAAACCTTAAAGCAAAAAAAAAAGAAAAGAAAACAAATGATACAAAGTGCCGCAGTGGCCGCATCAATCTTCATGCTAAAGTAAATCTTTGCTGCCCGACATATCGTCGATATCCGGTCTTTGGTCAGTAGGACCGAATACCAATGCCCTAATGTGGCTCTTTTCGTTTATGTTCACTAATTATTTCGGCTCACAGTACGGTGAATGACTCTTTCCCCCCCCCCCCCAAAAAAAAAAATTTCAGTGTAAACAACAAACAATATATGAGAGCGAAATTTGCTTTTAGAAGTTTCTACGCTTATAAAAAGAAAATTTTTGGTCCGTTTCCTGCTCCTTTTTGTTTTTACCTTCTATTGTTTAGGAATTGTTTGAGAGTATAATTCTCTTATATAGCATATTTTTTTTTTTTTTTTTTCGGTTGACTCTCAGACCTTGAAGATCTTTAGCCGCCTCAACTAGCCTATTCCACATCTGTCTATCTTGGGCAATGGCTTTCCAGTTCACCACTCGATGTTCGGTGGCTTCTTTCTTGATTACATATATCAGCCCATCTCGTTCTGGGTCTCCCTCGCGGTCGGGTATCGACCACTGCTGCATTCATCGTTATGTTGAGGGAGCCTGATGGTTTGCTTCTTGCCACGTGTTCCGCCCATTTTAACCTCTCAGCTTTTATATCGTGCGCTATCGATTGTTGGGTTTCCCCTATAATCTCTTCTTTAGTCTTTCTTCTCCAGAGTCCTAGCTCATTTTCCCACTTTGAGCCTACAATTGTTCTTAGCACCTTCCTTTCGAATATTTCGATTCTTGCTTGTAAGGTGCTGGTCAGTGTCCAAGTTTCGCACCCATACATTAGCACGGGTTTGATTATTCTGTTGTAGACCCTGATTTTCAGTGGGCGGCAGATTTTCTTAGATTTTAGGACTCGAGAAACCGAGAAGAAAGCACGATTGGCACTGGCTATTCGTTGATCGACCTCTGTTAGTTGGTCGTTTATAGAGGTTACTGTGGATCCAAGGTATTTGAAGTTATCTACTTTAGGGAAGGTATAGCTTCCTACACCTACATCGTCGATTATGTGTAGCTTCCGGCTTACTACCTTGTACTTCGTCTTACTTTGATTAACTTGTAAGCCGATGTCTCTCGCTGAAGTGATCAGGGAACCGGCGAGTGACTGAATGTCTTTTTTCTTACTTCCTATCACAGTCACATCATCCGCATAGGCGAGGAACTTATGCATTTTCCCCACGTGCACTCCCCCGCTTGCCTTGGTACATTCTCGGATAACTTTTTCCAAGGCCAGGTTGAACAGCATCGGGGATAGGCAGTCGCCTTGTCTTAATCCTGACTTCACGTCGAAGCTTTCTCCTTATACCAGGACTCGGCATCGGGATCCATTTAATACACGCCCGTGTCAATCGTACCAATTTCCCTGGGAAACCCAGTTCCGTCAGTATTTTCCAAAGACAGCTCCTGTCGACCGAGTCTTAGGCTGCTTTGAAGTCGATGAATAAGGCGTGCACATCTTGATTTATTTCCCAACGTTTCTCGAGTATCTGTTGATGAAGATCTGATCGAACGTGCTTCTTCCTCTTCTGAACCCTGCTTGGTTTTGTATGCGACAGGGATTAGTGCTATTCCTCTATAGGTTTTGCACTCGTACATGGATCCCTTTTTCAGAATTGGGCATATGAGATATGTGTTCCTTTGTGGGAACAAAGGGGGTGTTCCTCTCTCCATATTTTCAGGATGAGCTGGTGTAGATGGCTCGTCAGTGACTCACCCCCTTCCTTGAATAGCTCACCAGGTAAGCTATATATTCCAAGGGGTTTTCGCCGCTTTACCTTCTCAATCGCCATCTGTACATCCAGTAGATCCGGCTCCTCTACCAAATCGCTGGGATGGTTCTCAGCGTGGTCCATGTTCTCATCATCTGAGGGATCTTCCCACTGTTCAGAAGCTGCTCAAAGTAATCCTTCCAGATTCCGAGCACTTCGTCTTTGACTGCTGTCAGTTTGCCTTGTTTGTTTTTCATGAGTGCTCCTACCCCAGTATCCGGTTCTTTCTACCCTGATGTCAGCATAGAATTCACATATTTTACCGCCCTGTCAGTTATCTTCTACCTCCTTGAGCTTTTGAGACAAGAATTCTCTCTTTGCCTTTCTTAGTGTCTTCTTTACTGCTTTCTGAGCAGCTTCGTATCTATCTCTGGATTCTTTGTCTCTTTTGCCTAGGCTGAGGATCTTCAGTGCCCTTTTATCCTCCACATTCCTCCGTGTACCATTTCTTTGGTTGACGTTTAGCCTGGACTCCAATCACCTTGTTCGCTGTCTCCTTCAAGTCAATTTCCGTCCAGTGACTCTCAATTGGCGTACTCTCTAGGTCGAGAAGTTCGAATTTATTGGACAGCTCTATTTGGAATCGTGATTGGGTCTCCGGATCCTTTAGTTTTTGGATTTCATATCTTATTCGTTTCTGGTCGCTATCTGTCTTCTGGATTCGTCTAAGCCTTTGGTTAAACTTGACTACCACCAAGGCATGGTTCGAACCACAGTCGGCTCCCCTAAAGCTCCTCACATCTTGAATGGAGCTTTAGTGTCGCTTGTCGATCAGCACGTGGTCGATCTGGTTCCTCCACCTGTCCCCAGGACTTGTCCATGTATACTTATGAATCTCCTTATGCGGGAACTTGGTGCTGCTGACTACCAGATTCTTAGCTGCTGCGAAACTTACACATCTTACTCCATTTTCACTGCTCGTTTCCTGAAGACTGTGCGATCCAATAGTTGGCCGAAACTGACGCTCCCTTCCGATCTTGGCATTGAAATCCCCAATGACTAATTTTACGTCATACCGTTGAATAAGGTCGTACACTTGCTCAAGTTGCTCATAGAAATCGTCTTTCATATCATCGTCCTTGTCTTCGGTTGGTGCGTAAACGTTTATGATGGAGATGTTAAACCATCTTCCTTTGAATCTAAGCACACTTATCCGATCGCTAATAGGGACGAAGCTTAGGATTGATTTCCGAGCCTTGGGGCTTACTATAAAGGCAGTTCCTCCGGTAAAGTTTTGTTTGTTCCTCCCACTGTAGAATATCGTGTACCCATCGATAGTGAGTTCACCATCCTAACTTCTTGTACGGCTATTATGTCAGTAGCGTACCTTTTAGCTTCCTCCACTACTGTTTGGGCGGCTCCAGGTCTGTATAAGCTCCGAACATTCCACGAGGCGAGGCGGATCCTTTAGACAAAGCCGGGGTCGTTACCAGTTTGAGACTATCAGTTCCGAGACTAGTTTTTGGTTTCGTAATCAGTTGGATTTTTCCACAGTCGGGTGATTGACCCAACACATAACCCCCGTTGACCTTGGAGGACCTGTAATGAGACGTCTCCACTAAACTGACGGGCCTCATCACGCCCGGGGGGAGGGGTAGTTTGGACTTCGTGGCTTTCATCGGCGGGTGGTCACCGAACTGGGGCGGTCACCCATCCAAGTACTAACCACGCTCGACGTTGCTTAACTTTGATTACCTATTGCAATTGTCTTTGTCCACTCGGCCATCCCGGCCCCCATAATATAGCATAATATTAGCACCATTTTTAAACAAATTAAATGTCTTACAACATTGTTTTGTATTAAACTCAGGAAAGTTAACTGACGAAGATGCAGTGGAGCTCGAAAAATTCTGCCTAAAACCCTCCAGCAAAAACCTTTTGGTGTAGGACAATCCGCCTTTTGACAAATAAAATTAAATAGAATTAATAAACCACAGAATTTTTGTACACCTCTGGTCGCACATTTTTTTATTTAGATTCGATACTTTGCTATGGCATGGGGCATGAGATTAATCAGTTTAATTTTGTTACTACCTGAAAGAACATTAAACATAATATAAAAATTGGAAACAGGCTGACTCTGTCTTCTCTGAACTACCGATCTTCACAATCTATAGTTTGAACTGTAACAGTTAGTAATAAATACATTATTTAAAATTGTTTAATGTAGTTCTATATTTTACGAAACAAAAATCAATTCATAAACTGTTCACTATTCAGATTACGAAAATTAGCTTTGCTCTGTGCTTGACATCCATGCTCCACATTATTATATAAAAATGAAAAGAGTACATCGTTGATCATTATAACTTGCGTCCAATAAAGCTTTCATTAAACCGTGGTTGATAGGAAATTTAAGTTCAGCCGACATTTTTATCCCAACATGAAAGCTGTGATCTGTTCAGGTAATCCGCTTTCGTTCAATTCGTCGCACTAGTTTTTTTTTTTTATTCATCATTTGTCTTTTGATTTTTATAAATTTTATATATTTTCTTTTGTTCCCTTCAATTTTCGCTTACAAATACCTCAACTTTATTGGACCGTAGATATTTTTTTTTTTTTTTTGAAATTTTTCTCTCAAAAACAAGGAGCCTTTGCTCGTCAGTCCAAGTCTCAGAGCCTTTCATCAAGACGGGCTCAGGGTTTTATACAACCGCACTTTTGTTAGATGTACTCTTCCGTACTGTTCATGAGATGTGGACTTCTGAAGTGATGTATACATTTAGTTTTAAGTCACCGTTCTGTTACAGCTATTCACTGTTTTTAACGTTCCAATTGTTTGTTTGAATTTTTTTTGTTATCATTTTAAGTCGTTAATATAAATTGAACCCAAACTGGTGTTACAATATCATAAGGAATTTATTTCCATTTATATAATTATAATTATATTATATTATATTTTTATAACTATACCCTTCCTAGAGGAGTGTTTTTGAATCACAGATTAGCTTCTTAAACCGCATATTAAAATTTTGTGGCATTTTTAAATACAACTATATCTGGTTTAAAGTAAATAAATAGTATCTGGTTAGACTTATCAGAAAGATATGTTTGCAGTCAATTTTATTATGAAAAATAAAAGAGGGATTGCCATACTTTCCTTATATGAAGACGTATAGAGGTCCTGAAATATTATAAAGACTATGAGAGAGGTTTGGAGATTGATCCTGAGGAGAGGATGCTTCTCGAGGACGGCGGGAGCTCATCACCGCGGGCCGGGTAATACCGATCCATCTCTCCACTCGTTTGTCATATCTGTCACAACCTCGTCCTTCACCCAACTTCTTTCTATTTCTTCCCTTCTATCTTTTACCTCCTCTTTTTACTTACTCCAATTTCTTAACTTTTATAAACATCTTTTTTATAAACCTTTAGATATACTAGATACTTCAAAACAACCCGAGGAAATTTCTCGAATCAATCATGTTTTCAATTCAAATCTATTGAGTAGGAGTACGGAGTTCGGGAAAGGGTGCTTAAACAAAAAATTAAAGGTTGATTTAAAAATTTTTGGTCCAATTGGCTCGTGATACAAATTTTGAAAACCAACACAGAGGAAGACCTCAAACTGCTATTGACGACTATGATCTTAGACTTGAGTAGAAAAAAAAAAACCTTACCGCATTGTTACAGAACTTGAAGCCCATCTGGACCGACAGTTTCTTGACTCTTAAATACCATTGGTAAATTAAAACAAATGTTTACTATAAATAGATCTATCAGTGCCTCATACACTTATAGAGCAGCAGCTATGCATCTCACTGCCTATTAGCTAAAATAAAAACCAGTCTTTTCTAGAAAGGATAATTACTTTTGATTCAAATCGGATTATTCATGAAGACATACGTCGCGCAGTGTAAATGTAGTATTTAAATGTAAATAAAATGTAGAACAATACCTTGTTCTTTAAATTCGACATTTTACATTAAATAAGTTATTTTCAAATGTTCATATTTATTTACGTTTTATTATGTTGTTTTTTTTAAATAATATAAAACAAGGTTAATATTGATAGTTTTTATTTCAGGTCAAATACCGGTCATTCTTCTAAAAGAAACACTCAATGAGAGGTAAGCAATAATCATTTATTATAAATAAAATAATATAATTTAATATACAGTGGGCAGGGAGGTTTGGGGAGGGGTTGATTTATATCTCCCCCATCCCCCGAAATTAAAAAAAAAAACAATGATGGATTAAACTCTATGCATCAAATTTTAAATTTTATTCAGTATAGTATAATTTAATGAAGTTCCTATTATTTTCGTAAATAAATTTTTGTTACATGTTTGTTTTTTTCTTATGACCTATCCCAATACAGATTTTTTTTCCTGGTTATAGATCACAAAAATCACAGTTATGAGACTATGAAGTAAGGTAATGAGATATAAAGATGATGTTCCAGGAAATCAACGTGTTTCCGGCTACGAATAAACATTATATTTCTGGATAGCTTCAACTTTGTCAGGGCTATAAAAATTGTTTGTAAAAACATAAAAGTTAAATGTTATTTCTGGTTTTATCCTCCCCTTCCTTGCTGTTTAGACTTTACCGAATTTTTATTTCGTGCCATGAGGGAAAGTCGAGATTTCATTCCGAGTTACTGAATATTGTTCACCTCTGGAGAAAAACATTACCTACGAGGTTGTCGGTTTCAATGCGGTCTCCATCACTTTTGCCCGGTCTGTCGTGTCTTATAAATAATACTAGTTTTTTTCATTTAGGTATATAATCCATTAGAGAATAGCTAACAATAAATAAGGTTCACCTAAAGAAACATAAGAGCCGTAGAGACTGGGCTGGGACTCCTGTTTCAACTAAAAGGCCAACAAATTCTTTTCCCAGACTCATAACTCTCCTGCAGTGGGGTTCCCATTACACAAGTTTATTTTTCCCCTCGGGAAATAATCTGGAGCATGTTGCAAATATAGCCAAGCCCATCCTTGCTAATGGTTCTTTCATTTGATTAGCGAGCGAATTTACATTTCCCCATCCCGTTTCAGATTGATTTTTAATTTGAAGTATTTATTGTTCCCTTTATTTTTACTTACAGGGAAATCGAATGATTAATGAAAGAAATGTTGCAAAACAGCATTAATTTTAGTTTAGCTAGTTCCTGGTATTTTTGTTTTTTACTCAAATCGAAAATATTTTGTTCTTTAGCATTTTCATTCACAGAAATATATTTTACAGAAGCAGTTTTATTTTATTTTTACCGAATAAATACCCTAATTATATGTAATTAACATTTAATCAAAGATATGAGACGGCACATTATCAATAAATCCAAGCTAGGGCACAAATTTTACCCATAAATTTGTTATGAAAGAATAGATGTTGCAAGATAACATGAACGATCGGCAATCGTTCTATTGTTAAATTTTTGTTTAATAACCTTTTTAAGAATCATCTTCAAGTTGAATGGTCTGAATTTCAATCCTTATGATTTATTGTTCCAGGATTATCAAGCTAAGCCCCAGCGCGGTCCCTGAGACCGCAAGGGAACTTGTTGATATGAGGAAGCCAGCGTAAGCCCAGAGAAGGGGTACACTGTTATGTTTTGTTGTTTAAACCTTCTCTCCCAAGTTTATGGATCCAATTTTGAATACCTAAAATGTCATAATAATATAGTAAATCACAAAAAACTTTGGCCCTACGAGAAAAGTAACTGACATCCGTGTGGTTGAACATGTTAATCATTAGAGAGAAATGCTTTATTTCAATAATGATAAGCAGTGCTGCCCAAATACATTGGGTTGCTACATTACACAGCGTACCAATCAATATTTAAATACATATATACTTATAACTAAAATACATTTTTATATTTCATTTTATAATTATAATATCGTAATATTTTTTTCCCTTCTGTATCTTTTACAATTATGTTTTTTTTTTTTTTTTTTATCTTTCATTTTTTCCAACTTATTCTATTTTATTGTATTCTTCTTTTTTCTTATTTTCCATAATCTTACTCCTTTTCTCTTCCTTCACTCTCTTAACGCTCAAAAAGGATAACCAAAAACTTTTACATTAGTATAATTAATCTTTTCTTTAGGGGTGAGAGATCTTCATAAAATTTGGGGGGTAGTGACCCCCTTAACTCATAATCACATGGCGTCAGCACCCTTCTTTTAAAGAGATTATCACCTTGTATTAGGAATGGCTGCGATCTAAATTGCCTAAAGTGTTATTTTTAGGACATAGTAACTACCTAATTGTATTATTCTCTTTCAAAATACAAAAAAAATTGAAAGGCCAAAGTATTCTTTTCTTTTGGGGGGGGGGTCCTGATCCCTGTGACCCCCCCTGGATCCGTTCTTGGTTCTTTGTTTGTACGTTTAGTTTAATTTTTAAGATTAGTTAAAGATGTATATTCAGAATTGGATTCACATTACTTTTAATAGGAAACAGCAGGTTAAAACAGCTAAGATGGAGGTGTCTCCGATGTGTTGGAGCCGCAGAAAGTAGTCGTGAAATCCTGTTTTTATACCGACCGCTTAGGGAGAACAGTTTGACTAAAAGACTACAAAATCTTTAATAAACTCAGAAAAAACCATTTTGGAACAGCAGTAGAAGAAAAAAATCTTCGATAAAATCAACGAACTGTGCGAAAAATATTAGAAAACTTAAAAAAGTCGAAATACTACATCAGAGCTTAAATATATGGATATGGACAATGACCCTATAAGATAAAGTAACAAAATAAAATTATATGAATTATTAATTAATTATTTTTTCTTATTATTTTCATTTATTTATTATTTATGTTTTTTCAAAATAAAATGTAACATGTTAGAATGTATGGTATAACATGATAGGATAAGATAAAAAAACAACGAGAGTGCTGATGATCAAGCTGTTTGATGACCTGAATCCATAAAAAAAAAAAAAAAAAAAAAAAAAAAAAAAAAAAAAAAAAAAAAAAAACAAGCATTGACTTGTAAAATACAAAACTTCACAAATGCTGATATTTTCCAAGTCTGGAGCTTAATACATCGTAATGAAGTAATAGGTAGTTGTTTAAGGAAATAATATAAAAGAGCTAAAAATGCCTGAATTTACCAATAAGAAATAATGGAATAGCAATACCCACTTTATAAAGTTTGGGTGTGCCTCCCGATCCAAGAATCGACCAAGGTCTATTGTAACAGAGAAAGAATCAATAAAGACCAGACTTGATCTCTCAGGTTTTCGGGTTAGATCGCACTTTACTCCATTATACACAAGGATTTTGGGGGTCACCTGTGGTGTAGTGGTTAGCATGGCAACCTGCAATACTTAAGGTCACGGGTTCGCGCCCCGTGGTGGCCCTAGGTTATTTTAAAGTGAAAGTAAAATGGAGGTCCGAAGCCTGTACGATAACAGGTACTCGTTAAAGATCCCTATCCTAATTATTCCTGCATAAGCAAAATTTAGGACTCCCACTGTAGCATCATCTGATTAGCCTTAGTAGCATAAAAATGGACGATAAACAAACAAACACAAGGATTTTGTTTATTAAAAAATAATGACAATTTAGATGATTAGGTAGTTCGTTATAAGTAAATTTCTATATAGAACTATTTTCTGGTTGGTCTTTGTATGTTTTAGATATGCTTTGATATGGCAAGCATCCAATCCGCATCTTAACTTGACAACTTTCTATTGCCATACCTATTTTTGAAACTAAATATTCATTCATTAGGTTGCTTAGTCATGAAAAATATTTGTTTAATTTATAACTTAAATGAAATGAGATTCCATATGCAATGCTCCATGAAGAAAGAGAGACAGAGAGTGAGCAGAGAGGGAATGAGGTGGTATAAGATTCAGGGCAATGGCAGAAAAACTGACTTGGCCGTTTGTTCGTCCATTGCTGAGTCGGCTGAGGCCTGCTTAGCACGTGCTAAAGTGCCCTTCAACAAGTGGCTACTTAACAGGACAAATCAAGAAATTAGGGAGCCAGTCCCGGAGGACCCCCATCCCAACTCAGCCCCGTGGGAAATATACCATTCGCTTTATCTCTTTGAAGTAAAATTTAATATTTTCGTCTCAATTATTATAATAAATGTGATTTGTTAGCCTTAAAATTAAGGAACATTAATTGGTAATTATAAGTTTCAAAATATATTAGATGTCCAATAAAAAAAAACAACTAGATTTTAATATGTATAAATTCAAACGACCTTTTGGTTATGTCTTATATGCTAATACAATTTTAGCGTACATGACTGCATTTTTACATTATACCTATTCTATCTCACAGTTTCAAGATTAATTTTAATAAATTATATTTTATGAGATTTCATATGAAATGTCCATATTCAAAGTAAAAGATGTAATATAATGTATGTAATATATGATATGTATAATATATAAAATGTATAAAATAAACTAGTTGGAGGAGGTGGCTATGCCCGCCTTAGAATTGGTCACACACGGCTAACACATATTCACTTTATAACAAGGGTGACACCCGCAAAATGCCAAAAGTGTATTGCTGGTCTCACAATTACGCATATTTTTGAAGAGTGTCATCAGTACAAACCATTGTTACATAAGTACAAAATACCACCCGATATTTCTCTGGCGCTTAGAGATGATCAATCCATTATAGAAAGTGTTGTCAAATTCCTCATCAACAGTAAACTGATAAAAACATTTAGGTAATTACTCTCTATTCCATTCTTACTATTCTAAATAGCACGCAGCCCCCACCTGACATGTGAGTACATGGGCTCCCCCTGGACATTGGCCTGGGTCAGTGGAATCCCTCAGAAAAATAACCATAAGAATTAGAGTTAGAAGAACTAGAACCAGAATAGAAGGACCTGAAGAATTAAATTACGGGCGTTGATGACCTAGAAGTTGTACGCCCTCTCAAATCAAACAAACAAACTTGTTTTACCTAGTAAAACAACTTTATGAAATAGAAAGTTTTTGTTAGTAAAATAAAGACAGGAAATGCGTTTTTTCCGGAGAATAATCTTTAAAAGTTTTTCTTTGAAAGATGTCAACATTTTTTATTAAATGGGAATCTGTCGAAGATACGCTGGCGAATAAGCTCTGTGTGGAAGGACTTCGTAACAGAGCTCGTTCAGTCTCTTGTCTACAGTTTTTATTTTACCAATGGCCTTTAAATGTGTGGAAACTGTCGAAACATTTGTGTTGCTTAAATCTTAATACTTTAACTGTTAGCTAAGGGTTATCTTGCACAGTAACTTTAAGTTCACCATAAAAAAAAATTCGAAAATGGCGTTTCCATGCTTTTATCTAACAATGTTCGATCAATTGGAGTGAGGGTTAATATTATTTAAAAAAAAGGATGATTAAACGGCTCATCTTTAATCATAAAAATAGTAAACAAAATAAGTCCAAAAATCATACTTCAAATGTCTGAAAAAAAAAAACCACAAAAAAAATTTCATTCATGCGAAATGATCCAGTATTTTCTTAATTCTTATGTTTTTCTTTCACTATTATTAGTGACAATATAACAATAGGTCCAGAACCAACAATCTTCATTAGCAAAATCTATATTGAGCTATAACTGGCTGATAATCACTTCTTAATCGATACCAATCTAATTATTCACTAGACAACTCTCAAACCTATCAAAGTTTGTTTTAATGGATTCCATTGTGAGCTGCTTCTAAATATCTTATAACAGAACTCAATACAAACCTATTAGTCCTAAGTTCTAACAATAGTCAATTTTGTATGCAGATATATATATATATATATATATTGATTTAATCGGCCAGGTACGGCATCGATTTTAATTCCTAATGCGGGAACTGCTCATGAATGCGATATATACTCGTATATATCGTTTTTGATTTTTCGCGCGTGCCTAAAAAGTTTGTTTTAATAAATATCTGAATAAAGATATTGCTTCGACCAATTTTTGCCCAAGAGGAGAGAGAAGAACTATGCGTGTATTTCTCACTCAAAAAACTAATATTGTACACGGTTAAAAAAATATCCTTTAATATGAATAATGATTTTCAATTAATTTATAATCTAATGAATGAATAATATACTAGATCATTATTCTACTTAACACTTTCATCACGAAAAGAATCTAAGGTTAATGATGATAGGTACAAATAAGAAGACTTTGAACAGTAAAAATAAAAAAATAAAAAACAATAAACATCCTACAAATTGAAAGACCTTTCCAGTTTATATATCATCAGATAAGGTAGCGTAAAACAGATTTTATTGGTAGTTCAATCTAGTGATCAACAAGAGAGAAATAGGCCCTCAACACAGACAGCATCCACCGTATTGTCTGATAACCATTCCAATTACCTGTTGTGCAGTGTAAATTGTCTGCTACAACAATCAATCTATTCACTTCTATACAATTTGAAAACCACTTTACGTCATATAATAAAATCTAAAATTCATCATACCATTGTAATATCTATAATTTAATTTATTTATAAATAATATAACATTTTACTTTCGTCCACCTAGATATTAAATAAACACGAATATGGTTGGCAACTAGATAATTGCGGATTTTACTAGCGTGTGATTCTAATAGCAATGTTTACCTTTCTTAATTATTGGAAATTGTATCCTCTCATTGTTTATTCACCTTTATGCCTCATTTAAATTCGATGCAATTATTGCAACGATCGGATATTTAGTTTAGTTTTTACATTTAATTTGAAGAGTGAACATTTTTTCATATTCACCTTTTTATTTCTGCAAAGGAATAAATACTTCACAAACGTGCAAAACGTTATGTTAATTATTTGGTACTGACACCTTATAAGAAAGGGTGCGTCAGTTTCACATACTTTCTTGAGGGAGATTTTTAATACAAAGAACAACACACTGGCCGTGCGATTCAACAAGAAGACGAACAAATCGAGGAAATTTTCAACAAACATCGTAGTTGTTCCACTCGTGACATTGCTGAAAAACTCGTTTCACACACTTGAACTGAAAAGCGTGTTTGGAACAACTTGGGAACAAGAAAAAGCTGGATTTATGGGTTCCTCATCAGCTAAATTACCTTGACCTAACGTGTTAGTGTCTGTGTCTGTTCGTTTTTTTAACGTCACTTTATGTATAAGGTGTAATCCAATAAGGCTAATCGGACGATGCTGTAGTGGGAGTCTAATTTTTTCTTATACTGGTTAATTAGGATAGGGTTCTTTAACGATTACCTGACATCGTACAGGCTCGGGAACTCCATCTTACGTCCTATTCGAGGGACGGCATAGACAAGAATTTTTTACTCGCATTAAAAAATCCTAGGGCCACCTCGGGACGCGAATTCGAAAATATATTTTTATTAATGCTGTATAAATATCCTACCTTCCACTTTTTTTTAATGTTTCTGATTATGTAATACGTACAATAGGCTATATATACTTATTCAAAGTTCTTGAGGGCGCAATCACCGAGGACGGCATAATCAAGGATTTTTGACTCCCTTTTATTTAAAACAGCTGATCACCGGCTATGAAAAATGGGTGATTTTCAATGATGTTACGCGTAAAAAATCATGGTGCACGTAAACAGACCACACACGAACATTTTCCAAAGCTGACATACGAAAGTTTTTTCCTATCAGTTTGGTGGGATTACCAGGGCATTGTTTATTTTGAACTTAGAAACGCAACCAGATTATAAAGTCGACAATTAACCGCACTAAACCACTTAATACAAGAAAAACATCCAGAGTTGGCAAACCAGAAATCTACAGTTTTCCACCACGACAATTCCATTAATCAATTTTTTGAAGCTATAGATCAAACGTTTTATCAACATAGACAGTAAGATAGAAAAAAGTCATTGATAATATTGGACATTATATACCTAATATACAAAATAAATTTCATCATCAAATAAATCATTCCATTATTTTTTATAAAAATCCGCAATAGTTTAGTTGCCAACACTATATTAAGGAACACTATTGAGGTCGAGAAAAAATTCGAACAAGACAGTAGGAAGAATAGGGCACGACAAGAAACTAATCACAATCAATTTAGAAATGTAAACAGTTTTGAAAGTAGACTGTTTGGTGCTTTCCATTAAAAGTGTAAAGTACCAGAAAGCTAGACATTTTTAAATTCGATTGTTCTATGTGATAGGGAAGATATGGCTCACGTTATTAAGCTTTAAAATAATTCTAAAATAAAACATGGCTTATACTATTTTGAAATCACAAAATAAACAAAATATATTTAAAAAACAATGTGGTTTCTTGCATTTCAACCCCCTTTTTTATATTTCTTTTACAAAGGGTTTTAAAGTAACATAATGTTATTAGCATTAGGCGCCAGATTTTTTTTTCTTTATGCTCTCATGAATTAAAAATTTAAGCTACATTAAACAAAAAAAAAACTTAAGTAAGGAAAGTTCAGCTTTTAATTAAAGCAGCAACTGGCTACTGCCCACCCTCCCTCTTATTTTTTTTTTTTAATCCCCCTTTGAAGGGGAAGAAGTTGGATTCTGGAGACGCTGCTAGGTCCCGAATTAAGGAATTATCCGATCTGGCCAACTTGGACAAATCCTCTGTGAGCGCTGGCTGTTGGTGGCAGGTTGAGGATAATAGGCTAAAAGTGACAGCAGTGAATATTCAAGTCTTTTTATTCCAGCCCACTTCATCCTCATTAGATGTTCCTTCGTTAATGGACATCCATAGTCATTCTTAATATTTTTATAGAAAGTATTGCATATTTAAGTAATTAAACTGACAACTTTCAGTTATGACCGTCAAGGGTAAATAAATAGACGTAATTTTTAATTGTTCAAGTAAATAATAATATTATCTTAACTTCATTCCGACCACTATTTGGCCTTAATGCAAGACCATGGAGATGTACGATACTTCCACTGCAGTAGGAATTTTGTAGTTCTGAGTATTGCGTTGTAGATAATCGTAAGGAACACTAGGGCTTTTCATAGCATATTCTGGATCACTATAACATTTATCAGATCATGGCCAAGGGCTTTTCTTTAGTGTAGAAGTTTAATGTGTTCAGAGAAGTGTGAGGGAGAAAATACATTAATTTTTTTTTTTTGTAAACTGAAAAATATTCTTCTTCAAACAAGACTAATCATGCGAAAATTCATAAAGGAGTAGCGAGCAGAAAAAACTATCCCTAGCGCCAAGAATCCTGCTTGAAATATCTCAAATGTTATTGGTGGACTTTAGGAAAACGCTATTTCATAATGATTTTTTAGGTTACGTTGCCATTTTTTTTTTTTTTTTTTTTTTTTTTTTAATTTATATATATGCTAATCATTACGCCTTCATACGAACAACAACCAACCAACCAACCATTTTTTTTTATATGCATTGACCATTCATTGAAGACTAGCTGACCAGTGGGAAGCATTCTCACTCTAACCTACTTAAATCCGACTTAATTAAAGTACACACCATGTGTATTTAGTATAGATAGTGCGTATTTAATACGTCGTGGGAGTAGGTGAGGGTTGAAATAAACAATAGATGTTTGTAAACTGTAGACATAATCATAAGTTTATGGTATTTAAATATTTATAATAGATACATAGAGTTTACGTGTTTACAGGACCTCTTTAAAGTTACGATATAGTCATCTGTGATTGTTTGTTGGTTTTTTTTTACACATACATCGCATTTTTTTGCTTGTAACTAGAAAACGACGGCGACAATTGGAAAAGTGTATATCAAAAATGTTCGTCTCGACAAACTGAAAAAAATGGCACATTCGAAAAAGCCCTGCGACCATTATCGCTGAGAATTGCGGTTTATCGCTTACAACTCGCAAACGAAGGGGTTAATCGAAAACATGTATATATCTGAAAATGTTCTCCTTAAAAACCTGTAAAGATTGACACCATTTAGAAAACTCTACAAGCATTTTGATTTTCTCGCAAAGACCTTTTGCGCTTATGACTAACAATCTAAGGCGATATTTTTCCGGTGTTGCGGTTAAGGACAGCTTGATGTCTCATTCATGAAATTTGATGTATTAAGTATTAAGAAAGTTATAGCGCACAGTGGTCCACGAGGCGAAAAAGATCAATTTTTTGACATTTTCGAAAAAACAAACGAAGTTCATATTTTGAATGCTTAATAGTTGACTATTAAATCCCCATGAGTAGGAAAGGTGGTGGTGAATTTTACATTACATAACAGACAAAAGTATTCGTCACATACGAACATGTATTTTTTGAGAGTAATAATACGTCTTCTATTTTCATTTTAAAAATACGTTGTAAAACAAAGTTATGATTTTCTATTATTTTTTTTGGTTTTTACAACATACCTAAAATACAGAAAAGGCTATCTTAATTTGAAGATTTTGATTCACAATTGATTACAAATTTTTCAAGTAGATGGTCCAAAAATCAACTTCTACGAATGTTTAGTAATCCATAACTACTGAGCTCCATCATGCTCCGTTTTGAAACCTGTCTGAGAACAGCACTTATAGTCTGTCTAAAATACCCAATAGGATTGACCTGCCCCAACTTGCCTCTGCGGTTTGTGTCTCAATAATTCCTACTCGAGTATTAAAAGACTGAAAATTTCAATAGTTAACAGCGGCACTGATTCCTCCAGTCGATAATATTTATTTATTTTTCTCAGTCTCTTGTTACTGTTTCAATAGAAAGGTTCTCATCTAAAATCCATTACTCGAAGCCAAAATGGATTGTTATCCTGAAAATATTGAAATCACTGAGAGTTTTGCCGAAGTTGGTTAACAATCACTGCTTGAACATACCGTAAAAAGAATTTTGATGTCATACCCGGAGACCGATCCGAATCCTTAACTTACTCTTGTCCCTAAATGGGAATGTGAAATCTTTTCAGGTCATACTGAATATAAACAGACATTTGTAGATCAAATTATTACCGATGTAGATATGTTTCTCATATCTTTCGTCCTATTGCTCATTAATAATAGGGATGACAACACAAAAATTTTTTTTGGAAAAATACAAGAACATCGCCTAAAAGATATTGCAGACATATTGAATTTGAATTTATGAAAGAAACACCAAACACAATTCGCGAAGAAGTTCAAAAAGTAAACTCTAAATATCAACTTTAACTGGGCCCACTGTTATTCTTCAAAATATACCTTTTAGAATTCATTATGAATTGGTTCTCTATGGCTCAATGTGCAATATGCAAAGCTAAACCTTCTCAGTAGAACGGATTAGAAATATAAGGAAATCTACAAGAATCCGAAGAAGCAATTCTACTCGGCCTATCTCCTCTACTCACAAGAATTAAATTTATGGAGTGAGTTTTGAAAATTGTAAATACATCACCGTTTTAAGAATGGAGAACATCCAAGGACACCAAACAACTAATTCAAAACAAGTTTAGAGTTATGTTAGGACTTAATGTTGACATGGTGAAGGAAGGTAGGGGTGCAACAAATGATGGGAGTATCTCACGACGATTTTTCCAGGATCCACCTACTACAGCTAATATAAATGGAGTTAATGAAGAACGGCTCTGGAGTTATCCCGGACGTTATCAACAGTGGTACTGCTGTAGATCCATCAAAATTTGAAAATTATTGTCAGAAAACTGCTACTTTATTTGTAAATTTATGTAGATGGCACAACATGTCTAATACTGTGCATAAGTTTCTTTGGCACGGAAGCAGAATACTTTCAGCTGGTAGATAGGGATGTTGACTGAAGAAACACAAAAGGCGTGCAACAAAGATTATCGTCACAGCAAATCAAGAAAATGTAGGAGAATTTCGAAAAACGAAGATGTTTTCCATATGCTCCTTTTGACGTCGAATTCCCTACATTAGAAAATTTCGCAAGGAGCCTATAAACTAAAGGCAGATAGGATTTTCATCCAGAAGTAAAAAAAAAAATTATTATTAATTGAATAAAGTTTTTGAGGAATTACATTTGTTTTTAAGAAATCTATATTCAATCGCATAATGTTTTTTAATCTTATATAGCAAAGAATTTTGCATTAATCTCGTAAATAAATCATGTATATATCAGATATTACTGTGTCTTTATTTATACATAACCGTTGAAAAATAAAAAATAATATATCATGTGCTATGTATTTTTTTCGCCAAACCACCTATTTCGGACCACTGTGTGGCGTACCGACAAAAAAAGCCTTGAGAAATAAAATATATAATTGTGGATGAAGGACTTTCTGTAAATTCCTTTCTTTATTTTAATTGTTTTTTAACCAAGAAAGATGCCGTCATGACATTATTGTCGAAGTGTTATGGATAGACAATCCACTGATTGTCTAATTACAAACAATAACTGTATAATTGTTATTTTAGACAAGGGTATATAAATAAAAGAAAATCAAGTAAGAAACTCAAAATTTGTTGGTTTACATCTAAATATATTCTAGATTCTATAAAAGCAATAAAATCACTTGCCCAGGATAATAAGTGTTTTTAATATATCACAAGCCTTGTGAATGTTAAAAAAAAAAAATTCTTCAGCATCCTCTTCCTAAATAAAGCCGTTTTGAACTACCGCGGTGGTTGGTTTTATAGCGGTGCACCGCTTTGGTTGGCTTCCATTTAAACTAAGTGCTCGATGATGGACCTGTCTCTCCGAGAACCGTACTGAAAAATTTAGTTTTTAAAATAAAATGTTTACAATAAAATTAAGACCATCTACCAAGATGCCAACGTGGTAACAACAAACTTAAAAATAGATCACATCTTTGAAAATACCCATTTTATCTCCGAACATTGAACGATACAGCAATATCCATACTCATATTAATAGCCTTCATTTTTATATTAATCAGACGCTAAC
Source organism: Aelia acuminata (assembly GCA_911387785.2). Taxonomy (NCBI): domain Eukaryota; kingdom Metazoa; phylum Arthropoda; class Insecta; order Hemiptera; family Pentatomidae; genus Aelia; species Aelia acuminata. The sequence continues at coordinate 163,451,203 of OU426978.1, read as the reverse complement.
TATCTGAGATATTTTTACCTAAAAAAAACTAATAAAATATGGGCTATTTTAGAAGAAATTTGACATCACCAAATACCATTACGTAAGTGAAGATCACTCAACAATTGATTATTGTTACTCGCTATTTTGCTTCAAAAAGGCTCCCGACTAAATGTTAAAAAAGTCGGTATCTCGGCTTGTAAAGAATTAGAAGAAAAAATGGCGTTTTATATTCATTATACTTAACTTTGAAATAGTTTTGAGAAAAAAAAAATACTAGATAACAATTTACAATTCTGAAATGCATTGCAAATTTGTTATTAGGGAACAAATTTTATCCACGAATAAAAGCGAGGACGAATATTGGAAAATTCAATGCAACAGAAGGCTTCCAGGCAGTAAAAAGAATTTTGATGATGTCATCAACACGAGTAAATTTTTCAAACTTTTGATAATGTCACTTTTTATCTGATTGACCCAAATGACTTCTTCTACGAAAAGGTGTTTCCTAATGATCTTTCAATGTGTATTTTGCGTGGATTTAGTGAACCGATTTTTTTCGGAATGAAATGTGATTGAGATTTCCCGTTTATGCATGTTCCTATGGCTGCTGATATTCCTTCCGTGAAAGTTCTCTTTAGGTAATTATAATACGATTAGAACATTTTGATTGGAAGATAAAATCAGTGAATGCCATTCTGCTTAGGATATCCAAAAAATACGTTAAAAGAATTTGAAGAAAAGTTAAATATTATAAAAAAAACTGTAAAACCAGTTCAAACAATCTAGCAGTATAATAAAGAATTGCTGTGTTCCTAAGGAACACTAGTTTACCGAAATTACGTAAAAATTATCAATTGAGGAGGTGGCTTCAAGAAGGGCTTATAAGCAGATGAGGTCTTTTTGCATATAACATTTTAAAAACTGTCAAATGTATCGAAGAGTATTCCATTACAACTTCAAAATATGATGTGGATTCTTAGCGGTTCGACATACTGAATTGAAATTTTAATATGATTATTCCATAAATCTGACAGCTTTTAAAATGTATGAGCAAATCTTGCAGCCTCCTCGTTTAAAATAATAAAAATTACATAAGAGTGTATAATTAACGTGCTTGCACATTTCATTACCTGACTGCTGTACCTGAAATTCATCAATCTAGAAAATACTTCTTAATAATATAAAAAAAGAAGAGATTTAATTAGTTAGGAAAGGTAGTACAGCCTCTTTTTGAAATATTTATGTTCTATATTCTTGCATTATAATGTTAATGTAAATTAACATCTATTTAGTAACGCTAATAAGACATCTAATGACCTTATTGGAATTCATTCAAGCTCTGAACTTTAATTTATGTGGTTTGTACTCTCAGTTTAATAAAACAATCGGTTCATTAGGGCTTATTGCAAATATTAGCACCAGTACAAAGTATCTTCAAATAAATTTAATTTTGCATTTGAATTGAAAGTAAATATAATTATACAGTGATTAAATCCATTGCATAGTATTTTTCTATTTCAGATTTCCATTAAAAAGTACTTTTTTAAGAGATTTGAAAATGTACCTATATAAAATATAAAATATATAATAAAAAGCCTCGTTTTGCGAGAGATTCTAGGCCCAGGAAAGTTACCTAATCATTATTTATTATTTGTGTTTAACTTTGCCAGCCTTGATCTTATAAGATATTTACTAATGGGTCTCAGAATCGTCTTATGTTCAGGATTAATGCATGGCCAAATGAAATCCATGTAGAATCTTCAAGAAGCATGCATACAAGTATTTTTTGACTAATGTTATAATTTCTTTATGCTACTAGTTATTGTACATCTGCCTAAACCGAACGTTAAAAGTTCGTATGAGCGCTGGTCGATCTTGCTAATAGATCACGTGATTTAAAATATCATATTCATTATTCCTCATTTATATTTCTAGCGAGTTTTAATTTATTTAGAACTAGCTGTATTTAACGGTTTCACCCGGAGAATTTCATTTTTTAAATCTATAAATTCTATGAAGTAAGACTTTTATCGACTCAAACGGTCGATTTCGTAAAAACCAATGAAAACCGAGATCAAAACGATTTTTATAACAATAAAGAATATACCCAGAGATTGGCTGAAGTTATGCAATTTTACAAATGGACAGGTGTTCACACTTGGTATCAAATATCAAAGAACCACCGAGCGAAATTTGGAGAATTTAGGACAAACGGTATGGATTTCTATAAAGAACAAACAAAAAGAATTTCATCTCTATTTACATAGATTGATAAATAATATAAAACAAATGATGCATTTTTTTCAAAACTTAAAGACTTTGTTAAAGAATGTACATATCGTTCAATAACTCCACGTTGTCAATTTTATAAAATAAATAATGTCATTTTTTTGCTGGTGATTTGATCCAAAAGATATATTCAGTTTTTTTTTTCAATAAAGGGTAATGTGAAAAGTTTTGACATAGGCCATCCTTTAGTTTAGCCCCGAGACAAGAAAGTCTGCCCGCGAAGACAATGGCCGCTGACGGAGAAGGCACATATGCCGATGAATAAAGATGAGTTTGTTGGGCCGTAGCCAGGAAAGTAACCGCTTCGATAGATTGTTGTTGTTCGCACAACTTCTTCCTCTCTGTGGTGGAACGGTTATGGCTTATGGCCCCTCGTTATGTCATGGAGTATCAATAAAAGCCGCAGTAACGAGACTTTGTACTTCCGTTCTTATGGCACGATGTCGCCTGTTTTTTATACCTTGGTCAACTCGTAACTTACAGAACTGTCCCACTATTTATTTACGGTTAGTTTCCACATTATAAAACTGAAAAATAAATTTATTGATTATAAGTCAATGTTGTTTTGATAAAATATAGTTGACTCTCCTTCCATGCAGTATAAAAATCACTGTTAATTATTGTCATCACAAACAGAAAAGTAATTCAGACCTGACATCAGAAAATATGAAACAGTATAATATCTCTATGAGTTATGATTAGTTAAAATAATCTAAGTGACACAATCTTTTCCTAACTTTTTTGCGTATGCAACTATATATGAAAAGAATATTTTATGTCACTGAATCACTGATATATCCAAATATAATTCTTTTATCTACCCTAGTATACCTATCAAATGACCTAGATATACCTATCGCTGGTTTGGAACAAGACTCCCACATACCAAAATAATTAAACATTACAAGAGAAGCATATGTGATCATTATTATGGTCTCAAGACTCCCTTTTCCGCTATCCAGCGTTATTCATTCAAACAATATTAGGATGTGGCCAACAATTCATTGTTTATTAACTATTGTTGTTCTCTTGTTTTGTTTTTAGCTAATGTTTTGTTTGGACCATTTGATTTACTTATTTTTATGATTAATTAATATACTTTGAGTGTTAAATTTAAAAGATGAATCATAATATTATAAGTATTAGAATTAGGATCAGAAGTATTTATTACTGTATTTATTCTATATGTTTTTGTTTGCCTATTGTTTACCTGTTTGATTGTTGATATCGTTTGATTATAATGTAAAGAATATTGTATTCGGGTTAATAATTTATGTGACATATTCATGGTTACAATTATTATTTTATTGCTAGTTCTAAATTAGTTAATATGATATGTGCCGCTTTCTCAAACTCTGATGGTCGTTGACCAAGAGTACATGTCGAGAATATAATTTGTAATTTCAATAAAAAGACATTGCTATTAATATTATAAAATCTTAGAACTGTAGGGACTCATTTAGACAATGTAGATAGATAGATAGATGGATAACACTGCACAACAGCATTTCTGATGTTTGGGTTATGATACATGACATTAGTCCAATTTTCAATGACGATTTCAAAGCTGTGACTGAAATTTTGTTATCAGCTCTAGTTAAAAAAATATGACATATGGGTTGTTTTCATAATAAAACAATATAAATGTAGATATGATTCAAATTTATTTAAGTTTCAGTTGAACAAAAACATTTTTTTTATTTGATTTTCTTGATGAAACAGAAGGCAGAGAGTTATTTTGAATGCTCCAACAATAGTCAGCCATCACATGTGCATTCCAGTAGTCTTGATAGCGTTGCTCCATCGTACAAAGGTCCTGGTGGAATCGCTCGCCCTGTTCTTCACTTAGATCCCCAAGATTGGCAGGAAAATAGTCTAGATGGTTGTGGAGAAAGTGTAACTAGATACTCATGTTACATCGGAGCCTTTGAAAGTGACACATTAGTTCTTGTACGTGTTGAGAAAAGTCCAAACTTTTCTTATTTCCCAAAAAATTGTAAATTATCCAAACAAACTCATTCCATGCATTTTTCTCACTATCTGTCATAGTCTTCGTAGAATTGGTGTCTTGTATTAACGATCTTATTTGTGGCCCGTCAAATATTCCTGCTTTTATCTTCTCTGCACTCAGTTTTGGAAACTTGTTTGATAGGAAAAGGAAACAATTTCCACTTTTGTCAAGACCTTTCACGAATTGTTTCATCAGTCCTAGTTTTATGTGTAACGGTGGCAAAATTATACGATCTCTTGATACTAAAGGTGGGTTTATCACGTTCTGTTGTCCTGGAACAAGCGCTTCCCGAGGAGGCCAATCTTTTTTAATCCAGTGTTGAGTTTTGTTACAAAACAACTGAGGGCATATATAGGATCAGCGACACCATATTACCTAGTCTAGCCATAAATTCTGTCACAAAGAAAAACTTGAATTTTTAAAAAAAACAACAGTGCTATAAAAATGTTTATTACATTATATGTACAAGGAATACAAACTTCTATTATAAAATTATAATTCAAAATGTCCTCCTTTTGGACGAACAAAGTCCTTCAAACGACCTGGCCACTCATCTGTGGCGGCACGCACCTTTTCCATGGGGAAATTTGTAATAGCATTTTCCAGGGACCTCTTCAATGATTCTATGTTAGGGTGTCTCACTCTGCAGGCCATGTCCTCCAAGTCAGACCACAGTTTGTAACCCAGAGGGTTGAGGTCTGGACTACCAGAGGGCCATTGTTCAGCAGTTATAAATTACGGGAGATTTTTGAGTAGCCAGGCTTGCGTACTTGGTGTGCTGGAGCTGAATCCTGCTGCAATATCCAGTGCTTCTCAGCTAAAAGGGTATCGTTCACGGGAAGTACAACATTCTCCAGCACATCGTCCTGGTATGTTTTAGCCTTCATTTTTACTCCTTGATCGCAAAAATTTTGGGTCGTTACACCTTCCAAGCTAACTCCCCACCAAACCATCACACTTGAAGGATGGTGGCCTCTTTCCGGCTTTGGCTGGTTCCTTGGAGCTGGTAGCAAAAACCCTATCATTTTGTTTATTCAACTTCTCCTCTACAGTAAACATTTTTTGCTCTGTGAAAAGAATTTGTCTGTGCAGGTTATCTGCGTAACTGCTGAGCAATGCTTACTTCTCTCTATTCTCCCCTTCTTCAGAAAAGGAGTAAGAAGATGACCAGTGGCGCGTCAGTAGGCCCTTAGAACAAGGTCTTCACCAATAATTCTCGACATTGTTCTTGCTGATGTATTCATCTCCCGGGCTAGGATTTTTTGTTTTCGAAGATGATTTCTTGCAATGCGTGCCCTCACTGCTTTTATCTTAGCTGTGGTCCTAACGTTCCATGGACCACCCGTTCGAGGCCGGTCCTGAGTATCACCGGTCTCCTTGTATCTGTCGATGGTGCGATAAACAAAACGACGACTGAATCCTAAGGGTTTTAAAATTTTTAAAATTTCAGTCGGAGTTTTACCGCACTGGAACAGAGCTGAAACACTGGCACGGTTTTCTTTTCTTGACCCTTCCATCTCAATAACTGGAAGTTGAGTGACATAATTTACCTTTAGCGCTAGACTTGAGTGACCTTTAGCCCTGTACGATTCAGCAAGACCATGGCCATCCCTTCTTATCATAGAGATAAAACTAATCACATGAGTTGTGACAGAATTTATGGCTAGAGTAGGTAGTAAACATCAAGTGATAAAGGTCAATCATCAGACAAAAGTTACAAGTTTGTTGTGCAGTGTAATTTATTGTATTTGTTTATATAAACATTATTATTTATGATAAAGTCCCTATTGTAATGTTTATATAAACAAATACAATAAATGATCTATCTATCATTCATAAAATTTCTTTAAAGTAAATAAGAAAATTTCAAATTGGGGCTGTCTTCTTCCAAATAAGGGATAGAAACAAACTCGAGAAAAACACCCCCTTGCACCACTGCATGTGCCATTTATGGAACAAAAAGTACCGAAAAGGTCCAAACGTTTTTTAATTTATTCAACAATTAAATAAAAGAAACTAAATTTAAATTCTGGCTCCCTTAACGCACGTAAGAACTGAAATTGACAAAGAGGGAAATATAAACATACATATGCAACATTAAAAGAATGAGAGGAAAGAAAATTTCGAAATAACTTCGCTGATCTTAATTTCAACCAGAGGGTGTATTGTGGAATGATAGAGGAGAGGCTGATGATAAATGGAAAAGGTAAACAGAGAATTTTCACCTGCAGCATCTTTACTGGACTTGATCTCTTCTAATAGTTTGAACTCAGCGAAAAATGGAATTAAACATAAATGTGTTGCCCCAAGAGGGCAAGTTTAACATGAAATTGATTGACTTATCCAGAAAATGGTTTAAAGCAAGAGTTGAAATAACAAAAAAAATGAAGGACCGAAAGATATACATGCTAGAGATGTATCACTATCCAAGGGAAAAGTTTTTTGTAATAGAGGCGAAGGCCGTTTATGAGAACCCAGTAAGGTAAACATTTTCATGACAGAGATTTTAATTTTCGACCAAACAAGCGTACACTAACCGCTAGCGGCGAAGGAAAATGCCTAGGCTAGCGGGGTATGGATTTAAGCTAAGTAGGATTTTCCTGAAATCCATAAACCTATAAAGGTACTCAGATACACAACTTCATATTGGATGAAAAATGTGGGTCTTGAAACGATTGCTAATTGGCATAAAATAACGTGCTGTGAAATAAGCTATAGCTATCATTTTTTTATGTAACTAACCAATGTCCTGGAAAGAAGTATTGAAAGTTTTGTGATAAAATTCTCCTGAACTTTAACCGGGGCTTTTATATACGCTACAACCATATGAAGGAAATGGATAAGTAATGACCATATTTGGAAGAAGACAGCAACAATTTGAAAGTTTTCTTATTTACTTTAAAGAAATTTTATTAATGATAGATAGATCATTTATTGTATTTGTTTATATAAACATTACAATAGGGACCATATCATATAAAATAATGATTACATAAACAAATACAATAAATTATCAATCTATCTACATTGTCTAAATGAGTCCTTACGGATCTAAAATTTAATAATAATAATAGCAATGTCTTTTTATAGAAAATACAAATTACATTCTCGACATGTACTATTGTTCAAATCTTGGTTGATTTCAGCAACTGATCAGTCCATATCCGTTTGTTTGTTGGAGTTTAGTGGCGTAAAACCGAACTGGTCATCAACGCCAGTGACTCTTCTTTTTCTATTTCACTATTATTTTATTATTTATTATTATTATTTTATTATTTCTGTTTTATTTCTTTATTTTTATTATTTTCCAATGACTATTACCTTTTTAATCGCTACTATTTTTTCCTAAGGTGATCTGATCTGTCAAATTTCTGATAGTATGTTGATGGATTTTAAAAATTTGAAAACTAATTCTGTTTTATTATTATCATCCTTAAGAACCGTTGCTATTTCAGGTTTCAATCCATATCTATTTAGTTTTGACGTGTAGTATGGGCATTCCTGGAAGATATGTTGTATTGAGATGATACTATTGCAATGTTTACATATCGGAGGTGTTTGTTTAGTGATGAGTCCATATCTCGTGATATGACGGTATGTGGATCATATCCATTGCTATGTGATCATATCCTAATCTTTTAGGATATGATCACATAGCAAGTGAAACATATACCTCTACGAAGCAATTCATCGGTTACTTATACATATATATATTTTTTTTAGAAAATTGCGTAAATATACATGTGTTTCAAGATATAAAACAGGTAAATTTCTTATCATATTTCGAGTTAAAAATACAAGCGTAATACCGATCAACTGTTTGTCTCATTTACTGACATTGGGATTAAGGAAAGTCTGGTTGAGGGGTACGGTAACTAAAAAATTATTAGATGATACCTTAACACGTTAGGTGCGGCATCTGTCCCCGGTGTCCGATGTCTTACATTCCCCTCTTAACAGCCAATTTTCATATGAAAATGTCCGAAAGTCCGAACACTTCAAACACTCTATTTAGTCGATTCTTAATGAGATTATTGCATTTTAGTGCAGAAAATTTTGCTAACAGCTTAAATTCTATTGTTTCTTAGATTTTGACTCCGAGGTCCGATTTTCGATAAAGTATGGCGTAAATCCTGTATCGGACCCCGGGGGGCCTGTCCTGCCCCTATTATGTCTAGTTCCAATCCTTACCAAGAGATAATGCCCTTGAGACGCTAATTTAATTCACTTTTTAGTCAAAAGATTACGCTTTCGTCAGAGCCCCCCATAGGACCCCGACGCCCGATATCGTCTGTGGCTCATCCCTGCAGTCGGAGTCCGGGGACCGATACAGTTCAATTCAGAATTCTCCTAAAATATGCCGCCGCACTTAACGTGTTAACGAAAATAATGTAATTTCTGATTGTGAAAACATATCCTAAAGAAAGCGCTGCTTACTAACTAAAAGAAAGTATATTTTCTAATCCGTTGAACAAATACAAGGTAGAGAGTAGTTTAAAATTCGGCAATCAAATTATCGGATTGGGGAGGGACCCATCTGGATGACGCTGTATGTAATACCACCGTTAGCGAGGCCGGGCACGTAGTCCCTATTCAAGGCACTACGGCGAATACTTAATAATGGTTATAGATTTCTGCTAGCCCCCCCCCTCCCCCCGCACCTGAATATTGATAAGCTTCTTCTCCTACGAACAGTTCGCTTATCCAAATGCATAGCAGGGCTAATCGGTCTAATTCAAACCATCTTTTCATCACTACCACACATATCCAATGCTTATGTATAAACTTTTTTTATTTTAATTTTTAGTATACTTCATAAATTACATATTAGATATACTGTAGATAAATATATCTCAAAGGTATTGAATACTTATGTAGTATTGAAAGCCAAGTGACGAGAACAGGAGGTCACTTAAAAACCCCTGTGAGCATTACCTTAAGCACATTTTTATATGCCTTTTTATAAATATAAATGGTCATAAGCAAAAGATTTATTAAAATATGTACTGAAAACATTACGTAATTAAGGGTAAGCACATCTCATACTGAACAAAGCAAAATAAAATTTTTCGATTTTTATTAATATAAAATTTGCAAATATGGAAGGATTTTGGCCTGGAGGGATAATTTGGCCGATCAGAATGACTTGTTGCCTCCAAATAACTTGGCAATAATCCTCCACTCTTTCCCGACAAGCTGTGAAAGGAAATAAGAATTTGATTATCTCGACTTATGCAGTTAGGAGAAATAAAAAATTGATGAAAGGATTAGGAAAAAAAGGTGGCAGTAAAAAGGTGGGATTGCTAAGATGCTTGCCCATCTTCTTTGCTCTTCCTTCTCAGCAAGGGAATTGAATTAAACTGGCTATTGTGAAGCCTTTAAGTGCGTGCGACAACTTCATCTTACCTTCCCTGTCAGCTATTGTTCAATTCGTTCTTCTCTCCCTACCTTGTCCTAATTTGAATCAGTCTTATTATGAAACTAAGCTTTGTTCTACACAACATTCAATAATGAAGGTTGGGGATTATATAGTTCCCTGTATTGATAATTTAAATATACGAAAACAGAAATAAAAAATCTGGTGCGATGCGCGCAACACACAACTTTCACTTACGAACTTACTTAGATCAGAAATCGACGTGTTTCGATAATATGTAAACGGCATTCCTCAACTTCACACATTTTTCCACATTTAAGTATATACTAATATTTAGATATCTCCATAAGTTATAGACGATTTGTATTGCAAAACTTGAAAGTTCTCAGTAGTTTTCGATTTATTATTGCTTGTTTCTTTTTTTGAGGGACCTAATTTCATCAATGGTTGAGTTTTTTACTGGTTCCTTGTTTTATATTGCGAGTTGCTTTTTGTAAATATATCGTGAAGGTGAATTCATAGGAGTATTAACGTCTCTTATGCCTTTCTGGAAATCAAGAATGATTACTGTTCCTCTAAAATCGCTTTATATTGTTTTCAAAAATTTATTATTTTTGGAGAACAAAAGTTTCTAGACTAAAATATACTGTTGGGTTTTTGGATAAGAAGAACCAGAGATAAAAGAAAAAGAAAACAACTGATTTTATTACAAAAAATAAAAGACAGTCCAAAACAAAATAAAAATAAAGTTCCTCTTCTCCTCCTCCAGTGATCCCAATTTTCTGCAATTAAGACAGCGGTGAGCTGATCAAATCTGAAGGGGAACCCAACACTGTTGCGAACTGTAACGAAATGAATTGTGAGAGAGAAGCCTGGGGAGGTGGACCTTAACCTAGGGTTACAGAAACTGGCACTCACCTGATATTTAGCCGGAAGCTGATTACCGCACCCCTGAAGACCGCCTGGAAACAGCCGAAGAACCGCTTTCTGCCCTTTACTGCACCCTTGAAGTTTTCTTTTAAACAGCTGAAGATGCTGGGTCCTTCGCTGAGAGGTGCAAGTTGATGCGGGTGATCCGGCTAACAGTATTCTGCGTTCAGCTAACTGCCAGCTCTGCAGGGTTCCCCAACTCAGCTCACAATTTAGCATGTAAATTACAAAGACAATTAATAATTTGTAATGGAATAAGTCTTTAGCTGAGGTACAATCCAAGACTGTTAAATAAAAATAAAAGATTGCTAGACTATAACTAATTATAGCTAAGTTACAAAGAGTAGCTGGCCAGCTAATTAAAGACATGTATACACAATTAACAAAAGAAACATTTTTAAGAAATATAGTTACGATACAAAGCTTCCGTAGTGAAGACTGGTGTAACAGAATCGCTGGGCTGCGAGGAGGAGTCACCTGCAGGCTGACAGCTGATGCAAAGTGAAGACAGTGGAAAGAAGTTCTCCTCAGCGAAGGAACCACAGCGAGTTGGTCAATTTTGGTCTTGGTTGCCCCACAGAAGTTCTCCCCTCGGAAGATGGCGGTGAAGATAGCCAAGATGGCGGCGGGTCGAGACAGTGACCGTAAGACTTAAGATCTTGCTTCTTCAAAGGGCAAACGCAAAAAGACGGAAAGGAAAGGGCTGCCCGGGGTTTTATAGGGCCAAGGGATTAAGCTCTGCAGTCGCGTGGCCGATTGCAAAAGCTTCAAGAAACTCACAATATATAATCTTTAAAATGACGGAAAAATACTATTATAAGCATATTAAAAATAAAAGCTGGTACTTAGAAGTGCTTTTAGATTTTATTGAACATAATTAGACAGCCAAAATTGCTCAAAGCGAGAAAAACGAAAATTAGAGAAAAAACTCAGCGAGTGCTTTGAGCTTTTGAACGTGAATACGTAACCTGTCGCAAAGATAACCATCAATAGTGATAAATGCTTGAATTCTCACAAATAAGCCGGGTTTCAGTGAAAAACCTATTGAAACATAATCTAGACAGTGTAAAAAGATGACACAAGTGTTTTTATAAGAAAAACATCGCGGGAACATAAAATTGGCAAACCACGTTGTAAGTACATGTTTTAATTTAGTAAATTAGAACGCTCTGGGAGTTTTAACCATTTGGAATTGCTGAATTAAGGAAAATTAACGTGTTTAAATATAGAAAGCAAAGCCAAAATCATCTAGAAAGGCAAAAAACATAAACTCAAAAGTTCACTTAGTATGTTTAAAGGGTTTAATTGTTTTGAAGTGAATGAATAGCTGAAAATTAGTATGTTTAAATAAGTCATAGATGTTAAACATAAAATCATATTCTTCTATAAACATAAAACCAAATTTTTTAGGAACAAAAAAATTCTTAAGTTTGATAAAAACTTAACACTCCCAACCCCCAGGGGGGTAGAATACCGAGTTGGAGAGGTGAGTGCCAAGGAACGGAAAACGGAGGGCAGGCACACAATCCCCTTGCTCCTCTCCCACAATCAACCCAAACATAGATCAGCTTTTCTCTTCCTACAATGGCAGGAAGGGGTAGAGTGAGTAGTAATAACTCTGGTAGAAACAGTCCCACCGCTGCCACCAAACAATGATTTACCTTGTATCCAGTCGTACATATCTTTAAAAAACATGCACCTATCAAAATGATGAAATATGAACGAAACTATCGATGACAAAAGGCTGCAAAGGAGACTTAGGCTCTTAATTAGGATTACAAAAACTGGCACTCAGCTGACAGAGTTTAACCTTCAAACCAGGAAGAGTCATTAAATACCTAAAAGAAGTCTTGACAACGATAGGAACCAAGCAAAGAGAGTTATTATGGAAAGTGAAACAGTAGACATTTAATCGTTAAATATGATAGAAAGCGAAAAGAAAGCAAAGGAAAGTAAGACGCTAGTAAGAGAGAGAAAAGAGTGAAAACGATCTACTTCGTAGAAGCAGTTAATAAGAGGAATATAGCCCTGAATAGATTTCGACGCAAAACGATGGGAAGAAAAATCCATCGAAAATCCCTTTATGGTTTTCCACTAATGAAACTAAACGTGGATGCAAAAACGGTTAGAATAAAAGCTATAGTAGAAGCAGTAGAAAAGCGGAATCTACCCATAAGTAAAATGCAACGTAAAAAGCTAGGAAGAAAATACTAGTTTGAAGTGAAAAAATGTGACTTGCAATCTTTACCAGAATACATTGCATCAGACCGATTCTCTTTCCAATCCCGGGACAAGCAGAAGAAGTGCGAATACAAAAAACAATCCGAAAGGAAACTTACTTACGTAGAAGTAACTGGAAGATGGAAAAACGATCCAAAGAAGACTACTTAGGAAAAGTAGTTAGGAAAAAACTAGCGTAAGGTTGAAAAAGGTTATAAAACAATAAACGCAAAACAATAGGAAGTAAATTCAATGAAAGAAAAACGTGTGGTTGCAAAAACGATCCAAAAGACTACTTAGCAAAAGTAGTGAGAAAGCAACGCAAAACAATTGGAACCAAATCCAATGAAAGAAAAACGTGTGGTTGCAAAGACGATTCAAAAAGGGACTACTTAGGAAAAGTAGTGAGAAAGCAACGCAAAACAATTGGAAGCAAGTCCAATGAAAGAAAAACATGTGGATGCAGCAACGATCCAGAGCAGACTACTTCGCAGATGTAGTTGAAGAGCGGCTCACCAACGGGCGGATTTGCCAGATCCGACATATCCCTTGGGATATGGGTTGCCCGGGAAACAGGACGTAAAAGTTTAAGTTTACCCGTAGGCGGGTCCCAATAACACGTTCCTTGGGGAATGCACAACCCCTGTGCCATTTTGGAGCGGTTCCCAATTTTATGAAAGATATAGTTACGAAAACAAAAAAGTAACTATACCGAAAAGAAAATTTAAACGACTATTGCAAATTCGATTGTATGGGATGCCTCGTAATTTGGAAAAAAACTGGCGTGAGGTTAAAAAGTTATAAACATGTGTTCCGTGCATTAGTTGTAACACATAAATTTAGTACAGCCCATAATTTGGAAGGAGTTGCCAAATAGCCACGATGTAGAGGGCCACTGAGAAAATTACTTGTTTTTCTACATCGTTTTCCGAAACTGAGGCAAAACTTACCCAGGAGGGTCCCTGAAGGGATACGGGCCATATGGAAAAGATGATTTATCATGGTCTATTGAAGGAGAAGCAAGAATTGATTGAGCAAAAGGAAGTTGCTTCCTACTTTCAGCTGCTGGATGAACCCTAACATTTGTTGGATAAGAGGTCAGCTGAATAGGAGACCATGATGGAAGCGCCACAGAAATCGATGGATTTTCATTAGTTGTAGTAGATAAGGAATTGGAAGAAACGAAACTGACACTACTTTGGGTAACTGTTGTTGTAGTACCTGTAGTTGGAGGTTCTCCTTTTGGCACAATAGTTTCCATAGAAATAGCGTGAGTTACTCTCGGAACGCGGTTTTGAGATTCTGGATATGTCAAACAAGGAGAATGATTCCGAGACACTCCATGGCTGCTAATAGATTGATAACTATCAAAATAAGACTCAGAAGGATTTGAAGAAAGAACATTAGGAATGTCTGGTTGTTGGTTCTCATATCGAGATGGTTGTTTCTGAGTGACTTGCGAAATGGACAAAGGAGAATTTCTTTGAACTACCTGTTGATAAGAATCTTGATGCAAGATGGAAAATTGTGGAGGATTAACATGAGAAATTCTGTGCTGAATATCTGTCTGTTGAGGTAAAAGAGTAACCATTGGAGAGGCTACAGTAGCCTGAGACATAGGTTTAGAATGATCCCTAAGAGTGGGAGCCCTTCCCATGAGTACATAACCAAAAAAGGAAGAAGCGTATGACGGCAATCCTGAGCCGAGTGCCACAGGGGATCCAGTAAAGATTTGAGCAGCAAGATCTGCACCAAGTATGCAATCCAGTGGTGCAGGAGAATCAAACCAGGGATCCGCCAAACTCATACCACGCAATTGATCCTTGACTGTAGATGTCACCTTGTTGACTGGGGTGTTAAATGCAATATGGTCGAGAACATAAAAGGAGTGGCGATTGACCAGAGTACGCTGATCCAAATTCTTTATATTTAAGCTGACAGTACCATTAGCGTTGCATACCTGCCTACCCAATCCTCCTACTGGGGTAATAGCCTTGTTAACAGAAACGTCTAAGCTATCCACAATAGCCTGAGAAATAAAAGATGCTGCCGCGGCTGTATCGATCACTGCTCTAACTACTGTATTACAATGTGCATTAGGGACCTCTAACTTAACCAGAGCCGTGGCCAACAAAATGCAGACTTCACTAGTATTTGATGCCGCACACATCGCAGAGGCGGATGGTGGGGAATGAGAAGGGCCTTCTGACTTAGAATCTGGTGAACCCCGAACTGGGGTAATCTCCTTATGCAGCAAAGTGTGATGTTTTTTAGAGCAGACCCTACACCTTTTCTTACTCTTACATAGCGAGGCAAAATGAGAACCCAAGCAATTGTAGCAGCGTTTCTGATCTGATATCCATTTGTTACGAGATGGGACAGCCATAGAAATGAAAGCCTTACAAGCATACAATAAATGAGAACCCTGATGACAACACGGACAAGCAGATTGAGACTGTGGTAAAGCATTATCGGTTGAAGAGGCTATTAATGCTGTCGTCCTACCCCTTTGTCTTGACCTGGGCCTGGAAGAGGCCGCCGGCTCCTTAGATTGGTACAACTCAGTGTTTTCCCAGTGCAATCGTTTTTGATTAAGGAATTTACAGACAGCATCCAGGGTAGGAAACGGTCTGGAGGAGTGCTTACTATTTTCAAAACTGGCCAACAACTTTTTGTCAAACTTGGAAAGTATGTACGCAACAAAAAATATCTCATAAGCATTGACATTTTCCATGACTTGGATAGCCCTAAAATGGACATTTAGGCAGTCAAGGAAGGCAGAAATTGAGGCAGGATTGCTCTCCGCAACACTGGGAAGATTCAGGAGTTGTGTAGCATGATGCGTTATGACTCTCAATGGATTGTCATACTTTTCTCTGAGAATATCGTAGGCTAGGTTGTAATTAACTTCTGAAAGAGACAAATGCGAAATCAACCTCTTAGAGGTGTCATCTAGAGCATCTAAAAGATATTGAAACTTTTGTACTGCATTTAAGGTAGCGTTTGAACCAATTAATGAATCAAACCTACTATGAAATTGTTCCCAGTCATGGGGAATACCAGTGAATCTGGGGACGCTCAACCTGGGCATATGGACCATGGAGTTGTCCGATGTACTGTGACTTGTTTCATTTACAGAAAACCCATAGAAGGGTCTGAAACTTGATTGATCACCAGCAACTGGGGCACTAGTCAGGGTTAATGGATGCAGGTGCTTAAATGCCTGATTGTATAAGGAATCTAATTCTTGGATAGCTGATTGATACTCGGTCTCAGTCAATTCAGGAGTTGGAACATCGGAAAACATGCACCCCTCTATAGAAGCCATAACAGAAGAAAACGTATTGTCTAACAAGGCCAATAGGGTGAGGGCCTTTTCCCTCGCCCCTGAAGTTTGTTGAGTCACAGCCTGAGCCTGGTCGAGAATTGATGTTAGTTTGTACTGAGCAGTGTTCACCTTGGTACGAAACTGAGCTAAAGTCCTGGCCATATTGAACAAGAACTAGGAAGTATTTACGAAGAAACGACAAAACCAACAAAACAATGGAGGACCAATGAAAACAAAACAAATTTAAAAGACCTCTGGTAGAAACAATGTTGGGTTTTTGGATAAGAAGAACCAGAGATAAAAGAAAAAGAAAACAACTGATTTTATTACAAAAAATAAAAGACAGTCCAAAACAAAATAAAAATAAAGTTCCTCTTCTCCTCCTCCAGTGATCCCAATTTTCTGCAATTAAGACAGCGGTGAGCTGATCAAATCTGAAGGGGAACCCAACACTGTTGCGAACTGTAACGAAATGAATTGTGAGAGAGAAGCCTGGGGAGGTGGACCTTAACCTAGGGTTACAGAAACTGGCACTCACCTGATATTTAGCCGGAAGCTGATTACCGCACCCCTGAAGACCGCCTGGAAACAGCCGAAGAACCGCTTTCTGCCCTTTACTGCACCCTTGAAGTTTTCTTTTAAACAGCTGAAGATGCTGGGTCCTTCGCTGAGAGGTGCAAGTTGATGCGGGTGATCCGGCTAACAGTATTCTGCGTTCAGCTAACTGCCAGCTCTGCAGGGTTCCCCAACTCAGCTCACAATTTAGCATGTAAATTACAAAGACAATTAATAATTTGTAATGGAATAAGTCTTTAGCTGAGGTACAATCCAAGACTGTTAAATAAAAATAAAAGATTGCTAGACTATAACTAATTATAGCTAAGTTACAAAGAGTAGCTGGCCAGCTAATTAAAGACATGTATACACAATTAACAAAAGAAACATTTTTAAGAAATATAGTTACGATACAAAGCTTCCGTAGTGAAGACTGGTGTAACAGAATCGCTGGGCTGCGAGGAGGAGTCACCTGCAGGCTGACAGCTGATGCAAAGTGAAGACAGTGGAAAGAAGTTCTCCTCAGCGAAGGAACCACAGCGAGTTGGTCAATTTTGGTCTTGGTTGCCCCACAGAAGTTCTCCCCTCGGAAGATGGCGGTGAAGATAGCCAAGATGGCGGCGGGTCGAGACAGTGACCGTAAGACTTAAGATCTTGCTTCTTCAAAGGGCAAACGCAAAAAGACGGAAAGGAAAGGGCTGCCCGGGGTTTTATAGGGCCAAGGGATTAAGCTCTGCAGTCGCGTGGCCGATTGCAAAAGCTTCAAGAAACTCACAATATATAATCTTTAAAATGACGGAAAAATACTATTATAAGCATATTAAAAATAAAAGCTGGTACTTAGAAGTGCTTTTAGATTTTATTGAACATAATTAGACAGCCAAAATTGCTCAAAGCGAGAAAAACGAAAATTAGAGAAAAAACTCAGCGAGTGCTTTGAGCTTTTGAACGTGAATACGTAACCTGTCGCAAAGATAACCATCAATAGTGATAAATGCTTGAATTCTCACAAATAAGCCGGGTTTCAGTGAAAAACCTATTGAAACATAATCTAGACAGTGTAAAAAGATGACACAAGTGTTTTTATAAGAAAAACATCGCGGGAACATAAAATTGGCAAACCACGTTGTAAGTACATGTTTTAATTTAGTAAATTAGAACGCTCTGGGAGTTTTAACCATTTGGAATTGCTGAATTAAGGAAAATTAACGTGTTTAAATATAGAAAGCAAAGCCAAAATCATCTAGAAAGGCAAAAAACATAAACTCAAAAGTTCACTTAGTATGTTTAAAGGGTTTAATTGTTTTGAAGTGAATGAATAGCTGAAAATTAGTATGTTTAAATAAGTCATAGATGTTAAACATAAAATCATATTCTTCTATAAACATAAAACCAAATTTTTTAGGAACAAAAAAATTCTTAAGTTTGATAAAAACTTAACATATACCTATATTAATTATATACTAAGAATTATCTTATATCATATTTCTACACATCTGCGATGCTTCAAAAATTAAGTAAAGTGCCCTCTCTTAAGTAAAATTAATCTTTTTATTAATAAATAAAAGTTTTTATTTTCGTACTACGGTTAATAAAATTTTGTCTGTCACATATACCGTTTTAGAGTAAAAAAAAAAAAAAAAAACACATGATAATGAGACAACATTTAAAAAGTAAAGTACCTCCTCCGTTTAATCAATTTTGATGAAATTTCGGCTGTCGTATCGCGGTCATATATATACATCAAATACCGAGTTTGATCAAAATCTTTAAAGCCCTTTTTGAGTAAATAAAAAAAAACATGTGAAAATGGGACAACATTTATTAAGTAAAGTACCCCCTCCGTTTAACCAATTTTGATGACATTTTGACTGTTACATCGCGGGCATATGCATTCACCAAGTACCGAGTTTGGTCAAAATCGTTATAGCCGTTTTTGAGTAAATAAAAAAAACACATGATAATGAGACAACATTTAAAAAGTAAAGTACCCCCTCCGTTTAACCAATTTTGATGACATTTTGACTGCCACATCGCGGGCATATACATACAACCAATACCGAGTTTGGTCAAAATCGTTATAGCCGTTTTTGAGTAAACAAAAAAAACACATGATAATGAGACAACATTTATTAAGTAAAGTACCCCCTCCGTTTAACCAGTTTTGATGACATTTTGACTGTTAAATCGCGGGCATATTCATTCACCAAATACCGAGTTTGGTCAAAATCGTTATAGCCGTTTTTGAGTAAATAAAAAAAAAACATGATAATGAGACAACATTTAAAAAGTAAAGTACCCCCTCCGTTTAACCAATTTTGATGACATTTTGACTGCCACATCGCGGGCATATACATACAACCAATACCGAGTTTGGTCAAAATCGTTATAGCCGTTTTTGAGTAAACAAAAAAAACATATGATAATGAGACAACATTTATTAAGTAAAGTACCCCCTCCGTTTAACCAATTTTGATGACATTTTGACTGTTACATCGCGGGCATATTCATTCACCAAATACCGAGTTTGGTCAAAATCGTTATAGCCGTTTTTGAGTAAATAAAAAAAACACATGATAATGAGACAACATTTAAAAGTAAAGTACCTCCTCCGTTTAACCAATTTTGATGAAATTTCGGCTGTCGTATCGCGGTCATATATATACATCAAATACCAAGTTTGATCAAAATCTTTAAAGCCCTTTTTGAGTAAATAAAAAAAAACACGTGAAAATGGGACAACATTTATTAAGTAAAGTGCCCCCTCTAATTAATCAATTTTGATGAAATTTTGACTGTCGCATCGCGGGCATATACATACAACCAATACCGAGTTTGGTCAAAATCGTTATAGCCGTTTTTGAGTAAACAAAAAAAACACATGATAATGAGACAACATTTATTAAGTAAAGTACCCCCTCCGTTTAACCAATTTTGATGACATTTTGACTGTTACATCGCGGGCATATTCATTCACCAAATACCGAGTTTGGTCAAAATCGTTATAGCCGTTTTTGAGTAAATAAAAAAAACACATGATAATGAGACAACATTTAAAAAGTAAAGTACCCCCTCCGTTTAACCAATTTTGATGACATTTTGACTGCCACATCGCGGGCATATACATACAACCAATACCGAGTTTGGTCAAAATCGTTATAGCCGTTTTTGAGGAAACAAAAAAAACACATGATAATGAGACAACATTTATTAAGTAAAGTACCCCCTCCGTTTAACCAATTTTGATGACATTTTGACTGTTACTTCGCGGGCATATTCATTCACCAAATACCGAGTTTGGTCAAAATCGTTATAGCCGTTTTTGAGTAAATAAAAAAAACACATGATAATGAGACAACATTTAAAAAGTAAAGTACCTCGTCCGTTTAACCAATTTTGATGAAATTTCGGCTGTCGTATCGCGGTCATATATATACATCAAATACCAAGTTTGATCAAAATCTTTAAAGCCCTTTTTGAGTAAATAAAAAAAAACACGTGAAAATGGGACAACATTTATTAAGTAAAGTGCCCCCTCTAATTAATCAATTTTGATGAAATTTTGACTGTCGCATCGATAGAGCCGTTTTTGAGAAAATCGAGAAAAACGTAAAAAATAGATAAAATTCTTTAAATAAAGTACCCCCTCCGTTTGACCAATTTTGATGAAATCTTTGCTGTCACGTCGCGGGCATATAAATACACCAAATACCCAATTTCAGTTTTTGAGCTAGTCTGTTCACACACACACACACACACACACACACACACACACACACACACACACACACACACACACACACACACACACACACACACACACACACACACACACACACACACACACACACACACACACACACACACACACACACACACACACACACACACACACACACACACACACACACACACACACACACAAACACACACACACACACAAACACACACACACACACACACACACAAACACACACACACACACACACACACACACACACACACACACAAACAAACACAAACACACACACACACACACACACACACACACACACACACACACACACACACACACACACACACACACACACACACACACACACACACACACACACACACACACACACACACACACACACACAAACACAACACACACACACACACACACACACACACACACACACACACACACACACACACACACACACACACTGATCATATTGTTCAAAATCGTTAGAGCCGTTTTTGAGAAAATCGAAAAAAACGTAAAAAGTTATTAAATAAAGTACCCCCTCCCTTTAAGCAATTTTGATGGAATTTTTGCTGTCACATCGCGGGCATATACATACACTAAATACCCAATTTCAGGATCGCACGGTTTATAGTTTTTGAGCTAGTCTGTTCACAAACACAAAGACACACACACAGACCATTTGGCGGGACTTGGTTATTTAGACTCAGGGGACCCCAAAACGTGTATTTCCGTTGAAAAACGGAAGTCGAAATTTTTCACGATCGCAATACTTCCACTTACTATATATTTCATATATAGGTTAGTTAAAGTAAAAATCCATGGAATTAAAAGCATAATAGAGGATTAAGGCTGTGATTAGAATATTATTAAGAGGTTCTAAAACCTTTAGCATCCCAAACTGCAGTAGAAATCATTTACAAGTAATCTACCATACTAAAAGCCACCACATAAGACGGTATTAAGTCGATCCTAAGTTATTAATGATTTAATATGAAAACATATTTTTAACGAAATATAAATCAGCAAATAGTCCAAATAAATTGCTTATTGTAGAAGACTCGTTGACAATTGCTAACAAAAAAAGTGGAAAAAAAATAAATAAATTTGTTGTTTACTCATTCTCATGAAACATGTAGATATACTTAATATAAATTTTAAGTGTAAGAAAAATCGTTGACCATTATATTATAATGCTGTATATTAAATTAATGAACACAAAAGTTATGCTTTCATATACTTTTAGACCTTTTAGATTATTTTAGTTATGATAATATTTCTTGATAATATTGCTCACACTAAATGTTTTATCTAATTTTGTTTTTTTACCGTTCACTTATCACTCGAATAGGACTTTAAAGTTATCACAACAGGATAAGATAGAGACAAGCGGATAACCGGACGGCAGCGAGGCGGTCAACAAGTGTCAGCAAAGGTCGTTTGATTTGAAAGTCAAACGAAGCAACAGTTAAGTAGGCTCTCATTAGAGCAGGTATCAAGTTCCTGTCTTCCGCACCTTAATTCCGCTCTCTTTAAACTGGATATTATCATGTCTAAAAATTAGGAATTTTTTTTCCACTTACCTGACACTACCAAACAAAGACTAATATTGTCGAATGTTGAATATTAAAAAACTATATAAATAAAACAAATACAAATCTGCAGCATTTATTAAGAAAATATTGTGGTCAGGTGAACCTTATTTCATTTCCCTGGATCAATTCATTCGTCAATTGTGTTTTTGCTTTGACAAGAATATTATTATCATATATTATTATTTAGTCCCCATCTTACTCCAACTATAAATGGATTTTTACAGATTTGAAAAAGTACTCGTATGTATTATATGTATGAAAAAGTAAATATTAAACCCAATTTAATTCTGAATGAATAAATACAGTTCAATACGTTCCCTTTAGTACTTTTATAAATTGACTAAATTTTGTGAGTGGATTTACGTACTTTTAATTTTATTATTCGTTTAACCCGGAGCTGGTCTTGCCACTTAGGGAGACACCGTTGGTCGCGCGTGAGCAATTCCCTCACACCTCAGTTTTTGGCTATTTTATTATTTTTCAGCAGCATTTTAGCCATATTTTTGTTTCTTTTAATTTAGAATATGTTTATCATTAAATTATTAATCTATTTAAGGTATTTTCATTAGTTAAATGCATTTATTAGAATTTATTTATTGGATTGGAATGAACAGATAAGAGTAAACAAGAATAAAATGCATTATTAACATTTAACAGTAAACAACCTCTGCTCTTGAAAGGTTTAAGCCCAAATCAATTTTTATTATTTTTTTAGAGCGGTCCGCTTGGCTCAGTTCTGTGTCACCGGTGGTCGCGCTGTGAGCATTTCCCTCACGCTCCCGTTTTTTTTGTCTAACAAAGTGTTTTATAGGGGCTCAGCGCGGCAATTTTTTTCTTCGAAAACAGTTTCCTAAATTTTGTTAATGTACAAATGAAAAATAGAAAAAATATCGGTATTAAATAAAAGAAATACACAAGATTTTCAGCAAGTGTGAGGGAAATGATCACGACGTGACCAACGCCGGGTTAAATTAAGTTTATTTATTTTTTGCATTTTTAATGAAGCAGTTAAGTTGATTTGTCCTGAACAAATAAATAGTCATTAGGAATATTTTTCGTAACTGAGTTTCTTCGTTACATCACATTTTTCGAGTGTTTAATATTAGTATTTAATATTGTTCTTGTTAATGTTTCGTATTATTCTATATTCACCATTTCTGAACTATCGATTAGCACGCTATCTTGTTGGTGAGAAAGATCTTCCGGAGTATCTCACCTCAGTAATAATGCTACTATGACAAACAACTGTCACCGTGTTGTAATTAAAGTTGTAACAAGTTCTAATAAAAATCCCGAAAGAGAATTCTTGCAACATCCTTTCTCGAAAAGATGATACGAAATTAGATAAGAAGGCGCGGTGGGTCTCTCGGCAATATCCAGGTTAGGACGGATGGAGATAATGATTTTAAGGATTAAAGGAATTGGAAAACGATATTATAGAAAATAGGTCTGGCGATGGGTGTCTCTGAGCAATTATTTTACCACTATTAGGTAACGTTCAGAAGTTTAGAAATGGGTCCTCCAGACAAAAAATGTCACAGATTGTAAAAGGGTATGGGTTACAGATCTTACAAGCTCTAAGATGACCAACCACCATCTATATCGTAGTTGAAGCGTATCATAGACCGCCGCACAGTGGGCAAATATCCATTTCTAGGTGGACAAAATTATTTTTTTGTGATGTTTCATGTTTTTGAGGTCACTGAGTAAGGAAACAATCTTTAAAAATTCTGTGACCCATATTTTTTAGTATACCCAACTAAATAATGTTGTACACATACATAAACTTGGACATAATGGATAAAAATTGAGAAAAACATTTTGTAAATCTATGAAACGTTTCAGTAGTAACTTTTTGCATTTATTATTTACATAAAAACAATACATATATTCATAAAAAATAATACACATAGGAAAACATAGACTATATTACGAAAATAATGAACAAAAATAGACTAACAACTTAAAGAAAAAAGTCATTTTATTTATCTGCTTTTTAATAATAACAAATATATACAATTTTAAAAATGAATTATTCATCAAACATCGTCTGATTCAATACTGCTACATCCTTCAGCATTTTCTTTTGACGAGTCAGTATCGTCAGCATCATTTTCTAATGACAGTTCTTGAAGTTCATCATACGGTAAACTACACTTCAATAGGCTAATTACATCAACATCAAACGGTTTGGTCGCTTTTTTACGCAAAGTTTTCCGAAAACTGACGACAATTGGGTCCGATGAAACTAAGAGCATCATAAGACGATCTTTGTTAGCTGCCTCTCAAGAACATTTCATTGTATTATGCTCTCTAAATCGACGGGAATCTTTGTTACGGACCTCTTGTGTTTCCTCGCTCCTTAAAAAAGTCCTTAAAAAAAACATGAGCTCTCCGATGACATTTTTCCCACCTGTCACTGATTTTTTTAGAATAATCTTTTATGGCGTCTTTAATTCTTTGTATATTTGTTATTTTATCTTCAACGTTATTTCCAAGTTTTAAAATGTAGATTAAGAGACATTTATTTCTATCTTTTGACCCATATTTCAACCATTCAGTTCCACGAAAACTGAAATCCATCCTAAATTAGTAAATATTCTTCAAAACGCAAAATATCGCAAAAAAAACTATGTGAATATGAAAAATATATGGTTCGAGTGAAATAATGATGAAATAATTAGCTTGGCACTCCTTGGCCCTCTGCAAGTAATTCACCATCGAAATATGGAAATGTTCTATCTAATGATATTATTTATTATAGGTAAAACTACATCCATGTAGCAACCCCGATTAGTGAAATATTAATACTTACTTGTTTCTGTGGTATCCATTTCTCATGAAATTTAAAAAATCAAGTGAATTTTCTGGTCAAAGAATGGCAAGGTTATTACAAGAACAGCACTGCAATGAACACTGTGAAAAATATGCCGGTTGTTGTAAACGGATTAAAAATCCTCTCCGGCGCTTGTTGGCAATCCAAGAAAGTAAATATTAATATTTTCCATTCTTCCAACTCATACTAAACAATATTTAGTGGGCGAATTATAAATTCTTTTATATGAATTTTGTCCACCTAAAATCTGATTTTCGCCCACTGTGCGCCGGGCATGTAATTTCCGGCACCTCCGATGAGTAGAGATTAGCTGCAGAGGAGCATGGCTTTTAAGTTCCAGCTCCCGTACTCAGCTTTCTGTACTATATATCCTTTGTTTAAAGATTGTAAGCTCCTGTTGGCCTAGACTACTTCAAGTATAATTAAGCAGGAAATATTTCGAGTGATTCAGGCGTAGATTTGGATAATGGATGAATAGGAAGATCCCATTATGAAAAAGATAAATATGTAAGTATATAGGGAAAGAAAATTTATATACAGTTGCAGTGACTATATACTTATTCAGTACATGTGATGTGCCTGCTGAATCCGTTTATTCTTAAAGTAGATTTAAACAAATAAATGCATAATGTAAATAAAAGTGGATAAGATTAGATAAATATTGTTAAGAGATATGCCATGTAGTTGTTTGCAGTGTAAGAAGAGATCTTTGTAATCATGTTATGGCCCCAAAAGGGAGGCTCACCCTGGCTCTTACAAATGGCTTTTAGATCTGAGAGGTTTTGTACCTCTTGGGCTCGGGCCAGGCTAGAGTCCTATGGGATCCCAAGCACTGGATGAATTTATGTAGTCAGCTCTGATCCCTGGTTTGCTTGGCCCACGAATCACACTGAGGAATATGTTAAAAAAAAAAAAAAAATAAAAGAGAGAGAGAGAAAGCTTGGTCCTGGTTAACTGTAAGAAAAATTAAAATTATTCGAATTCAATTCGTGCTCTAGTAGTGGGGACTAAAATATGTTGAAAATAAATTTCGATAAAAAAATAAATTGTTACAGTGCTTTTATCCAAAGGATAAAACCGTTTTATCTTCTAACCAAACCAAGAAACCGTTTAAAACCAAGAAGAAGAGAAAAGAGGTCTTTTTTCTTATAAATATTTTTGAATAAAAATACTATACACATCCTACTGATTTCGAGATGGATTATGATATATTTGCTAACTCCGTCCTTCCAGACTAGTTATATTCAAATGGGCAAATTCGAGGTTAAATCATGCGATACAACTGGGTTCATGAGATTTCGTTATTACAATGTAACATGAACCTCTTTTTTATTATATCTATTAAGAATCATTCCTTATTCATAAGTTTAAATTCTAATAAGTACTATTATTTGGGGGCTTTCGTATGTTTAGAATGTTTCAATTGAACGAATTTAAGGATTTTATTATGTGGTTGCCGTAATACATTAAATCACAGCATTTACCTGAAACTGATTTTTCCTCATTTCCTACCCTTCCGTAGGGAATCCTCTCCAATCAAGGAAATGGAGTTTGGATTTAGCGGGAGACGTCACCTGTTGAGTGAGCGTCTAGTTTTCTCTTGGGCTTCCTGTCAGCTCCTTTGTTTCGGTTGAGTTTTCGTTTTGTTTCATTTCAAAGGATTCTTCCTTGCGAAAAGAAAATCATGCAAATAGGTATCCAGTTATTTTTTAAAATGTATAGAAAACTCCTGTTTTAGTTTGATTTGGGGCTCTATTTGGGTTAAAAAAAATTTAATTAATTTCAGTGTTTTTCATTTTCTGTTTTTGAACTTATCATAATCACCTTTTGAATATAATATCTCAAAAGGTGCAATAATAGCAGGGTGCGGAAAAAATCATGGGCAACAACTAAAGATTCTACTACCTTATTCAATTAAACAGTTGAAAAGTAAGTATTTCAAGTCCCCTCCCGCTCGAAACACGGAAAATGGAGAAGTTTTACTAAATGAACCTGAAACTTTCAAGCTTTTTTGTTTTGACTAGAAATAATCCAAACTAATTAAACATTTTTTGTCTAAAATTCCGTTAGTTACAAAAAAAAAATTAGTTCGTTTAGTAACCTATAACCAAAGGATTAATACTTTTGATACTTAACACGATCATGATGATTTTAATATTTTAATATTTTAAAAATAAATAAAAGCCTTTTTTTCAGGCTTTAAGGTTGTACCAAAAAAAAAAAAATAATAATGCTGTTTCTAGGTTTTACTGCGTTTTACTGAATTGATAACTTTCTGATAGCAAAACCTTAAAAGTAAAATTGACAAACCTTAGTGAATCTAATACTCCTCAAAAAATAAAATAAAAATAATAATAATAATACGAAAAAGCTCTATTGGGTTCACCATCTGGTTGATGTCCTCCTATTGCCACTTAGAATGGTGATTAGTCCCAATGTGCGATGTCAGGTACTTCTTAAATAACTCTATCCTAATTATGCTTCGGTAGTCATAATTTAGGCCCCCATTGTAGAACCGTCCGATTAGCCTAGCAGCATAAGGCTAAAAAACACAATTGAACTTATGTACTTAAAAACCTCGACATAGAGGGGAAGGAAATATTCAATCTTTGGTTATCACATAAAACACCTTTAAGAAATAGTATATAAAGATTATTACTAACTCATTTAAAATATACCTACAAGCTTCGCCAGATCAGCCTTAGAAGCATGAAGGAACCTTAATCATAGGAGTACAAACAACTATCAAGTTTCCAAGATACACAATAGATCGTAAGTTTATTTTTAGGAAAGAAGTAAAGATGGTTCTCCAGATCAGTCTCCTCAAATGTTGAAATTTTGGAGTTATGAGTATGGTCTAACACGGTAGAATTAACGTTGCCGCAATAAATGGAAAGGATATTGGCCGGTTTTGATATAGACATAGGAGAGGAAAGATTTTATAGAATATATGAAATATGGGAAGAACAGAATGTATGAAACAAATAAAAGGAAGATAGGGAGGCTGTATTCAGTTCGACACATGTCGGATTGCCCTAATAACTAGAACCTTGCGGACGGCGGCGGGGGGTGGGGGGGGAGCTTATGGTTTGGAGGGGAAAAAAATGAAACGTGAAAAAAAACTAACGGGGAAAAGCTTTACTGAATATTTGATGGGCGGTAGAACGGGCGGTGGTTGGTGGGATTAGGTTGGAGCGCCCTCCCCCTTTAGAACATTATTAAGCAGTGCATAGCCTAGAGGTAGCCGCTGCTATATGAAACGATAGGGGTCAATCGATAGCGATGTCCACTCCCGCCACTTCCTCTCAGATCTCCTCTATCGGTTTCAACAGAGGAGACACTGTTGTCTATTGTCTACCTTTAACTTTGTTTTTAATTTGTTTAACTTTTAAATTGTATCAGTGTGCTTAATGTAATAAAGCCCATCAAGACCCTCATCAGCTGAAAAGATGCGATGTGCGTTTGCATATATTACTGTCAAGTAAACTTTCGAAATCGGCCACGCTTAGAAGTAGCATATGAGAACCTTTACCGAAGAAATATCTTACTTGTCTTAAAATCTAAACTTTACCTAGTTTCCTCAATGGTGGTGCTGCATTATGTTAAAAGATAGGAAATATTTTTGTTTTGTATTCAAAATAATGTAAATAAATCCAAGGGATGTAATCCATATGATCGCAATACTTTCCGTTAATATATACCTATTTCATATCAATAACTCACTTTATATAAGTGCTAAGTCGTAATGCGACATCGAAAGGAAAACATCGATGTTTTGAACTTCGAACAAAAACATCAATGTTTTTCGACATCGATGTATTTTAATATCCATGTTGTAAACATTTACCTGTTAGGGCTCCAACTTATTTTAACATCGGTGCCGTTCCCTAGTAAAGACATAGAAACATATTTCTATTAAATATTTAAAACATTTAACCCATTTTACAAAAACAAAACAATATAACTGGAAATTAAGAAAATATTTTTAGTTATGTATATAATTATTGTAAATTTTGTATAGTTGGAATGCGACATAACTGTAGATATCTCCAAAACATTAATATTAAAATATTCTTTTAATTTATTTATCAAAACATAGATGTTGAACATATCTATGTTTTTGTCAAACCATCAATGTTAAAAATCTATTTTTTTTTTTTTTTTAAACATCAATGTTAAATATATTTCTGTTTTTTTTTTCAAAATGTCGATGGTAAAATATCTATGCTTTTGTCAAAAAATCATCATTAATATATTATCTTTTCATCCTGTTTTTATAGGTCCTCGAAATATTTTTTTCATTCTTGTATAAATTTCATTCAATTTAAAAGTACGATACACGATAAGGTGAAAGCGTTATTTAGATGTTAATCAGAATCCTTAAAGAATTTATATACAACGTCTCTGGAAAAACGGGCTTTTGAAAAAATGCTTTGAACTTTACTAAACTTTCGTCATAGTCCCGTATTCATCGTAGATATGATTCTAGATCTGCTGAGTTTGCACAAATTAAAAAGGCGTAATCACTCTTTCGGATGTTTAAAAAGATGGAGTTGGTGCGTAAATTAGTTTTATTTTATTTTTGTGAATTGATGCTTGCTTTTAAATTTCAAATCAATATTACTTTTACTATATTGAAGTACAGTTATAACTTATCAAAATCTATAGCTGTATATGTACCATGTTATTTATTTTACTGTATATATGCTTTTACATTCTACAGGTAGTCTGGCATCATTATTTTAATATCGAAAAATAATAGTACATGTTAAATAATATATAATCTTCTGTAACTATTAATATAGGTTATTTTTTATGAATATAATACAATTGACAGTCTATATTATTGAATTATGTTTATGGATATATGAATCATTATTATATAAACACTATATACAAATAGCACATGACATGTGATCATAATTATATATCCCACAGACAGAGTTGGGCAAAAAGAAGTTGAACTACAAATTACAAAACTACTGACACAGTAGTTGGGAAGTTGTTGAAACTACAACTACTTTTATAATTTGTAGTTGATAGACCAAAACTACAACTACTGTAGTTTCAAAAAAGTAGTTGCATTTTTACAACTACAACTAGTAGTTGCAACTGTAATTATGGGCCTGAAACTACAACTACTTTTATTGATAACGAGTAATTATCGATAAGGAGTATATAAAATGCAATTCAGCTAATATATAAAACATGGGATTGATCGAGAACCTAAGGTTAAAAAAAATAATTGACTGCCGGAAATCATGGAAAAATTTTGTATTACGTATATGTATTGTACTATTTTTACTTTCACTTACATATATATGAAATATATAGTAAGTGGAAGTATTGCGATCGTGAAAAATTTCGACTTCCGGTTTTCAACGGAAATACACGTTTTGGGGTCCCCTGAGTCCAATTAACCAAGTCCCGCGAAATGGTCTGTGTGTGTGTGTGTGTGTCTGTGTGTGTGTGTGTGTGTGTGTGTGTGTGTGTGTGTGTGTGAACAGACTAGCTCAAAAACTATAAACCGTGCGAACCTGAGATTGGGTATTTAGTGTATGTTTATGCCCGCGATGTGACAGCAAAAATTTCATCAAAATTGCTCAAAGGGAGGGGGTACTTTGTTTAGTAACTTTTTAAGTTTTTTTCGATTTTCTCAAAAACTGCTCTAACGATTTTGATTAAACTGAGTATTTGATCTATTTATATGCCCGAGATATGACTGTAAAAATTTCATCAAAATTAATCAACCGGAGGGGGGACTTTACTTAACAAATTTTATATCATTTTCAAGTGTTTTTTTTAATTTACTCAAAAACGGCATTCACGATTTTGATCAAACTGGGTATTTGATATATTTATATGCCAAAGATGTGATAGCCAACATTTCATCAAAATTGATCAACCGGAGGGGGGACTTTACTTAATAAATTTTGTATTATTTTCACGTGTTTTTTTTTATTTACTCAAAAACGGTTTTCACGATTTTGATCAAACTGGGTATTTGATGTATGTATATGCCAAAGATTTGATAGCCAACATTTCATCAAAATCGATCAACCGGAGGGGGAACTTTACTTAATAAATTTTGTATCATTTTCAAGTGTTTTTTTTTATTTACTCAAAAACGGCTTTCACGATTTTGATCAAACTGGGTATTTTATGTATGTATATGCCAAAGATGTGATAGCCAACATTTCATCAAAATTGATCAACCGGAGGGGGGACTTTACTTATTAAATTTTGTATCATTTTCACGTGTTTTTTTTATTTACTCAAAAACGGTTTTCACGATTTTGATCAAACTGGGTATTTGATGTATCTATATGCCAAAGATGTGATAGCCAACATTTCATCAAAATTGATCAACCGGAGGGGGGACTTTACTTAATAAATTTTGTATCAATTTCACGTGTTTTTTTAATTTACTCGAAAACGGCTTTCACGATTTTGATCAAACTGGGTATTTATGGATGTATATGCCAAAGATGTGATAGCCAACATTTCATCAAGATTGATCAACCGAAGGGGACACTATTTCATAACTTTTTTTCTAATTTTTAGATTATCTCAAAAACGGCTTTAACGATTTTCTTCATATTCGTCATGTTTAATGAAAATTGAGTGTTATTTAATATCAGGTAAGCGTTATCATTATTAAAATGTTCTGAGGGGTTTATAGAGCAAATGAAAACAAAAATAAGAAATGAATGTGGAAAATGTGTAACTTTGAGAAGTGGCATTAACAAAACGCATTAATTTCTTATCTAAGTGAGTTGGTAAGTGAAAGTTGTGTGTTGCGCGCACGCACCAGATTTTTAAAACAGATTATCAACCATAATGGAGCCCATTTATCTATGGAGTATTTATCTAAACACAAAATAAAAATAGCAAAAACATGTGATTTAATTAGACGTTGCTTAGCAAATGTAGTTGCCGCTCTAAACTACATTTACAACTACTTGTTGTATTTGCCATTCCCAACTACTTTTCCCAACTACTGTAGTTGTAGTTTTAAATTACAACTACTTAACTGGTAGTTGAAAAATACTAGTTGCGCGCTTCCAACTACAAACTACATGTAGTTGTCTGTGTAGTTAATTACAAATGTAGTTAACTACTGCCCAACTCTGCCCACAGCCAACATTGGTACAATATAAGAATATATAATAGTTTAAATTATATATATATATATACATTACAGATGTGTATATCAGCAATATACATACAAATTATGGAATGCCTGGAAACATTCTTAATTGTTTTATTTTGTAATCCCAAGCAATATTAAAAGAAAACAGTAATAGAATTAATTAGTGAATCAAAGAAACTTAAAAAAAAATCCAAAATAAAATAATATACTTGAATCCTTTAAATTAAGATAATTTTATATGGAATTTATAGTAACAACAACACTCAGCCGATTAGTTACCTACTCATTGATAATAAAAGACCTTATTTTCATTGCCTGTTTAATAAAGTTACTATCATTATCCAATTGTTCCCGATCTTTGATTGTTACAATATTTGCAAAATCAATATCTAAGTTACCAGAACCGCTAATATATTTTTTTGAGATAGTGTAATCTAGGAGGATTATATATTGGACAGATAATCAAAATGTGCTGCATGGATTCCAATATGTTTAAATTGCACAATGTGCATATTTCATTTGTTTCTATTGCATATTTAATACCATTTATATAAAACTGTATGTCATTTATAGAAGATAGTCTCAACTGCATAATAATTCTTTGTTTATAGATATTATTGTTGTCTATTAAATATTCCTCTCTTAGCCCAAAGGTGGTAATTAATCGAAAGTTATTATTATATTAAATTAAGAATTTAAGCATCTAGTTACATCTTTAGATTTCAAATGATTTTCCAACTTCTCTATTAAATTACCTTTTTCCCTTCTTATCTCATTTATGTTAGAAAAACATGAATAATCTTCCTATCCTAGAGTTATTAAAATGTTATTCATGTGAGTGAACCAGTTGTATTTTTGACGGTTAGCTGTAGATAAGATTGCATTTAGCACCGTATCATAACATAACCTAATTAGTTCATCCGCTGGTATCTTTAGTATTTTCGACCACCAAGCTATACCTAACCCTTTCTAATACCATTACTTTGATAGGTTTCGTGTTGGTCTCTACCCTAATAAAATGATGCGGTTTATTATATGGTAAATGAAACAGTGATTTAAAATATGTCGTTTGAAGTGTCTGAATTTATACTGAAAATATGTATCATGTTTAAAGTCAAATAGTTCACGTCACTCTGCCCGAACCCAATTTTTTTTTTTTTTATGTGACATTCAGTCTAATCGTAACTCATGTATATTGTTATATATATACTTCTGAACTTAGGGATTCAATAAATTAAGTTATAAAATTTAAGAATTGTCTAACTATCATTAGAAATTAACTTATCAAATTTAAGAACTACCTAACTATCAAGCCAAGTACCATATATCTCCTGAGAAAGTTGGTATCAGATACTGAGTATGTGATAGATAAATGGCTTTTCCACTCGTGAACACTAAATATCAGCGGAGGTTCAGGAATCCATTAAAAACTTTCGAGAAGTTTTGCATCGTTCAACCGAGGATCAATCAATAGCTGTTTGTAGTCATCAAATTCTCTGGTACTCAATGGGATGAATTTGTAATATGTGTGTTTTTATATACAGGATGATTCGGAAACCTATGCAAGAGGTAATACAAAAAACTAGAGATTCAACATTGAATTTCTTACCAAAAACGTTATTGTAAAAACATTGTCTATTCTCACTCTTCATGATTAATTGCAGTTTTTGTGATTTTGCAAATAGTAAGTAGTTGTTTTTTATAGTAGGGTCCTTGCTTTTTATAGTAGTACCACCCTGGGTGACACCTGAGTACACTATGCTTAGCGCCGGCCTGTTAATGCTACCCGCTACCCTATAAACATAGGGAGGGGGCGCTTGTTCTTTTGAAAAAAGAAAATAATACAGTTGGTCGTCTTGGGATTAACTGTAATATTTAACCCTTTCAGTTTCCTTGTGATTTCCTCACAGGCCTCTGATATTTTTTTTTTTTTCGAATTCCCTTGATACATTATTGTCTGTGTAGTAATGATAACAATGTTTTAAATATTCTAGAGCTTTTTATTGTAATAATATTACATTTTAAGGCTATTTTGAGGTTGTGATAATGTTTTGTTGATACATGTTTCTTAAGGTTATTACCAAGGAGTGATGGGGCTCACTAATTTTTTGTGTTGGGAGTACCTATAATAATGATTAATCTAATTTCGTATAACTAACTAACTCATGTCCTAAAGGTTGAAAACAGAGCTGTTTTGCCAGGGAACTGGAACCGGTGGCGGCGTCAGTGTGTTGAACAGAGGGTTTGAGATGTCAGGCAAGGAGTCCAGAAATTTTATATGCCTTTTCTTGAAGAAATCTGAAGTCTTTTCTAGCTCAAGTATTTCATGCAGTTGCTCACCTTTCATTTTTTTCATTGAAGTTGGCCGCGTGATTTTCTTTAAGATGCTGTTCTGGAATCGCTTCAGGTGTTTCATTGTGCCCTCAGAGAGGTGAGTGAAGAGTGAGGAGTTCCGTACATTAGGGAAGGACGTAAGATGCTTTTGTAAATCATCAGCTTCAGCCTAAGTGACAGTGTCGGGGAAGTTAGGAGGTGATGAAGCCGGTAGGACTTAGTTCTTACGCACCGAACTTTATAATATATATGGGCCGACAGTTTCATGTGTCGATCCATTTTTATACCGAGGTAAACGATGGAGTGGGATATTGGCTGGGATTTTTGTGCAACTCGGAACATTTTGGGTAATCGTGCTTTCTTCCCTTTCTGGAGTGCGAACACGACACAGTCTGTTTAGGTTGCATTTACTTTTATAATCAACTACGCTAATTTCTTTATGACTGTTTGGCTAAACAATTCAGCTTGTTTTAATGCTCGTGTTGGATTCATGCTTGAGATGTAAATAGCTATGTCATCCGCGAAAGCTGCAATAGTAGCTCTTTTTTAGTTGTGTCCAATGATGTCCGCTGTGTAGATAGAGAACAGAAGTGGAGATAGGACTGCCCTTTGTGGTACACCGCAGGTGAGTGGCACAGTACGGGAATGTTTGTCTTGAACTTGAACATTAAGACTCCTGTTTTTTTAAGAACGACACTATGATAGAATAGAGCTGTTCTGGGCATTCGAGGTCCTAAAGTTTCCGGCAGAGTATACCTTAAGACACAAAGTCGAAAGCCTTCGAACAGTCTGTCACTATGTTTCTATTGAAGTTGTTACATATTTCCGATTGCAGTTTCATCAGGGAATGTTCATTGCTTAGTTGAGCTTGGAAACCTGTCTGTTCGAATGGGACTGCAGAATTCTCATCACAGAAGGTCATGAAGGTCACGGAAATTTTTTTTTCGAGATGAGGATAAAGACTAATGGGCCTATAATGTTCCGGGTCGCCGCCTGTTTTTGCCGGTTTCAATAATGGAAAGAATATTGCATGTTTCCATATTTCCGGAAAATATCTAAGGCGTGGATCTAAGGAGTGGTATAGATTCGTTAGATGTGCTATTCTTCATCGAGGGAGTTGTTTTAGCAAGATGGTTTGGACCCTATCATGCCCCGGTGCACGGTTACCATGGCTCCTCCTATTTATAGCCTGATATGAATATTGATAAAATATAAAAATATATCTAACAATTAAAATTAAACGGGAAGAAAAAGAAAATAGCCTTGAGGGGTTTTTAATATATAAAAACAAAGCATAACCTCGACACAAACTGGAAGGAAATCTTCAAAATGATGGCTAGATCCTTTTGTTATACAAAAACAGTTTTAATAAATAATGACTTAGGAACTAACTAACTATATATTTAAAAATATTATAAGCGAACATAGTTAATAAATTAATGAGTTTAAAATGTGTAAAAATTTGTAATTAGTCCATGTAAACTTTATATACTGCAATTTCTTAAGAAAAATACAACCAACCAAAACGTATACAAGCTTCTGGTATTCATAATGTAATAATTATATACTAAAACTGATAACACTTTAATTCATTCAAATGGTACTCGTAAAGGTAGTTTTTTGAATGATGCAAAATATCATTATAATTTTCGGATCGTTAGTTCGATAATTATTACTTGCATTTTACAATAAAAACAGAGTACCTTTAATCTGTAATTTTATCGAAAGGTAGAGGCAACTGCAAAACGATGGCTAACAAAAAACACAACCGAAAATCACTAAAAAATTCCATGAATTGCAAAAGTAAGGGGTGAAATGAATGGGGAAAGGTAAAGAATGGATAAAAAAAGGACGCGATATTTATTTCAGCATCTATTCCTTTTTTTCTGAGCGAATGTGAAAATATGGGGCCACCAAATGGAAGGAAAGTAAAATAGCAGTTCAAAGGGATTATAGAATACAATGACTAACGGAATGGAATAGGATTATTTTTTCAAAAGGAAAAGTATCCTTAAATGTTTTTTAATGTTTTAAAACTTAGGATGAAAATAATTCTATATATTTTTTTATTGTTTTAGATTCCACATAGTCATATATATACATATGTGTACCTATATAAAAAAAATATATATAGATGCATAAGCTCAAAACTATAAATTGTTATTACATCAACTAAGATGATTTGACTTAATCCCTAATTGGAATTATAAAGCATTGATATGATAGACAGATAGAAATGAATTTTTTTTAATAATTAAAAAAATTGATGTTATTTACAAAATGGTTTAAAGTAGTGTACCTAATTGATATGGCTAGGCGCTCAGGAGCGCTTTGTATTTGAAAATAATTTTCAATCATAAATATTCATTTATTTTATTTAAATTATTAAATTAATGAATGTTACAATCATCATTAATTACAATACACTCATCAAAATAATACTATTTGATTATTATTATATTGTATAGAATATATAATTATACCCAATCATACATATATTAGTTCTAACTATCAATATTACCTATCTAATATAAAATACTCCATAATCTTATAATCTTACCGCTAATTATTATATGCAATAACTTATACAATAATATTGTAAAAATGTAAATAAAAAAATTTAAACGTTATATAATAAATAAACGTTAAATTTTATGTAATC
Organism: Aelia acuminata; assembly: GCA_911387785.2. Taxonomy (NCBI): domain Eukaryota; kingdom Metazoa; phylum Arthropoda; class Insecta; order Hemiptera; family Pentatomidae; genus Aelia; species Aelia acuminata. Next base: position 163,414,180 of record OU426978.1, on the reverse strand, counting down.
GTTACATAAGGAAAACAAGGGTTTGAAATCCCAGACCGTTTGTTGAAACGAACTACTGGTTGGCGCAGACCGTCAGAATTGAATTGGGAATAGTTCAAGCCCTGGATGGTTCCACGGCTATTTCTTTTACGACTACATGTAAGGAGCGAGTGACTGGACCGATAAGTCATAGTCTGTGTCTTGACTGTGAAGCTCAAGTCATATGATTTGTGATTACCGGACGGCCATAGAGGTGGCAAACGCATGCCGACAACCTCAGACCAGACTAACGTAACTTAGAAATTGCTTACTTGACCCAAATGACTTAAGAAAACTGTTGAGCCCCATCACCAGAGATAGACCTTTAGTGACTGATACCTGACACTTAACACATTAAACTGACACATAACACTCTTAAAATGCAAAACCCTGTGCAGAATAAGAGTTTTTCTATAAGAATATAGGAGTTCCGCCTGTCATTCAACAAACACGAAGAAGGGGCTAAGAAGAAGAAGAAAAAAAAAATTGTTGTTTTTAAGTAATACTTCATGATTGGTTTCAATCATCAACTCGTTTATTATACATAAAGTTATCTCCTTTTGCGCCTTCCTTTATTTCTTAAATTTTTAAGTAGTTTCGTAGAGGGAATAAAAAAAAAAAACCTTCATGATAGACGATGCACATTGAACTTTCTCTTTTGCAAAAAAAAAGAAGATGGCAGTGGTCTTTCTTATATGTTTTTCTTGCATTTCCAGCTATTTATTTAGATATTATTCAATATATTTTAATGTTCATCATTTGCTTCACACAGGTGGTTTGATGTCATCTGAGATATTTAGATAAGTCCTATAACATAGAAACTATCCAAATTATTATGAAGAATATGCTCATGAAAATTAAGATTTTCCTTAATTAACAAACAACTGAATTTAAAATAAATAAACGTGCCAAATCAGACCATTGCAACATAGCAGAAGTAAAGCGGATCATTATTAACAAAGTTTTCTTACTCAGTGCATAAACTTTGAAGAGCAGAGAAACAAATTCTTAGGGGCATATATTTCTGAATCAGTAAGTGTAGAGCAACTTTTAAATGTAGACAGTACTCAGAAATTAAACAGACCATATTATTTACTAATATGTTATATGTTGTGCCACTGAAAATCTAAAAGTGTTTGTTGATCTGGCTAGTTTGTTATTATTGAGCTTCTAATTATTTTCCTTTTAATATGAAAGTGTAAAGATTATTTCTACATTTAATTATTATTTGTATATAATCCCTTGCGCTGCTAGACAAAAATAATTGTTTTATTTTGTATGTTATAAGTACAAGAAATTCTTTTGCAAATAAATAATAATAAAAATGATTAGCAAAGTAACAGGCTGCTGAAAAAAAAAAAAAAAAAAAAATGATTAGCAATCTACTCTTTCTCACATCCGTAAATAAAAATAAGTGAATGAATTTTTTGACATTTTCTCTTCATAGACCTAATCGGACCTTATAATGACTGTATTTTGTATAGTTGCCACTGAATAATAATTAAAATAGATATGTGACAGTGGCATTACAAAGGTGATATTATAGCATGCACTAAAAACTTTAAAATAACAATAAAAATCTAAAATAACAAGTAGAACAAAAAAATATTGTATAAATAACAATTAAAAATAATTTTAATCCAATCATACAGCACCTAGCGTTGCACATTACTCAAGATATAATAATTTCGAAGGCCATGTATTAAAGTTTATCTAAGTTAATTTATTTTACTAATTAGCTTGAGTGGCTAAGGAGAGGATATGTTTATCCGGGCTGTCATGGCGCTTGGTCCTCCCCTAATTCCATCAGTTAGTTAGCCCAGGATTATGCTACCACATTCTGTCAACCTTACCTTAGGGGATCTTCATGTCCTTTCCCGCTGTTTGCAAGTCGCATACTTCCGCGTAGCCAGACAATAGGAATCGATAGCTATTTGCAGCTCTATAATTATCGTTATACTTTAAATAACGCCGTATATTCCTTTCCGGCTCCGAGAGAGTTGGATTTCCATGAATGAAGTATCGTATTGATATAGAATTCCAAGATAGGAGAAGTGACGAATCGTATTTAAGATTTAAAAATTCAAATCCATGTTTAAATAAAAGCACTGAAAGAAATTGGCAATCATATATTGGATGAATCGCAACGAGATTATTTTTTTTATTTTGTTCATACATTTTGGAAACATGCAGTATAGTTCTTTAGGTACTAAGTATAGCCTTTTTTGCATTTTACAAGCATAAAATAATTATTATAATAATAATTTTTGAAAAAAAAAATGTTTTGGCTTGCTTAGGATGCTTAGGTATAAAATAGATGGTTTAAAACCCAATTCATCTAAGCGACAAACTTCATATTTTGAAAGAAACTGCAGTTAAAGTCTGAATGTTGTAAAATAGTTTAGCATAACATATGTTAACTTCCAACACTTTTGGACCACAACATATTTTACTTTGCCTCTTACATAATTCAAACACAAAGTAGTGCGAATACAAGAATAAATAATGGTATTTGTTATTGTTTGTTTGTATATTTAACGTCACTTTGTGCTATATTATATATCTATATAGAAATTCATTACTCACCCCTATCTTCTTAAAGACTGAATAAACCCCTTTTAACAAATTACCATTTTAATTTGTACTTCTTTAAAGTGCGAAATGAAGAATGCGATTTAATTATAAAATATTATACCTAAACCTCTTATATAGAATAAAAAGATATCATTTTTCATATTACGAACATTTAATTAACTACTATGTACTAGTTTTTACGATTTAATAATTAGGTTCGCTATATTTAATCATATATTATGAATATTCCGGGCTCCTGTCCCTATATTTTTTACAGCAATTGTTTTTATCATATATAAATGGTACGGTACTTTCGAGTTCCGCGAGAATCGTAAGTGCAGTGTGACAAACATCGAAACTCTTTTCACATTATTATATTCGTTGGCTTATTGTAGAAAAGACGATTTAGTAAAAAAGAAACAGATAAAGAAACTTGGAATGGCCAAAATATTTTTTTTTAATATGGATCCGTTTAGTGTACGTATGTATAACATACTAGGAATAACGGCTACCGCAGCAGCTGACACAGCAGATTGTTACTTGGTGAGAGCCAGAAGCCGCGACCGCCCGGTGAAATGTGACCCGCACAGACCTCCCTGATATTAATTATCTATTTGTCTGAGCCAGCCAGGACCTCATGAATAATTTACCCTCTGCCAGATATTCGCTATTCGCTACCCTTCTGTTCTCTCCCTATTTCCATTTCAGAGCAACCTGTACCCCCCTTCCTGTACGCCCGAATATTATATTAACCCTCTATTTTATACAGGTGCTCTGATCTACGATAAAGTACAAGGGTTGCTTTGGCACAAACTCTAGGTTACTGCTTAGGGAAATCGGAATGCATAAAATCTTTTTAAAATGTATTAGTTTGTTTCATCCAGTAGCGTATCCCGGATATATTATCGAGGAGGACCCATAAAAAAAAAAAAAATTTGCCTCTTCAGTATCTGGACATATAACGGATATATACCTAATTATTTATGAAGTTTTGTATAGTAAAAATTATTGTACATCTATTATACTCATAATTTCCATTTGGTCTTTCAAAAAGCGAAGTATTAATTGAAGCCTTTGGTGGAAGAAGCTGTTATCTCACTTGTAACCAATTTAGAGGTAACACCTTCTTAAAATATTTTTTTCTTCTTCAATTATTGATTCGCACCTGTCAGCAGTCGCTGCCAATCAGCGAATGAGATGGTGACAATAGGAAATGATGACAGGTAAGGCATGAGGAGGGAAAGCACCCCGTAGCACCCCCTTCCATGCGTATGTCAGCCATATTACTTATTAAACTGTTAGGATGTCCTGTCAAGTTAATAAAAATCGCTTGTAAACAGTCGTTATGTGCTGGTCGAATGTTGGTAGATGGAGGTCTTTGTTGGTCACGTTCCAGGGCGCCTATGTAATCAGTCGTAGCAATTTAGATTGAAACGTTTGAAGTTTTTGTTAGTGATTTTTTTTTTTTTTAGCTATGCCGAATATCTGTGAGGAGTATGTCCATATGGGCTTCAGTAAGTATGTATAGGTATTTAGTTCCTGTTTCAGTTTTAGTCTTGAAGATTTAGAAAATAGTGGATAGAGAAGTTTAAGTCTTTTGGTAAGGGTTCTTTTTTTCATTTTGACATGCGGGCCCCATGTCATTCTTCTGTGGAAAGTGAGTCCCAGATAGTGTACTGTGTCCGTCTGATGAATTGGGTTATTGTCAATATAAACGGGTGGACAGGTATGTTTTCTAAGTGTAAATTTGATGTGTTTTGATTTGTCATGATTTAGTTTAATTTTCCATAGTTGGAACCAGTCGTGTAGTATGTATAAGTGATATTGTAAAGTTAATGATGCCTGTGTTGCGTCCTGATGTTTAGTGATAATTGCTGTAACATCAGCATAAGTTGCAGTCAATGTCTCCGTAATAATGGGTATGTCGTAAGTGTAGATGATATAGAGTAAGGGTGCTAGTATTGAACCTTAGGGTACTCCCGCCAATATCGGATGTATTGAAGAAATTTCTGAACCCTGCCGGACGGAGAAAAATCTGTCGGAGAGAAATGATTGAAGGATTAGGTAATAAGTGTACGGTAATATGGTCTTGAGTTTAAAGAGAAGACCCTGGTGCCAGACTTTGTCAAATATACTCAAAAATTCAATAGGTTCAAAAATACTCCTGTCGCATATAGTTTTTGTTCTAAAGCTCCTGCAATGTAGTCAGTAACTCTGTGTAATTGATGTATCGTTGAGTGGTAAGTGCGAAAGCCGAATCGGTGGTCAGGTAATACTTTATGTTTCGTTAGTATATCAAACAATCTTTTGTGTATTAATTTTTCAAATAATTTGGAACAAATTGGCAGGAGGCTAATTGGTCTGTATGTTGAAGGATTGTTCACGTCTTTACCTGGTTTGTGGATAATTCTGATATGTGAGTATTTCTCAAAATAATTAAACTCGAAAGCTCAAGAAATCGCTCAAAGCAAAACTACATTCTGTGAATTTGTTACATTTATGTTAAAACCTTCTTCCACCAAAACTAAGCATGTTAATAGGAGTCCAGTATTCCTTCTTGTTTCCGACCAACACGGATTCGGAATGTCTAATTCTTCGTCCCGTCATAAAAGGCTTTTCGTTTTGTAAAATTGTTAAAAGTTTAATTTTTGTCAATTTAATTATAGAGGATTTTCTGGATATTTTTTGAGGTACTCTAAAGCGAAATAATTGCAAAAAATAAATAAAATAAATGGGAAAAACTTTTTTTTTACTCATGTTTGAGTTGATAAGGCGGAATCTTCAGACTCACCAACTTATGACTGTCGCAAGATTCTTCGAGTCATTGAAAAATGCTTTTCTAAATTCGTTAGAAGCTCAGGAGTATATGTAGATGTATGTGAAAGAGGAGGAGACAAGGTATACGAGAGCTATTCATGGGACGGAGACAGTAAACCGTCAGCTAGCGGTAATGCTAGTGAAATTTAAGAAGGTTGACCAATTTGAGTATCCAGAGTCAGTAGTAAGTTATGGGAATAAGATCTCCTGGGAAACCAGTTATCGATTCATTAAAGCCAACAGGTACTATTTCGGGCTCTGAAAGCAATCGAGAATTTCCTGCAACTTACGCCGTACCACGTGCCTTTTGACCCTTATTAAGCTAGTCTTAAATTATGGAACAGAAACCTGGATTCTCACTAGTATTGAGGAGAGAGAGATTCTCTTTATTAAAAGGAAGATCCTGAGACGAATATTAGGGCCAGTAAGAGTCGGAAAATGATGGAGACGTAGGAAGACTAAAGAAATTTGCCTTCTTTATGGCGAGGCTGATATTATGAGGCGGATAAAGTTGGGAAAGTCGCACTAGGTTGGCCACGCTTGATGCTGCCAGAGGAGGAAAAACCGAAGGTGCTGCTGGATGAGAAGTTTGACCGGAGAAGAGGTAAAGAAGACGTCGGTTTAAATGGTAGGACACTGCACCGACTAAACATCTGCGACTGACGAGTCTCAGAGTCTAAGAGACTCCGCCCGATTTAAGGTAGAAACAGACTCGGCCCATTAATCAGCGGTCCATAGGCTGAGGATTAAAACAAGCATTAATCTTAACTTAACCACAATTACATATCTCAATATTAATTTTTCTAATTTCTTTAAGTAATGATGGTTTCTTTTTATCAGCTAAAATATGTCAGAGGATAATATTATGATTCCTAATGAAAACTTTTTGACATGCATAAAGATTACTAGCAGCTTTAAAATTGAAGAAAAATCACGACGATACGATCTCAAAACAGAAAAACTTTGTGTTAATATAATTAAAAATAATCCAAACAAGACTCTCCAGGCTAATTAATATCTTTAATCTTACTTTAGTGATGAAAATATTAAGGATGGATAAAATACCTCTAAGCTAAAACAGAACGGAAGAGCCAATGGAATTAAGTCGCCGAAGAGGCCGGAGGAAATAAAACCGAGGACGTGGGATTAGCGAGGGCGGTTATTGAATATTCAGATCTCTGATTGAGCTATTTCTGATTAAAGCTAACTTAATTAACTCACGTTCTGTTTTACCTCAAAATGAAATGCTTTGATGGAAACAAATGGCCTGCTTCATCTCCATTCTGCGCATAATGGATCAGTCATCGTCATCCATCGTCACTTAGAAAAAATATCGTATATCATTTCGCAGGAAACCTCAATAGAGTACCCGTTTTTGCTCAATTTTTTTTTTTTTTTTTTTTTTTTTTTTTGGTATATTATTAATAATATAATTGTATAAATGAGACATGTGAAGCAACAATATAAAACTTTAATATTATCGAGCAATATTATCAGCAATATTATCGAGCAATACTTAAATGTACTTTTAAATTTTATTATATATTTTAGACATAAGTGACCTTTAATATTTGTCAATTCTCATTTTTCAAATATTTTTTATACATAACGTTAAGATATTTATAATTTCAGTTACCATAAAATATCCTATACAAAAGATTACAATTTGAAGGAAGAAGGTGTTAAATCACTCTTTAAAACCTATAACTAAATTTCCCTTTGATAAGGTTTCATGGCATCAGATTTCGTTATAGAAAACTATATTAGTCAAACTCTGAAAGTTTATCATATAAAAACCATCATTAAGAAAGCAAAAATTTCAACATCTGATATCTAAATGAACTTTTGCCTAGACCGAAATCTCTGGGTTAATGAGTTTGATTATTTTAAGAACTTTTTACCGCATTAAATTATGACTTATTTATTTTTTTATTCTTTCCCATATTTTGAAAATTTCAACAGAATTACGGCGGCACTTGTTAGTAGACTAGTTCTTTTGTTTGAATTTCACGGTAGCTATTATTTGTCTAAGATTGCAGCTCTATGTAATTTGCTATTTCTTTTTCCTTATTTTTCATACCTCTACAGCTCTGTTCGCACCCCATTATAGATTTTAAACTTATTGAATCACTTTTCTTTATGAGTTCCAAATGTAAATCCATTCATCTTTATTTCTTTTAAGAAATAATGAACTTGAATAAATATTAAAATGAAACGTTGAAAATCAAAGCTATTTATTTACTTTTTTCTTTTTATTGAACTTACTGACCAATAAGGCAAAACATTTCCTGTTGTGATTTCATTGTGAGTAAAAAGCGATTCTAATATATTACAAGGTACTAAAAATTTGAAATTGGGAATTAATATGTATCTACTTTATATATTTTTTATAACGTAATATTATATTTAAACTTATAATATTCGACCAAACTTCTTGTGTTCATTGAATAAGAACATAACTTTGGCTCCTCAAGTATTTTTTCCATTGTGGGTGTAAGTAGTTTCAATAAAATGCATATAGGAATGGTTCGAAGTAACTGATCACAATTGGCTTGCCGTGGACAGTAGGAGAGCAATAATACTTTTTTTTTAAGATTCAATCATAAATTGATTCCATCAATGATACTAATGATAGCAATCAAATGATGATAGAAAAGTGAAAATGATCGTATCAAACTTCATTTTAGCTGAATATTATACACAGACGACGTTGGGTGAATTTTTTTTAACAGATTCCCCGTCGTTTCTTCCTGGATTTGTAGGTAAATGCCGATACAAGAATTGAAACTGTTCTATAGCTGCGATCGATACCCGTTAACCGATAGAGCCGAACCGCAGCACCCATGGGTTGTAATTGTCCCAGTTAGCTTTGATGGCGGGTATTAGATCCGCTAGGAGCCAAGAACCCGTGGGTTGGCGGTTTGTTCATTAAACCTCATCAAACTTCTCTCATTATGGATCCTCTCACAGCTATTATCACTTGTTTATCAGTAATTAGCCTTAAGTTGCTTCGCGGTATATTACTCTGTCGATAAGGCAAAGATTATAATTATAAAAAAATTAATACTAAGGATTTTAAATTTTTTGTTTTTAACAAAACAATTCAAAATTATGACAACGTTGTTTCACTTATTATAGAAAATATCGAAGGAGACTAAAAAACGAAGGATATCACGATAACAGATACCAATCGAAGTTAATATCCGTTCTGACTTTTATGACTAGGAAGAATTCGCCATTGTAAGGCATACAAAATTAATCACATGATAATCTTATCATCTATATCTTGATATAGTTCCCAGGAAATCGGAAAAACAAATTTATTCTGCATGGACAAAGCTTATCGAAAACACAAACGAAATTATAAGAAAATTTTCACAAAAAATGTAAAATTTTGAGGACTGATTGCCCGCCGAAAACATACCAAAAATTAATATGAAATCTAGGTAAAAATTTCATTCCTAGCAGTATTGTTATATAAGGTGAATAGAATAAAAACAAAAAATGAATGACTATTGTTGCTGTTTTAATTTTCATAACATAATCAGAAAGCCTAAAATACTAACATCAAACAGATAATTCAAAAAAAGAATAATTAATTAAGGAATTATCCTTAGCTACAAAAGTAATTCGTTGGTAAAAATGAGTTTATTTAAGATAAAGATAGTTAGAAAATTTTTTTTGGCCCTGATCATAGAGCGTTGTAGTCCTCAGCGGCACAAACTACGCCAGAATAACAATATCGTAATTAGATTGTGCAGGATCCGGAAATTTAAACTAGTTTCACAAAGTCGTTTCTAACCGGAGCAGTGAGAAACTTCACCGGTTGTGGCTGGCCTGCTTGTTTCTATTTTTGGTCTGACCGGTATATCGCTAAACAGTATTAGAGAAATGTCTATTTGGATTTACATGGTCGATTTACAAAATAGAGCAATTAAATTTCTGTCTTACGTTTTATATTTAATCACTTTATGTATATTTTTAAAATTTGATGAATGTAAATGTTGATACACAGAAAACATTCTTGAACGCAAATAGGCTCATTTTTAATTCTAACCTTACCAGAAAAAAAAAAAAAATAATAATTTGGTAAGTTAAATTGGATCATGTGTGGAGATTTGCGTTTAATTTGATCAATTGCGGAGATTGTAAATATGTTGAGAAAATATATTAAGTTATATTAGGAGTGATAGTTTACAAAAAATCTTTCCGGGTAACTTAAGATGTTAGTATTATTTTATTTTTTTTCTGTTATTTATTCATATGTTACCATTTTGTTAGTAAACATTGAGAACGTTTCGTAATAATTGTTGTTTATAAATAGTTAATCCAGATCCAACTTCAATACGTCTTCTTCTACTTTAAAGTTTTTTTTTAAAGTGCTTTTTTTTTTAGAAACTAACACCAGAAACTTGTCTAATAATACAAGACACACTTTTTTGTTTTATCTAATGGGCTCTTATCACGTTAGCAATAATTCCATTTTTATTTATTTTATTTTTTTCGAATTTCGCAAAAGCCATACAGGCACATTAATGTATCCATCATCAGTATCGAAGTACACTGGCACAATATGATTTTTGATACTAATGTTGAGAGCAGCTACATTATGATTCGGTGACAACAGTACCCCTAGATATTCCCTCCCCACCGCTACACTCCCCTCGAGATGTTGCAGAGAGATAGGACGACTTGAAGGAGGAACACTGGATATGATAAATACCGACGAGATATGTATGAGAAAGCCTTGATGTGAAGGGTTCCTCATTTCCCTCATAATGGCGCAGTAGAAGCATCAGCATTGTCTGCCAGTCCCGGCCAGCTAGCACCAAATCCTAAGATATTAAATCTGTCTCGCCCGGGTGTTTTCCGCCTCAGTTTTCCTTATTAAAATGTTTTGGACAAGCTTCTCTTCCTTTTCTTGACTTTTTCTGATAAGCTCCTCACCCCCAAGTTTTCTTATCCATTTTTCTTAATACTTATTTTTTATGTTTTTAGGAAAGTCTAGATCCATTATTAGCTGTATTTTGTTCTTCATTTTCAGCAGCCGTATTGCTGCGAAAACCTTATAATATAGTATCGGGAGACCTCAGGCCTGAGAGGTCTTCAGAGAAAATAAATCCTATTTATACCACTAAATGCGACGAAGGGAAAAATATGATGTAAGTAAATATAATTATAGCAGAAGGAATCAATAAAACAAAGACTTTTCTGTTTGAATTGTATGTCATGAATTAAGATATTCAATTATTTTAATTTTCAAGCATTTTATTTAATGATAATTACATTAATTTTCTGATATTTATCTTAACATTAAAAATAGTATCCGTCACCCACGACTGATCATGTAGTTATTCATAACTTTAATGATATTTTTTAATATTTGATACATACCGTAAATAATTTTATGACGTTTATCAGGCATTGACCAACGTTAAGTTGACTAAAGAGAGGATTGGGAATTTAATTTTTCTACTACTCCATAAAAATGTTTTAGGTGTAATAATTTATTTTCAAGTTTCATATTTTGTGGACAAATGAAGTACAAATTAAAATATTGAATTAATTGAAATTAAAATGAGACAGGGATGCTTATTTCACTTTATGCAGGGAAAAATTCAACTAAGTGATTACATCCTCAATGCTCATTACAATGTGAACATGATTTATATTTAATTAATCGGAATGTAATTTCGTGATAACAAGCAACATATTTAAATTGTTGTCATCATTCAGCTGTTTTTCATCTTATTCGAAATCTGATTTTTTTCCGTAAGAAATTTAATTGTGCATTACATGCTTCGTGCATGCATCGTGAGATTGATTCCAAAAATGTTTCTTAAAATACCTCTTATAAATGTTGTTACGTACTTCCCTTTAATCCAATTTAGGTTTTCATAATTAACGTCCCAAGTAACTTGCAGTAGCTTCTCCCATACCAACTAAGTTTCTCCTAAAAATACATGATGCTAACATATGCTGCAATCTATTAACTCACATGGGTAAGCGGTTTCGTATCCCTTGGTGGCCCTAGGAATTTTCAAAGGGAGTAAAAAATCCTTTGCTATGCCGTCCCTCGGCTAGGAGGTAAAATGTATGCCCCGAACCTGTTCGATATCAGATATTTGTAAAAGAACCCTATTTAACTTATGCCTGGGTAGGCAAAATTTAGGACACTGCAGCATCATCCGATTAGCTGAAGTGGCATAAAGTGGCATTAATTAAACAAACAAACTAACTCACTAAATACTCCTTAACAATAATAGTTACTTGATTATATGAGAATTCGAAATATACACTCGGTTAGAACGTCACCGTAGGTTGTTCCTCTTAAAGTCGAGAGAGTTGTTACGATTGCTTGAATAAAGTTACGAGCCAGAGACGCTGTTTTCACCCTACACCCAGCTGCCAACCTCATTTTCACCATCATTCTTGAATTTTAATGTTAATTCCTACTCGTTTATTTCGCGGCCATTGCTACTCAGACTTCATGGCAAACTTTATAAGTCACCATTTATTACTTCTTTTGTTGTAGTTTAATTTTATTCTTACTACGAATAATCGAGTATAATGTTGCTTTAATTTTTTTTTTCAAAGAATCACTTTGCACTAAATTTCCGACAGCGTCATCCTCATATACTTTTACCTACATAACCATTAAGAAAATCGTAATCATTATGTGGGAAAAACAATCAAGCCCTTCAATTTAATTATGGTTAAGAGATAAAGTGATTTTCATATTAATTATTTAATATATCTTTATTGTATGTGTATCTGATTTTACAGTGTGCAAATGTTGGTAGCGAATGAAAAAATCGGTTATTTTTGTCTGATTTAGTATAGGTTCGGTAGGAAAATTTAAAATGGTAATTCACCGTAAATCGATTATCGGAATGTAAGTCTTTTTGTCAAATCGTGAAAGGAGTTAATAAAAGTTTTGGGATATCGGAGAAACATGTACCACTTTCAATTTTACCGTACCTGAAGAAAAAGGTTCGGGTAAGGATCTTGCCTTTTTATTTTCTCTTACCTATATATGAAAAATAAAGTAAGAGAAAGTATTGTGATCGTGAAAAATTTCGACTTCCGGTTTTCAACGGAAATACACGTTTAGGGGACCTCTGAGTCGAAATAACCAAGTACCGCGAAATGTGTGTGTCTGTGTCTGTGTATGTGTGTACTAGCTCAAAAACCATAAACCGTACGAACCAGAAATCGGGTATTTGGTGCAGGGATATGCCCGCGATGTGACAACAAAAATTTCATCATAATTTGTCAAACATATTGGGTAATTTTTTTAATGAACATCGTCTAATTTTTACGTTTTTTGTCGATTTTCTGAAAAACGGCTCTAAAAATTTTGATTAAACTCAGTATTTAAAGTATGCATATGCCCGCGATGTGACAGTTTCAAATTTCATCAAAATTGATCAATTGGAGAGGGCTGTTTATTTAATACATTTTGTCTCATTTCTCAAGTTTTTTTGAATTTTCTTTAAAACAGCTATAACTATTTTGACCAAACTGGGAATTTGATGTGTTTCATTTCAAACCCCGTATTATAACTGATGAAAACAAAAACTTTTATTTATCAATAAAAAAATTATTTTACTTAAGAAAGTAAATACGTGATACTCAAATTATTTAAAGCATTTAAGGTGTGAGAAAATATATTATAAGATAATCTTTAATTAATTATATTTTAGTTTAGAAACTTTAGTTTCTTAATAAATTTCTGCAATATAAAGTGATTTTAGAGGAACAGTAATCTTAACAGTAGTAAAGCCAAAAGAGACAAACTTTACTAAGAGACGTAAATACACCTTCTATCGATTCCCTTCACGATATATTTACAAAAAGCAACTCGCAGTAAAAAACAACTCGATCGATGATGAAATTAGGTCCCTTAAATAAAGAAATAAGCAATAATGAATCGATAATTACTGAGTTAACTCTCAAGTTTTGCATTACAGATACATTATAACGTATGGAGATATCCATATATAAGCATATAAATGTGGAAGAGTGTGGCGATTATAAATTATGTAAACAAGTAAGTTCTTAAGTGAAAGTAGTGTGTTACGCGCATCGCACTAGATTTTTTATAAATGCTAACATTGATTAAAGTATTTTTTTGCGTGATTTCTATCAAATAAATACAAAATCTTTTATAAATTAAAATAAAACTAACTTAATTTCTGACAAGATTCTTAAATTTAGTGATTGGCAAAATTTGTTTTAGATTAATGCGGATATATACCATAATTACTGACCAGTGATAAAACAGTGGTAGGCTTGCAATGAATTGCTGATGCAGTGGACTGTTGCCAATTCGCGCGCAATGCAGGTGAGTACGGAGGTAATTATGTCCCGTACCGTAACCGCGACTTGTGTACAACGTCGATTCAATTCTATCACTCACCGTTAGTTCCACTATACCTCAGTTTCATTCCATTAAAAGGTATCATCAGTCCATTAAGTTATTTGATCACACTTTGAGATATAAAAGTTTCAATACCGGCTTATCACTCTTTTCTTTTTATCTATTGAAACTCTCCCTCTTTATATTCGGCTTTTCGCCATTAATTAGCTCAACCGGGGCTTTTAATTTAGGCAAAGGGAATTTACCTTTTCATCAAGGCGGGGTCCTTGATTAAGGGAGTGAGAAATTGGCGAGGGTCTGGACTAATCAATTCGGCCGGAAGTAAGTGTCTATGTTGTAATTAGGGGCAATCAGCTGTCTTTAGCGGTCCCTCGGGCAGGTCGTTAGCCAGCGACCGCTCCGTCAGTGTCCCGTCTTAACCGAGGAAAAGGATGTACTAATATATCGTGTCAGAGTCACTTATTTGACCTGGATAATTGGTTCCAAAAGTGGAAATTAAAAATAAATGCGACTAAGTCCAACCACATAAGATCCTCACTGAGGAAGCTAACATGTCCTCCAATAATAATTAATAACACTTCTGTGCCATCTAAAAACTCTGTTCGTTACCTAGGACTATACTTGGACAAAACACTCACTTGGAACATACATACAAAACTAAAAAGACAAGAACTGACCAGATGATATAAACAACTATCACACCTCCTAGACGTGGATATCATCACTAAACTTACGAAACAAAAGACACCATACTGAAACCCATTTGTATCTACGGAGCAGAACTTTGGCTTTGCTAAACAGGTACACATAATCAAAATTCAAACCGCACAGTCAACAATTATTTTCGAAAAATTGTAAACACTCCATGGTATATTTCTAACAACATTATACACAAAGACATGGACATCCCAACAGTAAAATCATAAATTCATGACAGATACACTAAATTTCACCGTTCAGCCCATAACGATCCAAACCCACTTTTTTCTTCTCATTCTTCCTCCCAGTTACCCGTCCAACGAATATTAAAAAGACAATGGCCTAGGGAGCAAAGCAACAAAGAAGGCTGAAAGACATTTCAAATATATAGTAACAATATTAATCAGTGACAAGCTTATTACCGAGTTTAGACTTTTTTGAAAATCTTTCAGAAGTAGTACATATCCAATGAAAAGTTGACACCTTTCTACTACTTTAAAATAGAATCCAAGCCTTAAAGTGTCAGATTTAATGAGTTGAATGTATAATATTTGACGAATGAAGTTTTCGGTGTTACGATGTTACCAAATCCGGGGCCAGGCAATGTATGATTGTGTTTGAAGGCGAGGGCAGATTGCCCTCTTGCTGCTCATGATACATGAGTAATTAAGAACTGGTTTGAAGGGTTCATACTTCGCCTCTTGATCGATGTTACGTAGGATTGAGGGTTAGAAGCGAATACAACATTAAGGGGTTAAATATGTTATATACCATTAGATTGGTAATGAAGATGAATTTTTAAACCAACAAAACAAGATTAAAAAATAAATAAAGATATATATTTGACTATCGCGATTGTGTTTTTTTCTTCTTTTTTTTTTATTATTGTAGGCTAAAACTGCATTTGTGGCTACTAAGAAGGACGTTAGTCTTCTATGGATTATGACAATTCAGAGATAGCAGGAGCACGAGGATCTACTTTGCTTCCCCTAAAGTATGCCTACCATCAAATGACCGAAATATCCGAGGCAACTGCCCTTACATACTCAAGGGGAGGGAGTATATCATACAACGCGACATTGTTCGGTGAGTCGTCACTCAGCTAAGTACATACTCAGTGCGCTCAACGTTGCTTAACATTAATTACCCGCTGCACGGGCTTAGCTCATTCGGCAACCCCAGCCGCTTAAACATCTAATTTTCATCCTATAAATTTTTATTTCAGTTTGTATAATGAAAAAAGTATAGCCACCTAGCTCAGAATTTTCGTTTTCCACTAGTGCATCGATGTTAATTTCGAATCATAAAACATTAGTGGCTAAATCTTACAGCAGAAATTATTATAATCTTCAAATTATGAAGAAATTTATAGACTACTATAGATGAATTATGCTTTAAAAATAGATTAGATTAGTCTCAATCACCAACTCAAATCACGCTGCAAGCATTAATGTAACTTTGATGTCTATCATTCTAAGAAAATCCTTATAAATTTTCTCAATTTTTTATATAATTATATTTACATCAAAAATCATTAATTGGTATGCAAATATATATTTATGAAGATTGTCCCTATGAATATGGAGCACTGATGAACGTTCTACGTTTGGATTGAAATTTTCCTTTTGGAGGCCGAATAGAATCTATCAATGCGGTTTTGTGGCTCACCCCTCGGCCACCCCATCGACCCCACTCAGATGCTTTGGGCCTTACCCGTGAAGTATCTACTCTTCGATATTTGCATAAAATGGAAGAAAGAAGGATGATGAGGATTACTTAAAAATGAAATGTCACTAGTAAAATAAATAAAAAAAAGGAAAAGATAAATGAAATGAATTATTTAATATTAAGACTTCTTTTTGTTTCCTATAGCCTGTAAGTAAGAAAATATATTGTATGCATGAGTGTACTAAGATTTAATACTTTTGATATATTTTTTTTACTTATTTACAAACTTTATTAACTGCGTTGCTTTACGATAACAGATATTAATTTTATTTTAGCTATATTTTAACTTTATAGCTATCATCGAGCTGCTATAAGTGAATACATACCGTTTGAGCGTTGGCAAATCAATCCGCTTGCACGTTTGCGGACCTACAAAGAGTTCTTCCTTGCAAAATAATGAAAAGATCCTCCTTGGGTTCTGGTGGTACTTACAATATTTTTTTTTTTTTTTTACTGTTAATCACCAACCAATTCTTAAAAACTAAAAAAACAAAACAAATCAATTTTTTTTTAAATTTTCATTCACGATGACAGAATTCTATTTAATTTTACAAGTTAAATTTTACTTTTGTTTTATATTTCATTGTTAATAATAATTTTTCTTTGCCGTCTAGAACATACAGATCGTTTTTATGACGATAAAACCAACCTTGTATTAAAGATAATTCATTATGATTAAACATGACAAATTTATTCTAACCGTTAGAGCCGTCATTTTCGTGCGACATCGTTTCTAAGCTTGCCTTTTCTCACAAAAATACAGACTTTCACAGGACTTGGTTATTTGGACTCAGGGGACCCAAACATGTTTATTTCCTTAACCGGAAGTCAAATTTTAAGTGAAAGTAAAAATAAAATTTACATCACGAGAAATTTGAAAACTTTCTTTCGTAATGATTGTTCTATATAAGTACGATATCTCTCATTAGTTTTATTTTATTTTTGCATTCCTTATGGGCCATACGCCTTTAAAATATTTTATATTAACTTTTTTATATTATTTAAACCACAAAAAAAAAAAATAAAGAATTATTATTTATTATTTGTGACCCCGCTGCTAAATCATGATGTTGGTCAGCTCATAATTTATTAAGGATATCGGTGACGTCGGTGAATTGAACCAAAACTCAATAACTCAATAATATGCGAATTGACAACCGATCGATGTCTGCACGCCATGGTTCATGTTGACAGCTAAGATAAAATATTGAGTTATCCTTGTTTTGTGTTGTAGCGTTATAAAAAACACTTTAAACATCGTTAAATCAATTTTACTGACACTGATAATGCATCATAAATTATAACTATTTAACTAATTTACACTGCTAATATAAATAACAGAGTATTACTAACATCATATTTCTACTGTTAACAGAACAGCCTAAATTGGATTACGGCCATACACGTGATAATTGGTGATTATCTAAATTAAATTCGATAAAAAAGGCTACCAAACTCTATTTACAATATCTTATATTAATAGTTTGCTTAAACGTATACATATATACCTTCTTACGTGTATGTACCTTTTCATTATTTTACTTATATTTTCGTCTACTAATGACTATTATAAAATAATTTAGGGAATATGATTTGCGCTGACATGCTTAAGCCATATAATAAAAAAGAAAAAAGGAAACATTTACAGTAACAGATTTGATTATTTACAATTCTTTTTATTTGTATTACATGTGCATTTAGTCCCTTGAATAATTTAATTCATTGATTTTCATGTGTTTTCTTGTTATTTTATCAAATGTATTATATTATTATAGTTACAGAAATTTGAAAATACACCAACATATAAATGTCCATATTTTGACCTTATAAAATCCGATCTCCGCTTTTTTTACTGTTTATATTTGTACTTTTATTATAATTTTGTATTGGATATATAGGCGCATAGAAACTATTCAGAACGAAGCATCACTCGACCTACTTACAGAAAAATTAATTTGCATATCTCTCTTTTTAACCACCCCCCTCTCAAGGCCCCCCTAAATTTGGGCGGACGCTGCAGATCTCAACCCTTGCTATTAGCTAAAATTTATCACCAGTTTCAGAAATGCAAACGTTTTTACGATACAGGGTGATTACCGGCTCGACCCAAATCCGTTTTCCATTGGAATCCTAATTGTTTCCTTGTTTCAAGCCTATTACTGAACATAATTCCCGTTGCTAATCGGCTAGAAGGGGTTACTGAAAGTACCCAAGGCTCTAATAAGCACAAGCTCCAAAGTTGTACAAATTAAAGCTGACATGGAAATCGAGCTAGCTAATTCGGGGAGGATAAAAGAAGGGATTAGTTTCAATTATATTTGAGGAGGATTATACTGCTATGGTTAGTCTTATCCCTTGGAATTGCTGGCTAAATCCAATACTAATAAAAATTTATTGCCTACAAATCGATAGCCACTCAAGGAATTCCATCATCATCTTCTTTAGGCACTTATCCTGATCTTATTTTGAGACCTAAACTCATAATACAACGTTGATAGGTCTTTGTAATCTTAAGAGAGAAATAAGCTTAAAATACTTAACAATCAAACTACGGAAATTAATTCATATTTACTACAAATCGAATCGCAAAAAGAAAACGTTGCAGATCAATATTTGTTATTAACTCTTCTACAACCCTCATAATTGTATATCAATCGAGAAAAAAAAATTCTGTTGCTTTTTATTAGTACCTATTATAAGGAAAATTTATTTTGATTAAACTTTACATAATCTATTATACGTATAATCGATTTTTTTTTAACTGTTTCAAATTACTTTTTTTCTTTGTCAATAATAATTTTTTTTACTGCCTATGACGTCTGAAAAACTTTCATTTATTGCCGAATAACAATGAAATATTGTTTTTAAGTTAATAGATTCAGAGGTCATCCTATTGTCGGACGCATTAATGTTATTTTTCAAGTTACTATGTTCCCACAAAGTTCCTTCATATTTTTAAATGGAAGGTATTCCACGGCGGCACTAACATTTTGAGGATCAACATTAACATTAACATTAAGGAACCATCCTTCTTTATAATTACCACCGGCGCACAGTGGGGCGAGTCCACTGTCCGGCCGGACATTGGGCCAAAACATGAAAGTTAAAACTTAGAGATTTCATTGTAATATTAATAAACTAGAATCCTTTCCCCGTCATGTGTACTAATTTTTAACTCAATCTTTGCGTTAATAATGATACAATATGAGTTGAAACATGACAGTAAGACATTCATCCTTTTTATATTTAAAGTTAGTGTGCCTATATTTTTTGGCTAAACCTAATGGAATGTTTACAGTATGATCAAGCATTGCTAATGAATTGTAATACACCAGAAATATAGTTTTGGAGAAACATATGCAACAGTTAGGACGGTTCAAACAAATGTAAACTATTTGGTATAATATAGTAAAACGCCGGACACTGCCCGGAAAACTACATGTACCCTATTGTTAGCAAAGGTTTGAATTTTTATAAACAGTTTTCTGATCTTGCCACAATCTGCCTATACTCATTTAAATCAGATTTTACCATGCGTGAACATTGAACTCAAGAGTGAATTTGTTTATTTAGAACATCTTCTTAGCATATTTGGGTTTTCATCAATTCACAATCCTTAAATTAATATATTCCTAATCAAATGCAATAATTTATTCACCAATTTACGATTTCCAATAGAATAGCTTTGAACATTAAATAAAATTGTTAATTTTTTTAATATTTTATATTTGTACTGCACTATAATAATTAGTAAGTTAAAAGAGTACACTGTACACGAAATATTGTTAACAAAAATATTTCACTGTCTTTAATTTACATAAAATTATAAATAGACAGTAGTTGCTTGGTTAGAGTAGGTAGTTTGGAATTGACTAAAGTTATAATTTTGTTAGCCTTTTTTTTAAGTCCTGTCAAACAAAATCAAACGTAGTAATTATAGGACTTTTGTGCTGTTAACATCATAAATATGAAAAGAAACAATGACCTTTTTCTTTTCTACAAAAGAATAAGATAGATTTGAATGATACGACCTGGCTTCGGAATAAGGATCAAGAAACAAATCAGAAATTTTTTTGGGATTATAGAGAGCAGCATTCCAGAAAAAACGTCAATAATCGATAGTTTGCTATAAACTCCGATCCCATTTCAATTTTGCAAGCCCAATTTTTCATCTAGATCGTAAAGAACGTTTTCCCAGTAAAATAATCCGGTAATGGTTGGGGAATAGAGAGTTTAGTTTCATACGATATGAATGCAATGATCTCTGATGAGAGATCATATATGCTACCGCTCTCCAATTTCTGATCCTTAAAAAGCTTCGTGCGTCAGCTGCCACTCCGTCAACTTTTGTATGTTTTAGTCTTACACGTAACTACTGATAGCATATTGTATTATTTTACAGTATCTTTTCAATATAAAAAAAAAAAAAACATTTTGGCGGCATAATGGTAAAGGTGTTTCTTGTGGTCTTATCGTTCGTACTTCTCAGATTAGAGGAATATTACCCCCAGGAGAGTGGAAAACAACTATTATATTTAAGAGTGGCAATCCAACGGGGCGGGGTATGGATAGTATTGAAGAGGCAATGATAAATTTCGTGCCTCATTGATCCGGTTGAATAGGTCGCTATACTGTTCAATGCCGGGCTTTCCCCTTGGTCTCCTAGGGACACCTGTAGGACCTCCTTTCTCATTTTGTGGGAAAATTGTAGCAGGGGTCGTGGCTATGGCGAAACTGTTTCGCTACAATAATGGCACTTCCACCTTATCGGCAAACACTTACCCCTTTTCTCCTCCATCCTGAGTGCCCTGCCCTCTCTCTCAACATAACCTTGTGTCCTGTTTTTTTTTTCTTTTTCGCTTACTCTCCTTCCTGTTTTATCCTTTAAATCCTAAATCCATCTTGCAACAATATTTTAATGATAAATTATTTATTTTAAAAAATCACCTTGTAATAGTACTTGTAGATATACATTCTTAAACACTTTTAACTTTTGACTTCGCTGAGAACATTCCACAGATAAAACATATGTTACGTTGTTGATCGCATATTTTGAAATATAGTATTATTGAGCAGAGACCTATCTGGACCTAAAAGAGGGTTTCGATGCGGCGCAATGGCTTATTTATAACTTCAAAATCCATTTAACCCAATCTCTTTACGATCCTTCGACCCGACCTCTTGAATCGTTCCCATCAGATCCATTGCGACACAGAATTCTCTAATTCCTATCTGGTTCAAGCTGGCGTTCCACAAGGCAATGTGTACTGGATCCTGCTCTCAACATACTCTTTAGCCTGATATGCTTACAGAACCCGATATCCTTTTGGTAACATTCATCGTTGTTACCGCAGTCCTAGCATTTCACTCATATGCTGGCGGAAATATAGCATCCCTAAACCTGCAAAGACACATTTCGCTTTAGCCCTGACTGAGCAGTGGAACAATCATTGTTGTATAAAATTCAATTTATTTAACATAATATACTATTCAGTAATTTTAACAAGAATATACAAAGTAATTTAATCATAATTGTTTAAAGGTCAGTTGGTAAATTAATGATTTTTTTCTTATGTAAAAAAGAAGTTTAAGGCTAAACGGTTAATAAAGTTTACAAAATATACTAATATACAAGCGAAATATACAAATATAATCATATAAATGTGGGAAAATGTGTGAAGTTGAGGAATGGCGTTTACATATTATCAAAACACGTCGATTTTAATCTAAGTAAGTCTGTAAGTTAAAGTTGTATGTTACGCGCATCGCACCAGATTTACTATATACTTCATACATTGGTAAGGGAAAGTAAAAAAAGGGAATCCTTTATTCTAATAAGAGACGCAGGATTATATGGTTGCTAGAAACCGATATTTTATTCCAAATGAACTACCTATATAAAATAAAACCAGGCTAATTTCTAAATGCTAAAGATCTCTGAACATTTACATGACAATAATCACACGTCTTTTCCATTTAATAAAAAATCATTATATGCGTTTAACAAGGAAATGTAATAGCTTATATTCATTCAAACATCGTCGATATTATGTCAAACTCTCGAATGCGAAAAAATTGTTTTCAATTGTACAGGGCACGATGCGAATCGGTTAAATGTTAATAACCATTAACAATCGTATGTTGCTTTTCAATGTCGTACAAAACCAATCCTAACCCAGGAAAAAGCGAGAGAATTAGATTGGCATAAAGCCAAAACAGAAAGCAAGGAAAGCATCCTCATGTTAACTCGTGGAGTTAAAAATATACCTTAGTATTGCATCCCACTACCTAACAATATTATGAGGTTTTAAAGTTTTAAACTTAGGAATGAGACTCAATATCCAAAAATAAATCAATAAATTCTTATAATGACAGCTTTTATATTTGAATAAGTTAGCACCTCCATTGTTTCTAAATAAATGAATTAAGAATTGTATGTATATCCGCAAGTAGAGTACTAACGATAGAAGGATATGCTGATGATGCCATATTATGCAAAAGTGAAAGCCTAATGGTGAAACCCGGGAAGAAGAGGACCATTACCGAGAACAATTGTCTTCTGATGATGACGGCTCAGATGATGGATCGTTTGTTGATGGTCAAACTTGATGAGATAAAAATGGGCTAAACTTTAAAACCATCCCGAGTATTAATCGTTTATCAGTACTCCGGAGATAACCATCTTTTTATTTAATCCTTTTTTTTTCTCGGATATAAACAACAAAACAAAAAGCAATATGAAAAATGATCAATGTTAGCGTTCTAAAACATTTTTGCTTCTTTTTTTTTTATTCCAGATATTATTATTAATGTTTATTTTGCATAGGTAATTAATCTCTACCTTTTATTAGAATATAAGATAAATGAAGGGAATCTTATTAAAAATAAGAACCTTTTTGAAAGAAATATTAAAATAAATTCCTTACCTTATTTTTTTTAAACTATTTTTAGGCTATTAAAATTAATGCCGTTGTTCGGTTTAGTTGTTTCGCATTATTTTTTTCCCTGTTTATAAAATCGTTTATTATCATATCGTATCATATCGTATCGTTATCATATCGTAAGTCAGCAAGGTGATGGAAACTACTCAAAAAACTGTTTTTTTTTTGGCTAATCACGTGTGATGTTTGAATGCCATTCTCAATTTTACTATGTACTTACAAACAGCTGCGAAGGGAAATACTCTTTGGTAACTAATAGTCATCCACTAGTACTAACTATAATTAAAAAACATGCCTTAACACGATCATACCCCCATAATAGAATATAGTTAACTCCAACTTACTCGAACGGAACTATGAATACTATTGTGACTAAATTCTGTCATCATAGGTTTTGTAGTTCCAACGGTATGCAGAATTAAAAATTAATATACTTGAGTTGTAAGCATCTTCTTCCCGACGTGCGATTTGATAGTTTTTAAAAGGAAGTTGTGATTGCACTTGAGTTTAATAATAATAATATTGATAAAATTAGTTAATTAGCCATTTGTTTATACACACACTCACTTACGCATTTATATACACTCAGCAACAAAAAAAAAACCAGACACCCTGATTTTTTCCCATAATTCTAGTAAAAACGATTTTTTTCTAAAATTATTTGTAAAAAATAGTTTCTTGGCAATTTTTTTTATTACAGAGAATCAATCCCATTGAGGCTCCCGTTAGTGTAGCGGTTTGAACTTTGTAGCTCTTCTTATTGCCTATATTTAGAATCCGTAGGTTTAAAAAACATTACAAAAACGTTTTAGTGTATAACTAAATTTGAAATAGATTTTTTTTTCTAAAATAATAATAAAGCTGCACTGAGAGCGGACACTACTGCAAATATTGAGTTTGGTGTTTTAAATTGTGCGAAATCAATTCAATTTATTGGAGGTCTCAAAAATGAATTTACCAGATGTTTGAACCAATGATGAATATTCAACTGAATGGTCTGTGAAAAATGATATTAGGTTTTTCAAAAGTCGTGGATTTCTCTCGTGGACTCTTTCGATTCTAAGTTTGATTGGTCGGTTTACACATTCGATTCATCGAGCCATGTATCAATCCATGCGAATGGCTCTTGTTCTAAAACTAATCAGGCAACTTTAGAATCGATAAGTTTGGAAAGGGACTTGTATAACTTTAGCCATGACTAGCTTAGAATAAATCAATTAACAACCATTGTATTAGTTAAAGTGAAAAAATACAATATCTGATGGTTTTGCTGAATTTTACTAAAAATGTCTATTCGTCTATAACATGTGTTTGTTCGTTTAATGTCGCTTTATGCCGCTAAGGCTAATCGGACGAATGGCTACAGTATAGAGGTTGGGGTGGGAGGAGGGGATTTCTAACCCCTCCCGGACTACCACTGCCACGACGAATTGGATATGGATGTATATTCCGTTTAAATTTATCAGTTAAAACAAAGTATAAGATATAAAGTGTAAGGTTCTTTTTATGGAAATCGGACGAGACCAAAAATAGGGGGGTAGGTATCAGAAATACAGCTATTGTATCTATGGTATAAATCAGAAATACAGCTAGTACAGCTATGGTATCAGAGATGATTCCGTAAGAGATAAAAAAAATAATAGCAAAGAGAGCGAAAACCGAGGGTTAGACCAAAAACAATTAGTCATATTTTTAAAAATCGATGTAACCGGGCCTATAACTTGTGTATTACACTATATAATGTAATATGGATCCTATAAAACACCTAATTGCAGACGGTTGGGACGAAATGGGTTAAATTTAAAAGACGATCTATTAGAAGGCAAAGTTGAAGAAGAGAATGATTGAAAAGTTTTCAATGAAAATAATATTTATGTTTTCAATGAAAAAAAACATGCTGAATAAAACAGGGAGCTCTCGAAAAAATATATCACAACCTTTGTTATACACTGCGAGTCTTATGAAAATAGCGGAACCCATTGTATATTAACATATCTATTAATAATTAATTATACTTTCTGTTTTAGAGGTACCTAAAAAAATTTCATGGCATCCAAGCGAATCCTAATGGTCCATTGTAGGTAGTTCTCATTGATCACTCGCGAGGGTAGAGGCTCGATAAATCAAATTGAAAAAGATGGGTATCATACTAATATAATGCGGTCTGTAAACCATCTTAAACTCCCTGCGCTGATAAAACATTCATATTATCACTAACTGACACAACATTATCGGAAATATTCTGCTCGAAGTCATCCCAGTTCTTCTTCTTAACATAATAATAATTAACAACAATAGAATCCAAAGGCGTCTTGTTAATAGTTTTATGATCAAACTATTCTAGTCTAGTCAACCTCATAGTCTCTCAACCTTTACTCCTTCAGTGCCACTGTAGGAACACTGAGTACATGAAAGAATACGTGTATACCATAGAACCAAAGCAGTATTAAGTAATCTATCCGTGTTAGCGACTAATATATACTTACGCATTGTTAACTGATTCATACATTATTACCGCTCTCTATAATCGATAGCGCAGATAATTTTTTATTCAATGCGCCAAATCATTATCTGTATCGAAGGAGCCAATATATGACTATAATACGCATTTGGAAATGCACATAATTTATTAATATTTTTTTCAACGTGTTTGGCAATGGAAGTCGTAGCTATAAGCCATCGACAATCACGCGATCAAATCGCGAACAAATTTTTATGATATTCAATCGATAATTCGTCATTAATGTAAAACGCTGTTTAATAATATAAAAATCCCTTGCTAAACTGGATTTTGTCGTACAACTGCAGTGACTTGGATCTTAACAATAGTCTTTTTTTTTTGTACCTCATGGCTCGATATTGCGGGTTAGGGAGGTCCCTTATCTAGTTATGTCCAGGAAAGGCCCTTATCCAGGAAAGTTGTTGTCATGTCCATTATGAAAATATCATAGGGTGTCTTTTTAATTCGTCATGTAATGTTTTTGTAGTTTAGATAGCTTGTTGTAACGAAGCCGCAAATATCTCTCTCTATATTTGCAATGAATAAAATTTGTATTACAATTATATAAAATATATTTCATATAATTTTAAGGAAGGGAGGGAGAGAAAGAGAGAGAGCGAGTGAGTGAGTGAGAGGGAGAGAGAGAGAGAGAGAGAGAGAGAGAGAGAGAAGAGTACAACAGGTACCCGCCACAGGTGTAGGTATTGATCCTGACTACAGGTGCCCGCTCTAGGGCTCTGGGTCACCGCACCCGCCCTCACCCTATTGCTCTAGCCAATAACATCCCTCGATATAACTGTCCACTTATATTAAATAAGACATGTTTTAATTATTTATAAAATATTTAGACTGTAATAATCTTAAAATTACTTCATTCTTCATTTCATAAATCATTAATACAGCGCTAATACTCAATATAAAAAAAAAATAAAAAAATAAAAACTCGACTTAAACTAAATGGAACGTCTCAAATCGCACATGTTTCGCATAAAACTCAATTAAAGTTCACTAACTTGGAAAATCTGTAGATCCCCAAAGAAACATACAATGTATACTACCTCAAATGTTTTTCTACGTTTTTTCTCACCCGTAATTCTAAATTAAGTGCAAGTAATCTTCAAGATTGTATTATCTAGAAATCAACATATTAAATGTAACATGTAATTACATATTTAGGTTTAAATATTGTAATTTGCATATCATATTGTTTGACAAACTTAAACTTAATTTTAATAGCCTTTATTATTATTAATAATACAAATAAATATTATTAAACTCTTGAAATCGAAACTTGTTGTTTTTTGAAAAAAAAAAAAAAAAAACTAAAAATCTGTAAAGGTTATTAGCATAATGCACTGGCGAAACCGAGGAGGAGAAGGATTGTGAGCAAAAGCACCCCAGATTACGGAAAGTAATTTTTTTTTCTTCAAAAATCACACACCTAATTAAATTTAAATTTTAAGCAGAACTTTTCAATTTGCCCAAAATGCTCGTTGAAACAAGATAACAATTCTGCCAACCGTGAAGCAATAAACCGGCAAAGTGAGCGTGATTTGATCAAATCGATACTGCGTCTATGTAGTTAGAGGCAAATTACATTGGATGCAAATTCCTCTACCTCAAATTTACTACCAAACATCATAGCTAAGATTAAAATTCAATCTATTTTACTGTATTTTTGACATAATTATATAATTCAATAATGGTTTAAAAAAGTCAATTGCATTGTATGTGTATTTATACATTTATTATTACAGGTGTTAGATCCGACACAAGAATAAAGAATGACTTTTCATTGAATAACGCAATCGATCATATGATGAGGTCAACATTACAACGCTTGATAAAAAAAATCAGAAAACTAAAAAACATTCAGGCGCAGAAAGATCGGAAATGTTCCATAAAATAAGCTCTTGACCTAGAAAACCTTCTGCACCCTGTGAAATATGATGTATTTATCTTTCATCAACTAACGGCTGGGTCTCTGGACTATGAAGGAACAAGCTAGGATAAAAAAGTAAGAGCTGAACTGTGGATACTATTTTGGCGCTTTAAGTGCGGCCAGATGTGAACTGAAAAGGACCTCTTCGAGGGTTTATATATCACCTAAGAGCGAACGAAGTAGTTAGGAATGAGAAGCCCGTATAAAATAATGCTAAAGAATGCACTTTTTAACTAAAAAAGTCACGGTAGGAGTTAATATCCGATAATGTCTAGTTAATATCCTAGGGTCATATGATTATAGGCGACGCCACTCTTGAAATAGGACATGCCAAGGAGCCGCTGTTCCAAATTTGCGCTAAAGTAAGTAGGATACTCTTTTCTGTTCTCCACATTATTTCTTTGTAACGTCATAGTACTGAAGTAAATAATAATGCAAACTTACCCAGTCGGCCATGATTTTTTATATATACTGTTAATATGAACAAAGCATATAGCATACAACGAAACATTAACAAAATTAAAAGTGCTTTGTGGGACGAAATCATTCTTTCAGCATTTAACCACTAACAGAACATTTCTCTGATGATGATTCCTACTTTATGTTAAATAATACTTGATTTTCTATAAAAATTGCGAGTATAATCAAAATTGTTCGATTCGTTTTTGAGAAAATCGTGAAAATGTATAACATTTATAGAATAAAGTGCACCCTTAGTTTACTCAATTAGGAGAAAACCATTACTATCATATCACGGGAATATACCACAAATATCTAATTTCAGTCTGTTCACACACACCCTCACATACAAATCATTTCGCGTACTTAGTTATGTGGACTCAGAAGATGTGTGTGTTTCAGGTTTCGATATTATTCGGAAAATCGATGTTAATGATTGATAATGTCGAGTGACAATTTATATGAGTCCATTCCCTACCATTAGGAGTGATAAGCCTGTCAAAAGAGTTACCGTGTTCCAAAGCGTTGGCTCTATTAAAATATTAAAGATGGGAACATTAGCCTTTATCGAAATCGGACACCCACTAGCTATAATGAATGGTCACCTGAGATAATCAACCACCATTATTGCGCTTGGACCCTGCCCACAGGAGATAAGCCGGTGCTCATCAAGGCACCCTGATCCCATCCTGTAATCCCTTATTTCCTTTAAGGGAAGCCATTAAGTTCAGAGGCCTTACTTGTCGGGCAATCTGTAAAGCCCAATAATCATTAGAAGCTTCAATTTAATTTGAATTAAAAAAATCATCTGATGGTACAGAGCAGGTATATTGTTAGTGACTGGAATGAAATAATCAGTCAGTCTGAAGGTGACGGTTTTTTATTCTGAGGAACCTTATTTATCGGAACCAGCTGAGAAAAATACTCAGAAACTTTGGTGCTGAAACCGATGAAAGTATAATAAAAGTCGTATTTCTAATGAGCTCTTAGTTTTAACTCATGTAATTGATGTTTCTAATTTTGCATGCTCTTTCCAAAATAAAGTTAGTGCCTTTATAACATTGTCTTTAAGATGATACAGTGTTTTATTTCATGTGCCGGCACACCGTGAATAGTCAGGCAATGATACGGTAAACCTATGGCGCAAAAGCAGGGTCTTAAAAGGTCTGCCCAATTAGTCCATTATGATCTCAATAACAATAAGGTTTATCAAGGTACCATTCATGTGAGAATTGGAGAATGATCGATGGTTAAAATTAATGAAGATTAACGGGCTTCATTTCCTGACAAATTGGGACAAGTTTCTATGTAGGTATCTCAAAAAGTGAGCCCATCGCACAGAAAAATGATAGGATGAAATTATGATAGTATGTCATATTGTAAACCCACCATGGATCCAGCAAATTTCCCTCCCAGTATACGAGGACTCGACAATAGAGGATTCAGATGTCCTGAGGACGGGGAGGTTAATGTTAAACCTAGTAGGGTCCCTTAGGTATTCCTCATACGACTAGATTGTACGAAGCCTGATATTCTAAAATAAATACCACTTCCTTTAGAATTTATTTTAGAACAAGTGAATGAAGTTTATGGGTATGTTATGGAGCCTTGGTAACAAAAAAAAAACAAAAACAAATTCAGTACACGCTAAAAATAATTCGTTTTACCTACGATCCAACATATTTATTAAAGCGAACACATAGTGAATAGGCCATAATAAAAAAAAAAAACAAAAAAAAAAACATGTAAATAAGGACGTCCCTTGAAGCAGATTTATTAGGGCTAGATTAGATTTTATATGGTGGAGGGTTGCCGGTCCTTGTGGGTTCCGCGTCGTTACCCGCGAATCCATTTTCCTCACCCCGTCCGGAGTGCCTCTCTCCCTAGCCGTTTAATCTTGCCTCTTCATGTTTGCACAATAGCATTTGTTTGATAACATTACCAGTAATGTATATTTAGGCGGATATATCTTCACGTTTTTAAGATAAAAATAATATAATTCTCAAAATCACAGTTTAGTTCAAACAGCAATTTGTACAATAAACTTCAAGATGTTTTTGAATATATATACAAATATTTTAAAGGTTTTAAAGGATTAATAGTTTTATCATGTTACAAATATATATACTAAGCCATATTAAATATGCACGATGTACATTAAAGAATCTCTTATTTTTTTATAAAGTTTATAATATTATTTGTCATTGGAAGTAGAATAAAATTGTAAATACATTCCTCAACTGAAATTCATGTTTTCCCCTAGTTACAGCTGTATTTACATGACATCTCTGACCACCTATGCTCGTCCAATGCAAGTCATAAGCTTAGTCATGCTGGTCTAACAAAAAAACTATTTTTTTTTTTTCTCACGAATTATCTACGTGTGAGGTCACAAAAGTTGTGTATTGCATCGCACTAGATTTAAAAAAAATCAAAAATTGCTTTCATGATTTTTTTTGCCTTTCAGTTTTCAAACCTATTATTTGAAAATTTAAAGCTGAACTAGTTGAAACATTTCTGAAACAAGACAGAGATTTTGTTTGTAAGTTTTTTTATATTGACTGGAAGATACCTAGTTGTTGAGGAAATGAGTTGACCGGAGGACCAAATGTTGCGGAAATGAGTTGACTCTTAGTAAGAGGTCAGGAGCTCACTAGCGCTGCTGACGCTTAAAGTTAAAATTGCCAGATTCTTTTGTTTCCAACACTACCTTACCTTTTAATTGTATCAATAATTACTAATAGTAATTATACATTAATTATAGTAATAAATAATAACTCATAATAAATAATAATTAATCTAAAAAATTACCTTCTGAAATAAGGGATAATAGAAATATCATTCGATTTTAAATGATAATAATTATAAATTTTATTGAAATAGCAATTAAAGTAAATAACTTGACGTTTAACTTAACTTATAATTTTATTAACTGATGAATTTAATCTTAATCAACCAATTTTACAAAACTAACATTCCAAACACTAATTCAAATTAATATCAATTAAATAGTTTTCTAAAACTAACAATTTTAATCTATAGACTAATCAAAACAAGAGATATTTAAATTAATTAAATTATAAACTAATACACATTATAAACTACTGATTATATTTTAAACAAGAGAATAATCTAAATTACTAATATTGGCTAATCTAATATATCAGTTCATTAATAAATTATCTAGGCCTTTAAAATTAAATTATTGTAAACAATGTTTTATTAATCAACACAAATAATGAAATGGTACCTTGATCAAGGGTTTTGAGGATTTATCGTGGTGAAAATGGCGAACAGAGTCTAGCCGTAATGATAGTCGCTAGTTCCTTGCCGTGTTTGGATGAAACCCGATGATCTTAATAATTTCCTTTCAATTCATTAGTCCAGTCCAGTTGAACCTCTTCATTCCAGTTCGGGTTATAATTTATGAGATATGACAACGTATTAAAGTCTTGTACGTTGTTATAATAATAACAAAAAATTAGCCGGCCGGCGTGAAAACTTAAATATGTTATCGGTACCGCGAGTGGACGACAACTGAGCGGCGTTTGTTTTTCACCTGCTTCTCTCTTGAAAAAACATATGATTGACCTCAGACGGTCGATCAATGTGAAATTAATCAAATTAAAATTAAATAAAACATTTATCAAACATACATAATATAAATTAGTCATTTGTATCCTAATATTAAGATCTGGAACTAATATTAGAATAAAAATAAATACATCATTGATATGATAGATCTAAAATAAATATATAATTACTTTATAATAATTACATATTATTACTAATTTTACATATATGTAATTTTAAGCCTTTTGTGCCAACATACCGCCCACCAAATTTTACGTGAGTATAAATTTTAATTAGAAACAAGCCAATATCATATAAAGCGGATTGTACACAATAATTTGGAGGAATGCATTTATTCAAAGGTCTCCTTGTAAGTTTTTTGTTTGGTAATTGTATTGTAACTACTGTAGTGATCAGGTCCTGGGTGAATTTAAACAACACGAGCCATGGGCTATTCAAGTGGAACTTGGGTTTTATCCCAAAGTAACTCAAGATCTCCTACAGAGGGTTCGTAAGTGTTTTTATACCAATTCACTCGTTGTTGAAGGGTATTCAAATAATCTCCAGCGGGACTAAAAATGCTGAGTGCGTTGTTGAATAGCTTCCAGCGTGAGTCGATTATCGGGCTTATTGTCTAGATTTTTCTCAGCTCTTGAAGTGAATGAGTCCCCAATTAAAATCCGCAAGTGTCAGAAAGATTAAATCATCTGCTCCGATGAAAGATGACACGTTCGTTAATTTAGTTTCCCTTCAATATGGTTGAATAAGGTAGACAACTCTTCAAATGTGAATGGAGAATCTTTTGTAACTCCGCAAATGGTATTTTACTGATTTGACTTACTAAGATTGAGTTTCCAAAACGCTCCTACAAACGTACTATCCCAGCCTATCATCATGTGGGATGGAAGACTTCGACGGGAATGAAATCTATCGAACGATGTAAGGAAGGCATCTGTTGTGAGATCCGACATTGTCTCAAGATGAATTGCCTTGGTTGATAAGCAAATTAATAAACAGAGGTACATTTTTTAAGTACCGTCTTTCGTCACAATAATGACTGTAATAGTTGAGGGCCGGGATACAAGATTTCCACATGGTAATAATAAGAAATTTTCGTACTTAAGTGGGTCGTAATTGGTAAGATTATTGAATGTTTAGCTGAATCAAAAGATCAGAAGCGTCTATGCGGCTGCCCACCCTCAGGACTTCAAGTTGGTCCAGAAAAAGGTGATACTCTTTTTAATCTTGCTGATGTAACTTCGAAACCAGGTGTAATCAAATCTTTGAAATAATGTTGCTGGTGTAATTTATAACATCGGCCTTTTGCATCCTCCAATTCTTGTTTGCTCAAGTTTCTCCTTTTCCTAGAATCTTTGATTGACTGTTCGAGAGCTGGGGAAGAATTGGAAACCAAGGATATAAAAGGTGGATTCTCTTCACTACAGTATGAACCTGTTACTATAAATCCAAAAATTGTTTTGATTTTAAAAAGAGATGTCTGGCCCACTCTCAATGCACCACTCTTTAAAATTTGAGGGTAAAGATCAGCACCCAGTAAGAACTCTATAGGACCTGGCTGCCCAAAGTGAGGATCAGCTAAATGAAAGTTTTGGCAATATGATAAAATGTTCAACGGTAACTTAGTTTGTGGCAGTTGTGAAGCTATTTACGGAACTATCAGCGCGGATGTTGTAAGCTTGGTCTTGGAAAATGTTCTTGGTTTGAGTGTACAAATTACCTGACCTTTAGCTGAAATTTCAATGCCCCAGATTCCGGTAATATTTTTATCGTTGCATTGAGTAGGACTTAATCCAAGTTTCTTGGCACAATCTTCTGTGATCAATGAGGTCTGTGCTCCAGGATCAATAACGATTCTTATTCGCTGAAACATGTGTCTAGAATCTCGAATGTCAACTTCAGCTGTGCTTAATAAAACATTTTTGACAGAGGTAGTACTCGTTGAAGCACTGAGAAAGACCTGTTTAGGCTCACTAGTAGATGAATCGGTTGGTCTGTTTTGAGTTATAAAACTTGTTTCATCTAAATTATTTTCAGCTAACACATGAGGTGCGTTATCAGAAAAATGTAATAAAGAATGGTGAGAGCCTTTACAAAATTGGCAAGTTACTGACCCTCTGCATTCCTGTTGAGTATGCCTTAGTGACAAATGATTACGACATCCCGGAAATCCTTTCAAGGAATTATATCTTTCCTTTGGGGAAAAATTGAGAAATTTAGAGCACTTTAGCAGAACATGCTGCCCCTTGCAAATAAAGCAACTGTCGTTTGGTATGCGAGAATTAGAGTATATTGTACCAGTTTCACGATTTCCTTGTTTTACATTCGTCAAAGAAGAATTTTGCCCGGATGCGAGAAAAACTGGTTTTGAAAATGGTCTTCCAACTTGATTATAGTTTGATGTCGACGCTTTGCTAAGAACATGTGAGCTACCACTTGTCATAGCTGAGGATAACTCAAGCACTTGACATTTGTCCTTTACAAACTGAACCAAATCGCTGAACTTTGGAAAATCTTCTTTTATATGTTGAGACTCAAAAACTTCTCTTGACTTGCTATCAAGACATCGGATGGCAAGAGTAAAAAGAATAAATTCAGTTGCATTCGGTAAATCAAGCCTCTTAAATGCGTTAATATTGTCGGCAACAGTATTTAAGAACGTCCGATAATTTTCAATGTTTGCTTGACTAATGGGTTTAAAGTCTAGTAGCTGCTTCAAATATACTGAAGCTAATATTCTTTTGTTATTATATCTTTCGTTCAAGGTTGTCCAAGCTATATCATAACCGTTTTCCGTGAATGGAATGCTTTGAACGGTCGATAAGGCTTCACTTGTTAATGAGCTATGTAAATAATGGTACTTTTCCATATCTGATAGGTTAGGGTCCTGATGAACTAGTGAATGGTATGTATCTCTGAAATGAGGCCATGCCAATGGGTTTCCGTCAAAAGTCGGGATTCTTATTTTTGGCAATTTACTTTTTGGTTCAGAAAAGCCTGTAAGTGACGAATGTTGGCATATTGTAGTAGTTGGATTAGGGTCCGGCGCTGTATTAAAAGTGTTAAAAATAGTTACGGCTTCATAGTAATACCGTTTTATTGTATTGGATATGGATTTTTCTTTATCAGTAGGAAATTCAATTTCGTTTAGCGCGGCAATACCGTCCATTTCTTCGTAGATTTGGAAGAATTTATCTCTATAGGTAACCCCGTCTGGAAACATTGCCTGGAAAAGTGGGACTTGGTCAGGGCTATTTTTTGCTGCGCGGGCTTGTTCTACCAAACTTTTCATGTCCGTAACAAGGGAAACTAGTCTACGATTTAAAATTTTAAGTTTAGTTTCAGGTTGAGCCGCGTCCATTTTTGTTGGTTATATGAAAAAACTAAAAAGGGTGGTAAATTGGCGTTGGCAAGGCAGATATGGAACAGATCCGGCCCGGAGGACCAAATGTTGCGGAAATGAGTTGACTCTTAGTAAGAGGTCAGGAGCTCACTAGCGCTGCTGACGCTTAAAGTTAAAAATGCCAGATTCTTTTGTTTCCAACACTACCTTACCTTTTAATTGTATCAATAATTACTAATAGTAATTATACATTAATTATAGTAATAAATAATAACTCATAATAAATAATAATTAATCTAAAAAATTACCTTCTGAAATAAGGGATAATAGAAATAACATTCGATTTTAAATGATAATAATTATAAATTTTATTGAAATAGCAATTAAAGTAAATAACTTGACGTTTAACTTAACTTATAATTTTATTAACTGATGAATTTAATCTTAATCAACCAATTTTACAAAACTAACATTCCAAACACTAATTCAAATTAATATCAATTAAATAGTTTTATAAAACTAACAATTTTAATCTATAGACTAATCAAAACAAGAGATATTTAAATTAATTAAATTATAAACTAATACACATTATAAACTACTGATTATATTTTAAACAAGAGAATAATCTAAATTACTAATATTGGCTAATCTAATATATCAGTTCATTAATAAATTATCTAGGCCTTTAAAATTAAATTATTGTAAACAATGTTTTATTAATCAACACAAATAATGAAATGGTACCTTGATCAAGGGTTTTGAGGATTTATCGTGGTGAAAATGGCGAACAGAGTCTAGCCGTAATGATAGTCGCTAGTTCCTTGCCGTGTTTGGATGAAACCCGATGATCTTAATAATTTCCTTTCAATTCATTAGTCCAGTCCAGTTGAACCTCTTCATTCCAGTTCGGGTTATAATTTATGAGATATGACAACGTATTAAAGTCTTGTACGTTGTTATAATAATAACAAAAAATTAGCCGGCCGGCGTGAAAACTTAAATATGTTATCGGTACCGCGAGTGGACGACAACTGAGCGGCGTTTGTTTTTCACCTGCTTCCCTCTTGAAAAAACATATGATTGACCTCAGACGGTCGATCAATGTGAAATTAATCAAATTAAAATTAAATAAAACATTTATCAAACATACATAATATAAATTAGTCATTTGTATCCTAATATTAAGATCTGGAACTAATATTAGAATAAAAATAAATACATCATTGATATGATAGATCTAAAATAAATATATAATTACTTTATAATAATTACATATTATTACTAATTTTACATATATGTAATTTTAAGCCTTTTGTGCCAACGCTAGTTTATAATGTTCCTATTTATGAATTTAGTGTGAAATATATCCTCCTTTATTTTTCTTTTTTGTTGTCAGATCGTGACAAGTCTTTATAACGTTTCGGGATCCACCATAACATACCATCATCAGGTACAACTTTCAATAGGAACTGAAACTTTGTTTTTAAGATGAAGGTTAAATAACGGCAACATTAATTTGGTTGTCTTGGAATGATGATTATTGAAATTTACTATGTAGGTATTTTCTTTTTTTTATGTATAAAATATTTTATGAATTGAAATGGTTGCATATGATCATAAGTTTTTAAATTTCTATTTCATTAATAGTCGAGGTTTCTTTTTTTGCTTGTTTTTTTCCCCCGTTTTTCGTCGATATTTTGTAAACTGGAATAAATTGAAGAGGTGTTTACGGCTGAGTAAACTGAAAAAAAATATTTTCGAATTAATGTCTCTAATGCCTTTCCAAATACCAACTAAGATTGCAGTTTTATTTGTAGTTAGGTGAACTAATATTTCATTTAAAAACCCAATTGTGGAACTAAGATTTGTTCGTTCACAAATGATTAATAAAGATTATCTTGTACCATTTTTCTATTATATTTTTTACGCAATTTCTCACAAAGCAACTTTAAATAAAACCAAAATATGAAAAAGTTTTTATTTTGATCTATTACAGTATGGTAATCCAAACCATACTCAACCCCACGACGTTTAATTTAAGTCTTTTTTTTATGTAAATTCATTTAGTTACCATCAAAACATATAATTTCAGTTAAGTAACAGAAAAGTAAAATATTATCAAATTTTAGGGCATATAGAAATGTTGTGACTTATATAGACTAATTAACAGAAAATGTAATTTTCATCTTTGAGAAATATTTTTTTCCTTATACTTCCATACTCTATATATCGCCAATTGGGGTCAATAATCACTATCAGAGCCAGTTAATTACTAGTTATGATCAACAGAACCTATTTTCATTATCACCGATATGCAGCAACTATACAGCAGAATTAATTGCAATTTACAGTAGTCTTAATGTTATCCACTCCACAAAAAAAATGCAAATAATCTGTACTGACTCACTATCAGCCCTAATCAGTTTATGTAACACCTTTTCATCA
Source organism: Aelia acuminata (assembly GCA_911387785.2). Taxonomy (NCBI): domain Eukaryota; kingdom Metazoa; phylum Arthropoda; class Insecta; order Hemiptera; family Pentatomidae; genus Aelia; species Aelia acuminata. The sequence continues at coordinate 163,376,737 of OU426978.1, read as the reverse complement.
AACATTATGATTCACAATATTCTTTTAGCCTTGAGATCAGCACATAGTAATAATATTTCAGTTAAATTTCTCTGGGTCCCTGGTCACTGTGGAATAGTTGGAAATGAGGAAGCTGACCGGGCAGCAAAAAGAGCAATAACGGAAGGCATTGCACATCAGGGGGTCCCTGTTAACGACTTTATTTCCCTTATAAAGCAAAAAATAAAGATTAAATGGGAACAGATGTGGTTTAGAACAACAGAAAATAAATTGAGAGAAATAAAAAGTAGTGTATCGCAATGGAAATCATCCGTCCGAGGTAAACGAAGGGAGGATGTCATCCTAACGAGGCTGCGTATTGGTCACACTAGAGGAACCCACGGCTATCTTATGGCGCGTGAGCCTCCACCTGACTGCCAGGCTTGCGGGTGTCCACTTATAGTTAAACACATTTTAACGGACTGCAGGACATATGACACGTACAGGGACCTCCTAGAAATACCTATTGACCTACAAACAGCATTGCAGGACAGCGAGGAGACAACCGACAAACTATTTGAATTTCTAAAACTTGCAAAACTATATAATAAAATATAATTATTGATAATAGATATAATAAAATATAAATATTGATAATAGATATAATAAAATATAAATATTGATAATTTTACAAAAATTAAATAAAATATAACAGAAATTTATTGTAGGCGAAGATGACCCAAGTGTTTGCTACCTACATTAAAAAAAAAAAAAAAAAAAAAAAAAAAAAAAAAAAAAAAAAATTACTAGTTATAAACAAAATCAAAGGTATTTTAAAGGTAGAAATTTCGCCTTCGCCATTCAAGCTCTATCAGAATATATCTATGATGATAAAACCTACCAGATGCTAAGGTATACTTGTTTCTTTTTAAGCATGAGGAATTAAATCAAAGTCGTTTGATCGTTTGACCATTTTGAGAAAATCCTGAAAATCCTGAAAATGTTATAAAATTTGTAGAATAAACTGCCCCCTCTGTTTACTTAATCAACGAAAGTTTTGCTGATACTTCAAGGTCATATGTTTATCTCAAATCCTTCATTTCAATTCTGCACAATTTTTGTTTTTTTGATAAACATACGCTCAGAACATTTCGCGGTACTTGGTTCTTTGGACTCAAGGGACCCCAAAATTTCTGCTGAAAAAGTCAAAATTGTTCACTATCGCAATACTTTATCTAACTCTACGTTTTATGTAGGTATAGATAAGTTTAATTAAAAATACTATTTGTTGGCACCTACATGTAGGCAACTTATGACGAAATACATTCAAAATATTTTCTCAGAAGATGAGTATAATTGATGTGTTTAAGTGATTTTTATCTGCCTTTGCCATTAGATGAGCTTGGCTTAGGCAAGCTTTGAATGAGTTTGAGAAAGTTTAAATAACTTCCGAATATTTTAGTATAGAATTTGATAATATAGTTTAGAAACTTAGCGAATACTTTACAAAATTTCTGTACATTATCAGTTTCTTTGACATTCTTTATATTCAAATAGCTTGAATGTTGGTAGTTTATGTTTTCAAGTAAACTTTTCTACGAATTTCCATAGATGAATGAGACTGGTTAGCCTAAAAGGCTGGTAGGAACCTTAAAAACCTTTTTAGAAATTGTTTGGGCTACCTCGTTCGGTGGAAGAAAATCTCTCCATTCATAGTGCCCCCTTAAGGCTCTCAACTTCACTTTCTTGCTTGGAGTAGGGTTAGTTCCATGGTCTAAGAAACCCAAAAGATTCAGACGAGATAAAAACCATTCTTAGAAAAAAAAAGGAAAAAATCCAAAATCAAAGAATAGTCATTATGTGAATGAATTATTATCTAACTTTTCGTGATGTTTAATTTCTGAAAAAAATTCACTTGAATTAATAGATCATCCATGATTGCTAGTAATAGATTAATGACCAAGCAGTAAAATCCGCTAAATTTCGTTAAGATTTAGTGAGAGAAAAATATTTAAAGTTTATAACTCCAAGATCTTGACGATGAATCCCATAACACGTTAGGAACATTTTTCTGTTATTATATGTATTGATGTACATATAAGGGTTTGTTTTTGTATATTTAGTACATATAAGTGAATACTACTGTTAAATCATAAAGTTTTTGTTTTATTTCAGAAATAAATAAACCGTTGAACTACCTTTGCATATGATCAGCGCAAAATCGAAGAAATGTCTCTCAGAGGTAAGCATGCGTCTAAACTATTAATATTAGTTTAAGCCTTATGAGCTTTAATGTGATAACAAGTAGCCTTTCAGTCTGGCCCACATTACGTTAGCATAGTTAGTCAATATACCATTATATGCAGTTAATCATGACTGATCGTGAATGAAAAAAGGGAACGAAATTAATTCTGAGATAAGCGATTAGTCAAAAAAGTATGTAGCAAAAACAATTTTTTTTTTCAACTATTGCCAATAACCTAAAGCATACCATAATAATTTAAATTGTGGTCGTCAAAATAATTAATGCACATTCAAACATTTTTTTAATCTCCTTTAAAATGTTTGCAACCTCATTTAACTTGTCTGATTGTCATTCATTTTTCATTTTGATTGTAGTATTTTTCGGAACATGGCTTTTAATCGATGTCTAGTTTTTATTATTCAACTTTTAATTATTTACTACATGCATCTGAATGAATTCAATTCAAGAGAAAAATAATCATCGCTCATGATGATCTAAAAAAAATTGTTAAAACATCTATGTTTGTCCAGCCAAGTACATCTCATATTTGAGGAATGTTAAAAATTTAACCCTCAATATAATGGAAAATGCAATATATATATATATATATATATATATAGAGAGAGAGAGATATTTAAATTTCTAACATAAATATATTACAACTGTTTATTTAAATTACTTTTGCCAATCATTTTTAAAATTTCGATATTATTTTCGTTCTGCATACTCTTTGAACAGTCTTCTTTTTTCGTGGTGTTGAATGTTTGAAATTAGGTCCATTCCCAGTGTGTGCTACGTTAGCAGCGTGGTCAGCATTCTTATTTCCCAGTATCCCGCCATTCAAAGAAGTCGTAACGATAACAACGTTCTTGCCTTCTTGACACGGGTTTCTGTCAAAAATATCCTCCTGAAATTCCCAGGATTCTCCGATATCAGTAATGAGTTAAAAATGAAAAATAACAGCTAAGAGGTTTGGAACTATTCAAAAGGTGATGCTGAAACCCGGTTTCTGGTTTCGATTTTTCTTTCTTATTTGATAAAATAATTTAAAATGTTCTTTTTAATTTCGCGAATTTAAAAATTCTCCATATGGATTATTTAATAAAATGAGTATGAGGGAAACTGGCACGTGACTTTGACCGATCTCAGAACTTTATTATGCCAGTAAAGTTAGGGATTGATGGGCCATCTGCAAGAAGTCGAAGCTGAGGCGGTTGTTCTTGAGCTGGTTCCCCAATGACAGAGTTTGCTGCCAATATTTTGAATAATGCAATGGTGACCTCACGAACATCATCCTGCTCCCCCAAGTTCTTGAATAAGAAATCCTGAAGCAATGGTTCGAGGGCACAAATGAAAAATTCACTCTGTCTGACCTATCGCAAAAAAGAACATCCAGCATCCATTCACCTTTAGTGCCAACTATATGGGGCAACTCCAGGCATCCCTCTCAAAATTATTTAACCTTCTCGCATTAACTTAGAATGTTTTTATTTTTTTCTCTTTTTTATGATATTTTATTTAAGATTTTCCCACTGTGCCTCAAACCCAAATTCCAACTCTATTATAAAAATACTGTATAGTAGGTAACAAGAACAACATTACGCTGGTTTAATAATTTATATATATTAGAAAATTGAAATAATTGCATGGCTGCTCAACTATACCGAGTTGCAAATACACAGCAAACATCATCAGTCCGATGGATATTAGAAAAAATGAAAAAATTGAGTTTAGCTGTACCTACTAAAAAAAATTTTATGCACTATTTTGTGGTTGTTTCTCCTTTTATATTTCAATATTGTTTTATTCGAAGGAAAAAAGATTCAATAAATTAATAAAACAGAACGCCCTAAAAATTCTATTTTTTAACATGTTTGATATCTGCTCTCTTCCAGCTTCAAATCTCTTTGAAAAATCCCATATGAAACTGCAAAGTTGTTTTTGTTTTTTAATATACGAGGGTCATTTTTAAAGTAAGAACCAATTGCGCACCATGCCCGCGCTTTGTGTCACTTGACATTGATTCAAGAACATGAACTACTAAAGCCCCCATTACGTTTCATATCTCTGCCGGTGTAATGAAAAAATCCAGATCATCGAAGGTTTCACAAATCCATGAATAAATTCTAACTCATTAAAAAATTTCAGGGATTCCTTACTTTATTTTCTTTTACGATTTTCACCTATCGATATAAAGTATAATTTTACAACGTGAAACCAAACCATATGATTTTCTCTGTTACATTAAAAAGAGTTCTAGGCTCTTTTTTGTAACAGTTAACCTAACTGTTCTAGTACTTTAGGTATGTATGTTCTAGATTTTACGAGAATCTTCTATATCCTTCTAGAAAATCCTTCAAGTATTTCTGACTAAATATAAGCAGCAATGTACTGGAGTCTCAGTCTTGCTCTGTTCATAAAAGCATATAATTACATTTGTGTTACTCTTTTGTTTATAGTAGTTATTTTTTATAATCTTCTTAATAATTTGAGTTTTATTGTTAATCTGACATTTTGAAATATAATTATCTTCTGATAAAAATTACTTAAGCCCACATTAGTGTTAAAATATAAACCATTTTAAAATTTTAGAAATATTGTTAACAAAGTTGTTACACTACGTAACGTCAGAAACAACATTGGAACGGGAGTCGTTTGCGAAAATGACATACCATTGACTTGAGTTGGAACGAAAACGAAACTATGAAATCTATAACAATATAAATAGCTTAAGGTCCTCTACAAAATCAGATTTCAGAAGACGAAGAGCTCATATTTTAGGACGGCGAGTGACTAGAGATAAGGAACATGCTGACACTTCAACCGACCAAAGTTATCGCATAATTTCCGTATTATTCGCTTTTCTTGACATTATTCTCTCCTTATACTATTATGTATGGTGCCCAAATGAATCAAGGCAAAAATAGATTTTTTGTTTAATATAATCTCAAATTCATCCGATTAGTATTGCTAATATAAAACTATATATAAAACTAGCATCCAGGTGTGATCTGGATAAGAGTTTAATTTTTTTAATGATATCTCAACTAAGATTTCGTTACTATATTTTATAAATATTTTATAGTAACTGTTGTTGAAAACCTCGAGGTTCAGCCAATAATAAACAACTATATTGTTGCGACGTTTCAAGATTATATTATTTTCATAACCATGTCCTGCAATGAACAAACAGGTTGCAATACAATTATATGAGTTACATTTTAAGTACAATTTAAACGAAACTTAACAGTAATATAGATTTATAAAATATATAGGTTGTATGAATGTATATAATTTAGATGATAAAATTGTATGAATAGAGTAGGTATACTTAGAATTTATCCTCCCCCCTGGGATATGCCAATGATGGTACTCAACTGCAATGTGCCTACAGATCTACGTGTAATCACATTTCCAAAATTGTATGATGTGTGATGAAATTTGTGTGACATACCCAATTCCCTTTCATGGCTTGTATTTAAGACAGTTATGGGTGCCTTTGTCGGTCTAAGATATGTTGGAAAGGGAAATTAGTTTCCAGTTTCAACTGTAATGGCGGAATGTATCCTTTAATGTCTTTTAATTCATGTAAATTGGATTTGAATATTAACAAGAGAGCTGTTTGCCCGGCCTACCTCCCCCCCCCCCCCCTCCCCCGAACCGAGCCGCCAATGAAACCGCCCCTTCCACCCCTCACTAACTAGTTTTACCTTCTCGGCATCTGCTCTTCTTTGTCCTATTTGCATTTAACGGGTATTTCGATAATGATTCCATGGTTTATTTTAGTAACCTGAAAGTTCATGCAACTCTAAAAAACTAAGAAAAATATAACTACCTAAATTATAATTCATCACTGTATACTACATTTTTGCATTTACATCGTGATTTACTAAAAACACTTATTCCTTATCTCTGTTCTCTAAGCACACCAAAGAATTGGTCTTTATTTCGCGTATGCTCAGCTTAACGGTGACGATTCAGATAAGTTGGGAAGATAATGGTTTCTATAGCTGAGGACAATGACTGTGGTTACTGCTCTCATTTGTAGACTTAAATATCATGAGTGTATAAGATTCTGTGCATTAACATGCTCAGGATATTTCAGACAGGATCTGAGCATTGGATTTTTCTCTACCTTATCTATGCTATATATATATATATATACCTGATATTCCATTTAGAGCAATTCATTTACTTCAGTATTACTGCAAAATTCTATCAGTAATATTGTAGGACATATTCTGAAAATCATTACATATCATTAAGTTATATTATCAAACTACATACAATTTAGATGTGTTAAAAAATGTAGGTTTGGAGGTCCTAAAAGGTGTAGGCTGTGCAGCTTTATTGAGTAATGTGAAGGAAGTATTTGAATTACTTAATTCTATTATTAATTATTATTTGATGCTATAATTAGATATTAATTTTTGTTGATATTTAAGGAACAGTTGTAACCTATATTTGTAGAAAACCTTAAAAATATTTACAAAGAATGGAATCGCTGATAATCTGGTCATCAGCGCTAGAAGGAGGCAGAGTTTTAGTTATTTGGGAGGAATATTATCGGTCTTTGAACATTATCGGAACATTGAATAGCCGTAATTTGACAAAGAAAGCTCAAGGGTGCAACTGCTCCTGATGCTGAGCGCTTCTCTTCGATTCGGTGAGTCGGCGAGCAGAACTAATCTAGGCCGAGAATTAAGTAGAAAGAGCCCAGAGAACATAGGAACAGGTAATGAACAGATATTAGCTAGTGTAACAGAAACTCAAGAGACAAGCCAACCTACGTACGCCCAAATCATGCCGTCCCATAAATCATCGAGCTGAGAGTATGCCATGTCTAAACATCAGATCTAATAGAAGTAAATTATATATAAAAGTCGGTGTTAAGTAATTCCTTCTAAGTTAAATTATTATATCGAACGCATGCCCCAGTATTCCTAATTATATAATAGAAAATGAACTTGGTACATTAGGTATTAAACTACTTTCCCCTATGAAATTTTTGAGAGCAGGTTATCAAGACCCAAGAATGAGTAACATAATTTACTTTAGACGCCATGTTTTTATTGACCAGATGATATTCAAGTGAAGTTGTCAGGTTTCGTTAGTCAAGATACTGATAAACTACGGTTGCGAGGTATCACAGTTTTAGTGATAAGAAGTGATCACAATCGATGTAATTTAACTAATGAAAATTAATTTAATGTAGTAAATAAGTAAATCATTATAATATATAATATTCATGTTTTGCACTTAAGACTTAGACACACTCTGCCGCAAAATAAAAGTTAACCCTTACAGGGCGGATTCTTATTGGATAGCAACAATGGATATGACTTTTTTGTCCATTGTCATAAGCGTTGTTCCTATTAATGAAAAATAAAAAGGACAAATGAATATATTTTTGGATGTATTTACCTTTTAGATGTATTTATAACCCGAAAAAAAAAAACACAGAGTAATTAAAAAATAGAAAACATCCAAAGAAATTTGAAAGAGAAGAAATAACAAGAAAAAAAGAAAAGTTTTCCATTTATGTTTTTCTGATATTTACAAAATTTCTATATCTTTTAAACGAGTATTTTAAACTTCAAGCATTTGTCCTTTTTACATAAATTCACACAATTTTTCCAATTTTCATTTTTTTTTTTTCTTCAAGACATGCTACCCAAGTACTATATTGCCAGATACATATACATAATTAGTCTCAAGTTACTGATGTAAGTTAGTGAAGCAGACTAAGAAATATAATAAAAGTAAAATTAATAATTAAAATGTAGTAATTTAAGGAATGTAATTTTCATTATTTAATAATACACAAATGATGGTGTTAGTTTATTACAGTATCATATAATTATCTATATTCATATATAAAAGTAAAATATTCCAGGAATTTTAAAAGGGGGAAATGTAGCATAAATTTTACGAAACCGAAAAGTGCTGGAGCGCTGGTGAAATGTTGTGAAGAGCCTAAACAAGAAAATACTCTGCAACAGTTCACAGATACTCAGCCCGGGATAAAAAGTTGTTTTCAATCCCTAACACGAGGGCCCGAGAGGCAAGTTATGGGCCGTTCTATATTCCCACAAACTTTCCTTCCACTTTTTATTTAAAGGCAGCAGCTGTTTTGTGGGATTTTTTTTTTTCTCCGACAAGTACTGTAAAGTTTTATTTATTCAAAATTTTGCTGTAACAAAGAATTAATTTAAGTTCAAATTAATCTCGCGTCGAAATTTTGCCAAATAATTCCCTACAACTTATTTTAAATTTTATTCAAGATGGAATGCAATAAAAGTATTTCAAAATGCATTTTTAATAAGTCAGCATGGTATGTCAGCTTCTGCTATACTGATACATATGTGAGGAGTCTTTGTCATTTTTTAAAATATTTTTTTATCTTTATTTTTATTTAGAATATTTGAAATCTAGACTGGGAGATAGTAGAGGATAGAGGTGTGTCCTCTGCAAAGGACCTCACAATACATAGCGCTCACAATACGTAGGACCCCACAATAGTATTAAAGATATAAAGGAAAAAATATAGAAAACATAAATTAATACAGATCTAAGAGATTGGAAAATCTGGTGGGTGTTCAATTCATGTGGTAAGATAATATTCAGAAATAATTACGTTGTTCTTATCCGTAGTAAAAGAAATACGTGTCAACTAATTAAGTCTTTGTAATCTCTTAATGTTTAAATTTAAGTGCTCAAAACATACCTGAAAATCAATTTTCTACTTAAATAAATAAATAAGTTTAGAGTTCAGGTTCTACTAAACTCAAACATCACCTTGTTCCTATTTTTCTTACTCAAATTTTATCTCCCTCATTCCCTATCCAGTGAGTGAGGTAGATGTGAGGATGATAGGTTTATGATGTTAGATTAAAGTAGACCATTCCATGTGAATCTCTTATCGACAACATTTATGGGTTATAGAAATTCCTTGTAAATTAGCTGTAATATAACGTGAATAAAACTCACCTTTTGTGAAATTCAATGTGTGAGGGAGATAGGAGATGAAACGACACTTACTGATTTCACTGATAAAAACACCCTCACAAGAAAACTGGAGCGGAAGTTCTGTCCAATAGGTTATCCTTGTTAAGGTGGAAATCTATTACAGTGCTGCCAGCAATGAATTATAATGAAATAAAGGTTTCCAAAGTTTTGGTGCCCATTTAAAAAAAATGTGAGGGAAATAGTTTGCATCCATTGGACAGGTAGGGTATGGATCATAACTTTTTTTCTATAATACAAAAAGAGCGATATATCCTAAAAACAAAAAATTAAGACCTTCTAACAAATATGGAATAAAATTGGGTTATAAATAAAAAAAATACGTACATATCTTTTATCTGCCATCAAAGTCAGCAGCTTGAGTTGTAGGACAGGTGAGGGAGATAGATATTGACATTTTAAGTTGAAATTTAGGCCTATAAACAAATTGATACTGAGATGAAAATCCTTGAACAACAAGCCGAGGTTTCTATTAACCACTGGATGCAATTGAATTGAATTGAAGGCTAGTTCACACAAATAATATAATGCCATTGGGACATAAATTAATATGTATTAGGAGAATGACCCACATACAGTTTTATTCTTCATCTCACTTTGAAGGAACTGTTTAAAGCTGTTTGAAATTACTATTTCGAAGTTTAAAGTGCTATTTGCAGTTACCTAATTTTAGAGTGGATCTATTCATTTAGACGAAATAACTCCCTCTTAGTAATTTCTAGAAAGTTCAAAACTGGTTTTCAAGAAACATTTAAAGTCTATTTGTATAATTAAATTCTAAGACTGAGAACGTTTAAAATTATTAACATTTCTAAAAATATAAATAATTTGTAGGGGAAGCTATAAGAATAAAAATATAGAAATGTTTTATTTTATTTATTATTAATAATTACTTACTCATCCCAAGCCTTTGGAGATATTTTTTCACTAACAAAAATTTCGTATATAAGAGCAAACATTAAAATCAGTAGCATAAAATATTTTTACCAAACTTATTTAAGCCCAAATTTTTGTAGAATGCTTAAATTAAATAAATAACTGAACGAAAACCAATATTCTAAGACAGGGAGAAAGATGTATATTTGTTATTACGCGATACCCACCTAAAGGACAGACACCTCAGAAGCTAACTATGTTCTAAAGAGATAAGCTTATACCTGCCATCCGAAGATAGGGTAAAGTATTATAGCGTCAAAAATGAAGCTGCTAATAAGAGTATTATAATATTTTACTCCTATTTTATGAAGATTAGAAAAATTCTCAGTAAAAGAAAAGAAAACTGCCGATGGATCTTTGTACCCCATTGAAGGGGCTTAGTTATTTGACAAAGTGGTTCAAATTCATGAGGGTCCCCTAACCCCGAACAAGGGTCGATCTGTAGCTAATAGAATATAAACTTGCTGCCGTGACCAGGCTCATAGCTGGAATTCTTGGAGCTAAGAGAATCATTCTTCTTTCTAGCATTATTAGGAATATACTAACTTTCTAAGAAAATATATATTTTATATATTGAATAATTCTAATCTTTGTCTATTCATTTTATTGTTTCGTTTCTTTTATTTATAAACATACTATTGATATAAAGTTTTTCTTGAAGTGATTATTTACTCCAAAGAGTCTCATTAATACTAAATTATTACTTCTATTGATTAAAGTTGATCGTTTTATTGATTATAAATAATAAAATGCGCTGACGCTCATGCTTCAGTTCGAGTCCCCGCCACGGTCAATCTTTTCCGTTTCAAACAAAATAATACATTTATTTTTACAATGAAGATTTAACTCATTTTTTTATCTTTTATTTATGACACCTATGCCTCAAAAGGTCTTTAGCGTCTATTGGTAGTTTATCCTATGTTATAATACTCTGTCCATTTAAGGAATTTAAACATGGTGGAGACTCAGTCTTCATTATCTTCGATAATTTCTTTAAATCATTCCGAAAACAACTATTTCCAGTACTTTTTGATTCGCGGGGACATATTTTTCGCAAGTCGGAGCTTCCATACCTCTAAGAAGACGTATTCACCTCGAGTGACAGAGTCCTATCAGAAAGAAGTCAGAACAGCATGACTTCCTCCCTCCTTGATATTGTATGTCTTGTTTTCCATTCCTTACAGTCAGTTTTTAGTATTTTTAATTTACAATGTCACACATTTTTTTTTTTTCATTCTGCTTATTGCTTCCTTCTTTTTTGAAGCACCCATTCTTCCTTCATTCAATCTCGAAACGACTATTCCTTATTCAAGTCTTACTAAATCGATTGCACTTTGGTGGCCTTGTATGCCGGGCACAGACGTAGCATATTAAGATATCCTCAAGTAAAGAGAAAAAAAAACGTAGCGTTCAGGCTTGATTCAATGTCGATGGAGACGACGTAAAAACCTCCTTTATTACGTTACTCATTCTGGGCTCTAGGTAACCTGCCCTTATAATGACATAGAAGAAAGTTGTGTAACTCCTATTTTACTCATGTTCATGTTTTGTATGCATTTGAAACAATAATCCACTTTGCAGGTTTTACTAAACAATTTGAATAGGCCTATCTATTGTAGCGTGCTATGTGTAGATATCGGATTGCTTGAATTAATTTATTTATTGACAATTAATGGTTATTTATTTGTTCAAAATTATCCTTAAAGCAGTCAGAGTCATGAAAGAAAAACTCTGTACATTAGATAAAATATAGGAACTGAACAAAATTTAGGGCGTGTTCTATTTCGACCGGTTATGATATTCGATAAATATATTGGATAACTCCCATTGCGTCTTTTTAAGTAAAAAAAAGGCCTTCATTAACTTTATTAAACCCTATATTAAATAAACAAGAGTGGTTTGCACAAGCGATAGGTAGACCCCAAAGGGCCTTATTAGGTTAAGATCGGGGCCATTATTTCAATGAGGGTTGGCGATGAGACCAAAGCGATATGAAACAGCAATAAATATTAATCTATTTATTGATATAGAATTAATTTAATTTAATTTAATTTAATAGAATTAATTAATTTATTTATTGAAATAGAATTAGATAACATTGGTATGCCGAAGTTCATGATATGCATCAAGGACACTTAGAAAGGATGCAATATCTAATACAGCATAACTACCAGGCTCTTAAAAAAACAGGTTCTTTTTTGTATCATATGCAGTGATTAATTTTCAAATCGTTTGCATAGTTGAAAAAAATTCGTTTTCTGTGTTTCCTATTCTTAGCAATAAACTATTCCTTTTTAATTTCTCAATGATTCTTATCCTTGTACAGTTGTGCCATTAGAGGTGTTATTGTTTCATGTATTGGAATTTCTCAGATTTCTGAAAAAAATTTAGTTTAGGATGACTTTTCTTTTTTTAATCCCATAGATGCATAGTTAAATTTTTTATTTGCCGTATTTATTTTTTATACTTCTCGTCATTGTGGTGGTTAAATGTAAAATACAATATATCCCATATCCAGTTTGATGTTCAGTCAACAAACGTATAGAAGAGAACAAACGTATTTTGAAGGTTTGTAGAATATGATATGGGGATCGATGAGACTAAAAAAAAAAGCTGTAGAGGAAGGAACGTATATTCTATAAACATGGGAAGAAAAAGTGTAAAGGACTATCCGATGGGGGTGTATTTGGGACAAAGGGAGATCTGTTAGCTGGGATTAGGGCTGGATTACCCACTTGTTGAGCTCCCGGACATATGCCCTACTCATTCAGCTCTGTCCCTTTTTATATTAAAATACTACGATAAATATACTCCGAATAGGTAATGTGTATTTATATACTTCAGGCCAAGATATTTATATTTATAGTATTTATATTTAATATCATAAAAAAATAAAAAGTTCATGAATGTTCTTACTATCACCTTAACAAGAAGAAAAAAAAAACTTCAAATAACAGAAATGTTAAAGTTAGAAAACTGTTGATCGAGAAAGCCTATATTTTGAAGTAATGTTATCCAGGTACCACTTTTGACCGAAAATTGTATTATATAATTGTACAATCTCCAATTTGTTTTTTCACAAAAACTTAGTTAAATAGAAATGCCAATAATAATAATAAACCGTGAATTTAATTACTATACTTTAATATATATTTCTAGTTATTAATTTTATTTTTTGATATTTATAATTATAACTCTTATCATTAACCATTACAACTCGGTTGAATTTGAGTCATAGAGATTGAGAGAGAGCGCGAAAGAGGACACACATACCAAGTGCTGCTTCAGGCAACTTATTGATTAAAGCCCACAGCATCCCTTCGTTCTCCCCTAACCTGTTCTACGTTCACCCCTTCTTACCTATTCCAAACACCCCCCCGAAACTCACGGGTCGATGCTAAATTTTGCTCTTAATGCAAGTAACAATAATTGAAATCAGGTAAAAGGAAATGTATAAAAATAGAGAATGGAAAAAAAAATAATTCAGGATTCCAAATTATTGTAACAGGATTTCGTTGAATTTGTATAAAAAAAAATGAATAATATGTTTTACCGCCAAGATTTGTGAATTTATGACATTTACTGAAAACGGAAACAGTAATTATTATTTAAAAAATATATATAGCAATTTTATTTCTATTTTTTTCTGAAAGCGTGTAATTCTACTCATATGTTCATTTGCCTTAGCAATAAATATTAAAACATCTCAAAAACCAGCGCAATACAAAACTTTTACTCACCAACCAACTTGTAGTCGAATGTCGTTGTATTTTGAGAAACATGTAAGTTGTATGAGCAACCTCATAGAAAATTGTTTTTTTTTTCGCAATTATTATATCAACATTTTATACCACTCTTTTAGGTGCATATATTATATAAAAACTTGACCGTCGTAATTTTATACCGATGCAATCATATATTTAAGGGGTCTCTATAATATATCTTTACTTCATGTATAGTCGGATTTTTTTTTAATGTATCATGAACGGAAATTGATGAAATAGGTATATACAGTTAAAACATAATTTTCGAATTTTCGTTACTATAGCATTTCCAGAAAGTTGAAGTAAACCTGTATTGATGATTTGAAACATGAATATGAACTATGATGAAAAACGTTTAAAAAAAAAAGTAAAGAAAGAAGCCAATCACGTTGAGAAAGGAGATAATGTCGATATGAGTAAACACATTTCAAACCACAAATATCATAAATTAGTATGAAAATGATATATTGATATATAATTTACTATGTTTTGGAATGGGTAAATTGCAAGGCGCCTGACAGTTTGATGTTCGTAAAAAATTGTTCACTACAGGTTAATGAGATCGTTTTACACAGAATTCAATATTCTACAACTATTATAGAATATAACATTTTTTATTAGGAGTAACCCTCTTTAAATTGCAGTATTTGGAACATGAGCGTGATTCATTTTTCTGCTAAAATGGCTAAATTGACAAACGGTTTTGGCGAAAAGACTTACCTGATTCTAACTGTGGGGACCTCAGTCGACGCGAAATTTAATGCTCTTTTATTTTATAAAGAACATAATTTCTTCTGCAATAAATCGTTTTCGAGTTAATACCGAAAATTTAAAAAAAGTTCGAAAATGTCGATTTTGTTCGCCTATAAAATTTGATGGCAACCGATCTGAGGTGGCAGACGTCCAGATTTGCTGTCTAAGAAATGAGTACTTTCAGCCTATATGATCAAAAATTTTCTTCAAATCAGGCACCTTTTTGGCCCTCAGCTCCCAGACTAATATACGACAGGCAAGTGCAGGTACTTGGCTTTGCCGACGATCTGGACCTTGTTGCACGATCTTTCCAATCTCTTAAGTGTGCGTTTCGGAAGTTGGCTGAAGCCATGGGAATGACTGACAACCAGGAGAAAACCAAGTATATGCGTGCTGGACCAGAAGTAGGTATGGAGGAAGGAACAGTGAAGGTGGGATGCTTTGAGTTTGGGACACTTCACATACCTAGGCTCAGTGGTTGGCAGCAGAAACAGAATTTCTGTAGAAATAAACCAGCGTCTATTGAAGGCTAACAGATGCTACTTCGGGCTCAATGAACTCATTCAAAAGTAGACGCGCCCGACAAGCAAAGTGCCTTCTGTACAAAATGTTGATGAGACCAGTCCTTACCTACGGATCAGAGGCCTGTACCCTGACTTGCGCGGAAGAAAAGGAACTGTTGGTGTTCGAACGGAAAATTCTTCGCCGTATATTTGGGGCAGTAAGAGTTGGTGACCGTTGGAGGAGAAGGACCAACAGAGAGGTGTACCAGCTTTATGGTGAAGAGGACGTGGTAACGTTCATAAAGTTGGGCAGATTGCACTGGGCTGGCCATGCTGCCCCAATGCCAGAAAATGAGATCCCAAGAAAGCTGCTTGATGGGAGACTACATGAACAGAGGAAGAGGCAGGCCACGAATTAGATGGGAGGACGCCGTCACCAGGGACGCCGCGGAGCTTCTCCACGCCCGCAATTGGAGAGCGACAGCGCAAGACCGAGCCATCTGGCTAAAGCTCATTGAAGAGGCCAAGGTCCATATTGGGCTGTAGCGCCACGGAAGAAGAATGTACCAAAAAAATTTAAATTAAACAAAAAAAAATATTTTTTTTTTTTTGGTTAATATAAATTAAAAAAAAAAATAAATATTTTTTTTCCGAAATAGCTGTTATTCGTGTGCTAAATATCCAAAAATATTACCTTAATTATTTAAAAATAATATATTAATATGAAAGAACACCTAAAAATAAAGTTAGATAAAACCTTTTAAATTAGTTATTCGTGAATCATGATATCCGTATAACATTTATATAAACGTATTTTTTTTCCTGCACCCTTCATAAAATATCTTATAAATATAATAAAATTTTTAATTTTATAAGCATAAAATTATCCTTTATTATAAAACTAATATAATTATTAAAATCTTAAACAAAATAATATAAATAAAGTACTACGTAGTAAAAAAAGTTGTACACCCTAAACTCACTACATCATTTACCAAATTAGTTAGTTTCTAATTCAATGATTTTCTGGATTAGAAATTATATACCAAAATAGTAGCATTGATTATTTATAGCAGGTTAGACATCAGATTTCTAATAAAAATTGATTGATTGATGTGTCGCATTATCAAGTAAACTGATCCCTTTCAGCGTGTATAGGGATGACTATGGCCTTAGTGTGTTTTAGCAGAAAGTGAGTCCAGTTTGGCAAAACAGGAAACCGAAGGTCGGTAAACAAAGCCATCCTTCTTGGCTTCTGTCGGTGAGTTGTAAATAGGTTGAGCCTTCCAGCGACTTCATCACCTCCTCCCGATTTGTTTGAATAGCTGTCTCTTCATCAAAACAACGTTGATTTTCCTTTTCTATTTTCAATCAGGCCATACACATGGTATCAAAGGGGACGATGTAACGTGAACGGTAACGATCGTCGATTTAGATGACTAATGAGTAAATATTGTAACACTTACGTAAGTTAATCAATTTTTGTTGAACGTAAATAATAATTTTCAATATCACACAAACAATCCTCTAGTCCATTTCTCCTTCGTAGTCGTAAAAAGAACAGCCTGGAAGGTTCTAGGCCAGCGTAGACGGTACTCAAATATGATAGTCACACACATGTACTATGACAGTTTGTTTCAACTGTTAGTTCGTTCCAACAAGCCTAGATCTATCATAAACCATATGTTTTGTGATTTATTCCACGTTACAATATTATTAATATCTTTAGCGATTGTTTTGAAAGATTACCTCTTAGCTGTGCGGCAAATGTAAAAATATAAACAAAATATCAACATTCCGTTCCGTTTATAATGACATATTTTTAAGAAATACATATTTCATCGTTTCAACGATAGTCTACCGTAATATTCTGGGTCTGACACCCAACCCACCCCTTAGGTTTTAATAAACATTGGTATAGGCTCAGTAGATCTAGAAAAAGACAATGCCAATTTCGCCTAAATCAAACACGTAGTCTCAAAATAATGGTAAAATGTTAGATGTTCAGAGGATAATCTAAGCACAAATTTAAGTTTTGACTGTCGTATATCATTAGCATTAGCATTATCATTAGCATTTGTTGAGTGCTTCTTTCCGGTAGCCGAAACATTGCCATTGAATTAATAAATGGAAATCGCCTTTTGTTCTGGAGTATGCTTAAAACCACGTTGATTAACTTGTTTCAATGCCATAAACTATAATTTGTGGAAATTAGAGGACCAAGAAAATTTGGATATAATTAACATATAAGATTTGTTACACCTGTCATAATTGTGGTATGTACTTCCAAAACCAGTCCATGCCAATAATTTAAAATTTTACTGGAAACACAAATACCGTTTCTCTGAGAATCACACCATATTATCCATTTGAATTATAAGATTGTTAGGTTAAGATTGGAAGGTATTTGAGTGATTGATCTTGAGTGATTGATCTTGAGTTTTAATTTGAATTATTGGGTTTTTCTTCAATTCGAAATTCGGATTTAGCTGATTTTTCGCAATGCGGTTTTTTTGTGTTATAGATGCAATACTTCAATGGGAAAGAAAAAAATCAATTTCATTATAGATTAGAAAGGTAAAATTAGTAGTATGAGACAGAGAGAGAGGAAAATTAGAACTGTTTTGTATGGGACAATATTTGGTGCAAATATTTGTGGTTTAAAACAATCAACCAATGGCAGAACAGTCCAATAATATCACATATTCCCCTATATAATATTTATTCGGAAAATGTAGCACATTTCCCTTTTAAATATTTACTCATTATAAGTGAAAATAACAGATCATCTGGTTCTCTTATGTATTATTCTTATATTCTAGGAATAAATTGATGTTTTATTCATGTTCAACAAGAATATTTCTCATTCATTTCATGTACGCCACCTTCCTCTTGTTTTCTTTTTTTTTTTGTGGATGTCGATACAGTTCGATATTCCACATCATAGGATGTTATTAAATGTTTTCTGTACAGAGAAATAGCTCACTGTCAACAAAGTAACTTATTGCAATCACCCCGTTACACGAAATAGACACTGTTTCCTGCTCACTAAACGGCTGGCTGACTTTTTTCCCTTCCCTTTCCCCAAGTACTGTAGCGGAAGGTTCCATAAGAAGAGGTCACGATGGTTGAGGATAAAGAAAAGACTGATGGGCCCGATTCCCCCGGATTAGCCCTCGCCTCCTCCGACCAAGCTCTTCGTTCACCGCCTTTGTCTATTTTTTTCTTCTACAAATGGTTCAAAGATCAGAATCTTTGGTTTCGTCAAAAACTCCATTTGTCAAGGTTTATTTTCTTTCGAAACTAAAACTCTTAATGAAAGTAGCATCAGATAATGCCACCAGAATTATTAATTTGCTGATAAATAATAATAGAGTAGATATACAGGTATTTAGAAAAAATCGAAATATTAAAATAATCAAAAAAATCATTCATTACCACAACAAAAAAATAGTGATTACTTTAAATTCCTCATTTGATGTATTTACCAGGGACTTTCAATATAAATATTTGTTTGGCCACTAATCCATTTGATTTTATTTTTCGAGTACAATTTTTTGTCATATTGTCCCGGAATTTTGAATATAAATTACTGTGGTGTTAGGGAATTGCCTTTCAATGATCTCAACATGGGAATTTGGCAATTTTTTTATTATATCTAACCAAATAATTCACAAAAATATTTTTTTGCTAAATTTAATTTGTATGTACTTCACAGTAAAGAAGGCCATAGATACCTATTAAATATATAAATTCGCAGTCTTGCTTCAGCAGCGGTAGTGTTCAGATCGCGGTTTGCGTTGTTTGAAGTTTCGGCAGCTTTGAGAAGAGGATTAACTGTGTCTTTCTGTTGCCGCCCGGCTTATTCTCTGCAAGCAGGGAGTACCCCCTATTTTTGTTTATAATTTTATTATTTTGTTTTCTTTATAGTTTAATGATTATTTACTTATTTTAATTTTATTATTATTATTTGTTTAATCTATTAATTTTGAATACCATATAAAATATTAATTTCATATGGTGTTTAGAAGCCGAAGTGAATAGTTGCTCCTGTTGTGCTCACTATATTCAAAGCGATAAGCCCTAGTCCTAAGTTTTTTCTTATAGTCAATTAGTTGTTTAGTAAAAATAGAATCAATTTAATATTAGTCTAGTAGATTAAAAGGAAATATTTAGGTTTTAAGCTTAGAAAGTAAGATTAGGTTAGGTAAAACATGTGCGAATTAGACCCTAAACCTCCTGACCTTCAGGAATCTTTTTTCAAAACTAAGGGAAAGTGGTCCAATAAGTATCTCATAATGAGTCTAGGAACAAATTCCTTAAATAAAACGTTTAAAGATTTTAGCCCTTTTAGTGTCTGCCGATTTATTAAAAGTTATTGTCCACAAATAAATATAAAATTTTTGAAAAATGGGTCCACTTTACTTACAGTGAATAATGAAAAGGACTTTTTAAATTTAAGTAACGTAAAATCATTTAAAGGAATTCCAGTTACATTTCAATTACATAAATCGCTTAACTTCTCCCGTGGTGTAGCCTACGTACCTGAACTACTAAACTGCTCTGAGAATGAAATAGTTTCCGAACTCGAGCAGTATGGTGTCGTGAATGTAAAAAGGATTTTTAAAAAAATAAATAATGAAAACAGAGCGACACCTTTATTAATTCTAACATTCGAAAAAAGTGAACTCCCAGAAAGAGTTTTATTAGACTTTATGTCCATTAGAATAAGACCCTATGAACCTAAACCACTTCTTTGCTTTAACTGTTACAAATACAGGCACACGAAGAAAAATTGTAACATTATTAACTGTGGAAAGTGCGGTGAAAACACACACAACTCGGATCATTGCCAAAATTCCCCTAAATGTGTTAATTGCCTAGGGGATCATCCAGCGTTTTATACTAGGTGTCCTGTGTATGAAAGAGAGAAAAAAATAGAAAATGTCAGAGCGCAAGAAAAAATTTCTTATAGACAAGCAGAACCAATTATTAGTAGACAGGAACCGATTAACAAGGAGCGATCGCCGACTGCTGCCGAAGTAGTCCGAGCTCCGCCGACCGCTCCCCCCACTCCTCAAATCACTGAGGCCCTACTAGATCAGATAGGTAAACTTACTAGCACTGTTGATATGCTATACAAAAAAATAGCTTTCCTAGAATCTAACTTAATGAACAACAACACGAAAACGAGCATATTGGAATCTGAAAAGATAGCCGTTAATTTGCCTGTGAAGGAGAATTTTTCTGTAAATAAATCAGTCGTTAGCGTTAATGAACAAACTGTCTCTTGTGAAAACAATATTGAACAACACTCTTTGTCCAAAATTCCGGATTCGGATGCAAATCTAAAAAGAAATAGGACAGCATCAACAAATTCATCTATAAGTGACCAAAGTACTATAACCTCCCAAAAAAAACCCTCTAAAACTGGATCAAAACCAAAACCTAAAGTAGGCAAAAAGAATTATTAGCTGTAATTCTTAGAACTTTTATTTTTATTTTTTATTCCAACACTACACTTTTTGTAATAAATTTAATCTAAAATTTCTATGCTATTATTAAACATTCTGGTTCTTCTCATCGTTACATTATTAGTTATGTCATCAAAAGCACGATTGACTGTCTTCAGAATATTATTTATTTTTATCATTAGCCTTTTATTTACTAGCAGTGTTATATTTTTCTGTTTTCATTCGATATTCTCTTTTATAATATTGCTATATACATATTCATTCTTAGCTATCTATCTTTTACTTTTAATTCTTTTCACTACTAATTATGTTATATCAACACCTTTTCTTTATGCCTTTTCAAGTAAAGTTTGTCATTTAATTTCTCTTCACCCCTTCTTACGTGCCTATATCACTAACAAAGGTATGGATAAAGTATTCTCATTCAAATGAACATACTCCAGTGGAACTTAAACGGTTTTAACCATCGAAGAGATGAACTTAAATATTTGCTCAATTTTTACGATTGTTCTATTGCTTGCCTACAGGAAACCAACCTAAAAAATGATACAAATATCGAATTTCGGGGTTATGTTATTAGGAGAAAGGACTATACAGCTGGGCGAATAGCTTGCGGAGGGGTTTGTATTTTAATTAGGAATGATATCCCTTTTGTTGATATTGATTGCACTTCTAATTTGCAAGCGATATCAATAAGTATATTATCACAACCCTATCCCTTTTCATTGTGTTCTGTCTATCTCCCACCCGGGAGTATTTTTACAGTACGAGAGTTAAAAGAATTGGTTGATTCACTACCACCACCTGTAATCCTAGCCGGGGATTTTAATGCTCATAATCTTCTATGGGGTAGTTACCACCTGGATGAACGGGGAAAATTAGTAGAAACATTTCTTGATACATGTAACTTAAGCGTTATAAACAACCATGTCTCTCAAACCCATATGTCCACCAGATCCGGAAAACTTTCAACAATAGACCTCACCATTACCAGCCCCCAGTTACAGCCGACAACTCACTGGTTCGTTTTAGATGATACGCATGGCAGCGACCACTTTCCAATAATTTTTAGAACATCCGAAAAATGCTTAACTATCCGGGGACATAACAAATGGAACATTAAAAAAGCGGATTGGTCGCGGTACCAAGAGATAGTAAATCTTAACGATATTGATATGTCCGAAAGTGATGCTGATCACCTTATCGCAGATCTAAATAGTAGGCTACTGAGCGCGGCTGGAGAAACGATTCCATACACCTCCTTTTCCAACCGAAAAAATAACAGTCGTGTCCCTGTTCCATGGTGGACAGAAGAATGTGAAA
Source organism: Aelia acuminata (assembly GCA_911387785.2). Taxonomy (NCBI): domain Eukaryota; kingdom Metazoa; phylum Arthropoda; class Insecta; order Hemiptera; family Pentatomidae; genus Aelia; species Aelia acuminata. Next base: position 163,354,755 of record OU426978.1, on the reverse strand, counting down.
AAGCTACAAAAGCAAGAAAGAAAGCTTTGAGAAAATTTCTGCAAAGACCATCATCCGAAAAGCTTGAAATATACAAATCCGCGAGAAGACATGCTAGGTATATAGTCAAAAAGAGTAAAAAATTATCTTGGAAAAATTTTCTTACTAAAGTCAGCTCTAACACACCACCTGTCATTTTCTGGGAAACGGTTAGAAAGATTAAGGGCTATGGCCTTTCTCCCCAAATAAAATATCTGAAAAACCAAGACCATTATGATACAGACCCTATAACATTAGCAAACGCATTGGCTAAACATTTTTATACCACTTCATCAACAGCAAACTTTTCACCGTATTTTCTCAGTATAAAAAATCAAGTAGAATCAGTACCGCCAGTTATTTCTAATAATCCACTTGATCCTCTGAATCTCCCCTTTTCCATGACAGAGTTTCTTACTGCTTTGAATTCTAGAAAAGATTCTTCACCCGGCCCTGATCAAATCTGCATTGGGATGATCAAAAATTTATGTCCAGCTAATAGATATATAATTTTGGCGATATTAAATAAACTGTTTTTGTCCGGAAGCTTTCCAGACATTTGGAGATCCGCCATTACTATTCCTATTTTGAAAAAAGATAAAGATCCCAGTAATGTTAAGAACTATAGACCGATCTCACTCACCTCCTCCATTTGTAAACTGATGGAAAAAATGATAAGCAATCGTCTGTCATGGTATCTTGAATCCAAAAATTTATTACCGGCATGGCAAAGTGGGTTTAGGAAGGGTAGAAGTACTAATGATAATCTGGTGCGCCTAGAGACGGATGTTTTAGAAGCCTTCGAAAACAAAAGTAAATTATTAGCGGTTTTTCTTGACGTGGAAAATGCTTTTGATAGGACATGGAGAAGGCTAATAATTGACAATTTGATTAACATGGGAATAAACGGTCACATGATCTTGTTCATACAAAATTTCTTAACAAACAGACGATTCAGGGTTAGAATTGGAAACAGCTTTTCTGAAGAATTCGAATTAGAGAACGGCGTACCTCAAGGCTGCGTTTTAAGTGCGACACTTTTTTGTGTTGGTTTTAATCAAGTCTTGAACGAAGTTAAACCGCCGGTAAAAGCTATGTTGTCTGCTGACGATTTAGTAATTTATGCGGAAGGGAAACAATTAACACAGCTGCAGGAAGATATTCAAAGCACTTTGAACAAGGTCAATCATTGGATTAGTACTAACGGTTTCAAAATTTCAACAGCTAAGACAGTTGCAGTCCTGTTCAGTAAAAGACAACCTCATATTTTACCATCACTTTCCATAGCCGGTCAACAAATCTCTTACTCCAACACAATCAAATACCTTGGTTTAACTTTTGATCGAACTCTCAGTTGGTCTCCACATATAAAACTATTAAAAGCAGATTGCCTCCGCACCTTAAACCTGTTAAAAATAGTCTCTAACACCAGTTGGGGTGCAGATCGAGCCAGTATGTTAACGCTGTACAAAACTCTTATAAGATCTAAATTGGACTACGGCTGCTGTTCTTACAACTCAGCTTCTACTCAAGCCCTAAGAATGCTGGAAACTATACAGAATACGGGTCTTAGGTTAGCAACCGGTGCTTTTCGTTCTAGCCCTTCTAGTAGTCTTTGTGTTGAAGCTGGCGTACCTCCACTAGACCTAAGACGACAAGAACTCGATCTCAAATACTTAGTTAAAATCCTCTCCACCCACCATCATCCTTTGAATTATCTATTCCCCAATAAACAGGTCTTATCCCAGCAACAAGTTTCCTTAAAGAAGAGAACATCCTTTCCAGTCCGTGTTGCAGCATCCTTATTGGACCTAGACCTTGAATTACCCATATTCCATGAGACTGTAACATCTCCGATCCATCCCTGGGGACTACCTACCCCAAAAATTATCCTTTCTCTCACTAGGCTACTTAAAAATAGCACATCACCACTAATATACAAAAACGAATTCCATAAACTAAAAGACAAACTGGGTGACGCTGACTACATTTACACCGACGGCTCTAAGAGCTCTATAGGAGTAGGAGCCTCGATAATATGCAATGATAGGCAGCATCTTTTTTCCTTATCTGCTACTTGTAGCAACTTTACTGCGGAGATCGTCGCAATCCATAAAAGTTTAAATGTTATACAGGACACAAAGAAAACCATAGTTATTTGCACTGACTCACTTTCCGCTTTAATCTGCTTAAAAAATGTTTTCTCTTTAAATCCTATAGTTCAAAATATCCTAATTTCATTAAAGTCGGGCGTGACAAACAATTGCACTGTATTCTTCGTATGGGTTCCAAGTCACTGCGGAATAGTTGGCAATGAATTAGCGGATCAGGCTGCCAAAAAAGCTATAACAGATGGTACTCCTTATCGAGGGGTTCTAGCAGCGGACTTTTTATCCCTCAACAAGCAAAAAATAAATCAAAGTTGGGAAAACAGGTGGTTGAACTTAGTTGAAAATAAATTACATGAAATTAAAAGAGAAGTGATCCCATGGAAGTCCTCTAATAGGAGTAAGCGCAGAGAGGAAGTAATCTTGACGCGTCTTCGCATAGGCCATACGCGCTTGACACATGGATATTTAATGGCTCGCGAAGACCCTACCGACTGTCAGGCTTGTGGCTGTCCGCTGACAGTGAAGCATTTTTTGACGGAATGCAGTGCATACGAAGAATACAGAGCACTTTTAGACATACCAAACGATCTATACAGTATACTGCAAGACAACGTAACAGACAAACTGTTCGACTTTCTAAAATTGACAGGATTATATCATAAGATATAAACAGAAATTTGAAATAAAGGGCGATGATGACCCTAGTGGTTGAGGCCCTTATTAAAAAAAAAAAAAAAAAAAAAAAAAAAAAAATATATATATAAATTAAAAAAATAAATATTATGTAAGTTAAAAAAGTTAATGTTTAGGAATAGCATGACGACTCAGCCGGTAGATTTGATATACCTATCACATTTCAGAAATAGGTTTGGCAAGATTTGTATTTAGCTTTTTCTATCTTTTTAATGGCAGATATTGAGTTTGCTGCTCAAGGTTTTTAATAATTATTATTATTTTTTAAATAATAAAAGTAATAATATCTCAGCATGTAATTTATTTATTCATGAATGCCCCTCAAAATATATCACCAAATCTTATTTTGTAAATAAGATTAAACCTAAGTAGAAATATAATATTTTTTTATTTATTTTATCTACATTTATAAATCCATCTTTTCCCTCACATTATCATTTAAAAAAATTAAATTCATTTTTTTAAATGATAATGTTTGGGGAAAGATGGTTTATCAATGCAGATAAAATAAATAAAAAATATAATATTTCAACTTCAGGCAATTCTGACCAGTGAGTACATACTTGAATTTTTATTCTTTACGCAGTTTTCGTTTTTGAAATTTGTTTATTGAACTTCGAATATTGAATTATTGCATAGAAGAAATTAATGATAAAATGCAAATCATTAAGTTTAAACTATATCATATGTCTCTGCTTTCAATTTTAGAAGGCCCACGACTTCGACGATGCTTCAGATAGCTATGTATCTACACCAACCGAATCAACTATTTTATTGCATTTCGTTCCTCTAGTGGTCATCTCTACTCTATTCGTTCCAATCAAAAAAAGAGAGAGAGAGAAAGAAGTTTGAGTTACCCTCTTTGGTTGGACATATCAACTTCCATCTTCAGAATACTCGAGTTGATGCTCCCATCAAAGCTGAAAGAGATTCACTACGCCTCATCAGCCAAGAGCACATTTCTTGCAGCTTTCCTTGCCCGAAGATATATTAAGGATATAATCGGGCTTTCCGTGTCTGGCCTGGTCGTATGGACCATCAACCTTAGTTGTCAATTTCAAAAAATTATCACCAATAACACTTTTATTTTACATCAGAAAATTGTATTATGCACTCATCGTTGCCATGTTCTTTCCTGATTTTCCATGTCATCAGCATGTGGAAGATGTTTTTAACGCAAACATGAACCACATTACATAAATTGATATATTTACTAACTATTAATAAATAAAGTAAATAAAAATAGCAAAACATTAGGCTAAATCATTCTTTCCCTACTCATCTTAAGGCAGCTGTCTTGTATATTTTATGTTTTAACGAGCATCATTGAAATTCGTTCGTCAGAACACAATTGAATATTTACCTCAATAGACCACATTTTAAAAAAATGTGGCCTTTTGAAATACATCCAGACATAAAAAATTTGCATTTGAAATGGTGCGTTTATCACAAAATAACTAGTCCAAACCTATCAAAGCAGGCATAAAAAAAGGAGTAATTTAGTGATGTTTAACCTGGTGTTGAGTTATTAGACGTGGGGCCGTAAAAGCTGATGAGGGGGCCTAGGTTTCAATTATAGGAGCAGTTATAGGGGACGCGGCGGGGCAGTAATACGCGATCCAAATGGCTCGTCGACTTTTATGACCCCTAATAAAGGGGTTGTTCATTGGGCTCCTTGCGGCTATGTCGTATCCGACCCCAAGGGATAAAACGATCGGCTTATTTTTTTATCCCCGACGATTAAAAATAAATTTTAAATAATAGCACCAATAAGGTATTAGATGTACTATTTCATTCATAAAGACTAGTCTTAAATAAAACATATTTAAAAATTTTAAGTCAATAATCATTTTATTTTACCCTGGTAACCTAGTAAATTTGAATAGAACATTAAAAATAATTCAAATTTTGATTTTCAGTAGTGATTGAATATTGTTCTAAAAATAGTGATTAAAATAAATTTTATTTATTAATTGCTAATGTTTTCCTATCTGTAAACACTTTGAGCTGAACGTACTTCTTTTCTCACATATGTATTATATATTTTTTAATATACAGAAATAATAAATCTAAAGAATTTTATTAATTTGGTTGGAATTTTAAAAATTTTGATTTAGTTTTATGACGAATTTTATTACAGTTAGCTTCCGAGGAAACCAATAGCTTCCATTTAAATATATAAAAATAAAAATTATATTTATTTTTTTCGCGAATATAGTGTCAGTGTAACGCCAAAGCTAACTAAGCGCCAAACTCCATATTTTGAGTGAACTGATTTAGAGTTGAATTTTGTGAGATAGGGCTGTGTTTACTTCTATCGCTTTTATAGTACAGCATAATTCATTTTGTCTTTTATATTATTTATTATTATTATTATTATTATTAATAGTATTATTATTACTTTATCATTCAAGTATAAAGAATTTTATACATCATACATCATACATCATTTCATTTCATTTCATTTCATGATTAAAAAAATAACAATATGCAATTTAATAAAAAAATTATTAAATTGTTTTGGTGCTTAGTTCACTATGGCTTACTAACGACCATATGAATCAATAAGCTATAAACTAAATAATATACTTACTAAACGAAATGTATTTCTTACTTTAGTAACGAATATTGAATATTTCAAACTTTGGGAAAAATATTTTTTTCTCCATTATTTGGTAATGAATTTTTTTTTTATATTTAGCCATTTCTTATTGGTAGGGAAATGAGGGACTGCAATTTACTCAAGATAAACAAAATTAAAGGCACTTTATAAAAAGCATTTTTCCTTCCCCTATTAAGCCCGGTCAGACGATTTCAATGATGATAAAAACCAACCTGACATTAACCCTTAACTACTCACGTCGGGTCATATTGACCCATACCAAGTTTCATTTCATTTTATTTACACCTTTTTGGCATTGAATGATCACCAAACTTTGACATATCCTTTGTTTTGGCTCCAGTTACATCTTGGCAGTGTCCGAAAAATAAGGGAGGTGTTTATTTTATCTAAATCGATATTTTGACCCAAGGTGAGTAGTTGTATAAGCCATTTTTTGGGGTCCGATGCGGGGACTAAATTTGTATAAAACCACTCATTTCTTATCTGTTTTAACTGCAAAGGTTGTTCGTAGAATTTTTTTTGAATTTAAATTAAAAAAAAATTATGTTAATAATAGTAATGTTAAGGAGCTCCTTTATTCTAGTACTTCACTTCAGACCTATAATTCAACATGTTATTCATATTTTAAAACTTCCATTTATTGTATACATAAATAAATATATATCTTCAAGCCTTCTCCTATTGTTTAAAACTAATATTTTACACTCTAAGGTTTAATTTTTTTTTTTTTGTTTTGGATCATATTGACCCGAGGTGAGTAGATAAGTAACATTGATTCAGGTGAGTAGTTAAGGCTTAAACAGAGCTTCATTATTCATCGACATGACGAGTTTAATCAAAATCACAACATCGCTTTAAAAATATCGTAAAAATTGGTGACGTATATAAAGTTGTACTTCCGGTTGTCCAATTTTGACGTGATACCTGCGATAAAATCATGGGCATCTATCTATCACAAAATAGTATTTTAGTTTCGTACGACTTCTAGTTTTCTAGTGCTATTCTGTTTACAAACATACACTCAGACCATTTTACGGGAATTGAATATTTAGGTACAAGGGGCTTCGAAACGTGTATTTACGTTGAAAACTGGAAGTCGTTATTTTCCCCTAAAAAAATGTTCGTTGGCTTCTCTGAGGCTACAAGATCTATATTTAATAGTATAAGAAAAATAAAACATTTATGATCATTCCAGGATACCATCAAGTGAAGACCAAAAGTGGATATCTATACGAAAATTTATCTAGAAATTTTATTGGGAAATACGACGAATGTTTGTCCATATTACTGATGTATTCGAATTTCGATTTACTGCTATTCTCAATGGATATAATTATCCGATTTTGCACTGTTGCTTTGTACTATTTCACCTGTAAATATTACATACAAGAAGTTATTTAAGTTTATTACAGAAATAAAACTTGATCAAAGTCCAGGAAATCACACCGTAGATTTGTTAACAACAGTACTCCAGAAGGAATGTACGAGTATACAATACTTTTTTTTTAAAGTGTTGTTGTTTAAGAGAAACTATTTTGAAAATGTAAGATGTACATAATAAAAATGGATTACTATGGAATCTTATCCATTGATGGATAAGATGTATCGAATGAATTCCCTTTTTTATTTCACCATAAAATGATCATTATATCTACGAGGTAAATCTCCTCTCCGAGAGTTTTAGTATCGCGGTTTTTATTGCAAAGGTAACATGATGGGCTGATCGCGATTTTCGATAATAATCCGTCGTTCGCTGCTGAATAATGGAGGGTCTAGGTATGATTTATCGTTTGTAAGCCCCGGAGCTCTTAAGTATAATATGTAAAACGTGTGGAGCCAAATCATAAATAGAAAGGAAATGTTTAGCGAAAGGGACTAACATCGGAGATGAATTATGGAGAGGGCCTCAAATAATTCGCTACAAGTGGAAGAGAACAAGGGCTTTGAATATATTAGCCAGATAGGGCTCCTTCCGCTCTATTGTTTTGTCTACATTATCGCTCTGTTAGTTTCACCTCCGTTCCCTTCTGTTGCTCCTAACTATTATTTATTTTTCTTTTCAACTTTGGGATCGAGTAATATTTATTCCAAACATTAGCTAACACAATTAAGTAATTACTATTATACAATCTGTTGTAAAAAAAAACAATGATGTGCACCCTACCTGTAATTAGGGGCGCAGTAGGCAATGCATGGCTCATAGAACAAATTATACCAGCACATAATTTTATCATCCCTGAAATTTCATGGTCAAAAAGTATTATGTTATTCAATGCATTGGGGTTTTTGCATTCCCTTTTTATTTTTTATTTTTTCATGATTTCTGAATATGAATTAGACGATTGCCTCGGAAAGAGGTAATCAAAAAAGAAAAGATTCGTTTTTTTTTCATCCCGGTTTGACTATTACTAAAAATTCTACTGCCTGAAATTCTAAATACGTTTAAGAAAGCACGACAAATTTCCTATCATTAGAAGAAATATGTAATAAAAGTAGATCCCGTGATACAGATTTATATTATAGTTTTAAAAAAAAGTAGCGCTTTTTTTTTCATAAAAATGAGAAATCACCATTTTTAAGTTTATTTAAAAAATCTTATGATGAAAATAATTATAAGTAAATTTATAGAGAATTTAACTACCTTTTTAAAAATCATAAGTATCGTTTTTATTCCAAATAGCTAACTAAAATATTGAAATTTCTTAAGTAGACTTGTTTTCATCGTTTTTTTTTCTTTTGTGATGAAGAAAAAAAAATTTACCGTTATCTAAAAAAAAGGTACTTCCAGTGAGATATTTTAGTGGCAATCAAATTCAAAATCAGCACTATCGATAACATGTAGATAAAAAAATAATAACTTCATTAACATTTTTCATTTAATTCCCATTTTTGAGTGCCTGGACTATATGCAAAGTAGCACATATTTTTAAAAGAGAATCTGAGTTAATGTTTTATCTAACATAGATTCTTGAAATTTAAATTTTTATAACAATTGCAAAAAAAAAAATACTTTTTTTATTCCTTATGTTTGTTTTGTGTTAACAATAACAAGGTTGATTTCGGTTGCTTGCATCATCCAAATTCTTCCATCTGTAAACTGTCAAGATATTGGAAAAAAAGGTATATAATGATTTTCTTTTTTTCTTTTTTTTTTGGTTTTTTATTGCGTGTGATTTGAAATGGATTGACTTCTACCTAAAGCATTAAAGGGCCTCTACATTAAAAATTATTTAAAATTTTAAAAAATTGTTTATGTAATAAATCGCTCATGTATTACCAGTAAAGAAAACCTCTCATGTTCGATACTTTTTAAGAATTAAATAAATTATGATTTTAGCTGGTTGGTTTTTCATTCCGGTTCATTTATTACATGCGAGGTTTCAGGTGCAGTTACGAATGCTTATGAATTACACTTTTGCCAATAAAATTAAATTATTTTGATCTTTATTATTAAGTAAATTCATTCAGGATGTATATGTTTAACGGACAAAAATCATATGAATTCAACGTTAGCGCACTATATATGGTGGGGTTCCATGTCGATTATCTCTTACTGCTCTTCATGATCCTCTGTGTCTTGGAGGAGACAGTCCTTTAGGTCTCATCTACATCTTCAGGTGGGCGGCCTCTTCTTAGCGTGAAGTTATTGCGATCTACCTCCTCCTCGTGATCTTCTTAGTTTCTATGCTTCATCAACCGAGGCTACTTTCACCGATCTTTTCTACCTCATTACTCGAGGATAACCGGGCCCGACCCTCATTCCGAGCATTGCAGGACTTCTCGGGATATTCCGTTAAAACAGGCAACGTGTGGATTGGGAATTGAAATTATTTTCCATATAATGAAGCATTTCTGGAAAATCTGCTATAGATTTAGGATCTGTGGTGACAAGTAGTCGGGTTGGATCCACTTCGCCTTCAAGCTGCAATAGACGATAAGAGAAATATTTCCTGAGGGTCGAATCATTTTGGCTGGTTGTCGTTTTTGGTAAATTGACGATCCTTGTTATAAATAGAATGATAATAAAAAAAATAAATTCTAATCTCAAGGTCAACAATATTGAATTCTCCATGATTCCTCTTTGGTTAAAGACGGTTTTGAAATAATGTCAGCAGATAAAAAGAACCGAGAAGAAGTTAGAAATCGCATTTTCCCATCAAGTAAAGTAACCCTGGAGGAAACGTGAAACATTAATGACTTGGTTAATCACCCGAGACCGGACTACTACTACCGGTGCTCTCCTTACACATCACTCTGGAAAACAATACATATTACATCAAGGAACAGTTAATGGTGTTCTCATCACGGTTCCTACCATTCTTTCTAGAGTTCCCTAACATTAAATAATGTAAATCAAACTTTCCTTCAAAGCTTAGAAAATTTAAAAAAAGAATCATATGCCAAGATTTCATGAATTATCATCATATTACTCACCTGGAATATTATTCAATATTAGGGGTCAGAAGCTAAAGTGCGAAAGATACATCTAAATTATTCAAAGAAAATACCTCCTATTATATATACGTTGATAGACCAGATTATATACTATTTACAGATTATATTAATATTATATATACGTTAATAGACCAGATGTTTTCGGGAGGCCGTTTTTAAAATTTCTTATTTTTTTTGTTTTGGACAAGTTAAAACTGGAATAATGGAAACTTAATCTTATTCCCTGTTTTACCCTCAAAGGTAAAATATTGCATATTGTTTTCGGCAATTTTTACGTCGATGAGTTAATGAGACCATTCCCGTTTAGACGCAGTCAGCAAGTAAAAATTTATCACTGAAGATGTAAGGAAAATCACATGAGTAAAATGTTGTTCTAAATGTACATCGGCAACTTATCTTTTCAATAATACAAGAAATAAACTTAATCATTTTTCAATTGCCTCATCTTCATGAATTTCCAATTTGTCTGAGTTTCCATTATTCCAGGCTTAACTGAAGTTTTCTTAATTCATAAAAAGGGTCTTTTCTGAGATCCATGATGATTATATAGTGCGTATTATATTACTTATGGCGCCATGGGAATAGTTGAGGGTTGAAGTAAAGAATAGATTGATAGACAGTGTTTAAATTGTTCACTCTTTGAACACTATGTTCGAAGTTACGATATGGTCATCTGTGATTGATTGTTAGTGGGTTTTTTTTTTGCACAGACATAGATGTCACTGAAAGAGCGCACCCAGGAAAACGCCACATACTTATACACATATCGGTTTGCGAAGCGAGTGCTACTCACTGAAATCGCATGTTTTTGCGTGTAACTCGCAAACGATGGTGACCATCGGAAAAGTGCTCATAACCAAAAATGTTCGTCTCCACAAACTGAAAGAAATGACACCTTCGAAAAAGCCCTGCAACCATTTTAAAATTTTCGCTGAGAATTGCAGTTTTTCGCTTACAACTCCCAAACGAAGGGGTTAATTGAAAAAATGTATATAACCAAAAACGTTCTCCTTGAAAACCCGAAAATATTGACGCTCATTCAGAAGCTTCTATTGTTGGTTTGATTTTCAAAAACAGCGGTTTCGCGCTTATAATTCGCAATAGCGAAACAAGTGATTTATTTATTTTTTCCGGAGTGGCGGTTGGGAAAGCTTTAATATGATTCTCATGAAGCCTCATTCATGAAATTTGGTCAAGTATTAAGGAAGTTATGGCGTACTGAGAAAAAAAAAGGCTTTGAGAAATAATATATTATTTAATATTTTGCTTCACATATTATGCTAGAAAATCTATCAAATTTCAACTATCAGATAATGGAACTATTATTTATATTTTAAACATACATTTTTTTTTTTTGGCTTTTATTTTTGATTCGCACCTGTTTCCATGAGAAAGGAAAGTACTCAGCAAAACCCCCTTCCTGGCTTGTTTCATATACTAGAGCTGTTTAAGTAAGGAGATCTCTCATCCAACGCCCTTTTAATCTCCTCCTAGAATTTAACTGTAGCCATGTCAATTATCAGGCGGTTATGTCCATGTAGGATAGTATAAAACGTTTGTAGTGTTTCTACGTTCTGGTCAGCTGTTGACTGGTTGAGGTCAGTATGTAGGGTCAAGTTAGACACGTACCAGGGTCCCTTGGATAAAAGTCATAAAAGTTTTTATTGAAACCTTTGAATTTTACTGAAGTGTGTCTTTTTAGTAGTTGCGTATATCTGCGATGAGTATGTCCTTATTGGTTTAAGTAATATACCCATATATGCCTTTAATCTCACACAGATACATTTAAAATATAAAAACAACTAATGAAAACTATTAGGATGAATTCTATTATATTTTCTTACATTTTAGCTTGATGGTACATGATTCTTGATAAAAATTTGAATAAAGTGAACGAATCCATGAATTATTAGTATTGTTGTGTTTTTAATTTTTATTAAACAGTATTTCCCACCTATCTTGAACAGATAGCGGAAAAATAGTAGAAAAAAAATATATACATAAATATATATATATATATATATATATATATATATATATATATATATATATAAATATATGTAAAGTTTGTGTTTTTATTGTTAAGTGGAAACTTTGGAATAAAAAGCAGGTACAATAATACATGTTTAAAACATTCTTCTTCTGAAATGAAAATTTGGGCACACATTTCAAGATTATCTATCTTTCAAGTCTTCGAGTTATCCAATAGTAAACATTCACACACTCAGAAACATATTTATTCACATCTAATTTACCGATTTAATGGTAATGTCGTTAAATTGGATTAAAAAAGAGCAAACAAGTAACTCATTTAAAGATTTCGTTAAGAATAAAAAACTAATGAAATAAAATTATACCGGTTGTGGAAATTTTATTTTAAAAAGTCCTAAAAATAGAGCAATGAATAAAGTTATTTTAGTATAACAAGTTTAATTCTAAGAGGTTATTCGACTGTGGCCCATTTAGTGGGGTATTATCAGAGCCACTGTGGCGTAAAGTCCTCGACGGATCAACAGCCAACTTATACCCGACTTGGAACGAAAATGAGATTAGCTCTCACCGTCCTTATTAAATGAAAACGGAGAGATATCTCTCATTTTTACAACGGCTCAGCTCGGACCTTTGCTCCTTTTGTGTTTTAATAAATTCTTTCATTAAAAAAGAAGAAAAAGTAATCTTTTGTTCTTCCAGAATAAACAGGTTTTTGTCTGCTTGATGAGGAGTATTCTGGCAAGAAGTCTACTTGTCATGCTTCATTATTTTTCCTTAAATCGGAAGGAAAAGACGTATAGATAATTATTTTACAATTTTCTGTATTAATAAAGTTATTAAATATCACAACAGAGGTTAAATGTTAATGGTAAGTAAGAAATGTTCATAGATGAGTTTTTAAATGAGGGGATTTTTTTTTTTATATATCAACAATAACCGTTTTTCGAAATAATTACACTCCATAGAAAATGCTCATGTTTAAAAACTGGTTAAATACTATTTAAAAAAATAGGTATTACGTTATTGTAAGGGCTTCCATTATTTTTTTTAATTGTTGGGCGGAAAAACAAAGCAGTCAGATAGGATTATTAACAGTCAGCTATTAGATCTGTTCACAGACCGATTACAACAGATTTAACTCAAGTTATAATAACTACAATTTAATTGAACGCTTGACTTAATCTTATTCACTACAAAGAGACCCCCCTCCATTCTTCTTTTTAGCCATTTAACCCATTTTGGGCTTATTTCGCTCTGGAATGAGATGTATTGCCTCATAACTACCACACTGCCGTATTTATAGTCTCATGGAATACCCTTCATCTCGCGAGCTCCGTTTTCTTGGATTATTTCAGCTGCTTCATCCCTTATCGTTTATTATTTCTTCTTCCTCTCAAACAGCTGTTTCTCTTTGCTATTTTTTTTAACCAATTATTAACATAATCTTCATTGAGATACTAACTTGAAATATATATTCCTACTCTGCTCATACATTTAAATACCTAGAGGTAGGCAATACTGTGAATTTGCATAAAAGGGAAAATGTAGGTAACAGGTAGGGGAGAATTCCGGCCAATTCAGAGAATTACTTTGAATCCCCTGCGTGCTCCCCGTTCCGCACCAGCTGTTCGCTGTGTCTCTCAACAGAAATGTACATCCTCAGAATTTCAGTATTTTCTGTTATCATTAGGATCTCGTTTATATAAACGAGCGAGGAAACTCTGAGTTACAAATATCCCCATTCAACCTATTTACACTGCCTTTATTAATTAAATTTTAACAATAAAGGAGAAGTCTCATTCAGATAATCAGTCTTGTTTCGGAAAATCCGGCGAAAGAGAGAAAAGCCTAAATTATTTTGTATTTTAAGATGATATTTTAAGCTTCTTACGAATTTTCGAAGGATTATTGGTAATTAATTAATATTTTTTTTTTATATATATAGTATTCGCATTTGCATTTTCGGTAACATGAATTATATTCGTTAACGCATCGTAGATATTAAGAGCCATGCTAAAGAATAAAAAAAAAAAACTATAAAATAAGTAAAAAAATGTTCTAGATTCCTTTGTCGGCCCTTAATTCTGGCAGAATGTATTTACAGTTTGTATAAATAAAAAAAAAAAATAAAAAAAATCCTATGTAATTCCTAGTCACTCATCAGGAACAAATTATTTTTGGGTCACCTGTTATGCAGTCCATTGACAGCTAAGAAAACTATTGGTCACCGGTCCGAATCCCGCCTTAAGAAGTGGCCTTAGGATTTTTTAACGGGAGCTAAAAATCCTTAGCTATGCCGTCCTTTGTGGGAGGTAAAATCGAGATCCCGAGCCTATGCGATCAGGAATTCGTTATCTCTTTGCTTATTGTTCCTCGATATGTAAAATTTAGGACTCCCACAGTGGCATTTTCCGATGAATCCTAGTAGCATAAAGGAACAGCAAACAAAAGTAAACCAATTATACTTACAATTATTAATTTCTTCTCAACTAAATTTTATGGTTTTCTCATGTTTTGAATTGTAGATCGAGAATCTTCTTTTCACGTATGATTTTCAAATAAATTAAAAAAAAAAAACCAAAAGAGAATCTCTACGAGGGGAATGTAGAACTAAAAAGATAACAATTGGAACGCAATGAGATTAGCCCTCAGAGCGCCCTCGCTTTCTTTGTTACCGCAAAGGTCTTGAAACAAACTGAGACTCTTAAGTCGTGCATCGCACCCCGTAAAGTTAATATGTCGGGCCACTGCATGTCTATACTGGTCCAAATAGAAAAAGATCTTAATGAAATAGGGTTAATAGTTCGATATTTTTACTTAAGTGACCTGCGAGGACTCCCGGGTTCAAAAACTATATAATATAAAAAATTCCCTTATCATTTTATAATTAGTTTGAATTGAGATTGTGCACACTACAATATAAACTGTGATACATATGCTGGATCTAATATGTATAGATATTGAATTATGATAAATGATCTGATATTACACGCTTACCAAGCGGCTGTCATTGGACACTGCTAATTGCCGGGTTCGACACGAAACAGGAGAGATCGGATTTATATCGGCAGTGGGCTGGAGCAAACCCCACAACTCATCCAAGTGACAGAGAACACTGTTAATAACCCAGGAGCCATATATCACCCACAGCGACCATAAATTTAAATGTAACCATTCACTTTCCAACTCCATCAATCCTGAAATCGCCCTGGCAGTCGTCCTAATCTTACTCGATCCTCCAATAGTTTAGAATTTAAGTAGCCAGAAACGATTCCATCAATAATCGATTGAGTGCATTGATCTATTATTAATTTTGGTCTCATATTTATGCTTCAACTACAATACATGTTTGCAATATTTATGTATGTCTATGTGAAAATCCTTTTTAACCTCCTAATCCTTTCCTTATGTGAAAACAGCCACGCTCATTTCTTTCCTACAATTCTGCTAAATTTCATTATTATATTAATGTGATTTATTTTCTCTAGAAGTTATTAAATCTAAATTCACTCAGAAAAACGAAAAAAGTTTTAATAATGATCGAAATGTACAAATAATCCATACAGTTAACAAAAAGGATATCATTTTTTTTTTTTTTTTTTTTTTTTTTCACCTCACCTATTTTCTCAACTCTTAGTTTGTCTCAAGTTTACTAACGCGGGGTAGTTCCTTAATGTTTTAGAATACCGATTATGGTTAAAAATACAGAAAAACCAGTTTACCTAAATTTGCGGTAAGAAAAGTCGGAAACGTAGCTTCCAAACGACTTTATCTCTTGAAGTATTTATCCTCGAGGAATTATTACGGTGTATATGGCTCAGACTTATTCCATAATCAATATAGTAAGGTTACCAAAAAAAAAAAAAGCATTTGCATTCCTTATTTTTTTAAAATCTCATTTTTTTCAATGGATTGGTCCACAGATACCTTCTTAGCGGCGAAGAACACCTAACGTGAGTTAAGTGATTTTCCTCAACAGTGCGACATAAGGTGCACTTACACAAACGTCTGTCAAATCTACTCGAATATGCAGCCGTTTTTTGTGTTCGGGCTAATTTTTCATATATTCTTGGTTTTTTCTTCCTCAAACATATCTTGCCATGATACCCAAAAATCAGATATATAACCCAGGTGACAAAAGTAAAACCAGTAATATATTAGCTTGTGTTGTGGCTTTGGTGCTTTATTTTTATTTCTTTTCAATTTCTCATCTTATAAGAAGTTATAAATCAGGAGTGTTTAACATGAAAGTAAGTAGGTTCTAAAAGATTAATACTAAATTGACCAACCATCTTTTTTTGCGGAAATAAACAATACAGGTTAACGATTACACCATGTCCTGTTCGTTGTTTAACACGTATGAAAGTGTTCGAAAGATTACCTGGGTCTTCATTGATGTGGAATATTAATATTATGGGACAAAAGGAATAACTCTCTAACAATTAGCGGATATTTCCCTTGGTTCCGAAAAATGCTAATTCGATTAATCGAAAAATATTATATTATATATTAAAATTGTGTTAAATTACAATATTATATTAAGTAATAATATTATTTATTATAAGTAAATTGAATTATCAAATTTTTTTTAAGTCTGATAATCTTATCTTTGTTTCAGATTCAAGACAAATATGAGTCCCTTTGGCTAGGTGAAACGAAATTTGAGAAACTTGGTGCTGCTTCTTCCTGATCTACTGTTTGTTTACGTATTTAGGAGGGTGGCACCGCAAAAATATTCTGGAATATATTAGATAATAAAACGATTTTAACCGATCTTTGTTAGAAATTGTTGAACCCGTTAAAATAAAATTATGATCTTAATACACTGACGGAATATTTGAAGATGTTTTGTAACAGGACAATAACATGTATTGCCCATTTATTGCAATAAACTTGATGTGTCTTCAAGGTTTATTCGCGTTAATTTAGCATAGTATGTTTATTATCGAGCAGAGACAATATGTGCCTGATAAAGCAATTGATGTTGGGAAAAAATAGAACCAATTCAAAAAATCTGGTGCGTGCGCGCAACACACAACTTTCACTTACCAAATTACTTAGATTAGAAATTAATGCGTTTTGTTAATTGCCACTTCTCAAATGAACAGAACGGCTTTAATTATGAACAATGGTCTGTCATTAAAGGCGTACTCCGCATGCCTGGGCTCAACGAGTTTTATGGGTTGACTGAATATTTTTCTCTTTTCCTCCTCTTAATGTTTTCTTTATTTTTATCATATCTCATATTTAGCCATTTCTTATTTTTAGGCGTAACGAGAGACAGTTAATTTCACCATATAAACAAAAACAAAGGTACTTTATGGGAAACAAACAAACAAAAAGGCCCCCCCCCCAAAAAAAAAAAAAAACCCCTCAGAACATTTTAATCATAATAAAGCTTACCTGATATTAAAGAACACCTAATTTTCATTTAACATGACGAATTTGATAAAAATCGTTAAAGCCGTTTTTGAGATCATCGAAAAAAAGGTAAAAATTGGAAAAAAAGCTATGAAATAAAGTGCCCGCTCCGTTTGACCAATTTTGATGAAATGTTGGCTATCACATCTTTGGCATATACATACATCAAATACCCAGTTTGATCAAAATCGTTAACGCCTTTTTTGAGTAAATAAAAAAAAACACGTGAAAATGATACAAAATTAATTAAGTAAAGTCCCCCCTCCAGTTGATCAATTTTGATGAAATTTTTACAGTCATATTTTTGAGTAAATAAAAAAAAACACTTGAAAATGATACAAAATTTATCAAGTAAAGTTGTCCCCTCCGTTTGACCAATTTTGATGAAATGTTGGCTATCACATCTTTATCATATACATACATCAAATACCCAGTTTGATCAAAATCGTTTAAACCGTTTTGAGTAAATAAAAGAAACACGTGAAAATGATACAAAATTAATTAAGTAAAGTCCCCCCTCCAGTTGATCAATAATGATGAAATGTTGGCTATCAGATATTTGGCATATACATACATCAAATACCCAGTTTGATCAAAATCGTTTAAACCGTTTTTGAGTAAATAAAAGAAACACGTGAAAATTATACAAAATTTATTAAGTAAAGTCCCCCCTCCGGTTGATCAATTTTGATGAAATTTTTACAGTCATGTCATGGGTATATAAATAGATCAAATACTCAGTTTAATCAAAATCGTTAGAGCCGTTTTTGAGAAAATCGGAAAAAACTTAAAAAGTTATAAAATAAAGTACCCCTTCCCTTTGAGCAATTTTGATGAAATTTTTGCTGTCACATCGCGGGCATATACATACACTAAATACCAAATTTCAGGTTCACACGGTTTATAGTTTTCGAGCTAGTCTGTCCACACACACACACACACACACACACACACACACACACACACACACACACACACACACACACACACACACACACACACACACACACACACACACACACACACACACACACACACACACACAGAGACACACAGACCATTTCGCGGGACTTGATTAATTGGACTCAGGGGACCCCAAAACGTGTATTTCCGTTGAAAACCGGAAGTCGAAATGTTTCACGATCGCAATACTTCCAAAGACAATTTTTACCTTTTATTCGATGATTTCAAAAACGGCTTAAACGAATTTTATAAAATTCGTCATGTTTAATGAAGATTAGGTGTTCTTTAATATCAGGTAAGCTTTAGCATTATTAAAATGTTCTGAGGGGGCTTATATGGGGCAGGGGCCTTTTTTGTTTGTTTGTTTTTTTGTTTCCTATGAAGTACCTTTGTTTTTGTTTATATAGAGAACTTAACTGTCTCTCGTTGTGCCTAAAAATAAGAAATGGCTAAATATGAGATATGATAAAAATAAAGAAAACATAAAGAGGAGAAAAAAAGATAAATATTCAGTCAACTCATAAAACTCGTTGAGTCCACGCATGCGGAGTACGCATTTAAAGACAGGCCATTGTTCATAATTAAAGCCATTCTGTTAATTTGAGAAGCGGCAATTAACAAAACACATTAATTTCTAATCTAAGTAAGTTGGTAAGTGAAAGTTGAGTGTTGCGCGCATGCACCAGATTTTTTATTCTTCGTTTAGATTTATTGATTAATCTATTCATTGATTTAAATCTCGTATCTATCACTGCAAATGTATGCCAATCCTATTATCACTAATTCACGGCTTTGCTTTATTTTTAAATAATTAAATCCCTCGATCTCAGGAATATTATACACTACCAAAAGTGGTTCTATTTTTTTGGATAGGTATGCCATTCTGAACTAATAATTTTTTTTTTTTCTAATGTTAATCATTTTCATATTTCACATTAATTAGTACCTACAAAGTTGACCCCATCTTCTCAATGTTTCACGATTCAATTTGAAAATTCATATGTAAATTATTAAACGACCTCCATTGATAACGAAACCTGGATCTTAAGGCCCTTATCAGTAAATGATTAGAGACAGCACTTTGCTGGTTTCCTTATCTTTTGGTGGAGCGCAGATAGCTAGGTACAAATCTCCCCTGTAATTAAATAAGAATTTTACGAGTTAATTAATACATGAACTAAATCCATATCGTTTTTAATATACACATTTATACCCAATGTATTACTGGTCCTCGGCCGGACTAGTATAACATTGTATATACATGTGTTGTGTATACAGTCTAGTAATTAGAGGGCCAGAAAAAAAAACATGCCAAAAATATAAGTTTCTTCTTAGTTATTTTTTTTAAAAGAATTTAAAGTTAGAATCTTTGGGGAAATTTTTCAATGTAAGCCAATTAGAAAACAGTTCTGAATGGCTTAACTCCTACTAAAAAATAGTAGTCAAGTCCCATTTTTAATAGTCACCTGTACTTGGGGATGTTTTGAGTTTTTGAACTCAATAATTTTATTTACAAAATCAAAACTGGCAGAGATCTAAGCTAAGCATCTTAATTTATAACAACTAACTGCCTTCAAGGCAAACGGCTGTTAATTTAAAACAACTAACTGAAGTCCCTATATAAGCAAGGGCGGTCAGATCCCCCCCTACAAAATTTCGGATTGAAAGATTAGCCGAGTAAATTTATGCAACCAATTCCAAGATTTTTATAGTATATAATTATTTCTGAAAATGAATTTAATAAAGTTCTTATTATTTGTTGAAAATAATTAATGTGCTGTTTTATTTATTATTTGTTTGTACTGACCATTTCCTCTTCCGAAATTATTTTCTAGGACCACTACCTTAACAAAATATTCTCGATTTATATCGAGTAATCGATGGGAAAATAAATCATAAAAACGACATGCATTGTAGAACGTCATTGTTACAATTACATATATTTCTACAATATTTTTAAAAATAAGAAATCTGTTTCAGGCCTTACATTGTGATATATGTGCTAGGGCACAGGTGCTGTGCGCCCCAACTCAGAAGAGGCCGTAAGTTAAGCTGGAACTTGCAGTATTAAAGTCACAACAAAGCCCTAACTTGAAGCAGTAACATTACAACATTCTAGCTTTAGGGTTTTTTAATAATTTCTTTTTTTTCATTTTGTATGAACGAATAATATTTTATACCTGTACAATATCTTCCCTTTTTTCGTCATTTTCCTTAACTCAGTATCGTACGTGGTTCGAGCGAGTCAGCATGCTGGTCATCCTTCTCAACTGCGTTACCCTGGGAATGTATCAGCCCTGTGTTGACGACCAGTGCGTAACCAACAGGTGCAAAATACTCCAGGTAAGTTTTGTTCTTTTAGCCATTATTTACTTTTTTTTATTAGAATGTGTGTATATTTGAGAATGTGTTTATGCATATTCCACCGCTCATGAACCTGGGGGTTTCCTTGTCAGGACATTTTTGCATTCATGTTGGAAAGATTTTTTTGTCTTCATTACCTAAATTAAAAAATATGGATTGTGAAATCATTTTATAAAGATTTTACAAATAAATAATCTGTATAAATACAGATGAAATTCTGTTTGTTTGTTTGTTCTTTATAGATCCATTCAGTTTGTCCTAAATTCTCCAAATTTCGCTCAGTGGTTCTTTTATACCAGGTGAGAACACATGTCCATATTAAAATTGCATAACGTCAGCCAATCTCTGGGTATGTTCTTTATTGTTATAAAAATCGTTAAGACCTCGCTTTATATTGTTTTTTTGGGCAGCCCCATATTTTTCTCATGGTCAGCTTTACGTTGCATGCTCTAGAGTAGGTTCACCTAAAGACTTATCTAGGTTCTTACTGTGGAAAATTAAATCATTACTAATCTCTACGCATAACCTTCACACTCAGACGTGAAACTTTTCCACCAGTTTATATAGGCGACAACTAAATTCCTCAGACGGAAAATGTATCGTTACGTTGGACTTCTGTTCGACTTGTGGCCCGCATGTCAAAATGAAAAAAAATAAATAAAAAGACACTGAACATACGCTAATTATGCTTAACTCCCTTTTTCCAAATCTTCTAAATTGAAAATTAGACAGAAACAATTAGACATAATACATACTTAAATCCAATTAGACATAAGCCCAGATTTTCGGCGCAGGTAAAAAGACATATTTTCGAAACAAACTTTTCAATCCAAAATTTTAACATTAATAACGGACACTTACAGGTACGTAAGTAACCTAACTCTACAACTATTGAACAACACATACGAGCTCTTTATTCACGTTTTTTTGTTAAATTACACGGACATAAGTCTAATTAACGACCTGGCCACGTCTTACATGCCCTTTAGAAGGCGGCTAAAAAGAAGCTGGATGAGAGACCACCTCTCATCCTGAATCAGTGTCTGAAAAAAAGGTACTGTTGGGCAATTCTTCCCTTATATCTACAATGCCTATATACTTATTTCGTTTATATGATAACATTCGCTGATGGGTGACAGGCGTGACTAAAAGTATGATGATCAACCCAACTTGCAACCCAAAGATACACCATATAGTTTTTGCTCTAATGCCTTAGCAGTACAGTTCTGTTTTATTAATTGTAGATGTTCGGAATGTAAGAAAACTAAACATGATATTCAGGTATTATCTTTTTGTCAGTCAAAATGTCAACATGTCTTTTGTTGTTCTGATTTTTTCAAATACATTTGAAGATGTAGAGGGAGGCAATCGGTCTGTAGGATGATGGATAGTATATGTCTTAATTTTATTTTATTTTTATTTTTTGTAGATCATTTTAACGTTGAGTAATTCCATTATAACGGGAAAATTTTATTTTCTTAGTAGGTATAAAGTCGTAAATTTGTAATGCTGCGTTTAATAGCAACTTATTCCTTTAACTCGGTTTAAGTGTAGTAAATCTCCCTCAGCCGCAACAGCATCATCCGCCTCAACAAATACCGGGACTGGAGCAACAGAGACATCAACCTGCATCAGGACAACGTCAAAGACAATGTACAGGTATGAGTAGGAATATTACCCCATCGGCCCCTCCGGCTGAAAACTCCTCTGACCAAATTATAAATTTAATTAACGGGTTGAATAACCTCATCAATCCCCTCTTTGGCCTTCTGCAACAACTATCTCATGTAACACTTGCCCTTAGCCAACAATATGCCCCTTAATCAGATGACTGTGGGCTCCATGTCAGTCATACTATGGAACGCAAACGGCCTGACTCAGCACAGGACCGAACTAGACATATACTTACACGAAAAACGCATTGACGTTGCACTAATAACAGAAACCCATCTAACACCCCAATCAAAATTTTACATACAGGGCTACAAAATCTACAGAACTGATCACCCAGACGGAACAGCACACGGAGGCACTGCTATACTCGTCAAAATAACACTAAAACATAATCCTTTGCCAATTCCAATATTACCAGACATACAAGCTACAGCTATCACACTTTCCACACAACACCACTGCATTACTTTTGCAGCGGTTTACTGTCCTCCCAGGTATGTGCTGACACCCACGATGTTTAGTAATTTCTTTAAATGTCTTGGTAGATGTTTTATTGCAGGAGGAGATTATAACGCCAAAGACCAGTCTTGGGGGTCAAGACTTTCAACCCCCCGAGGAAGAAGTCTAAAGTCAGTTCTCCACGAGCTTTCATTAGACACGATATCACCTCATACACCAACTTACTGGCCAACTTCTAGACGGAAAACACCAGACTTACTCGATTTTTTCATTACTAAAGGACTTCGAACCACTCCACACAGTGTAAGTACGAACTCAGATCTTTGCTCTGATCATTCCCTTGTGCATTTGGTATTACTTGACGAGCCCTGCGTAGCATCGAAGAAACCATCTTTAATAACCGGTAGAATAGATTGGGATGCGTACAGGAATTTCCTAAACACTGCACTAACAGTTCCTCTCTCCATTAAGAATGAAAAAGAACTTGAGGAGGCTGTAGAATGTTTTACGCAGAACTTACAAAAAGCAGCATGCACTTCTTCTGTACCCAAACTTAGAAAGTCTGAAAATCTACCGATTTATCCCCAGTACATAAGGGATTTGATCAGAGCAAAGAGAAGAGCTCGGAAAACATGGCAGACTGACAGACTTCCATCTGATAAACGATCATACAATAGAATAAATAACGAACTCAAACGACAGATTTCCAAATTCAAACAAACAACTTACGACAACTATATAACGAATCTTTCGACTGACGATGGGAGCTTGTGGAGACATAACAAAAATATTGCAAAGCATCGTGAGGTGCCGGCACCTCTTCGAAAGGAGGATGATTCTTGGGTCGTGACCGACGGAGAAAAATCTGAACTCTTCGCCGAATATCTTTCATCAGTTTTCAAACCACACACAGAATTTATAAATCCCGAACACGATACTAACGTACTCAACACTTTAGAAACACCCTTACAATTGATACTACCTCCTCCTTCCTTCACACCTGCTCTAGTCGCTGAAAAAATCAAAAAGTTGCCTAAAAGGAAAGCCCCTGGACATGACTTGATTAACGCCGAAGTGCTCCAGCAAATGCCCAGGAAAGCTCTAGTGTTTCTGACTACAATATATAATGCGATACTGAGGACGACTAAATTCCCACTACAATGGAAATACTCACATATAACAATGATACACAAGCCTAACAAAGACAAGAACTTAACCTCATCATACCGACCTATTAGCTTACTTCCTGTCTGTTCCAAAATTTTTGAAAGCTTATTATACCAAAGACTTATTGATGTACTAACAAACACGCAAACAATACCAGATCATCAATTTGGATTTAGGACACAGCACTCTACGATACATCAATTACATAGAGTGACGGACTACATATCCACAGCACTAGAGCATAAATTATATGCAACTGGCGTATTTCTGGATGTCGCTCAGGCGTTCGACAGAGTCTGGTACCAGGGTCTTTTTTTTAAACTTAAGACTATACTTCCACCTACCTACTATCTTATTCTACAATCATTTCTTTTTGACAGATATTTCTCCGTCCGGTGCGGGTCAGAATTATCTTCTATTAAGCCTATCCTGGCAGGAGTACCCCAAGGTTCAGTGCTCGCACCACTACTCTACATCACTTACACTCACGATATTCCATCCAGCTCAGATATATTAACAGCAACATATTCGGACGACACAGCAATCCTAACAAGACACGTAAATTCATCACACGCATCACAGACTCTTCAACATTATTTAACAAAATTACATGACTGTTTTAAACTTTGGAAAATCCGACTAAATCACGACAAATCATTACACATAACTTTTACTCTTCGACGTGAAACATGTCCTCCCGTTTTCCTTGACAATACACAGATACCACAGACAGACACAGTACACAGTACACCGCTCTTACCCACCCCCTTAACCCTAATTTATGGCTTGAGTTATCAAACCTCGAAAGCATACAAATTGAACGAGAGCGGAGTGTTAGGCAGTATAAAAATTGCCAATTAGATCGAAAGAGTAAAAAGGACTACTTGAATCTTAATAATTTAAGGACTAACATTTGACCGAAGAATGACATGGGGTCCACATATTAAGAAAAAAAGGAAAACCTTGAACCAAAGGCTAAAACTTCTATATTCACTCCTCTCAAAACAGTGGAAACTAAAACTTAGACAGAAATTGAACACCTACACCTACTTACTGAAACCAATCTGGACCTACGCATCACAGATATATGGCATCGCCAAAAAGACTCACATTAACAAACTTCAAATTTTTCAGGCAAAAACTTTTAGAACAATTACAAAAGCACCTTGGTATGTCAGCAACATAACATTACACAATGACCTTCACATGCCGACTGTCAAAGAACACATACGAACGCACTACAAAAGATTCCACGAAAAATTACAAGGACACCCCAACTCACTCATTAATAACATGGCCACAAAACTCATGCCAGGTAACACCCGTAGAAGACTGAAGAGAAGCTGAATGAGGGACCTCCTCGTCTAGTTGTCAATCCTAGCACCAATCAAGCCAGTAGGAGATGCCGCTGGGTAATGCTCCCCCTCATGCCTCTCATGCCAATGCATTATTTCAATCATCAAATTCACTGATAGTTAATATTATTATTGACAGGTGTGAATAAAAGTTATCAGTTAAAATAAATAAGTGTAGTAAAGAAATCCTGAATGTATAAATCAAAATTTCCTTCATTTTTCATTATAGGATTTTATAGATTTCATTATAGTTAGGGTTATAGACCGACTAATCTGAAACGTAAAATCAACTTAGGAGTGAAATACTAAAACTGAACTAGTCTTGATGATTTGATCGAACTGCTGCCGTCAAATTATTATCAGTACAAAAAGAACGTTTTCTTTCCCCATCCTTATGGAGTTTTTTTTTCATTATATGTATACTTTTAGTTAACTATTCATTTTTTCTTATTCATTAATGTAATAATAGATCATCTATTCACAAGCAATGGTATAAGTATTTGTTTCTTCTTTTATTGAATTTGATTTTGCCCCTTTGCGGAATGGTTTTTATAAAAACATATTCTAACAAAAATGGAAATGCTCAGAGATACTATTTCATATGGAATGGAAGTGTAATAGAGAAAGGACTAAGCGAAGAGGCAATATCATTTGCCTGGTGCGGTTTGTGAAACGGAGACTTGGGCCTTTGAAGCCGGCCAGCCGGGCTGAAAACAATAGACTAAATTGAATTTGTCCTCTCGCGCGGGCTCTTTCAACAGCTGTCATTCTGTGTTCCCCTCTTTTGATGGAGACTTTATATCCCTCTTGTTATTAGAAGCCAATGAAAAAAAAAAAAAAAAAATGAAAAACAAGCTTATAGAGAAAGGTGAATATTACTCGCAGTTAAACAAACTATAATTACCAATGGCTGAACAATAAAAGATTCAACTAGAGATTTCATTGTATGAACTGCTAGCCCAGTTTGAAAACAAATATTCCATTTACTGAAAACATATAAAAGATTTTGAGGATTATACATTGAAAATAAATTTTATTATTTATAAAGTTTCCTCTGCCAATGACGGTAAATATAGGAATCAGCTGGTCAAACGGTGAAAAAAAAAGTTTTTTTAGTGTATTCAGTCACAAATACGGCGAGGTCCATTTTCATTAAGATATAAAACATCAATTCATATGATAATATCTATGCAGGTGCGAATAAAAAAGTGATTGAAAAAGAAATCTAAGCTTTGTTAAATAAAATGAATAAATCAATAAGCAGATAGAAATGATTGACACGTGAGATTCAAAGTAACACATGATTGAATAAAGGAATTTTTCCTCACTGAGGTTGCTGAGGAAAAATAAACTATTTTTTTTCAATTATTTAGTGATGTGCGTGACTCTACCGATAGCAAGCAGCTTATCTCTATCAACATATTTTTACGCCATAAACATGTAGCTGACAATATCGCTACCAATAAGTTCAATAATTTGTAATATGTTTATGCTGTAATGATACATTTTCATCCATTATCTCTAATAAATGGCTCAGTCAGTGTAATAATTAGTTGCGACAGGCGCAGATGATATTATGAGGAAAAGAAATAATAAATTCTAATAAAATAAATATTATAAATAAAAAATTTGAATACTTTGTAGAAGTCTAATTTTTTACTTTCTCTTACCTTTATATGAAATATATAGTAAGGGAAAGTATTGCGATCGTGAAAATTTTGACTTCCTGTTCTCAAAGGAAATATACGTTTTGGGTTCTCCTGAGTCCAAATGACCAAGTCCCGGGTAATGGTCTTTGTTTGAGAACAGTCTAGCTCCAAAACTATAAACCGCACTGTTAAAGCCGTTCTCTTTAACAAAATTTTATTTCGTTCTTTTCTCTTCTAAGTTATCCCTTTATTTTAACTGAGCATAGAGGAGTTTATTTTATTGTAAATTAATTTAATAAGTTATAATTTTATTGAAACGATAGAAGAAAGTGTTTTGTTAAATAATACTTTAGATGTAATACACTTACAACTTTAGAATTAGGCAGCCTGGAGTTCTCAGTGTTTGTTTACGGTTTGCGCATTAACTGTCTTCAGTTTCGTGTTCCCGCGCCGTATTAGTCAGTTGCCTTTTGAATTTTGTAAGAGAAGGAGCTCACTCGTTGTGTCGACAGTCAATCGTCGATCTTCCACATCGACCTCACAATCGCCAATTGTGCACCAATAGTTCATCACTCCCCACCATTGGAACTGGACCTAGTCACGGTGATGGAAAGAGTTATTTTACAGGAACGGTTACATTCTCTCTTCAGTGCACAGTGACTGAAACTGCTCCGAATGGAACTGGTAACAGGTAACCGTTACGGCTCTTGATTATTTATTGACTTTAAAAAAAAAACAGCTCCAGCTACCTGCATTACTTATAACTTCAATAATTTTCAATATTTTTGTTATTTTTTTTTTAATTATCAATAGTTAAAAAAAACCAAATCGTGTATTTTATTAATTGCATTAGTGTTAGAGGTCGTTTTTTTTCTATTGTTTAATTTACTTTTTTTTCTTTTCCATTATTAACTTTGAATTTTTTATATTTTATTTTTAGCAGAAGTAATTTATTTTCAGTTATTTTTTAAATAATATTTTTTTGTAAATCAAACATTTTAATTGTGTAATTCTCTCCTTTCAATTCCTTTAGTTTGTTTATTTTTCTATTTTCTCCACATAATTTGATACCTATACTTTCCACTCGCAATTAATTCTTATTAGATGCTCAAAATAACCGTGCAATTTCGAAACGGGGTCAGAGATTTGTACTTGTTAATTTTATTATTTTATGGTATCACTCTCCCCTACACGTACGAAGCTTAAATTGGGTATTTGGTGTATGCATATGCCCAAGATGTGGCAGCAAAAATTTCATCAAAATTGATCGATTGTAGAGAGCAATTTAATACATTTTGTCTCATTTTTAAGTTTTTTTTTTTTTTTTTTTCATTTTCTCAAAAACGGCTGTAACTATTTTGATCAAACTGGGGATTTGATGTGTGTACATGTCCGCAATTTGACAGCCAAAATTTCATATCCCCTATTATCACTGATGAAGGAGACAAGCAATTAATGTGACACAGACATAAGATTAGTACATACATTATGATTGATATAAAAGCCTTTTTTCTAAAATTATTTTTCTACCTAACTTTTTTTGTGGTTCTTGGACTTCATAAAGCCTTCAAGAAAAAATCGTCTATTCTAACTATAGTAAAACGTGAAACAAAAAAAAAAAAAAAGAATCTGGATTTTGAATATAGATATAGATAATTTACAAATAAATAATTTAAAATAGATTGTAACGTGAAACACAAATCATACGATTCAAAAGAATTGTACGCTTTTTGTTTGAGCAGTTGGAACAAACTGTTCTATCACACGTTCGTTAGTACATGTAAGGTTGCCTAGAACCTTCGAGACCATTCCAATTCGGACTAATCATAAAGAGCGAGGGACTGGGGGGTTAGTCTTGTTCTGAAGCTCAAATAATATGCCTATTTCTGTTGTACTGTATCGTTACAGGTTGATACTGTTTCTAACCTTGTTGATTATTTAAGCTTTTATTGCTTGTTTGGCAATGTAAATTATTATAAAAATTATTAAAAGTCACAATTTATACAATATTATTTTTAGTACAATTTATTTTTTCTACATTTTGTTTCCCTTTTACTTGGTTTCAGCAGTATCAGACTATTGCACATAAAAACATACATGCCACTCCTGAGTTTCATTATTTATACATTTATTCCTTCCTAGCCTTTTAAATATAAATTATTTTTGGGAGTTGTGTCTGAGGGTATTGGTGGTGCAGCAATCATACAAAAATCATTAAAATAAATAAAATAAAAAATAATATAACGTTTTGTAAATATAATAATATGTAATCCTTGATGTATACAAATAAAGAATATAATAACGTTATTCAAACGAATTAACAATCAGCATCTATTGTTCTGATCATTTATATTTTAGAACGTCCCATAATAAGTGTATGTTCTTTTGATATTTTCATTTTGGAAAAATTCGTATTAGGTTAAAGAATATTTTGTATAGTAGGTATTAAGGGCGGGCGATAATTGTGATATTGTATGGAGAGATCTGTTGAATAAGCCTAATCCGATGGTGACAGGCCCAGTGGTGAATTATTAACGAAGGCATCAATTCTGAGTCGATATCTACCCTCTCCCCTCTCCACCTCTGCTTCATTAGCTATTAAATGAATTTACATTTATGACTCACGAGAATATTTAGAAGAGAATATAATGAAGGTGATTTTTCATTTATTGTTTGACATAAGACATCATTGGTTTATATCTCACACTCTTACTCGTCATAATGAAGTTTTAGGTTTTGCCGTTGAATTATTCAGAAAATATAATTTTCGTTTTTCTCATAAATGTCCGCTATTATGTATTGGGATTTTTTTTTTTTTAACAAGTAATAATAGAAAGAATGCTAATGACCCAATATGGGTAGATGTATTTGTTCAATAAATAAATAAAATAATAGAAAGAATATTATTTTTGGAGCATTCACAAACATAGTTTTCTTTTATTTGAAGCTTTTCTCCCGGTATATGGCTATTTTTGCCACTGGCGGGAATAGAAATCTACAAAAATGATGCATCGATCATCGAATTTAATGAAGTATGAAGTTAGATGTGATAGAATAGATTATCGACAAAAAAATCTATTAGAATTGATAATAATATAATATCGAAAAAGGTATATATTACCTGCCGAAATAAGTAATTCAGCATAGCGTAGCACGGCGCAAGTGCTTGTCATTACTTCCAATACATAAACGACGTGTAGGTTCAGTATTCATTCAGTGCAGGTTTTATAATATTAGATAGATAGGTATATGAAACCTTTACTTTATTTACACTGTCAAGGTGCTATTTACATTTATAATGACTTGAGAACAATGATAAAATTTCATGAATGCTCCACCTGTGTTTAGTTGTTAATACAAGGCATATTCCATCAACCCAGTGGCTTGTAGTAAAGAAACCGTGGAGGTGATTAAGACTAAATTTTCAGATGATTGTCTCTTATACCTTATCAGAAACCGAGAACCTAAATATGTTCCCCTAAAACCACCTTATATTTCATTCATAAATATATTATGGAACTATAATTATAGTTCCATGATAATTATAAATTATAATTTATAAATTATTAAAAATTATATATATTTCTACGTATTTTTAAGTACCATGTATTTCTAAGTACCGTATATATTTCTCTCCGTAAACTGCTTTAATGAATTTGAGCATCACGTATTTTACTCTCTAAAGTTCAATACAAATTGGTATTGTTAAATAAAAGGTTTTCATTTCTATTTGTGAAAATACGGAAATGCAAGCGTAATACTCCATCGCGTCTGATTTTATAATCCTCCATTTAGTTGTTTAAAAGTCCTTTAAATGTTTCTCTATTTTTAGATAGCATAATGAAAGACAGTTAATTTTTCCTTTTTTATAAAGTCGATGTTACTTTGTGGGAATAAATATTTTTTCCTTCGCCATCTAAGACGCCTCACATTTCTATGATGATAAAACCTACCTGATCATAAAGAATACTAGATTCTCTACAAATATGACCAGGTTAATCTAAATCGTTATAGCGTTTTTTTGAGAATATCGAGAAAAATCCGTAAAAATGATATAAACTTTATGAAATAAAGTGCCCCCTCAGTTTGATCAATTTTGATTAAATTTTTTCTGTCCCTTCCCGGCTATATACATACATCAAATACCGAATATTAGGTTTGTACGATTATCGTTTTTGAGCTGGTGTGAATGCACATACACGGACATAGACCATTCTCGGGTCATTTGGATTCATGGAACCTCAAAACTAAAAGGCGAAATTTTTCACAATCGCAATACTTTGCCTTAGTATTTATTTAGGTTAGTGAAAGTAAAAATGGGTTTAGCTACAACAATATATTGACGTAAATTTATGTACTGACGTAATTACATGTTTTTGAATGATCCAGACCTTCCTGGGCTGGTCCGTTTCAGATTTACTATAAGAAGCGATCGACTAGTGTCTTTGTATTTCCTTGAACGTTGAAACATAAGGTTACTTTTGAGTCACTGTTCTACCTTTGGTAGTTACTGATTTGTAACATTGCTACTAATTTGAGCTTTAATTGTTTGTATTATAATTGTACATTAAATAAAATGAGTTAAACCCACATAGGTGTCAAAATATACTCAATGGCTTTATTTTTTTTATGTACTGTCATATTTTTTTTACCTACAAAACGTAAAGTGTGGTGGAATTACTTCCTGATGTCTTTGCACCACTAATTTTAAGATTTCCAACGATATCGTTAAAAAAAAATCGATGTAGACGGGAATTTAAAATTACTTTAACCCATTTCATACCAACTTTTCAAAAATTAATATGTCAGGTTTAAACTCAGTACGCAATGAAATTATCCCGTTACTAGTGCACGTGCTAAGTATCAACACAAAAACATCGCCCGGATTGTGGGAGGGGGGGGTTGCCCCCCGCCGCAACATTGGGGCAGTGGGGACGAAAGGGTACATGTCCATTATAAATTAATAATCATTTTTTAAAATTGCTTTTATTCACAAACTACAAACAGAACTTTATAATTTACATAATAAAACACATTTGCATGACATGAAGTAATATCTAAGAGATAAAACTAGGAATGAAAAATTTCAAAGCAATTTGGACGATAACCAACATTACATTTCTTTGTTGTACATTTTTTAACGGGTTAAATATTTTAGGCAATTTTGAACTTTCTAACAATCTCTTAATTTAGCTAATTAAAGTTATACAGGACTATTATAGAATAAAAAATGAAACAGTATAGGTCCTTTGAATCCGTTTCAAAAAATAGACAGAGGTATTGGTTATTTCTGATCTGATAAACTGATTATGAATCATGATCAGAATGAGTTCATGACATATTAAGTTTCAAAGTTTATATGTTAAGTTTCATCAAGAAGTAACCGGTAATGATTTTTATTCTGTTTTGAAAATGAATCGTTAATTGGGGGGCTTTCTATGTGATTCACAGAGATGACTTTAAACGAATTTCAAGCCTTATATTGTATTATGAAGTTTCATATATTATATATTACACTTTTCTAGCCTGGATTAAATCTCACCTTAAAATCTCAAACTTTCTAAAATTTAGAATTAAGACTTATTGTGAAACTACCGTGTTCCCTGAAGTTTCTTTTGAATTCATAATCCAACTCTAGTATACTCCACCGCCCAAAACTTTGGAATTTCCAATGGAATGGGGAATATGTTCTAAACTCAAACAGAACTTTAGAATTCCACCAACCTTTTCAGCGATACCAGGATTTGGGTTTATGTTATAAAACGCCATAATCGCATCTTATAATTATCTTGTGGCTCTGTAACTACTTAACTATTTTATTTTGTGGGGACAATTAATTTAAAGATAATTGATACTGTTAATTTAATAAAAAAAAGATAAATAACGGAACGAAATTCATATTAACTATATATTAGTTGAAGATTCCAAATCCTTAATAACAAATTTAATCAAACAGACTGGTTAAATAGCTCTAACAGATTATAGGTGAAAAATAATATTTGTGCGGCTTAATTAGGTTATTGTTTAATAAAGTATTATCGAAGTGAATATAAAAATAAAAGTAAGAGTAGATGTAAATTCAAATAATTATAAAACTTTATTATTATTTAAGGAGGTGGGTAAGCATTTCTCACAAAGCTACAAATAAAAATTTATTCACGTTCATATTCATGTGTAAATAAATAAATCACTTTTTTCATACTTTAAACCGCGCCTCTTAAAAAATCTTTCTAAGCAACAGGAATATTTTTTCTTTTTTGTATGCTAATCAAATAAGTTTGCCATGCTTATCAAAATTCTCAAGCATCATGAAGGATGACAATCAGCAGTCATTTTTACTTGACGTGTTTCAGTTATCCTTTTGTTGTTGGAGATCTCTCATCAAATGCCTTTTAAATATCTAATTTATGGACATGTCAATGACTCTTATTAGTCAATTAAATGTCCGTGAATTTTAGCATGGAAACTTTTGTAAGAGTTTTCAATTGTTGATCAACTGTTTGCAAATGTAAGATTTGTCATGAACGTACCATGGTGCTTTTATCATAATAAAACAATCACAATTCTTAACATTTTTGATTTATTTATTTAAAAGTTTGACTTCTTCTATAGTGAATCTTTTTGGCGGTACCATATATATGTGAAGAGTATATCCATGTTGGTGTCAGTGAGTTTCCTCACTTCATGCCACCTTCATGCCTTGGACCGAAGGTGTACGATATTTACATTGCACTATTCAGTCAAATAATAAAGTATCATTCATAGAAGCTCAAAACATTTTAGGAAAAATTATCCCAATATATTTAAGAAGTCTTACCCAGAAGCTCTATAATGTTTCTGAAAAGAAGGATAAAATTGAAAATAGTGACTGCATTGTCTTTGGAATGGTTTCAATCGAATCATGACGTCGAAAATTTCGATCATGTCACGATGACCACCTCACCATACCACCCATCACAATTATTCATGTGATGAATAACTTTTAAAAAGAAGGACAATTAATATAACACATTCATTTCAATTAATAAATTTAATTTTTACTTTTAATAAATTTAATATTTTTTTGTTTCATACTTTTATTTGCACCTCTCGCAACTAAGCGAAAAATCAGCAAATGAGATGTAAACTCGTGTTATGTTGGCATTTTAGGCATGAGAGAAGATATTACCCAGCAGCATATTATCCCGGTCTTGTTTTAGGTGAGGAGGTCTCTCATCCAACTTCTTTTCAGTCGCTTCATAAAAAGTGTTAGTCGTGGCCATGTAATTAATAAGTCTATTGTTATGTCCGTGTAATTTGATATGTTTATGATACTCAGGAAAACCACTAATTATTTCAAATGTTTTTTCTTTAACCTTCAAGTATAAATTTTATTTTTTGAAGTTTAAATATTAGTATGTATGGTAAACACTGAGGCTAAAAAGTTAAATTTTTTTTTATAAAAAATGAAATGTAATATGTATTTAAAATTTCTCTAAAGCTAAGCGACTAATGTTCAAATCAGAATCCATTGAGTACTGCTCTAAATTTATCTATCTAGGTGTTCCATTTATTTCTTCCGCCAAATTCTTAAAACTCCTGACTCATTCGTTAGACTGGAAACTGGTAGGCGCCACGTTCAATTTAAAATATTCAAGCGAATGTTAAGCTGGTGGGAATCTTTGTTGGAGATGCCAGCGCACCGCTTATATAAGATATGTTATTCCTGATTGCTGGAGCTTAGCAGCTCCACAATGCCCTATAACTGGGTGACGGAACTAGGAAAATACTTCGAAGTGATAGGTGCCGGGCGTGTTTTTAAATCCCAAGATCTTCAATTACTTAGAGAGAACCGCAATGGCTAAATGCATTTGAAAATAATCTATTCAGCAAAGATATTAATTTTATTCTGAATAGTCGTTATAACACAATCTTTCGGAAGATTTCAAGTTACTCATTTTCCTGCAACCATATTTAATGTTCAATGCTCACATTAATAAATTAAGTTTAGTGGCTCAAATAAGGGTAGCTAATAAAAAATGTTCCACGATTTATTTAAATAGGAATAAAATAAAATTTGATTCCAATCATTCCTGTAAGCTCTTTGCTTTGAATGAGCCTGATAATTTAGGGCACAGTATTTTAATCTGTCCCTTTAACTTAGAATTTAGAATGAAATATTTAAACAAATATTTATCAGAGCCTGCTGATGAGGAGCAGCAATTAGTGGATTTACTTAGTTTCTCGGAGCCGGTAGACTTAAATAAACTGAATGATTTTTATATATTTTTTATTAAGCTAGTCGAGGACAGAAAATAGATTTTATTCTATCTACAAAATATTTTGTTTGCTTTGTTTTTATATCTGTTTTTAAGGTTAAATTAAATCTATTCTCAGTTGGAGGATTACTATGATATTGATTTTAAGTTATGTTCATAGTTAAGTTATTATTGTAATTATGTACCTAAGTATGTTATCTATTGTACTTATTATTTTTCGAATGTGATCTTGTAACGGGAGTGTTTAATCCTAGATCATTCTAAATCTTAGTCCCGTTTATTTCATTATATTAAGATGTTTTAAACTAGTGAGGTTTCCAATTGGTTGAAAGATCCACCGATTAATATAAGCCGAAGAGTTGGGCGATGTCTCATAATAATGAAATATAAAGGCGTTATAAATACTCTTAATTTTAGAAGAGGTTATTAAACGTAGTAGATTAATTATCAGTTAGTGTTATGACTATCTCCTCAAAGAATAATAAATAGGAATGGGCTGGTCGTGTCCGTTAAACGAAAGTCACTAACGTCAATTAGCTCCTGATTTAGAGCACCATTATGGTTCAATTTGTCCCCATCTTGTTTTCTTTACCAGCCTTGAGCGAGGCAATTATGAGTAATTTAATGTTATTTTGGAACTCTTCCCACTGGCTGTCACACCTACCCACTCCCAATGGCTTCCAACTGGTAAAGCTGTAACTCATTCCCCTCTTAATTTAATGGCGTGCTTAAATGTAGACTATCCATATCCATATTCTCAAGAAATTTCATTAGCAAAGCGATTAGAATACTTTTTTTTTGTTGGTTTGCTTGCTGGAAGTTTTTATTTATTTAGATAATCTATTCAGCATAATAATTTTTATTCTTTCGACGTGAAGATATCCAGGACCATTCCACAAAAATATGTCATTTTGAACCTCACCCCTCAGATTTTCTTGAAATTTGGTCTACTTAATAGAAAAATTGTGAAATATTACTACCCGTTTTTGAATTATTGGTCTCTAAAGCCCTCAAAAATAGGTCCAGAAAAAGAAAAATCATGATTAAAAATAGGTGTAGATGGTTTTCAAATTTGACTAGGACTGTGAGATTGGTGTCTTTTATAGAAAATTCCATGCTTTTTCTACAGCTTTTTTTAATCATAAAATGATAGATTTATGGAATTTTATCACCAGTTTTCAATTTTTTTAGTAATAAAGAAATCTTCATCCCACTTTGATATTTTTTTGTACGAAAATATATATAATAATACCTATTGTTTCATAAAATAAAAAAAATTTAAAAGATGCCTTTTTGAGAAAATTAAAATTTTAAACTATGTTTCGAGAAATTTCTTTAGTACCAACCTATACATTACTGTGTATCATATGAAATGGCATGGAATGCGCTGTTAAATGACACCAATTTCATAGTCCTAGTCAAATTCGGAAAACACCTACACCAATTTTTAATCATGATATTTTCTGTTTCTGAACTTATTTTTGAGGGCTTTAGAGACCAATAATTCAAAAACGGGTAGAGATGTCACAGTAATATTTCACAATTTTTCTAGTAGATACAAGTAGTACACATATACCAAATGTCAAGAAAATCTGAGATGGTGAGGCTCAAGCCTATGTTGAATTGACATGGAATGACCCTGGTTCATTTATAGAACGTTTTATGTACAAACAACGATTGTCAATTAAATTACAAAATATTCTGAATAATTTCTGTAAGAAGTTCATTTTTGGTCATTCATAGTACACCACTATGCTGGGGTGATCATGTGAAAGATTTCTGTTTAAAATCTTCCAATAGTTCTTTCTAAGCTGGTGTATATTTTCCATGCCTCATAGCCAAATTAAAAAAATGCCTTGATCATTGATATAATAAACCTGAATATAAAATTATTAGAAACTTTTGAATTAGTGGTGATTTGGTGCTATATTATTTGCTGGTGTTTCTCCGTCCGACTGTGTACAGTATCAGGAACGATTTTTCATATACTCAGATCTTATTGTTATCTACCAATTCCACAGGCTTACAGTGGACGTTGCCGACAGTTTTATGGCTGATGTTGGGTATAATTGGTGCGCTGAATCTAAATTTGCCATTACTTTTCCTCTATCAGCTCTAGTTGTAGAGTTAAATAAGTGGCGTGGCTTACCTCTTAAAACATAATTACTCGAATACATATGCAGGTTAATAGCAGGTGGAAAAAACAAAGATATTAAAATTCTTTACATAAAACATTTTAAATTAATAAAAACCATCTAAACATACAGATTAATTACATAATCACTTTGTTATTAAAGTTTTTTTAGTGTTTTTTTCAAGAGAAACCAATTACATTTCAAAGAGACTTAATGAATTAATAAAGTTAATGAATAAAATGTCATTGCTTAACAACATTTTGTCCTGTATTTACCCAAAATTCGAATAGCATCTTTTGTTTTTATGGTTAGGCGAGATTGATACCTAGTCGGAGTTAGGAATGCTGTTGAAAAAAAAAATTCTATGTTCGCTATAGACATTATAAATATGTTTACAAGGATTGGTTAATCTCCTTCGTTAGGACAATTGAACCATTAGATAGTCATTTCTTTTTTATAAGATAAATGCAGTTTGACGACGCATATTTCGATCATGGAATGAAAAATTCTAAGCTTATAATTAACGATTACCAAAACTAAAATTCTTAATGGTTTTCACGAAAAAAAAAGTTAAATAAATGAATAATTATCTAAGGAATTATTCAGTCATTCAGATTTAATGTCTTTTGATGTTGCCATATGGTAATGAAGATACCATAGATGTGTCACATATTGCAATTAAAATGCATCAAAAATATTACATCGGTAATAATTTAATATGTAGGAATAGAATATGATATAATAGGGAGCTGATTCAGATAATGTGTTAATTGTGCTATTACACAAGTTTAATCGTGTTATTAGAACCTACTAATGAGACTAACACCGTTAATTGATACTGTGCTGTTGAGTACCACAAATGTACACCCTCTCAATTCTCAATATAAATAATTGCCTATTATCATGTTCAGAAATGTTAGCACTGGTCGCTAATTAGGTTTTTAAAAATTAAAAAATGTTATAAAAATCGTTTTAATCTCGCTTTTCGTTGGTTTTTACGAAATCGACCGTTTGAGTCGATAAAAGTCTCACTTTATAGATCCAAAATAAACACAAAAAGAATCTTATAGTATCCTCCAAAACCAACACAGCCCTATCAATACAATCCAAAAATTAACTTTGAAAACGCTCAAATTTTACACAACGAAAATAATACATTAAAACGAAATATCATTGAATCTCATACACATAAAAAAAGAATGAAATGGAACTAATAAATTATAAAAGAGATTCAGAAATAGTAAGTAAACATTGTTATTCCATACTAAACAAATTATAAAAACGATAACAGTATTAAAAGATAGCAGAACTCACGACAGGTCAGAGATTAATTAGCATATCTCATGTTTACAACAGGACAATAAATTCACCATTAATTGACAAATTACCTAACTGGAATGCCAAATGAATTCACTTAATATTTACAAAAAAAAAAAGGGTTGGTGAGTGATCTGGCCATTTTCTTAATTTTTATTTATTTTACTCTAGTGTTTCAATTTGAATAACTTAACATGCTTATATCTATTATTTACGAGCAGACCATGCCACGCGTTGTTGTGGCTCACACAACCTCTATAATGCCTTGAATTAATCATATACTATTATTTTGAATAGAGTCAAATCAAAATTCACTGATATAGATAAAATAGTTTCAGCTAATCTAAAAACCAACGAGATTTAAAGAAGAACATTACGCCAAATTTAAAATTATTTGGTAAAGAATTTAGAAGGATTAATGTTTTTATTTTTTACATCTCATATTTGACCATAGTAAGTATCAATGATTCATTCATTTAGCACTTACTGGATTATTTCAGCAGAGGCGAGATTATACATAAATAATACAAATGTGAAATAAACTAATAAAGAATATAATTGAAATAGGGTTTAGAACAATCAAAATAGAAAGAAAAAATGTAGAAAATTAATCTTTTGCAGTAATATTAACTTAAATTCATAATTTAACGCATGATGACATGAGATCTCGCATCAGTAGGTTCTACCTGAAACAGGTTATCAAGGTCGAGCTCGAAGCGTAAGGAACCTCAAACCATACCGCATGTTCTTACGGTACTCAGTAGTTCTGGTTAAGTAATAATCTGGTTTAAGTTGTATTTTCCTTTCTACCCATGAGTTTCAAAATATTATATTACACGCTTAGTTGACGTACACTGAAAGCTAGAAGGTTGTATTTCTTCCTTATCAAAACATAAAAATTTAATTTTAAGAATGGGATGGATAAAGTTAAATTTATAACTTTTTTTATTAATCATTTCATTTGTTTTATATTATTGAAATTCACAATTCCTATTTATTGTAGTGCTAATAGTTGCACAATGATTTTGGTTAACTTGTCTTTTGCTATAACAAATAGATTCTATCTTTTCCCCACACGTGAAAAGGCGACACATAATTGCACATGAGAAAAACACGGATTTTCATAGTCCAAGCCGGAAAAACTAGATTTGGGTACTGGATGCTTACCCACCATAACTTGCGAAAAAAAATGAAGTATTGTGCCAATAAAACAACTTACAACGCCACATGCTAGAAATTTATATAACTTACAAATAATCACACTTCATTGTAGTTTAATAAGCATTCAATTTGCAATCAAAGAAATTTTGAAGCCAACAATGGAGATAAAAACTACCCCCTCTTTTAACTTGGACAAAACTACGCACGATAAGCCAAATTTTATGAAGATCGGTTGAGTAGTCCTGATTTTACCCCCTACAAACATCGTGACACGAGATTTTTATTTATTGTAACTTTAAACAAAAGCAAAAGGAAAACATATGGTTTAAAAGCCCCTGACCATTTGTTTGAACGAACTATAAGTTGGAAAAAACTGTCGTAGCACATGTTAGTGACTACGAGGTTCTAGGCCATTCTCTTTACGACTATATATAAGGAGCCTGTGATTGGACAGTTAGGCTTGGTTCTGAAGCGCAAGTCGTATGATTATCTCTGTGTTACGAAGTGATAATTTTTGTAACCTTATTAATTGTTTGTTTCAATATTTGTGTTCTCATACTTTGAGTGGCATTGAATGTTGTTGTTTTTTCCTAAATAATGATTTTTACCCATATAAGTGTTACAATATATAAAGATTTGTTGTGAAATTCACCACGATACTCACCCTCTTCCTTATTATTAAAATAAATATTTATGTGGTTTTCGGCTGCATACCTCTCTGTGGTTGTAAAATGATTTAGTTACCTATACAAACCTTTGTCTGGTTTTAAAAATTATTAAACTTCAATGAATAATAGAAATATGAAAATGCCTCGGAAAAGCCACAAATTATTCGTTCTCCTGTTGTGCAGCATCTTTTCATAATCGATTTTTTGTGGAGGAATTTCAAGAAACTCATTTTTAACATTAAATGGAATTTCGTATTTTCTAATTGCCTTATCACCCTTTAATTCTTTAAATCCATACTTATTAATATCTGTATTTTATGGTATAAAAGGCTACCTAACTATAAAAATATTTAATTGCAATAAAGTGGCTATCATTAATTGTTTTCATAAGTATTTCATTCAGAACATAGACGCCGATCCAACTTGACGGGACCAACATATTCTCAAATAAAATGAAAATAATCGGAATAAATAAAAATCAAGGCGTCCACTAACAGAGGATTCTTCTTGTTTCCAGATGTTCGATGATTTCATCTTCGCATTCTTCGCTCTGGAGATGTCCATCAAGATGATCGCCATGGGTGTCTACGGGAAGGGAACCTACCTCGCCGACTCCTGGAACCGTCTGGACTTCTTCATCGTGGTTGCAGGGTAAGAGTTCATAATCTTTCGAAAATTAGTATAAATATCGATGTATATAGATATAAATATCGATGATGTACGAAGTGTGATAAATGTCCAATACCATACAATAAACGGGAAGTAAAGGGTCTAGAAATATTCATTATGAGTATTATCCACCCTGCAATGAATGTCTAGATATTAAGGTTAAAAGATATCTGGTTCACTAGTTTCCGGTATTACTTTCTAATGCCAGTTTATAGTACATTATTTTGCATAAAAACAATTTTAACCTATTTTATATAATTAAGTTATATTCTATATAATAATTTAACAGAGTATAGAAATGGGATATATGGGGACGCAGTATCTTCAACAGGATGATCTACTACAATTTCTGATTTCCACTGGATATAAAAGGTCGTCTCATTTAATACTATCGGTTCTTCTCTTTATGATATCCCTATTCCGTTTGATTTACTTCGGTCGAACGTGCAAGGCTCGTACAGGTCCCATATTATTTGAGTAATATTGAGAATCAGTAATCTTAAAAGATTTTAATCATTGAAGGATTGCTCTAAAATCTCGAAAGCTCAATACTGCGGTACGTAACAACTTTTTCTCTCTGCTGCTACCGCCCTTAAAAGGGCTCTAAAGTTTTTCTCTTTATATATTTTATTTTCCTTGGAGAACTCTTGTCACGTTGTGCCTCTTGAATACTATATTCAAAATTCAAAAAATAACGTGATCCTGTAATAGCATTTGGGTCCTACTGCGCTCTATAGTATAAAATATATGTAAATAACTTTCAACCTTGATTACAAATCACATCCATATACATACCTAAATTTGTTTTTTTCTCATCATATGTGATACATTACATAGGAAAGCAGAGAGGAATTCGTATCCCGTGGTCAGATGTTATTGGCCTTACTACTGCAAAACGATTATGTTATCTCATGGGAACGCTTGGCATTTGGAGAATTCATTGTGGAGGGAGGTGAAAATTTAAAGCTAGCTTCGGACGGGAATGGTCGAACCAAGTTCTCAATGCAACACGGTCCAACTTCACAAGCGGTCTATCTTTCCCCTCCCCCAGCTATCGAATTTAAACCGATTGTTATCAAGCGATATTTAGATGCAAATTCTCTCACCCAATCCAGACTTTGAAATAACCTCATCTGAATAATTAGTAATAAGTTGCTCTTCCTTGGCAACTTCACATTGTTGATGACAATCGCCGACAGTGATTTGTGCAACATTTCAACACAAACTCAATCCCAGTTTTCCCATAGACTCCCGCTTTGAGAGAATCAGGTATAAACCTTCTTATCCCATTGTCTGTCAAATTTTATAAATTTCTTCGAATACGAAATTACATATTGTTAAATATTACGCTAACTATTTCAAGGCATTCGATGTTCCTTTTCTTCTTATTATTTTATTTTTGCTACTGAGTACTAGTTTTTTTTTTCTTTTTTTAGCCCGAAAAAGATCATTAAAAGAGTAATTAAGAAATATAAATAGGATAAAACCCATTCGGTCATTCATATAGCTGCATTAAAATATGTTCTACACTAAGATTTCCATCGAGTTTTAAGTTTATTATTTGAACATGTGAGACAAACGTTATAAATATTTTTATCATTCCTCTACTTTTCCATTTTTATTTATTTTTAGCATCTGCCTTTTCCATTTTTGCAACCAGATAGTATAAAATTTTATCTACGACTGGTTCCTGCACATCTTAATCACATCATATTTATTAATAATCCATTCTCTCGCTTCCTCATACGCTTCTAATTACAATACCATGATTTCTACATCATTGTTCTCATTTTTGTCTTCATCACTGGTAATTACATTCCGTAAATACACCACATGTCTTTGCTAACCGTTAAATGAGTTTTAATAGTAGGATTTACTATAGGAAACACATTTAAATAGACAAAATACTCTATTATTCACGTACTTGGTTGTTGTTTATCATTAGAAAAAGCCTTTATTCGAAAACATACCGTTTCGTTGAAATATTCTAAAAATCTAATGTGTATTTTAGAATATTCCAAATGTAACTCCCAATCAAATCACAAAAGTCAAAGAGCATGCGAAAAATTGTCATAGATATCGCTTTAAGTAATTTTTATTTGTTTTGTTTTTTAGCTGGTTTTTAAATAACAAAAATTTTGCTAGACTAGCTTATTTTTTCTAAATTTCATTCATCCTAAATGTTTTAAGCTAATTCTATCTTGTATATAATTAATTATTTAAATACAGGTATATACCTGTACCACTACAACCCATAAAGGGTCTTGGGTGCAGTACTATGTAAGGAAGAGTACTGTTTCTTGGTCAGCGGTCGTGCAAGGAGGTGATTTGACCGTGATCACGCTCAACCGCCAGGTTCTTTCCCCTTAATTTTTCAATTAAGGGTACCCACATTATAGAGGCTGGGTTTACCCCAGGAGTGTCTCTCGGCCCATGAGACGAACTGTGGCGAATAATAAAGATATCATAAGCCATGATATAAATACAGGTATATCATATGTAAATATTCGAGAAAAAAAAAACATAATAATAATTTGCAGCTTATTCGACAAATTTTGCTGAGTATAAATATTCCTTTCCCTTGCGTTATATAATCATAGATATTTGTAAAACAAAACTGGAGTCAGTTGGAGAAGTTGGAGTTGTTTGAGTTGGAGGTGTTAGTTACAATGCTGCTGTTTTCTCATTCAGAATAAATTTATCCTTGCCGATAGCAAACAGTGTAGTTAGGGGCAAATTATAATGAGCAAGTATTGAGAACAGGTAAATTTTCATTGACCTTGCACGCACCATTAATTTTTTTAAAAAAATGCAACTCGTTTACTCAGTGAACATTCACATCAGTATTTTTTGACATATGCTTTGTGATGATTAATTTTCTTAATATTATATTATACTGTTTATGCGAAAAATGTTCCAGTGAAGTCGTTTGTATTACAGTGCACATCGAGTGAATTAGGCATGTATTGTTATAAATTTTTATACGTGTACTTGCATGTGGATACTCACAAAGTTATAAATAATAATACTTGATAATTTCTAATCTTCAATACACCTCGATGTAAACTGTTTCAGTTTTTATTTAATGCCTAGATTTAATGTCTCTGTCAAAATTCTTTTTTTTTTATTTTATATTCAACACGAACATAATTTGAATTTAAGCTGGCTTAGTAATTTCCCTGAATCCTGATGTTCAAACTTTTCTCATTTTTGTAGAAGCAGGAAGGGGGAGCCAGGGAAGAGCCATCCATGTGAGCAACATTTACATTTAAATAAGCTCATTTTCCACTAAGAGGAATAAATTCGGTTTATTTCGCCGAGCCCAAGGCGGATCATCTTGTTTATCAAAATGCTTCTCATGTATTTTGAGACTATTTTCTCTCGAGTTATACAAAGTTTATTGTGTAAAATCAGCATATATTTTTTTTTTATGTACGTATACAAAAAGCCTCAGGTATAGGTGTGTTTTTAACGTTTACTTCGTGGTGCGAGTTCAGTAATGAATTCCTTGAAGGACTTCTATAACTTAAAAATTATAGTTAATATTCAATGAATAGACTGATTTCCGTTTTACTTTTAATTGTTTTCTCGTGAGAAACATTTTTTTTTTTCAACGAAAGATTTTCATTCGTAATGATGTACTCGATTTCGGTTGTAGATTCGGTACGGTTTATAAAAGTACAAATACAGGTTTTAGTATTTGGATTTATTTGTAATTGGGATCTATCTTAAGTTAAAATG
The DNA here is from genome assembly GCA_911387785.2 of Aelia acuminata. Taxonomy (NCBI): domain Eukaryota; kingdom Metazoa; phylum Arthropoda; class Insecta; order Hemiptera; family Pentatomidae; genus Aelia; species Aelia acuminata. The sequence continues at coordinate 163,309,862 of OU426978.1, read as the reverse complement.
CTTTTTCAGTATTGTTATCTATAATGGTTTTATTTTTCCCTATGCTGATAAATATTGCATTAAAGGATTATTATTAGATGCAGAAAAATATGGAAGGGGAAAAGAAAAATAGACTACAAGACATTTTCATTCCAGATTAAAGGATTCGTAATCAGTAAATTCTCTTATTTATTCTTCAAATCCGCTCATTAATTAAATAAATCTATATTTATTACCCGATTAGCAAGTAATTTTTGTCTCATTACTTCCTATGATCAATTTGAAACAAAAATCCTGATAATTTTGGCAAGTTTAACATTACTCAAAGTTCACCATTTAAATAGGGACTCTAACGAAGAAAGTCCGTCCACGACTTCTATCTGAGAGTACTTGGTTTTTTATTATTTTTTTTTTTTTAGACATAATTCTAAAGTCTCTTGTCAGGCCTATGTTCGATCGAGACGTACTAGACCCATAACAATTCGTTTCATTATTTTGGTCAATTAGAGATTTCATAAGACTACAATCTGATAATTTATGATGTTTTAGCGTAAATGTCATATAACATACGATTAATGTACAGAGCCCTATAAAAATAAAGTAATAATAAAGAATATCCTATCGTATGCCTTCAGTGGTTTTCTCAGGCAAATATTTATAAGTTTTTTAGTTGATCGAAAAAATCACAAATGATTTCTAAATTCCTGAAAGGTCTATCTAGGTAAATCTAAGGAACTTAAGAAAAAAATTAATAATCGTTATCAATGACATTGAAAGCCTTTGGAGGAGACCTAACAGATATATTTTCTATACATATGAAAGTATTATGGCAATATATGTTGTAATTTTCAATTTTTTTAAAATAATTGTATTGTTCTCTATATATCTGCAACATAAGCATGATACACAGATTTTTTTTTTTTCATTTATCTATTTTCCGATACCGATATTCACTATTTTAAAAGCTACTATCGTTTTCAGATAATTCAGGACAAGAAAAAAAGTAAATACAAAGGGTATAGGTGGACTGGGGTGAGGGCCAGGGTGGAATAGATAACCGAACCGATACAGGGCGGGGGTAAAATGTGTCCACTACTATCTCGCTACAGCTCCACTACAGTTAGTCACTTCTCCAGGCAACTTATACAAGCTCCAATAAATCCAGCAGTTATCTAAGAGTAACTTCTCTAACTGTCTCTGCAACCGACTTACACGAGATACTTATCTCTAATTGATTACTCTCCTCCCCCCCCCCAATTCCCATCCTTTCCCGATTTCTATACTCTTAGTAGGAAATATATATTATCTCTAAACGTAATTTACTGTCTCATATTTTGCAGAAACATAATTTAAAAATCGGGGGTATGTAGAGTATATATGAAATACATATATTTCCTGAGTTGACCGGGCGCGTATTTAACGCGAATTTAAATATTTAATTTTTATTTAAATATACGGTTTCATAATCACCAGTTTTTTGTAAGTTTTTATTTAAAAAAAAAATAGTATTTAAAGTCTTGTGAGATTATGATATTTGAGTTTTGGCAGTAGAATATCTGAAGGTTTTATATAAAACATGTACTGACTGAGAGACTGCAAAGATGAATTACAGCAGCTGAAATGATGTTACTAAGAAGGATAATAGGGAAAACAAGAAGAGACCGCATCAGAAACGAGAGAATCAGGTAGGAACTAAAGATATGCCCTCTCCAGAAAACAATCGAGAACCACCAGCACAAGTGGCTTGGACATATCTGCCGCATGCAACAACATAGAGACCCAATTAAACTGTAGAGAATAATGATTAAAAATCACATATGATTTTAATCATTATTGAATATAGTTGAGTTTAATTAAAAGAGGCTAAAAAGCAATTTCGAGTTCAAAAAAATAAAAACAGTGACGAACGCACAACGGCACCTGCAAGTGGGCGAAAACGAGCATATCAGTGCGGTACGTACAAACGTTTTGTATTACACCCAAAGACAATATATTTATATTTACATTTTTATGTTTATTAGAAAATAAATATTTTCATACATAGTTATATTTATATTTTTATTGGGGTACCTTCTGGTACATGTGTTAGCCCGTTGTAGCTTAGATCCTATAACCCCGATAAAACAATAGAGGTGAAACCATTGGGAAGGAGGACCAAAGGTAGACTCCGGAAGTCCTACTTGAGCCACATAGAGGACATTGGGAGACGAATTCAGAGGACGGCTGCCGAAATGAGGACTATGGCAAGGGACCGAGATGTCTGGCGCTGTTGGCTAGATACCCCCACGCTGAGAGGCAAATGGGTGGAAGAGAAAGAAGAAAAAGAAGACTTCAGGATAAGATAGGCACCATGATGGGTCAGAAATAGTATTTTTCTAGTTGTATATCCTAAATAATCGTGGGTTGTAGATAGTTTCAAAACGTGTTAAAACTTACAATTATATTCCGAAAAATTCATACCGAAAAGAAAATTTACCTGTCTATAATTAACAACTTGATATTTAACATAATTACTTAATAATACTTTGTTGATTTGGATATTTTTACATGGTTTGAATCTACATAGAAAAGATAAACGGTTCTCTTTGGTTATCTGTTGGTGAAGATATGTTTTGAGTGTCCAATCATAAGAAGATCGCAAGCTAAAGAAATCCTATTCACTATATGCAGGAGAATACAATGTTAAGGTGTGCTCTTTCAAAACATCTCTAATGTGATAACTGCATGGAGTTAAAGATCCTTTATGAGTGATAAATCCAAAACAATTTGACTGGGGCTTGTATATACGAAATATATATATATATATATATATATATATATAGTTACATTAAAAAAAAAAACATTCTTATCAAGTTCGTTATATCAGAACCGTCTTTTATCATCCTGTAATGGAGGAAAAAGTAATAGTTAAAGTCATTTTGAAATCAAGATGGATCCAAAATGAGACCAAGACGGAGAAAACGTGGTATGCGAGGATGAGCGCGAAGATTATTAACCTTTAGTGTTGGCAGAGCAATATAGGTTTAAAGGGCTGAGGCCTAAGCGAAAAGGCAGAAGTTGGTGGTGGGGGGGGGGGGACAATTTGTTCTAAGTGCTTCCTTCGGATATTAGCAGGGATAGTGAGACTTAACTGGAAATTACTTTGGCATAAAGATTTCATTTCAAGGCTCATGGCGGATCCTCTCTCCCCTCTCCTGGTTTGATCTCGTCAGAGGTCGAGGGGTGGGAGGGGGATATTGTTATTGCGGTGGAGAGTACGGGACGGTAGTGGGAGAGAAGTACAAGGAGATACCTTTTGAGGAACCCTGAGTCCCAGTGTCCCAATATCTAATGTTTGCTAACTGATTCGTGCACTTGAACAGCCAGACGTACCATCTGATATTAAAGAAGCTAATTTTTCGTAACATCTTGATGTTTTTCTTTGAATATCTTTGATTCAGATAGATACTTGATGATTTTGATCTAACTCTAGGTATCGAATAAGAGGTCGAACATGCTCGTGTTTCTCCATTTCTCTGATTATTACAATTATGCGGAGTACAAAATTTTCAAAAATGTTCTTCTTCAAGTAGGAACTTCAAATTTTTCATTTTTTATTACGGAAACTCTCAAATTTTATCGCAACATACTTATAAACTTTTTGATATAAACCATATCAACCACATTTTTCCGTGTTTTTAGCAAATTGGAACTGCTTATTTTTGTGGGAAAGTTATTCCCTGATACTGGTTGGTGTATGGTGTAGGCTTTTGATTTTCATTAAATTTCATTAAAATTATTTAATGATTATGTATTAATTATTTAAAAATGAAAATTACTAAATTTCAACATGTTTCACTGTGACGGTATGTCAATTAGATCCTGACGTCTCGACAATCGTGAAACCCACGGGTTACTATGCTGCAATGTGGCGAGACCTGGGATTGGAACGAGGGTTAGCTGCGTGGTAAGAGCGCTGCAACAGAGAAGCAGAGGACCTGGGATCGATTCCCGGGCGAAGTTTAATTTTTCCTCTTCCATTAGAATTAAACATGGCGTTAAATCATCAAATTTAAAATTTTCATGCACTTCTTCACGCCCGATGTTGACGGTTGAAATATCATAACTCTTTAATTTCTTGTGGGTAAAATCACCAAATTTAAACTTTTTAGAAATTTTAAAATTAATTGGGTAATTAAAGGATAACAAGGGACTAGTACGATTAATATAAAAACACAACAATAAATCCGAACACGATCATTTGCAACCAACCTTAACAAATTTATAATACTACAATAATAAGCAATATACAATAGTAGTGCAGAGCGATTTCTTTACTTATAAAAACAATTTCCAATTGGTTCATTATTGTCGACAAAAATATATATGTATGTATATATATATATATATATATATATATATATATATATATATGTTCGTAGAATATGATCCTATTCGTTTTCCCTTATTATTTAGCAGTAGTTAAAAAATAACATGTCTAATGAGAGTGAAACATACATGTACATACAAGTGAAACTTGAATACAGTCCTGCTTGAAATACATTCCTCAAACCTTTCACTAGATTTAGCTCAAATTATAGTAGAATATTCCGAGTTCCAGAACTTATCTGGGGATAAACCTTATTATCTTTAAAAAAATCACAGGCATTATAGAAAGTATGTTGGAAATGTTTCTTTACAGGACATGAATCTTATGGAAGATGTTGAAGTGTTAAGGAACATCTAGAGGGAGGAAGGGTGTGCAGTAGAGCGAGCGGCCTCTTCGATTCGGGCAGATAATAGGTCGAGAGGATCTTACGCGACCCTTTCCCCGCAAACAGGGGACACCGGACACAAAATATGACCCTCGGACCCCATCCGATTCCGTTCTTCTCTTCCAATACCCTTCCTACACCCTTCCTCTGTGCAACACCTCGTTTTCGTTATCCTTGTCTTTTGTTCCTTTTTTACTGATATGAAAAATATGGTTAACATAGTAGTGAATTGCTAAACCTGAATTCTCAAATTCACCCTATAAAATAACTCCTAACTTGCAAATATCCCAGTTTTTGCACAAAAAATTTAATAATCAATAATAGGTTACTGTGCATTAATTGAAGTTCATGTTTAAAAATTTACTGAAACAAACGCAGACGATACATCGTTGAATTTACAGAAAAACTCCAAGCAATATGAAAAAAAAAATGTACTCACTCTTTTTTTACAATATATACAATATGTACATTCAGCCGAGGGATCTCAGAGTCGAGCCTTATCTCCTACATGTGGGCAAGACATGGTTCAAGGAGATCCCAGTGCTTCTCGCCCTGCCGCATCAGTGGTATTAAAAGCCAGCAGAGACAGGGTGAGAGCACTAGAGCTAATTACGCTTAGGGCGTGATTGGAGAGGTTGGTCATTGCGATGACTCCAATGAATTTTCTTTACGAATGGTCTCGTGGCCACGGGCGTTTCGGCCTTCGAGGAGGGTTGTTTGGGCAGGAGCTTGACGGGGATTGCACAAGAGCAAGGTATGATGGCTAAGGTTCTGGTGAAAATTAGAGAATTTTGTTGGGATAACGTCGAGGACAAATGCGTTGGAAACGTAGTAAGTAGCATTGACTATGGGTACGCACTCAGGTAATTGAAGTTTAAATTCAATTATGAAAAGTCACAAAAAAATATCACTTACACTTTTACGAGATACGTGTCCAGCAGTTATATTGGCGAAAACCAACATCACAGACAAACATACTTCTGTAATACCTTAGCTTGTCCTGTATGACTGAAGCATAAATTGGGGCCCACTTATCAAAATGAAAAAAAGACACTTAACAAACGTTTAAGCATTCTTCAATCCCTTTTTCCCAAATAAAAATTAAAAATCAGAAAGAAACTGAAAACATACACAAACTTACTGAAACACATTTGAACCAGCCCCCCCCCCCCCCCCCCAAGATTTTCGGGTCAGCCAAAAAACGCATGTACGAAAATCACGAATTTTCAATAAAAAATTTTATTACTCTTAACGACGCTTCCTGCTTCGTAACAAAACTCTACATACAGACTTACAAGAACCAACTGTCGACGAACACATAAAACTCTTTATTCACGGTTTCATGTTGAATTGTACGGACATAACGAAGACTGATTAACGACATGTGCTGATTAGAAGGCGATTTATCAGAAGCTGAACGAGAGAAAACTTCTCCTAAATTAGTTTCAAGCCCGGATAAAGTGCTGCCGGTCACTTCTCTTCCTAATGTATAAAATTCCTCTCAAATAAATTTTCGATTCCGAATAGCTATGAATAAAACTATGAAGAGGAAAAAATTAAACATTTAGCGATTCTGATGCAGACAATGGGTGTCATTCTAAATAGATTCTTTATGGGTTTATAATTCAGATAAACCTTAATATTAAATACGTTTATTAAACTTTATTCGCCATTCATCAGGTTCTAGTGATTTCGCAGAAAAGTTCAGCGGAATATTTATTAGTTACCGGAAGGCTCTAAGTAACCTGCCAAAGTACGCACGAATTGTTTTGAAGAAGTAGGTATGTTGTAGTATATCCTTCGAGTCTTGAGGTTGCCTTTTAAGATGTGAACGTTGCAGAATTACTCCCGTCTTTCAGCTATGTTAATATTTGGGATACTCGAAGATTACATCCGAAATAGGATCTTTCACAATCAAAATCAACGATAAGCCACCAGATGAAATCTAAGATTAATAAATGTGCATGGAAACAAGACATTTATTAATAACCTTGTTTCAGAAGACAATTAAAAGACAATAGTAGATAATCTGTAACTCTGATATTAATCGGATATTGGTTCCACTAACGGAACCTACTATTAACTTCTTATTATTTATTATTTACGAGCTAACGTAGGTTGAAAGTATATCGGGAGGTATAATAATTTAAAGGAAATGTAAATGAAATGATTAATAACCTAAATGAGGTATTAGCTAAAAAAAAACTATATATATATACATATAGGTATTTTAATTATTAAAGTGTTTATTTAATCTTTATCTAAAATCCGAAAAAAAAATTTAAGATTTTTTTTTTATATCTTATCACGAACCGATTTCAATGTTAACACATAATATCGAAATAGATATAAGGTAAAATTAAATCTGAATGAAACGTAACACTTTATAAACGATCTAGCTACAAATCGAGAAGTAAGTAACTATAAGATACTGACAAATGGAAACAAGATTATCCAAGAAGTTTCCAGCCCCTGGGTATTTTCACTTCCTCTCTCCTCCCAAGGAACTGCAAATAATGTGGCAACGGTCCGATAATGTTCCACCTCCGATTTGTTTTGTATTTTATCGATGCCTTGTTTATTTTTTATGCATTAACCAATTATTCCAGTAATTCTTTCTTTTTTTTTTCTTTTTTTAAGTAAAAGTACATTTTCCTTTTGTTTAAGAAATAGATACTTAGTGAAAAAAAACTCTAATGAAGATGTTACAGACAATATTATACGATTTATTTTTATTTATATTTATAATAATTACTTAATATTATTTTAACATATATATAAATCTTAGAACATATATCATTAATTTTGCAGAGCCCTAGAATACTGCTTGAACATGGAGAATATGAACCTTTCAGCCATTCGAACGATAAGAGTTCTGAGGCCTCTTCGAGCAATCAACAGAATCCCAAGTAAGTCACATAATTGTTTTGTTTTTTTCTCTTTTTTCTTACGGAAACATTGTTGATTTGGGAAGATATATATATATATATATATATATATATATATATATATATATATAGAGAGAGAGAGAGAGAGAGAGAGAGAGAGAGAGAGAGAGAGAATTGCTATAAAATATTTTAAAATTTCAATATATGCAGTTGTAACGTTATGCTCCGCCTACTATATATATCATAAGATATACAGCTCTCATACAGGGTTACTGTAAAAGGGAAGGAAAGAAAAAGAAAAAAAAATATCGTAAGATGTATTTTTACTTTCACTTACCTATATATGAAATATATAGTAAGTGGAAGTATTGCGATCGTGAAATAATTCGACTTCCGGTTTTCAACGGAAATACACGTTTTGGGGTCCCCTGAGTCGAAATGACCAAGTTCCGCGAAACGGTCTGTGTGTGTGTGTGTGTGTGTGTGTGTATGTGAACAGACTAGCTCAAAAACTATAAACCGTGGGAACCTGAAATTGGGTATTTAGTGTATGTATATGCCCGCAACGTAACAGCAAAAATTGTATCAAAATTCTTCAAAGGGAAGGGGTACTTTACTTAATAACTTTTTACGTTTTTTTCGATTTTCTCAAAAACGGCTCAAACGATTTCGATTAAACTGAGTATTTAATATAATAATATGCCCGAGATATGTCTGTAAAAATTTCATCAAAATTGATCAACCGCGGGGGGCACTTTACTTAATAAATTTTGTATCATTTTTACGTGCTTTTTTTATTTACTCAAAAACGGCTTTCACGATTGTGACCAAACTGGGTATTTGATGTATGTATATGCCAAATATGTGATAGCTAACATTTCATCAAAATTGATCAACCGAAGGGGGGACTTTACTTAATAAATTTTGTATCATTTTCACGGGGTTTTTTATTTACTCAAAAACGGCTTTAACGATTAATAAAAATAAGATATGAATGTAGAAAAATGTGTGACTTTGGAAAATGATATTTAACAAAACACTTCAATTTCTTATCTAAGTAAGTTGGTAAGTGAAAGTTGTGTGTTGCGCGCACGCACCAGATTTTATTAATTTGTATTGAAATTTAGTTCAAATGAAGGAAAAAGAGCACCTCACCAGCAGTACAGGAAAATCGTGCGGGCTAAACATATCTTTATTGCCTTCATTTATATTAGAAATCACACATCGTTGTTGGATCTTGCATTACTAAAGTTATTACCCAGCATTAACTTTTTACTCTAATCCTTTTAAGATTTTAGATATTTCATTACTATCAGAGATTTTCTTATACCTATTGGGAAAAATCAAAATATCATAGTTTTTTATGGTTAGATTTGTGGTCTCATTATGATTTGGCCATCATTATTTTATTAAATTTTCAATATATAAAACATATTTGATATTATTTTATTATACTATATAAGTAATATTATACTCATTAATTAATAATGTGTATAAAAAAAGTAACATATTTTGTTTTAAATCATTATTATATGAAGTATGTTGGTTTTTTATTAGTTATTCATTTCTTATTAATATTTATTTTCTAGCTATCAAATAAAAAATAATTAATAATTATAATGCAAAAATATATAAATTTAATCTCCCTGTAAAACCCTAAAATAATGGCAGGGTAGAACATAAAATTCATAATCTTTAGTAATTTATGCCAGAGGCGAGACGAGATATGCTAATTTCCCTTTTCTTGAATGTCGTCTGGAGATTTAAGATCAATGAATTATGGTAATTCCATGATGGAACTCCGCATACGGCTTAACCTTATGTTTATGAGCAGCCAAAAATCGTCTAAACTCAATAATATTATCTCTCAATCTCTAATCATCCATGTCATTACTGTATCCATGTAAAAAACTGCCACAACTGACTGAATTAAATTTGTTTCAACATTAAATTGATTAGTTCTGTCACATTTTATAAGTTAAAAGCATTTCTAGATATTTAACTAATGAAATTCCTATACGGAAGTTAAAATGCTAGTTTTGACAGCTTGTTTCAACTTCCTATTTACCTTTATTTGTTCTTATGGAGATCGAGGGCAGTATCTTTATTGAATCCATAAACATAGACAAGTGCCTATATTGAAGTATCTTTTTCAATTATAATTATGGGTCGTAAAGCTTGCCAGCTGCTTGCCAATTAACAATTAATTCAGCCAGAGGTTACCAGGGCTTTTCCTGAGTTCTATCTTTTTCTATCCCTTTGTTCCTTTGACAAACTGCGCAATTGTTATAAAATGCATGGTGTTCTCCCCTAAATAGCATGGTGTATACATTTAGGGAGATTAAAACAATTATCATATTTCTGTGAATTTTCTCCACATTTACCACAATAATAATTTTCATACTTTTACTGGTGTGTCCACCCGGGCCTGTTTAATCAAACAGATTTACATCTATTATCTCATTTGTTTTATTATACGAAAAGACAGCTTAAAAAATCATGCTCATCGTTTCAATGTCAATAAATTCACAAATTTTCCTAGAAATAAAGTATACATTCCAAAATCCTAGCTACTAATGACAGGGATACCATAATTCTGATGTCTGAATTTTAAATGAACTAGCCTTGATTACGGGTTGGAATAAAGAAAAAGAAATGACGCTTCCTTTAGCTCGGAGCGGGTCCTCTTTTAATGAACCAGCTGATCATTAGGGAAATTACGACCGAAATAAACTTTTCAGAACTTTTAAAAATAATTAATTTAACAAAAATAATCTTAGAGGCTAAGAAAAATAACCATTAAATAAATATTCTAAAGAATGATCCAAATTACTACTGTTTAAAAATCCAAAATGATTGTCTGTTATAGAACTGTACACATTTTGTAAGTACACAGAAAATGCAATGTTAATACCCTATCATTCCCATTTGGTACAGTGTTTTGTTTTAAAAACCGTAAAGCTTTGCAAATCCCTCTGAAGTTTTACAAACGTGAAAAAACGGCAAGGATTGTAAGAGGGCCATTCCACGTCAAGGACGAAGTTCAATATTAAACCCTCCCCCAGATTTTGATAAAAAAAAATTTATATTAATTACACATAAAATTTAGTAAGAAAGCCAAATTTTCCACAATTCCAAAAGGGACTTTTGGAATTATAGTCATTTGAACTTTTATGAAAGTTTAAATTGAAGTTCCGGTGAAGACGACTTCAAAACCAACTTTTACGTGTAAAGACATTCCTCTGTAGAATGGGTATTAATTGAACGAGTGCTCTCAAAGTTATCAGATTTTATTAATTTATTTTAAATTTCATACGGAATCAGACGAAGCCATAAATATTTAGATAATTTTCCTTCACGGAAATAATTCTTAAACATAAAAACATCTATCTTTTTCAAGTAGTAAGTAACCTACCTGACTTTGTTTTAGATATCTGCAATAGTTTATAAAATGCCTAAAACCGTAGATATTAAAAGAAGTAAGAACCGATATTGAAAGACAAATACCTGATTGAGATTTGAAAATAAATGAAAGATAACAATTTAAATCCAGATAAAAATATTTTTAATATACTTATTTAACATTATTTGATTTACTCAGAATGGGAAAAATTCCATTTGGAAACTTTTTTTTTTTCAAGGACCATTCTACAATTATGGGTGATTATATCGCCTCAGAAGTCACTCAATAAAGATTAGTTTTAACAACTTTAAATAATGAGACAAAGTTGGTCGGTACAAGTTGAAGTTTAGTTGTGGAGTTGGTCGGAGATGGGATGAGACCTTGTTGAGCATGATGCAATCTCCTGGCTCCGACCTCAGTCATACTTCAATTTGTTCGAGACAATTACAAGAAGCTAAGGCGGGCGAATTACATACACAATTATTCAGGTTACTTACACGACACGGATGCACAAATCTAATTATTCTCTGTAAGAGAGAAAGTAATATAAACTCTTTAATGAATACAAGCGTAGCATTGTTGGACTTTCTTAGTAGGTATTGAATCATAGATTAGTTAGATTCGTGAACTTTTCTGAAGCCGGCCATACAGGTTAAGTCTGGCCTGTCAGTTAGGAGTGAAATATCCATAGCATGCCTACTGGCAAACCTGTATAGCTAACATTACACTATAGTATACTTTTTTTTAAAGAGGTTCGAGCGATTTCATATTAAATAAATAATTAGTATTATCAAGGGTCGGAAAACTAGAAAAATATCAGATTTCCATTGTTGCGCGTTGGATTTAAATTACTATTTATTATTACTCTAAATGTCATAATTTCTTTATTGAAAATAATGTGATTATTTAGCATAATCGATTCAAAAAACCATTCACTCGATTACTTTTAATTTATTATTTTTACTATTCCTCAGAATATTATTATGTATTTTATATGTACCGGCATCAACAGGTAGAATATCCGAAAGATAATAATGATATGCCACTGATTGTTGCTAATGTAAAATGACTGCTATCAATAAAAGGTACGGAAGATGTAACAGATGAGGATTCAGAGGAAGATGTAGTGACAGTTGTCAATGTATCATCAAGCCATATGTACGCATCAGGTGTTTCAGTATGTGCAGCTAGTTCTTAAGAAAGCTAGCCCTCACCTTCAATAGAAATAAATGACAAAGAAAATAACATGAATTGGATCCAATGTTATAGAAATCCCTTTTTTACAAAGAAAACGAAAAACGCACATAGAAATCTGATATATTCCAAGATTTTAAATGATTATGGCCGCATATGATTGTAGAAATCTGAAGAAGATACTGCCCAGCAGCTCATCATCCCGTTCTTGTAACAGGAAACAAACTCCTTTTCAATCGCCTGAGGCGATATAATATCAGGCATGTCATTAATAAGTCTGTTTTTAAGTTCTCCCAAATTCTCATATCATTTTTATCTTTTATGATGACGTGTTAAATATGATGGCATGAAGAATACACTAATCAATATTTTCATAAAATAATTTTTCCGTTTTATTGAATATATTACTCATTGTAATGAATGGAATCTGTTATTATAATTAGCAGAAAATTAGCAACCGGAAGGTATAATTTTGTAAAACATTCACTGAAATAATTTTTTGTAAAGTACAGCTGAAGAAATTGCGAAGGAAAGAAGCTAAGCTAAACGTGGAATGTATAATGAGAAAAAAGATAGGTTCCCTAATTGAAAGGAGTTGAGTAAATTGTGTGGAAGGGAGAGGATTTGTCAGTCACTCTCTAATCCTCGGTGCTTCTTCATCAGCGGTCGTAAAGTAAAGGTAAAGAAAAAAAACTCTCCGAATTTCCGACTTTACTATTTTTTTTTTTGGATCCATTTAGATTGTTTTCTGAACATTCCCCATACAAAGAATCAGCCTTGGCCATAATTATCATGTATACAATTTTAACATCTAAAATTAATTCCATTATTTTTTAGATTATAACATTCAAACAACAATCCAGCGAAGTTATTCTTTGCACTACATAAAACCAACCTCAAAAGACCTCAGACGTTGTGTGCCCATAAAATAATAAAACCTTACCTAAATATATAAAACCTTACCTAAATATATAAAACCAGAATTACACAACATTTTTTTTTAACTAGTAAATACTTTTACTATACTATACGCCTGTGGCAACTGACAATTAGCAAATGCTATGCTAATCCATATAACATTCGACATTTTAACATATTATTTTAATTTTTTTTTTTATAGCTTAATAGTATTATTTGCACTTGTCGCAACTAAGTGATAATCAGCAAAAGAGATATAAACTGCTTATTTATTCATTTATGAGGCATGAGTCAAGATTTTGAAATGAGGGCCCCAAGTTATCCTTCTGTCAAATATCTTATACGTTTCTGTAAAATTTTAATATTCGAAGTATATATAATGTCTTGGTTATTAATTTTCAACTTAAGTAGGATTTATTCTGTAGATATATAAAATTACAAGCATCGCTGCAGAGAAAAAATGTTTTTGTTGCTCTTTGTTTGGATTGAATGATTTTTTTTTTCCTTTAATTCATATTTTTATTTCACATGTTGCAGTTAAGAATCAATCAGCAAATTGCTGGAGTTTTATGTCAAATCTGGCATTTTCAAGGAAGATAGTGGCCAGCAGCACAGATTTCTCTCATTCACCTCCTTTTCATTTCAATCGCTTCCTAAAAGGCATGTCAGTTTTGGCTATGTCGTTAGTCTGTTATTATTAGTCTGTTGTTATGTCCGTCAAATTCAACATGAAAGCTGTAATAGAGTTCATATTTGTTGGTCGATCATTAGTTGGCGTACGTAAGTCGGTAGGTTAAGTTTTATTACTAACGTAACAAGGTGCGCCCGTTATTAGTTTTAAAAGTTTATTGTTTTTGTGTCCATCATTTTGCGATTTGTGAGGCCATGCCCTTATAGGTTTCAGGAAATATGTTTATGTATTTTGTTTCTGTCTGATTTATAGTTATGATGATATATATAAAAAAAAAAAGGAGTAGTTAGTCATTTGTTTAGCATCTGTCTCTTCACTTCGATGTGAGGGCACTGATTTATCCTCCTGTCAACTATTAGCCCAAGGTTTCATACTTCGCCTATTTGAGGAATTTGGTGGTAGCCGAAATACACTAGTGGGCATGTATCTCGTCGGAGTCTGAATGTTATACATTGTGATTTGTCATAGTTTCATTACAATTTTTAATATTAATTTTATTTTTACTAATGGATTAAGTGATTTTTTTTTTTTAATTTGATGAAGAAAAATTAGGATCCTGGTGTTTTTTTAACATTGTGGCATTGTTTGCTTATGTTGAATTTAATGTTTCGGGGTTTGTAGGAATGTCAGGTGTGTATATAAATAAATTATTTATTTAGATATATTTATATAATGTAGAGCAATTAAATAAATATCACATACAATCTAATTATAGAATTCTATTATAATCTAATAATAGAGTATTCAAGAATAATAAATTCACTTTAATTAAGAAATGGATTAGGTAGTGCAATATTTATCATATTAAATTATTATAAAATCGTACTAAACTACCTTGTAAAGATTTGGATACCACATTTTTTTTTTCTTTTTCTTGATTTTGATTGCATCTGGTGTCGTCTAGGTTATATTGTCAAAATGATGATTCTTATACTGCTGGGGGAGGAGTGCAATCCGTTCCGGAAATACGGTGGAAGAATAGGAATAGGAATGATGTCGCCTGCCTTAATTTTGAATAATGATAATCAAAAGCAACAAAAAGAATGGAGCATATGAAATGCAGGCTGCTTTTTCGCTTATGTTTGACATGAGTGCAAATCCTAAACAGATAAGAGTGCAAATACTAAATAAAAGCGCCGACGTGGCAGACTATTGACGGCAGGCGCTGTGAATTGAAGCGGCTGTTCCCAAGAGGTCAGCTGCTGCGAAGAGAAGGGGAAGGGAAATAAGTGTCGAGGCCTTTGAAGTTACAAGTGCCGCCCCCTCAATCCTTGCTCTTTGTCCCTAGCCCCTGTTCGCGCCGTATCTTCTATTTTCATCTTCTTCTTTCATTCATGAGTTGTTATAGACTTTTTTTTATATCTGTTTCTACATGGTGCTTGAAGATTTTTTTTAAATATAATTATCATTAAACATTCCGAAGGCTGCAAGTCCAAGAATCCCTAAATCACTAGGAATCACACTTTCAAGGAAAAATGTGGTGTTGGGTGGCAACCTTCCCGATGTCTGATATGTCACTATAACGATAAGCTTTACAGACATTCAGAGTATTACTAGTAATAACTAGTTTGCCGAGTGCAGATGGGTGTACGAGGTAAAATTATTTCAATTTCCATAGCATAAACTTGATACTTAATCAAAAAATCTATTATTCATTTTTCTTTAACTACATTATGTTTCTCTATTTTCGCTCATTATTGGCATGATTTTTTTGTTCAATGTACTATTTTCTCATCCATAGCTACTATTGATTACTCCAGATAATTGATTAATATGCAAATCAGATCGATTTCTGGAGGTGGTGGTAAACGGCGAAGTATTTGATTAGAAGTGAGAAAGTTGCTAGACATAGATATAACTATGAATATTTGCTACATCTTAAGTAATAAATCATATCTCCTTCCACACTATTAAACCCGGTAAGTACCTACATCTTTATTAAAGGTGTTTTAAACATTTTCTGAGCAACTAAATAAACCACTCGTACAGTGGCGGTCCCGGGTGGGGGGATATGGGGGATCAATCCCCCCCCCCCCGAAATTTCGTCGAAAAAAAAATTAGTGGGATGAATTAAAAAATTAATTAAGTATCTAACTTTTACGAGTTTTCTAGGGTATTGTAGTTTAATTTTGACTAGAATTTTTTATACAGAATTTTGTATATGAACTTAATGTGTAAGCATAAGCAAATAAAGTGTGCTATCTTTGCGCTGTTTTTTTTTTCCTACCAGCCAATCCCCCCCCCCCCCGAATTTTTATTCTGGAACCGCGCCTGCACTCGTAATCAGAAATAGAAACCAAAAACGTTGCCGCATATCTCTACTGCGATATCTAATTTTTAGTAATTTAAGTGAAAACAACTGAAAAAAACAGTTCTTCCTTACGTATTACTGAACCCAAAAACTCCATAGGCTTTAGAGGTTCGAGTTGTTTGTTTTTTCTGGTTATTTATAGCTCTCGCGTTAATCATTAATCTTATAATGAAAATTATTTTTTTATTTATTAAAAAATCCAAAAATGTGTCTTGTGTGATTTGCAATCTGCATCCTACTGGATGAATTGCTAAATTTATACTAAGTTAGCATATCTCTCGGCCACCGCCTTAAAAGTCGTCGGAGTGGAATGTATGGGTTTATGTTTGATGTTAGTGTCTGTGCTAAGGGGTTCGTGTTAAAAGTTAGTCTTTGGTGGAAGTTCTTGTAGTATTGTGTGGATGTATCGATAACTATTGGGATATTCAGGTCCTTGTACAGTAAGTCATTTGTCACATAGTATGGTGCGTCTGCTATTTTCCTCAATACCTGGGACTGGAATGACTGAATTCTTTGGATGCTTGAGGGGGGGGGGGGGATGAAAATAACAAACAACAAACATCATTATTTTCAATCTTCTAGAAAATATGTTTAAATCTGTACATTTTCAACAGAATTTCAAGCAGCCGGTTTGAGCAGAGTTGCCTCCTGTAAGATGAAATATATTTTTAAAAAGAAGCAGACCAAGATATTCGTCTGTTCTCGTGGAAAGACACAAATAAACGATTCATATGAGAACACTCGTGTTAGAGAATATTCATATTTGAAAGTTTAATATGTTGTTTTTGTATTGGATTAAATATCAACAATGGTAAGAAAACATTTTTTGAATATGTAAGATAATATATTTAAACATAAATATTTCCATTTTGATGCTACGATTCATACTTGACAGAAATAACTGAATGTTTAAGGTATGAGGATCCTGGTGATGCTGCTGTTGGACACACTCCCCATGCTCGGCAATGTCCTCCTCCTCTGCTTCTTCGTCTTCTTCATCTTCGGCATCGTCGGTGTCCAGCTGTGGGAAGGGATTCTGCGCCAGCGCTGCTTCCTCAAGCCGATCCCCAACGTAACTTACCCCAAGTAAGTAGGTTATGCATGGTCTCTCGATGTAACCTGGACTTTTTACCCCCGAAGGAAACCCCTTAATCCATTATAAGTTCCTTTATACCCACAGATATAAAGATGAAATAGGTAGTTTAATTTTATTTAATTAATTCTGATAAACGAAACTAATGGGCGTGTTTATTCCTGAAACTAGGGATTATGAAACAAAGGAAAATACGTAATTCTGAAATGGTCAATATAAAAATTAGTTTCTCTTAAGCATGTGAGATATTTTTTATGTTCAATGGTCTTAATTTGTTACTAATGAAAACTTAATAAGCATTTTTGGAGGATATAAGAAAGAGATTGTCACCTTCAAACAGATGAGCAGAACAGATACTCACTGGTCATATTTCAGATAAGAGTGACTCGTATCATTCACCATTCGCTTAAAGAATGTGACTGATAAAAATACTCTTGCCCCTTGAAATTTAAACATTAGAGCCACTGAGAAGTGTTCAGAGAATTCTTTTAAAAAATTCATGTGGTCAATACTTTAATAAACAAATTTGGCTACAGCAAGATATCTTTTCTACAGTCGATTTGATCATCCTAAACACATCCGGCCTTGCTAAAGTGTGTAAGGTTAAATAAAAGAATAATGAAAAATGGAAGTAGAGCGTAGCACGGTCAAATCACTTCCTCTAAATAAGAAGCTGTACAGAGTACGGAACTCAAGAACCTTCTTGCAGTTGAACAGGATATATTATATTAAAATTGTAGCTAATTTGCAAGCATTTTTCATAATAATTCATAAATAACGGGAAGTTAGTATGTAAATTACTAAGGCTAGAACCGGTTGTCATGGAGAAAAATAAAGACTAATATTGATCCTCTGCCTTATATTTGATAAAAACATTTGAATTACGTTTGAAAAAAGTGTCATTTAGGATCCAACCTAAGCAGAAGTTTTAATCCAGTTACTCGATCATACGTGTTTATTTACCTGTAAAATTATTCTTGATCAGCTCTGGGGCTTAAACCGATAAAGTCATTAATATGAATTCGAAAAGGGTGAGCCAATTAACTTTGCCAATTAAGCACACTTTTAGACGAGTATCTGATCTGCAAGTCCAATCTTCATCTGATTTGCCCAATATTTCTTATTTAATCTGCTGACAACTTCTTTATATTTATATTAACTTTATATAAACTACTTTACATTTATACATCTAATACGTTTCTTACAAGACTATTGAACATAAAAAATTAAACATGTGTTTCATAGAATTCGTCAAAAATTACCCATAGGCGTTGGCAATTTTGATATTGACACTCTTTATCCTCAAAATAGCTTGTCCATTGAATCCTAAACTCTGCAGAGGTACCAAACGGAAGAGTAACTATTGAATAATAAATGTTTAGGTCTTATAATCGCTTCATACGATGATAATTTTTACTTATTACATCATTAATTAGGGATTGATTTATTTAAAAACTCCAACTTTAAATTAAATAAAAAGAAAAATAGGAAAAAGTATCATGAAACCGCTATAAATCAAGAGGGAAGAATATATAATAAGTGAAACCGTAGAAAGGAAATCCCTAGGGAAGTTAGGGACACAGATATATCCCTATTGGTCCCCAGGGAGGCCCAAGGGGGAAATTATTTTTCCCTCCACCCTCCCTCCCGCCCAGCAACTGAGAATAAGTTTATTTTTATACTTTGGGTCCATATTGAAATTTATTAGTCAATATATTGATTTTTATTATTACACTAATGTTGATTTCTTTAAAATTTACATAGTGACTGGTTTACGAATTATGGTCTTAAAAAATATTTATTACTTTGATTAATAAAACAAAAAACATTACCGATTTTTTTATTATTTTCTTTTGAGATAAGTTGACGTTCGGGTTATGATTAACCTTTTTTTTATTTAATTAATTACACTGTCAATTCTCGTGCCAGTTTTTTTTAGTAGAACATATAATCATGAAAACTTAAAATCTTCATATATCAATTACATTTTTCTTTTTTTTTTTTTTTTTTTTTTTTTTTTTAACTAGGACTAAACAGTTATTGACATAATTCGTCTATAAATTTTCATATTTAGAAGAAAATGTACTGTATGAAATATTGTTATCATTATTATTTTACGGTCTGTTAATGCAATTACAAATTAAATAATTCCCCCCCCCTTTTTTTTTTATTATTTTTATTTATAGGCATCTCGTTTTCTAGCATCATTTTGTCCTTAAATCTTATTTTTTATTAAACTTTTCTTTTCATTTAATTTTCTGTTTCTAATTCTCTTTGCACAATTCTAAATTTCAAGTTACACCATATTTAAACTATGCTGTAATTTAAGCTTTGAAATGAAAGTGCTGTTGCATTTATGATTTTGATGTTTTTATATTGATATTTGTTGTTTAGTTCTTTTTCGATTTTTTTTTTATTAATGTTTTTTTTTTTGTAGAATTGTTCGCTAATCATTCAATCTTGCCAATGGGACCTCGTTTATCCTACTCACCTCTAAAGTTAGATCCATGTTCATTAAGTTTACCTCGATTGTATAAATTAGTTATTCTTAAAGTTTATATTCAAATGATGGGAGATTCAAATCTAATGTCGTCAACTTATTACAAAAGAAAATTCTGAAAGGGATTCAAGTTTGTTTTTTGTAGGTTAATAGAATATAATTGATATATTCAGATGATTTTTTCCTTGTAAAAATCTAAAGGCTTCTACTTCAAAAAAAAAATAAAAAAATTATATTGTGTATCTAGAATTTAAATTTAAATTGATATATATCTATTATAAAATTAATTTATATATTAATTTGTTTTCTTTAAATCATTAATAAATACGATTTTCAATTTCAAGTCAAAACTGTAGAATTGATGTTTAAAAATGTTTGTCTGTTCCTGAGATTCAAGAAGTGGGGTAACGCTTGAATCTTCAGTAAATTTTCAAAGCTCTTGATGTGTTTCAGGGACCTTAAAGATGAGTTCGTTATCCGGGTCCGAACCACAGAGTAAGCCTCGAAAATGATTCTGGGTGTTCTTATAATCGATCGAGTTAGCTGGAAGAAAACAAAATAGATCCACTATTATGTAGTTAAAAAATGTGAATGCGTGATCCTTGACCAAGTTATTCAAGTGAGTTTAAAAATTCAAACTCAAAAATAAAGGGGTTTTTCTTAGGTTTTTGTTTTTCTTATTAAATCGGAAATCGCAGTTAGTTGGTATCAAATAAATTCATAGTTCCGGTATTGGCGAAATAAAAGAAGATTGTTTAACGATTTATACAAGTGGTAGAAACAAATCGAAATTGAAAAAATACTGGATAATTATATTTTAACTAGTCAATGACTAGTAGATAATAATTATAGAAAAATAATAGTAATGACTTTTTAACGATTTCAAGTCCAAGTACTAGCTCAGTATGATCAAAGGCTCTTTCCGGTTAAGAGATAAGCCATTATCTTTCTTTGGCTAACTTAACCAGACAAAGCCTTTGCTTGGAGTTAAAAGAACATGTTCCTAGTCATGAGATATGGAAGCTTTTCTGTAGTTTAAGCTTGCTGTAGAAAGGGTGTGATGCTGGGAGTAAAATAGCGTTCCTTGTTTTAACGACTTATTGAATCGAATTTCGATTTTCTTGCTCTGAATACAACAACCCTTTTTTGTTTCTCACGTATGCCAGAAAATATGAGGTACTGGGTAAAGGAAAAAAAAAAAAAACTTTTTGAGTTAGCTTGCTATAACGGAGGGATACAATGATCCTGACAGAAAAATGGAACACCATCCTCAAGGCTTTGTGTCATTGCTCTACTATACTGAAGATTTTGACCAATTTTTCAGGGTTTTAGAGTGGGTAAAAACAGATAGGTCCAAATCTAAACATATGAAGTTTCTTCAAATATCGATAAACTTCTGCAATTTACTCAAATTTCGGTTGGTTAATGTATTGCAACTTCATCAGGGTGTTCGAGGAAAAATGTGTCTTGATCACGCATTCGCTATTAATCTAATGAACATTTCTGTTGCTCAACATTTTCAACTATTCTTTACAATAATTTAATGATTATATTCAATTTTTACAAAAAAATTCCTCTAACTGGTCGATTTGCGTGTTGTGTCAAAGTAGTCCTTCAGTCCAACACTCGTATTGTGGCTATCACTTCTTTCTCTATATAGTTACCTTTTTGAAGTCTTTATACTTAAATATTTGGTTTTTAAAATCAATCTCTTCTTTAACTTTCATGAAAGAAAAATAAAGTGATATCTTTTACTATTAGATTAAAATCCTTTTCTTCTTAAGACTATCAACTATCTTTATTAACGTCCAAAAGTTAATTTAGAAATATTTTGAAAATAAAAAATCCTACAATTTAAAAAAGAAACAGGTTTTCAATTTCTCTTTTTTTAAACTTTTGGACATTTTCAACAGTAAGGTTGTTGACCTGGAGAGCCAAAGATGTGGAAAGCAAGTCACAGCCTTATTTACTTCACCTATTTTTCTCGCCTTCCAGCATTCAGACTGAGGTTTGCAAATTAGTTACTGCCATGCAATCTTTATCCTAAAGGGTATGAAGCATTTGGTGCATCATGAAGAGCAGAATTTTTGAGTTGATGGATATAATAATGCATTTTGCTGAAATATTTAACAGGTTTTAATGAACTTTCCTAAGGGGTTCTAAAGAATGTGTTCGAAAGTTGTTGTATTTTGTGTTTGCAGTGGATGAATTCAATAGATTGTTGTTTAAACGTTGTAAAAGGTGTCCTTAACCCTCATATTTAGTAGAGAGTGCGTGTGTAATATTGTTATTTGAATGATTTTTATTTTTAAAATGAATGCTATGATATTTTATATTGCACTTTATTATACATTAATTATTATAGAAATAAGATTTGGAAGAACTTCTTCAAGAAGGTTATTTGTTACTTATATTATAAATAAAGAAAAGAATTAAAATTGACATAATCACTAAATATATTTATTTGTTCGTAGAAGCCCGCTTGACAATATTTTCAATTCAAATCCAAAAAATAAATTTTCTCATGGTTGGGCATTTTTAACAATTAAGCTATCAAACCAACTTATTCTATAATTCATCAAACTATATTATTAGTTTTTGCAATAATTTCGCGCAACTTACCGTATACATTGCCAAAGCACTAGAGCAAAAACAATACGCCAGTGGTGTATTTCTGGATGTCGCTTAAGTATTTTAAATAAAATGATGAAGTCTGGCTCCAGGGACTTCTCTTTAAACCCGAAACCATTCTACCTAACACATACTTATATTATAACCCTACCTCTTCAAAAAATTTGACTCAAACTGGCAGAGCTCTGAGATCCCATAAGTAAATCAACAGGAGTTCAATGCT
The DNA here is from genome assembly GCA_911387785.2 of Aelia acuminata. Taxonomy (NCBI): domain Eukaryota; kingdom Metazoa; phylum Arthropoda; class Insecta; order Hemiptera; family Pentatomidae; genus Aelia; species Aelia acuminata. The sequence continues at coordinate 163,287,277 of OU426978.1, read as the reverse complement.
TGCAAGGGTCAATACTTGCTCCCTTACTGTACATAATATGTACACAAGGCATACCTATAAACGCCAAGACTTTGACTGCTACGCAACAATACAAAAATTTTAACGCCATACTCGCTTCATTAAATTTACAATTACTATTGGAACCTACAATTGCAAGACGAATTAAATCATGAAAAATCTCAGCACATAACGTTCACACAGAGAAACGAGACCAGCAGTTTTTATAGGCGACCACCGAACTCCTAATAAACCGTGCTTAGCAAAGAACGAGACCGTGGACTAATATTTGACAGAAAGATGACACATCGAAGCGAAAAGTCAAATTCTAAAAAAAAACTGAAAATACTGTGCTTGTTTTTGTTTTTTTAAATCGTCAAAGTTGAAAGATACTACGTGATACGTGAAAGATACTAAACATATACATACCTACTAAGACCTACATGAATATACGCCTCATAGATCGCAAAAAAGACACTTACGAAAACTATAAGCTTTAATATCCATGGCTTGGCACATTAGTAATAAACTCTTCATACCGACTTACTAACTATCCACTAAAAGAATCATACACATACATATAACCCCCCCTGGGGGGGTTATATGTATGTATATGAGTTCATTTAAATAAACTATAATAAAAGATTTCTTTTTGAAAAAATAGTTTCATAATTTCTGTTATTATGCATTATTATTATTAAGTATTTATTAGGTATTTAAGCATATATGTAGTTTTTATTTGAAAATAACCTACTTTTTCAGTTGGTATTGGTATGGTTCCGATTAACCGAGGTAAGCTTGGTCCCCCCTGAATTTTGATAATCATATTGGTTCGTAAAAGCGTTGTTGTTGGTTCGTAGTATCTTAACATATTGAAGAACTTTCGATTATGATCTCACGATTCACCCGAACTTTTCTTTTGTTCCGAACAAATTTGAATTTAATTCATTCTCTATTCCTGACAATCCTTCTTATTATATTTTTAAATTTATTACTATTGCAATTACTTGTTGTATTTATTTTTAGTTAAGGAGTAAATAAAATAAAATTTCTCTGCAAATTAATATATCTGTAAAATTATGGATATATTGAATAGGTCTTGTCATTGCATTTTTTTTTTTTTTTTTCATTCGGAATTATTGAAATATACCATCGGTAATGTCTTAGTCCTGTTACCAATGGCTGAGCGGGGATCTACTCTAAATTTAAAACACTTATGTATACGAACTTATTTATAAGAAACAAATAACCTAAATTATTATTTGATTAATTTTATCAGAAGAGCAAAATTAGGCCATGGTCGGAATTCTAACACGAGCCAGTTGGTTGGAGCACTGCAACGGGATGAAGAGGCCCTGGATTTGAATTTCAGCCATGGCTAATCGTTTTTCTTTAGGCTAAGTGGTTATATGACAAGGAACAAATTTATACATTTTCATTTCCAAAATTTTAGCTGTTCATAAATTAGTTACATGCAAATAGCTCATTAATTATTGTTATCTTTCTAAAATATAAGTGCAATAGATTCAGATGTTATGAAATTTCAAAAATTACTTTTTATGTTTTAAATTCCTAAATTCCTTTGGTATCCAAGAAAAACAAGTTGAATGATTTAACATTTCTCGTACTTTTAAAGAAATAAAGAAAGAAAGGAAATAAAGAAAGATAGTAAAGATATTATTTTCAAACGTTTTATGCTCTTCTAAAGCTTTTACTGGTTTTATGACGACAAAACGAGACGACATGCACTAACCTATATCCTAGTCCTAAAATAAACCTTACTTCCCCATCATTTAAAGAATTTAGTGTTTTTTGCTCGATTTATCTGTTATTCTCCTGTAAGAGGTATTAAATCTAAAAAATAATATTTGAGATGTTATAAAGTAAATCGGATTTACTTCAATAGGTTTTATTTAAAAAGTGATAACTTGAAAAAAAACAAAAGAAGAAGAAGGTGTGAGTAATATAAATTCGTAATAACTATTATTAATATTCTATAGCTTTGTTAAATACTAGCATTATCGGTTGTCGTATTCCTTAGGCAACTTCCACAAGGCAGACATCAATAGAATGCTGATAAGGAGCTGGATGAGTGAGCTCTTTGAAGGACTCCAAGTGATAATTACAAGCTGTCCCTGGGCTATTAGGTCTACGGATTGAAGCCATAGTGGTTCTGATGGGTAGTAGTACGATAGTAATAATAATTATAACCATAGAGGTTGCCATCGAAAGCCTACCGATAATTAATAGACTATCGAAAAAACTTTTTAGTGCCAAGTTCCCTAGACACTAGGGATGCGACATCGAAGGCAAAACATCGACGTCAAAAATTTTTTTGATGATATTTTTTAATATATATGTATACATTTTTTAAACATTAACTTATTTAAACGTATTTAAAGCGATGTCTAAGTGTAAAACATGTTGTTTTTTATATTCAATGTATAAAAACATCTATGTTTTCAACATTGACGGTTTTTCATATTCATTTATTAAAGATTAACCTGTTAGGACCCAGGCATATTCATACATCGTCGTCGGTTCCCTAGTATTTACAGAGAACCGTCTTCCTGTTGAATATTTTAAAAAATATTGCTAGTAGCTTCATTAAATAAGTAATTCTTCTTCTTCTTCTTCCTCGTTCTTCCCATCAAATGGTCACTTCCTTTGGTAATAAGTGAAGAAAGTCGGCAGTCCTCCTGAGGTCCTCCAGGGTCCCGTAGAGCTTTGCTTCCATCGATCTCGGTTCTGGCCAAATCCTCCTCCTAGCCTCATCGAAAAGGACACAGTCTTGAAGCACATGCTCAGCTGTTTGTTCACCCCCACCACAGGTACACATAGGACTATTACCTATTTTAAACTTCTTGTAGAGATGAGCATTCAGTCTGTTGTGGTTAGTCCTAAGTCTGAATACCATAACTTGTTCATTTCTATTTAGTTTGTGGTAGGGGTCCTGGGGGTTGTTTTTAGGATGCCTGGTGTTCCATCTTTGTCTTATCAGGGCTCTGTTTATTGTTTTTACCTCGTCCAATGAGAGACAAGCATCTATTTGCTGTTTAAGTGTTCCAGCCTTTGCCAATTCATCCGCTCTTTCATTACCCCTGATACCACAGTGTGCGGGAATCCATTGCAGAACCAATTTATTGCTGATTTGGTTGAGCTTCTCTAGCTCAGATGCCAATTCAAATGATATCATTGTTTTCATAATTTATTAACTTATTTGAAGTTTTACATTTTACAGAAACAAGAAAGGGTAGGTAGAACAGAGGTAATATATCCAATATATTGTCAAACATAGATATTGAAAATATCTTTTTTTTGTCAAAATACCCATGTTAAAAACATATATATGTATATTTGTTTTTGTCAAAACGTCCGTGTTACTATATATTTGTTTTTGTCAAGATTTATATTTTTTATCTAATCATCTGTTTAAAAAAAACTATACTTAAATATTTAAATTTTGTCAAAACATCGATTAAAGACATCTTGGTTTTTGTAAACATCGATGTTAAGAACGTTTTTGTTTTTGTCAAAAAATCGATTAAAGACATCTCTATTTTCGTTTAAACTTAGGTGTTAAAAACATTTTAGTTTTTTATCTAAACATCGATGTTAAAAAAATCTTTGTTTTTGTCAAAACATCGTTGTTAAAAAATGCTTTGTTTTATCAAACTATCCATCTAAAAAAACTATTAGAATTTTTAAAAATAAATAAAATTATTAACATTTCAGCTTTCTAATCAGGCTTTTTATGACTTTCTAAGGGATTCTTAACTGAAAATATGCCTCAATTCATGAACAACTTGAAATCAAAAAATATTTTCATTCAGTTGAACTATTATGGGCTTGAATTTATTTTACGCTGCCATAACTTAAAATAATATACCTATACTGTATGGGACATCTTCATAAGCATGCGATACCATTACTATATCGTAAAATAAATTGCAATCCACTCTTTATCTTGATTCTAAATCTCATAAAATTTTATCGGGTATTTTTACCGACACAATTTTTTTTCTTATTTTATCTACAAATTTATTGAGTGTTATAATAAAAGGGCGTGGTCTTGGAGGAAGATAAGTGAAACAGCTAAGGAAAAATAGGGAAGGGGAGGAAGAAAAGTTGCTTGAATATCGCGATCTCATCTCCGTCCTCCTCTTAATCTTTTAACACTATTTCCCCGGTGGAGGTAGAATAACTCACCCCAGGGATCTGCAATAAAAGGGATCTCATCTACACTAACCTTACAATTATTTTAAATGAATTATTAGATCTTTGCCCTCCCTACTTATATCAATGAGGAAAGTAACATACAATGAAACAGGGTCACTTGAATAATATTTTACAACTAACCGTCACACAGTGGGAAAATTCTTTGATTCAACGTCACCTCGGAATCGAATTGCGTTAATCGAATAATTCTCTTTTCATTAATCAGCATGAGATTTTCTTTATTAATGAGAATATAAAAAAATATAAATCACGTCATTCTGAGTATTTCATATGTTATTAGGTACAGGGTCATACATAGAGAATGAAATGGTTCAGTATTATTATCTATTGAGCTCTCTGCTTACATACCTGTGTTTTTCAGGCATTAGCTCTTTTTGAAAGATTTTTAAATAATTATTAGACTATGGTAAGAGATTCCCATAAAGGAAGGTTGCTTGAATTTCGCGATCTCATCTTTATCCTCCTCTTAATCTTTAAACACTATTTACTGTAACAATCATCGATAATCATCTTCGTCAGTTTCTGGATTCTATTAAAGACTAAAACTCAATGACTAAGTTCCGATTCTATGCGAATCGTAAACACACCTTCAATCCATTTCTAATCTACTACTACTACTAGTCCGTGGCGCTACAGACCGATGTGGTCCTTGGCCTCCTCAATGAGCCTTCGCCAGGTGGCTCTATCTAATGCAGTCGCTCGCCAGTTGCGGGTGTTCAATAGTTCACGGGCGTCCCGGATGACGGCATCCTCCCACCTTAGGCGTGGTCTACCAATCCCTCTTGTCCTGTAGAGCTTCCCGTCGAGCAGCTTTCTTGGGATTTCCTCTTCTGACATTCTGGCTATGTGGCCGGCCCATCGCAGCCTCCCAAGCTTGATGCACCTCATCACATCCGCCTCCCCATACAGGTCATATATCTCCCTGTTCGTCCTCCTTCTCCAAATCTCACCGACTTTAACTGGTCCAAAGATCCGACGAAGGATCTTTCTTTCAAAGATTAATATATCTTTTTCCTCAGTGCGATTTCTATTCACGATATACTTATTTACAAAAAAACGATAGCAAAAAAATCGACTATTGATAAATTTGGTTTTTTCCCTTTGAAAATAAGAAATAAATTATAATGAATCGAAAATTACTGAAGAAATTCAAGTTTTGCAATAATTACAATACCCCATACTTTATGGAGAATAACAAAAAAATAAAGGCATAAAGCTATTTTCAAGTAGATTGATAAGTGAAAGTTGTGTGTTGCGCACATCTAACCAGATTTTTTGTTTAATAAATACTAGTTAAAACAATAAACTAATTACAATAGCATTCTCAAATCTCGGCATTGTCATTGTTTGAAACAGTTTTAAGTATATGGTTCCTAAAGTAAACTATAAGCTAATGATTTTTTTATAAAATATTTGAACTCATGCTACCCATAAAACTTACCTGATAAACAGAATACATGTAATAGGCTATTCAGTGGTATCTCAATGGTTGAGTCCGAAATGGATAATAAAAATGAAATATCCACTTAAATTTGAAATCATCATGTATAATCACATTTTTATAAAACTTTTTCCTTATTTGGATGCATAGTCGCTGTATTAATGTCTATTAATGTCAGGCCACACATGTCCGCACCGCATCCGCACAGCAGCACGGATCTGATTCATTTATGATGGATAGATAGTAACCGTTCACACACGCGGATGCGGATACGGTGCGGACATGTGTTGCCTGACTTTTAGGCATAACTAATGGTAATATGTAAGTTAAATTAAAAATATTCTGAACATAATCTATAAAAACGATTCAAATTACATATTACCCAGACTGTACGAATACTTTCTGCCCTGACTGTATCTGTATTAACTGTGTAAAGGTCAGGCCACATATGTCCCCACCTCATCCGCATCCGCGTGTATGAACGGTTACTGTCTATCCTTCGTAAATGAATCATATCCATGCTGCGGTGCGGACATGTGTGGCCTGGCCTTTATACGGATATTACAGCATTTCAACTGTGAATAAATAAAAGAATAACCTTTCAAATCCACTTAAAAATATTTTTTTTAAATCTAACTCTGATTTACTCAAAATGGAATAAATGTCGGCTGACCCCTCGTCTTTTAAGGTCTACCTTGAATGTTAAGTAAGCTCAAAAGAAATAAAAATAAAATCTATTTACAGCTGTATACGTATGAAGATATTGATTATACTTGATTAATTAATATACCAGTAAAATCTGGTACTGTATCAAACAATCTTTCAAGCAAGATAGGTGATAGGAAATTGTGGGAGGATGGGCTATGCCAGTGATATAGGTGATGTAAACTACGTTTTTCGAAAGGAAAATGAAGTCATTTTGGGGTACAATGTTGAAATAACACTTATTACTGCGGTGAATATAGAAATTATCGAGTAAATAATGAGATGCGTTTGGTTAGGTAATCAATATCTGGAGAATATTCGCCAATAAATGAAATCAATTTTATTATTATTTGCCATCAAATAGCTACTTTAATTTACCGAACACAGAAAAAAAAAAAAAAAAAGACAGTCATGCACCTAACCATGTTCTAATGCATTTTGATACCATTAGGTGTTCATAGAAAAAAATGACTCCCTTCATTATTTAAAGATTTAAAATAAACATAAAAAAAGGACTGGTAGAAGGAATAAATCCTATGGAAAAAAAGCACTACAAGATAGAAATTTGAAAAATGATATCGCGTTAACTATAGCAAGAAAATCCCGGAAAGGAGATGGATAAATCCCGGCATTGTGATGGGCCGGGCTCGGTAATGATGACCAGAGGTCCCTTTCTTCTGCAACGAGCCTCATCTCTCATCCCGAAAGAAAGTATCATCCCAGAACTCGGGGGTTATAAACTGCAAACCTCCCGGCTATTTAAAATCATTGCTCTCTTCTGTCAGCTCCGAAACGTTATCATAGGCATCGAAGGTTCCGTTTCCAGGATTTGGTTGAAGATCTAAAGATGAGAGCAGAAGAATCGTTTTATTATCGCTTCCACGTTTATCAAAAAGAGTTAATTTTCTGTATTGCCCGGCGAAATTCTTTAAATAATCAATGAGTTAAAAAAAAATCGTGGAAACTCCAAAACTTTTATGCAAAATGAGACATAATGCCCAATCTGATCTAAAGGATGTATGAAGCCTCAAGAAATATCTGGAGAAGTTGAAGAGATTAGAAGGTATTTGAAGCAGCGTATTCATTCGGCCTGTCTTGAAAGGCCGGATCGAAGTCCTATTCTATATCAAGGAATAATCCAACAAAGCCCTCTCATGTGAAAAAGAACAATTCAATATCGAGACATCCCAACTCCTATGTAATGTTTGTAAAGCATTTAATTTAAATTAATATTTGATTTATCTATTAATGAGCTAATCCTTTATCTAATTTCTCAAATTAGTTTGATTAGCTACGATTAAATATTCTATTCATTATTCCAACACTGAACTTCGAGCCTAAGATGTCATTAATAAAGAAGCCAGGATATTTTGAAAAGAAAAGTGAATTTATGAATACATTTTAATTATGAATGTTTTCAAAGGATTTAATCCCAATAGGTTTTAGTTTTATTTATTTCTTGATGCAAGGAATTCATATATATATATATATATATATATATATATATATATGATACAAATACAGAGTGCAGAGTCGTCTGTTGAGAGTGTGTATAATCAAAGAAAGCTTGAGGTATGATATGTCGGCTGTATAGTCAGGTTTCCAGAGTAAAACAAATCATATAATTTACTAAACGCTTTTTTTTTTTTTTGGTTATTATTCCCTTACCCTTTTATTATATTTTTTTTCATTCTACTGTACCTTGGAGGTAATACGATTGTTTGCAACAGTGGTATGATAAGCATGACTGCATAACATACCACTGCTGCAAGTAGATCACATTACTTCACAGTCGATGCACAGATCTAACATTTTGCAGATCAGCCACCATCTTCTTCTTCGCCTCCTCTGTCCGGTGGCCTCACTGGAGTTGCATGTTTTCTACCCAAGGAGAAGTGGGCCCACAGCTTCCTTCAACCCGGACACGAAATTTGTGAAATTATGGTAGTTTTTACACCAGCTGAGGAAGGTCGCTCTCCGACAGTTTCCCTCAGCAGCTTGGCCCATAGTGGCTCATAGGCAGTGCAGGCAACAACGACGTGCTCAGCGGTTTCTGGGTTCCCACAACTGGGACATAGAGGATCGATGGTTATTCCGTGTCCCGTTAGAATCTGAGAAGTCCAGTAGTCCGGGAGGACCCACGTCTTCTCTAGCCGCAATTCGACGGTGGGGAAGTAAGTCGTCACCCACCATTATTCCCTTAATTGGCCATGTGTTCCATATGGTGCTCTACAAGTGTAAGCAACCTATTTAATGTAGGGTAAGAAGGTAGTCGTCATTCCGAGGTCCCCCTTTAGAATAAAGCCAAGGATCTTTTATCCCCTTTAAAAAATCCTAGGGCCACCGCAACGTGGTTGTTAACCACATACGTTAGACTCTAGGATGCTATAGCCGATGACGCTGTATAAGTGAAGTGTAGAAGATGAGCAAAATCAAGAAGGTACTTCCCAGTTATCATTATGATAAGTAGTCCTCCAAAGGATCGTAGACCACTCCACGAAGGTTGTCTCCCGACGAGGCCCCTTCCTCACGGTCATCACTCTCGATAATGCGGTCCTACCCATACCTACCTTTTTTAGACGGCCTTAAAAACACACGAACCCCTCCGGTACTCCACTGGTTCAGGGAATTTTGTGAATCAGTTTTTGTTATGGTTCTGGTGAACTTACATCATTAGTGAAAACACATATTTTTCCAATATTAAAATAATAAGAGTCTGCCAGTCAGATCAAGATACCAGCCACAATAGCAGCCCCCTGAATGCTTTTTACGTTCAAGTACATTTTACCATCTACAAAATAAAAACCATGAAATTTAAATTCAGTCGTTTCGCCAAAATGAATTATCGTTTATCGGTATTTTTACAATTTTTATTTTTCATTTAATGTAAAAAGATCTGGTGTGATGCGCGCAACACACGAATTTCACATACCAACCTCCATAGATTGATGCCATTTAGCATCTTTACAGAAAATAGCTTTTTCCATATTATTATTATTATGACCAAAAATAAAAAAGTTTAAAAATCCTTACTTCATCAATATTAGACTTTTTCAACCATTTTTGTAAGTATGTTGTAAATTAAAATCTCTACATCAGGTATTTACGGCTCCTAGTAAATGGACACACACACTTTTGACATTTTGTTTCTTATGCATTTCCCAAAGCCGTCAACGATTCCTGTTGCAGAAAAACCAACTTATATTTCAACCAGCAATCTATTAGTAAACTAAATTTTGTAAACTAAAAAATAATTATTTAAGATTATTTTGTATCGTTTAATTTCCTCCGCAAAGAGCTGCTTAAAATGTTTTTAGCATATTTTTTTTCGGGCATCCAATCATTAAGGAACAGCAATTCATGTTATAATTACATATTATTATACCTAATTTCAGTTTCGTAGGAATCATAGTTTTTGAGCTTGTCTGTTCACACATAAATTTACGCAGATCGTTTGAACTCAGGGAAACCCAAAAGTGTATTTCCAATAAAAACCGAAAGTCAAAATTTTTCACCATCTCAATATTTTGCGTTACTATGAATTTCATATATAGTTAAGTAAAATTAGAATACTTTATTAGAAGCTGGAAATCTTCCAATCGTAACTTCTCTTTAATCAGAGGAAAATCTAATCGGTTTAATTGATCCGGCAATTTCCTTCGCCATAGCCACTGTTGCGGAAATGAGTTGACTCTTAGTAAGAGGTCAGAACTCACTAGCGCTGCTGACACTTAAAATTAAATTTGCCAGATTCTTGTGTCTCCAACACTACCTTACCTTATAATTGTATCAATAATTACTATTAGTAATTATGCATTAAGTATATTTATAAATGGTAACTGATAATAAATGATAATTGATTAAAAAAAAAAAAATTTAATTTCTGTAACAAGGGATAATAAAAATAAAATAAAAATATCATTTCATTTCAAACGGCAATAATTATGAATTTTATTGAAATATCAATTCAATTAAATAACGACTGACTCACAATTTATAACGGCTTAACTTATAATTTTATAAATTGATGAATTTAATGTTAATCAAACAATTTTATAAACTCACACTTCTAAACACAAAACCCAGTTAATATCAATCAAAAGGTTTTATAAAACTAACTTTAAATTCCTAAACTTTAGACTTTCAATCAATGACTGAAATTAATCTCAAGTGAATAATTTTACTAAAATAACCTGAAAATTTTAATATTCAAATTATCAACCAATAGCTTAAATTAATTTCAATTAAATAGTTTTATAAAACTAACAATTTCAAACTAGAAACCAATCAAAACAAGTGCTGTTGAATTCAATTAAATCCCAACCAATAACTTAAATTAATTTCAATTAAATAGTTTTACAAAACTAACAATTTTAAACTAGAAACCAATCAAAACAAGTGCTGTTTAATTTAATTAAATCTCAACCAATAACTTAAATTAATTTCAATTAAATAGTTTTATAAAACTAACAATTTTAAACTAGAAACCAATCAAAACAAGTGCTGTTTAATTTAATTAAATCTCAACCAATAACTTAAATTAATTTCAATTAAATAGTTTTATAAAACTAACAATTTTAAACTAGAAACTAATCAAAACAAGTGCCATTTAATTCAATTAAATTATAAACTAATACAAATTATAAAGTGCTGATTATATTTAAACAAGAGATTAATCAAAACAAATTTTAAATTATTAACAGTGGCCTATCCAACAATATAACAGTCTATAAATCAATTATCTAGGCCTTCAACACTAATTTTATAAAAATTTACTAATTTTATAATTTTAATAATTTATTTCAAATAATAATACCTTGATCAAGGGTTTATAGGAATATCCGTGGTGTAGATGGCGAACAACGTCGAGCCGTGTTGTAAGTTTTTTGTTCATTGCCGTGTTAAGTTGAACTCCGCAGACATATTAATCTAAATATTTTTCTTTCAAGTAATTATAATTCAATAAGAGTTGATCTTCTTCAATCCATTTCGGTTATAAATTATGAAAGACGACAAAGTATTACAGTCTAGTACGTTGTTATAATAATAACAAAACATTAGCCGGCCGGCGTGTAAACTTCCATATACTATCAGTACCACGAGTGGACGACAACTGACTGGGCTTTGTTTTCCACCTGATCCTCTCCAGCAAAACATATGGTATATATTATTAGTTTGACAATACCATATGACTGGCCTCAGAATGAAATAAATTAATTTAAAAATTAAACATTTTTCAGACCTACATAATGTAACAAGCATTTGTATCATAATATTATGATGTGATACTAACATTAGAATAATATTAGTAATAAATAATAAAAATAGATACATTATTGATATGATAGATCTATTGTATTTATATAATAATAATTACATGTTATTACTAATTTTAAATGTATGTAATTCTTAAGTCTTTTGTGCCAACATACCGCCCACCAAATTTTACGTGAGTATAAATTTTAATTAGAAACAATATTTGAGAATGCGGATTGCACGCAATCCTTTAGAGGGATGCATTTATTCAACGGTCTTCTAGTATGTTTTTTGTTTGGTAATTGTATTGTAACTACTCGAGTGATGAGGTCCCGACCAGGGTGAATTTCCACAATGCGAGCCATGGGCCATTCAAGTGGAACCTGGTTTTTGTCCCAAAGTAACACAAGATCGCCTACGGAGGGTTCGTACGTGGTTTTATGCCATTTTACTCGTTGTTGAAGCGTATTCAAATATTCCATTCTCCAGCGGGACCAAAAATGCTGAGTGCGTTGCTGAATAAGCTTCCAGCGTGTAAGTCGATTCTCGGGCATGTCGTTTAGATTTTCCTCAGCTCTCGACGTGACTGAGCCTCCAATTAAGAAATGTGCAGGTGTCAGACAGTTTAAATCATCTGGCTCGGATGAAAGAGGGCACAAAGGTCGGGAATTTAGTATCCCTTCAATGCGGATGAATAAGGTAGACAACTCCTCGAATGTGAATGGAGAATCTTTTGTAACTCTTTGCAGATGGTATTTTACTGATTTGACGCCAGCCTCCCATATTCCTCCAAAGTTGGGCGCATAAGGGGGATTGAATGACCATTGTATGCCTTTTCCTGTCAAGTGGCTTGAAACGATAGATTGGTGTTCTTCTGATTTCACCAAGTCCTCCAGCTCTCTGAGTTTCCGAGATGCTCCTACAAAGGTAGTGCCGCAGTCTGTAATCACGTGGGATGGAAGTCCTCGACGGGAAGTAAATCTATCAAACGCTGCAAGGAAGGCGTCTGTGGTGAGACTCGAGACTGCCTCAAGATGAAGTGCCTTTGTTGATAAGCAAATAAATAAACAAAGGTACGCCTTTCCAAGTGCCGCCTTTCTGCGCCGTGATTCTTTTATCATAAATGGTCCTGCAAAGTCTATACCAACATTCACAAATGCCCGAGTTTGGTCAAATCTTAATGATGGGAGGTTACCCATTGTCGGCTGACTTGGTTTGGCACGCATCTTATAGCATCGAAGGCATTTGAAGATTCTTTTTTTAATTAGACATCTAGCTGCCAAAATCCAAAATTTTTGTCGCAATAATGACTGTAATAGTTGAGGGCCGCAATGCAAGTATTCCTGATGGTAATGATCAACAATTATCGCACTAAAATGGGTCGTACCTGGTAAAATTATTGGATGCTTAGCTGAATCAGGAAGATTCGAAGCATCCAAGCGGCCGCCCACCCTCAGGATTCCAAGCCGGTCAAAAAAAGGTGATAGTCTTTTCAATCTCGCTGATGTGAATTCAAAAGTAGGTGTAATCTCGTCTTTGAAATAATGCTGTTGATGTAATTTACAACAAACGCTTTCTGCATTCTCCAATTCTTGTGTGCTCAGCTTTCCAATCGTTTTAGATTCTGGATGTTTTAAGTTATTATAAAATCTGTACAGGTAAGCAAGGACACGTAAAAGCTTACGGAATGAAGAGTATTTTGACATCCAAGATAACCAATATGGTGTCTCGTTTTTATCATTAATGATTACGCTGTGTACTCTAAGCTCCGGCAAATTTACCAACTCGCTGTTGCATGCAGGTTTGGGCCAATTTTTGCTTGGTAATGACAACCACCAGGGTCCATTCCACCACATGTTCGCTTTGAGAAATTCTTTTATTAGTAATCCTCTACTAGCTTGATCGGCTGGATTCTCCTTGGTCTCGACATGCATCCAAGTAGCTTCTGGAGCTTGTTCTAAAATTTGTGAAATCCTGTTTGCGACAAATGTTTTTAATGTATGTAAAGGTGTTTTAATCCAGCACAAAACGATGGTAGAGTCAGTAAAAAAAATTACCTGTTTAACAATGAAATGATTAAGGAATCGTTGAACTGATCGATATATTGATGTTAAGAGAAGAGCTCCACAAAGTTCGAGACGAGGTATGGTCAGCGACTTTAGAGGAGCAAGTCTTGTTTTTGCTTTGAGTAGGTACGGTCGGCTCTCTTCTAAATTAAAATCCTTTAAGTAAATCATTCCTGCATAACCCAGTTCAGAAGCATCACAAAATCCAATGATAGATATTTCCTTTTTATTGTTGATACTTATGAAGCGAGGTATATCAATGCTTGAAAGCATATGAATATCAGTTAAAAAACAAATCCAGTCATTGGCAATGTTGGAGGGTAATGTTTCATCCCAAGCGAGTCCTAATTTCCAGGTAGATTGTAAAATTACTTTTGCATGAAATATTACTGGAGAAAGATACCCTAACGGGTCATAGATACGAGCTATGTTCGAAAGCATTGATCGTTTCGTCAGACACATGGTTGGCTGCCGGATCAGGTATGAGAAGTTATCGGTTGATGCAGACCACTGTATGCCTAGGATTTTTACTATGGCATCATTCTTTTCAGTAAATAGAAGTGGCTTTTCTCGATGATCTTCCGGCACCAATGATAAAAGCTCTTTAGAATTGCTTGACCATTTTCTCAGTTCAAATCCACCCGATAGTAATAAATGCTTGATCTCGTATTGTAATTTAAGCGCATCACTTACAGAAGCCGCTCCAGTAACGACATCATCAATATACGTATCAGTTTCTAAAACACTCGCCGCCAGAGGATAATTTGATTTTTCAAGATGGATGAGTTCTTTGATGACTCGCAAGGCTAAGTATGGTGCGCATGCTGTTCCATATGTTAATGTATTCAACTCGAATTCTTTTAACTCTGTATTGGTTGTGGAGCGCCAAACAATATGTTGGTATGTGCGGTCTTCCTTATGTAATAAAATTTGTCTGTACATCTTTGAGATATCTGCAGTAAAAACAATTGGATGTAATCTGAAATTTAATAAAATATCAGATATATCTAACTGAAGTTTTGGACCGATTAGAAGAGCTTCGTTTAATGACAAAGAACCAGCCTTCGAAGAACCGTCAAAGACCACTCGAAGTTTAGTCGTACTGCTGTCTTCTTTAATAACACAATGGTGTGGTATATAGTATTTCCCAGGCGCACTTGCTAAGGACATGTGTCCTAATCCTTCATACTCTTCCATGAAAAGAGTGTAGTCTTGTTTAAGAGATGGATTTTTATTTAGTTTTATTTCAAGGTTATAAAAACGTTTTTCAGCCAGATGTCTAGAAGGGCCCAAATTACCAATATTAGATTTAAAGGGGAGAGATACGATAAATCTGCCAGAGTCCATACGTACATAAGTGTTCAAAAAATGTTTCTCACAAATGTCATGTTCTACATTGGGGTATTCTTGTGGTTCGGGTTCCTCTATTTCCCAGAATCTGTTGATTAACTTTTCGATAGCTGGAGAAGAATCGGAAACCACGGATATAAAATATGAATTCTCTTCACTAAAGTATGAACCTGTTATTATAAAACCAAAAATTGTTTTTATTTTAAAAAGGGATGTCTGGCCCACTTTCGATGCACCACTCTTTAAAATTCGAGCGTAAAGGTCAGCACCCAGTAAAAACTCAATAGGCCCTGGTTGCCCAAAGTGAGGATCAGCTAAATGAAAGTTTTGGCAATATGATAAAATGTTCAGAGGTAGATTAGCTTGTGGCAGTTGTGAAGCTATTTTCGGAACAATAAGTGCGGATGTTGTAAGTTTGGTCTTTGAAAATGATCTTGGTTTAAGTGTACACATTATGCGACCTTTAGAAGAAATTTCAATGCCCCCGACACCGGTTATATTTTTATCGTTGCATTCAGTAAGACTTAATCCAAGTTTCTTGGCACACTCTTCTGTGATCAATGAGGTCTGTGCTCCAGGATCAATAAGGATTCTTATTCGCTGAAACATGTTTCTCGAATCTAGAATATCAACTTCAGCTGTGCTCAATAACACATTTTTGACAGAAATAGTACTGTGTAATGGCAAATTTGTAGAAGCACTGAGCAAGACGCTTTTTGGCTCCTTAGGAGATGAATCGGTTGGCCTACTTTGAGTTACAAGATTTGCTTCATCAGAATAATTTTCAGCAAACACATGAGGTGTGTTATCGGAAAAATGTAATAAAGAATGGTGGGAGCCTTGACAAAATTGGCAGGTTACGGGCGCTCTGCATTCCTGTTGAGTATGCCTTTGTGACAAATGATTACGACATCCCGGAAACCCTTTCAAGGAATTATATCTTTCCTTTGGGGAAAAATTAAGAAATTTAGGGCATTTTAACAAAACGTGTTGCCCCTTGCAAATATAGCAACTGTCGTTTTGTATGCCATAATTAGAGTGCCTTGTATCAATTTCACGGTTTCCTTGTTGATGAGTCGTTAAAGAAGAAGAATTTTTCCCGGATGCAAGAAAAACTGATTTTGAAAATGTTCTTCCAGCTTGCTTAGAATTTGATGCCGACGCTTTGCTAAAAACTTGTGAGTTTCTACTTGTCATTGCTGAGGATAACTCAAACACTTGACATTTGTCCTTTATAAACTGAACCAAATCGCTAAACTTTGGAAAATCTTCTTTTATATGTTGAGTCTCAAAAACTTCTCTTGACTTGGAATCAAGACATCTGATGGCTAGAGTAAAAAGAATAAATTCTGTTGCATCTGGTAAATCAAGCCTCTTAAATGCGTTTATATTGTCTGCAACAGTATTTAAGAACGTTCGATAATTTTCAATGTTTGGTTGACTGATGGGTTTAAAGTCTAGAAGTTGATTCAAATATACTGAAGCTAATATTCTTTTATTATTATATCTTTCGTTTAAGGCTGTCCAAGCTATAACATAACCGCTTTCCGTGAATGGGATGCTTTGAATGGTCGCTAAAGCTTCACTTGTTAAAGAGCCATGGAGATAATGATACTTTTCCATATCTGATAGAGTAGGGTCCTGATGGACTAATGAATGGTATGTGTCTCTGAAGTGAGGCCATGCCAATGGGTTTCCATCAAAAGTCGGTATTCGTATTTTAGGCAATTTACTTTTTGCTTCAGAAAAGCTTGTAAGTGAGGAATGTTGGCATACTGTAGGAGCTGGAGTAGGATCCACCGGTGTTTTGAAAGTGTTAAAAATCGTTACGGTTTCATAATAATACCGCTTTATTGTGTTTGATAAAGATTTTTCTTTTTCGGTTGGAAATTCAATTTCGTTTATTGCGGCAATACCGTCCATTTCTTCATAGATTTGGTAGAATCTATCTCTATAGGTAACCCCGTCTGGAAACATTGCCTGGAAAAGTGGGACTTGGTCAGGGCTATTTTTTGCTGCGCGTGCTTGTTCTACCAGACTTTTCATGTCCGTGACCAGGGATACTAGCCTACGATTTAAAATTTTAAGTTTAGTTTCAGGTTGAGTCGCTTCCATTTTTTTTTTTTTTTTTTTGGCTATATAAAAAAAAACTAAAAGGGGTTGTAAATTGGCGTTGGCAAGGCAGATATGAAAAAGATCCGGCCCGGAGGACCAAATGTTGCGGAAATGAGTTGACTCTTAGTAAGAGGTCAGAACTCACTAGCGCTGCTGACACTTAAAATTAAATTTGCCAGATTCTTGTGTCTCCAACACTACCTTACCTTATAATTGTATCAATAATTACTATTAGTAATTATGCATTAAGTATATTTATAAATGGTAACTGATAATAAATGATAATTGATTAAAAAAAAAAAAATTTAATTTCTGTAACAAGGGATAATAAAAATAAAATAAAAATATCATTTCATTTCAAACGGCAATAATTATGAATTTTATTGAAATATCAATTCAATTAAATAACGACTGACTCACAATTTATAACGGCTTAACTTATAATTTTATAAATTGATGAATTTAATGTTAATCAAACAATTTTATAAACTCACACTTCTAAACACAAAACCCAGTTAATATCAATCAAAAGGTTTTATAAAACTAACTTTAAATTCCTAAACTTTAGACTTTCAATCAATGACTGAAATTAATCTCAAGTGAATAATTTTACTAAAATAACCTGAAAATTTTAATATTCAAATTATCAACCAATAGCTTAAATTAATTTCAATTAAATAGTTTTATAAAACTAACAATTTCAAACTAGAAACCAATCAAAACAAGTGCTGTTGAATTCAATTAAATCCCAACCAATAACTTAAATTAATTTCAATTAAATAGTTTTACAAAACTAACAATTTTAAACTAGAAACCAATCAAAACAAGTGCTGTTTAATTTAATTAAATCTCAACCAATAACTTAAATTAATTTCAATTAAATAGTTTTATAAAACTAACAATTTTAAACTAGAAACCAATCAAAACAAGTGCTGTTTAATTTAATTAAATCTCAACCAATAACTTAAATTAATTTCAATTAAATAGTTTTATAAAACTAACAATTTTAAACTAGAAACTAATCAAAACAAGTGCCATTTGATTCAATTAAATTATAAACTAATACAAATTATAAAGTGCTGATTATATTTAAACAAGAGATTAATCAAAACAAATTTTAAATTATTAACAGTGGCCTATCCAACAATATAACAGTCTATAAATCAATTATCTAGGCCTTCAACACTAATTTTATAAAAATTTACTAATTTTATAATTTTAATAATTTATTTCAAATAATAATACCTTGATCAAGGGTTTATAGGAATATCCGTGGTGTAGATGGCGAACAACGTCGAGCCGTGTTGTAAGTTTTTTGTTCATTGCCGTGTTAAGTTGAACTCCGCAGACATATTAATCTAAATATTTTTCTTTCAAGTAATTATAATTCAATAAGAGTTGATCTTCTTCAATCCATTTCGGTTATAAATTATGAAAGACGACAAAGTATTACAGTCTAGTACGTTGTTATAATAATAACAAAACATTAGCCGGCCGGCGTGTAAACTTCCATATACTATCAGTACCACGAGTGGACGACAACTGACTGGGCTTTGTTTTCCACCTGATCCTCTCCAGCAAAACATATGGTATATATTATTAGTTTGACAATACCATATGACTGGCCTCAGAATGAAATAAATTAATTTAAAAATTAAACATTTTTCAGACCTACATAATGTAACAAGCATTTGTATCATAATATTATGATGTGATACTAACATTAGAATAATATTAGTAATAAATAATAAAAATAGATACATTATTGATATGATAGATCTATTGTATTTATATAATAATAATTACATGTTATTACTAATTTTAAATGTATGTAATTCTTAAGTCTTTTGTGCCAACAGCCACTTTACGGCCTTTTAATGTTTCATTGAGGCAGCCAATCCTCCACAGTAAATCAGCGTGGATGGTTGAAGTAGAAAAGAAAGAAATGGGGATTAAATTGTTAAAGCCCAATCGAGATAAAATGCCAGTGGTCCGCCTGGAAGTTATTGCTTTATAATAGAGCTGCTGGTAAAGGGGGGTGAGTGTTGTGTGGGGGGGGGGGACGCTAAGCCCAATCCTCGGCCTCGGGAGTGACGTTGATGAATCGGAAGCCTCCTGTGATTTCGGGAGCCATCGCTTCCCTAATAGAATAATTTATCTCTTTCCTCTCCAAGCGGTTTCCTGTTACCTTGGCATTGTCTGAATATGCCCCCATTCACGGCTTCTGTTTCGTCAAATAGCGGGGCATTATTCACCAACTGCCAAACATAAATTGATTCATTCACTAAGAGAAAGCCAGAGTTGGTCATCGATTCAATTTCTAAACAATCGTTAGTTTTGTGCTATCACAATTTAGCGGGGAAAATAAAAATGAATATAATGATTTAATTTTTGTATTATAACAATTTTTGTTTTCTGTTGTTCTCCAACCACATGTTATAAAACCCACCTACCTTAGTGTCTCTTTGACAACAGCACAAAGCCTGTAGCATGGTTCTGTCTAAAGCATTTCGGCGGCACAACTCCCAGATTACATAACTTAGTTGTAGCGAACCGCAGGACTAGGGGGGTATCCAGGTATTCTGTATGTGTAAGGCTTATCTAATAGTCCAAATAAAAGTTATTGACATTTGAAAATTAAAATATGTTTATATATATATATATTAAATGAATAAGAATTTAATTAATTTGTGGTTTTTATTTCTCATATTTTCTAGGGGGGAGGGGGCTGCACCCTCCGCACGCCCATGGAAAGTAGCCATGTAATCAGGGCTATGAATTTCCTTATTCGTTCTTCTCCATTATTATCGGAAGAATGACACACTCTAAAATATTTTTAGAGTTTCCTATCATCCGTCTACGAAATAGTCCAGGCTATATCTTAATACTTTGCCTTGAAATTAAATTACTGAAACTGGAATTCCTCCTTCTATAGATAACATTCTATACCAAACATTACATAGAATCATCAAACTGTTTTTAACATTCATAAATGGGATCCTATTATCCTATCTTATTATAACTAGTTCACCTGCAATCCCATGCACCTATTATAAAGAATTCATTTGAATTTCATATTTTTCCGAACAAAAACCTTCCAAATGTAATATTCACCCCTTTTTCCCTACGATTCTTTTTCACTGTTGTGATTATTTGGCGCACCAACACCGCCTGAATTTATAATTGTACTATGAATTTTTGATAAGTAAAACAATATAAGTACTTTTTATTTTTCAAGGCATTTTCAATTCATCAGGAAATTCCAGTTCTCAATGGAGATGTTGAGATTAAAAAAAAAAAAAATCATAGAAAGTAAGTTTCGTTTTAGTAAGCAAAACCTACTTTAAACTTAATTTCATGAATTTGCCACTACTACTGTCAAACTAACAAAATTTAAGAATTAATTGCTCGAATATTTGCCAGTATAAGAATGTATACTCTCATCATAGGAGTGATTATAACACATAGGTACCAGTAAAATATTAAAATAATATCAAACATGACTTAATGTCATAATAATTCCATACGTTTAGTACGAAACCAATACTTCTGACCAACTTGGTAGTATTTCAAATTTCCTAAAAATAAAGATTACGATATAAAGACAACATCTACTTACAACTTTTATTAACTAACAACTAATATAACAATTAACTAGTTTAACGAACAGATATCGGTGGTATCGGAAATAAATTATGCATAATTATTCGATTTATCAGAAGTATTGATACGTTTTTACCGATACTAGACTATATTTTCTCGAATTTTGGATCAAAACCAAATTCTAGAATGAAATCCATAATCAAGTTCTAAGGGTTCCAAACCAGATAAAAATGCCCCACCTTCGATAACCTTCTACATACAATTACACCCGAGATTTGACCCCGAGACCCATAAAGTGAGAGCACGGTATCATCCTCAAACAGATATCCTCAGATTTGGGATTGTTATTTGTTATTAAATCAGACGTTGGGTCCTAGGGATAATGATCCATCTTTTTAACGGCAAAGCAATCTTATTAATATAATAGTAGTTTCTTGTATATTCTTATGAAACTATTAAACCCGTATCAATTTTTTTCATCAGTTGTAAAAACAAACACTAATATAGGTCGTAACCTATATTAGCTCAGTTTGACGAGGAAAAAACTGAAGGTAGTTCGAAAGTGTTGGAAAAGCCATTATTTCTTCAAATTACACCCTTTGGTGACAGTAAGAATTCCTCCTTGGCGCCTGAGATATAACAAACAGACAGGAGTTAGGGAAAGACAGCTGACATATTGCAACTAAACGAATGTCAGGGAGCTAATAGGTTGTGGTCTCCACTTCTTGCCTGGAATTTGAAGAGGAGCGTTTCATATTGTCTCGTTAACTCCCCTTCTCTTCCGGTTGCCTTTTCTCATATAATCTTAGTTTTCATACATTATGCTAATTTCATTATAAATGTTGAAATAATAATATCATGTAGTAAATATTGCATAAAATTTAAAAACTGGTTTGTTACTATTATTGTTAAGGTTGCCTTGTCATTAATTACTAGGAGTAAAATTTTGGATTAACCATCCACCAATGATGTAATGGTTTATAACAAATCGGATTTGGTAGGAGATTCCCGAAAATTTTAATAAGTATTAATTTTTCTGTAGACTTTTGTATATTTAATAATTAAAATGGTTACAAGATTGGAAATCGAATTCCGTTGGATCTTAATTTAGGGAATCTACTTTAATGTATTATATAAAGTTGGGCAGAGTCATGCAACCCGGAGGTCTTTCTAATTTCCGTTAAGTAGGGGATATTGATCATTAATAGTAATGGCTTAATAAAACTAGTTACATGTTTATTGTATCTTATTGTGAAATGTTCTTTTAAACTTGAGATGTATCAATAGATATAAGGTTTTCTAACGAATATTGGTAAATGGTCGGATACGTAACGGACACGAGCTTTTGATTTTGTTTCCTTTAAAGAACTAAAACAGAGTGGAAAATCATGCAGAAATCTTTACCGTTTTTGAACCATGAAGTTTCTCAAAAACAGGAAATATAGCATTTTTCTTCATAGATGTTATGTTTTACAATAAATAAATAAAGAAAGGAAGCTCCGGAAGTAGCGAGTGTTTTAGCTATTTACAACTGAAATTTCAATTACTTGCAAAAATGTTGGTGATAAAGACATTTTCATTATCTGAAATACAGGAAAAGACTACGACTTTCGCCAGATTCGCAGTTTAGTTTAACTTATTATTTAAACAGAATAGCAATCTATCAATAGAATTTGTCTTCTTCTTTTTTTAACCATTTAAGATTTTTTAAAGAGTTTTGTAAGCCTCCTCGTTTTCTTATGTTTACGCATACTCACCAATAATCCGATTTCAAATCAGTTAACCTGATTTGCCGGAAAGCGAAGAAAGTTGAAAGCTTACATAAACTGTATGAAATTCATTGTTTGATTTTTTGTTGTTTAAAATTGTAAAATTTTAATTTTCTCAAACAAACAAATATTCTTGCTCGTATTTTTATGCTAGTTGTGAAATTCATCACCGTTCAGTAATCTGAAATTTCATCTGATTAGGACCCTTTTCAAAAATTCAAAAAGTATGCAAATAAGAGTAATGTGTGAATATTCCGTGCTTTCTACTAATTCTACTACATTCGCTTAGTCTTCTAAAAAATAAATAAAAAAGTAAATTTAAAAATGACAACTCCAGAAAAAGGAAAAACCTACTTCAATATATTCCAGTACCTTTTCCATCTTAAATTCCCATCTATTCCGTCACTACCTATCCAACAAATGTTAAACAAAAAAAACTGTTGACTGATGCTCCTCTCTTATTCAAAATTTGTATATTTGAATTAATTAATACACTGGCTAAGAAAAAATATCGTATACTTGTATTTCCTTTACGAACTTGGATATGATAGACTCGGTAGCTCCTTTAAGGGTTTTGCCATATCCTATCCTCTCAGACTTCCCAAACGTACAACCTGTTACTGAGAACAGAGGAAGACTGTTAGAAGGGTGGAGAGTGTGTTGGATCAGTACCCGACATGTACACGTACTGTTGAGCAGGCAGCTGGCGGCGTACTATTGGCACCAGGACCAGGAGCGGGACTACATCTGCTCGCGGCCCGAGGACTCCGGGATGCACCGCTGCGAGGACCTGCCCCCGAGCCAGGTGGGGCGACAGGTCTGCACCGCGGAGGCCCTCCCTTGGAGCCCGAACATCCCCACAAACAGCAGCTGCGTCAACTGGAACCAGTACTACACCGACTGCAAGCCGCAAGGTTCTAACCCCTTCCAGGGCACCATATCCTTCGATAACATTGGCCTCGCCTGGGTCGCCATTTTTCTAGTGAGTAGCTTCAAATTTTTATTTATTAATTTTACTGTAAAAAAGTGTTATTGTTGCTTTAGGTAAAAATGTATTTGTCTTAGGTTTACTTATAACTAAAATAAGTGTTCTCATTTTTCTTCTAACGGTAATATAAATAAAATAATACAAGATGAAATAATAATTTTATAAATACACTTTTATAAATATACTGTTAGAAGTATACATTTTATAAACCACACATACTTTATGTATAAAACAATAATTTTATCTTGCGCTATTAGTAACCTGCACGTGGTAGTCCACTGCCATAAGAAAAATAAATATTTTTCTTTTTTTATGTTTTTCAACCTTCTACCCTGACATTAAAATGAAACAACAACAAGAGGAGAGGGATTAAAAATACATGTATATCTAATAATTTATATTATTTAGACGTGGATACGATAACAGAAGTATACACACTAACGTGTGACACTTACTGTACACACATTACTGCATTTGTATTCCGACGTCTCGACCTGTTTTTGGTATTTATCAGGGCTTTTTGAAAGAAAACATCAGACTAACCATTTATATTTACACTGATCGATAGTATGAAATATCAACCATACCTATATCAGAGGATACCAGGATGGCTAAGACGCTTATACTACGAAAGAGGATTTGACGACCATATGCCGATGATAGCCGCGGAGCCCAAGTCCTCCGTCAAGTATCTGAGCCCTGTGTCTGCTAGAGGCGACTCAAACCGATAGCTTGTTGGGCTGATGCGTCCAATCGAGGATCGCTGTGAGGCTTTCCGTCAGTTACCGCTAAGAGATTCAGTCCATTTATGGTTTGCTTAAGGAATAGAGATAGAGACCTCGTGCGCCTACTGAATGAGTAGGACCTACATGCATGGACCTTGGCCCCCTTGTTAAAACGGAATTGTGTGGAGGCCATGGTTTGCAGTGATGCGAGATTGAACTGCCTACTCTAAGCTATCTACCGTAACTAAATTCCTCACAGACAGGGCACATGTGCGATACTTAGCAATAACTTATTAGAGGACAACACTTTAAAATCCAAACCAGAATGTTGAAAAAAGTGTACCTAATAGCTTTCAGACAGAAGCTGAACACATATACCCACTAAATCTCCACAGACACATACGCCCCAGAAATTAAAGCACAGCAAAAAACAGGCAATTACATGAACTGCAAAATTTTCCAATCAGAACTTTATGATTAGAAACAAACTTTCTTCGGTATATAATTAACGAAACTCCACGAAGTAACGACTATCAACGACTTCTTGGCGATCAAGTATTAATTCCGCTTTCATGAAAAATTGAAAGACACACCAATACACTTCAAACGGCATGGCCATGGCTGTCGAGCCCTATTTGTGCCACTGAAAAGAAGCTTGATATGAGACCGCATCTACTAAATCAAGGCCGGGGAAGCTGGAACGCAGGAAGCTGTCCAGATTACCTCCAGCGGCAAATGAAAATTTGAAGATTTATTAAAAATGTATAAATGAAATAAGGATATCCTTTTCATAAAGAAGTACCATATATCATTTTCCATAAAAAAGGAGTTGTGAACGAAAGAAAGCTTAAGGCGGCCATATCTATTCCTGTTGAAAGAAAACTTCATTTAGGAACCAATAATTCAAGCTAGACACCTGCCCCAACCCTTTCTGGTCAAATTGAACCCCTTCACTCGAACTTTAATTCAAATCATTTCCACTTAGTGGGCTTGTTCCCCTCATTTAGGGGGATATTTAATGAATTCATATTTAATGAATTGCAATTTTAAATTAATTCACAAGCATAGGCCTTATTAAAATCCTAGATAGCCTAAGTAAGGAAGGATTCTTTAATTGCAACCGAAAGTAGAACCGGAAAAAATCTTTCAAAGATCAACTTTTTAGATAGCCTGGACAAAAGAGTGTCAATGTGTAAATATCGGGATAATTTTGAATCCAATGTGACTCCAAGATACCGAAAGAATCGAGGTTATTAAAGCTCCAATCGCTAAGAGGCACAGAAAATAGTTGTGAACACATTTGATAGAAGCATAAATGGGCTGCGGTTTATTTGGAAACGCTTAACCGAAGCTGCTATTCATTGTCCAGTTCCAACGCTATCAAGTGTGTAATCAAAACATCATAAGCAAAATGTGGCGTTGATAGGTTTCGGTATGTATACTAGGATATCGTTGATGGCAATATTGAAAAAAATAATTAGGCTTAAGACAGATTCTTTTGAAACGCCGTTGTCCGCAACTCCAAATCGTCTGAAAAAAAATGATCCGGCGCGAACATTAAAACTCCAATTAAAGAAAAAACAACACAGAATGCTCCTCCGAAATCCCCATGATTTCAAAGATATTAGTATTTTTTTTTTCTCTGAGACAAATTACTTGTCTCATTCATATGATGATATATGTTCTAAACAGTTTCTGCAAGCAGGACTTTGATGGTCCTTTTCAGTTATAGTTCGAAGGACTTTTTCTACGGTGCTAGTTTGTGTCAAGATCTCATTTATTACATTTCATTAGAATTCTTAGCTAGAATTAATTATTTATTTACATGTGCGAATAAAACTTGAATTCTAGTTTTATCTTTTGTTTTGTTTTTTGTTTTTTAACGTCACATTGTGCCAATAAGGCTAATCGGACGATGCTACAGTGAAAGTCCTAAATTTTGCCTATCTAGGTATAATTAGGATAGGGATCTTTAATGAGTACCTGACATCGTACAGGCTCGGGACCTCCATTTCACGTCCTATCCGAGGAACGGCCTAGACAAGGATTTTTACTCCCATTAAAAAATCCTAGGGCCTCCTCGGGACCCGAACCCGCGACCTTTAGTTTTGTGAATTTCTATGCTAACCACCATACCACAGGTGACACTAGTTTTATCTTTACTCAAACAGTCTTGTCATGTTAACGTTTTCAGAGGGGCTAAATAAAAAAAAAGAAGCCTGGTGACAACCAAAAACTACGGCAAAACGCCATTAAGCAAAATTTATCATTTATTGCATGTTAGTATTAGTACTTTTATGATCGAAACTTCCAGAATTTTTCTTACTATTACAAATAAAGTCAAAAAGCCATTCACCAATAATAGAATATCATTATTTATAATTTCCTATCATGTTTTATGATTAATATATAACTTCACGTTTTATGGTAATAAAGTTGCAGTTTGATAAAGTTATGTTCAGAAATTTTAAAATATTATTAAAATTCAAATGAAAAATGACAATAATTTACTTTACTTTACAAAATTTATTTAATATTGCTAACAGTGTTTAGACGTTAGCTCAACCTATTTACAAAAACAAAAAGAGATGAATTCAATACAATACTGAAATTACATTTCAATAATTGATTTTGCCGGAGGCTGTAGCAGTAATATGATTGCAAATATTGCCCGCTTTGTACTAAACGGCTTAGCAATTTCCGTTTGTTTGAATTTGACATTTATTGACAGCTCGATCTGTTGCCTCCAGCTTGGCCTTGATAGCTGACTGCCTTTGGCTTCATTTCAATATTGTATCTTTTAAAATAGCTACCTGTTAAAACTGAAAAAAAAAATCTGTCAGTGATAAAATTAATCATAAACAAATATATGTTAATTATTATTTTAGATGATTTAAAAAAATATGGGATTTCTAGTTTATTTCTTAATCTTTTGTTATATGTAATTAACCATAAAATATCTATAAGTTATAATGTTATAAGTTTAGATCTTATAAGCAATAAACACAACTACTTTTTTTCTAATTAAATTTACACCTCATTTGTATATCGCTTTCAAACATCGTCGTAAATTGTTACCTAGTAAATTATTAATACTTTACCCAATTTCACAGGTAATCAGCTTGGAGGGTTGGAGCGATATAATGTACTATGTCCAAGATGCACATTCCTTCTGGGACTGGATATATTTTGTACTTCTCATCGTGGTAAGTAAAATTGTTTACATATCAACACAACACATACATGTGTGTGCTTAGGTTTATCTATATTATATTGTGTAAAATATCATGTATGTTAAAATAAATACACTACTTAATAATTAATTAACCAAATAAGCTGATACTATATTAAAATTGGGAAGTATTCTTAGAAAAAAAATTCCTTACGGCGAATCACATCATATAAATGTGTATGTCCCAATATTTTATATAAAAAATTTATAGGAGAAAGTATGCGAATTTTATCTACTTTTTATAATTTCTATAGCTGCTACCATATGTATGACCCGGTTGATGATCTACTTTGCATCGAGTGATATTTATTAACTATTGGTATTACTGCAGTCCACTAAACGGAAAACATCCCATCAATGACTTAAAATTGTCGCGTATAGACCTCAATATATTTTGTTTTTAAATCTCTCCTTACGCTTTCTGGTTCTGCTTTTATTCTAATAGCTAATTTAACTGGGCAAAATTTAAAAGTAAGTGTTAATGATAAGTATAGCACATAATATGTATACTTAAATATACGAATATATTTAAGTACATTGAAGTCAAATGAAGAAAGTATTGTATTCAATCTTTTTTTTTTTTTTTTTTTTTTTTTTTTTTTTTTTTTTTTTTTTTTTTTTTTTTTTTTTTTCACCTTTTATTTGAAACTGTAATAAAACATAATACATCTAGTGATTGTGAACGAAGAAAAAAAATGGCAAGCATTCTATATAAACTACCACTTGATAGCACTCTAATGTTAGCTCTAAATTAGAATATTCCGAGGGTATTACATTTTAGTTCTAAATTAGAATGAGGCTTCGGAAGATTTTCAGATATTAAGGAGGAATCAGGAATGAAAGCAAGAGGGTTAGGATGAGTAGGGAATTTATCGTGAAAGAATTGGCATCTGAACTTGGCCACATCCGCGATAAATAGACTATGAATTATTTTAGTTGTGATAAAATGAGGAGCATTAAAGATTTTGCGAAGGATTTTGGATCGTAAGGATCGGATACGAGAGGAAGTTGATGGTTTGATGGAACCTCAAAGGTCAATTCCCCAAATCCAAATTTAAATATCTGTATTCCCTTATTCCCAGAGAGAAAGCGGTGTATCGAAGAAAATACAATGAAAAAATCTAATAACCTCACGTGGAAGAAGATTATTACATAATTTAGTCTAGGAAGGTGAAAAAAGTTCTAGTCAGTCTTCGTTCAAGTTTCATTACAGCTATACAAAATTCTTGAAGGCATCGTGGACACAGCTTCTATGTGAATCACATAGAAATGCCTCGAGTCGACTAGTGGTCCAAGCGTACAAACCAGTCCCTCTGATCCTTTAAACATATTCCCTATTAAAAATATACATATTTTTATGTAATTTAAAATTATTTAAAAATATAAATAAAATTTAATTTAGTTATTAAAAATATTATATCCGCTCAAACAAAACTAATTAATGACTTCAAACTCATTCAATTATACTTGAAAAATAATGTTGTATTTTTCTTCTTTAGACTGTTTTGTCCCATATCTGAGGATTTTTCATTTCAACATATGTTGAATCAAAAATGATCTTTAAATATTATTATCTTTTTTATTTCCCAACCCATCGTACCTTTCTGGTAATACGAGTGTTTGCAACAGTGGTAGACATGCATGACTGCATAACATAGCACAAGGACCTAAATCGCATTATTTCACAGTCCGTGCATTGGGTTCAACGTTGTCTCCCCGGAGGTCCTGCCCAAGAAGAAGTGGGTTGGGCCCAAAGCTTCTTCCACCCGCGCACAAAATATTTGAAGTGCGGGTAGTTTTCTTTGGTCAACAGCTGAGGAAGTCGCATGAACTTTAAATAATCCCTCTGTCTATCGTGTCTTGTATTATCAGCTTTTTCCAATATAGTGGGCGATTTATTTCCATAATTTTGTTGTTGTATAACGCCCACTTTAATGATAGGTATGTCAAAAAATACAAATTTAAGTGTGTATGCTTAAGAAATTTCGATTTCCAATCTGTATACATTAATTTAAGTACAACTTCGATACTATAAACCCCTTTATAAATCTTCGGAAGCGAACTGCACTTGTAACCTAAATTCGAATCAGCTTATTGTTATTGTTTGGTCATCTGTAGTTGGACACTTTAACGGGATTACTGAAAGTTACAAGGTTTAACCCGCAATCAAACACCCATCAAAGTTTACTTTTCAACAAGTTCAGGCCATCATGTCTTTAGTTGATTCGGTTAAATTATGCTGGAGGACTCGAAGGCATTAACTATTAGCAGTAGTAACTACTTAGCACAGAGTTCGAAGAATAGGATCGTAAAGTGGTCCGCTGCTAATGAAGTGCTCTTGCGAAGTGGAGGTTTATGACGTACATAAGAGCATCTGAGCCTTAACACTGGAAAAAGTCCGAATCACGAGCTTTATAAAAACCCCATTAGGGTTCTTCAATCTCATGTCGGGCTCCATCAAACCGTAATCCAACTACATCCCATCAATCTGGGAAAAAAATCGAGCCACTAACATTAATCGTATTTCAAGCATCACATTTTTAGGCTTAATGATTTCAGTACATTTCGCATACATAATTTTTTATGTTGTAAAATACAAAACACGTCTTTGATTTCAAGACATGGTGTTATCGTTTTACTATTCCCTTCCTTTATCTATGTTTGTAAAGATAACTCAAGGACGACAATGTGAGTTTTTTTTTTCTATACTATATAAGTATATTGGTACAGCTTTTTAAAGTAGCCAGAGCTAGATGAGGTTTCTCCTACATAGTTATAGTAAACATAGATGTTATATTTAAATTGAAAACATGCCCACACAAGATCGATCGAAGAGGTAACGCCTACTACAGCACTAGACAACTTACTAGACAAACATTTGAATTCAATACAAAAGGCTCATTTACATGGCTAAAACAAGACTTATGTGGATTGACCTTTGGGTGTTTCATCAAGCCATTAAATTCCCCTCGTATCCAATCCTTACAATCCGAAATCCTGCAAAAAATCCTCAATGCTCCTCATTTTTTCACAAATAAAATGTTCCATATGTCGCTGATTAGGACAAGCCCAAAATACCTATCCTTTCACAATAAACCCCCTACTCATCCTAACCCTCTTGCAGCCATCCATCAATCCTCCTCAATACCTGACAATCTTTCGAAGCCTCAAGACGTTCTATTTTAAAACTGAAAGGTAATAGACTCGGAACATTCTAATTTAGTCGTATTTTATTTTATTTTATTTATTTATTATTTTTTTTTTTTGGGACAAAAAGGCTTCCACTGAAGCCCTATACTGCCCATAGTCGTATTATTAGCGTGCTAATAATAGTTAGTTTCTCTAAAATGCTTGTCATTTTTTTTTTCTTTGTCCAAAATTACCGGATAAATAATTTTTTATACAGTTGTAAATATTACTAGCTACTAAAAGCTATATTTTCAACATTTGACTTCAGTATGGTTTAACATGTGTTCTTTGTTTTACTTATCATTAACATAGAATCACTTTTAAATTTTGACCACCTCTAGAATAGAAGTGGAACCAGCAAGAATTGAGTATTTATACAAAAAATATTCTGCTCCAATACCCACAATTTTAAAGACATTCCTAGGGTTTTTCCGTTGCCTAAAGTGTTATTGCTAAATTGCAATAACAACTACAGTCATAAATATCACTAGATGAATAAGAGACTGAAAACTATATACACATCATTCAACTTAAATATTTGTTCTTTGCTTTATTTATAGGGCTTTTAAAGCTTTTTATTGTAGGAGTGCTATAACCTCGTAAACGTACTCCAATACCCATTGCTATTTAAACCAAATAGCTTTGCCAATAACAAGCGCACTTCAAAGATATTCTTTCTTGATTTATGTGATTCTAGCTTGAAAATGTAGAGCAATCGGTCGGGTGGGAGGTTTAGGATTCGGTACAGGTTTAGGATTTAGTAGATCTAAATTGCTATATTTTATAATTTTAAATGATTTATTAAAATAAAATGACGATTTAAGTTTAAAATTTTGATACTTTACATATTTGTATGTTTTCAGGGTAATTTAAGATTTTTTAATATTTCATTTGCTCATGTGATGCGTACCTACACTCGTAGCAGTACTGTGGTATCAGCAGTAGAAATTTTCTGAAGTGTGGCTTTAAAAAGAATCATGAAGGAAATAATGGTTCTTCTTTTTATTTTAAAAAGTAGATAAATCCGCTTGGTTTCTTCCTATTATTAAGTTACTTATAATTGTATAGGCTAGTTAAATGCCCACAATAAGGAGCACTTAGCCAGCCAGTTCCAACTATACTCAAAGAGCTCTTTGAAGCGAAGTAAATGGAAGGTTGTTATGTTTAAAGTAAAGAAGACTTGCGGTTGATTATTGAACAAAATGAAGAGCCCTAATGAGCTAAATCTTCAAAGGGCTGTTAAATGAACCGGTTTATTAGTTCATTACTAAACCAATTTTAAATTCCATCATACCATTTCCTCATTAGCTATATTGTAAAAATACGTTTAATCTAAATTAAGTGGATCATAAAAATATTAATTTAAAGTAAAGATTATACAGAATCTAAAATAACGTTCAAGAGACGATCAAAAATTAAAATTAGATAGATCAATAGATATTTGATCAACAAAACAACAAATAAAAACAAACATTGTAAAACAGACTAATGGAAACAAAACATAGATTTACCACTGAAATGGAATGGTTTATTCCTTCTACATCGTTCTTTTTTTTTTGGGGAAGAGGGAGTGAATATATTGTTATGTATGCAGTATGCATCGAAATAATGCATGCATTCGTAAAACATAAAATGTAATTGTAACGAAAAACACATTTGTTATGTAAACTAATCATTTTTTCTCTACCAAATCCTAAAATACTTTCTAAATAAGTCTTCAAGAGCGTTTTTTCCCAACAGATGGTATGTTAATGTAGCAAAATACATAAATGTAAAAATGACACACAACTTGTGGCAATAAATTGTTTTCTGTCATATATATCTATGTAACTGATCAATTGAGATTAGTTTGCTTCGAACCATCATAAATCATCACATCAGTATACTAAGAAAAAACTTTTAGCAAATTTCAAGTATATTTAACAATTTTAATTAATTTTAAGTCGATTTCAATTGGTTTATTGGTAAGGCACTGAAATGCTCAGTTACCGAGTTCGAAACAAGCTTTGCCAGGTTATCTTTTCTCTTCTGTAGCATATAAAGGTTAAATCTCTATAATTTCAAGAATCCAATATTATATAAATATATGTACAAAATTATTTATTGGGAGCCCTTTTTCTGATGAATACTCTTTATTTTATCATATAATGGAAAGTGAATCGGTGAATGAATGAAATGCTCCATAAAAAAACCAATTATAAATCATTGGGCATCTTAGACATTTCACTTTTCATTGAAATAATTGTTGAGAAAGATCTTCATTACTAAAAGGGGGGAGGGGGGGGGGGGGGTTCGTAGACGAACTAACCGATCTCTTATTTTGTAGGTAGTTGTGGAGAACTGGTGGAAGCTTAGTGGTGCACTTTAACTAAATTCGTGGTTAGACTGCTAAACTTGTTCTATTCAATAATTAGGCCATTGGTTTATAAATTATTTATAATAAGTTAATTTATAGCTGAAAACTTCAAATAATGTTTTTCTCATAACCGCGTTAAAATTATATATTTCATTTATATTATAATTTGATGTTTCATCATTTTAAATTGCGATTTACAGAACCATCTATATCAGCAAAATAAGCAATAGAGTAAATATTTGATTTTCATTTAGATGTCTATGATAAATTTATCTTAATTTTGTAATATTCAATCAAATAGCCTTCAGATATTTCATATGTTTACCCGATGAACTGTAGGGCGCAAAACACAACCATACTTGCTATACAGAACTGTCAGGTGGGTTTTATCTAACGCTTATATTGAAGGGGTTAAATCAATTCATCACATTCTACTTTTTTTTCTAAATTCTACTTTTTTCACTATTATATCTATCATCACAACTGTAATAAGGTACGTTTGCTATTTTTAGTTTATTAAAAATAAATAAATAACCAATAATTATTCATTGTTATCTCCTACAAAATCTATCTTACAGACAGAGAGTCACGATATATAACCAAATATTTGCAAGTAAAAAAAAAAATAATATTTAAATTCTTTAAGAACTATTTATAACACATAATGTTATATTCAAATGTCAATTCAACGTAGTATGCAGTTCATATATATGCAAGAGAAAGTTAAGCAGAATAATGACATGAAAGTACCGGCCGAAGGTATTTCTAACCCACAAAAGTATACTTAATAATATGTGGAAGTATTTGTATAATGGCAATTAATAAGGATTTTGTTTTTAAATCACTGTATATATCATTGAGTACCAAAAAATGATACGCATGTTAAATATGACATTTGTATATGAATATTGTTAAATATGTATGTATACTCTTAAAAATTATCAAATTCACAATTGTAGGCTGGGACTATCACCAGCCAATCCATTTCTATATTATTATACCTAATAATTTATAGCGAATATTTATAAAATACATAAAAATCATTCAGAAATGAAATATACAAAAAAGTATTTTTTGAGTAAATAATAATAAATTAACTTCTTACGTAGTTGAAAAATACCAATAATTAACAAAGTCTCTAATTTATTACTCCGATAGTTTACTAACGTATAAGGACTTTTTTCTAAACTTTTTATGCTACTTACATTGACATACTAACGAATTAATCAGGGAAAGCTAAAGCAGACATGTTCATGAATACGAAGAACAGATATAATGTTGTTAGATTGGATATGTGATTTTATTTCTTAACTAACATTAATAAGGGAAGAAGGGGTAGGTGCTGTTGAGTAAATTTGTTTCACTATTCGCAATACTTGATATGAAATTATTCCAGTAGCGCATAAACAAAAAAAAAATCATTTTCAACAACTTATTTACTTTGTAAATAAAGTAAGACGCGAAATTCCTATTTAAAAAAAATTAAATAATTTTTTCCTTCGTTAAGATCTTTTATTAATAACAAGACAGTTTGTAAGGAATTAAATAGTTGCCATTGAATTTTTGAAGAGGTCAGAATATTCGGGAGGTGTAATTACTTCGTGAATAAGATCAGGTACAAGACAGAAATCGTATGTACAAAATGTGAATGTAAAGGAATATTTTGTTTCTATTTATTCTTGTTCTTATTTATTTATTCTATCTTTATCCTTCAATATACACCAATAATTTATAACAATTTCGACTGTAAATACTTGCAAAAGTCAATTATTTTTTCTGCAGCTTATCGTAAGTGGTAAATGATTTATGGAGAGGAAGGTAGGAAGAGTATAAATCAATAAATTGTTTAATGCATGGAATATTCGGGGGTAAAATAAAAAACCCTTCAGAGAGGGTGGGCGACATGACCCCACCTGGCAGATGCCCTCGTTACCCGATCCATTGACTTGCAAATTGGCCACCGCCCGGGCTAATCACCGTCTCCACTTACATCTCCTCCAGTTCCGTCCGCAACAACTTCCACCACATCCTAGCCAACAGTACGCTGTCACTAACATACCTTTAAAATACGATATGTAACGTAGTTATAATATAAAGTTTCCAATAACATATAATTTGTTTACCGTTGACCCCGAAGCAATTCCTACAGCAAAATTTACTTCTTTTTTTTTTAAATGGTTTCAATATTTAAAACTATAAAATATATACTTACCTAAACATATACAGACATAATCTTCACAAGCATAAAAATCTTGATACATCTGAAATCATTTATAAACTCTTATGTATGTATGTTGTAAAATACGATAATCAATAAAAACTTCCATTCCATCAATTTCCAGCTTTCTCTCTCTCTCTCTGTAATAAAAATATCGTGGCTCATAACCCAGTCATCAACTGACTGGGTCTCGTAAAAGGCGAAAATAAATCACCTTGGTACGATGCTAAACAAATCAGATTGCTATGAATACGAATTATTACAAGGAAGAGGTTCTGGGTGAGAAATATTCGTAGGTTTACTGATTGTTTAGGGCTAAACTTCCACCTTCGCCATCATTTAAATTAAATTTGCAAGTTATTCGCTACCAAATTGCTGATTTCCACTAATTATTGACTGATCAAAAATTGGTTTATTTAACTATTTGTTTGTTTAGTTGTTTGTCGTATCTTAATGCTACTAAGGCAAATCGTATGATGGTACAGTGGGCGTCCTAAATTTCGCCTAACCAAGCGTAATTATGATAGGGATCTTTAAAGAGTACCTGATATCGTACAGGCTCGGTACCTCCAATTTACGTCCTATCCTAAGAACGGTATAGCCAAGGATTTTTACTCCCTTCAAAACGTCCTATGGCCACCGCGGGACGCGAACCCTCGACTTTTAGTTCTTTAGTATTTAAGATTTCTATGCTAACCACTATACCACAGATGATCTCTGGAATATTTAAAATAGTAAAACAAAAAGAACGAAAAGAGGTAGCTGATTGTGAACTGTTGTTTTCAAGGTGTAAAATAATCTAGTATAATCTATAAAAAATATCTTAATATCCCGGTGCACTTAATAAACATTTATTTTGAAGGTGGTGACAAACCCTAAAGTTCAAAGGAGAACATTTTAATTTTTCATTATTTAAGCATGTCAGTATTTCGATTTTATGTTGAATTGATATTTTGAAAAAGTGTGTAAAAAATTTGTTTTTTAATTTATTTTTCAATTTCGATTTGGCCGACTGAGATATGATTATTAATAGTAAATGATCGTAAAATCAACGCATTGTTTTTCATTGATCCCGATCCTATAAATATGAACATTCATAGAGAAATTTTATTTAAAATCTGGATGTAGAAAAGAATTTGAAAATGCGATGATTAGGTAAACAGATGGTTGGGTTTGACATGGATGTCCCTCATGATGATTTTCAAAGTTGAAAGGGTTACTGATTATTTTATTAACTTCAAATTGTTAAGGTTCAAAGCCGTTTCGAGCTCTGACAGGCCATTTAAATTCACAAAGCTTCAATCGCCATTTACCTCTTAGCAACAATGTTTCCTACCAACATAATTTGTCACATTCATAAAGAGTGGTAGGCTTATATAAAAGGGAGTAAAATTGCGCTACAATAATTGCATTTGGAATTAGTATTCTCTTCTTTTATTGAAAAATCCCACATAATATTACCACAGTTCACATCGTTTTTCCACTAAAATTTCATTCTATAACATCAGCAATTGCTATTAGCTAAATAAAACTTGATGGAAAAAATAAAATAAATTTATTACTGTTGCGTTACAGTTTTTTTTTTTTTTAAACATTAATTATCGCTCTCAATATACTTTTAACAATAAGCGAATAAGCTGATAATAAAGGCAATCATGATATATACATTTATGACAAATAGATTGGAGAAAAAATAATCCACCAGTATCTCTTTCCCGGAAGCAACGCATTTTTTGTATCTTGTAGACAAAGTCAGTATGGGGGGTTTTGTTAGCACGTATATTTTTTTTTTTGTTGAGATGATGTTTTAAGAAATATAAAATGAATTTTAAAAGATTTATCGTCATTTCATAGGAAATTCTTAATTAGGCCTACTGTATATTACACACATGTTCATTTTTATTTTAATATTTAAATCACTTTCCCATCATTATGTGATTTTTTTTCCAGCCATTGATTTATTTTTAACAGTGATGAAAAACCATAAATACGAAACAAAATATTTATTAAATGAAGCTTGATCATTAAAGCGACGATTTTGGAGTTGAAAATGAAGAAAATAACAATTCCAGAATATATTGAAACAATAATTTGGGTTTAAATAATTTTTATTTGAATAAATGTATAATTCAAAGGCCAAAAAAACAGTAGAAACTCCAATTATTAACAACCTTACAAAAAGTAACTATTAGTAAAGATGCAGTAACACAAAAGTAATCATATGATTCGATGTAAAGAGCAAACCGATGTTCCATTGCTTCTTATATTTAGTCTGAAATTAAAAATTCGAGAAGGGCGTTGAAGATTCTCGAAAGATCCAGAACATGTAATAAGTTACATGTACGACTAAATAACTAAGTCTTGAACTGTTAAAATATTTCATACTATCTGGCTTCAAGAAACATCAGTTGCGAATTCAATTTAATACCAACAAGGTGTTTGCTCGTTATAGATTAGCGAAACGATGGAACGGTGAAATGCGAACCGGTCGAGTTGAAAAGCAGGAATAATTTAAATCCTTTTTAGTTCTAATTGATAATTAACAGTAGTGCCTAATAAAGCTGATAATTAAAGGGGGTCGTATTATTTTTCCCTGCAGCGGATAATTGAGAAGCTTAATTAAATTGCCCCCATGCATAGATAGCGTACCTCGAAATAATTCACAGCACAGCTTACCCAGGGTATACAAATAGATAATCCTGTAAGAAAGAATAATGGAACACTGTGGCTGAGTAATGTCCCTGAGCGGCTTATATTCTCTTAATCCTTGTTTATTTGACGCCGTCGGATTAAGCAAAACAAGGCAATTGTTTAAACTCAAGTTATCATAGCTACGTTTCTAAGATTACGCCATGATTATTATTATTTTAGTGCTTATTTTATAACAATTTCCATAACTACTAAAATTCCAATGAATATTTTTAAACATTCTTCGACTCATTAAAAATGCATCAATTCATTAATTAATTAAATTAAATACTTTATCTATGTGAAATTTTGTGATTCTCTTGCTTTTATAATTGATAAAAAACTAGAATCTAAACTATGTAGTGTAGAAACCTTTTTACATTTCATTTAAAGAAACAAAAACAAAATATAAAAACAGAAAAATGTTATTCAAAAATATTAATAACTAAATACATTTGGAAGACACATGGATAGTGAGATGGCCATCTGGGAAAACGCGTTAGAAAATAAGCGTTGCCCATGACAATGTATGATTGGAAAACCTAAGATAGTTCATAAACTGGAGCCACGGGATATTTAATAATACTTGGCATTAATACCCCCCCTCTCCCCTGGCCCGGAAAACCCCAAATAGCCTGAAAGGCGAGGAA
The DNA here is from genome assembly GCA_911387785.2 of Aelia acuminata. Lineage (NCBI taxonomy): Eukaryota > Metazoa > Arthropoda > Insecta > Hemiptera > Pentatomidae > Aelia > Aelia acuminata. Next base: position 163,248,690 of record OU426978.1, on the reverse strand, counting down.
GGGAAGGACCAAAATGCAAAAAAAAAAAAAAAATACTAAACAACATCATCAATTGTCTGAATAAATATAATATTTTGTCTAAATTTTATTTACTTTTTTTATTTTATTTTAATACTTTTAATACTAGGTATATAGTAAAAAAAAAAAAAAAAATTATCTGTGGTGTAGTGGTTAGCATAGGCAATTGCTATGCAAGGTCGTGGGTTCGTAGGGTTTTTAAATAGGAGTAAATATTCCTTAGCTATAACGTCCTTTGGAGGGATGTCGACTGGAAGTCTGGAGCCTGTGCGATGTCAGGTATTCGTTAAAGAGCCCTAAAATAATTATAGGTGGATAAGCAAAATTTAGGATTCCCACCCTAGCATCATCTGATTAGCCTCAGCAGCAAAAAGTTACCTTCAACAAGTAATAAATTTATATTAGTTCACCTGAACGAATATGGAAGGATCTATGGCGAAGTAAATGGAGGAATAAAAGCAGCCATGTGTTCCCCTTAAGAAAGGTTTTATAAAGAAAATGATTTGTCAAGGAATTACGTTAGACTACATATTAGACTAATATGTAATATGTAAGCATTTTAAATGAACATCTTGGATACACTGCTGTAGAGCAAGCTGTTTCAAGTGAGTCAAATAATTATTTATTTTTTCAACCATGTAGTTACAAAAACTAATTGTAATGGCAATGGCAGTACCTCAATGTCCCGATATTAAGCGATTCCATTAATTTGTGATATATATAGGGAGGGAACTTATTGACTGTTTGCGGTTGTTACGCCAATGGGATTGCCCTATCAATTAGGCGCAGTAACCAAGCTTCCTCAGTTATTTGCAGTCCCATTAGGACAAGCCATTAACGGCTTCAGATTCCTTTCTTCCCTCTGGAACAAATATCCAAATCAGCGATAGTAGGTTCGATTCGATCACGATGAGTTTGAGGGAATTAAAAATAAATTATTCTATTCCTAACTAACAAAGGTGATCCACATACTTAATGATTAGTTTTACGTATATGAAAGATTTTTCCGATCTTATAAGAATTCTGGATTTACTCGACTAATTATTTAATGGGCGTTAACGTTATACGTTAGTAAACAAATAGACTAATGTATAATTGTGGTCGTGAGAAATTTGTTGGTAAAAAGTTGTTACTGAAGTGAAGCGTGGCTGAGGAGACAGCTAAGGAGGGGGGAGCTTGCTAATCCCGGATGACAAAGGAGTGAGATTAGGGATGCGAGGGAACACCTGCCCCTAATACAATCCCACGTCTCTTTTAATCTTTTAATCTCTGCTCTCGTCCAATCATATCTCGTCTTACATCCTCTCATCAACCGTCGTCATATCAAACTTTCGGTTAAAGTCATCAGTATTAGACCCTGATGAAACCTCTCTGTTTTCAAGCCGTTTAAACATTTTGGCCACTTAAATTTCAACGTCGACCTATTGTATCACGAAAATAAAATACCAAAGGTTGATTCAAACTTGGTATTGAACTTTTTTTTCATTAAAAACGTAGCAATTATGTATTTAGAAAATATTGCAGATAAGTGCTGTTGGTTTGTTTGTTTTGTTTAACCTCCTTTTATTCTGCTTAGCCTAATCGAATAATAATGCTATAATGAGAGTCCTAAATTTTACCTAACCAGGTATAATTAGATTAGGGTTCTTTAAAGAGGCCTTGACATTGCACACGTCATTTTAGGTGCCGTATGAAGACCGCTATATCAAGGATTTCTTTCTCTCATTTGGAAATCCAGGGCCACCTGGCGGGATTCTAATCCGTGACTTTTAGTATTGTAGGCTGCTATGTTAGCCACTACACCACAGGTGACCTCAATGAAGTGTTTTTACCGTTCTTTTAATTCTTATAAAAAAAAAAAATATATTGTTAACCGATTAGATCTGGACTTAAATATTACTATCAACCTTAACAATTTACGAGATTTTAGTTTCATTTTACTAATCAAATGGTTGTAAACAATACAATAATAATAATAAGCAAGTTAGCAATGAGGGGGAAGGAGTAAAAATAATATAAACAGATATAAAGGTTTACAACGGCAAACATATCTTATAAAAAAATATCCAGTATTCTATAAATTATGGAAGAGCTTTGATATCAGATAGATCCTAATCATCTCTGCACAAATCGACGGATTGATAATTTGAGAAGGATTTAGCAATGCACCTAAATATAAAGAGGGATGAAGTTGAAATGAAACCAAAGCATTTGCAGCTAAGGTAGTTGTAAAATATTTTTAGCAGTCTATCAAACTTTCATTCCTCAGGAAAAATTCATGCTTTATGAAAAAAGAAGTCAAGGCCCTGCTCAAGAAATCATCTCTTTAACTCATCAATGCTTTTGCCAATGCCAATGCTTTTTGACAATGCCTTCTCAATTGATAATATGAGAAGGATTTAGCAATGCACCTAAATAAAAAGAGGGATGAAGTTGAAATGAAACCAAAGCATTTGCAGCTAAGGTAGTTGTAAAATATTTTTAGCAGTCTATCAAACTTTCATTCCTCGGGAAAAATTCATGCTTTATGAAAAAAGAAGTCAAGGCCCTGCTCAAGAATTCATCTCTTTAACTCATCAATGCTTTCTTAATAGTTTATGTTGCGTAAAAATACTGCTCTATATAAAATTAACAACATTTTATACATTTGGTATCAGATTATTCTTTATTTTAAGTATTGTGTAAATTAATCGTTTACAATTTTATATATTTTTATTCGTTAAAATAAGCAATAAATCAAAAAAACCTAGAATATAATACGTTGATGTAACTAAAAAGTGTATGAGCTGATTACATTTAGTTCTTAGAAACTCCATAAACACTGTTGAATATTGTTTGCGTGGATTAAGATAGTACAACCGACCATAGTACTATGTCAATATTATTCGTCAAATATTGATATTAATTTAAGATAGGTTTGATTAGTTCATTTTGATTGCCATATACACATAAATTGCATAAATTGCACATATACACATAAACAAACTGTAATTTTAGTGCAATAATTATGCCAACAATAATGTTGATTATTTTCATAAAAAAAATGAATTTAGTGAGTACATCACAACATTAATTAAAATACCTAATCACTCAGGTTTTTGGAGTAATCAAACATTATATCCAGCGGAGGAGACTGAGCTGCCGGTGGAGCTAGGCCAGTTGGGCCTTTAAATGTTTGAAGATTAAGTAGGGAATAAGATTTATAGGGCTGCCACTTTTCACCCCTTACCGCTTCTGTCAAGTGTTTTAAATCGAAGCTACTTTCTCGTTCTTCTTACATTTCCGTCTTCTCTGCTTTCATATTATATCAATATAAATGTCATGTTACTAATTTTTCTATTTTCGTTTTTTAATCTCATCTTAAACTTGAATTGTTAACTACTGAAATTCGTGAGTGGACGTTAGTAATCTCATATCAATAATTTAATCTCGTTTACATGTAGTTTAAACATTGTGGAACAAACCCAGTCCAAATCCAAATATAATACAGAACAACGGCATATTGTTTATTTATTAAAGAAACTTTATGCTTATATTGCTAATTATAATTATAATTTTGGCATGATGAATAATTTTTGCTACAATTTACATTAAATTTCTCTTAAAAATCTCTTTTCTTTGACTAAAATTAATATTATTTTTTTAAAAAAGACCTACCTTAGTGTCATCAGAAATGAAAAAAAAACGTTTTCCTTAATTATTATTGCTTTTGTTTATTCGTTTGGAAAGTGTGAATCTTCATTAGTACTTCATACAGTAGTGTAAAAAGATTAGATACACTTACTTATGGAACTCTGTACTTGCTGTGAATTCGTTTTAATTTTTTTACATAAATACACATTTCTAGATTTAGATAAATACACATTATAGAAAAAAATTATATAGTGTTAGTTTGAAGGGTCAAGTTTATCGACGATATGTTTTAAATAGGAAAATATATAAGGTGATTATAATCAATTTGAATTTTATTCTAAAATTTTGAGCATTTAAGTATTTTTCTGAAAATTACAGTGATATTGTATTCTTCTAAGATAGTTCCATTACTATATAAATGTTATATTATTTTAATAAATAATTAAGAAAATGGTGTTCACGACGATGCTACAGAAGGAGTACTTAATTTTACATACGAGTATGTAGGTTTAATTAGGATAGGGATATTCAAAGATCTTACCTGAAATCGTACATGCTCGAGTTTTTTATTTATGCCTCCTTAATAGCTGCAAAATATGTTAAACAGATACCAAATGATGATAAACAAAAAAAATATCTTCAAATTTATCAACACATATGTGAAATACATTCATTTTATTGAGTTCATATTTTAAATTTTCCTTACCCCGCCATTTTTTTAATTTTATAATCGACTGAATGATAGAAACCTCATCTAAAATCCCATTAACTAGCTGGAGTACCCGGCTTCGATCAGAGGGTTTTGCGATATCTAGAATAAACTTTAAAATATAATAGTACAGAAAAATAGATTAAAATTAGCCATTAAGAAAAGAAAATTTGAACCTTTGTGAAACATTAGTTTTAAATTTTTAATAGCATTAGGATTCGGGATCAGCTGAGTCAGCCTAAATAATGGACCCTATATCCTTTTTGGCGCATTGAAAAGGAGAGTTGAAAAATTAATTTGGCAGCAAATATGTCAAGTTATGTATCGCTTTTGATATTTTCTATGATTACAAATCAAATGAGACCACTCCCTGTTTCACGCCTTTATAAAACCGGAAAGGTTGAGACTTGGCACCATTTAGTCTGACTATACCCTTCGGGTGCTGGTACGCAGACTTGATTGCACAAATCAGATTAGGCGGAACTCGCTTATCCTGTAGGGCCTTCCAGATTTCCTGACAGGGTACCGAGTCGAAGGCTGCTTTTATATCTAAGAAAGCATTCTGAGTGAGAATATATGGTCCTGCGTTTGCCTATGAGGCCTAAAGGCAGCTTGCTCTTCCTCCATGTCATCGTCTACGAATTTCCTAAGTCTCTGCTCCAGTATTCTGGTGTAGACCTTATATATCACTGAGGAGAGACAGATTGGTCTGTAATTTTCTGTCAGTCTGGTCCCCTTTTTTGAATATAGGAATGATTAGGTTCTACTCCCATTCCATCGGGATCTTTTTAAGGTCCCAAACTTTTTGTAAGAGGTTCTGGAGGCTCTTGATCAGCTCGGGTCCTCCATACTTGATCAGTTCGGGTGCTATTCCGTCGTTGCCAGCAGCTTTCCACATTTTGACCTTTGCAACCGCATATTCAACTTCCTCCTGGATAGTGTCATCCATGTCCTCTGGATTGCTGAGTATGGTCCGTGGTCGTCGCCTTCTGTCTGGCACGCCTCTTTCTCTCCAATCCTCAAACGAAGACCTGTCCTGGTAATGTTTCCTCCAAACCTCCAGGATATCCCTCTCCTCGGTGATCAACTGGCCGTGACTGTCCTTAATGCTTCTCACAGGCTTTCCTCTTTTTCCCCTTAGGCTTTTCACAGTTGTCCGGAATCTCCTAACGTCCTCCTGGAAGCTGCCCTCAACTCAACAAACAGGTAGATAGCCCTCTTCTCTTTAATGTAGTAATTGATGAGGCTCTGAAGGTGTGTAAGAGAAGGACCCCACGAGCAGCTGTCGGATACTGGAACTGATGCCAGTGCTGGTTCAATGCGGACGATATAGTTCTGATATCCGATAGTCAGGAAAGCCTACAGATTGGAATGGATTGAGGAGCTTAAGCTAAGAGGTCTCGCCATAAATCCGGTTAAGAGTAAAGTTATGCAAGTAGGCAGGGAAGAGACCGAGCTGAGAGTAGTGTGTGATGGGCAACAACTTGAGCAGGTGGACAAGTAAACATACCTGGGCACCATCTTCAGCAGGGATGCCAGAATCGAGCATGAGGTACTCAACTGAGTAAAGAAGGCCAATCAAGTACTGTTCCAAATATCTAATACTCTGGTGGGAAAGCAGAAAAACAGTCAAGAGGCCAAGCTCAGACTGTTCAAAACGGTGTTTCTCCCAGTCCTGCTATACGGATCAGCGAGCTGGGTTCTTCTTGACAAGAGCGCTAGTAAGGTTACCGCAGCTGAGGTGAGGTACTTAAGGAAAGTAGCTGGAAAGATAAGGCGGGACCGAGAAAGAAACGAAAGAATTCGGAAACAACTCGGCGTAACACCTGTGCGGGATATAATTTAAGAACGTCAGCACAAATGGTACGGGCATGTTTGTAGAATGGGAGATGAGCGTCGAGCAAGATGATATTGGCGGCAAGACCAAGAGGGCAGCGAACAGTTGGCAGGCCGAGAACCACATACAGCCAGTAAATGGAGAGACTCGGGAGCGAATGCGGCTCGTCCTTGACTGAAATTAAAAGAATGGCGCAAGATAGGAATGCCTACAGAAGATGGGTAAATAAAGGAGATAGGGAAAGAAGACGAAGAAGAAGATGAGACCACTCCCTTGACGATATAGCTGTCACAGATAATATGGAAAAAACATGGTTTTGGGCTGTATTATGTCACAGCTAAAAGAATGATTATTAGAGCACGTATATATCAGAAAAAGTTGAAATTGGATTTTCATTTTAAATAAGTTTATACGTTCCTGTATAAATATAAACCTTAGATATGAAAGTTTCCCTTTAAACATTGAAATTTTACAGGAGAAGCATGTGATAATTATTTTTGCTATCTCTCAGCTCTTGTACACTTTGTATTATAATATATATATTTAAATATATATTAAATAAATTGATATTTTATATTTTCTTTATTCGGTATTTAGTCTAGAATATAGATTTTAAAATATAGAAAAAAAAAATTCTAAAAATGAAGCTTCGATATTTCGAGCAACTATGGAGTATTAATTAAAAAAAAAAAAAAAAGAACTATGATAAACGATTCTTTGGAATACAAACAGAGGAAAATACGCAATTAGCTGTGTTTAATAAGGAAGAGGGTACATAGAGTGAGGATTGTGGGATTGGGGAAGCCCGGATCTGCCTCATCGCTGTCAGCAAATCCTCCCCACACTGCTCCAACAAATGGGCTCGGTATTCACTACCCCCTTTAAGCTCCCTCTCAAATCCTTCCGGCATTAAGCCAAAATTTCCAATTCTGATGACATATCCCATTCAACATACAACAAGCCAAAGATTAAACGTAAAAAATTCATATTTCTTATTTTATAAAATACCGCGAACAGCTACTCAATTTGCATTTTTTCTTCGCTTAGTAGGCAAAGTTTTAGGAAGGCAGATATAATCTGAAGACGTTGCTGATTTCCTCTACAATGATTTCTAATTTCTGAAACTATGCATATTAAAACTTCATTCGGAACACCCTCTTTTCTTAACCAATTGAAAAACTGATTCTTAGCTTAATTTTTATTTCCTTATGTATTGAAAAGTAAACGAAAATTAATTTTTACGATTAATAGTACCATCAACTCTTTGTAGTTTAATCAACTCAAAAAGCTTCCAGGTGTTTGAACGCAGTGCGTCGAGGAGTGTAAGAGTCTTCTCGTTTAGCTTTAATCCTTGCAACCTCCTACAACGACTTTCCAACCAAGTCCAATACCCTCTCTGTATACCTTCGTCACGTCTCTCTGACTCTGCCTTGCCTTCTCTTTCCCTGGAGGTTCCGTTGAAGGGCAAGTTTTTCTATAGCCCCATCTGGTTGACTCTGGGTGTACTCTCCCCTTCCAGTTGGACCGGAATTTGTTTGACAGTTTTATATTGATATGCTAACCATATTTATAGAAGTAACACTTTGTTTATAGAAGCCCAGTATTCTTTGTTGTGTAGTGGAAGGGTGATCCTTTCTGTGAATTTCATATTCAGCTACCGTAGAGCAGAACGGATTTAACTTTTGTACTGAAAAGCCTTATATTAGTATTCTGAGAAAAGTTTTTGTTTATCAGAACCGGCTAAAGTGGCCCAATTGGCTTTCTTTATGCACGTTTTTTTATGACGCTTCCCAGGAGGATCAATGATTTCACCTGCTCCACGATAAAACCTATCAGGACTAGAGGCTTCCGGATCGCTTATTCTTTACTTGCATTGAGACCAACTCCGCTAGTGATTCGGCAAAGGGCGTTCTAGTTGTACTTCACAAGGTGGCAGGTGTTCCACTAAGTCAAGAGCCCCTAGCCCCTCTCTTTGAATTGAAAGACCAACAAACGGCAGACAACTCAACTAACCAGCTCTGGGAGGCCTTGAAACAAACATAATGGAGGTTGGGGGAAACTATTCATGGCTACGAAAAGCCAAAAGAAAAGGGATTTATATTCTTGACGTATAAAAAAAGCAGTACTTCTCTACAACGAATTATCAGGTTTTGATTATTTTTCTTTCTTTTTTATTAGTATTTTAGGATATACTAAAGAAAAAAATAGGGGTACCGGTCCCACTTTCATCTCATTTAATACAGATATTTCTCAGTATGAATTATCCGGTATTGATGATTTTTCTTTTTCTTTAGTATTGTAGAAAATTTTATATTCGCTAAATTTAAGAAAAACCGGCAGGTAATTGTGGCAATCCTTTTTGATTTATTAGTAAATAACATTTTACATTATCCCTTACTTTTCTTGAGCTATTTTTCGTAATATTGTATATAAATTTAATAATAATAAACAATAGTGTATTTAAACACTTAATTGAGATTTACAACGTATCTGTATACTCATATTTTATATTCTTTCCTCCATGGGTTGTGGAATATAAAAAAAAAATACGCAGCCATTTCTTTATCCGCTACGGACAATAACTCTAGGGCCTACAAAGATTTTTAACCATAAGTTAAGGTCTTATCATTTTTAAGTAGTGGAAATTCCTCGTTTCAAAATCAGATATTCCTAAGCGGGCTTTTAGTATTTTAATAATTAATTAATAGCCATTAAGTAATGCTTCAAATCTTAAATACTTCATTAACTAATGGTAACTAAAAGTTGTTTCCGTTAACTTCCTTATACTGATTTAAAGTTATCTATGATATAATAAGAGAGTATATATATTTTATATTTAATATGTTAGGGGAAAAAATTTCTGGAAAAATGAATGAATTTCTTTTATTGATAAAAACCTTGGTTCAAAATAAAACTAAAACAATATCAAAGAAGCAGTCGGCAAAAAAATTATTTACCTATGAACTATGTCGGAAAACCTATTTCAAAGGTTTTTATTAAACTATCATGCATAATAACCGAAAAAAGGATTAAATAATAGACTGAAAGTTATTATATGTTCATGTTCTTAATTAATTATATAATTAATTAATTTATAATTTATTAAGAACATATAAATATATATGTAATTAATTATATAATTAAAAACTTTATTTGTATTTTTTTTAAGATTGTATAAATTTTATAATATAAGAAAGTCGAAATCGAAATTAAATATATCCATATATTATCTTTTGAAGTAATGAGTAGATTAATCTTCTTTTTATTTTTAAATGAGGACTGTTGTCCTGGAGATAATATTGAAAAATAGATTTAATGCACTAAGCTATTTATATGAAAATGGATAGTTAAGGCCTTTAAATCGAAACCTGCAAAATCCATTTTTGTTTCCAAATAATAATATATTTACCAATAATTTTGTTATATTTGTTCTATGAAATATTTACAAAAAAATCAGGCAATCTTTATTTAGTCAACCATTTTTTTTTTTTTTTTAATTTTCTTTTCATTGATTAAACCGTATGGAAATGGCAATAGTAAAGAAGTTAAAACTGGATTTAGCGGGATATGATTCCAAAGTCCCCATCTATAAAATAAAAATAATTCAATTCATAAGTATATATTTTTTTTTTTTCAGATCGGTTCGTTTTTCATGATTAACCTGTGTCTGGTCGTCATCGCGACGCAGTTCTCTGAAACGAAGAAACGGGAGATGGAGAGAATGCGGATGGAGAGGGCCAGGTTCCAGTCCACCTCCACCCTAGCCTCATCCACCAACAACTCCGAGCCAACCTCCTGCTACGCTGAGATCGTCAAGTAAGGATTTATCTATCTATCTATATATATATATATATATATGGTTCACGCTAACATTTACTTCGTCATTTATTTGTACTACTTAAAAAGCAAAGAAATAAATGTAAACTAAAAAATAACTAATGCTACGTTTGTCGGGAAACAACCTATATGTTGAACGGAAACAATAAAAAAGAAGTTTAAATTAGAAGGTCCCGAAGTCATTTTATTTTCTGTCTAATCTAGGAAATTTATTGGTTATGGAAGAAGAAGCATAGATACATACTAATGGATTGGATACGAATAGATTTTTATTGACTTTGATAGGACTAAATGGCGACAAATGAAACGTAAAGATTATGATGGATGGATAAGGACCATTGATTATTTCGGATTTTTGAGGATCGGACGTGAGAGCAATCTGACGGTTTGGACATATAATATTGACAAATGAATATTTATGATGTCTAATCCAATATAAGATATTGAAAAGGCAAAAAGGAATAAATAAAAATAATATATTAAAAGAGTTTTGTTTATTTTATTTATTATTTTTAAATTTCTATCATTCCAGGTATTTAAAAACTCTCTAAAAAAATTATTTTATTAGTTCTCAACTACTAGCACATTGCTTGAGATGCCCGCATGACGAAATAATGACACATAACATACGGATTTTTTTTCTTCTTCTTCTTATGTCCTATGGCTGCCATAGTAGGAGCAAAGGGCCGAAGTAAAAACTCGCCATCCGTCTCTATCCCCGCTTAGGGCCTTGACCTCTCTCCATGTTTTTCCAGCTCTAATGACCTCTTTCTCAACTGTTCTTCGCCAGGTCAGCTTGGGTCTCCCCCGACTTCTTGATCCTTGGGGATTCCAATCAAGAGCCGTCTTCTCAATGGCTCCATCTCTTTTACGAAGGGTATGTCCAATCCACTTCCACTTTCTCTTGGCAATCTGCTCCCCCAATGGCTTCTGTCTAGACAATTGAGCCAGCCTCTCATTTGAGATTTTATCGTCCCAGCTGATCGAGAGAATTCTCTTAAGGCAGCGATTCGCAAAAACTTGGAGCTGGCTCAGAACCTTTTTGGAGATTTTCCAAGTTTCACAGCCATAGAGGAGGACGGACTTTACGTTGGAGTTGTACAGTTTTAGCTTAGTATTGCGGGATATATTCTTGTTACGCCATACAGGATATACCTGGACAAAGGCTACATTTGCTTTGCGGATCCGGCAAACTATTTCCTGGTCAGTGCCTCCATCTCTCCCCACAGTGCTTCCCAGGTAAGTGAAAGCATCAACCCGTTCAAGGACCTCATCATTTAGCTGTAGGGTCTCCTCATTTTCCACATTTAACGGAATTTCTTTGGTCTTGGAAGCGTTTACCTTTAACCCCGCAACTTTGCAAACGGTTTCTAGTTTCCTCAACTTTGCCTGCATGTCAGAAAACCGTTGTGCTAGAAGGCAAACGTCATCGGCAAAGTTAAGATCCTCAAGCCTTTCATGTAATGTCCATTGGATCCCTCTTTTCCTTCTACCTAAGACCTGCCTCATAAGCCGGTCTAAGACTATGATAAATAGTGTAGGGGAGAGAATGCAGCCCTGTCGGACCCCACGGAGAACATTGAAACTGTCCGACACAGCGCCATTATGAAGGACGCAACACCTGTACCCATCGTACATGCTCCTGATTATATTAATTATTTTGGAGGGGATATCATACTTCACTAGGTCCTGCTTGACGGAATCAAAGGCTTTCTCAAAGTCAACAAATGTCATATAGAGAGGACTCCGCCATTCATTACTTTGCTCCATGACAATCCTGAGCGTGTTAATTAGATCAACACAACTCCGGCCTCGTCTAAAACCAGCCTGCTCCTTCCTCAGCTTCTCTTCAATTACGTCTGTGATTCTGCTCAAGATAATTCTGCAAAATACCTTGCAGGGCACTGAAAGCAATGTGATCCCCCGCCAATTGTCGCAGACCGTCCTATTTCCTTTCTTTGGCACCTTGACAATAATACCTCTCTTCCAAGCCTCAGGGACCTCTTCTTTCTCCCAAATTTCTTCAAACAAAGGTAGCAAGAGTTCCGCTGATAGGTCATCGTCTGCTTTAACCACCTCTGGTGTAATGTTGTCCAACCCTGGAGACTTCCCATTTTTCAATTGCGCTATAGCTTGCTTTATTTCATTCTTTGAGGGAGAGTCAACTGCCACTTGTCTGGGTGAGTGGGACGTTTTTTTTAGTAATATAAAATTTTTTTGTTGGGACTTTTATTATTAATTGCACCTCTCAGCAAGGAGCTGACAATCGGCGACTGAGATTGCCGAATAAGGAAATAATGACGTGTCAGGCATGAAGAGGGAAAGCACCCAGCAGCACCCCGTTCCTCGCTTTTTTCAATTACCATGGTTGTTTAAGAGAGATCTCTCATCCATCGTCTTTTTAGTCTTCTAGTGTCCTGGCGTGTGTCAGCCATATTCCTAATTAAACTGTTCGTATGATCGTTCAAATTAATGAAAAATAATTTGTAAATCGTCGTTAGGTGCTGGTCGAATTTTGATTGGTTTTATACATTTTTTTCAATAAATCTTAACAATTTTGATTGAAACGTTTTTGTAATTGAGTCTTTTTAGGTATGTCGAATATCCGTGAGGAGTATGTCTGGACTTATGTACGAGTATATGCACATATTAGGTTCTGTTTCAGATTCTAAAACTTTTATTGTTGAAATTCTCAGTCCTTCATATTTATATTACCTATACAATATCATTCATTGTTTCTGCAATAAACATTTTAACTGTGTAAATTACTGGTTAGTGCTTATGGGTAAACATATTTGGTTTATATTCTGACTATTAATCTGTACAAAAATTAACGACCTACCATTCCCAACTTAATAGGTAAGATTATATAGTAATTGACCTTTTTTGTAGAGGCCTCAAAATTTTAACTTATTTTATAAATAATTTAGTTAAAAGAGGGAAAGGTGAAATTATCTGAATGCGCTAAGATTCTTGAAAGTTTCCTGGACAAACATTACAGAAGCTCTCCTGAGCCTTGCAACTTTCTGTCGACATTTTGAAATGAGCCCCCTTCCACATTGGAAGTTCTCCTATCGAAGGGTCCTGGGTCACTTGCCCAATTGAATAAAGCAAGTTACACAAGTTCCGAGGTAAGTTGAGTCTTTGAAAGGAACTAGCTAACTCCACCATTCTTATCGTCCTCTCATGTACCCTTGGGAAATGTTATATTTCTTCATAAACTTCTTTCAGTTCCACTGTTCGTGCATTGTCAAATGATTCAGATTATTTTATTTTATTCATATACTTATTTGTGCCTGTCAATAAATAATTGGCACACACCAAATAGCCTAGAGTCAACGAATGGTCATATCAGGTAATCTGATTAATTAAATATCAAGTATGGGGAAAGACGGTACACAGAGATAGAGGAATGAAAGTGTTAAGATGACGGACGATGAATGATGGCACATTCAAGACAGCATTTCCGTAGGGTGCACTCTGTAGCTCATTGCTATAAATAAGTGTTATATATCTACATTAAGCTGTGACGAATTTTCAGCTATTTAACACCCTGCTGTAATTCAATTCATTGTAAGTCGCTGGACACAGGGAATCAGCAGCTGAGATAAGTTTTTAAACATTTTAACAACAATATTCTCCATACATACACAAGTTGAAGTTCTCTTTAAAATGTTAGTTCTGAAATCTATTCACTATAGTGAAAAATTAACAAAGCGTACCTTCGCCATCTTACCCCACATTCCCCTACCGATTGTCAGTCTTAATTCCTCTAACTTAGGTTGTTAAACAAGAGGATGACATTTCAGCTACTGTCATCTCTTATAATTATGACAAGTATAAATCAGATTGGTTTGTTTTAAATTTCGTATTTTTTTTTTTATTTTCAGTTTATATGTGAGGTTATATTCGTTTACCTTATTAAGAACGTGTATTCATTTTTTGTCAGTTTCAAATTAAGTAGTTGTAAAAAAAATGGATAAAGTTGTTTGAATCTTTTATATTTTTTAAAATGCGGGTGACTTGTCATCCTCATGGCGAAGTTGTCCGACATAAAGTCAAGATAATTTATAAAAAGAGATTAAGTAAAATCAAGAGAAGGAATTCACAAATGTTGTACTTTATTATCGTTAAATAAATTTTAATGCTAACATTTTTTTTCTTGTTAATTTTTACCATTTTTACCACGAATCCATAATCCACCAGAAAATCTAACAAATTAATAACAGTAATTGATGTAGATTTTCCACTTTGGACGGGCCTTGTTGCGCAATACTCTGAAATCATCCTAAAATTGATGTGACCTTTTCATAGCTGGACAGGAAGGCTGTTACAAATCAATAATTTTAGCCTATGCTTTTACGTGGGCGTTATCATTCAGTGAGCTAGTTCATTTTACTTGCTTTGAAGTGACCTTATCAAGAAAATCTTATCCTTGTAGAAGGATGCCCTATTTCTTTTTAAATGTATTTATTTTTATAACATTTTTTTTACACTAACTAATATTGATTTCATGATCATGATAATAATATCCAATGCTAATTGTTAAATTGGTTAAATATTGACAATGCTTCATGATTTGTTAATAAGAATTTTGTGTGAATGCCCCCTTTTTCTTTTAACAATATAGTGTTATGAGCTATCGTTAACTTATCATTAACAAAATTAATGATGGGTGCGATGATGTTAGCAAATGTTGATGATTGACTGTAAGATCATCACAAATTGAAAACACTGAATGAATATGAGAATAATGCCAAAAATTCATAGTTTTCGAGCTTGATTTATCCAATAATATTTTGATAGATTTTTTTTTTTTTTTCAATCGCCAAAGCGTTAACGCTTACCATATTTGAAGATTCGGAAAATGTAGATTGCATAAAAGTTGCCCTGTTATTCCCAGTTTATTATTATATATCGATATTAATCCCGATTCCTTTTGCATGCCTTTACACTAGTTTCATCAAATTCATCTCGTATTATGTATAAATTATTTTGAAATTGATAAATTACTTTATAAGTAATAATGACAAATGAAAAAAGCATAATGAAAAAATAAATTGAAAACTGTAATTTTGTATGGAGTATGGGTTCTCTTGGGTGTTCTTACGATGAGTAAAGTCTATTTCTCACAATTCTAAGGACAATCAATGGATATTAATGAATTTGTTTGAATAAAAATAAAGAATTGTTAAGTTCGGTGGCTGATTCGATGGTGTAAGTACGTGTGGATAATTGACAGTAGAATTATTCGCATCTTGAGAATAATACTTAACCCAGAATACGATACTGAAGGATTGATTTTATTGCACATGAGAATGAGAGTGATTAAATAACTAAAAGCTACTAAATCAAAATAAAAATAAGAGAAAGAAAAATATCAGTTTTCCCTAATATAGGCTATATTTATAACAGCGAATCTTTCAATAATCTCCTTCGTGTTCTTACGAATTTAAAATATGTTCGTGGTACCCTATACTGTGTTCAAACTTAGACTGTATATGGTCATATTTAACTCCCGAATCTTGAACATGTTTCTCGACATAATCATAACATTCTTGTTGGCTTAAAACGAGCAATACTTAATACCTTTGGCCTGAATACCACTTACATGTTATTTTATGTCAGTTATCGAATATTAAGTTTATTGAAAAGACTTGTTGGTGCTAAAGATTCTGCTGTGAATAGGACTAGCCGTCACCCCAAGCTACGACGAATGAGTGGGAATGACGTTTGGGAATTCAAGTTGAGGGAAAAACCCCATTTAAATATTTTGTAGCTATGGAAGATTTATAGGAGAGATCGGTACGTGATGGGGGAGCGGAAAAGGGCCATCCGCAAGCAATATTTCTCACTCGTAAAGACATTGCGGAAATATATGGAAAGGAAAGAAAATATTGCCTCCGCCGCTCCCCTCGTTTCAATATCAGTTTACACGCTTTGTCAAAACATTCAATTTCAGGGAATCTTCACACATATCTTTCCTCAGTCCAGAAATTTATTAAGTATTCCCCTTTCTTCTTTTTCCTTACTATTACAAAAAAAAAAAAAAGAAAAAATGGCATAGGCCAAAATATGAACGAACTATATGCCTAGTATCTATGCTAGTGAATTTATGGCACACTTATATTTTTTTTCGGAATATGAATTGAATTTAAAACAAAAGTTAAGTGATTATTTATTTATTGCAAGTATTTTTCTTGAAATAGGAACTTGGGGAATCATAACTGTTCAATTTTAATGTTTATGCGGCTTAGTAAGTTTGTACATATAACAATGAATGAATGTTACTGTGCTTAAAAGAGAGGATAATAACTGAAAATTTGCTTATGTCGGTACTAGAGAGTGGTTATTCCAAATTTAAATAGATTGATTGTTAGCAAATTTTGTTACTTACACAAAGGATTGTTTTGTGGTTATTAAGATTTGGCTGAATCCGTAAGTTTTCTCCTCTTCGTCGTTTCCTCTTTTCATCTCCTCCTTACTTGTGGTTCTTGGGTTTTAACCAAAGACTCCATGAAAAGCCCAGAGCAGTACATAGCTAAATTCTGAATTATTGGTGAGCTGAATTAATAGTGAATCGTTTTTTTTTTTTTTTTTTATTCTTTTTTTTTTTTTTTTTTATTCTAAACTAAAAATTGAAATACCTATAATCACTCAACAAATTATTATGTTATAATATTTATATTGCTATAAATTTATTATATTATATTATTGTGATATCAATATTGTTGGCTTGAGTATATTTGTAAACAGGCTACCTCTTCCGGCTATCCGGTCAATACTGGGATGTCCATTCCGTGTCCTACTGACCCTGATAAGGAAAAATAAGAAGAATTACCAGGCGTGGAAGGAAATGAGATGAAGTTATCTTGTCTTGTTCCTTGAGTGGCTTTTTGGTGCTGCCCCCTATATCGGGTTAGCCAGTGGAAATCCCTCAATTTATTATGTCACACACACCTCATCTCTTGGTAACAGAGGCCTCAATTAGATTTTCTCTGTTTACACGATAGTGTAGAGCGCACAAATCTCAAATATCACAATCAGCATAATAACCTCAAACCTCTAATAATTACCAACTTGCAACCGAATCCACTTCCCCAAAACCCTCAGACAATTAATTTAATATCTATAAGTATAAAATAAATAAATCAAATTACACTCACTGATTCATATATATATTCCGCAAAGTACCAGGAAAGGGGTCAGAAATAAGTAATTATTTCCTATAAGTTCGTATAAAATGGGATTATAATTTTTTTTGCACTAATAATCTACAATTTATATTTCATATCCGTCACGCTCTAGTGATTGGTTGCCGAGTGTAGAAACAACAATGCAAAAAACAACAAAACAATTGAAAATGCATACTGACCACTCTCCCATTAAATTCAATAACCAAACACTCACTACGCTAGAAATTTTCAATATGGTACTCATGGATATTGAACAAGGTGCATAACAACAAACAGTTTCGAAAAAAATCAACACATATTAAAGCAGGCAAACAATCATAATAAAAATATATGAAATCAGGTAATTTATAGTATCTCTCTCTGCATTAGTGTATATTATTCTAACTCATAAATAAACTATTTTAACTTTCTTGATTGGCATTTTCTTAAGAAATATGTCCAAGTTTTTAATAAATATTCACGTTCTTTGATGCAATTTACTTTTTTGCCAGTTTCATTACATCATATTTAGCTTTCTTCACTATAAAGGAGGATTTTTTTTTTCAGCATTTGGCACCAAAGTTAAAACCGGAAAAATCAAAATAAAAAACTTCCGCCATTTAGTTAATAATTAGGAGTGTAATGTGTAAATAAAAAAGCAAGATCATATGCTTTTACAATGTTGGTGGACGATTTCTCTTATGATAGCACATTTTTCATTACACAAAATTCAGTAGTTATTATGGTATCAACTAGTTACAACTTTAATCAAAACATAGCCAACATTCTTTCCTTGTATTTTTTAAGATTGACATCGCCGGCTTAAACGTGACACCACTTAAGCAACATTTTTTTTCATTATGTTTTTATTCAATACAATTAAGAGGAAAAATTCTATATTCATCTTATTGCTGCTGTAACTATTTCATATAGTATTTTTATGATTTTCCATTTTCCTCTTGCAGAATTTTTTTCTTAATATAATTCACTGAAAAAACAATGTAACAAAATGTCACTTACGATGTATCACATTAAGGCCCACGATATTTAATTTTTAATCAAAGAGCTTTTCATTAAATCCTAATTGTAAAGTTGGGACTATTAAAATCCTTTTAGCCTAAGTCATTCAACAAAAGTAAAAAAATAAGGAACTTCAAGCAGTCGTTCCTTCCTTCTTTTCCTTTTTTTTTTATGACGTTCATTAACTTTGAAGGTTTTTTAAGCCTTCCTGTATCTTTTTACCTAAGGAAAAAAATTAAGTAAGTTTTGAGACTAATAAGGTCGTGCCATGAAAGGGACAAATACGAATACTTTTTATCCCTGGGTTGTACCGAACTTTCAAGACATAAATTTTTCCTTATAAGTACAAGTTTTGCGTTAACACTAGCTCTAAAATAGTTGAGCGCACAAGGTAAAAACGAATTTCAAATGAACAAAGTCAATTACAACGAATGGATTGTATTTAGTTTTTAAAGGGAGAGGAGTAAAAGTTTACCCATTAAAAGTTGAGCTATCTCTAAATCCATTTAATTTACGTAAAACGAAAATTTCGAGGAAAAATCTGATTCTTTTAAAAGATATATTTTATAAATTTTTATTTATTGTATATGACTATGTTAATTACATAAAAAATATCCGAAAAAATTCCAAATTTTATGACCGTTTATTGTCTGTAGTAGTAGACTGCTACTACTAATTGAGTCACTGCATAAACATCTTAGCCAAGCCTTCAACAGATGAGTAACCAATTAAATGTTTAATTTGTATATAGTAGTTTTTAAGTGTTATTATGATTGGGTACTTTCTTGTAACCTATTGTGGCCCAACGATTTCAAATATCAACTTTAAGGCATGTAAATAATATTTTATTTTATTTTTTATCATTATCTTTTGTTTCAATAAGTGTGCCTAAAATATCTTATTTAAACTTTGAAAATATAATTTCAAAGAATCATTGCTTAATGTTACTCTCAAGAATCAAACTTTTCTTTCAATTCAAGTTTTAAATAATAATTTTGAAGGTTAAGTTTATATTATGATATTTTTTTTTTTTTTTTTTTTTTTCGGTTGGCTCACAGACCTTGGAGATCTTTAGCCGCCTCAACCAGCCTATTCCACCTCTGTCTATCTTGGGCGATGGCTTTCCAGTTCACCACTCGATGTTCGGTGGCTTCCTTCTTGATTATGTCAGCCCATCTCGTTCTGGGTCTCCCTCGCGGTCGGGTACCGACCACTGTTGCGTTCATCGTCATGTTGAGGGAGCCTGATGGGTTCCTTCTTGCCACGTGTCCCGCCCATTTTAACCTCTTAGCTTTCATATCATGCGCTATCGATTGTCGGGTTTCCCCTATAATCTCTTCTTTAGTCTTTCTTCTCCAGAGCCCCAGTTCATTATCCCACTTCGGGCCTACAATTGTCCTTAGCACCTTCCTTTCGAATCTTTCGATTCTTGCTTGTAAGGTTCTGGTCAGTGTCCAAGTTTCGCACCCATACATTAGCACGGGTTTGATTATTGTATTGTAGACCCTGATTTTCAGTGGGCGGCAGATTTTCTTAGATCTTAGGACTCGAGAAGAACGCACGATTGGCACTGGCTATTCGTTGATCGACCTCTGTTAGTTGGTCGTTTATTGAGGTTACTGTAGATCCGAGGTATTTGAAGTTATCTACTTTAGGGAAGGTATATCTTCCTACACTTATATCGTCGATTACGTGTAGGTTCCGGCTTACTATCATGTACTTCGTCTTATTTTGATTAACTTGAAAGCCGATGTCTCTCGCTGAATTGATCAGTGAACCGGCGAGTGACTGAATGTCTTCTTTCTTACTTCCTAGCACAGTCACATCATCCGCATAGGCGAGGAACTTATGCATTTTCCCCACGTGCACTCCCCCGCTTGCCTTGGTACATTCTCGTATAACTTTTTCCAAGGCCAGGTTGAACAGCATCGGGGATAGGCAGTCGCCTTGTCTTAATCCTGACTTCACGTCGAAGCTTTCAGTCATTTCTCCTTGTACCAGGACTCGGCATCGGGATCCATTAATACACGCCCGTGTCAATCGTACCAATTTTCCTGGGAAACCCAGTTCCGTCAGTATTTTCCAAAGACAGCTACTATCGACCGAGTCGTAGGCTGCTTTGAAGTCGATGAATAAGGCGTGCACATCTTGATTTATTTCCCAACGTTTCTCGAGTATCTGTTTAAGGATGAAGATCTGATCGGACGTGCTTCTTCCTCTTCTGAACCCTGCTTGGTAGTCGCCAAGGGACTTTTCATAGTATAGGTTCATTCTGTTTAGAATTATGTAGGTCAGGATTTTGTATGCGACAGGGAGCAGTGCTATTCCTCTATAGTTTTCGCACTCGTACATTGATCCCTTTTTCAGAATTGGGCATATGAGACCTGTGTTCCATACGTCCGGGATCTTTTCCTCTCTCCATATTTTCAGGATGAGCTGGTGTAGATGGCTGGTCAGTGACTCACCCCCTTCCTTGAATAGCTCACCAGGTAAGCTATCTATTCCAGGGGCTTTTCGCCGCTTTACCTTCTCGATCACCATCTGTACATCCAGTAGATCCGGCTCCTCTACCACATCGCTGGGATGATCCTCAGCGTGGTCCATGTCCTCATCCTCTGAGGGATCCTCACTGTTCAGCAGCTGCTCAAAGTAATCCTTCCAGATTCCGAGCACTTCGTCTTTGACTGCTGTCAGTTTGCCTTGTTTGCTTTTCATTTCAGTGCTCCTACCCTTGTATCCGGTTCTTTCTTTCCTGATGTCAGCATAGAATTCACATATTTTACCGCCCTGCCAGTTATCTTCTATCTCCTTGAGCTTTTGAGACAAGAATTCTCTCTTTGCCTTTCTCAGTGTCTTGTTTACTGCTTTCTGAGCAGCTTCGTATCTATCTCGGGATTCTTTGTCTCTTTTGCCTAGGCTGAGGATCTTCAGTGCCCTTTTGTCCTCCACAGCCTTACGGCATTCCTCCGTGTACCATTTATTTGGTTGACGCTTAGCCTGGACTCCTATCACCTTGTTCGCTGTCTCCTTCAAGACCTTTTCAATTTCCGCCCAGTGGCTCTCAATTGGCGTACTCTCTAGGTCGAGAAGTTCGAATTTATTGGACAGCTCTATTTGGAATCGTGATTGGGTCTCCGGATCCTTTAGTCTTTGGATTTCATATCTTATTCGTTTCAGGTCGCTATCTGTCTTCTGGATTCGTCTAAGCCTTTGGTTAAACTTGACTACCACCAAGGCATGGTCCGAACCACAGTCGGCTCCCCTAAAGCACCTCACATCTTGAATGGAGCTTTGGTGTCGCTTGTCGATCAGCACGTGGTCGATCTGGTTCCTCCACCTGTCCCCAGGACTTGTCCATGTATACTTATGAATCTCCTTATGCGGGAACTTGGTGCTGCTGACTACCAGATTCTTAGCAGCTGCGAAACTTATACATCTTACTTATGATATTGTATATTATGATATTATTAAAAAAAAAATTATATTTGTTTCAGGTTTTCTTACAATTGAAATTTCGTAAATGTTAGTAAATGTTTTATTGTGTAGCATCAAATCTTTTATTTACTCAAATCTGATATAATTTTGTATGCATGATCCCACTGTTATTTATCTATCAGTTCAATTAATGTTTCAAAGCTATCACCTCTTCCCACACGATACCTTTAGAAAGGAATCCGATACAATGCGAGTACTGTCGCACGAACATACAACATAAAGTACTTGTATATTATTCATAATTAGTATAAATAATTCCATCTTTTAATTATTTAGGAGAATAATCTAGCATCCGTTTATATGGTGGGTGATTTTATCAATTTAATTAACATAATTATCTTAATAGTTTGTTAATTACCTAATTAACAATACTTAACTATGATAAATTTATTAGCTATCGACAAATTATTAATTACCTAATCGAGTGGTACAACTTGTAGATAGCGCACACTCAACATAGCAAGTTATATTCTTATCTAATTTTGAATACCTATTATTTATAAAGCATTTACATATACATAAAACATGTACTATTGTATTACAAAAAATGTATTCTTCATAACATAGAATACTTATTCCTCGAGGACGTGCTGCATATAATGGCTAAAATATATCCTCCTTTTAAGAATAATTTTATTCAAACATTATATTTTAAAGGGTTTTTGAGCAACAGGTAAATTGTCGAAATGGCTGAAACTGAGTACCCGACTGGGCATCAGTAATTACCTAAAACTTAACCACTCTAAAGAAAACAAAGAAAACTCTACCAAAAACAAAGAAAAAAGTATGTTACAAAGGTTGCTGATTTTGAACTCTAGAGAAGGAAATACCTCCTTATTTAGGTTTGAATACCTCCTTAGAAGTTAGTCATAAAATTGAATCATAGGAAATTCGAACAGATACGATAGTAAAGTAAATAAGATGTATGATTGAAAACAAGATGTAATAAAAATATATATATTCCTCATATATCCAGGAACATTCACATAACTTTTATGCTCTAAACTAACCAAAAAAAGTTTTTGAAAATTCTGTCACTCTTCGGGATTGAATTATGCTTGAAGAAGAAACAAGGAAAATTTCGAGAGTGGGCACCCGTCCGGAAAATCGCTGAAAGATATTAATGATACTTTGTTTTCAAAGTTTGAACGTGAGTTAAAAACTTCTCCATCCATGTTGAGGAAGGAGCCTTGTCGGGGCGTGGAGGGGGAAAACAGCGATAAACAGATGAAGGGGGGGGGGGGAGCGCTGGATTAGGCCGTGTTGTAACAAAACGGTAAAGAGAAATTAATTATATTCTTAGGAGTCGCTTAATTAGTTAAGTCTTTTCAAATACTACCCTCTCTGCCTCCCTCCAGGTTGTATCTCTAATTCGGTTTCTTTCGTCTCGAATATTCCAAAGATGAAAGAACTTTTGTGACTTCTCTTACCTGAATTATAAAGCCTTGTAAACACGATTTGGTATCCTTTTTATTTTGGAATAATCTCAAATGGTATTTAGGTATTTAAAAAATCTTTTTTTCAATATATGGAATAAATTACTTAATTTCACATTTCATTTTTGTCACCTTATTAAATATGCTTTCAGGGTGTATATTATTACCTTTCTACAGACACAGCACTTTTTGGATTATTTGTTATTCACTTTTTACGATTAATTGGAAAAACGATGATATTTAGTATTTGGTCCATAATGAGTTCTCAGCGGTTTCTGATGGCTATTGAGAAGAAAGAACACTCACAACTTAACTGAGTTAACACTCAATTACAAATATGTTCAAATTACAAATATGTTATATTGTTTATTTCAACTCAATTACGTGAATATGTTCCTATCCATTAGTAAAGTATAAATCAAAAATTTTGATAAATTATTGCCAGTGTCCATTATGTAACGTATTAACTTTGTATTAAAATTTCTAAGGGCCTCGCGAATTCAATTTCTGTCGCCAACGTCCATACCACGATGGACTCACCGTCCGTTCACCGCAATTAAGCAACATCGGGGGTGGTTAGTACTTGGATGGGTGACCACCTGGGAAAACCGCTTGCTGCTGGCAATTTTTAAAATTATGTTTTTATTAGTTCGGCTCTAACTTTAGCTACTTCTGTCCTGGGCCGGGATAGCCAAGCGTGGGGAGCGCGACCCGCTGTAGCACGCTCGAGCCTAACGGCGTGCCGATAGGCTCGAGTACAATATGTATATATTGTAGAAATTATGGTAAATAAATTTAATTATGTTAAAATATTATATTGTAGAAATTATAGCGAAAATCAGTCTCCGTCACAATTCATTTAATCATGTTAAGTGATAATCAACTCTGTTGTATCTTAATTGTTCTGGCCTTAGGTGAAAAAAAGGAAAAGGAGACAGGACAGATATAGGTTAAATAACTTTGAAATCAATATCCTTAAAGAGTATGATACATTTTATCAACAATGTTTTATCCACTTACTTTGTAACCATTGCGACGCGTTCAAATCGAGATGTCGACTCATAGGCTGTCATAGGCGAAATATTGCAACTAGACGGCACAATATTTTCCGATTCGCGCAATAGATTTTCAGGGAATTGATTCCCGTACAACATGTTGACTAACTTTTCAACGTCCTAATAACCGGAATTATATGTCACAAAACCAATAATATTTACAACAATTACCGCGGCGGCGGTTCGAAGGGATATATGTTGTTATTTAATTGTATGTTATATATACCATGGATGGACCTTGGAGTCGGGTACACTAGTATTATTAATCGAATAATTAATTGGGGGATAGAAGAATAGCCTGGCGATTGAGCACGATTCCGGTCATATCACCCCTTGGGCAACTGTAGGCACAGAAAAAGTTCTTCATAGCGAACCATCGAACCCACAACCCCCTATGAGTTTTGTTGACACAGATTTGTACTGATTATCAATGGGGATTAATAATGTGTTTGGAGTAACAATTAATGAAACGATTTATAAACATTTTGGAGATATGTTCATTGGGCAGAACATTGTAAATAAAAGGGATATATGTTAGATTGAAGCAGCAGATGGAGGATAGCAGTGAGCACAGATGTCACGTAGACGTGCTACGTGAGCTGTGTCCACATGACGGCCCGCATTAACATCCTTTGACGGTTGTCCGCATCTCGAGCCGGCTTAGGGAAAAATTACCCTCCCGCTCATAGGGAGTGATAGATGGGGATAGAAGCTTACCTGTTCATTTTGTCTAGCGGGAATAATAATAATAGGACAATTCAAATAGTAAAAATGAAATATAAATAAAAATGAAAAATAATATTTCAACAAAACCTTCCTTAAAATCTAAATATTTTATTTAATATGAAGCTTCGAGGATCATGCGCTCTATTTAGAGGGGAAGCCTAAGAATGCCAATAAGAAAGATTTATTTTACCTTCACTCATTCCACAATGATCTGCGAACGTAACGGACTCGATGCGTCGGTAACTTTTTATTATATATATACTTTGAAAGTAATTAACAAACTTATTAAGAAAAAGTTTGCTCAGTAAAATTTGTGCGAAAATCTTTCTGATAGTAGTTTTTCTTCAAAAATTTCGAGTGCCGCCCTAAATAAAATAAAAACATGAAATTTATTATAATAGGAAAAGAGTGAGTGAATGTCTCCTCATTTCGGTGTTAATTTATAATATAAATTTAAGCTTAATTTATTTATGCTTAGTAATCCTTTGATAGGATTATTCTTTCGTTTCTTTTACGATCATTTCCATCCTTCATTAACTGTGCTCCTGATTTATTTATTCCTTGGCATTGCTTACGAAGAGATTCATTGAAGTTCTCTTGCATAGATCATATATTTTACAGTGTACAATGGATATTTTTTAAATAAATTTCTAGCAGGCTCTATAGCAAACTACAAACTTATCACAATTCAATCAGAGCAAATTACAAACATGTGAAAACTTTTTAAGGGGAAGGCCGAAAAAAAAATTAATTGGACAAATTTGTATATATGATAAAAGTTATTAGTGATGTTTACACCATGCACACTTATATTATGTTTTTATAAGAAAGTAATCTTTTCCATGTTTTATTATTTATTTTATTCACCCAACGTTAATAAAACACGGAAGTGTTTCCTTCTATATAAAAACCAAATACAACTCACAAAAAAGTGAAAATTACAAAAAGTAGAAAACTTATATTATATGCTCCAATGTTAAAACTATTTTGAAAAGAAGTTGCGAAAATCAATATTCCTAAGAAAAAATACATTTTGTCCTATGTCTAATTATAGGGGTTATTCAAAACCATTTCGAAGACGGGTAGATCCATATCAAGTGGTCCAGAGGTGGTTGCTTCAATTTTTTTAATATTTTTACCATTGAAATTACAAAAATACAATCAGTTTATTTTATTTTATTTATTTTTTTCCAATGACGGCCATTTTATATATTAAGGGAAAGTATTGCGAACGTGAAAAATTTCGACTTCCGGTTTTCAACGGAAATACACGTTATGGGGTCTTCTGAGTCCAAATAACCAAGTCCAGCGAAATGGTCTGTGTGTGTGTGTGTGTGTGTGTGTGTGTGTGTGTGTGTGTGTGTGTGTGTGTGTGTGTGGGTGTGTGAACAGGCTAGCTCAAAAACTATAAACCGTGCGAAACTGAAATGGCGGGTATTTAGTGTATGTATATACCCGTGATGTGACATCAAAATTGGTCAAACGGAGGGGGTACTTTATTTGTAGAATTTTGTCAAATTTTTATATTTTTTTTTATTTTCTCAAAAACGGCTCTAACGATTTTGTTCAAACTGGGTATTTGATGTAGGTATATGCCCGCGATACGACAGCCGAAATTTCATCAAAATTGGTAAACGGAGGGGGTACTTTATTTAATAAACATTGTCTTATGTTCACGTGTTTTTTTTTATTTACTCAAAAACGGCTTTAACGATTTTTATCAAACTAGGTATTTGATGTATGTATATGCCAAAGATGTGAAAGCCAAACTTTCACCGAAATTGATCAAACGGGGGGGCACTTTATTTCATAACTTTTTTTCCATTTTTTACCTTTTTTTCGGTGATCTCAAAAACAGCTTTAATAATTTTGATCAAATTCGTCATGTTTAATGAAAATCGAGCTTTCTTTAATATCAGGTAAGCTTTATCATTATTAAAATGTTCTGAGGGGGCTTAAATGGGGAAGGGTTTTTTTTTTTGGTTTCTTACCTTTATTTTAAGTACCTTTGTATTTTTTTGTATAGAGAAATAAACTGTCTCCCGTTATGCCTAAAAATTAGAAATGTCTAAATACGAAATTTAAAAAAAACTCGATTAAACATATAAAAGAGAAAAATGAAACATATTCCGTCAACTCATAAAACACGTTGTGCCCACGCATAGGCAGTTCGCCTTTAATGACAGACGATTGTTTAAAATTAAATACGTTATGTTCACTTAATGGAAATTATTTATTTCATGATAACTAAATGAAGTTTTCAACACTTCCTAGAGATAAAATCAGACGAATGTGAGTATCTTGCTTGCATTGCCGAATTATCGCAAGTAAAATCTTTTATTTAATAATAAAAAAATTAGTGTAATTTAGAGAGCAAAACAAAAATAAGAAATGAATGTGTAAAAATGTGAGTCTTTGAGAAATGGCAATTAACGAAACCCGTCAATTTATAATCTAAGGTTGGTAAGTGAAAGCTGTGTGTTGCGCGCATCGCACCAGATTTTTTTAGCTATTTTCGTGCTCGGCTTCAAATCAAAGCCGAATATAAATCTCTTATTATATTTATCCTAGAAATTTTAAATAAAGACCAATCTCCTTAGATAGATCTGAACTTCGATAAAGGTAGTATAAGTATGAACTTAAAACTAAGTATAACGGTCCATATACCCCTTCAAAGTTCTAAGCGGTAATTTTGAAAAAATGGGTTTTTTCAAAAACAAAATTTTTACACGAAGAGCGATGACTAAGTGTTTGTTAATTTTTATTTGATAGATACTGGTAGGTGCTCAAAATTTACAAAGTTTCAAGCTGTGGACTTTTTTTCCTACGAATTGATAAAATATCGAAATTTCCAAAATTTTAAAAGTAAAAGGTTTAATATCACTGTAGGTCATGGGAAAAAAAATTTGAAATTTGGCTCACTCTAAAAATTTCATTTTGTGGATTCTACTAATTACAAAGATATAAAACATTGATAAGTACCAGAATAATTATTATTTCCAAAGGGATACGACAGCATATATATGTTTTCTTTCGGTTTTTTTGCCTTATTACATTATATGCTGCTACGTCGAAAACGATTCAATACTAATTTAGCATACTTTTCAATGCTATATATCCTTGTAATTAATAAAATCCACAAAATATTTTTTGTGCGAATGCGATAATGCGAAAACTGCAAATGAACGTTGAAAAGTATTTCATATCCTTGCAATTAGTACAGTCCACCAAATGAAATCTGGACAGTTCAATCTTCTAACCAAGGACTTAATCTGAACCAAATTTCAAATTTTTATTTCCATGATCAACAGAGATATTAAGCTCTAAACTTTTAATAAATTTTTAAAATCTTGAAAATTCCATGATCTTAAATATCTCCTAAATATTAGTATTGAATCCTTATCGGCGTAGCAGCATGTAATATAATAAGGCAAAACAAACCGAAAGAAAGCATATAAATATGCAATCGTAGCCCTTTAGAAATAATAATTATTTTTGTACTTATCAATGGTTTATATCCTTGTAATTAGTAGTAGAGTCCTCAAAGTGAAATTTTTACAGTGCAATCTTCTAACCAAGGACTGCATCTGATAAGATTTACTAGACCCAAGGGCCCTTGGACCGCGGGCCGTACTTGGTTTGAATCAAGATTAGCTCCACAAAACAATTGACGATTGATACAACAGTAAATGAATTTCTGCTTATCTTACTTCTAAAATACAGAAATTGATAAAGTAAGTTTCTTATCCAGACTCGAATGGATACTTACCTATCTACTTGTCCACTTAACTCGAAACTATAAATCTCCTGGAATATCACAGATTATTCTTTAGAAGGCAATTAAAATCCCTAATAATCTCAATCATTTACAAAAACATAAGAAGAAGGTGAAATCTAAGTAGAACTAAAGTCAGAAAAAACAAAAACTTGTTTTTGTATTATTAAGGTGATAAGAGATGCCGTGTATTGTGAATACAATAGAAATATTTAACATAATGCATTTTTCATTCGATACGAAAAAGTTACTAAGACAGTTTTACTTGAGACATCCTTTCATGATTTAACAAAGTAACCTCTATATCACTCCAATCTCCGTGCAACTCGATCAATACCTATCAAAACTTTTTATGAATCTGGTGCCTTTTTTCTATTCCATGGCTACAGCCCATTATTTTAAGTAAATATTAAAAAATTATAATTTAAAAAAAAAATTTAAAAAGAAAGAATAATTCATGAAAAATCGTTATCTAAATGCAAATCTCGATAGAATAAATTAAGCCTTTGTAATGTGAAAATACGGAATGATGTATGTCTAAAGTACCAATTTTTATAAATCTTCTTGGCTTTCAGATCCGTTTTTTTTTCCTATATAATATTGTATTATGCGGTATGATGATTTTCGTTCTGGATAATATTTAATATAATAATCAATACATAGATATTTACCAGTTAAAGGCAAATTTTGGTGACTGTCATAGTATTTATTGACATTTTAACATCGCAGCATATCACAAATGAGTAATAACTGTTTAAAAGTGACGAAAATGATGAATACTGACATTACTACTCATAGCAGCAAAACTGCACATTAGGATCGCTAAGCCGGGCATTAATTGTTTTTTCTAGATTTTAATTATATCATAAATTTTATATTAACATTCATAAATGGACCTATGGTATTTAGGGTCAGATTTTCGTAATTAAATTTACATTTCCTTCGATGTAATATAATTATATTATATTCCAATATGAAATGTAATGAAATTAATAAATCATCAATGAGATAATTATTAAACATTTATAAATATAATCTGTTTATAAAGAATTTGTTTTGGCATTCAATTGAATGTGGGCAGACTATAAATGTACAACAATAAATGTACAAAACAACGTCTATTTGCGAAAAAATTATTTTGGCATTAGACATGAGTGAAAAGGCAATACTAAATATTAGCCTATCTTATTCAAGGTGACGATACATTTGGTAAAAAAAAAAATCAGAGGAGCTGTATGAGGCTGATACTCCGTCATTCGTTATATCGTCCCGAAAATTCATAAGCTAGCGTAAAAAATAAATAAAATAAAATAAAAAATCATCTTTAAAGTTGTGAAATCGAAGAAAAAAGAAGTTGTCTGACTTTATGTAAATATAATCACAAAAATCGAGTTGAGGACCACTTGGCAACGGCTAGGCGTGGGGAAGCCTCGTCAGAGAATATTTCGGGTGCCCGAGATTTGATTGAAATCATATATAACCATTGTTAAAAAAATTGTTTAAGAAACATGTACTTTTTAATTTTATTTGATTACAGAAAAATCGTTGGTCTAGAAATAGTATTTTCTTAATAATTATTGACCCCATGACCTTTCGTGAATTGTAGTGTTATAATTCAGTATTATAAATATATATATATATATATATATATATATATATATATATAGGTACATTAATTAAATACATGTTTCCAATATTTGGCTTTGAATTATTTCATGCATTATAAGATCATAAGAAACGAAATAAAATTTTTTTAAAATTATTTTTACTTATTGCAAAGTAGGGAGGATTCGAGTTTCAAGCATCATCTAGGTACAATTATCATAAACATCATATTACATTATTTCATACGTAAGAAATTTCTAAAAGTTTAAACCGCGGTCCACTTCCACTAATTTGCTCAGGGCTTTAGGCAGCAAAGGGAACGGAATATATGTAGGACCCCTGGAATCCTTTACTGACTAACTAGCTGCTAAGCACTTCCTGTATGCCCAGTTCATTAGTGATCCCCAATCAGGGACTCTTTGCCTTCCTTCCACCCGCTTTATCACCTTTAGGATCCTTTAATCTTCACCTGCTTCAGTCCTCCCCCTCCCACCACTCATCTACGCATGTACCTAGTCCCGCCTGGATTTTATGTTGCAAGGATAAAAAGGAATTTAAAAATAAATTTTATTAAAATTTTAACTCTATTAGTAAAAAGTTATGCTGGTTTGAAAGTGTGGATTTTGATAAAATTATGGTGTCATCGGTATAATGATAAAATATGTGCCTATAACGTAACACTTATGCGGGCTAACAATTTTTATTTAACGGAAATAACAATTTTCAATGCCACACAAATTATGATAACACAAATAATCAGACAGGTTACAAAAATTAGGACTTGAGAACACAGAAATAATCATATGACTTGCGCTTCAAAAAGACTTAACTCTCCAGTCCCATTGCTCTTTATTTATAGTCGTAAAAGGACGGGCGTAGAATGTTCTAAGCGTAGATGGTACTCGAACATCGAAGTCACAAACATGTACTATGACAGTTTGTACCAGCTGTTATTTCGTCCCAATAATAACTATAGAACCATTCTAAACCACACGTTTTCTCTTTTTTTTTTTTTTTTTTTTTTAATGTTACAGTATAGTAAGGGAGCTAGTATTCTGAAGATACTCTTGCTAATACTGATCCATTTGAAGAGATATCTAAGACAAAAAAAAAAAAAATAATTTCTGCGATAGGAACGATTCCAAAAGTAGATAGTTTCTATAAGCCATTACTAGTTTGAGTAAGAAGGGATTACATGAAGCCAGACTTGATAAAATGCTTCGATGAGCATACTAAATTAATAATAAATTAAATTATTCGAAATCGGCATATATGTGCATTGGTTTCTTGATAACGGGGTTAGACCTATGTTTCACGGCACTTCTTGTGAAAAATTTAATATTCGCTTCATCTGAGAATTTTTCTCAATTTCCATAGCATAATGTTTCCTTAGCGAAAAGTTATCTCCAGATTTGTTTAAGTCTAA
The DNA here is from genome assembly GCA_911387785.2 of Aelia acuminata. Classification (NCBI taxonomy): domain Eukaryota; kingdom Metazoa; phylum Arthropoda; class Insecta; order Hemiptera; family Pentatomidae; genus Aelia; species Aelia acuminata. The sequence goes on along the minus strand of OU426978.1, from coordinate 163,216,943 downwards.
ATCTGGATTTGTGAAGACTCGAGATGGTTTAATTTAATTAGGGGCTCTATTACCTCTAACGGAATTTACGTATGAAGTATTCATTTAAACAATATATAACACAGTCAATGTTTTCGCTTCTTATTACAGATATGTGGCACACCTTTTCCGGAGGGGAAAGAGACGGCTGATAAAGAAGTACAGGCTGTGGAAGTACAGGCGGCAGCAGCGGAAGGAGAAGAAAGACAGCCCAGTGACACCATTGGCCAACACCATCCTCCTCAGGCCGTTCCCACCATCCCAGCAGGGTAAACTATCATCTTTGTCCCTAAGACATGCGAAACATATTTAGTTATTTCTTCCACAAAAAAAAAAACGAGAAAGAATTTCACGTGAGAGGTTATCATTTCTCCTATCCTTTACGATTTTCTAGTCTTCTCTCAAGACAGTAATCTGTGTTTGCCATTTTAAAACGAACTTGAAAAGGTTCTTCGATGGTTAGTAATTATTTAAGTGTTGATTTAGTTTAATAGTTGTAACAGTTCTGCTAAATAATCTGGAAGTAGACATTATCATTTGCTGCCTCCATATTCTGTATCTGTGAATTTCTACCCATGAAATAACTAAAGATTGTTCTTTCTTAAATGCGAATGTTTCGAACGATATATTATACATATATATTATTACTCTTACAATTCGCTTTGTACAAAATAATGTAGCAGCCAAATAACAGATGTATGCGTCTTTCGCACCAATAAAGAAGATTGCTATTCCTATTACCTGAAATTGAAATTTCGTTTTGGGAAAACATTTATATTTTTTTCTCTTTATTTTATCATTAAATTTCTTATTTTTAGCTATTTCTTGCTAGTAGAGATAATATGGAACTACTATTTACACGAAACAAAATCTAAGGTACTTTATAGAAAGAATTTTTCCTTTGCCATTTCAGGTCTAAAAAATTCATTCTATGATGAGACAAACAATATCGTATTTAAGAAAAATTAATTTTCATATTAGATGATAAGTTCAATCAAATTCGGATGGCCTGGCAAATCTATTCTAGACGGACAATCGAAATGTACCATTACGATTTTTGTTTTCCATAAAGTATACATATTGTCAGTCAATAAAAGAAAGCGCGATATAAAGAATGTTGACCAATTTATTCATCTTATTTTCTGCTATACAAGAAAATTTCTGGTGGAACGAGGAAAACCGGTTCGGAGAGAGCGAGTAGAAGGAAGCAACAATGATGAGAAAGGTTGGAGGCAATGGAAGCAAATGCCGGTAGCTGCTATTGTCGGCCCTCGAGCACAATGCCCTATTGACTTCCACCCACCGACTCCTGCCCTATTTTTTTTCTCGGCATAATTACACAACCCCACACTACCATAATACACTTGTGGTATCTTTATTGACTCTGGAACAGCGCTTTATATTTGTTTAGTTCAGCCAATTAATCAATCTCGATCTCGTTAACTTGTATATCAATCCGATAATATTTGAAAATGATGTTCCCAGAGCTAATTAATTAAGTTTATTTTTCATCATACAACGAAAAAAAGATGTACTCAACAGCTTAATTAATTCCCATGATTCTATTTTTTTTTTTAATATGAATAATTAACATTGTGTTAATTGAACCCATATATTTATGATGCCGTAAAGTAGAACAACTTCGCCACTTTTTTTTTACGACCTATATTTTGACTAGTTACCAACCGAAGTTTCGGTTTCGGCCATTTTCGGCCGATTCTTCGGTCAAGCCGAAAATTGCATTTGTGTCTATCTCCGAGAACGGAGCGGTGAAGTTAAGTTCAATTACTGTATTTTTATGAAAGCTTTCATAGCTATTATGGCTAAACTAGACATATTACACACTTAAGTGTGTACACGTTTCGGTTTCGGTTTCGGCCCGAAACCAGGCCCGCGGCCGGAATTAGGTTTCGGCTAAAACTTTGGTTTCGGTCTGACACTTATTTTAACTAATAATTCATTAAATTTCTTTGAAACCGCCGCTATTATGGCTATTATGCTATTATGGCTAAACTAGACATTACACACTTAAATGTGTATAAGTTTCGGTTTCGGTTTCGGCCCGAAACCAGGTCCGCGGCCGAAATTAGGTTTCGGCTAAAAATTTGGTTTCGGTCTGACACTTATTTTAACTAATAATTCATAAAATGTCTTTGAAACCGCCTTAATTTAATTATCCTGACCTCTGCCAAATTTACAAAAAATATATAGTTGATGGAAGACTATATTCATAAACAATATTAAATAATAAATAGAAAAAATTTTCCCCTGCAAGCCCTGCAAACGGCTTATTACTTTTCCGACTGAGTTAAAGTGAGTGTAAATTGAAATTTAATAACCAGGAAAAACAAATTACCATTTAATAAATGACAATGGTTTAGGCAATTTTACCCAACAGGAGTCTGATACTTTCTTTGGATGTTGGGTTAGTGTGCCAACAATCTCCTACGCCAAGTTGACGTTCGTAATTTTCAGTTCTTCCACAACAGTGGTTCCCAGACTGCGGGGCGCGTCTCACCAAGGGATGGGGGAGGATTGAAGACAAGTGAGGAGGGGAAAACCAGTTGAAAATTAAATAAATCTGGTACGATGCGCGCCGCACACAAGTTTCACCTATTGACCTACTTAGAGAAGAAATCAGCGTGTTTTGATAAATGTGTAAACGCTATTTAGCAATTTCACAGAAAATATTTGTTGTTTGTCGATAATTTTCGATTCATTATCATTTATTTATTTTTTAAGGTGCCAAAAAATAAATATTAATTTCATCAATAGTTGAATTGTTTTTTGTTTTTTTACTTTTTTTGTAAATATATCGTGAAGGGGAGTAAATAGGATGGGTATTTATGGCTCGTAGTTAATTGATACTTTTTCTATGATTATTACATTGATACTTATTTTTTCTAATGATGGTTACAACTCAAAATATATCAATTTTGAGTTATGCATACGGTTGGAATCAAACTACAAAACCCACAATGCCAGAATAGTCACTACAGTATAAGTAGTTCCGTTCGCGCGAGACACAAAATACCATATTCTTTTATGAAGGGGATGATCGAGTTATAAAATTTTGAGTTTAGTTTTTTTATTAACGGTGAATTTAGTTTGTTGGTTTAGCGTAGGTAGAGTACTACCTATGCTACTAATTGCCCTACAGTTCAACTATTTTTGATCAATTGGTATATTCCCTAGTCCCTCTTTGAGGATAACATGATAAAATTGATAATTCATTAGAAACTTCAAATGTAACTAAACCAAAAAAAAACTTACTTTTTATTTGTAACCATCTTTATGCCGACGTGCTATTTAATTATTTAAGATTATCTTGTTGCATATGTTTTTTATCATAAAAGAACTACTTTTAATAATTTGAGCATCAGGTTTTTTTTTTAAAAATTTTAAAGAAAGAAAGAAGTTAAAGAAAGTTCTTTAACTCTAAAGAACTTTAAAATGGTTTTTATTTTAATCTGTCACACTGTGGCAGTTTCTCCTAAGTAGTTAAGTAAACTTCATTTAGTTACCTTGAAAACAAATGATTTGAATAGGTGTGTTCTAACGAGCAGTTAAAACTCGTTGACAACTCTATCGTATGCGGATTACTTCTATCCAGCATATCAAAGCTTGATGAAGACCTTTAAAAAGGGTCTATATGTTGGCATTCAATAAATAACATTATTATTTTTTTACGCTACACTGACCGTACCCAAGGGCGGATTCAGCCGGTTGTAAAGGGGGTGCAGCCTCTTAGCCCTTCCCCTGGATCTACCAATCAGCTTTTTTACCTTAATGTTCCTTTTCCACAACTAATGGAATAAAATTCCCCATAGGAGAGGGGGTGCAGCCTTATGACCTTACCGCTATCCCCTCCTCAGGTCTGGAAAACCAAGTATCCTTCAACCTTCTGTTCCTGTTACTTAATATTCGTTATTAGTGTAATGCACGATCATAACAATTAGCTGTAGCTGATCAAAACAATTAACTGCTTATTTAATCATCTGGCTCTGTTTTTGTAATCTTCGTACAAGTAAAAATCTAAACCCGAGTTCGTGGCAAAATATTGACTTAATAATAATTAAGGCCTCGAAGTTGGCGATTGGTTACGGATCACTAGCCTTTAGCTTGGATATTGGATCGGAGCATGCCCTAAAAGGATGATAGCAATAACCTCGTTTTCTTACCAAATTGCCATTAACAGCGTTAGAATTTCAATTTTAGATGATTTATTCACTCCAGAAAGGTTTCAGCATGTTTTCCACTTATAAGTTGCCTTTAGAAGTTTACAATCTTACAGGCTGCAAAACTTTCTTAATGGGATTTTGATAAAATTTTAACCTTAGGTTTTTAACTTAAATTGATAACTTGATTGATATACTGTATTTATAGATGTATTATAATATTGCTTGCCATTAGGTGACCTACTACGTATATTATATACTATAACATTGTTAATATAATGGGAATTATTAAATTTCAGGAGAAGGGAAAAAGGATGATGAAGAAGAAGGAACAGAAGACCCAGGAGGACCCAGCCCTAAGCCTGCCCATGGGCTCCTTCGGCCACCAGCCTCTCATCAAGAGTTGCAAGAGGTAACTTCCCTATTCCTTATTATCAATATTTTGGGTTATTAAGTATATTAATATGTATATCTTAAATAGGGAGGAAGCCTTCTTGCAGTTCCTGAGAGTCCTGGTCGCCGAAGGAGCAGTGTAATGTTTTCAGAGGTAGTCCTACTTCACGGTGAAGCTCCAACATCAGCTGAAAAAATGTCACAGGCAGGGGATGGCAGCCTTCAACCCCAATGCCAGGTAGTTTTTATTTAATGTAGCCGGTCTATGAATATCTGAATGTTTCAGAAAAATAACCTATAATTATTACATTTTTGCACATAGCACTTGTCAGATTCCAAATAAGATATATCTTAAAATTGGTTATCACTCCATATGCATATAAAATCCACAAATATCGTCATATATCTTGCATATGCATGTATCTCACTTCAATGAATTTTGTTTAATATATAATGATCTATGTTACTTACAAAGGAGTAAAATTATTGAGGAATTCTTGGTGAATAAAACTTATGTTTAACCTAATCCAGACAAGCATTATCAAATCCATTTCTTATGGATATTCAGTAACAATTGTAAATTTTATTTTATTTTTGTTTCTAACCTGTTTTGTGACACAACAAGCAAATTAAATCTTGTTTTGTTCTAGTTGCTTCTAGCTGCTTGTTAACTATGGAAATTATTTTATGTTTGTAGCTGTAAGAATTAGGTTGACACCAACTTCATACAGTTACTCTCAGCACATTTAAGAATTGTGACTGGGAATTATCCTGCATAAAAAGGAAATGGGGGCCAATGAACTAGCCAAAAGGTTCTCCCAGGTATTCTTGGAGGATGTTGGTGATGTGTGTGCATTCAAAAATGTTTTTACAAAAAGTGAAAGTTATAAGCCACCTCAAACCATCACCAACCTTCTACTGAACAGAAGTCTTCTTGCTTTATTGGTTTGAGTATGTCGCGAGGGTTTACCTGGATTCATCAGAAAACAGAACAGAGGCCAATCATCAGGAGGTGTATTTATGAAAAAAATGGAGCAGGTTTGAGTTCAGCTCACATCCTCACTTCAAGCAATATGCCTCCGGTGAGATACCAAAAAAGTCTGGAAGTGTTATCTGAGGTTCTGTGTAACAATGAAGTGATCATTAGTTAAGCCAGTCACTCTTAGATGGCTTTATTCATGCTTCCTTACACAAAAGAAAAATCAATGCGATGCAACTTTAGACAGATTCAGATGCTCATGTTTTATAAATAATCCTTAAGAGAATTATGAAATTTCCTGTTAATCCCGTTTGATGTTGTAAGATAGTTGACCATAGATAGAATTAAGAGGAAATGGCTAGGGGTGCCGTCAAAATAAATAGCACTAAAACGTAAGAATCACATATTTTATATTTGCCAATGTTTTGACCCCAATTTCAGGTCATCATCATGGCTAAATGAGAAAACCAAATAACAACCAATCAGAGAAATTATATAAAGGAATATCAATTGTATGTGAAACATTAAACAAAATTAAATATATTAGATAAAAATTTTAGTTTAGATTTCTTTCCTTATATGAGTTTAAGGGTCTATAAAATAAAATAAATATATTGTTTGCCTTTTTGTTTTTTCACTTCCCTTATAAAATGTCCCTTGCTTTTTACCAGACCTCAGGAATCGGAACTGAGGCTATGACCTGCCAAGAGTTGCTGGCGCTCAGCGGTGCTCTGAGTGCAGCTCTCCCTACTGGACAACCTGCTCTTGACTCACTCTTCAACTCTCTAAGTAAGGGAGTCTTACAGCCTCACTTCACATGGGCTGACACTGAACTAGCGTTACGGCCAAACACGGTAAGAATTCTTGATAGAAAAAATTAAACTTTTGTTTAATATAATTGTATAAACAATTTTGTTTATAAATATTCAAAAATGTTACCTTGAGGAAATGGGAAAATTCATATTGTTTATGATGTCTCATGTGCTGTAATATTTCATTCAAAAATAATTTCACTTACATATTCATTCATACCTTTTTACGACCTTTGTTATTAACAGATATTATGAATCGTGAAAATTATACTTGAATAAAATATTTTACTATTGATAGTCCAAAATTTGAAATGTCGTTAGGCAGTTTGAACATTAATATTTTTCTAAATTTTATTCTATCCTAACTATTCTATGATTTTATTCCTATTCTATGATCATTCAATAATATTGGAAACATAATTAACAATTTTTAATGCCAGTCTCACCTAATGAAGTTGGCGACTAAAGTTTAGCAGTTCGATTACTTTAGTAAGTTAATTTGGATGGCTAAGTCAAGTTGAAAATTCATTTATAAAATTTCTTTTAAAAATACATTATTGATAGTAAAAAATCTCTTTATTATTTAGATTACAGGTTTCACACATCTTCAGCATTTTTAACAATAAAATGAGTCAATTTGTAATAATTAGCTACTACTATTTATACTTTTTTTTTGCAGGGAGAAAGACTGCCAAGAAAAAAAATAGGTTGCTTAATGAAAGGCTGCTTGTGTTTCCAGCATTGCTTTTTGGCTGGAATTAGGAGAGGAATCAAATCTATCGTAGAACATGATTATTTTCAAAGAGGGATTTTGGTTGCTATCCTCATTAACACTTTAAGTATGGGGATTGAACACCATAATCAGGTATAAAAAAAACTAAATTCAATCACGTTTAAATTATTAATTTTTTTGTTTAATGTCACTTTATGCCACTAAGGCTAATTGGATGATGCTACAGTGGGAGTCCTAAATTTTGTATATCGGGGTATAATTAGAATAGGGATCTTTAACGAGTACCTTACATCGTACAGGCTCGGGACCTCCATTTTACATCCTATCCGAGGGATAGCATGGCTAAGGATTTTTTAGTCCCATTAAAAAATCCTAGGGCCAACACTGGGTGTAAATTATTAATTACGGAGGTGTTGGAAATTGATTGCTTAGAATTTATACTTTAAAGTATAGTTGTGAAACTTTATTCCTGGATGTGGTGAATGCTTCTAAGGATTAAAGTAACATTTTGACAATTTTGCCAGACCAAAAAAACAAAACAAAACAGAAAGTTAGGTATCAAGGTGGTGAAAATTGGTCATTTATGCAGTGCTGCTCTTCACTGCCTCGTTTATTTGAAAATGATAATCCTACATCCTACATCCCACAAAAATAAAAATATAGTTTCAGAGGGGGGGAGTAAGAAGAACATTCAGAAAGAACATTGGGTATTACTTTAGGTTTGAATTAAATTTCCTTTAGCAGAGAGGAGCTATCCTCACTAACACGCAATCAATTTTTCAGCGGTGGTTGTTTAATCTCAAGGGACCTTAGACATTGAGGGGGCTCAAAGCTGAACGTGTATATCCATAGTTTATAAATTTTTGGAACATAATATATCATAATTGTCAATAAAACAATATATTCAAACACTTTTTTTAAATTTGATTATGAAATAAATTGTACATCAATTTGGCTAGACTAGTTATTGCACTAGAAAAGAAATTATTTTAATTATTTTGAATTCTTATTTTCAGCCTGAAGGACTCACCGCAGTAGTGGAAACAAGTAACATAGTATTTTCTACAATTTTTGCGTTAGAAATGTTTTTCAAAGTTATAGCCGAAGGGCCTTTTGGATACATCAGCAATGGGTTTAATGTTTTTGATGGTGTCATTGTAGTTTTAAGGTAATCATCCAAATTTCACTCAATTTAAAATAATATAGTTCAGTTCTGTCCTAATTCTATTTTACAAAAGTCAACATCATTTTTCCATCAAAAAATATTTCATTTAATATTCCATCTTTCATTGTAATTAAAATATCATCAGGGTGTTTTGGCTAAGTATAGGCAAACAAATACCAGCAATTCTACATTAGATTTCTTTTAAAAAAAGTTTCTTTATAGGGTTAGTCTATATCCCACTATTTTTGATTAATCGCATTTTCTGTGATTTGTGATTTTTCAACTGTTGTTTTTTAATTGAAAATCTTTTGTACAGTTAAAATAAAAATCTAGATGTAGAAATTTTTTATTTTCACCATTCAAATAAGCACTAAATTTTCATTAAGACTATCTAGTTTGTAAAAAAAGTTATACTAAATGTTTAACAATAATGGGTATTAAAATAACAATGCCGTCAAATTTTAATGGGATCATAATTTGTTACCTTGTTTAATCAACATATATTTTTTAATAATGTAAATAAAAGGAGTGAAGGATAAAAGGCTATAAAAGAAATAAGGGAAATATAACGTTTTCAAAATAACATATTTTATATATTTTTGGCCATTTCAAATATTAATCTTGAATTTGATTTTTATATTTATTTTAGAAAGGTTTTATTGCAAATAAACTGGTGGAAACATTCATAAAACAAAATTTATGATTATCTGCATGAGTGTGCGAACAAGTATAACCTTAAATATTAAAGAACATTACATATTGGGGCCCGGTGTGGCTGTGCGGTAAAGCGCCGTACTCCCATGCCGGAGCTGCGGGTTCGAGTCCCGCCCTGGGTGGTGCTTTTCTTTCGTAGGAGAAGTATCACCCAGTGCCATGGGTGTTAGTATGGGCAGTATTGGGCTTCAGTGGAAGCCTTAAAGTCCCAAAAAAAAAAAAAAAAAAAAAAAAAAAAAAAAAAAAAAAAAAAAAAAAAAAAAAAAAACATTACATATTAATAGATATTTTCAAGCTATAAGTAAAAATTAAATAATTATAAATCAACATTTCTCGCTATTCCTTATGAGTGTTTTGAGCCTCTAAAACGTTAGAATTTTCGGAAAAAAAAAAAATTATGAAATTAAAAATCATTTTTAACTTTATAATCTGGCTGTATTTTTAGCCAAGATTTTATCTATGTAAATTTCTCTTTTGATCAGACCATTTTTATCCTGTTTGGTTACATCTCAATTTGTTTGTCCCTTGTTTATTATGCCAATAAATTATTTTATTCCAAACTTTTTAGTTTTAGAAATTCAAAACATTTAGTAGTATAGGGCACATTTAGAATAGCGAGTAATATAAAAATCAAATTTAGAGTTTAATATTTGAATTTGTCAAAAATATATATAAGATGTTATTTTCCTTGTTTTTTTGGTAGTCTTTTATTAGTAGTTGTTCTTTGTTATGATAAGTTTAATTAGGTGTCTTAATAAAAAGTTAGTGCTTATTTGATTGGTGGAATTCAAAAATTTGTATATCTATATTTTATTTTAACTCTATAAAATATTTTCAATTAAAAAACAATTTCTAGCTGAAAAATCACAAAAACTGTAATTTATCGAAAAAAGTGGGAAAGAGACCGTGCTTTTAAAGGAACATTTAGAGGAAATCTGATGTAGAATTGCTGCTATTTCTTTGTCTGGGTTCAGCCGAAATATTCTGAATTTGTGTCGGTTGAATTTCTCATTATTTATTTTTAATGTTCATTTATCCACACAGTTTATGGGTTAAAAATTGAAACTCAGTTAAATTGAAAATGCAATTAACTTTTTTTTTACTTTTACCAAATATTATCATTTCAAAGCTATAAAAATTATTTTTTTATTCCTTTTTTTTTTTTTTTTTTTTGTAAAGTACACTATTTTTTGTTTTCATGTATATTTAAATACATGTAATATAGGAAAAATAGACAATAGTATGACAAAAAAGTATACCTTACCTTCATGAAATCTTGGTGATTACTTTATATTAATAGTAAGATTCAACATGAATCCAATGAGACCATTCCCATGGCAATAAAGTTCAAAAGTTATAACAGATTATAGGAGCAAAACCACATGTTTAGGCTGAATGTTGTCTCAAATTACAAAATTAATTCTTAATTTTGCTTATAGAAGATTGAGATAGAACCGGTTATAACTGGTGACCTGTTGACTGCATCCGGGGATTTTTTTTTCTCCCCTTTCTCGCTTTTTAGGCTGTACAGTATTTCCCTGGCCCTAGGAGAAAGAGGGTGGGATATTAATACCGAGTATTATTATATGTCCCCTGGCTCCGGGTTTTGAACTTGCTATCTTCTCATTGCCAGTCATACGTAGCCATGGGAAACATGTTTGCCTACTTGGCCATCCAGCCACCCCATCATCATGGGATTGGTCTCATTCGATTCAGAAGCATAATATAATACTCACTCACTCCATGGCTCTACGGTCCTTTTTGAGAACCTGGGCCTTCTTTACAATAGTTTTAGGACGTTTTGCCACTCCGCTCTGTCTAGGGCTTGTTTCCTCCATCTTCTAACTCCCAGCTTTTCCAGAGTTTTTTCGATCCCTTCTATCCATCGGCTTCGTGGTCGTCCTCTTTGCCTTCGTCCTCTAGGCTTACCATTCAATAGCGTTTTAGGCAGTCTACATTCAGGCATCCTTTCGACGTGTCCTGCCCATCTTAATTGACACTTCTTGATGTATGTCAATAATTCTTCATCTAGAAATATGCGTCGAAGTTCTTTGTTTTTCCGCAGCCTCCATCTCCCAGCTTCACAGACAGGTCCATATATTCTTCTGAGTACTTTTCGTTCCCAAACATTTAATAATCTTTCAATTTCATTTGTCAATACCCAGGTTTCACAGCCATATGTTATTGCTGGTCTTGTAACTGTCTTATATATTATGACCTTTTTCTCATTGATTTGCAAACCCAATTTGCCCGCTTCACTCTCGAACACATGGAAAATACCTGAAAGGGCTGCAATCGATCTTGCCGTTAACACATCTGCATATGCTAAATGTTGGGTCATTCTGTTGTATATGGTGCCATTTGCATTTGTTCGAATTGCACAAAATGCCATCTCAAGCACTAGATTAAAAAGAGTCGCTGTCAAAGGGTCTCCTTGTCTTAGGCCCTCTTTGACTGAGAATTGGCTGGATAGCATTCCTTGTATCTTGACTTTACAAGTGGTACCCATTAGTGACATTCTGACCAACCTGATTAACTTCTTAGGTACGTTTAGTCTTTCCATAGCCATCATTAATTCTTGTCTGTTGATGCTATCGTATGCCTGTTTAAAGTCAACAAACAGATGGTGCAGATCGACCTCGTATTCGTATGACTTTTCCAAGGTCTGCCTCAGAGCGAAGATGTGGTCCACAGTTGATCGGCCCTCTCTGAAACCACACAATTTATCGAAATCCGGTGGTTCCACATCATCTTCATCAGACTGGCTCAAAGTGAACCCTCCTCTCTCGGGCGGCATCACATTTCTACTGACATTCAGTAGCTCGTCGAAATAGATGCGCCAAGTGTCAATAACATTAACAGTTTCTAACACGAGGTTTCCTTCTTTATCTTTGCAGCCACCAAACCTTGGTTGAAAGCCCATCTGGAAATCCCTTACTTCTTTATAGAATTTTCTGGTCTCTTTTTTCTCATAGTCTGCTTCAGAAGCATAATAACTATCAAAAAATATTAACCACTCGATCTATTTGCAGCAAAATCAATTTTTAGACCTACCGCATTTCAACCCCCCCCCCCCCAAAGTATGGTTGTCCCTCCTTAATTTGGGTGGACACTGAAGATCTTGAATCTCAGTCCTGAGACAATTTATGACCAATGTTTCATGTAGGTACATTTCTATACATGGTCAGTTTTAGTCTATTTTTCCTGGACTAATATGACTTTCAAATATGTCATTTTTTAATCTGTATTATATTATAATCTGTATTATATAATACAGAATTATATAAATTATGATAATCCCCCAGACACTTTTCCGACCAATTTTTGATTTTTTGATTGAGGAGTACAGCAAATCTTTTGTACGATGTCGATAAAAGAGATATTCCTCTGTAATTATCACAATTTGCTTTATCTCCTTTCTCTTGGATAGGACATATAAGGGCTGTACCCCATTTTTGTGGCATTTCTTCTTGTAGCCATACCTTTAACACTATATTGTACAGCTCTTTATGTAGTGTTTCTCCACCTTGCTTGATCATTTCAGCATCTATATCATCATATCCTGGTGTTTTACAATGCTTCAGTGACTGTATCACTTCCAGAAATTTATCGAAATCCGGTGGTTCCACATCATCTTCATCAGACTGGCTCAAAGTGAACCCTCCTCTCTCGGGCGGCATCACATTTCTACTGACATTCAGTAGCTCGTCGAAATAGATGCGCCAAGTGTCAATAACATTAACAGTTTCTAACACGAGGTTTCCTTCTTTATCTTTGCAGCCACCAAACCTTGGTTGAAAGCCCATCTGGAAATCCCTTACTTCTTTATAGAATTTTCTGGTCTCTTTTTTCTCATAGTCTGCTTCAGAAGCATAATAACTATCAAAAAATATTAACCACTCGATCTATTTGCAGCAAAATCAATTTTTAGACCTACCGCATTTCAACCCCCCCCCCCCAAAGTATGGTTGTCCCTCCTTAATTTGGGTGGACACTGAAGATCTTGAATTTCAGTCCTGAGACAATTTATGACCAATGTTTCATGTAGGTACATTTCTATACATGGTCAGTTTTAGTCTATTTTTCCTGGACTAATATGACTTTCAAATATGTCATTTTTTAATCTGTATTATATTATAATCTGTATTATATAATACAGAATTATATAAATTATATTATAATCTGTATTATATAATATACATATATATTATATGTAGATATAATATGTATTGTATCATTTAATCAACTGATTAAATTATAACTTTTATTATCTAAAATGATCTTTTTTTTTATTATCATATATTATACATATATTGATTGTTTTGTTTTTCCTTGTGTAGTGTTGTTGAACTTGGACAAACATTCCTTGGTGAAAGGGAAGGAAGCTCAGGTTTGAGTGTTCTTCGTACATTCCGTCTTCTTCGAATTCTCAAACTAGTGAGATTTATGCCTAACCTTAGGAGACAACTTTTTGTTATGCTACGTACAATGGACAATGTAGCTGTTTTTTTCTCTCTTCTTGTACTTTTCATCTTCATATTCAGGTGAGTCGCAGATAAATTAAGCAGATCAACCTCATCAAACATGATTAAATACTTATGATTATCTATTATTTTATGAGTTTATTAATTTAATTTTACAAAACTCACCTTTTTTTAGAAGAAACATTCATTTTTCAAAAAAAAATTTATAAGTGTCAGTTTTTTAAGAACATCCTTTTTTAAATGTGTATTTATTGGAACAAGTACTTAAGCAATAAATCAGATCAAAAATTTGTAATATCTGTCCTTTAAAAAATAAATTTAACAGTTATTAAAGAAATATTATTATTACTTAAGTAATTCTTTTTTATTTTATAATCATTCGATGTTAAGAAAATTAAAAAAACTTCCAAATAGCCTTACATTCCTTTCTTGTATATGATTAATGTTTCTGCTATATTAGGTGATATATTTTCATTTTTTTATTCATTTGTTAATTTGTTTTCCAGCATCCCTTAAGAACTATCTGTTACTATTTTATTTTATACATAAAAATAGCGATTTCAATATGGTTTTGTGAAAGTGCTATGACTTTATATTAAGGTTGATCTGTTTGCTGGGCTTGGCAGGGCTTTAAGGCTGCAAGCGTCATTTTCCTGTTTCAACATTCCATTCCCATTTGAATATTTCCTGTCCCTTAGCCCTTCGATACTTACTTACTTTTTCATCCTTCATTACTCGGTGGCACTCTTGTTTTTCTTTTTATTTGTTTCCTTTTTCTTTAAATATAATAAAATTCTAGAATAAAATTTTAGATATGGAAGGAAATTTAAATAAATCATCCATTGGCAGAGGTGACAATTTAATCATTTTAAATAAAATATAGCTTTTTTTTTCCTTTCTTTTTTTTTTTTTTTTCATTGCGGATGACAGCCCTACATAATTTTGAAAGTCATAACTGATGAAACTTATAAGTTATATAAATGCTATTAATACCTAGAAGAAAGAGCATAGGTTGCATGTCATACAATATTATGAATTGCAAATTCATATATAATTTTATTAATGAAATAATAATGAACTGGTCACTTTTTTTTGTATTCCTTTCATACTTGATTTCTTTGGAGGAAATTGAAGTAGTTTGAAGGGGATAGTTCTCCCATAATGAAGTCTGAGCTGTCAAACACATCTTTTTATTTCATTCCATTGCCGAGATGTGATATTTAAAGCATTTAAAAAAAGCAATCTATTTCTCCATAAATTTATTTATTTATTTACAAATATTGATTTTGGGGGGCCAAAATCGTTACTTATCCACAATATTACGAGTATTTCTGGCCCTGCTTAGAGGTGTCGTATAATCTGAGTTTTTTTAACAATGATAATATTTCATCATTTTCTGACACCTTAACCTGGAGCATTTATTTATATTCTCTTCTTCCTCTATTTTCGTAAAATACAAAGTTGGTGCCAAGTATTAAGTAGGTGTTTGAGCCATGTATTACTTTTTAACAACAAAGGCATTATAATTATTTGCAGTATTGTAAATCAATCTCATTCCTCGCAAAAGAAACTGATAAAACCAGGGGAAACAAAAACTATTTAGTTACTTATAAAGGTATCAAACTTCTTCTGAATTTCCAACATCCTACCTCTTATAGATTTTACTATATTCAAAAAATTAGTTTTATCATTAAAAATCAGATACAGTAAGGTACCTTTTGTGTTCTCAAAGTTGTTGGTCAAAAAGTCTGATTCATGTTTTCTCAGCGTCAGCTGCTGTCACCTACTCAACGTCACCTGACAGCCATATTTTCAAACTATGAATTTGCATTTTTCAATAATTTTTCATCTAAGTTAGAAATATTAGAATTAGTAGGGGATAAAAATGGTTTTCACTTAAATAAAATCCTTCGAAATATTACATCTTGATTACGGTTTAAGATAAAAAGGTATGGTTGGCAGTTCTGAAATAAAATGTTGGTGCACTATACTACCTCATTCCCTAAAATTTCCTCCTGGGGCATCCTGTTAAACAAGAGTGTTGAACTTTGTTTAAAACTTAAAATTAATTTTAATAGATATTCATGAAAAATTTATATTACCATTAAAATATTGAATAAAAAAACAAAACTGTAATCTGTGCCCAATAATAAATTATTAATATTGTTAATACTAATATTATTCCCGGCTGTGGCTAATCTTTTCTTAGATAATAATAATATAATAAATCATTAGTATTAATTTTTTTTCAATGTTTTAATAGAAAAACTTATAATTATCTGAAGCATATATAAATAAGCATATAAATGTATATATACATTTTTTTTTCTTGTAGTGATTCACTGGCACATTAATCCTTTTAAGATAAAGATTTACATTAAACCTCCAAGTACCAGGGGGTTTTATTAGGAGCCAATGCATTTTTGAAATAACATAGATCTCTTAACTCCTTTGAAATCTTTAAACTCCTATCCGACTTTTAGAATTCATTGAATATGTAAAAGGCATCAGACATGACTTTATTTCTCTCTTATATATTTATTGAAAAAAGAAATTAAAATGTTTATTTAGATATTTTATTATATATGAAAGGGGAACCAAAACAATTTTACTAAAAACAACAAATTTTTGAAATGACAATATTTATTAATTTTATAATACACAACAATCTTCATCCCTTTTTATTAAACTTTATATTATTCTATACCAAGAAAATATTAGGACAAATATTTCACAAATAATAATTTGAATATTTTATGTAATAGTTTGGAGCATTTAGGGCATCATTTCACTCTAATCCCTTTTATTTTATTTTTTTTCTTTATATTACCTACTTCCTCATAGAAATCCGCGAGATATTTTTAAAGTAGTATTTATCACTAGGAACTCCCTCATTTAACAAGAAACAGGCTGACAGGCTCCTCACTTATATGTGCCATCACAGCGCCCTCTCTGTTATCAGAATCCACTCTCATAAGAGGGTTAAGAAATATTCTATATTCAAATTCTAATTTAGCTATCTCACTATCTAAGGAGAAAAGGCAAGATGCAATTCAGCAATAATTTGGAGGGTTTCTGTAAAAAATTAAACCAAATCTAAATCAGAAATTCTTTAGCAGACTCCTATAACATGTGAAATAAACAATTTTTCACTTCCTATTCGTTAATTTAATAGAGAAAGTAGAAAAAAATAGTTTAGGGTCCCAAAAGTACATATTACTATAAAACCCATGGTATTTGGAGGGTTTTAAATGAAGAGCTCACGTTTAGATTAGTAAATCCATCCATAAGCTAGAAATGGGTCTGATCAGAGTAACATCACGCTTTTTGTAGATTTAGTCAGTGCTGAAGGATTGTTGCTCCAATAATTGAAAGTCTTATCGATCTAATTATCCTCACTTCATCAACTTTCCATTCATTTTTTTTTCTGTGTTTATTATTTGTTTTTTTATAAACAATAGATAACTGCTTAATGAAGCAATTGCTTCAGGATAATTTGGTTATCTAGCTTGAGCATCTTTGATAGTACATAAATATTAGCTCTTGTTTAGTACATAACATTTTTCAATTTTTTTTTTTCAATAGAAAATTAATCTTTAACAAGTTATATTTTAATTTAAAAAAAGCTAAGAAAACTCAATACCATACCCTGCGAATTGATAACAGTTTTTTTTATTTTATTATTTGAAAGATATATAATAATCTTTAAATAAACATTAAAGAAAGCTAAATTTAATTACTTTTCTCCTTCATTTATTTTAGATAATGTTGACAATTAAAAATTTTAATTTTATGATGCACAAGCTCTAAGCCATTTAAAGTACATGGCCTCGGCAGGATTTTCTTTTCTTATCTTTTCTTCTTAATTGTTTTGTTTTTGAGCACGGATAACTCGCTTGTTTAGTATTCTTGGGATGAACCTATTCGGATGCAAGTTTTGCGACAGAAAGGAGGGAAGTGAAACTTGTGACAGAAAGAACTTTGACTCCCTGCTTTGGGCGCTAGTCACTGTTTTTCAGGTATATGTCTCCTTTCCTTTTCCTTCCTTCCTTTATTTTTTCATTATTTTTGGATATTTTATTTTTTATTGATTTATAATTATTATTTTATTCATTTATTGTTATTATTTTTTTTATTTTTTTTTTTTGGCTTTGCTAAGTCCACTAATTTCCTCATTGTTATTTAGCTGGCTATTAGAAAATATTAAGTAACGATTCCAAGATAAATATTTAAGTAAGAGAAATTACTTTATTGCCAATAAAGAATTATTGACCTAACTAAATGAAATATTCTATCTAAAAATTACTTTCCTGTAACATCGCTTGGTAATCTTTGAAAAAAGTATGGGCTGGCTGTATTTAGTACATTAGTATGTAAATAAACAAAAAACCGAAAGGTTTCTAAAAATACATCTTTAATTAATATAAATTAAATTAATTTGAAAATATATTAATAACTCACTATTTGAATTTATTTATATCTAGAAATCATATTTAAAAACCTGAAACAATTTTTTTTTTTTAATTTGAACTAATAATCTGTTTCATTATTATGGAATCTGTTTTAAAACACATTTGATTGTGATGTTATTGGGCACTGTTTTTAAAAATATTTTTTAGTGATAGAAAAGAAAATTTAATACAAATAGAGTCTTGATAATATGCTACAATGTTTTGCCCCATTTGAAATTTATTCTAAATCAATAAATTTTACAATATAGGAGACTATCTTTCCCGTTACTTCTAGTTTCTACTTGTTATTTCTGTTGGTTTTGATGTCCCATTTTCCTCACGATAAAGTGATTTTTTTTTTAGTTGAGATAAATGAGTTTGATTGCCATCCCTATACAGAGCCTATACAAATTTTACAAGGTTGTGGTTTTGGAAAGCATGGGTTAACCCAAATGATGTGATGAATTATGCCCAAGTCAAATAATCAGTGTAAAATATATATAAGTTGAGAATGTTCAGTGCTTATGACTGTTTTAATCACTAGTTTAATTTTATAGTAAACTATAAAAGGACTGATTGTAAACAGTCACTTTTATGTGTGAATTAACCAATAATATATTTATTTTTAATAAATTAGACTGTTAAAAACTGTTAGAAAAATAACTTATTGGTCAGTGGATTGGGACTGCCAAAATGAAGATTTCACATATCTGTTGAAAAACTCAATCCCAAAAAAAATTTCCTTTCTTTTTTAAAAATTACATTTAAGCTATGGATTTTTTTTTTTTAATTTTAACATATTTTGGTATTAGTGAGAGCATAAATCCATAGATCAAATTAGTTTGAAGATGATTCTAAATGAACAGAGAATTCATTGATTGGTCTCTTGATGTATCCATACCTTTTTCCTCAGAATTGACTAATATTCAAATCACTAAACAATGAATTAATTGAAATGTCTTCTCTCAAAACTGTCACAATATCAGTGTTAGACCAAACTGTTCCGGTTAATGTTGAGGAAAAAAATATAATAACTATATAATTATTTTATCTATACATTACTACAACATCCTGTCATACACAATAAGCTATAGCCAGCTTAAATAATTAATCCTCCCTTGCTTAAGCTTTTCAATATTCAAATTCACTCTTGAGGCATTCCTCAGCGATGAAGGTATAGTATAACTAAGTAAACATTTAGATTTTACTTTTGGTTTTTACCATTATCACATGCATATAAACTTTCACAAAGACAAATCTGCTCAAATTTAGACTTATGGGGAGGATGGGAAGCTTAATACCATTTGCTTAAATATTGCTGAGTTCAATAACTGTTGTTTGTTTGAGACACTAGCATGTATATATTACAAAAGTTGGAAATTAGAGGTTTGCTAATCTGATCCATTTAAAAATTAATTTAACTTATATAACCATATTTAAATTGCAGGTAAACTGAAAATATCATTTTTTGTTATGAACTTTATATCCTAAGATTCTTCAAAATTTTAAAACTCAAATACTCTAGATGTTTTTTTTGTTTTTCAGTTTCCAATATCTATATGACAAATTATTCTTTATCACTTACAATATTTATTCTGTAAAATACTTATTGAAATGTAAGTAAAAGTTTTTTCTAAGCTGCAGCCACACTTTTAAGTAAAAATCTCCCTAATAATAGAAAAGGAATTACGGCATCAACTTGGAAAAAAAAAATCTCCAATTTCATAGCCTTTGCTCTAAACTTGAAAAAATTATCCAATCCTGTACAATAAAAATTGACATTATTTGATTCGATAAAACCATGAGCCCATGAATTTCCTTATGAGTATAACCTTGCAAGAGAAGTTCATGATTGACAATTTTTAATTTGGGTTGCAGGGCATCTCATTGGTCGAAATGGAGTTACAACTAAATTGCCCTTATAGGAAACTGAATTTCGGCTATAAAAATCTCTTTAACCTCTACAGAAATTTTTATTTTAATTGTTTCAATGTATTGGGCATGTTTGATTTAATTAAGAACAATTCTTACCTCAATATTATTTAAAATGAATTGTGGTCAGTCTGGCTCAAAGGCGTCAATTGGATGTGTTCATATTTTTTTCAATTTATACAAAATAGAGAGTTCGGACTTGAGAGTCTGGCTCTCATGTACCCCATAAGTAATATCAATTGAATTTTCAATTCTTCAATCTATCATTATTTCTTGATTTAATAGTTGGTTCAAGCCATGAAACTATTGAATAAAAGGCTTTTATCACAATTAAAAAAAAATGATAAAATAAATTTTGCCGAAAAAAATTCAGGTGAAATTATCATCTTGGCCCAGACTGATATATATTAAAAAATGAGGGTATGTTTCTCTGGTATTTTAACTGATAAAAAATATTTACTTATTGATATCTCTAAATTTGTAGATAGTATAATAATGGTCCGATTACTTCATTGCACCACTGCTTGCCTTTAAACTTTACTTTCTTGCCAAAACCCATTCCATCACGGGCTGCAGATGTAATCAATGTAATTTTTAATCTATGCATGAATAATTAAATTATATATTCAAAATAATTTTACTAAGGTATTTCTATGAAAAAAAATTATTTTAAAGTTATTAATGATCATCCATTTCATGTTTAAAGCCATTAGATTTATTTATATTTGAATCAATCTTTCATAGATACTAGATTCCCACAAATCAAAAACAAATTTGACTACTTAAAATGTATTATAAAATAAAATGTTTACTGTTTTAAACAAATGATATTCTAAAATTAATTCAATTACATTTTTTATTATTTAAGATAGATTGAAAAGATCAGATTTGCAAATTGCACGTTAATTTTATTTTTTGTATTTTGGCATGTTGTGCATGTTTTGATATTTTCCCAATATTTAATTTTATCATCAATTTATTTAAAATGGCATTTTTTGTTATTTGATTTTCCCATTTTCTTTCCTAATTATGTTGTCTACACTGTACTGATAAATAAAAATACAATTATCTGAGGAGGAATCTTTTTTGTTTATTTATTGTTTATTTTATTTTTAAATATTACCATGGATTTACTTCCAAAAGTATTTTATTTATTTTCCCAACCTTTAATTGAACATGTAGGATTACTTATTTCTTAAATCTTTTTAAAAAAAAATATATATATATATTAGTCACCTCTGTCGTCAAATTCTTGTCAAAAAAAAAAAAAAAAAATAGATCTGTTAATATTTAACCCATTAATTCCTACATATTTAGTATTTTAATATATTTAACAGATGCATAAAGAGAAAGCCACTAGGTAGTTAGACCCGTTATTATTCTACTCCATTTTGAATTTAGGAAGCATTACAAGTATATTAACTATTAATATTCTAAGCAACCCTGACAACCTTAAACGACAGGTATATTAGTTTGCAACGATTCCATAACCTTATCCTTTTCCTCCAAATCAATAGACAAAGACAGCACATTTGCTTAGTAGAGGAGTAGACAAGCCGCTAATGTTCGGTCATTGCTAACCTAATCATAATAAATGTTTTAGAAGGTCCATGATAAGTTTGCTTTTAGTGTACTACTTGAAGCAAAAGGCTTTGTTCCAGTTCCAATGTGCAGTGACCATCTGTAGTTGGCTGAATTTAACATTCCATAATCTGGTAGTTTATCTAAATGTTTTTAATATTGTCCATTATAAAAGTAATTTTTACCTAATAATTTTAAATATTATAAGCATGGATGCTAAATTCAGTTCCACATTTAATTCTATTTTATAATATGCTTATTTTAATTATTATGCTTAAAAATATATGAAATTGTTTAATGTACTTAGTATTTTTTTGTTAACTGATTATTTGTATATTTTAAATATAATTCTATGAATTTTCTTATCTCTGTTCTCTTTCTTTGTTTGTACATTAACGGTTTCATATCCGTTGATTGCACGTATGTAGTTGTTAACCAAATAAATAATGTGGCAAACAGCTTTGCTCAACGCTTGTTATATATTTCATATTTTCTCTTAAATAAATATTTTATCCTTTTAAGATTGGCTTATCCAAGCTAAAATATGCACAAATAAAGCAGGTCTGGATGTATGTTTCAAAGCATTGTAGTTAGTGTTTTTCTTTTTTTTTTTCATTTTTATTTTCAACTCATTTATTTGTTTTAATAAACTTGAGGAAAAATCTAATAAATGAAGCTTAGACCAATAGGTTACAATAGAGGAAGAGAAAGCTTTCTCCTGTTTCATAACTATGAATCGATCCCTTGTCTAACAGTCTCCATTTCGAAAAATTGTTTGAATATTTTAACATACTAATATTACTAAATTGAAAATTATCATTTCAATGATTCTGTAAAAACATTGCTTAAAATCATAATTTTTTTTGTCATTTTCATGTTATCTATTCATCTTATTCTATTAACTGTTTTCAATTTTAAATCATTTATAGTTTTAGGGGATGGGATTTTCTGAAGATAACATTTATAAATTACACTTCGTTGTTCATTATATTTTCAACAACTACAGCTTTAACAAATTAAATGATTTTATTGTTTAGACTGGGACAGTCATTATCAGACAAAATCATCTTCTTTGGTGCTAATAGAATCTTTGAAATATAAAACTGTTTCCTGTACAAATGTCAAGAAATGTAATGGGTAATGTTTTTCCAATGATAGGGTGCAAGTTGAGTCGTGGCTTGATGTAAGATGATGTGATGCAGAGTGAGCCAGTAAGCAGGGATCAAACCAATTGAGCACATGGAGAGTGAATGTTTGGGAGTAGTTATTTCACAACTGTAGACCTTATGAACCTTATCTTCCATTATTGACTTCAACTGATGGACACAATTTAGGGTCACTAGTAAAAAAATGTAGTAGGAGACTTTTGCAGCTAATTGTGACTTTAAATCAGAGGTACGGTTACTCTTAAACTAAGTCATGATGACTTTAAAAATCTGAGAAACAAACAACATTCGCTCTTACGTTCATTTCTTTGTATCAAAGATTAACATCCTGCATTGCCTCACCTCACGAAGCTACGTCTCACTTTGTCTCCTAAACTTATTGCATGGGCACTAATAAAAGGTTCTTCCTTAAGTTGTTCTCCTATATATGTATGACATTCTACTTGTCTCATAAATGTAATTTATTATGGTGAATTGCTAAAATTTCTTTCTTTCTGAATCCCATTGCATAGATTATGAGATGAAGAACTTTAAAAATTATTGTACATGTTCTGTTCGTTTGATTTTAGTTGTTATTTTTATGTAAATTTGGGGGCCCTTTGTTCTCATCAACCTTACCTTTTATTTCAATTTCCATAGCATTTTGTCTTTTGTAATATTATTGTCCCATTATTGCTTTATTTTTTTAAAACAGCATTTCCTGAAATGTTCATCCAACCTGCATTACTGTTAGTAAAAGTTAGAATTTTTCCATCTTTTTTTTTTGCTTCAGCCTTTTCCCTTTTTTTACATTTTATTAATGAAATTATAAAAAGTAGATTCAAAGTGTAAATACACTTCAAGTAACGGTTATACGCTTTTTGCACTTATTCCAATTCTGGAAACCATCTGATATAAAATATAATTACAATTTGAAACGGAGAGAGAGAAATTGAAAGAAAAGGGATATGAGGGTATTTATGGGGTAGTTACTTGAGGGGGTCGGTGGTTTTCAGCATTCTTGGGATGTATCTGTTTGGTGGTAAGTTCTGTACGCTCGCCGATGGAAGCAGGGAATGCAACTGCCAAGAGATAGTCAGCAAAGCACCCCACTGCATCTGCGACAGAAAACATTTCAACAACATGTTGTGGGCAACAGTCACTGTATTTCAGGTACACAACAAAAAAGAAACAAAATACACTTGTACATGATCATTTTTAAAACATTTTGAGGCATGTTAAGAAGAACCCTATTTTTTTTTTTTTTTTTTTGCATATTTTCTTTTTAAAATTCAATTTAATTTTGAAATCAAAATAACTAAATTGTTTTGTGATTTGGCCATTATTTCTATTTAATGCACATGAACTAAGATATATTTTTTAATTTAGGAATATAATAAATTTATATATAGCTGTATACAGTGAAAATCGATTAACACAAAATATTTTTTGGTGTTGAAAAAACTTCATGTTAAAGGTTACTATAAAAAAGTATATTATTTATTGTGCTCGATTAAAGAATAATTATTTTGTGTTAAGCGAAATATAATGTATGAAAATATATACTTACTATGAAAATATACTTTGTCGTGAAAATTTTTTTAGTTTATTTTCCACAAGTGCCATACAACATATGTACATTACTTGTGGCTTATATTTTACAGAGTTTTACATTGATAATAAAATATGTAGACAACAAAACAATTATGTGCAAAAAAAGAAAAAAATACATAGATGATTAGGTAATTTTTAAAAGAAAAATGAAAATTATGTTATGCTTATACAATCAGGAAATGTTTAAAAGAACAAAGAATAATAGTAGACGATTATGTTCTACAAAAAGAAGTAAAATAATTAAATGATGACATTTTAGACTGAATTGAAACTAAAAATAAAAAAAACTGTAAATAGAATTCTGAACTATCTACAATGGTGGTTTGAGCCTATCGATAATAAGTATTTATGTTTCCTATTTTCTCATATATTTCTTTCAGAAATATTCTCAGGAATAAATTATGTTTATATAGTAATTTTTACCAATGAAAGTTAGGTAATGTTTAAATTAACAATGAATAATAGTAGACAATTATGATTTACAAAAAGAAATAAATGTTAATTATAATTATTTAATTATTTAATAAAAATATTAAAATGATGACACACTAGACCGAATTGAATAGTAATTTTTCTCCCTCGACAGTCCAAGTTTTGTGTTTCTTTGTTACTTCGTCTTATAGTTGTTGCCATCCAGCTAAGAAAAGTCTGCGGTCTTTGATGAGATGTTAATATGTTTCTTCGGTTGTGAAATCATTGAGGCAATATGGGTTGTCTTTTCGTTTGAATCATCTATGTTAGTAGGATTTAATTGAGCTATGTCCTGTGAGTAATTGTGTGGTATAGAAATCAGATAATGTATTCTTCGTGTTTAAGTAATCGCTTACATTCGGTATAAAGTTTTTTAGGTGTGATTCAGTAATTGAAGCTGTTTGCCATTTGTTTATTTTATCTGTTTCTAATAGTTTCTTGAGGTGTGTTTTGATATTTTTTTATAGCTTAGTGGTAAGTCGTTGCATTTTGAAGTTTTTTTGGCTGTGTTGTGAGCTAGGTTGTTTCTGAGATTTCCTGAATGCCCTTTGATCGTGAAAGGTGTATGAAAATGAAAAGTTAATGTTTTGTAGTTTAGTGATTATCTTTATAATTTGTTTGGTAAGTGGGTCATGAATATAATGGTTGTTGAGAGCTTTGAGACAAGATTGACCATTAGTGTATAAGTTAATTGATCAAGTGTGTTGTAGATGTGTTCCAACGTAAATTAGGCTGTTGAGTATTGCTAATTTTTGGGCCTGGATGTTTATACATGGGAGTCCTAATTTATATTTCTGAATGTCAGTTAGTATGTTCTTGAGAAGAACTACAAAAGCACAGCCAACAAAGTCACCTTTACTTCCATCAGTGTAGATATCTGCTTCAGCTTCATCAATTTCATTAAATTAATTTTTTGATATTGTGAAGGATGCATCCATTTAGTAACTTCAGTTGGCCTCTCGATATCTTCAGTTCTATACAGGTCATTTATATTTTAATGTGTATTGTTTCTCCTTTTTAAAAATTAAATTATTAATGGTATTTATTTTAATTATAATTTAAAAGTCTTTGATATTTATGTTTCATTTCTTTACCAGATCTCATGTAGGATGGTATCATATAAATGCAGTCTGCTCCTCTTACAACTTGGCTTCAACCATTGCTCTCATTTACCTTTCCAGCATAGAGGAAAGGTTTTATTCTCAATTATTAATTGCTAGGATAAACAGATTTTCTTATCAACTAATGGTTTCGAATGAAATCTTAAGATTTCAATGTAAAATTTCAATCTTAATTGACATTTGCTGGTTTTTGAATAATTAATTTTTAAACTTGGATTATTGTAAGAAAAATAGGGTCATTCTCCCATTTCATTCAAATTACATTGTTCTAATTTCAATGCGAAATTAGATTATTAGTTTTCAAGGAGAACATTTTTGGTCATATACATTTTTTCGATTAATCCCTTTGTTTGCGAGTTGTAAGCGAAAAGCATCCCTAGGATAGGACGTAAAATAGAGGACCCGACCCTGTGCGATGTCAGGTACTCGTTGTAAATCCCTATCCTAATTCCCTAATCTCCCTGGTATTGATCCTTGATATCCCTAATTCCTGGATATGCAAAATTTATGACTCCCACTGTAGCATCATCTGGTTAGCCTTAGTTGCATAAAGTGAGGTTAAATAAACAAACAAACAAAACAAATATGTGTCAACTAATTAAGTCTTTGTAATCTCTAAATTTTATTTAAAAGTGCTCAAAACAAACCTGAAAATCAATTTCACTTAAATATTTAAATAAGTTTAGAGTTCAGGTTCTACTAAACTCAAACATCACCTTGTTCTTATTTCCCTCACTCAAAGTCTATCTCCCTCATTCCACACATTTGAGGGAGATAGGTTTTTGAGGTTATATTAAAGTAGACCATTCCATGTCAGTCTCTTATTAACAACATTTATGGGTTATTTAAATCCCTCATAAACCTACAAATTAACTGTTATATAACGTGAATCAAACTCACCTTTTAGGAAATATCAGTAGGTGAGGGAGATAGGATATGAAACGACACCCACTGTTTTAATTGATAAAAACACCCTCACAAGGAAACTAGAGCAGAACTTCTGTGAAAAAGGTTATCCTTGTTGAGAAGGGAATCTGTTACAATGTTGCCAGCAATGAATTATAATGAAATAAAGGTTTCCAAAGTTTTGAGGCTCGATTTAAAAAAAAATGTGAGGGAGATAGGTTGCATCTATGGGACGTGTAGATTATGGATCATAACTTTTTTCTGTAATATGAAAATAGCAATATATCCTAAAAACAAATAATTAAGACCTTCTAACAAGTATGAAAAAAATTAGGTTAGAATTTAAAGAATATATATGTATATCTTTTTTCCGCCAACAAAGTCAGCAACTTGAGCTGTGGGACAGATGAGGGAGATAGATATTGACATTTTAAGTTTCAATTTAGGCCTATAAACAAATTGTTACTGAGATAAAAATCCTTGAAAAATAAGCTGAGGTTTTCTATTAACCAGTGGATGCAATTGAATTATTAGCAATTTCACACAAATAATATAATCTCTTTGGGACATAAATTTGAATGTATTGGGAGAATGACCCAATAATAATTGTTTTGTGAATTTCTATTCTTCACTCCATGGGAAATCAAGGTTGCCTGCATTAACGACCACCTGCCCTGCTTCTCTCCACTTCCAGATGCTTAGGATGGATCATGCATCATCTGATAAACCATCAGTCCAATGCAGCATAGGTCTGTCAACTGCTTCTGTCCACTGCCACTGTCCACTGAATCTTAATCTTAATCTTACTTGAGTTCCAAGGTAGATGAATTCCAAAACTTACTCAAAGGCATGAAGAACAATTTGCACCTGACCATATATCTAACTTCTTCCAATTGATTAACGAGTCCCATTCTTGCAGTTTGTAGAATAAGAAATGTAACCTGTATTGCTCCAAAATAACCCCCACTCACATCAATGTCATCTGCAAAGCATATGATCATAGCTGAACTGTTGATCACACCCCCCCCCCCCTGAACTGCACTATTTTGGCTGTAATTATGTAGAAGACATGCCAGTCACCTCGTGTATGCAAAACCACACTTCGCACAAAGTACTTTACATCTTTCATTGTCATAGAGGTCAGACAAACAAGTTTCGCAGGGAATTAACTCTGGCATTTCCTGTGGAGTTCCTATATTGCAATTATGGCATAGGTTGCTTTAAAATCTAAAGATAGGTGTTGGTTGCTTATCTTATATTCCTTATTTTCATTCTACTTCTTTATATTGAATCAACAATTTTTAAGTAATCTCTTATTACCTGTTTCAGCAGGATATTTAATTAGCTTTGTTTACTTGTCAACATATTTTTACGTTTATACAAAAGACACATACATCTGAATTGAATATAACTTGGAGTTACATACCATTGAAATAAGTTTTTAATGTTACATTGCAAAATAATTCATGATCTCTGCAACAGGTTGTAGTACTGGCATTAAGATCTACTGAATCTTCCTATTTTTACTTTTACTTACCTATATATGAAATATATGGTAAGGGCTATACCTATATATGAAATATTGTGACCGTGAAAAATTTCTACTTCCAGTTTCAGTGAAAATACACATTTTGGTGTCTTCTGAGTCCAAATGACCAAGTACCGCAAAATAGTCTGTGTGTGTGTGTGTGTGTGTGTGTGTGTGTGTGTGTGTGTGTGTTGTGCACAGCCCGGCTCAAAAATGATAAAGCCTACGAAACTGAAATTATGTATTTGAGGTAGGTATATGCCCGAGATGTGACAGCAAAAATTTCATCCAAATTGGTTAAACAAAGGGTGACTTTATAACTTAAATTTAAATTAAAGGAAAATTTTCTTCCTATAAAGTACCTTTGGTTCTGTTTATATGGAGAAATTAACTGTGTCTCATTATGCCCAGTAATAAGAAATGGCTAAGTATGAAATATGAAAGAATTTGATAAACATATATAGGAGAAATAAAGAAAAGTGTTTCCATAAGATGAAAGTTTCAATTTCCGATAATTAGTGCAGTAATATAGATGTATAATATATTGTTGGAAAGCTGAAACTCTGAAAAAGTAATATTTATTTTATAAAGTCGTAAAATGTATATATGCCTGAAAATTTGTATAAATAAATTTTATATATAAAAATAATATTAGATATGTTCCATCAAGCACTTAAAAAATGTTGACAATTCGTTTTCCTACATGTTATGCCTATCTAACAGCCCATTGTTATAAGTGAGGCGTAATGCACATGCGAAAGAGTTGTCTACATGTTTTAAGTGCTTGTTCGAACATACCTATTTAGCGAAAACCAATTGTTTCCTTGGTAATTAAATCACGTTTTCATAAAAACTAAATAGAGAAATAAAATTAGAGGCCATGCTGTATTATTTTTTGCATTTCCGGATTTTAAAATAAAAAAATAAAAAGTATTTTATTAGTTCTTTAGTGAGTGAATGCGTTGAAAAGCACGTAATGCTAAAAATAGTTAAAGCTGTTCTTTTTAAACATAGGGTACAATATGACTCTTAGTGATTATTATTTAATTTAAAAGCTTTTGTTCCATAATAGATTTATGAATGAAATATAAGATGGATTTTTCTGGAACAATCATCAATAATCATCTTTTCGGTTTCTGGACTAAAATTCGAAAACTAAGTTCCAATTTTCTATAAACCATAAGTTACCCTTCTATTGATTTCCACGATGTAGTTATTTACAAAAAACGGTACAAAAACTCGACTATTGATGAAATTAGGATTTTTCCCCTTGAAAAAAAAATAAATAGTGATGAATCGAAAATTAAAGACTTTCAAGTTTTGCAATATTTATTATACTCTATCCCTCCAGGAGAATAACAAACAAATATAAAAAATAAAGGTGGATAAAGCTACTTTCTGCAAATTTTGTAAATAGCGTTTACACAATTATCAAAACACACCAGTTTCTACTTCAAGTAGGTTGGTAAGTGAAAGTTTTGTGTTGCCCACATCACACCAGATTTTTCATTTTGGGTCCCAATAGCCCCATGTTGCTGTTCCTAATTTCTTCATTTACTTTGAACAGGAGAACTGACTGATAAAAATTCATGGCTCATTAAATCAAATATTATTTTTTCTATTATATTTTATAATATATAAGTATCTTAACACTTAAGCTTTAGAAATGTTGATTGAACTGTTCTGCTTTTAATGAAAATACTAATTTCAGAATAACTAGTTGTGAGGGTTTAATTTCAAAAATACTTTCTCAAATTATCAATCAATTGACTCAATTATGTATTTTATTATATATTATTATAACATATATTATTATAATAATATATGTTAGCAATTGATATTCTTTACAAATTACTGAAAATAGGGTTCTTCTTATACATCCAATACATGATAAATTTTTGTAAACTAAAAATTTTTATTAGTACATTTAGAAAAATAGGAAAGAGTAGATACAGAATTTATAACACTTGAACTGGTGGATATTGTTACATCCAGCTTACAGGTAAAACTGTACATATATATTTTTGGATTTAATTAACATTAAATTTTTACTTTATTAGCACTAATTGTTAAAATATAATATAATCTGTCTCTAGATGTAGCTGTTTAATCACTTAATATTCTTAGCTTTCCCTGTAGATTGTTTTTTAACTGTTTTTATCTTATTCTATATTCTACATAGATCGTAGGAAAGCACCATATGCCATTAATAATTATACTTTAAATAATTAAGAAAAATATTACAGGACTGCTAAATAAATCTGAATAATTATTTCTTATTTATGAAAAGAATATTAAAAAAAAAACATAATAAGGAAAAATATATAAAAATTATCACTTTATATTAGCCAAATTAACATTTGGCTATATTAATTTATGAACATCTAGAAAATAGCTTTTTATAATTCTAATCAACAAATTCCTATGTCTTTATACCATCTTATTTTGTTTTGAATTATTTAACTTCACTGAATAAAAATATTCGTCTCTCACCAATAAACTTTTTAGCTTACTGAAAAGTTTTTAATCCTCCTATAAGTTATTTTTTATTGCTATCAAATACAAAAACCATTAGCGTGGATAAAAATTTTTGTTAATGAAGTTTCTTTGTGGAGTAAAAAATTCTATTAATCTGTATAAGAATCTATTCATGAGCAGTAATAGTCAAATTAATTCTAATCCTTTTGGAGGTCCTGATTTCGATTTCCTAATTTATATTGAAATCAAACCAAAGCTCTCATTTGTTAGAAATATGGTGTATCACGTTCATCACACATTGGTTTTGATTTTACAACTTACATTGGCTAGTAATTAATATTGTTTAACTTTCTCAAATTTTAAGGGTATAACTGTAATGATAAATTTAAATATAATAATAATCTATAAACCATGGATCATCCTTGTTATTTATTGACAATGACCATTCTTTCCTATTCTATATTTTCATATATAAATTGGTGAACGTATAAATAGTAAATGTCAGAACACATTCTTTGTAAACAAGTTATGACACGTTTAGTAATTTTATTTTAGCAAAAAAAGTTGCCTGAACACCACATGCCTTAACCTTAAAACATTTACTATTAAGGAAAATAGAAATACATAAAGTTTTATGTATATCATACATAAAGATTCAAATGTTTCGTCACAATACTTACCCTTATTATCTATTTTATGGATTATAGGTAATTGAGAATAGTAGTTATACTAAAGTTTTGACTATATTGAATAAGCTGAATATACATGGTAGCAATTAAAAATCTTACTGCTCTATTTTAGACTGGAAAAAAAAAAATCTCTATTATTGTAAAGTAGGAGAAGTTGTGACTTTTAAAGTAATATTTTCATCGTTATTAGATAGTGATATGGATATTTCAGTATAATCTATGAAATCGATATTATGACCTAAGCGGTTGTAGAATGTATGAATTAATACCATACGAATTATTAAGGGTTCTTATTTCATTAAATATAATCCGAATTTGTTGATTGGTATTTATTTATGATATACTGGTCAAAACATTAGTAATTAAAAAGAATAACATAAAAAATAATTGAAACATATTAAAATTTCATTTTATATAGATATTAACCCAGGAAGATTGGAATGTTGTCCTGTTTAATGGCATGGAAAAAACAAGCCATTGGGCTGCCTTATACTTTGTAGCTCTGATGACTTTTGGGAATTACGTACTCTTCAACCTTCTAGTTGCCATTTTGGTTGAAGGTTTCTCATCGGAGGTAAATACTTAATGATAAACAATTAGAATAGAATAGTTATGCCACACACATTTATTGAATTTAATATTTAGTTAGTTAAGTGAATATATAGCACATATACATAGCATATATCTTTTTTTATAGCATAGCATTCATTGTCTTAATATATATATATATATATATATATATATATATACGAGGTGTGGCTATTAAATAACGAGACTGACGCTGTAAAACATTTTATTTTTATTTCATACATTTTTACTTATTATCACCTTCAATATACACCCCTCCTCTATCCCTACAACGCTCCATGCGAATCTTCCATTGTTCGAAACAGTGCTGGAAGTCTTTTTCTGTCAGCTCCTTCAGGATGCGTGCCGCTTTCTCTTTCACAGCTTCAACAGACTCAAATCTTGTTCCTTTTAATGCAGATTTCACCTTAGGAAACAGATAGAAGTCGCATAGCGCAAGATCCGGCAAATAAGGTGGATGGTCTAACACTGGGATGCTGAATTTGGCTAGAAAACTCTTAACAGACAATGCGGAATGAGCCGGCGCATTGTCTTGGTGGAGAACCCATGACTTGTCCTTCCACAATTCAGGTCGTTTTCTCCTTATTCTTTCGCAGAGTTCAGCAAGAACGTGAAGGTAGTAATGTTGATTAATCGTTTGACCTTCAGGAACCCAGTGAAGGTACACAATCCCATGAATATCGAAAAAAACAATCAACATTGCTTTGAATTTTGATTTGCTTCTCGGCCATCTTGAAAACGCTTAAACCACTCAAAAACACGTGCACGCGATAAACATTCATTGCCATACACTTCTTTCAATAAATTATAAGTTTCAGTATCGGTTTTTCCAAGTTTCACATGAAATTTCACAACAATTCGTTGCTCTACTGTTACACTTAACATTTTTCCGGCGAAACAAAAAAACAACTCTAATGCAAACGAAGGCTACGGCTGTACTGATTTGTTTACAGAAGCGAGAGGCACTACATTCGAAAGAGAAGGCTTCACGATAACAGCTGTTGGTTGCTGGCGTTTGGCACATGCGCACTTCTTCTGTAGCAGCGTCAGTCTCGTTATTTAATAGCCACACCTCGTATATATATATATATATATATATATATATATATATGTATATATATATATATATATATATATGTATATATATATATATATATATTTATATAATATATATTTATATAATATATATATATTTTTTTTTTCTTATTTTCCTTACGTAGTAACCTTACGTAAGAAGCGTTTATTTGAAATTATGCCATGCTTTATTTTTATTTTTTTTGTTTGATTTCTTTTTATATTGTATATAAAAAGAATATATATATATAATATATATATAAGAATATACATAAATATGTATATATATATATATATATATATATATATATATTTATATATTTATATATATAATGTATGATAAGGAGATTTAAACTGAAGACAGTTTTTTTGTTTATGGCGCCCAATTATTAGACCAACTTGATAGCTTTCAGTCTCCTAAAACACATGTTATATATTATCTGTAGAAAAATTATGGACCTAGCAGTACTAATGTAAAATATCTGGGAAAGACTCCCTGAAGACCCTAGAAAATGAAAGTTTCATTGCCCTGACAACGACATGACAGCTCTAAATTCACAATTTTGAGTCTGGAGTAGTGGGAGGCTTTTAATAACTTGGCAAGTATTGACACTTCCCTTTGGCCTAGAAAAAAACCCAAAGCCTATAGAATGGGGAGGAAAAAAAAAAAAAAAAAAAAAAGGATGCAGGTTACTACTTTGAAGAAATATTTCACTACCACGTGGGCTTAGGTTGTACTTAATTATTAAGTATACATAATTAAAACATTGATATTAAAATTGATAATGCAGTTGTACATAAGTATTCCTCCTCTTCCATTTTTTAAATTTTCAAAGTTTACCTATCAAAATGGAATAGGGTTGCATCACTTGAAACGTTTAGAAGATTATAATTTGTCTCTAGTGTCTCATCATTGCTTTCATATCCCAAATAGCCGGATGGCATGATAAGGGTAAAAATAAATAAGTGAATTACAATGCCATTATTAATAAAATTGTCCATGCTGTGTAGAGTTATTAATAGAACTTGATGTCGAAGATTTTAATATCATCACCCACTTTAATGTTTGAAGTTTGTCAAATTATTGTAATTCCATAATTATTATATTATCATGGCACTCGGCATTCAACCGCAGTGAGAAAGCCCTGATGATGACCTACAATTTGGGTCGATGTAAATATCACATATTTGTGCTAATTATTTTGACCACACCCCCAACCAATTCCTGTTCATAATTATTATAATTATTTGTGTGTCGTTCCTTATTTTTTATGAAAATTTACTATTTTTTTAAAAAAAAAATTAAAAAGTCAAAGCTATTTTGACTGTTATTTAAATAATATGCTTTTCATATAAACGGTTCAATTGTTCCAAATGGCGTTCATTAAGCTGACAATATGATTTGATTTTCCTCTTAGAGACATGAAAGAAGAGAGCGGGAACAGAGAGAGCTGGCTAAGCAGCAACAAGCACTCCAGAGAAAATATTCAGAATGTTATAGTGAAGATGTTTACAGTTCGTGTTCGCTTTCAGAGCAAGACAGCTGCTTTCAGGTAATATCATTCAAAACAATTAATAATTTATATATAATCAGGATCTCATTACACGCATTTGAAATATATCCATAAATGTTCATTAAAATCAATCATATTTTTATTTCCATGGCATATTATTAATCCTTTTTTTTTGTTACTTCACTTCACATTTTAGGTCAGCCATCCCTTACAACACTTGTTTTTATTCATGGCGTGGATATATAAAATGAATTGACTAAAGTGACTTGCTAGTATTATGTAACTCTAAGTTAATGAGACAGTATTGACATTTCAGAATTCTGTCACATTATCAGCACACATTTTTCAATCTTCAATCAATTGTGTAACCATTATTATATAATCATATTTCTGTTGGTGTAATAAATTTCAAATTATCTGGTCGACCCAACAAGCTATATATATCCTTAGAATAATTTTTAAGATTCAGGCATTAAATTGGGAGCACAATAGACCTGAGGTGGTCGAGGTGCACATGGCCACATTAAAAAAAAAAAAAAAAAAAAAATATCCATTATTGATAAATGTAAAATTACATTATCTTCTCTCATTATTAAGAAGTAGTATCACGCATTTAGCCATAACCTCATTTAAACCAAACCAGTGTGTTTCATTATTTTTAACTTCATCATCAATATACAAATGATCCATGTACTAATTTTTGTATTTTAATAATCTTATTTTGATCTAAAATACTTATTATATTAATTTTTATTTAATTTTACAACCTATGGATTAAATGAAAAAAATCTTAATAGGATTAATAAGAGGAGAGTATTTTTATTTAATTTTTGTATGCTTTACTCATAACTCATGAAAATGAAAATATCAACAATATAAATCATTAACACTCAAGAACCAGTCATTTATAATTTTTATTTGTTGTGTCAAAGCTGGTATGCCATTTTTTTAACTTCTTGACAAATTGAGTGAAACTTTTTTTCTAAAGCTGTTGAATAAATTAACTCAAATTTTATCTTATAAGGAGGCAAAAAGTGAGAGAGATATGGAAATTTTGAGAAAAATAAAAGACAATGGACACAGAGAAAAAGAAAACAGTATGAAGTCAAAGCAGCTTCAAAACAAAACTGAATATGACACTAAATGTAATATTCAAAAAGGTAAATAGGATTCCTAAAAAAAGTATTCTAAAAATGTATTTTGATATTGTGGTTGAATTTCTTCATCTATGGTAAGAAGATATTGTTATAGAAAATCAAATGATGTCTCAAACTCCGATCATCACTCATACTGCTGCTACACCACAAGATTCACCCAATGCAACGTTAGATGGTAATACAAGAGACTTTAACAACAGATTTTCAAATGCGTTGCAATTTTATTCAAGCTCACTCTCTATAGACTCCATCGATTGTTCAGTGGTGAGATTTACTAGAAAATTTTCTAGACTAGAAAACTGGTTGTGTCTTCAAACTGATATGTTTTCTAAAGTTTGTCTTGTTAGTTTTGCATGGATGTGATGTATCCAGGTTTAATATTATTTTTTTTAGTTTTCTTTTTAAAGGAAAACAATAGCTATATCATTCTAAAAAACTCTTCTGAAACTACTTTATTTTTCTAATTGTATTAGACAATTACCCATCTTTCTAAATAATGTGATTCATGGTTTCTTCTTAGTAAGCAGTTCAGTTGATGTTAATTCTGATGAAAAAAATAATATATATATATATATATATATATATATATATATATATATATATATATATATTCTTTTTAGTACCCATAATTCTAATTTTAATATAAATAAAAACAAAGTAACTAAATATATTAATATATATGATTGGCTTATTTTCAAGTGTCCATTCCAGCTTAGTCTTTCCTTATGAGCAGTCCTTTCTCCTGTGGAAATTCTATTGTTTATCCAGATCCTAAAATTCGTCATAACTTCAATTAACTCATGATTCATGACTTAACTAACAAATGTTAGTTAATTTAAAAAACCAACTATCACGCTATCGAATACCACAACCTCGAATAATAAGGTTAGACCTCCTTGCCAATGACCTTCGTTCCATCCATTACATTAATACAGACATACAGAACGTTACTGTTCTGACTTTTCAGTTTGCTGAAATTTTACCCCAAGTCTCCAATATTATAAATATTGGAAATCAATAAACTATAAATCTGTTTTTCTATAGATTTCTAAAATTTTAAAACTTAATTTAGATTATATTTTCTATATGAAGCTTAAATTATATAAAATAAGCAATCTCTGAGAGTTATATTCCTAATAATTTTGTTCATAACTTGTGAAAGATACTAAAAAATAACACCATCTGAAGACGATTTAATCCGCTAAAAAACACCATAACTAGAGGTAACAGATGCTATAATAAAATCTTGGATTGCAAGAACATTGAATGGAACGAAACCAAAAAAGTATTCCCCCTAAGTTCTTGGATCACATTCCATTGAGAACATTTAAGAACACATTCCAGTAGAATGAGAGGGCATAAGATCTTATTATATTCTGAATCATTGAATCTGAACCTATGAAATTTGTTTCTTGTTCCTTGCCTTGGGTCATCCCTAGCCTCACTGTTGTGAGGGTCTGCATTTTATTGTAAAATATTCAAGTGGAAACTTTCTGAACTTAATATGTTTTTCTTTATCAACTGAACTGTTAATATTCTAATATCAATGTTTTCTTCTAATCTCACTTTTGTGTTAATTTTTATTGCAATACTGAATCTCATGTTTTATCATTATTTTGCATGTAGGCTCGGTTTGAAATGCACTGTTTCAGCGTTGATTGGCAATATTCTTTTATGAATTCTTCCAGTTTTAGTTTTTACTCTAACAACTATGATCAGTTTAAAGTGACATATTTTAAATATAGAACTTTATTTTAGTATACTCTAATAGATCTTGCAAGTTAATTTTGTAACTAATCCAAATTCGTTTATGTATGATAAATATAAGATTAGTCTTATAAAGTAATTATTTTAGCTGATGTTAGTGATGAATGGAATTTGTTTAGAGTATTTTTTCATTAATATATGTGAACTTAAAATAAAATTTAAGTTTCATTGTTTTATTTTTTTTTTAATTTTAGTTTTCACATTAATATTTTTGGCTATAAAATTGTAAAGGACCTTTCAGCCTAAACACTGAATCACTTCAGTTTTAAAAGCTGAATCCCTTAAAATAGATTATTCCCAAAAATTATAGATGTAAATATTCATATACCTCATTATGAAATTGTTTTTTACAAATAAACGATTTCTACTATCCCATACCTATGTATGAAGTATATAGCAAGGGAAAGTATTGTGGTCGTGAAAAATTTTGATTTCCAGTTTTCAATGGAGATACACCTTTTGGGATAAAC
Organism: Aelia acuminata; assembly: GCA_911387785.2. Classification (NCBI taxonomy): domain Eukaryota; kingdom Metazoa; phylum Arthropoda; class Insecta; order Hemiptera; family Pentatomidae; genus Aelia; species Aelia acuminata. The sequence continues at coordinate 163,178,981 of OU426978.1, read as the reverse complement.
TGGTGTTTGTGAGTGTGTGCTCACTCTCGTGTGTGTTAGTGTGCATGCGTGCATGGCTGTATACAGATAAGCTGAACATTATAATCAAAATCATACATTATACAAAACTGTATTTAAGGTATGCATATTCCTGTGATGTCACAGCAAAGGCTTTGTCAAAATTGAGGTAATGTGAGGGGAACTGTATTCTAACAACTATTCTTCTCTTTACAATTTCCCCAAAACCACCCCAATGATTATAATTAAACTTATCATGTTTAATAAGAAGGAAGTATTCTTTAATATGAGGTAGGTCTGATCAACATAGAAACGATCTGATAGGGCTTAAATCACCCAGAAAAAATTCTTCCAATAAATGGCCTTTAATTCTTTTATTTGGAGTAAATAACAGTCTCTTATTGTTACTAGTTACCAGTATATATGATATGAAAGGATTTCATAATCAAATAAAATATAAAAAAAGAAATATTTTTTTTTCAAAAGGAAAATTTAAATTTCCAACAATTTTCATATGCATAATATAATGTTGGAGAACTTAGAATTTAAGAAAGAATAGTATGGAGTTTGGAGAGTGGTAAAAAAACACTGATAAGAAATATGGAGGTAGCAAAAAAATAATAATTTCTAATTTCGGCTTATTTAATGGACACTATTTGTTTCCATGGTAATTAGTGGGAACTGTCTTACAACTAAAATTACCTATTATAAAATATCAAACAATCTGTTTAATTTAGCTTAAAATGGAAAACAAATAAACTATTTTGAGAGAATAAATAATAACAAATAAATTATTTTGAGAGAAGAAAATAGAATTTTGAAAGAAGGAGAAGTGCATGCTGTTCAAAAGTTTTATCAATTGGAAAAAAAAAACATAGCAATTTCGTAAACTTTAAAGGATAAAATTTACTGTAATCACTATTTTTTAAACTATATATTTAAATAAAGATTTATTCTTTGCTCTTACTTGAGAAACATTACCATTGGCTTATGCAAAATACCCAAGTTTCAAAATTTGAAAATTCAGTTCCAATTTATCAACGGCTTTTATGAACCCCTTCTATCAATTACTTACTTTACAATAAATTGTTGAAATACTCAATCATTCAGTCTGAAACTCGATTTTATTCCTATAAACCCCTATAAAAAATGTGTGCATAAAAACATTACATTGTCCAGTATTACAGAAAAAACAACTAGGAAAAATTTTTATGTTCCATTTACACTGATTAAATTATAGTAATTCCTTTTTAACAATTCCCCCCCCCCCCCCTCTTTTAGAAAGAGTGATTTTTTAAGTGTGCTCTATTATTTAGCAAATGCTTGCACTGGATAAAATAAATCACATCGATTCTTAAGCCATAGTATTTATATAAGTAAAATCATTCTTGATTGGTTTGTTCTTGGTATGAAAATTATTGCTCAGAATAAAATAGAATTTTCATTTTGCTAGCAATTTTAGGGAGACCAATATTTTCTTAAGATTCTGGATTATAGAAATATAATCATGAATATTCAGGTGTTTGTTCACTATGTTTAAAAATCTGGTGCGTGCAACACACAGCTTTCACTTATGAGCTTACTTAGATTCGGAATTGACGTGTTTCGTTATATTTAAACGCTATTCCTCAACTTCACACATTTTTCCAAATTTATGAGCTTATATTTGTATAGCTCCATAAGTTATGGAGTATTTGTGTTGCAAAACTTAAAAGTTCTCTGTACTTTTCGATTCATTATTGCTTATTTCTGTTTTTAAGGGACCAAATTCATCAGTGATAATACGGGATATGAAATTATGGTTGTCACATCGAGGGCATATATATACATCAAATATCCAGTTTGATCAAAATACAGCCATTTTTGAGAAAATAAAACAAAATGTGAAAATAAGGCAAAATTTATAAAGTTAAGTGCTCCCTCTGATTGACAAATTTTGATGAAATTTTGGCTGTCACATCGCTGGCACATACAAACATCAAAAACCAAGTTTGATCAAAATAGTTACAGCCATGTTTGAGTAAATAAAAAAACAGATGAAAATGAGACAAAAGTTATTAAATAAAGTGCCACCTCCGTTTGACCGATTTTGATGAAATTTTGGTTGCCAGGGGCATATGCATACATTAAAAACCCAGTTTGATAAAAATCATTAGAGCTGTTGAGAATATTAAAAAAAAAACGTAAAAATGAGACAAAATTTATTCAATAAAGTACCCCCTCCATTTTATCAAATATTTGCTGTCACATCGCGGGCAAATACACACACCTGATACACAATTTCAGGTTCGTACGGTTTATAGTTTTGAGCACGCACACGCACACTCACTCACACACACACACACACACACACACACACACACACACACACACACACACACACACACACACACACACACACACACACACACACACACCTTTTCGCGGGACTTAGTTATTTGGACTCTGGGGACCCCAAAATGTGTATTTCCCTTGAAAACCAGAAGTCGAAATTTTTCACGATCGCTTTACTTTCCCTTACTATTTATTTCATATATAGGTTAGTGAAAGTAAAAATTACCGAATAAACACAATTTCTAAACGCAATAATGACAAAATGCCTGTTTTGTATTATACAATTCCTAATCTTTATCTTTGACACATTTAAAAGTAGTTTTATTTTTCATCAAAACATCATGAATCAGCAAAGCTTAAACTTTATGCATTGATTATAATTATCTAAAATTACATTTATTTGTTGAAATGACGTTTTTATTTGATTTTTATAAATTTAAAGTAAATCATTCCCTCTCATTTCATCTCTACAGTTTTTATCAGTCTAGAGATTCATCCTATTAACATTCCAGCAGGCATTGTATCTCTTTAATCAGTTATGAAATGAAAATCTTTATGATGTACAAAGTAATATGCTATCCTTCTATTCATGGTTTGTTCATTACCTCAAATAAATCAACAACTCTCTTATGCTACAGTTTCCTTGTTTCCAATAAATTAACAGTGGAATCCACCTTCTAAAAATTTATATACTTCATTCTGAACTACCCTTCATATTCAGCAACAGTGGGCTTTTTTTTTTTTTTTTTTTGGCAACTTCGAAAGTGTAGACATTATCTAAAAATTTATATATATTTATGCATTTATCTATAGAACAATGATTAAAAATTAAAAACTTGTTATTTTGTCTTATTTTTTAAATTTTTTGATTTTAGTCTTCTCAAGTAAGCATTCCTGGTATGTTGAAAGTTCCTACCCTAACAGTTAATAATCTCAATCCTTCACAGCCTGCGTTCAATGGAAGGAGAGCAAGTGTTACTAACAACGACAATTCACAATCGTAAATATTGTTTCATCTATTTTAATACATTTACATTTGTTACAGCTAATATTATTTTAAGTAAAGTTCTACTAATCTAGACCCAATAATTCTGCATCCGGTTTATCTGGACAATATTTTAATAAACCAAATAATTAAAATTTATGGAACGTAATATTTTATTTTAGTTGAGGATACCTTAACAGATATATTTTTATACTTAATCAGTTTACAACTGTCTAATATCAAAAATTTTTTTTTTAAATTTGGTTGGCTGGTGGCTCACACATTATTTCCGAAAAAGGAAATAACCGAAAAAAGAAAAAAAAATTAAGAGCTTTGCTCATTTGCATTACTGCCAAGGTAAAAAAAAAAAAAAAAAAAAAAAAATCCCAAACACATTCTGTGAAAGAAAAAAAAGTAAGTATGTGATCATTTTTGCATAAGATTTTTGTTTTTAATGATAAATTTGATTGGGAGTATGAACCACGCTCTGCTACCACTCTTGGTGGAACCTGTCCACTAGAGAGCGCGTCCCCCGGGTGGCGGATGGGGGATCCCTCTTAGGAGGGGTGGTCTGAATAAACAGAATAAAGACCCGTGGACCAACAGGTACCCAGTGCTGGGGTGTATAGCCCGGCCACCCTTCCTCCTGAGTGGATATAAATATTCAGGAGGTCAGTTGTCCCGAGGATACGGGACCTCCAGCACTGGGCTAATCACCGGTCTGGAGAACAACGATTCAGAGCATTTCAACTAGCCTCGGATGCGGACTGTCTTCAAGGAAACGACCCGGCGCGCAAAGGGATATACGAATGGGAACGTGGAACATAAAAACTCTAACTGGGAAGGAGGTCGAGTTGGTGGAGGAAATGAGGACCTACAAAGTAGAAATTCTCGGCATAAGTGAAGTGAAGAAGAAGGGTAGTGGAGAAATGAAATTGGCTAATAATTACTCCCTAATTTATGCTGGAGTACCAAGAGGGGATTTTGCCAAAGAAGGGGTGGGCCTAGTAATGTCGCCAAATATGTATGAGCACTTAGAAGACTGGGAACCAATATCTCCAAGAATGATTTTAGCAGATTTTAAGATGACCATAGGAAAAATCTCCATAATCCAGGTGTATGCACCAACGGAAGATGCTAGTGTTGTAGACAAGGAGGCATTCTACTCGGATTTACAAAAAATAGTGGATAAAGCTAAAGGAAAAGGGAGGTCAGTAATCCTGAGTGGAGACTTCAATGCCAGAACAGGAAATGATGAAAGATCTGGATATGGAGTTATAGGGCTGCATGGAGGTGAGAATGTGAGAAATAGTAATGGACAGCGGCTAATTGACTTTTGTGTCCATAACGACTTTCTCATAGGAAATTCCTTCTATCCACACAAGAGAATTCACAAAATCACTTTCTCATGCATGGAACGAAATAGTGTAATTGACTACTTCATATACGACAGAAACATAAGGCAGTATTTCGCTGATATAAAAGTAATAAGAGGAGCGGAGATAGGCAGCGACCACCTTTTACTTGTGGCTGATACAAAGATCATTCCTGAGTATAAAAGGAAAATAAAAACATTTGAAACCCTCAATGTAAGGGCCTTGGATGACCCAGAGAAAAGAGCCCTCTTTACAGTAAGCCTGGAAAATAAATTGAGAGAAACGTCATTTGATGGAGACGTGGAAAAGATATGGAAGGCACTGAAAACATGTATCCTGGACACAGCAAGCACAGTATGTGGGAAGAAGAGAGTGTCTGGTAAGGGAAAGCGGACAGACTGGTGGACCAATGACCTTCAACGACTGGTTTCTCAGAAAAAGCTAGCCTGGAAAGCATACTTGAAAAATAAAACTGAAGAAAAGCTGCAGGCATATCGAATAGCCAGGAATGAATGTAAGGTAGCCGTACGCCAGGCCAAGAAAAAGTCATGGGAGGATTTTGGTAAAAGCCTGAGCGAGGACCATCGCGAATCCATAAGAACCTTTTGGCGGAAAGTTAAAATGATACGAGGAAAGCAATGTAAGCCCATTAGATATGTAAAAGGTAGCGATGGAATCTTACTTACAGACAAAGAAAAGATCCTTGGCAGATGGAAGCAATATTTCCAGGAACAATTCTCCGAAAACCAAGGAACAGACCATTGCCAAGAACGAGAGCCCGAAATTCAAGAAAGCCTGGAGATTATAGAGGAAGATGAAATAGAAAATGCAATCCTTAAGCTAAAAAGAGGTAAAGCATCAGGAAAAGATGGAATTGCACCAGAATATTTGAAATATGGTGGTCAAGAACTTCTTAAAGCACTCCAATCGCTGTTCCAAGAAGTATATGACAGAAAGAGAATTCCTGAGGACTGGAAGTATAGTATAATCCTCCCCATTTATAAAAAAGGATGCACAACAGACTGCAAAAATTACAGACCTATTAGTTTGCTTTCCGTAGTCTATAAACTTTACACCTCTATTCTAGAAAGGAGACTCCGGCGGATTTTAGAAGGGCAGTTAGAAGCGGAACAGGCTGGTTTTCGTCCAGGCCGACAGACGCAGGACCACATCTTTGTACTCAGAAATATTGCTGAAAAAGCTTGGGACAGAGATAAGAATATATATCTTGCATTCCTTGATCTGAAGTCAGCGTTTGATGTGGTCCCAAGAAAAGAAATTTGGAATGCACTAAGAGCCAAGGGTGTACATGGAGACTTGCTGGCAGCCATACAATCAGCCTACCAAGGAGCCATGGCTGTGGTAAGAATAAGTGGTAAGGAATCAGAACCTTTCCCAATTGCTAGAGGAGTTAGACAGGGAGATAGCCTAAGCCCTCTTCTATTTATAAATGTTATGGATGAAATCCACAAAATCTGCAAGCGCCGAACTGCGTGGACAACAATTGGAAAATGGAATATGAGAACTGTCCTCATACAAAGCCTGTTATACGCGGATGACATAGTCCTAATAGCCGACACCAAAACCAAACTACAAAAAGCTCTGGTGGAATGGGAAGAAGAGTTGCTCAGGAAAGGGTTGCAAATCAACACCTCCAAGAGTAAAGTGCTGGTTATGGCGAGAGATGAACAGGAAAATGTCCAACTAACCTGCAATGGCGAGACACTTGAGGTAGTGAATGAGTATACCTACTTAGGGACCGTAATTAGTAGCTCGGGTAAAATAGATGCCGAAATATCAAACAGAATATGTAAGGCAAATCAAGTTTATTACCAGCTTACTAATAGCATTATCGGCCACCGCGAAGTAGACAGGAAGACAAAAATGCATGTATATAAGTCTGTTTACCTACCTACACTCACCTACGGCGGAGAAAGCTGGACTATGCTGGACAGACATTCTAGTCGCATAACGGCAGCGGAAATGAGGTTCCTTCGCAGGTCTGTTGGGAGAACTAGAAGGGATCGCATTAGAAACGAAAGTATTAGAGAGCAACTAGAAGTTGCAGAACTTAAAGACACTCTAGAAAAACGGCAACTCCAGTGGTTCGGACATGTCTACCGCATGAATGAGGAGATGAATCCTATAAAGGTATTGGAGGCTCGACCCATAGGAAGGAGACCACGCGGACGCCCCAGAATTACATACCAAGAGTACATCCAAAGAATTGGAATTAAAAGAGGAAAATCCCTCAATGAGATGAAGCGGCTAAGCAGAGACCGGGAAGATTGGTTACGCTGGATTGAGGCTCCTCGACGCTAACTAATGGCATAAGAGGAAGTTAAAGAAGAAGAAGAAGAGTATGAAACAAAAAATTTAAAACATTCAAATTTTTTCTTTGGCTTTCAGAATCTTGTCTTTATCTATGTTCTAATCAATAAACTCTTGTTATTCTATTGTCCATTAGGTGGCAATGAACTGAGAGAATATAATGAAGGTAATTTGTAAATTGAGAGAATATAAATTTTCATTGTTTTTTGACTATTGATTTTGAATTCATTGACCCTTGCATAATTTGAAATAAATAAAATCCAAACTGATTCTTTCTCCTTCAATCTACAAAACTATTTTTTGTCTGGTGCAAAAAATGCTTCAAAGGCAAAAAAATGTATACATTTTATTTTGTTCTTAGGATTCAAGGTACATAGCATTTTAATTTTTTCATTTTAACTAGAAATGAGTACTTAAAATAATCTTATTTTTTTGTACTAACAGAAAAATTTTACTTCTTTGGGTCCGACCATTAGTAAAAAATTTATATCTATTCCTGTTTCCATACCTTAAATCTATTACTGTTCCATACTTTACCTTTGTAACTAGAAGAGAATGTAAACATAATGTAGTAATGAAAAATAAGATTATGTTGAAGGTTTCTTTAGAGGAAAGAAAACCAATAACAGAGTTATCATGTAAGTAAAAAAGAAAAAAGAAATCTGAACTTAAGATGATCCAAATAGGGTCCGGATTAGTGGGACTCTGGAATATAAAGCAATTATTTACAAAATTTAAGAATTCTTTTATTTTTTACTCATGCTGAAAAATAATGAGAAAAGTTCTACATAGATTCAAATATGGGATTGTAAATAATTGTATTATAAAGTGATCATGAATATTTTTCAGAACATCCATTTTCCAAAGAAGATGCTCCTGGAAAATGTCTCGATCTTCACTAAGGAGAAAATCTAGAGCAAGTGAAGATGAAGAACAAAGTATAATGCTCAATAATAACAATCACTTAATTGCTAGTCCACTGTATGTTATCTTCCCGCTTTGTTTTGTTTTTATAAAGCAAACAAAAAATAATTTCAGTATTTCAATTCTTAGGCACAGTGGAGAGCATTCACACTGTAATGGAAATATTGAAACAATTAGAAATGATACTCAGGGTACAAGAAATTCTCAGAATAACAGGCTAGCTGCCCAAAATTCAATTAGAAACAGCACTGAACAATCTTTCAGTCAACAGGTAATTTGAATTCTTATTACTTAACTTGTTTTTTTACTTTCTTTTCTATGATATGAAGTAAGGAAGATAGCAATATAGCAGTTGTGATTGTTAAATTGTGCTTAGCAATTTTCCTCTTTAAATCTCTGCCGGGTGCTATGCTATCCATTGGATGGCAGAGACAGGTATTTTTGTTAATATTCGGAAATATAAATTTGTGTTGACTAATTGGGATATAGTTAATCAATCTGCTTTTCATCCCTTACAATGTGAGGTGAAAGCAAACCTCAGTACTGTGAAAAAAAAATAAAGTGAAAAGTTGTGACCTGCAGTGCGTCGTAAGCCTGGTGTTGTAACAAATTGTAAACGAAATGTGAGTAGCTTAAGGTGATGTTAATTAAACAAACAAATGGAATTTGTATCATTACAGTATAAATATTATGGTACTGAAAATTTGTATTAGTAGTAGGAATAATCTTGGCATAAGGAATTGGCGACCCCATCGCCCGGACTGCAATCAGCCACTAGTTCTCCAGGTTGGGGATAACATAACTTTGATACTCTGACAGTACTTTATTTATAGCACACTATAAAGTTCAACTAGAGTTAACACCCTAGGGCCACCATCCCCAGGTAGCCGCCCCAGATGGAGGAGCAAGTCTGAAGGCTCGAAGGTGGCAGGCCCACCACAAGACATGGGTACAGGGGGCCAATAACCATCCTGTCCGAAACTGTTAATATTACAGAACTGAACAGAAGAGAAGCCGGACATCCCAAAAAGGTCAAATTAGGATGATAAAAGTAAGGTTGTATAAAACCCTGGTCCAGTAAAAGCAGGCGGAAATTGGAGACTAAGAAGCACATTGGAGCTTTACACAGTTTATGTACAGCTGGACATCACGATAGTCTTCCGCATCGGGAGGCTTAGATGGGCTGGACAAATTGGCAGAATGCCAGAACAGATCAATCCAAAAAAGATGATGACTCAGCAAATTTATTGGTCAAAAAGTATCAGAAGACCGAATCTTCAGTGGACAGACAGAGTCATAAGTAATTCAGGATATTGTGCGCTTGGTGCGCGGAATGGGATTGTGGCTTTGCAGGATAGGGAGCGATGGAGAAATCTGGTGGTGGCCTTGTTGGATTGTTTTGCCATTGATAATAAAGATAGGAATATACTTATTTTGTTTGTGATTTAGTATTTTTTAAATCGATTGGTGAAAATGTTTGCAATTTTGAAACACCTTCATTGGAAATAGAGATAATCATGTATCTCTTAAATAAATTCAATTACTTGAAAATTTAATTCAAATTTTGTTTTTAAACTAATTTTTTTAGTCATATTTGATATAAATTCATATAAGAAGTACTTCCTTGTTTTTATTTATACCAATTTTCATTTATACATGAACAATCTTATAATCCTGGCAAATAAAAATATCATTGGGAAAGTGAAAGAGAACAATAGTTATACTCCTAAGTTGTGCTACAAAAGCCTTAGTGCCTGGCGGATGGTTAATACCTTTGTACTGAACCCTGCCTGCTTAGCCATAAAACTCGTTTTTTTAAATCATTGCACCTTTTTGCACAGATTCAATAAATAAGTTTTAAAGAAAAGTTTTTTCTTTATAAATTAGGTTGTACTAATCTATTATTACTTACCCATGCAGGTTCCTTGGACAGCTAATAAAGGTCTTGCTCGACAAAACTCATTAGGTGCATCTAGTGTTTGCACTAGTAACCTCAATCAGCAGCTCCTTGTACAACCTGCTCCACAACCACAGCTATTAAAAGTAATTTTTTCTATTATTTATCATTATTAGTAGTAGCTGTCTTAAGATTATCTGTCAAGAACACAATTGAGAATGAGCATCTCTTTCAAATTAAAATCGGGCGAATCTGAGTTTCTGAGCATCAGTTTCAACTCCTTTGTTGTATAACTGCTGTTAAAGAATTTCAGTAGTTTGAAATAATTCTGGTTAGAATTCAGAATTCTCTTCCTAAAAATATTCTCGTCTGAAAAATATTGTAATTAGAGATGACTATAGACCAAGATATGCGAACTGGTCTACTTTCTAAAACTTAAATCGTCCAAACTCTATGAATCCCCAGTGGATTGATTTCCATGAGAGCCACTGATACCCATGTATTTTGTCTTAACTTTTTTATTGTGAGCCATATCTCTTAAGTAGCCAGCATAAGGTCTTTCAATGTTTTTTCCAGTGTGTGAGAGACCTTGTGATGATATCGATTTTATCTGCAAATGCCAGTTATTGAATCAGTTTGTTGCTTATCGTGCCACTGGTTTAGATACCAGAATCTTTTCAAGAGCTAAATTAAATAGCTAGCTCCCTGAAGTTTCCCCTTGTTTAAGACTTTTGTTCAAAGAGAATTCCCTGGAAATTTCTGTCTGAATTTTTAATGAACATTTAACACTATTGTCATCTTTATAATCCTGATTATATTATGTTCCTGAAGAGCAGCATAAAGTTTGGGTCTCTTTATGCTACCATAGGCTGATATAAAGTAAATTAATGCATGATGTGTTGGGATTCTTCCTTTTTCCAAAACAGTTCTGAGGCTGAAGGATCTGATCAGGTGTCAAATTGCCTTTCTTAGAACTAGCGGGGTAGTTTCCGATTTCTCTATCAGCAATTGTAAGGAATTAGGTGAATATGTTGGACAGCTATTTATATGCACACTGAAGGAACATATTGCCTCTATGATTCCGGCAATCAACAATATTGCCCTTCTTATAGACCAGAAAGTGATTGCGATTGAGTTTACAAAATTGTGCACCACAGTGTGACTTCTGATTTTCCTGCTGACCAGGAAACACATTATCATCATAAACATACTACAACAGACTATCTCAAAAACGATAAACCCACACACAGACCATATTGTGGGACTTGGTTATTTGGACTCAGGGGACACCAAAACAGGAATTTCCATTGAAAACCAGAAGTCAAAATTTTTCATGATCGCTATACATTCCCTTACCAAAGGAATTAGAATCCACTTAATTCATATATTGGTAATTTAAAGTAAAAAATTAAAGCATTACAATTATAAATTATTATAAAAAGAATTGTGAATGTTGTATGTAGCGATAAAAACGATATATGAATAATGCTTACAGAATAATCCTGATGATGGGGTAGGGTACTCCAAAACTATTTAATGAGAGTGTAAGAGGCTAATTAAAAACCTATGAAGGAAGTTATTATTCATCCAATTAAAATTTATGAAATAAATCAATAAAAATACTTCCACTTCCATAAGTTAAAAAGAAAAAACAATAAATTTTTATTATTATATTTCTTTTTATTATAAAAAGAAATTTTTATTTTAGACCTGAATCATAGGGCCTAACAACATGTAAGGATACTTCTTCAATGCCTCATCAACTTTTTTTATTATTTTTTTTCAGGTTGGAACAACTCACAATTCAAGTTTAAGTATCCCATTAAGGGTAGAAGACTGTAAAAGCGTTAACGTTGGAGCATTGTGTGCTCCAACAGCACTTCCTAAGGTTAAAGAGCCTCCTCCTCTCGAGCCAGAGGAAGAGCCAATATTACCTGTGATTGAAAAAGTATTTTTTTTCCTTGAGCCAAAAGGTTGTCTCAAAGAAAGAGAAGATTTTTCGTTATATGTATTTTCACCTGATAACAGGTAAAATATGTTTTTAAAATAAATTATAATCAATTTCTAGAAAGATAAATACTGTTGATTTACTGGTAAATAATCATTGTTTTTTTCAGGTTTAGAAATGTCTGTAGAAAATTTGTTGAACAAAAGTGGTTCGATAATGTAGTATTATTCTTCATAGCCCTGAATTGTATCACATTGGCTATGGAGAGACCAAACATTCCACCCACTAGTAAAGAAAGAATGTTTTTGTCCACTGCAAATTATGTGTTCACAGCAGTTTTTAGCTTAGAGATGTTTGTCAAGGTATGCTTTCCATAAATAGGATGACAAACATTACAATAATTTTTTTAATCTTTATTTATTTAGCCCAATAATCCTTGCAGTCATTAGATTGATGATTATTCTGTTTGTTTTTTAAAATTATATCGAAATTTTTGAGTTATGGTCCCTAGTAAGAAAAATTGGTCAAAGTGAGATTGTTTGGGTATCTTGTAAACAACCTTTCATTTAGTCGGAGATTTTGATTATTTTATTTTAAAATTAAAATTAAATGAACTTTAAGTCTGGATCTTTCTTTTGAAAACAAACACATTTATTACTTATAGTAATTTTTAGATAAATGTAGATTTATTTTTAAAAAATACTTGCTATGTGTCCAAATAAATTACAACGATGAATTTATTGATTAGGTTGTGGCAACTGGAATGTTTTATGGGAAAGGTGCCTATTTTACTTCTGGTTGGAACATAATGGATGGCTTATTAGTTATAATTTCTATAATAGACTTACTAATGTCACTAATATCTGAAAGCAGTCCCAGAATATTTGGAATTCTAAGGGTAAAATTGAGTTTCATTCTTATATAAATTTTTTTTAAAATCTGAGCATATGAATAAGCATATGTTCGTTTTTCCAGGTTTTCAGGTTACTTAGATCATTACGTCCATTAAGAGTAATAAATAGAGCTCCAGGATTGAAATTAGTAGTTCAAACTCTCCTATCGTCATTAAAACCTATCGGAAACATTGTTCTTATTTGTTGTACATTTTTTATTATATTTGGAATATTAGGAGTTCAGGTGAGCATCAATTTTTATTTTTTAATAATATATTTGTAGAATTTTTTAATGAAGAATTATCTATCTGTATATAATATATTTGTTCTTTTTTTTGACCAACCTATTCTAACCATAGTGGGGTGGTCAAAATTTATTCCATCGGTCCACCGTATTTAAAATTCTAATGTATGTAAAATGTAAAATTCTACTGGCCCCCACAGATTTGAACTGTCGCCATTCAGTTCTAGAATGCTAAATCGGGTCGTGCTCCCATGGAACCCTCTGAGGAGGAATAAAGATGAATTTTACTTAGCCCTTAAAAGATGTACGGACAATTGCTCTCGGGCAGATTTCAAGACTGTATTAGGGGCCTTCACTGTCAAAATAGGCTAGGAACTACGATTTTGTTGCTTATTGGATCTGATAGCATACATTAAAAATGAACGATAATTGGCAAAGACTCATCAACATTGCAACATTGTTGCATATAGGTGTCTAATTATAAGAAGCACCCTCTTCCAGATTAATCTAGCTAAATGGCATTGCAATGATTGATGATTCAATCAGATAGATGTGCCACATCCTAGTAAATGCAACACATGTATTTGGCTCTTGGGATGTCAGAATGTTTAGAGGAGCCAACATTGACTCTGACCATTACCTTTTTGTTGTATGAATAAAATAAAGGATAATAGTATTAAAATCAACAGAGTACCAGACATACAAAAGTAAATGTGGTAAGCCTGAAGAATTATGATACCAAAATCAGTTTCTGCAGTAATCTGGTCATAACTCTTGCAGAAACCTTTATGAAACAGTTGATACTGACCAACTCTGGACAAAATTCAAAGAGGTGGTCATTGAAATATTCAGATTAGTCCTTCGTCAGCAAGAAGCTTAAAAAATGACAGATGACCAGATACTTAGGAAGCTTTTGGATGAAATGATTCATGCATAGAGAAGAATGGATGGATTGTGCTGGGAAATGGAGTGGCTAAAGATGCTGTGACTATCATAGGTTTCCGCAACTGGAGAGTAATTGTGCTTCATAGGGAAGAATGTGGTTGCCCCATTTAGTTATTTATTTCAATGTTTTATGTTAATTTATTACTTAAATCCCTGATATTCAGATTTGATTAAGGTTAATTAGTAGTTTGATTAAATTCAAGACTTTAATCTTACATTGTTTAATTATGTTTTTACTTTTGTTATTGGAGACTTAATTTATTTCATATTGATCAGTGTTAATTTTCCCAATTTTTATCTAGCACATTAGAAGTATAACAAATAACAATGGGAATACAAAAACCCTGTATCACTACCACCTTTAGACAGTCATTTCTCGGTACGTTAATGAAGTATCTTCATGAAAATCACATTCAACCACCAAATTTTCCTACTAAATAATTAATGAATAGAAACTACCAAATTAATAAAGGTTGAGCTTAGCTCCTGAGAAAAAATTATAAAAGATTCAAGGATATCAGGTGATAGGAATAAAGGTGACTTATTATGAACAATTAACAAAAAATCAAGAGTGATATAAATCAGTAAATTTTTTTATGCATTTTAAAAATCTAAGTATTCTGAAATATTCAATTTTTATTTTTAAATTTTGTTTGCTAAAAATTATATGAACATTTTTGTGCTCAATTAGTTTTTCAATGTTAATGCATAAACTGTTGTTATTATCTTATAGATGTTCAAAGGCTCATTTTTTTACTGTGAAGGGCCAAATATTAAAAATGTTAAAAATAAAACTGACTGTTTAGCCATTGAAGGAAATCAATGGATTAATAGAAAATATAATTTTGATGACTTGGGAAAGGCATTAATGTCCCTGTTTGTCCTCTCTTCAAGAGATGGTTGGGTGAACATAATGTATACAGGGCTAGATGCTGTTGGAGTGGATCAACAGGTATAAAAATTATTTTAAACTATTTTATTATAATTTTTTTTATTTTATTAATTTTCTTTTTTCTTTTATTTTTTGCTTTGTGAATTTCAGCCGATCGAAAACTACTCTGAGTGGAGATTGCTGTATTTCATAGCTTTCATCTTACTTGTTGGCTTCTTTGTCTTAAACATGTTTGTCGGAGTGGTAGTAGAAAATTTTCATCGATGTAGAGAAGAACAAGAAAAGGAAGAACGGGTTCGAAGAATGGCCAAACGAGCGAGGCAGATGGAAAAAAAGAGAAAGCGTAAGCTTAGCTCTTTCTGGTTAAAACTAGAGTTCTATTCAAATATTTAAATTTATATTTCTTGAATTCCGAGTGTTAAGTTAATAAAAATATATCCATGTTTGATTTAATTTAAATTTGGTTAGATTTTACTTATCTAATTACATTATGTTTCTTTCAGGGATGCATCAACCTCCCTACTACACAAATTATTCGAGGTCACGCCTCCTTGTTCATAATGTTGTAACCTCGAAATACTTTGATTTAGCGATTGCTGCCGTGATAGGTTTAAATGTTATAACAATGGCCATGGAATTTTACATGATGCCAAAGGTAAAATATTTCTAGTTTATTTCAAATAATTTACCACAAGTAATAAATCCTTTTTCTTAATAACTGGAGGGCTGATAAAAAGGTATCAGTTCTAGTTAGACCAGGTTCTTAGTACTGTAAGAAAGATTTCTCTTGCCAAAAATGAGTATTTCTCTTCTTCTTTATTTATTAAAATTTTCTCCTTATTGCTGTAGACCATTCAATTTTATATAGATGCTAACAAATTCTAAGCTCCCTGTCAAAAGTATCGCAACACCTGCATATTCTTAATTTTATTGAAAAATTTGGCTTCTAGGGTTTTTGGCCAATTATAAAAACAAACTATAAGAAGAAAACCAGGTTTATTAATGAAATTGGGCCAATAAAAAGGTATTTTTCACAAAAAAAATAAACAAAAACTAAATACGCATGTTCGCGCCAAACCGCAAACTGTTCCATGCACAATGCCCCCTGGTGGCCAGGTGGGCAATCAGTCACTAATAGCCAGGACAGTTATAGTTGTGCAGCCATATCAATAGGGCCAACACAGCCTTCAGCCCTATTGTAGAAGAGTAGATCTTGAGCCACACTCACATATCATCAACTCATCAGGGACATGTCCGGCTATGGACAGACAAGGGGACTGAGATAGCAGGAAGGAAGGCAGGCGGCACAGGATGGACTTATAATATCACTTAGGCAAGCAAGTCCAAAATTTAATCTCATACATTTAATTAATGTGTCTTACCATAAATTGTACGACATTAACATAGAAAATAAATATCCATTCATTTCTTGTATTCAAATAAATTAGTTGATAACTGAATTTTCCACTTTACTAATAAACAACTAATAACGGAGGGCATACTCCCCCCTACCTTGGGAATTGGGAACGCACGACCTTAACTTCGCAGTTAAATCAAATTAGAACTATTGAAGTAAATAAACTTTGGATTGTAGGCAGAATGTTCTTAATACGCCATGTTTCCTCCCCTAGCTCTGATTACAGCTTCCATGCACCTTGGCATGCTTCCAATGAGGTCTTGAATGGCTTCCTGTGGAATTCGCTCCCATTCCTCCAGAACTGCTGTGTCCAGCCCTGCCAAAGTCGTGTGTGCAGGATTTCGGGCTTTAACCAATTTACAATTTAAATCAGGTAGATTTAGATGAGGTAGGTACACATGCAGCTTACAGTGTGGGGCCTTGCATTGTCGTGCATAAACAGTGTGTCTGGGCCAATGAAATGCATGAAAGCCATGACATGTTGTTGAATGGTTTCCTCCAAATACCTGGGGACCGGCAGAACCCCACCACGCACCACGACAAGCTCTGTATGAGCTCCCCAGGAGATGCCTCCCCGGAAAATTAAAAAGCCTCCTCCATAAGGCCTACAGGGACTGATGCAGCATTGGCTGAACCGTTCCTGAAGCCTCCTCCAGACTGCCACAACTGTCTGGACTATGGAAAGAGACTCTCATTTTGTCAGTGAAGAGAGCGTGCTTCTAATCATCCATGGTCCAATTCACATGTTCTCTTGTTAATGTAAGCCTTGCTGCCTGATGTTGCCTGGTGAGCCGCAGGCCTTCTCGAGGTAAGGCTAACTTCATTAAGCCTCCTCCCAACAGTTCGCCTTGATATGCGTCAGTTATGCACCTGAAGGAGTAGATTTTGGAGCTCTGGGTTCTTCGATTCCCGTCTGCGGATTGATTGAACCTTCAGAAAGCGGTCGTCGATGGCGCTGGTGGCCCTTGGTCTTCCTCCAGTCTTGAGTAGCTTCCAGTCTCCCTGTGCCTTTTGATGCATCTGAGGGCTGTAGAATAATGGAAGTTTATATGAAACGCGATCTGACACACAGAATGGCCTTCCTATGCAAAAGTGACTATACAAATGGATTCCTCTGTCCTGAGATGTAAAGTTCTGTTCATTTTACTGTCTGGATACAGTCACTAGGCCAAAATTATTCACAATTTGACTGTACTCACTGTCAAACAATGAAATGCATGAAAACATTGAATGAACAGTGTGAATCATCTCTGAAAAAAGACCTTATGTCCTTAATCCTTTCATAAGATTCCTAGATAATCCTAATGTTTATCATACTTCACCCTGTAATGGAATTAGGAAAGACACTTTATTTTACGCACATTTTATTTTAAATACCAGAAATTCTTAGGTGTTGCAATACTTTTGACCTGTAGTGTATATTTCTTGACATTAAAAAGTGGATATGGTTTGTTTCTCTAGATGTTAAAGTTACAGCCTATAAATAAAAACACATTTAGCATGTCTTGTTAAATTTTACGTTTAATCATTAATTATAAAATAAACAAAGAGTAGGAGGAACACCTACAAATGTTTAACATAAGGAATCTAGATGTTTAGACCCTTATAATACAAAATAGAAATTAATCATCAGAAATTGGCCAGAAAAAACTAGGAATTTTATGTGGAATCTAAACTGTGTCTAATTTGTTTGTTTTTAGTAAAAAATAGTTTTTTGGATTGTGTATGCCAATAAATTTACATAGCTCCAAAATATTTTTATTTTTCATTTTGTATGTGTGATATATTAACTTTGCTACTGCTACTGCTATATTCTTTTTTTTTTTTTTAAGAATAATTTTTATTTTTATTTTTCAGGAACTGACTTATGCTTTAAAAATATTTAATTATTTCTTTACTGCTGTTTTTATTCTGGAGTCTATTATGAAGTTAGTGGCATTAGGTTTGAGACTTTACCTTAAAGACAAGTAAGTTTTTTGCTAATTTTTTTTATATACATATAAAAATCCATCAAGTACACCAATTCAATTAATGGAAGAACTTTGGAAGTGTGGCTCCTGGGCTTTGCCTATTTTTCTGTCGTTTAGCATCACTGGAAATCAACTGATAAGAACCCCTTTATGGTGTAATTAGCACTTTAGGATGAACGGGAGTCAAACTAGGATTAAATAAAGCTAATCCAATGATATTTTAAACTGAAAAGGACACAGTGAGAGTTTGATAATATCGCAGTCATGCCCAGTTGTTATTCCAAAGTTATACCCTATTAATAATTAATAATTTTTAAAAAGCTGATATTGAATAAGCTGATCTTAATAAAAGCTGATTTATCTTAATAGATAATTTAATATAAAACATAATTTATCTTAATTAATAATTATTGTTTCATACTCAAATATGAGCTACATAGGTGAGCACTTAGTAGATAGTTTTCTCAGGACCTAAAGATTCTTGTAAACTTCTGGACTGAATGTGTTTGATAAAACTGATTCAAACTACCAGTTGAATTTTCTTTTTTCAGCCACTTTTCCTAAGATACATCGCACACTTATCTTTTTTTTTTTTTATTCTTTCATACTGAAAGAAAAAAAGGAAAAAGTAACCACAGCTACATATTAGACTAGATGCAACCTAATCATAATCGTGTACTTGTCTAGTATTTTTAGTCAATCATGGCTTTGTGCATATTCAGATTTACTAACTCATAATCTAGTTCATAAAATTAACTCTACTTGGTGTATCCTGCCTGGTCATCATGTTGCTTTCAAGGTGTATTCCAAGGCTTTTTTTTCCTTTTAGTTATTTCAAAATTTTATAAATGAGGTTGGGGTTTATTATGTTATTAAAAAACAGTTAATTATCCCAGTCGAATTGAAGCCTAAGTGAGCTTATCAGCATTCATGTTTTAACATGGTAGGGGATCCCTGGATTTCATATTTATAATAGACTCATTTTCATTTTTGTATAATTAATCATTATTTGGTTTTGTTATTTCCTCTGTCCTTATACTTGTTATTAAATATAATAATGTAAAATAGGTAGTTTTCAATAATTGCTTTTCCATAAACTTCAACCGCTTTATAATTTCGAATGGCTGAACCATTTTCAACAAGCACCATTGCTTAAAAATCTTTTATATTTATTCTAAAACTAAATGAGCTATAATTCATATTTTTTTTCAGGTGGAATCAGTTAGACGTACTAATAGTAGTTCTTTCGATTGTTGGAATCATCTTAGAAGAAATGGAATCAAACATAATACCAATAAATCCAACTATAATCAGAGTAATGAGGGTCATGCGTATAGCCAGAGGTGTAACCGCCATACTTTTAATTATGCATGGGATATACTTAAAATTTATATTTTAATAAATGTTTGACCATGTTTATTAATTTGTTTTATAAATTTTAGTTCTGAAACTATTAAAAATGGCAAAAGGCATCAGAGCTCTTCTTGATACAGTAATGCAAGCCCTTCCTCAAGTTGGAAATTTAGGACTTCTCTTTTTCTTGCTGTTTTTTATTTTTGCAGCATTAGGAGTGGAACTATTTGGACGATTAGGTATGTATTCATATATTATTAAATATTATATTAATTTTATTAAGGGTGAAGCACCTTATATCCCTTCAAGAATGGTGTCAAAACTGGAGAATAAAGATAAATCCCAACAAATTACCTTTACCCTACGTCTTAAACATCCTACAGTTTCGTTCATTTATATCAATCTTATCCCCTTTAAACATATCAAATGTCTAGGACTCCACATTGACAAATAGCTCACGTGGAATCCTCACAGAAGACTAAAAAGACAAGAGACTGCCTGCAGATTGTTACAACTACAACAATTACTGGAAAAACACTCTAAACTTCCAATTAACGATAAAAGGTTAATGTGCATGACAGTAATAATACCTATCTGGGTGGAGTCACCTGTGGTGTAGTGGTTAGCATAGGAACTTACAATACTAAAGGTCGCGGGTTCGCATCCCGAGGTGGCCCTAGGATTTTTTAATGGGAATAAAAAATACTTGTCTATGCCGTCCCTTGGATATGAAGTAAAATGGAGGTCCCGAGCCTGTGCAATGTCAGGTACTCTTTAAAGATACCTATTCTAATTATACCTGAATTGGCAAAATTTAGGACTCCCACTGTAGCATTGTCCGATTAGCCGTAGTGGCATTGTGGTTACAGCCATTCATTTACCTCATCCTCTTCACCATCTTTCAAACCACTCTAATTGCCGCTGACCCTAAGGACCCTCAGTCTTGTCTCTAATTACATGAAAACAATTTTGGCACTCCATATGTTGAAAGTCTGTTCATTTTATAGCTTAACATGTTTAATTTCCATGGCATAAATTTATCAGAAAAAAATCAGTTACATTTATTTTATAATTATATATAAATACATTTTTTTAGGAATAAAGTTCTTCTGGAAGTTTAAAAAGTGAATAGAAAAGTTTTCCTATTTTCTATAAATTATTCTATAAATTAAAAATATGGTAGTCTTGTGTAATTAGAAAAATTGTAAATTAAAAGTAATGTTATTTTTTTATTATGTTTCAAATGAATTTCCCCTTTATCATTAAATGTTAACCTAAAAAAAAACCTGTACCACTACAACCCTTGAAGGGTCTTGGGTTCAGTACTATGTAAGGAAGAGCACTGTTTCTTGGTCAGCGGTCGTGCAAGGAGGTGATTTGACCGTGATCACGCTCAACCGCCAGGTTTTTCCCCTTAATTTTTCAATTAAGGGTACCCACTTTATAGAGGCTGGGTTTGCCCCAGGAGGGCCTCTCAGCCCACGAGACGAACTGTGGCAGATTAATTAAGATATCCTGAGCCAAGCTTGATTCGAACTCAGGACCTTGAGCACAGCAATCCACTGCCTTACCAGTGGGCTACCCCGCTCCCTTTAAATGTTAACCAGTTTCTTAAAAATAAATATCCATACCCTAATAAATACCTGAGTGAACTGTCATTAAAGAGTTGAAAGTACTGTTCCCTTTTGTGAGGCTGAATTATTTGTCAATATTATCTGTTTCATTTTCAGAGTGTAGTGAAGAACATCAGTGCCAGGGCTTAGGGGAGCATGCTCACTTCTCAAACTTCGGGATGGCATTCCTGACCCTGTTCCGGGTCGCCACTGGTGACAATTGGAACGGGATCATGAAGGACACCCTGAGGGATGACTGTGACGAGAAGCCAGACTGTGTTAAGAATTGTTGTGTATCTGGCATAGCTCCTATATTTTTTGTTATATTTGTACTAATGGCTCAATTCGTACTTGTTAATGTGGTTGTGGCAGTCTTGATGAAACATCTGGAGGAATCCCACAAACAGGTTAGAAAACAATAAACTCCATGTTAATATCAACAAATGAGATATTTTTAGAATAGTGCAGAATAAACTGCACCAAATCATCAGCATGTAAATAATTCGAAAATTTTTAATTTAATGAAATATTTTTTAGTTGGAAGATGAGATGGATATGGATGATGAACTAGAAAGAGAATTAGCCCAACAAATGGAAGAAGATGAAGAAGACATTTGCCTTCAAATGGCTATAGAACAAGATGCGATTCATAGGCCATTGGCTAAAGTCCTCTCACTTCCAGCCAACTTCACCTTCTCTGGAGACAGCCCATTGTCTTCATCACCTAATAGTAAGATTTTATTTCTTCTGGCACAATACATCTCGGTTTAGCCTAGGGGCTCGTAATTGCATTGCAGGAAGGAACTGGTAACTCAAACCAAAAATCATTATCTCAGGCTATAATGCTTAGTACTATAAATTTTCATTTGATATTCGGTATAAGAAAATCTGAGCTTTGCATGTAGGAGTGCTGCCAAGAGATGATTTTTGGTTTGAGTTCCCAGCCCATAGGAATCTCAGGATTCTATGTGTTTTGCCCAATTTAGTTTATGATTTAGCATTACCCTTCTTGGTGTAATTATATCTGGTAAAGGTATAAAGATATAGGTACCTTTACATCTTTACTGGGTTTTAAGTAATACCAATTAAACCATTAAACCATCTATATTTGGTTGTTTATGGGTTATTCTTTTCTTCATAGTAAAGAGACAGACTTATTTTTTTTTTTTATAATAAGTTTACTGCTTAATTGTTTTATTTTGAAGCATATTTTATGTTACTTCTAAGCATGTGCTTGTTCCCTATCGGTCTAATATTGCGTTTTGAAAATAAAACATAAGCCTGTAGAAAGGTCATTATTCTGCATCCAATCATTTGTCCTGGTTATTATTGCTTGAGAACTTTCAACTGATAGAGAAATTTTCTGCTAAATATGGTACTTTATGAAGTGAGTTTTTTGTTTTTTAACCCATTCACACCGGGATTGTAATTCGTGCTTCTCACCCATTGGCAGCTGAAATTAATGATTTTCAATCCAATGGACAAGAGTTATTCAAGAGCATTATGCAGTATTGAAAGTTCAACAATAATAAAATAAACAAAACAATCCTACCTCGTTATACATTGTCGTGGTAATTTTTGTGATTGACTAAAGTGCCCGATGCGGCATTCTAGTGTGGGCTACTGGTGGTACACACCGCCCAATGAGGCAATTAAGTGTGAGCCGGTGGTACACGCCAGTGTGTACGTGTTAAACAAACACTCACACATATAGTAGATAACCTATTCTGTGAACATCTCTGACGATAAAAAGGCTAAAAAAACCTCCACTAATCAGACAGCCCTCTGGAATATAGCGGAAATCTTACGTTATATTGAAAACTTAAATTCAAAGAAAACTCCAGGACACAATAGATTCAATGTAATCATTTTACAACATGTCACTGAGATTTATCCAGATATGATCACAAAAATATATCAAATGTTTTGTCTCAATACAGAAATACCTAAAATATGGAAAAAAGGGATTTTTCATATTATACCAAAATGGGACTCTGACAAACTGCCTCCAATAACTATTCTACCAACTATGAGTAAAGTACTTGATAAAATAATCAATAAAAAGCTGACCCACTACCTATTGACAAATTATATTCTTAATTAATATTAATTGGGATTCATACCTCACAAAAGCACTTTTGACGCCCTCCACAAATCAAAAACACAAGTTGAATCAGTAATAAATGACAAGGAAATTTGAAAGGTGGAACTAGACATATCAGGAGCTTTTGATAACACCTGGGTGTACACTATACTACAAAATCTGAGGCGAAACGAAATATATAATTTTTACTAAGAAAAGAAAAATTCCTAATTTAAACATCCAGCTATACTCTACAAATAACCTACAAACTGACAGGAATACATACTTAGGTATAACATTCAACAGAAAAATAATTTGGAAAGTACTCACAAACGATGTAGTTATTAAGACACTAAAGACTGTACAGACTGACCATTGCTGTAAGAAACATATGGGGACTTAAGGCAGACGCCTTAAAAACCATTTATGAAGGTGCTATTATTTCTAAACTTCATTAGCGATACCAGTCTGAGAATCAGCAGCAGTCAAATCCATTAACCTACAAAAATTAAAAAGGTTAAAAGGTCCAGTGATTAATAGGAATCAGGATTAGTAGGGCCTTTCATACTGTTTCATGTGTCATGGATACACCCCTCCATTCATGCCAAAATAACTGATTTTATAATTACCACAGACACTGTAAATTTAAACATTGACATATATACTGATGGAAGCAAAGACAAAGAGAACACGGGATGCGCATTGACATTTTATGTCAAAAATACATGGTACAAAGAACAATACAAATTAGGGCCAAACTGTTCAAACAATGAGGCGGAAAAATTAGTCGAAAATCACTGACCTCACGACTGAAGAAATACCTAATTAAAATTATGGTCAAAGGAATACAAACTAGTCTGAAAAATATAAATTGGAATTACTAACGTTTTCAAAATTAAATAACCTTCAAAATTGACCCCACAGAAGACAGAAGACACGGCAGAACTGCAACACCGAGACCAAAACTCCCTCCACACCCAGTGGTGTTTTGGTTTTTCTTTTTCTTTTTCTTTTTAGTTATAAGTTATTATTCAAACTTAACTTCTTTGTTTTTGTGTTCTAAATAATATTCTTATATACAGATTGTATTATATTATTATTGTGAATCTGTGGGCATGAAATCCGTAAAAATGTAGAAATACACGACCCTCCTATAGGGCTACTATATGGAAGGGAAAAAACACAAAGTACTATATATGGAAGGGGAGAAAAATCAAAATAAAACATATGCCAAACTTATCTATTTTATATCTGAATTCAGATTCTAAAAGAAGAGGTTCCTCGAACTCCTGGAGAGATGTCAGGGAAAATGCTTTGGCTAAGAACTCTCAAAGGAGACAGACATTGCAAGGGCCTTTGATTCCTCCAGTGATTCCACCAGCATATCCAGCTGTTGGCTACACTTCAGTTTATACAACCCACCATGATAGAGAAAGAGTAATTATGTATTATTTATTGTCTTAGTGATTTAATTTTTATTTGTGTAACAATGAATTCATTTCCATTATTCTTTAACATCCATATGTATAAGTTGATTTTAAAATATATCAAAACTAATGATATATGCCTATTTATTAATTTTTAGATTCTATTTCAGCTGAGAGTAACTAAACAAGAATGTATTGATGATGATGAAAGTCCTGTTGAAATTCCTAGTCATTCGAGATTGGTTTCAGAGTCAGATGCAGGTATTTCTCCAGAATCACCTGGAGTTATTTTAGTTCCTCCTCCATATTCTGAAACAACGCAATCTACTCAACAAGAAATAGAACTGATTGATACAAGGCAAGAAAAGTTACAGGTTGGTATCTCTAATTTCCATTTTATTCCTTATACATGTTGAAACTTATCCGATTAGGTATAAATTCTATATTCTGTTTTTTTGCTGAAGAATCATTTCTTTCTCGTTATATACCAAGAAAATAAATCATCCGTGAAGTCCATTAGTACTCTCTCTCAATATAAAGTTATTTATCCAAAATTTGTTAGAACATAATTAATTGGCTGATGCGGGTTACACCTACAGTTCACTTTACAAAATATTACTTTTTTTTTTTTTTAATAATCTTGAGAAAATGCTTTAAATATTACATCAAATGTCTGTAAGGTATCTGAATGACTTTTATTCAACCATTAGTGGTTTGGGGCATTGCATTTCGTTTCAGGAAGATTATTTTGTTAACATAATCATTTAAAATAATCATAATTTATCATAATAATATATTTTTGAAGGGAAAAGATTTGGCTCCGCCGGGAATCGAACCCGGGTCTTCCGCGTGACATGCACGGTATGCTAACCATTGCACCACGGAGCCAAATCTATTCTCTTCAAAAATAAATTATTTAAAATAATTTAAAAACAAGGTGGTTACCCACAATAATTATTAAATTAATATAATTTATCAGAGAGTCACATTTTACAATTCTTTATAATTTAATAATTATAATAAATTTATTAATTTAATAATAAAGAAATTTTGCAATACTTTCAGCAATTTCCAATTCTTAAAGAAATGTTATAATAATGAAAAAAAAAAGAAAGAAACACTTTTGGTGGTGGGATTTAATAATAATCGACATTAATTCCCCAGCCTCTTATCTGGCCCCGGTGAAAGGTGAGGAAGAGGAGGAACCAAGAAAAAAAAATTAAAAGAAATTTTGTCTGGATAATCAAGAGAGCCTCTATTTCTTTAAAACAATCCCACTGTTGGCTTTGTAAATTATAGTAAAGTAAAGTTGTCCCTAAACTTAAAAAATAAAAATGAACGACCAAGAAGAAATATAAATCCCAAAGTGTTTAGAAAAACAACTTTAGAATATTTTACTGCCCACAAATATTAAAAAATAATTATTTTTAAAACTAGTGATCCATTAAGGGCGGATTCACACTATCTCTCTGCTCCCGCTCCACTTCCGGTCCGCTCAAATATTCTAAAGAGAAATAGACAGAGAATTCCACTATCGTACCGCTCTGGTCTTGCTCCACTCCCGGTCCGCTCTCACTCTACCCCATTCACACTAGTGCTCCGCTCCCGCTCCACTCTCCTAAAGTCTTTTCATATTCACATTATATAATTTTACACCGTTCACGATTGAAGCCATTAATAATCGAAGCCGTCTGTATTTGGATTTTAATTAATAATTAACTTTCAGTCATTAAAGTATTTATTTATTCATCAATTTATATATTTATATACACATTTATATATATATATATATATATATATATATATATATATATATATATATATATATATATATATATATAAATTAATTTAATTAATGGTGAAGAAATAATTTAAATTTTTTTTCAGAATGTATTTGAATACGCTTGAAATGATAAAAAAAAAAAAATCACCAACAATACGCACGGTTTTTCGACGTGAAAAATTCATGTTATGTTTGAGATATATTTTGCTATGAATTAATGTACTCATAAAAAATGGTCACCGATTTATTTATTGACTACATACTCATTGCTATTATAAAATATTATATTAAAACGTTTAATTTGAAACGAATAAAAATGCAGTATATTATGAAAAATATATCGATGTCAGATCGTTAACAAAAAAATATATTAAAGCAAAAAATAATTAAAATATTAATCAGGAAAAGAAGGGAACACAATCGGTAAATTTGTAGCATTTACCGATTTCAACTTGAAATTTTCAAGCGTATTCGAATACATTCCGAAAAAAAATTTTTCTTCACCATTAATTAAATTAATTTATAATTATTATTAATAATTATCATTGTGTAGCAATATATTCTTCCTATTATATTTTTTGATGATATTATCTTCTTCATCAAGAAAAGTACACTTACCAGCTATTTCTACAAACGAAAAATTGATTTTTTTTTTGCCGTAAAATTGAAGAATAAATGAATACTTAAATAACTGAAAGTTAATCATTAATTAAAATCCGAATACAGACAACTTCGATTATTAATGGCTAAAATAGCTTAAACCTTTCAAAAGTGAACGGTGTAAAATTATATAGTGTGAATATGGTAAGACATTAGGAGAGCGGACCGGGAGTGGAGCGGGAGCGGAGCGCTAGTGTGAATGGGGTAGAGCGAGAATGGACCGGGAGCGGAGCGAGAGTGGAGCGGGCGCGAAACCGATAGTGTGAATAGGCCCTAAGAATGGATCAGCTGATAATAGAATCGGCTTTGGCTTTCAACAAAACAATTATGATGTATGTACATATCTAAAAGCACACTTATCCTCATAAATTTTCTTTAAATTTTTTGTGGATATCCTTCCCATTAATTATTAATTATTAATCAAACACTGTTTTAAGGTTGAAAAATATTAACATTTTTTGACCTTTTCAATTTTTACATCTTGATAGAATTAACTTGAATTCTATAGGTGAGTCCTGGTGGACAACGAGTAAGGATACGGCTATGTGATACAAGAATGGATTCAGGGATTGGTGATGAGAAGCATTCTCAAGAATCCCAGCCATCTTCTGGGAACCCTTATGAACGGGAAGCAGAAATCGCTATAGACCAAGTCATTGTTCATAACCAAAGTGTATCGTAGTGTTGGTGGTCCCATTTAAAAAAACTTTTTAGTGACTCCATCAGGGATTTCTTTCATTCCATTTACCCACCGATTATAACATAGAGTAGCTCGATTCAATTCATCACCGACACTAAGCTTTCTAAGCATCAGAGTCAGTCTTCAAGGAAAACCTATGTGTTGGCCTACGATAGGATTCTGTGAACTTTAAAAAAAAAAAAAAAATATATCATAATACTAAAATAATATTAAAAAATAATATATATAGAAATATGTATGGAAATGGAAGAAACCTCTGCTATGGGAATGTTTTTTTCCTGATTCTGGTAAGGAATGAAACAATTTTAGGCTCAAATGTACAAAGGCCTTTGATTTAATTTCCTATCATCTGTTAAAATCTAACAGTTAGATTTAACCATTTCTGTTAGTGCAACAAGTCACTGTTGTAAGTGTCACTTTAGTTAATACATTTATATATAGTTATAAAATAATTCATAGATTTTATCAATATATGTTAATGTTCAAGGATATATCAAGTGAGAAATAAACTGAAAATATAAGCCAGAAAGTTAGGGAATGCAGTTGATTGTACATAATTCATCTTTTTTCCCATCATTATTTGACAAACTACTGCTTTTTATTTATTAAATTCATTATGTTATTATACGCGGCCTAAATTATTATTCTCCTGGGTTATTTCATTGTGTTCATCTGTCCCAGTTAAACATTTATTTAATAATGTGGAGCTTCTGAGCGGAAATCAAAGTAGTGTTGCTGTTAGAAAACTAAAATATGCAAAACTTAATTAGTATTTTTTAAAAATAATTAAACAAATGAAAAGGAACATTATGTTAATAAGGCTTTTAGCTTAAACTTGGAAAGTTTTATTGATTTATTATTGGGAGTACAAGTAAGTTTTAACAGAATTTTTTTTTTAATTTTGGGTTACTATTATGCAATATGACCACAAGCAGTGTACTCAGAAATTTTTCCGTTACTATCCAGAATGTTTTTCATCTTTCCGCTGCATAAAAATTCCTCATTTAATGAATGAGTAGTCTCTGAAGGCAATCCAAGATTTTACTCAATTTTTTAAAGCCTTGTAAGAAAGAAATGCTTCTCTCACTGTTCATGAATTGCTGTTTGAAACTAGTAGTGGTTGAAAGAAGTAATGACTTGGTAACATGCTGAGCGGGATTGGATCCCGTTTAAGTATCTCAACGTACTTTTTGATTGACTCTGAAACATATGTTCAACTGCTGTCATGCTAAAAAACCATATCTCTGCTAATATTTATGGTTGTTCATTAAAAAGAAAGTCCGACTCCAATGTATCAATACTAGCCATGACAAATTCTTTATAAAAGTTTCATATGGCACAGCACCGTAAAATATTCTATACACAGCTGAAAATATGTATACTATTCCATAAGGAGTTATTTTCGACCTGGTCTAACTAGGGTATGCTGGTCAAGATTTATTCTGTTGGTAGACCTCTATTTATAAGTAAATCTGTTCAGTGTGGATTTGAACCGTCACCTAAAGTATGTTAAAGTGAGCCCCTTATACGCTCGGCTCCAGACTTGTTTTTAACCATCTTAACTAGTACTAACGAGTTGAACAAATGTTTTTGTTTTGTTTTTTTTCACAAGAGGCTACATGTTTTATTTTATTTTAATTTTACATGATAAAATGGCATCTAAAGACTTATAAAACGTTTGTTATGGTCCTGATTGATTCAATTCCTCCCCCTCATGTAAATTTTTTAAAACTTACTTTCACTCCTTCTGTTATTATTCTTGATATGTTATACTTTTTAATATCATGATGATATGTTTAATCTAAGACAGATTTTCTTTGTGACTGAATGCATGAAAATTTCATCATCCCATTATTATTGATCTTTCTGAAAGTTTATAAAATTATTTTTATAAAAAAAAAATAAAAAAAATAAGAAAGTCATTAGTTTATTATACTTCCTTATAATTCTGTAAAGTAACAAAGCGAACACTGTCAATTAAATTGTGAGTATATATCAGTATTGAAATGTTAATTTAATTTGGTGTATTTTTTCTCCAGTCTATGTAGCAAAATATTTTTTGCTTTGTGAAAGTTAAAGGTCTAGTTTTAGCTCTATTTTTAGGAAGAAATTCGAAATATTTGTATATTGTATGTTATTTATGAGCTGGTCTCAGAAGAGTTGTATGTAGATGTATTTTTTGACTAGTGTTTTGTCTTGCTAAGTAAATGATGTGAGTTTACTAAGTGGAGGGGAATAAAAACATTTTAAAATGATTATTCTTTAGTTGATGCAAAATTAAGTTGTTGTTTTTTTCAATTCTTTTTATTTTCTGTTTTATTTGTTATTGGTTCATTATTATCTTTAACTTTGAATATGAAAAAAAAAAAAATCCAATCTAAAATCTCTTCTTCTAACAGAATATTCATGTATGATAAATCCTTCATAAACCCTTTAAGAATATATTAGTTTAAGTGAGTGGTACCATAACTTAATGCTGACATGTGGGTACCTTTTATTAATTAGGAAATAAAACAGGGTTCAAACTTCAGCTTACTATTGACCACTTCATTCCAGTTTCTTTTAATGAAAATTAAAAAAAATAAAAATTGTTCGATAAGGGAATTGAAGATATATATAAACATATAAATAATAATTTAATACTTTTAATGTGAAATCATTGGCTTAAAATTTATTTTTACATGTTTGATCAATTTTATAATCATCTATTAGACACATAATGCGTGCAGGAATAAATTAAAAAATATAAATTTAGGAAGTAAATAAGAAATGTTCGACGGTATTTTTATAAAAATAAAAAAATAAATTGTTTGGGTACAAAATACAAATTATATACATATAAAGCTTAACCCTGCATTGTCAATCCTTTTTTCCCACGCTTTTGCCAACAATATGTCTCTGAGGCAAGGAGATTAAATATAGATCATTTTAATAAGGTAAATTCTAGTTATTTGTTTGTTTAAATTATGTTTGTTCTAGGAAATAGGTACTAAAATATTCCTTAAAACTGGAAACATTATTTTTATTTCAGTAATTATAAAAAAACAAAACATTTCTCACTTTTTTTCATCTTCCACTCTTGATTTAGACACTATCCCAATAAGAATCCTATTTAGAAACATATAAACTAATGTTTGAGTTAAAATAAAATATATGTCCAGCACAATATTCTGCAACATATTTTCTTTCGGGAGAAAAATCTGTTACTTACGTGGGACAAGGCACAAAGTAGTTCTTTTTTGCCACCTGCAAGGTAACTCAGTGGGGATAGCATATCCAGGAAGGTTGATAGAAAGACTGCCTTCTGGCTGAGAAGTGAAGGATTATAGAGAGGTGTATGCTTCAGAGGCATATGGTTGGCAACACAGAGTTAGTAACCAATTTAATTTAAAATATTTTATATTTCTTATTTTCTGATCATCTCATGTATTATTCCTATCATTTATTTGTTTCGCCTTAAATTTTTATTTAATTGTAAATAATCACTTTGTATATTATTTGTTATCAATAGCTAGTTAAAATGATGATTATTGTACCCATTCACTAACATTAAATGTTAATGATGGTAATGATAAATTTTATCAACTTATCTCTGTTTCACAACTTAAGATTTGTTGATGTGGTTTACTTTAAAAAAAATAAATAAAAATAAAAATACTAAATACTAAATTAAATTTACAGGATGGTCTTGCTATTCTGAGCATGTAGATTGCTTGACCTGTTTGGACTATCAAAGGTTATATTTAAAGTGATAGGAAAATTGCACATATTAACGATAATATTTGGATTAGTAGACAAATATAAATACATAGAGGATAAAATAATTATTTCCGAATATAATCATATTGCGTACGTTGTGTCACTTATTTTTTATTTAAAGAAAATGCCTGATCTCATAAATTCCTCCCTGTACCCAGACTTCAGTAGTCAACATTGCATCCATTCAGCACAATTCCACAGTAATCCATCTTTACAAAAATAAAATGGCTTTATATACTTGCCCTGTTTTTAAATGGATCACAGTTTGAATTTTATAGTCATCTCTAGACAAGCCTTTATCTTCCGCCTCATTTTCTTAAGGCCATTATGTTTTCCACAAATACTATCGAATTTCCTAAAATCAAGTTTCCATTCACTAAACCACATTACTGCGACATTTTAAATTTAATTTCTAAATGCTTGATGCAATATCGCATCATGCAATATATCGCATGATATAATATATATCTGGTGATCATATCTTTTTACATTTGATATTAGTGTTGGTCAATTGGCAGGCACAATGGTCTACATATCCTAATTTCTCTAAAATTACACACTTCAATCAAAGCTTAACTTGTTTCATTTTGAAGTTCAATTCTAGAAATGCTTACTCTATATCAGACCAAGACCAAGTTAGGTTTAGGGGAAGTGAGAATACCAAAAACCGAAGAGGAATCGGGACTATAGAAGTGTAGTCATCATTCTGCATTGACTCCCCCACCTTTCGTCAGTCCATTTCCAATATTGTATTCATTGTTGTTCGGATTCCCAAGGGGTTCAGATTATCAGGACCTTCCTGAATTTTAATTTAATCTCAATAACATTTATTTGAATTTGAAATAAAACTACAAATTATTGGAATCAATTAGATGTTAACTGAATTAAATCTTAAGGACTTTCCTTATTTCCAACAAAATAATATAGAACTGCCAGGTGATCAATTTTCGAATATTCAAAAGCATTTGAAAGTAATATTTATTGACAAATAAATTCTTTTGATCACTGCTTACTTATAAACTGTCAACAAAAAATATTTTATTGTAATTAATACAATTCTGCTGTTGCATTGTGTATCTATTTTTTTATTTTTTCCTTCAAAGCTATAAAATTTAAGTGCTGTGTTCATAAATACCATTTTTTAGAATAATTTTGTAGGAAGTATCTTAAGTTTACGATTCTCTAGATATAATTCTTTCTCTTCTGTTTCCTTTAGTATAATTTTTTTTATTCCATGTACAAACAAAAAATAGGAACAAAAATGTAATTGGAAATATATTTTGTAACTTTTTTTCTACAATGTACAAAGTTATAATTAAATTTAAATATCCTAGATAAATATTAGATTAATACAAACTGATAGTTGAGTGTTGTGTTCACCTTAGTCCCAAACATGTTGTAACAATTTGGAATAATTTCTTTCTAAATATTATTAGGTAATGTATGATAAGAAGTTCTGAAATATACAGGTTTTTATTAATCTAAATGGTAGTTCATGCAAATTGTTACAACTGCCATATTGCTTACATTAACCTAGAAGACAATCTGTGTAGCATCTATTTTTCTGCCTTCGACACTGTTGGAAAAAAAAAAAAATGAAAAGAAAATGGTGAGAGTCAATTTTCATAGTCTACATAAATAGTGAAAACATGATAATAAAAAATGCAGGGTCCTTTTTATATATAAACTATAGGTAATCATTCTTGTGCATAGGAGTGTTTTTATAAAACTATCACATTTATTCTTTAAAGAATAAAGGCAAATATGTTCACCAGATAATGTAATCCTTGTATAAAGAATAAATTACTCAAAATATCTTTTAAAATGTGTTATTTTAGACTTTTCATGGTGTATTAATCAAACTCTACTGAAATTTTGATATTGAAATGCAAATATTTTTTTTCATTTATCAAGGTGATTATGTTGTGAAATTCAGTCACTATCTAGGTAGACTATTTAATCAACAGTGTTCCTTAGTTAGCCTTATCTACACTAAGACTGTTAGTTGAGTAGTCTTTTTAGTCTTAAATAGTACAGTTCACCTGTATAATCTCATGATGTCTTTCTATTCTTTGAATGTTTAAATTGAGAAATAGCTTCTGCTGGAGCACCAATTAACTCATGACAAACATTCACTATCTCATATATTGTAAGAAAATATAGAGCCTCATTTTTCAAATATCTATTGTTACTCATAAAGTTGTATTTATGTAGACCAGTTTAATAAATAATATATTTCTTTATGACTAGTAATAGGTGGGGCCAGAATTATTTACTCAATCCATTAGAAAATATTATAATTGAAGGCATAAGAAAAAAATGACCTTATAATGAAATAAATAGCATATAGAGATGGTATTAGTTGGCAGGACCAGTCCAAACTATGACAAGTTACATGAACTTATGATCGAGATGAACCTTATAAACATTAATGGTTTTGTTTTTGTACATATAAAACAAAATGCCTGACGAAGAGATGGTCATAAGTTCTCTGTTACATCTTGTTTGTATTTTAAAAGTGTATAAGCAATATAGTTACGTCTTAATGATAATGTAACTAATTTCCGAAACTTCAATGTTACCACATCTTAATTGTCTGATATAACTTGGGTGTATGGTACTTTGTGGTAACTAGATTTTAGTTTTGTTAATTGTATAACAAAAATGGAATGATTGATTATTGCATGATTCTGTCTGATAACCTGTCTCCAATTGTCCAAATATATTTATATCATTCCATTTTTGCATAAATAAAAACGTATGTATGGGTGCATATAACCATCTGAATGCATGAGCATGAATATGGATATATGCGCTAAGTCTAATGTACGTGATTTGTATTCTTAGCAAAATCTGTGATATTCTAATTACTGTACAGATGTATATGCTTCTGTTATTAGATACCAATGTTACCTTGTTAAATATTTTATGTTCCCTTTTTATTTTGTAAATTACTATACTCTTCTTATAAACTGGCGTGTGATGTCAAAATAAAATAGTTATTCTTACCTAAATTAGGTTTTTTATTTTCCTTTATGGTTACTAGTTAGAATAAAAAAAAGTACTTAATATCGTTTATCAAATGGCTTTATATAATTATTAATGGCTAGCATTGATTTTCTAACAATCCATTAATTAATGATTAAATAATTTAAATGGATTTTTAGAAAATTAATGTAGCTATATACTATAATATTAAAATAGTAGCACACATTTGAATTGCTAAAAAATCAAGAAAGATTCTTAATTAAATTTATTGTTTGTTACTGCCAAAAAATTATTAATGTTTGTTTTCTTCGATTCTATAATTGTTAAAAGAAATCCAACAACTCCTCATGACAAACTCAAAAGGAATGTTTAACAAA
The DNA here is from genome assembly GCA_911387785.2 of Aelia acuminata. Classification (NCBI taxonomy): domain Eukaryota; kingdom Metazoa; phylum Arthropoda; class Insecta; order Hemiptera; family Pentatomidae; genus Aelia; species Aelia acuminata. Next base: position 163,144,085 of record OU426978.1, on the reverse strand, counting down.
TTAAAATTGTCTATTTGTATAAACTGCAAAACAGTCAAATTCTACTAAACTTTCATATTATAATGGTGTTTGGAGAATGAGGGAATAAGCTAAACTAACAATTCTGAATAAGCAGTATTTTTTTTATTTAAAAAAAAGTAATGAAAAAATTAAATTAAAACCTCGAAGAAAGAAAAAAAAATAACAAAAATGAAATAAAATTACTGTCTCACATTCATAAAATGTATACTATTTAACATATATTCATTCAGCCTGGGAAACTCCGACACTGGCAGGACTCTGTGAGATATAAGTGCTACCCTCCCATCCGCTCCACTGTTATTGAACCTGGCTATTACCAGGACTTCAACAGTATATTACAGGAGGTCTCTTGGCCACTGCTGTTTCAACCTGCCAGGAGAGTTGTAAGGATGGTTGGGGCATGATAGGGATTGAGCTGAAGTATTAGGATGATGAGTAAGGTTCTCATGGAATTTAGAGAATCTGGATGGAATAATGTCAAGGACAAATGGAACGTTGAGTTCGTGATGTAAGGTATTGTTTGTGACATAGTATGGAGCATTAACTAGGTTGGAAGGACTGGATATTTTAAATGTTCAAAGGGTTTGCTGTAACCCAATGGTCTTGTAAACTAATAATTTTTTATTGGTAGAAAGATGAGATGTTCTGTTCAATAATCTTGACAAGTTGGCCAATAATCTGTTGACATCTTGTCTTTTAAGTCTAGAATATGGGTTCCATGTTAGTCTTTTGTCCAAAAGGAAGCCAAGATACCAGACTGAGTCTGTGAAAGGAATTGGCACAGGCGCGGATTTAGCATGAAATTTGTGGGGTCATGACCCCCCTGTCTTATAATTACATAGCTGACAGCACTGTTTTTTTTTTTTTATGGGATTATTACCTTGTATTTGAAAGGACTGTAACCTATACAATCAGTGTTATGTTTAGGGCATAATAATACCTAAATGCATTATTTGTTTAAAAAGTACATAAAAATTGAAAAGCCAAAATATTTGGTGTGGGATCATGATCTTATGACCCCCCCCTGGGTCCGCCATTGAATTGGTATTGAGTTAATAAGGACAGGATCGGCGTCGAAGGGTGATGATATGCATGCATTTTGATGCGCCAGTTGCTGCCCCCATTCAAGGAAAGATGTCTTTAGGAATTCTCGGATGCTGTTTCAGGATCTACATGGAATGATAGGATGGCATACCTTAATATCAGGAGAAGACAGTTATTTCCCCTGACATAAGCTTCACATCCAATCCAGCTAAAGGGGTGATGCTATACTGACACCATATCTTCAAGATTTAAGGAACTAATAACTCCTTAGTCTTAACCTTTCATAAGGAATGATATCATTAGAAATAAAAAAAAATCTGGTGCGTGCGCGCAACACAACTTTCACTTACCAACTTACTTAGATTAGAAATTTATGCATTTTGTTAATTGCCACTTCTCAAATGAATAGAACGGCATTAATTATGAACAATGGTCTGTCATTAAAGGCGTACTCCCCATGCGTGGGCTCAACGAGTTTTATGAGTTGACTGAATATTTTTCTTTTTTTCTCCTCTTTATGTTTTCTTTCTTTTTATCGTATCTCATATTTAGCCATTTGTTACTTTTAGGCGTAACGAGAGACAGATAATTTCTCCATATAAAAAAAAACAAAGGTACTTTATAGGACACAAACAAACAAAAAAGGCCCCCCAACCCCCACCAAAAAAAAGTCCCCTCAGAACATTTTAATAATGATAAAGCTTACCTGATATTAAAGAACACCTAATTTTCATTAAACATGACGAATTTGATAAAAATCGTTAAAGCCATTTTTGATATCATCGAAAAAAATGTAAAAATTGGAAAAAAAATTATGAAATAAAGTGCACGCTCCGTTTGACCAATTTTGATGAAATGTTGGCTATCACATCTTTGGCATATACATACATCAAATATCCAGTTTGATAAAAATCGTTAAAGCCTTTTTTGAGTAAATAAAAAAAACACGTGAAAATGATACAAAATTTATTAAGTAAAGTCCCCCCTCCGGTAGATCAATTTTGATGTAATATTGGCTATCGCATCTTTGGCATATACATACATCAAATACCCAGTTTGATCAAAATCGTTAAAGCCGTTTTTGATTAAATAAAAAAAAACACGTGAAAAATATACAAAATTTATTAAGTAAAGTCACCCCTCCGATTAATCAATTTTGATGAAATTTTTACAGTCATATCTCAGGCATATAAATAGATCAAATACCCAGTTTAATCAAAATCGTTAGAGCCGTTTTTGAGAAAATCGAAAAAAAACTTAAAAAGTTATTAAGTAAAGTACCCCCTCCCTTTGAGCAATTTTGAAGAAATTTTTGCTGTCACATCGCGGGCATATACATACACTAAATACCCAATTTCAGGTTCCCACGGTTTATGGTTTTTGAGCTAGTCTGTTCACACACACACACACACACACACACACACACACACACACACACACACACACACACACACACACACACACACACACACACACACACACACACACACACACACACACACACACACACACACACACACACACACACACACACACACACACACACACACACACACACACACACACACACACACACACACACACACACACACACACACACACACACACACACACACACACACACACACACACACACACACACACACACACACACACACACACACACACACACACACACACACACACACACACACACACACACACACACACACACACACACACACACACACACACACACACACACACACACACACACACACACACACACACACACACACACACACACACACACACACACACACACACACACACACACACACACACACACACACACACACACACACACACACACACACACACACACACACACACACACACACACACACACACACACACACACACACACACACACACACACACACACGCACGCACGCACACATACGCACGCACGCACGCACACACACACACACAGAACATTTCGGGGGACTTGGTTAATTGGACACAGGGGCCCCCAAAATGTGTATTTCCGTTGAAAACCGGAAGTCGAAATTTTTCACGATCACAATACTTCCACTTACTATATATTTCATATGTAGGTAAGTGAAAGTAATATTCTCATTTTTAACTTCACAAAGCTTTTTATAATATACTAGCTGTATATCCCGGTTTCACCCGGGGAATTTCATTTTTCTGATAAACATGAACAATTCTATAAATAAAAAATAAAACAAAAATAGGACAAATTTTTTATTATTCTAAAGCTTTAGGATATACTATATTTTTAGTTTTACCCCCTGGGGCATATATTATTAGGTCTTTAGATGAACCTACTCTAGAGCATGCAACGTAAAGCTGCCCATGAGAAAAACATGGAGATTCTAAATTGATACCAGCTACCCGCAGTGATTGCCCTTGAGCTTTATTTATAGTCATCGCAAATGCGACCCGGACTGGGAATTGTACTCTTTTGAAATCAAAGGGCATATCACTGGGGACAATGGGGATTCCAGGTATATAAACATTCTCTCCCTTAGCGAAGCCAGTTATTATAGTTGCCTTGATTACATTAGGCAACAGACATTTCACACTTAGCCTGGTCCGATTACATAGTTTCGGAGGGTCAATATTTCGAAGGAGGATAATAGGTGTACCAATCTTCAGTTCTAACTGATGAGGAGGCAATCCTGGTGGCTCTAAAGAGTTCAGAAATTCAGTAGGGTAATATACCGCTTTCTCTGTATCCATAACAGTATCAACGGACTTATACGTTGTAGTTTCACCTGGAAGCCTGTCCTGAATTTCTGTATTTAAGCGATTTACGCAGTCATTCTTTGGAGCAAGAATAGCCCGCTCACAAAGCCAATCATGGTTCACAAAGTTTCTAGAAATATCAGGATATACTTTGTCAACGATTTCTTGAATAGAGGTAGCCATTACACAAAAATCTTCTGGAAAAGATATAAGGCCTGAAGAGTCAAGGGGAACTTTTCCATCGCCAAGTTGTAGTAGTTGGCTAGCGAACCTCTGAGCATTTATGTCATGAAGTAAATGGACCCGCATGTTGGTAGACAAAGGTCTTATTTGAACTTGCCTCCAAAGATAGGATGCCTTAAGGCAAGCGTGAAGTTCGTCAGCTGGAGTTGACCGTTGAATGACAGGCAAGGTTTGACGAAAATCCCCAGCCAAAAGTACAACTGCTCCGCCCATAACAGTATCTTTACCTCCTCTTAGGTCTCTTAAGGTCCTGTCTAACGCTTCGAGACCTTTCTTATGAGCCATAGAGCATTCATCCCAGATAATAATTTTGCACTTTTCCAACAATTTTGCCTTTCCTGTTCTCTTAGTAATATTACAGACGGGGGATTCCGAAAGAGTTAAATTGAGAAGCAGTTTCAACATTGAGTGTGCAGTCCGTCCTCCGTCTAATAGCGTAGCTGCTATGCCAGATGAAGCAATGGCAACGGCTATCTCATTTTGAGACCTAATCTCTGCCAATAATAGGTTTATCAAAAACGTTTTTCCTGTGCCACCTGGGGCATCGAGGAAGTAAATACCCCCATTTCCATTGTTAACCAATTCAAGGATTTCATTATAGGCTAAGCATTGGTCTTGAACTAAAAGAGGCCTTTTTAACTCAACGAACCTTTTTAATTTTTGTATGTCATAACATCTCTCCTATAAAAAGTCCCTATCGTTATTGGCATAGCACATTTTTATAGGAGCTGGTAAACCTAATTGAACTAAAGTTTTCCCATTAATGGATAACGTCTTATCTTCCAGGAGTAGAAGTCCTTCACTGAAAATGTCTGGGCTGAAATTTAAATCTTCCATACAATTGTTCCGCCGATGGATTCTTAAAATATCTTCACTTAGATTTTCTTTGTACTTCTCCCAAAGAAGGCCTGGATTCGACGGATTGCAGGTTGTTATTATAACGGAAAAAAATGAACGAAGTTGAAATGGGAAACATGTGAGGGAAGCTTCTGACAATGTTTGATCCCAGTTCTCATCGTCTTCTAAGAGTCCATGCATTCGACATGCTTCGCGAAACGTCTGGCACAAAACGCCGTCCACAATTTTCAAATCACGAAAAGATTCCGGTCCTCGTACAGAGTGTAGAAGTAACCTCAGGTAATAACATTCAGAGTTGCTTGGATGTACAGTATAGCGGCCACATTGGAGTCTGAGAGCTCGCTCCTCAGTGGATTCAGAACCCCGAGATTCGGCCTGCCTAAGCCTCTGTTGCGCAAGACGTGCCTCGTATTCTTGGCAAGACTCAGTTTCCCGAGATTCGGCCTGCCTAAGCCTCTGTTGTTCTATTCTATTTTGATGTTCGCCAAAAGTTTCAGCTGCTCGTATATTACGTTGTTTTTTAGCTTTTGAGCTCACTACTCCTATTGACGCTCGCTTCTTAGGAGGCATTTTTAAAAAATAAATTCACCATACATGTAAATAAACGTATTGTATTGTTAAAAAAAAAAAAAACATATGGTTTAAAAATTCCAAAACTCCTTAAGGAATATACCCAGAGATTGGCTGAAGTTATGCAATTTTAATGTGGATAGGTGTTCGCACCTGGTATCAAAGAACCACTGAGCGAAATTTGGAGAATTTAGGACAAACGGTATGGATTTCTATAAAGAACAAACAAACAGAATTTCAACTTTATTTATATAGATTTTGTTCATTTTTACTAATTTATTAATTTATACTCTAATATTAAATGCAATTATGTAGGAAGGTCTATTTCCCAGAGTATACACTTACATTTACATTTAATTAGAAATATATATATACTCTCACATTAAAAATACATAAAAACATTCAGAGTATGTTTACTGAAATTTAGTTGTTACGGTATTTAATTTTTGTTTTAATATAAGGCAAATTTCTGAAGTGTTTAATAATTTTCTTTTTCTTTCATATTGAAAATATAAACCAAACGATCATTACATAATGTAGAATACAAGTAGTCCGAAACTAATTGATACTAATCGATATACCTGCCACAAGCATCAAACAAGGTGGAATATATGGCATAGCAGACAAAGAATTCTTTTGTAGATTGTTGATTCGTTACTTATTTATTGATTGGTGACGAGTTTGAGCGCCTAGGACATGATTTATGTACACTTTTCTAAATGAACAAACGAAAAATTAAGTATTAGTCTGGAGCAGGGCATATAGGTTGTGATAAAATGTATTAGTACCTTAAAATTGAAATAACTCATTGTACCTTATCAATTAAGACACTACATATGTTTCTTAATTTAAACAACCTAACTGAAATGAGAAAATATCTTAATTATAAATTAACATAATCGGATAATACCTGATGAAATGGTTATGTAACATATACAGGATGAAGTGACCGATCAGAGCGAAAAGCCTTTCAGCCACCCTGCCATGAAGAATTCAGTTCGGAGGAAGTTAATAAAGTATGCCTGATTGCTTCGGCTACGTGATTTCAAGGCGTTTGTGCCCTGCTCCTGATAGTTCATGCATTGCCTTCGCTCCAGGGAATAATTCTCTGATTACCTTCAGTTGTATATGGGTAGGGATAAGGTAACTCGATAAAACATTTTGTGGAAAAAAAAAGTATAAATGATAAAAATAAACTAACTGTACTTAACTTGGCGAAGTAATAAATTTTGTATATTTTTCACGTGTTTTTTTTTATTTAATCAAAAACGGCTTTAACGATTTTGATCAAACTAGGTATATGATCTATTTATATGGCCGAGATACGACTGTAAAAATTTCTTCAAAATTGATAAACCGGAGGGGGACTTTACTTAATAAATTTTGTATTATTTTCACGTGTTTTTTTTATTTACTCAAAAACGGCTTTAACGATATTGAACAAACTGGGTATATGATGTATATATATGCCCGAGATACGACTGTAAAAATTTCATCAAAATTGATCAACCGGAGGGGGGACTTTACTTAATAAATTTTGTACCAATTTCACGTGTACATATTTTTTATTTACTCAAAAACGGCTTTAACGATTTTGAAGAAACTGGGTATTTGATGTATGTATATACCAAATATGTAAAAGCCAACATTTCATCAAAATTGGTCGAACTGAGAGGGCACTTTATTTCATGACTTCTTTTCCAATTTTTACCTTTTTTTCGATTATCTCAAAAATGGCTTTAACGATTTTTATCAAATTCGTCATGTTTAATGAAAATTAGGTTTTCTTTAATATCAGGTAAGCTTTATCATTATTAAAACGTTCTGAGGGGGCTTTTTTTGGGGGGGGCCTTTTTTTTGGGGGGGGCCTTTTTTGTTTGTTTCTTTCTTATAAAGTACCTTTGTTTTTGTTTACATGGAGAAATTAACTGTCTCTCGTTACGCCTAAAAGTAAGAAATGGCTAAATATGAGATATGATAAAAATAAAGAAAACATAAAGAGGAGAAAAAAATAAAAATATTCAGTCAACTCATAAAACTCGTTGAGCCCACGTATGCGGAGTACGCCTTTAATGACAGACCATTGTTCATAATTAAGGCCGTTCTGTTCATTTGAGGAGTGGCAATTAACAAAACGTATACATTTCTAATCTAAGTAAGTTGGTAAGTGAAAGTTGTGTGTTGCGCGCACGCACCAGATTTTTATATTCCATGATCAGTTTAGTTTGTTTATTAATTTTATCCAAAAATTATTTATCAGAACAATTACACTGAATTGATTAGTCATAGTTTCAGTAACACTCGCTTGATGTCACAATTGTTGGAATAGTTCAAAGCTTCGAAAAGCCGAAGGTCATTTTTAAAAGCACTACATTTTCTTAGATTTTGTAATTTTTCTTAATATACTGTAAAACTTATCTGGGTTTAAATAATTTTTATTAGATGAAAAAAAATAATTCACAATGTCGGAATAACAATAAAAACTCAAATAATTAACAATGTTTGTTTTTTGTTTCATGTATTTTTTGTATCGTGTATATGTATTATTTATATAAACTTATTATATTTATTATTTATATCAATATTTAACGACAAAGTGACACCAAAGCAACCACATGATTCGATCTTCAGGGCAAGACGCTGGCAGCTCGAAAAAAAAATTAAAACTGCATCGCACAGTTGACCGCGCATATTGGAGAGCAGTTTCTGTGCCGCAGTTTGGGGAATACATTGCTTATTTTGCGAAATTCTTGCATTTCTGCGAAGTTAAGAAATCGATTCTGGTATTGATTCTGGTTCGCCCACATTACTTTTACTCTTATCTAAAGTCCAGTTAAATAAGATAATGATAAAATGTGTGTATGGAGAAAAGACCACCTCAAGAAGAATTTGCTCACAGAATTTTCTAGCGGGCGGATTGATCGGTAGGAAAAAAAAAACAGCGTAAAAATAGCACACTTTATTTGCTTATGCTTATACATTAAGTTCAAAATTCTAGTCAAAATTAAACTAAACTTCCCTAGAAAACTCGTAAAAGTTAGATGCATAATTAATTTTTTTAATTCATCCCACTAATTTTCTTTTTCGTCGAAATTTGGGGGGGGGGGGGATTGATCCCCAATATCCCCCCCTGGGACCGCCACTGGAATTATGCAATGCGAGGTCTTGGCAAGCTCAATGTTCTTTGAAGCTTGTTCCTTATATCATATTATTCTCGAAATTCCTGCGTGCAAAATGTCTCCTTAAATCCTCATATACGATTATAACGCCAAAATATCATCATGTTATCCTTTTTGATTTAATTCTTCTTTTTTATCTTGGAAGTTTATTTAAATTTCTTTTCGACTTTATCTATTTATGTAATGAATAAATTCACTACTTTTAATTTTCTATGACTATTTACTAATTTTCTCTTCTATTCTATTCTGTATGAAGATAAATGTAAATTAAACATTATTGTATTTTTAGAACCGTATTTTTTTCCCCTGAACTTCTCTAGAACACTCTGTATTTTTACAGAAGAGTTTCATTAAGAAAGAAAGAGAAGTTTAAAATAATAATATTTGTAGGTAATACTAGGAATTAAAATAATCAAATAGCGAAAACTGCGTCGCATTGTTGCAGTTTTTTGTGCCATATCCACGAGTGCCATATCGGCCTGCGCTGCTCTGCTATGCGTCCTAATGTGCGCTGTTCCTTTCTAATTAACGTTTCACCAAAAACTGCTCTGCTCTGCGTCTCAATGCGCGCTCGGCCTTAGGCTAGGCGCACATTGAGAAACAGAGCAGAGCATTTTTTGGTAGAAAGTGTATTAGGAAGGAACCGCGCACATTGGGGGGCAGAACCGTTTCCTACCTATACGGTAGAAAACGGTACGGCATACGGATTATAAAAACTGCTCTGCTCTGCCCTGGGTCGCCTGCTTCCCAAGGTGCGCTTTACCTTAACCCATTTCATCCCAACTTTTCAAAAATTAATATTTCAGGTTTAAACTCAGTACGCAATGAAATTAGCCCATTAATAGTGTACGTGCTAAGTATCAACCCAAAAACATCGCCTGGGGGGTTTTGCCCCCCGCCCCAAAAATGGGGCAGTGGGAACGGAAGGGTACATGTCCATTATAAATTAATAATCATTTTTAAAAATTACTTTTATTCACAAACTACCAAAAGAACTTTATAATTTACATAATAAAACACATTTGTATGACATGAAGTAATATCTAAGAGATAAAACTAGGAATGAAAAATTTCAAAGCAATTTGCATGACAACCAACATTACATTTTTTTTTTGTACATTTTTTACTACTGATTCGTTACACAATACCTGATTTGGGTTGGACTTGAAATTAATATATGATCATGTCCCTCGAGCCTAACATCATTAGGAACTCTCTTCGAAACGCTGGAGTGAAGCCTTGGTCGTCTGGTTGGTGCTGGTTTTCTGCATTACATTTTTTTGATTGGATGTTGACTCGGAATTTTGAAATATTTCATCCAGCATCATTACTGGGCCACAAAAAAAGGTTGGTCAATTAGTATCTTCTTTTTTTTCGCAGCAATTCACCTATTGGCCTGCTGGACGGGTTCGAAGCCATGCTGAGTGGAAGATGTAGTCACCACATTGTCATCTTTTACTGGTATTTCTGACACTATGTCAAGAATTACAGGCCGTCTAATTATGGTTCATACTGAACTTCCTAGTATGTTCGTTCTGTACCATATGCACTACACCTTGTACCCAAATCTAATGGGTTTTCCATGGATGTGTTGCTTTGTCCAATGCCGACCGAAATAATGCATCATTGCCTCATCGATGGCTAAATCAGGATCATATTTATAAAAGTTCAGACATCAGTTAGGTACATGGTACCCAGTATATCAAACATTTGTAATTTAGGGGATTTATCACAGGTTTTATTGGGTGCCCATTTTTTGGGGCAGTGGGATAAAACGGGTTAAGCTTGCTTAAACAGAATTAAGTATTATTTTATATAAGATAGGTCTTATCACCATAGTTTTGGTCTGATAGGGTTTAAATGCGAAGGAAAATTTCTTCTCTGAAGTACCTTTAATTTTGTTTACTTGAATTAAATGACAGTATCTTACAATCCCTATTTATAGGAAATGGTAAAATATAAAATATGAAAGAATTTTTTTTTTTTTAAAAAGTCGTTCGGTGGGCGCATCACACAACTTTCACTATGTTATCTCTGACTAAAAATAGAAATAATTTTTTTGAAATTTGAATAAGTGCCATCGGAAAGGAGGCACATAAACCTTTTTTTGATCAGTTTTTTTTTCATCCATACGAAAATGGTGTTCCAAGATTAAAGTTGGCTCCACTTACTCGTTTATGTGCTTGTGCGTAATTATACTACACTATTATAACATACAATTATACTACTTTACTATATGTTGATATTATAATTGAAGATGTTTAAAAATTCGATCACAATATTTATTTGAATGCAGTGAAATAAAAGCGTTTAAAAATAAATTATATTAATAATGATGGGTATGGATTTTATTTTTATGAACTATAAATGACCACGGTCATATTAAAAGTTTCCGAATAGAAATTTATCATTTTGATAAACTGCACCATTTAACTTTGACGGATGTTGAAAAATTAATAAATAAACTAAATTGCCTGCAACCCCATATCTTGATGAAAACTATTTTTAGCAGATCCATCCATCCATGACACACTCAAGTAAATTGGAAGATGTTTTCAGGTACCATGAAGATATATATTGAAAAATATCACAGCTGGTTCATGAAATATGTCCATTCATTCCGTTACTTTAGATGATTAGTTATTTCAGTAAATAATATTTTATCAATTCGCTTCGTCTCTCAGGAATTAATTGAATTAGCTTTTTTTTACGTACTATGTTGGTATCGAACGGAAAAAAATCAGCATGAGAGTATAATATTTATTTTTAAGATCTAAAAAACTTCTAATGTTATGAAGTGCTAAGTATATAATTTCTCCTTACATTCATTGAATAAATCAGCTTTGTTGAATAAATAATGGTGGAAACAAGTTTCGTAACTATTTATCATGCCGGATGTTATTTTTTTTCATAACTCTTTGAAAAACAAGAGAAAAGAAGTACATTAACTAAATGTTGAAATTTTAAAAGTCATCTTAGGAACACTCAATGATAGGCAAATCTCGATTGAAAATCTAAATCTGTCTGTAAAATACATCACAACTTTTAATTTTTTCAGTGTTATCATACTTTGAAAAGCCAAACATGTTTCAAATTACACCAAGAATATACGGACTGACATCCTCCATCCCATTTTCCCCCATTTAATAATGCAGTTTCTCAAATTTTCGTATCAAGGAAGTAATCGATAGGTTAATACTTAGCTAAAAATGGACAAGTAGGATTTCCTGTTAATAAGTTTTACAATTAAAAAAAATGTAAAAACTACCTTTTGGTCATGGACATGGGATGATCCAAAAATAAATAATAATCTCATTATCGAAACACTTTTAATTTTTTTAACATACCATAGTTAATTTGAAATCACATCGTAAACAACTACATCAAATTTTGACAGGTTGAAAACAATTCTCATTTCAAAATAGAATGGCTTTAAATTAGATCTTGCTACATTTCTATCTAATGAAAGTGAAAAATATTAGCATTATTGGAACTATCACAAATAGTAAACAAATCAGACAGAGTACAAATCATATTAGTAATTGAAGGCTTTCAAAGAATTGAAACGTAAACCATTGACTTTGTTTGAAAAAACCGAATATCATAAATTGATATTGATATTGATGTTGAGATTGATGATTGATATAGATTGATGATCTTTTTTTGTTTTTCAAACCGGATATTATAAATAGAACCTAAAATATAAGAACAATTAACAGAAGTAAATAACTTATTTTATTTGGGAACCTCAATGTTAAGAATGATGATGGATGTAGGAATCAGGCAAGATTCCCCTCGGAGAGGCCGAATTCACATCAATTAAACACAAGAGAAACCCGTTTTCGGTGACTCATTATAACAAATTAAAGCCCCTCTAGTTCCAGAGAGTAAAATTGAGAGAGATATTCGAGCTAATAATGATGTGATTCAGAAACATTTAATAACTACATTTAATCATCATAAGACCACAAGTAAGGTGGCTTAAAGGAGTGATGAGTACTAATTATACTTGAAAGGCACTCCAGAGTACCTGATAACTGAACTGTGTCTTGTTTCTTTTTTGTTTGTTTGCTATTTGAATTCCCTATATGCTGCTAAGGTTAATCGGGCGATGCTACAGTGGGAGTCCTAGATTTTGCCTACTAGGCATAATTATTGTAGGATCTTTGATTTTACATCCCATCTGAAGGAAAGCATGGCCAAGGATTGTTTGTTCCTTTTAAAATCCTATGACCACCTGAGGGCCACGACCCCCCCCCCCCTTCCCGACCTTCTGTGTAGTATTTAGCTAAACTAACATTAAGCCATAGGTGACCCCAATGTGTCTCTATTCTATTCTGAAAAACAGTGGTCTGGCGCATGATTTCATTGGAGGACGAGGCTCAATAGAAGAACAAGATGTTATTTTTAGGAACTCTCCTTCATTTAGGCCTATTTCGATTAATAAGGAAAATCGCAGGTATCATGAATACTTTACCGTAATTTACATGAAAAAATATATAATTATCGGCCACAGGCGATACAGTTCACTCGGAAAATCAACAATTGGCGAAGTAAGCCCGAGTAGGTTAAGAAGGCCGTCGTGGCGTAACGTGGGAGAGCGAAAGCTGATCTTGCCCCGTCTCAAGGACCCCTGGCTAAAGATCACAGTCATTTGGTTCTGCTTCTCTTCATTATTCATTATCTTCATTCATCTCGTGGGCAAATAAATTATTAGATTCTTTAAGATCTAGTTTTTGGTTAAATATGAAAAGTATATAATGTAGAGAAAACGATCTTGAACGCCTCAATTGTTTTAGAATTATCCTGGTTAATGATAATTTTACTCATAGTAAATGGATCCCCGAGGAATCCTGTAATCAGTCCGTTATTATAGGACATGCAAATGTAAAATGACTAAGTTTTTTTAATGGTCTTTTGAAAATAATACTAACTTTAAAAAAAATTAAAAACAAAAATCCTAGTCTCTAAATTGCAAGTCAACGAAATTCTGCCCATCCAGGAATCATCAGCAGTCTAAAATAAACAGCAACAGGAAATCAGTCTATGATTTTGAAACAGATACTGAAGTCATAGAAGGGTAACAACTGGTTAATGGTAATTCCGAAAAAAAAGACTGGTGCGATTCGCCCTACACACAACTTTCAGTTTTCAACCTACTTAGATTAGAAATTGACGAGTTTCGTTGAATGTGTAAACGCCATTTAGTAGCGTCATAGGGATTAGGCTTTTCTCGATTCCTACACTTCTTTTTATTTTGTATTTTCTATAAGATAGAATAGAAAATTATAATTGAAAAGTCGGCAGACATCAGAATTTTTTTGATTTATGATTATTTATTCATTTATTTAAGTGGCCTCAAAAAACAAAAAAAATCCGGTAATTAGAGCTTATCGTAAAATGAAAACTAATTTTCAAATTGTGATTGTTTTTTTTTTTTTTCCAGAAACCGACAATTACTGTTCAGTAAGGCTACCTTATATTTTCTTCAAAGGTTCCATTATAAAAATAATGCTTGGAAACTAGAATATAGTTATTATCTCGCACCACATGTTCTTCAACCCGAAAAAATGCTTCAGATATTTAAGCATTACGTGTTTTCTACGCAATCTCCAACAGTAAGAAACTCCAACACGTAGTATACGTAATTTTATTATATGTATCTGTGAAAGGATTGTTTTTTTTTTTCTTTCAAGCATATTTATCAACTAAAAGCATCTACTACTTATAAAATTAAATATTATTCTTTCTGAAATTCTCAGCCTTCCAACGATATATTATAAATATATATTATGGCACTCACTAACGTAAATTGAAATTTTCATCCTGGGGAAACATTGTTGTTTTTTTTCTTGTATATATTTATCAAATTATTTCATATTTAGCCATTTCTCATCAATAGGCATAAAGAGAGAGACTCTTAATTATTCCATACAAAACAAAATGAAAGGTGATTTTCGTATTTTAATTTTTTCCTTCGCCCTTGAAAATGAAAAAACCTACCTGATTTAAAAACAAAAAAAAAAAAACCTGTACCAATACAACCCATAACATAAAGGGTCTTGGTTTCAGTACTATGTAAGGAAGAGTACTGTTTCTTGGTCAGCGGTCGTGCAAGGAGGTGATTTGACCGTGATCACGCTCAACCACCAGGTTTTTTTCCCCTTAATTTTTCAATTAAGGGTACCCACATTATAGAGGCTGGGTTTGCCCCAGGAGGGTCTCTCGGCCCACGAGACGATCTGTGGCAGAATAATAAAGTTATCATAAGCCATGTCAGATTCGAATTCGGAACCTTAAGCACAGCAATCCATATAGCACACCTTACCAGTGGGCTACCCCGCTCCCACCCTGATTTAAAAGAATAGTTTATTACTATTGATTGAAAACTGTTCAAATAGTTCTGCGGATTTTAAAATGAGTATGTATAATTTTTTTTAAATCCAAAATTTACATATCCTAAGATGATAGATTTTTCTTTTTAACGCCAGATAAAATACCTAAAGGGTGTTCTTATTCAAATAAGATTCTTGGATGGTCAACAACAGGTGTCTGGGGCTTACCCGGACGTGAGAAGAATATAAAATGTGGCTTAAGGTTAGCCCGTAACCCTCGGAATACCTTTGAATACTTTAACAAATAATTCTTTCATTTATAAATTAATATAAATATTAAGTTCTGTATGTTCATAATTTTTATAATCATCTTCTTTGATCTGTTGATACATACTCGGGAGTTAATAATATGCTTATAAATAACAGTAGTTTTTCCATCAGTCAAAGATCAAATATACGGTTATGTATTAATCAGGATTCGTAAATAAAAAAAAAAAAGAAAAAGAAAATCGTTCCTTATATTTTTACTTTCACTTACCTATATATGAAATATATAGTAAGTGGAAGTATTGCGGTCTGTGTGTGTGTGTGTGTGTCTGTGTGTCTGTGTGTGTGTGTGTGTGTGAACAGACTAGCTCAAAAACTATAAACCGTGCGAACCTGAGATTGGGTATTTAGTGTATGTATATGCCCGCGATGTGACAGCAAAAATTTCATCAAAATTGCTAAAAGGGAGGGGGTACTTTGTTTAATAACTTTTTAAGTTTTTTTCGATTTTCTCAAAAACGGCTCTAACGATTTTGATTAAACTAAGTATTTGATCTATTTATATGCCCGAGATATGACTGTAAAAATTTCATCAAAATTGATCAACCGGAGGGGGGACTATACTTAATAAATTTTGTATTATTTTCACGTGCTTTTTTTTATTTACTCAAAAACGGTTTTCACGATTTTGATCAAACTGGGTATTTGATGTATGTATATGCCAAAGATTTGACAGCCAACATTTCATCAAAATTGATCAACCGGAGGGGGGACTTTACTTAATAAATTTGTATCATTTTCAAGTGTTTTTTTTTATTTACTCAAAAATGGCTTTCACGATTTTGATCAAACTGGGTATTTGATGTATGTATATGACAAAGATGTGATAGCCAACATTTCATCAAAATTGATCAACCGGAGGGGACGCTTTATTTCATAACTTTTTTTCTAATTTTTAGATTATCTCATAAACGGCTTTAACGATTTTCTTCATATTCGTCATGTTTAATGACAATTGAGTGTTTTTTAATATCAGGTAAGCGTTATCATTATTAAAATGTTCTGAGGGGTTTATAGAGCAAATGAAAACAAAAATAAGAAATGACTTTGGAACTTTGAGAAGTGGCATTAACAAAACGCATTAATTTCTTTTCTAAGTAAGTTGGTAAGTGAAAGTTGTGTGTTGCGCGCACGCACCAGATTTTTAATGTAAGCAAGGCGACTAGTGTTGCCAATTGCCAAACCAGCTGGAACAAATATTTTTCGATACTACTTAATACCATGGTACGGAAATGATCAGAGATAACAAAAAAGGATCAGCTCTCGGACAGCTTTTGGTGCTTCCGTGCAAACAAATATATCGCTCATATGAAAAACGTTTGGTTTATTGTAATATCTTTAGGTTAATATGTAATAATTTTTTTATTTTTGTATAGTTATCAAGATTGGGACTAATGTTTATTACATTTCCTTTACATTATGGGACATCTTAAAGTAGGCAAGAGCAATGGAATTAATTAAATTCATCTCGTGGCATTTTTAAAGAATTAAAATTTTTAAAGAATTTCAAAAATTCATTGAAAGAAACATAACATATCTAAAACTTTAAAATGTGTATTTTTGTAGGTACTTAATGGAACCTAGCAAAAATGATTTCTACTCATCCTTACATGAATATAGATGTATATTACAATGATTATATTAACCTGTACCACCAATATAACCCACGAAGAGCCTTGAGTTCAGTACTGTGTAAGGAAGTAGGTACCTAATATATTTATACTTAATTAATATATAAATTTTTACCCTATTCATTTGCAGCCTTCCACAGCCGTGGCAATGAGATTTATTATTTATCATTATTATTATTTAGTCATATTAATCTTTCGGGTGGGATGGAAATATTAACTAATGTTATAATTAATATTGTTAACTTTTAGGATAACCTTTCAACAATTTTCAAAGGGGCAATTTTGTTTTTTAATGTTTTGAAAAGATTCTGTGTAAAAAAAAAAAAAAAAAAAAATATATAAAAACAAAAAATTAAACCGACTTCGAAAACTAGGAATCAGTAAAAATAAATGCTATAAAAAGTATGAAATACTCACATTATGATTTTTATGAATACACAGCAATGGTATAAAAAGGGGGAAAATGCAATAAAAAGAATAATTGTATCTTGATTTATACGAATACAAACTAACTTTTAATAAAAATTATTAAATTCAAATATTTAATACCATGTTCAATACAACACAATCTTGTCGAAGGCGACGTAAAATTTAAAATTTCTAACACTAGACATTATAAAAATCTTTAATACTTCTAAATGGATCTTCTCATCCCATCTATTGATTTCCATGGCTACCGTTTTCTAATGAAATTGTAATCAGTAACATTTCATTTGGAAGATTTTCTATTTTGCGCCGCCTCCAAAAAGATTGTGTTGTATTAAACATGGCATTTCATATTTTAATGTAATAATTTTGATTAACAGTTAGTGTGTATTCGTACAAATGTAAATAAAATTATTCGTTTTATTGCATTTTCCCCATTTTTATTGCATTTTAAATTTTCCTTTGTATTCATAAAAATCAGAAGAAAATTATTTCATACTTTTTAGTGTATTTATTTTAGCGGTTCCTAGTTTTCGAAGTAGGTTTCATTTTATATATATATATATATATATATTTTTTTTTTTGGATATTATTGAATCTCAGTCTGTTCCCCAATCATTTGCGGTATGTGGGTTATCCTCATTATCGTGCTCTATTTGATGAATATTTGAGAAGGTTTGGTCCTTTGAGTGTAGAAGGGAGTGGTTTGAACTTCGCTGTTCCAGATCCCTCCCCGTTTCTGAATACTATGTCGTTTCCTACCTCTTCGGCGCTGATGATGATTTTCTCAACCGGTATGCGTTTTTTACTTATATACGGTATGCGGTAGTTGAACACTTTTCGAAGAACTGAAACAGCTTCTGGAGGAAGTTCTTGATGACGGTGTTTCTTAGGGAGTCCCGGTAAGGATCGAGTTTGGTCCGGTCTAAAACAAGTTTTATGAATTTTCGTTTGTGTGTGGGTGATGAACGTGTATGTGAGTCCTTCTGATGTTTTCTGGTGCAGTCCAGATGACTCTGTCTGCTTAGGTTCAGGATGTCTGCTTCATCACGTTTACAGGATCAACAACCCAATATTCCTCTACACTCAAATATTTTTACCATAATAAGTAATTTAACATATACCGATTTCATTTAAATGAGGGTGCATCCTTATGTTTCCCGATAGGTACAATTCGAAAATATTATAAATTTTAAATTTCGGTTGTGTGGGGAGTGGGATGGGTCGCATTACCAGTAATTTATAACATTCATCGATTTTATTAAAATGAGGGTGCATCCTTGTGTTGCCGAGCGTCCTCCATACCTCATCGGAATGAAACATTAAAAATAAATGAAATGACAACAGAAAACATAAAAATATACTCTCGTATGGAAGGAATACACTCCTGTACTTTTCTAAAATGCTACACTTGACTGCCCGAATACTCAAAATAAAAAGAAAAAAATCTGGTGCGTGCGCGCAACAGACAACTTTAATTTACCAACTTACTTAGATTTGAAATTGATGTGTTTTTTTAATTGCCACTTCTCAAAGGCACACATTTTTCCACATTCATTTCTTATTTTTGTTTTTATTTGCTCTATAAAAAACACTTAATTTTTTTTATTATTAAATAAAAGTTTTTACTTGTCGTCTGATTTTATAAATCTCTACGTAGTTGTTGAAAACTTCATTTAGTTACCATGAAACAAATAATTTTCATTAAATGAACAGAACGGCTTTAATTATGAACACTGGTCTGTCATCAAAGGAGTACTCCGCATGCGTGGGCTCAACGTGTTTTATGAGTTGACGGAATAATTTTCTTTTTTTCTCCTCTCTATGTTTACTTGATTTTTTTCATACTTCATATTTATCCATTTCTTATTTTTAGGCGTAACGAGAGACAGTTAATTTCTCCATATAAACAAAAACGGAAAACAAAAAAGGCCCCTTCCCCAATTAAGGCCCCTCAGAACATTTTAAGAAAGATAAAACTTACCTGATATTAAAGGAAATCTAATTTTCATTAAACATGACGAATTTGATCAAAACCATTAAAGCCATTTTTGAGAAAATCGAAAAAAAGGCAAAAATTAGAAAAAAAGTTATGAAATAAAGTGCCCCCTCCGGTCGATCAATTTTGATGAAATTTTTATATTCATATCTCTGGCATATTAATATTTATTTATTTATTTATTCGACCCTACCGTACCTCTAGGGTAATAAGGGTTTTTGTAACAGTGATATGATATGCATGCCTGCATAACATATCACTGCTGCAAGTACATGATTATACAGTTTTCACTGAATTTTTTTCTTCTTTTTAATTAATCTCTCCCTTCCTCTTCTTCGCCTCCTCTGTCCGCTGGCCTCCCAGGAGCTTCCTCTCTCCTACCCATTGCAAAGTGGGTTAGCCCCTCCCACGGCTTTCTTCCATCCGCATACAAAAGTTTTGAAGTGCGGGTAATTTTCCTTGGTCATGAGCTGAGGGTGGTCGCTCTCAGACAGAGTGTAGAGCCCACTCTCCCTCAGCAGTTTGGCCCTTAGTGTCTCATAGGCGGTGCAAACGACGACAATGTGCTCGGCGGTTTCTGGTACTCCACAACTGGGGCAAAGGGGGTCGATGTTTTTGCCGTGTTTGAAAAGTTTCTAAGTTTGAAGAATTTGTGAGACTCAATAGTCCGGGAGGACCCAAGTCTTTTCTAGGCGCGATCCGACGGTGGGGAAATACTTCCTCAGTGTGGCCCCATTCGGTGTCGTCGCCCACCGCCGATTCCATTCTGTTATTGTGTCCTCCCGGAGTATCTTCTTCCATCTGCTGGGGTCTTTACATATCCGCTCGCGTAGGTTAATTTTATTCTATGTCCAAGTTTTACCAATGTTTATTAGCTAGCGAGAACTAACAAGAGATCGCATTGACAAAGATGGTCGCGGTAGTCAGGGGGGGGGGGGGTAAATCCCCACCCGCCCTCCCCCACCGCTACACCACACAATAAGGACTTTTAGAATATTTACCTTTCCGAGAGGTAATTAGCTAGAAAAAAAACCGATAGTAATTAGTTAATGAAAATTTACGTGTGCGAGAGCTAACTCGACCGCGAGGGCGACGGTGGTGGTCCCTGGTGGGGTCGGGGAACACACACACACACACACACACACACACACACACACACACAGACCATTTCGCGTGACTTGGTTATTTGGACTCAGGGGACCCCAAAACTTGGATTTCCGTTGAAAACCGGAAGTCGAAATTTTTTACGATCGCAATACTTCCACTTACTATATATTCATATACAGGTAAGTGAAAGTAAAAAATAGATGAGAACTTTTGACAGTGGAATGTAATTAAGGATCTATTATTCCTTATCCGTACTTTTTATTCAAATTAATTTTTGCCCATCATTGACACTGTAAAAGAATTAAAAAAGTATGCAATTTTGATTTTAGTGGAACCGATCCTCTATTGAAAATATATATATATTAAAAACGCCACCATGGGTAATACTTATTTATTATAATGTTTAGGTTTTTTATAGGAGGACTTAAGTAAAAATTATAACCTCTGCTTTTTAATTACATTTATAAATATTTTAAAACATTTTCAGAATATATACCTAATTTAATAAAGTATCTGATTCTAATATGAAATAATGAACAGTGTTAATAAACGTTTTTGGTGACCCGATAACTTTTAAGGTAGCGGAAATATGTTACCGTTCCACGGTTAATTTCGTTTTTTTTTTTTCTTAGTTACTCATCATCATCTCAAATATGGGTATAATCTCGTTCCTAGGAAATATAGTCTGAAACGAAAACCTAATCGAACCCATTCTGGATTAGTTCCCGAACAGAAATTTCATTAATGGATTAAGTAGGCAGTGGAATATGACTATTATTAATTATAGCTGCCATTATAATTGTATTAACAATAGTTGTTTCTCCGGTACTAGATCGGTTGTTAAGAGATACCG
The DNA here is from genome assembly GCA_911387785.2 of Aelia acuminata. NCBI lineage: Eukaryota > Metazoa > Arthropoda > Insecta > Hemiptera > Pentatomidae > Aelia > Aelia acuminata. The sequence continues at coordinate 163,122,741 of OU426978.1, read as the reverse complement.
AGGTCCGCAGACCACTATTTGCCTATTGTTACTGGGATCCTTGGACCATCTCCAGGATATAACAATGCAGGTGGAAAAGGAACAGCTGCTATATTTTACATAGAATGTTCCCGAACAAAAAGGCATATGCTAATGTATTATTCAGCTGGAGGAACTTTATTTATGTTTAAAATATTCTATGAGCTGAGATTTTATCTGTATTAATTTGGTTTTAGGATATATATGTATTAATTCTTTAGGTGTATATATACCATATACATCTATATCTATCTATATTATTATAGTAATTAGTAATCATGCAAATGTAAAGCGTGTTTATTGCATAAAACACAAATTACAATGAATGGTTACTATACTATACTAACCACTATTAATGGTTATTTTCATTATGTCTCAGTACACTGCCACGTATATTTAATTTCCAAAACAGTTTAGTAAAATTAAACCTTCTGTTTTTTAAGCCCCAGGTCTCTTATAATAAAAAATGGAAATGGATTATTGTTAACTATATATTTTTACTTAAAAAACTTAAATTTCACAATCCCAAGTTTTATTCAAGACAGGGGACTGCTAAAGTTTTAGTTGATGATGGCAATTTAGAGTTTTAAATTTCAGTGAATAAAATGGTACGATCAAAACAAGAAATTCTTGCCAAGAAAAGAATAAATGAATTCAAAATACAAGGAAAAAAATTAATCCGAGTTATGGGAAATACAAAAAGAAAAAGTGCGTATGTTACTTTTAAATAAAATGAAAAATTAATTAATGAAATGAGTGAGAGAAAAAATAGTCAACCAAACAGTCGTGGAAAACTTATTTACAAACATATTATAAGAAAAGGAAAACTGAGAATATAGTCAATAATAGAACAGAAACTCTTATCAACAGCAAGAACCTCCTTTTCATACGGGAGAATATTATTCGAGTAAGGGAAGTTTTACTTGTAAAAATATGATCTACATTAAAAAGAGGTATATCAAAAAGGTACTACCTACATTACAAGTACATTTGTTAGGTACTACATTAAAAAGAATTAACTAGCTAGAGGCAATTTTCAATGACATAATTCCAATTATTAAGTCAATCCTGAACCTAAGATGTTAGTCCCATGTTGCACTCAGTCCCTTGTTGGGTGATTTTTGTTTGTTTTCCTAAATTTTGTTTCAAAGTGCCTAACGATTTCTTTTGATCTCATATTTTGGTACCAAAATATATTATGAAACAAGAAAAAATAATTTTTTGAAAGACATTTTTTAAAAATAATTATTTCTACCTCTCGTAAAATTGCATATTTAGAAATACCCTAATATAATGATTATAGAGTTTGATTTTTAAATTGGCATAGGTACATTTATATAGGTAGCGGCATTAAAACTTGTCTTATACATAGGAGGTGGAAATTTCATTTTTTGAGCTCTTTTGGATAAAATTACATTTCTACTAAAAATTGGTTACAAATCTCTTTCAAGTACAACCAAAATGTCGGCAAATCAAAATTGCATATTTTTTCAGTCCTTCCTGCTTCAATACTCAAAACCGGGCATAACTTCATTTTGAGCTTCTGTTAGATTATATTCTTTATATTTTCATTGGCTTCCACTGAATCAGTACAGCGAACATTGTCTATAGAAACACGATTAGTTTCGAGTAGCCATGGAAAGGTATAAAAACAGTTTTTAGGCTTTACTGAAAATTTAAAAAAAATGGATAAGGCCAGTTTTGTTATCTCACTAATTATAAGTTATATTATCCTTAGCACAAACAAATGTTATTTAAAATAATCTTTTTTTAACCTAAATTTAAGGGAGACTTGTTATCCTCCATCCCTAAAAGGAGTAATATTTTATCTTTTGAAAAGTTAAAGACCTGCTTTAAAAGGATATATAGTCATGATGCATATTTAATGCTAAGCAGAAAAGTGGCTCTGTACCCTCTTAATGGATAATACATCTTCCTCCTATAAACTAACTTTTTTTCTCTCGATCCGAAATAAAAAGTAAAGTAATTTGTTTGTTCCATTACATTTTTCATTCCTCCAGTTTCATGATAATGAATTCACGAACAGAATGAATTGGGTGTATATATGTAGATGATTGAGCATTCATTTATTTAGTAAATACTCGATTAACTACATTATATTGATAAAAGAATATAAATACAATCAATGTAGCTAATACAAAATTAAATCAACTTTGATAATATAAAATAAACATAAAAATGATGTGTATTTCAATTTGCAAAGGGAAAAATAAGATATCTTAGCTATTCCCTCTCCATCTTCACTATGTATCATGTTGTATTTACACTTAGGACGAATCATGGGGTACCTACAGCCGTTTGTAAAAGTGAATCGAAAACCTCGCCGTCATTCATCTCGTAAGATTTCGATCATATCAATCCATCCTGTATCATCCATCATATACCATACTTTATGAATATTATCCAGTTTCTTCTTATTTCTATAATTATAATAACGTAAAGACAAATGCTATCACTGTATGAACCTCTACTTGTTTGTTTAACCTCACTTCATACCACTAAGACTAATCGGACGATACTACAGTGGGAGTCAAAAATTTTGCCTATCCAAGTATAATTAGGATAGAAATCTTAACGAGTACCTGACCTCGTACAGGCTCGGGACCTCCATTTTACGTCCTATTCGAGTGACGGTATAGCCAAGGATTTTTTACTCTCTTTAAAATATACTAGGGCCACCGCGGGGAGCGAACCTGCGACCTGTAGTATTGTAGATTTCCATGCTAACCACTAACCCACAGGTGACCCCGTAAGCACCTCTACGTCAGGCATATTGTATGTTTATCAGTATTCTTGTGTTTTTTTTTGCCTGTAAGGTGAACGTACCTAAGTACTTTCCTTGGGATGCTAGTCTTTTGCCCCTGATTGGAAAAGCTGAAAACCAGTGTAAATATTTTTAAAAGGTCTATGTGTAACAACAATTTCAACCATCGAAAGGGATCCTAATTTACAGATGGTGATCTGTCATCCAGCTACGTTTTGATATCACCTCTTATTGATGGCCTGTCAGGTGCAGCCGTATCTCATAGCTGGGTATCGAGTTTTTCATGATATTACGTTTCACAATTTTTATTGCTAAATAATACATCCTGACATGCTAATAATTATTTGTATTCAATATTATTTTACACCTATGTACACACAAACACACACTATAATATATGTAAATGTAAATATTAATTTTTATTTAGAAAGAATTTCTTGTGCTTGTCTTAATTAAGAATGCAAGAATGTATGTTTTAATTGTTTTTGTTTTCATTACTTCTTAGTTACCTCAAATTCAAATGTTGTTATCAAATATAATTAATAAACTTTAAAAACGGATTTACCTTTTAAGTAAGATACTATTTTTAATTGTATATATTAAATATATTTTATTTTAATATTTCGTTTTGTGATTAATTTTTGATAAATTTACCTTTTAGGTAAAAAAAGGCTCAAAAGGTATTTACTGAAGCGTAAGCAAATTTAATATACATAGTTATAAGTACCAAGGGCTTTATTTCTTTTTTTCACTTTTTTCTTAGAAAATGACTCACATCCTTATCCCTTAAATTTGTCGTGAGATGCAAAAGCATCCCACTCCTCCCATTGTGTCATGTGAGTTACGACAGTAATTATCTCTGTAACCCTATAATTAGTTATCGTTATTGTACTTCCTCATAAATCTTCTTAACAGTTATTTAGATGATCTAAGTTTTTATATTTTATTTGTATAGGTATATCTTTTTTTTCAGATGGCACTATAGACAAAGTGTGTTTTTTGGCCGCACGGTTTGTTCTTACAGAAATTTATGCTGCTTGCGGGAGGGACAGCCTGGAGGGACGGCCAATACCTTCAACTTGCCGCACACCATGGTCTCGGCGCAGTGGCAGACCGCCCTCATCTCCATAACCGTGGGAGCCGTTGGCTTAGCACTCTTGGATTCAAATACAATGGCAAATAGGTTGAGGTCCATGGATCATAGTTGCTCTGATTCAGCAAGCGCCCGACTAACTATATCTCTTTCCCTGAAGCAGACAGTCCTTGGACCGAACCTACCTACTCACATTTTGGAAAACTAGAAAACGATTCTCAATTGGAGAAATAGAATAGGGTTATTAGTCCTACGCCCGATTCATATGGTCTAAGTTCCATTTTTTAAAGCCAAATAATGAAGTGTTCACGACAAGTAAGCAATTTTTGTTTCGGCGGTTTTAGTGAACTCTCTCCATTGCGCGACTCCCTCTCTTCTACCGAGCCGGCAGCTTCCCCCCTCCAATATTCCACCTACCGGAAGCTCCGATCCCTGTTATGTTGTTAATATATAAAATATTATATTAAATCAATACCAAGATAATGATCACAGAATTGATTTTAAAGGCTCGCGGGCAAAACCGCGACGGGGAATGCTAGTCTTTTATATATGACCGGTACCTAACCTAATTTATCAAATCAATTCCAAGTCAACATTTCAGTGTCATATGTTTAAATTGTACTATTGAATTTTTTAGGTTATTTTAGAATTCGAGGCATAAAACTTCCCAAATGAAATAAAATATTGATGGGTAAAATCCTTGAAACGTTAACTTACAGCTGTTTGATATATCTAGGGTTCGGTTGTTATCAATTTATAATGTACATGCCATCATTATGTATAAGGAAATTGGCAACACAAAACCTCCAGAGACGATATCCAATTATAACGGTAATTAAATATCACCTTTCAATTTATTAGTGGGGGGGGGTCAGCAGTATCTATTATATTCAGTCTATTTACTATATCTAAAATACATAATAAATTATTATTATATCTTTGTTTAATATCTATACTTCCATACGTCCATTGATATAAAGGGATATTTAATATAGTCCTTAACTGATTTTTTTTTTCAGTTATCTGAATATTCTACTGATATTTACAAACATAGCATATTAATAGTTATATGAAGCTTGTAAAACATTGTTTTTACTATTTTTTTTTTTTACACTACGAGGTACTCATGCTCCTTTAAGATCGCTAATTGAAAAGTTGACATTTTTCTCGAATTGTTGATGATGCTATGGTAACTTTGAAAAACGCGATTTCAAAAGTTAGGTTTAAAAACGCTGATGTGTGTTGCTATGTATGTTCAAATAAGTAGTCCAGCACCAGCTGACAAACTGCCACTCTTTTGATTTCAAGTTTGACTGATTGGTTTCCAAACAAGAGTAAATGTGTTTTCAAACTTTACTTACTTCGTTTTGTTTGAATTGGATACAAAGTATGTAGTACTTCTTGATTCATAATTTATTTAATTTTTATTTATAATTATTATTTTTTTAATTTTTTTTTTTTTTTGTAAGAAGACTCAAATATATAACCTTATTCTACCAATAGTCGAATATTTTTATCATTTTCTGTCGATGTATCACAAGGAAATTCGTAGAAGGTGTATTTACGGCTAAATTAAACCTAATTTTCGAATTTTATGCTTTTTCGGAAACCTAGAGTGATTTATGTACATACATTCATTACAAAAAAATGTCAAGGTCAGCTACAATAGATTATAAAAGTATTTGATTACATTATATTATTTATAAATTTATAAAAAAATATAAAATTATAAAATATATATATATATATATATATATATATATATATATATATTATTTTGTTTTACCCAAAAAACTGCTTTAAACATTTTAAGAATTACTTACTCTTTTTTTTACCTACATGTCCTCACAAGATTGAAAATATTCTTTTTTTTTTTTTTTTTTTTATCTGAGACAGTATATTGTAATAAGTTATGGCATTTTCATTCAGTTACATTAGAAACAAATAATTTAATTAAATAATGTGAAAGAATAATTTTGTCTTTCGTAAACATCAAATATAATATAATATTCACATACTCATGGTTTTTCTATTACACTAATCTAAAATGTACATCAATTTTTTTTTTCATTTTGTAAGTCTTTAGTTACAATGAAAGCTCAACGAGATGACATAATGATGACATTACAAGTTTTAGGGTCTTCCTCTCAAAAATTAACGAATAAAAAGTTCAAGTAAAAGCGAGACGGAATTGTCGTGATACCGAATCCGCTAGAGCTCACTAAACAAATGATTTTTGTTAAGATACTGATTGATAATTATCCAAATATTCGGGTTAGTGTTTTTCAGAGTTGGGCAAATTGTATCGAAGATTACATAAATCGGCACAACACCCATTTGACTTTTCAAAATTAAAATTATCCAATTATCATGTTTACTTAGGCTTAGATTTTAATATTAGTATACATTTTATAAAATACATACGATTGAGTTGGCAGGTACTTTAATTTCGACTTAAAAAAAATTTAAGTGGGTTAGTCGCCAGTTTTGTAACTTTTTTTGTATAATTTTAATTAAAACATTTTAAACAGCAAAGAATAAAATAAAGAGCTGATCTTTTCACTGCATTGTTAATTAATAGGTTAGTGAAATTAAGGAAAAATCAATCCTAGTTTCTATGCGCATTTGCCAAGGTGTCATCTGATGTGGCAGCAAAGATTTCGTCTAATTGAGTTAATGGGGCAATTTATCCCGCCTTTTATTCTTTTTTTTTCTAGGATTTTTCAATGATTTTGATTAAGCGATTATTATGTTGAAGTATTCTTTAAAATAAGGTGGGTTCATCATAGAAACGATCTGAACAATAGAAAAAAAAATCAGATAACAATAAAGCTATTTAAAGAGAAGACGAGAACATGCAATGCACTCAAAATATTTTTGCATCGCGAAAAATTACGCTTAATTCTCAGTATACCGCTGTATGAAGTACTAACGGTGTTACACTCATTTTAATATAATAGAAAAAAAAATTGTTAAAAAACAGTTTTATATTCCCTTTCCGGTAGCATTTAAGTGTACGCCATTTGAAAATAATCATGTCTATTTTTAGCCAAAGAAAAAAGGGTGGTAAGTGAAAGTTGTGGAATGCGCGCACCGCACCATATTTTTTCACCCTGTATGGAACCATGTGGGTAAGGTTATTTTATCAGCACAATGATAAGTAATAATTTATTAATTTATGTATAGGTATATATTTTTTAAAATTTATTTTATTTTTTAGGTAATATTGAGTTATATTTTATATATTAAAAAGGGTATAGAGATGAAAAGATAGATGGATGCAGGGGAGGGTGGGGGATGTTTACCGCGGGGCTAGGTGGGGGCGGCGCCCCAGTCGAGTCGCAGCTCGGGTAGAGAAAGGTTGGCTCTTTGCTCCCGCTCAGTATTGTCGCGTGTGTTTGTGCGTCTGTGATGCTCACTTGATCTTCTGCCATGATTTTCAAGCTTGTCATCTGTGGCCTCTTCGCCGCTACAACAGCTCAGCAGCAACAAGGTAATTCGACAAGCCAATCATCTAAAAGCAATACAGTTTATCACGGTAACAAATTTTATTTCTATGGGGAGTATCATGTATATATTATTGAACGAATAAGAGTTGTAGCTCATCCACAGCGTTAAGGGAAATATTTATCCCCCCCACCAAAAAAAAATATGCTATGAATAAAATGGTATTTGAATTTCATTTTCACAAATTTAAAAATCTTCCAAAAAAAAAAAAAAAAAAAACTATTCACAATTTTGAGGATAATATCTGGATTTCAAATACATTCTCGTTACAACTGCTGTTGCCTTATCCATTCATGATAATCTATCAGCATAAATCGAACTTTTCGTTATCAAAATTTTTTTTTGGAACCTAGAATTTAATAAAAAACAAGGATGTATTTTAAAGTATTGTCAACACATCTTTTTATTTTAAATAACTCCTTGTACCTATCTTTAGCATTTTTGGGGATGTTCTTTAGGGATAAAATTAATACATACATGACCTATTCGTTGACATATTAATATTTAACTATTTACATCGTCTATCACCACTATGGTATATGAAAAATGAAAATTTCAGTCCTAAAAAAAAGATTAAAAAACAGGATTTTATTATTTTAAAAGCTGTTACGGGTGAGTATTCAGAGGGAGAGCTATTAGTTGACTTTTGGTGAGTTCTTTTTTCTTTTTTTTTATAATTCTCATGGATGATTTGATGAAAATATAATCTCTGAATCGTTGAAGAGTTGAAGATTTACCTCTAAAATGAATTACATCTAAAGGATATTTTTAAAATATATTATTAATTTATTATTAATAGGATTAATTTGATATAAGAAGCTATATTTAAAATGCCCTACAAGGCCCTATAATTACATATGTATATATAATAATTAAATTTTACAATTACAAAACGTGCTTTGGTGAAAATTCTCGCCAAAAATGAAATTGTGGAAAACCAGCAAGATTTAGTTACAAATTGAATTAAAGTTAAAAATTGAAGTTTTTGTAAATTAAAAATAATAATTCTATTGAAGCATAAAATTAAATTGTGAATTAATTTTTAGTTTGATGATTTTTATTTCATTTTAAATGTTTCATTTTATTTATAAAAAAAAATCAATCAAAATTTCTATTCTCAGTATGAAATGATTGAATTCCTCAAAGATTTAGCAGATGGAGGAAGCGTTATCGAAGTTTAATACACACTGTCTACAAAAGTTTCCTTCTCCAGTGTTTAAACTAAGGGAAGAAATATAATTGACTTTAGCTTGATAAAAAAATTTATTTTTATCCTCATTTATTTTGAATAAAATCTTTTCGACTATATTGATAATTAAAGTATCCTTAACCAATTATTTCAAAAATAAAATATTGAAGCCCCTATAAACAACATCAAAAAATGATGTTTCTTTTTATTTATTTCTTATTAATAATTAAATATATCTCTCTATTGATTTTTTTCGAATTAAAAAATAATTAGATCCGCATTTTAATCCAGGATTTAAAATTAATAAAAAAATAACGTTGACGATAATTTATTATTGCACTTCCTTTCAAAGTTAATCTTTATATTAATAACTTTGGCACTGATTCAGTCTAATTTTGCCGGCCGGAATTTTAATATTGAGTCGAAATTGGGGATTCCTCTAGGGTCTAAATATCTTAGGAAGTCTTTTTTCCCGCTTCTTTCCTTCTGACAACAATATTGTTCGTCAAAGAAGGAAAGACTCAGTGTAATGAAATCTTTTTTAATATTCATAGAAGAAGGAATTTGGTTTTGGAATGGAAGGAAGAAAGTGAACGTGGAGGCCGGCCCCCGAAAACCGGTCCATCTACTTTACTTATGCCCTTAATAAAACCGTGTCACCTCCAATCGCCTCGTATTAATTTAGTATATTTTCTCTCATTCTTGGCAAGTTCTAAATTTACTTTTATTTATTTTAAAGGAGTTGGTATAATTTCTAAATGTTTCTGAAATATGGTGGGTAGGAATTTTTTTTTATATTTAGACCAAAGCATTTTATCAAGTAGATACTGGCCTTATAAGGTTTCTTTTTATTTATATTTAGGTGCATGTAGAGATATTTTTAAATTTTCGTTCCAATTTTAGTATATGTGCCGCCGAAGCGAGTACTTTTAAATTTTAAATAAGGAAATATCAAGCTTCTATTTATCTTCACTTTCAACTTCAATTTTAATAATATTAATTTCTTATTTGATTTATTTTCATCCCCCCCTCTAATATTAAGGTTTTTATAAATAAAATTTTTAAAAATTCGGTTATTATTAATAGGTATTTCTGACCTTTTTATTTTATTTGAATCCTCATTTTTATAATTTCCTTTCTTCAATTTTATTTTTCTGGGAGGACTTAAGTACGCTATTATCAAAACATAACGTCTGCATTCAATCAAAGAAAGGAGGCTGGTAAGAGAAAGTTGTGTTGCGTGCCAGATTTTTGAAAAACAATTTTTTTTTTATTTCGGACTTTTACAACCTTTGGTCATATGCCGAGACCCAAAACATATTGTTTCCAATATTCTCTATCTTCCCAATCTCCCTCTGCTAAGCCTCTTGCTGCCATCACCTCTTCAACTCCTTGCAGCCATGTTTTCCTTGGGCGGCGTCTTTTACTTCTCTCTTCCATTTTTGGCCATCTCTCGGGGCCCATTCTTCTTACATGACCATACCACTGCAGCTGCTTGGTCCCAATTTTGTGGATTATCGTTTCCGCTTTAACGATATCTCTTATAGCCGAGTTTTTCACTCGCTCAATTCTTGAGATGCGACAGCTTCTTCTCCAAAAGTCCATTTCTAGAGCCTGTAACATTTTTGCCTCTCTTGCTCCAACTACCCACATCTCCGAACCATAAAGGGTTACACCTTCAAGAAACGAGTGAAAAATCCTCTTTTTGGTTTCCAGCGAAACACTTGGGCTCCACAGTACGGAGTTCATCATGCCGATAACCTTTTATCCTTTTGTAATCTTTTCCTTTATATCGGTCTCAAGCGTTCCATTGCTATCTATGTGTACTCCCAAATACTTGAAGAGATCACTCCGATCCAGTGACCAATTTTGTAATTGAAGCGAAGACGTCGAAGCGTTGAAGGCCATGTATTCCGTCTTTTCTTTGCTGATCTCTAGACCCCATTTAGAGTATTCCTCTTCTAGCTTCCTAAGCATATAACTGAGATCATCTTCCTCAGAGGCTATCACCACTTGATCGTCAGCAAAGTTCAGACTATATAACGTTTCCTCCCCTATTTTTACACCCATACCCCGACATTTTCTTTTCCACTCTTTCAAAGCTTCCTCTGGAAACAAGTTGAAAAGGGTGGGAGATAAACTACATCCTTGTCTTAGGCCTTTGGTGATGGGGAAGCTATCTGTCAAACGGTTTCCTATTTTGACCTTGGCTTCCGCTCCGCAATATAAGCTTTTAATGGCGTCAATTAGATTACTGCTGACTCCCTTATTTTCAAGTGCTGTCCATAGAAGTTTCAATGGAACGGTGTCTTATGCTTTTTTAATATCAATAAAAGCGAGATTAAAAACAATTTGAAATTGATATTTGATGGTGTCCATTTTCTTTTGAGAAATTTTCTTTACTAGAGTGCCCGTTACTTTGATTTTTAACATGAGAATCTTACTTAAATTTGAATGAATAATTTAAAATTGCGATTAATAGATACTTCTTGATATCTTATCCCTAATTTTTTCTATTTCACAAAATTTTGATTTTTCTTATTTTCTTATTATTGTTTTGCGTCTAAATAAAGTAATTCGGATATCAACAATCTGAAGCAATACATGATATTATAAAAAATTAGTAATTAGTTATTCTACTAATGGATATTATACTATGCAATTTATGAATAACTATTCAAAAATATAAATGTAAGATATTACTTATATGTTATAAAGTAATATGTTATATAATATATAATAATAATATATATTGGTGGGTTAGATATTGTCTACCTAAATCGTGCTCGCTCGATGAATTTGAACCAGCAACAAACGGTAATGTCGGAATTTTTTTTTACTAAAAATAATACATTTTCTCGACTTGTCAAGACAAAGCCATTTACAAGCAAATCTTTGTTACAGACTGTACTTTAGTTGTTTAAAAAAAAATTGTTTATAGAGGTAAACATTTTTGATCTAAGTTTAGTGCTATCAAGAGACGTACTGGTAGACATAGGAAATTGTTATTTATCAATTTAGTTATTACATATCATATATGTAACTATTGTACGAATTGTTTGTCCGTCGTTCAATTGTTAATACTTTCATGCCGTTCATCAGATGAATATAGCTTAAATCAGGAACACTTGATAAGTTTGATTGGTTGTTTCGGCTTGGCTGATTCCTGTGCAAAATTGTAAGTGGTGGGAAAGCGCATTTCAAAATTAACGCTCTATAAAAACATTTGCATTGTACAAATAAAAAAAAAAATAATCTATTCAATTGGAAATGCGCAGTGAACAAGTCACCATACGAAATGGGTTAAGACGTATTTTGAAGACATTAAGAAACCTGTTTGTTCGGCGTTCTTCGAGTGAAAGTCTCTTCAAATGTTGCAGAGTGGCAGGCGGTGAATACAGAACAGCTATACACATTCCTTGACATTTCCTCAAATGTATCAGTAGTCTACTTTTATAGTCTGTATTTAATCTTGTACAAGTTAGTTTGTGTGTGTGGGAGAGAGAGGGACCACAGAAAGAATGTTTAGTTAACTGGATACATGTACCGAAATAATTTATTACTTAAAGGAATGGTATGTCCCTCGAAAAAACCTGATGCGACCAGCTCTTTTTCGACGATAGCTCTTTTCCTCAACTTTAACTCCCCCTTACTTCCTAACAATATCTATATTGGACAATATCTATCTATTGCAAATATTGATGTAGATCAATGATTGTTATTAAAACCTTGCTTTACTTACTCCTTATATTATTTCTTTTTTCATACTCGAATCAAGAAACTTTTTTCTCTTAAGGAATTTTTCCCATACAAAAAAAAATATTTATGAATTCACAGTAAACTTTTCATTAGAAATGACTAAAAACATTTAAAAGCAAAAGGTCATTTTCAATATTCTAAAAAAACTAAGTTTTTTCTAAATAAATTATATTATTAAGCAACTTCCAATGTGTACTACCATCAATGAAATTTTAATTGTTTTTTATTAGTACATTAAAATTATTTGTTCAAATAAAGCAAAAAAACAATGGTAATACACATAAGCATTGTTTTAACTTGAACTTGTGAACTTCCGACCTTGTGGGGAAGACAAAGACGAAGGTGGGAGGATTTGTTTAGAGCTGGTTTTGCGGATTTGGGTCTTCAAACCTTGGGATTTGCAAGTTTTTTATACTTACAGTGCACAAAGCTCAATATTTTCTTTCCATTAATCTTATTTAGTAAATATCCTACTTTGAAATATTTAAATATATTATACATAAGATGATACGATGCATTTCATCTCGATTTGCCCGGTGCTAACAAAATTTAGATAAATTTTCTTAGGGAAAAAGGCACCTAATCAAAACGAAACGTTACATACATTGAATGATTTAGTTTATGAAAAAATATATTTGTATCTTATTAGAGTCACTACACAGGGAATTTATTTAATAAATTTATATAATGTTAGGTGCTCTTAATGAAAATCTTAAAATTTGTCTTATATTATAATATTTATATTAACATATTAATATTTGTATTCGAAAATAAAAATAAATAACCCCGAACGGCGAACTCTGTTCTTTTCTATAATATGTAGCTAAAAGATTTCCGTACTGTAATGTTTTGTAAATAAACTTAAAATACATTAATTCTTATTTATATTATAATAATGTTTTATTTTATTTAATTATTATCTCCATTAATATATATTATTATTAAGTTTCTTCAACTTAAATAATAATTTAATCAGTAGGGATGAGGGATGAGTTGGCCTTCTATTATATGCAAATTCCCCCCAAAAAACTATTTTAATCAAGTTAAGTTGTAGCGGGCATTTAAATTCAAGGAAAGCACCCCATAACAATAAGACAAAGATTAGATTTCCCCTTCTACAACTAACTTTACCCTCCTCTCCTGTAAATTAACGTTCCTGCAAGTTTAAAGAAATTACCTGAACGAACCAAGTTCCTGCTTCATAGATCTAAAAAATACCTCTACATTTTCTTGTCCGATCCGCCCCACCTGGGATTAACGTTCTCCTTAATTCTAAAGGGATGGATTTTATTTGTATTTTTAATTTTATAAAAGTTGAACTTAATTTCAATAAAATTTCTTACATATCCTTATTCCTGATAATCCTCCGAAGATTTTGATAAATAGATGGCATTTGCAACTTCGAAAATAGAACTTAGTTGATTTTCTAGCGATGCAAATTGCTACTTGAATCCTTACAAGTCTATCCCAACCATTATTCCTCTATTCTGTTCACATATAAGTTTAAAAATAAGAAAAAAAAAATAAAGATTGTTAACGAATACAAATTTTTGTTGGTAACATCAGTCTTTAAAGTTTTACTATCATTTCATTCTTTTCTTCTTATACAATGAAAGCGCAACGAGATGACATCATGATGACTATGAGTTTGAGGATGCTACCTCTCGAAAAGTAACAAATAAAAAGTGCAAGTAAAAGCGAGACGGAATTGTCGGTGATATCTTCCGAGTCCTCCAGAGCTCACGAAACAGTAAATGATTATTGTTTTTTTTTTCGTTAAAACATTGAATGATAAATTCACCAAAATTGTTTCTTGTGTTTATGTATTGCTCTGTTATTTTCAATAGAAAAAAAAAATACAAAAGAAAAAGAATTCATCTTCGTTGATTTCCTCAATGGCTGCCAGATTTGTCATTGTTTTTAGAATTGATACGACTTCCCAGGCCATTCAAGATCATCCTCTAAGATATTACTTTTCGTCATTTTGTTTTAAAATTAGGTTTTATAACCCATTTGATATTGTATTACTGGGCGAAAATGACCCAGCTGGTTGAAAAGTCAGGTCTATCGTGATGAAAATAAAGGAAAAAAGAATTATTTTGAATCAATACCTTTCACTTTATTAAGAAATTCTTATAATTTGAATATAATAATTTGGAAATATTGAACCATACTTGGAATTTTTTCAAACTTTTATTATTGTTCAAAAGGAATTTAAAAAAAATCTATTTTTTAAGTAAAAATTTATGATTTATTTTAAACAAAAATATACATTGATTTAATAAATGGATAAATATTTACAAAGTCAAAGAAAGGTTTTTGATATATTTTAATGAGACGGCAAATATTTTAAAAATTAATTGACCTTTCCTATTTATTGAGTTTATTAAGAGTATATTTAAAATCTTTTTAGTTTATATTCCCATTTCTTATTTTTATTTTATTTATAACTCAGAACTAATTAAACGTTTTATTAGGTACTATTGTTCGAAACCTTATTAGGGGATTCCTTCATACATTATTTTATTAGAGGATCAATCGATTTCACGATAATAATATTATAAAGTTTTAGTAGGCTAAGAATTCATTGGCAGTTATTATAGGCAGACCGGTTCCCATTAGAAAGTCACTGTTTAGCGAATTTCTCCACGTACGATACCTCATTAGTTGCCGAAAACGTTATCTGTAAGCATTCGATTTTTGGAAAGTAAAATATTAATTAATTGTTTTTATTGTTATTAATGTATGTATATAAATATTTTCTGGACATTCTTTAAGTTTTTGTCCACCTAAACGATCGGTCGAGAACCATCCTCAGATATTTTTTCACTATTAACGAATTGTATGCTTGCCCCAATAATTTGTATTAATGGTCTTTTAGTTCATATCTTTGTATTCTAATATTGCACCTTTTTGAATTGTACAAATGGCATTTTGGGATGCAAAAATATAATTGAATCTTTTGCTTTAATCTTTATTTGAGCCACCATGTTTTGGTTAAACCATTTAATGGGGAAGGGGGGGGGGGGATGAATTGTATATACAACATTTGAAATTGTTTGTTAGTTTAGGTATTCATTTGCTTAAATTTGTAATCATGAATGGATTTTGCAAATTTTTTCAATATTAATTATCAATATTTTCAATAGAATGTTTGAGAATTTTTTGTGTCTTGATTTAAAAACTTATATTTTACAAATCGAATAAAAAATTCGAATAAAAACCGTTTCTTCAGCGAAATCAATCCATATCGATTGTTTTCATCTTTGATTAATCATTTATTAGTCAAAAGGCAGGGTATGTACCGAAGGCCGATCTTCCTACTGCTGTTTCAATAGATTGTAGAAGTTTTCTGTTACGGCAAAGTTCGATCCGTTGAGCATAGTAGTAAAGTACCTTCACTAATTTGACTACCCCACTCTACTTGTCACGATACTTATTTGACTTCTATAAATAAATCAGGGATCACCTGAGATGGTTAGCATAGCCAATTACAAAACACAAGGTTAAGGGTTCGTAGCCCGACAGGTGGTCCTAGGATTTTTTAATGGGAGCAAAAATACTTGGTTATGCCGTCGATCGTATGCGATGTTAAATAGATGTCCCGAGCCTGTACGATGTCAGGTACTCGTAGATCCCTAACCTAATTAAATATGGATAGGCAAAGTTTGTGATTCCGAATGTAGCAGCGTCCGATTAGCCTTAGTAGCCTTATTTATTTATAATTTGATTTGTCCCTACTCAATACTCAGTACCTTACTCAGTACCCTTTTATCTATTATAAAATGATGTAAAATTATAATTCTAGTCGAATTTATAAGGGATACTCCTAGTAGCTACAATTTACAAAATACTGACGGTTTAAAGATTAACTGCTACGAAGCTATGATAACCTGTGGCTGCCGCAGGTAGACGCACTAGGTTACATTCAATTACAGCTATCGGATCACACTAGGCGCAACGCCATTCCAGACTATTACCGTTGTTTCCTATTGAAATTATTCACCAGAGGTCGATCTCCCATTGTCTTCCATGGAATACTGTTATTGAAGTATTGATATTCACCTCCGGTAAGGGTATGACTGCTACTTTTCCCCCACTCTTCCCATAAAGGTTTCTCCAGCAGCTCTGGAGAGAGAAAGTACGACTTCGTGACTTCTCTAGACCCTTGTGTCACAGAGCAATTGGAAAATGACTGGCCAGTCATCGATGAAAGTTAGATCTCGATCTTCTTTTCATCTGTACGATTGTAAGTTAGTATTCCAATCTACTGAAGGAAAAGTGAGAAAAATCTATTATCAATTCAAATATAAGATTTCTACGATGATTCGTTTATTTACTTTTATAATATTTTTTACTTCCCAGTCTTATAAAGTATTCAAACTTTTTTCTAGCTTGTAAAACTATTTTTGAAAGTTTAGCTTTTGCTAATTAAAAAAAAAAATAAATAGGAACTATTTTCGTGAACAAATTGTATCCTCACACAAGATTAGCTCGTTTCTATAAAACTTTTAAAGTTTATATTGCGAATAACTCAATTACATGATAATAAAACATCAGACTCGACTTATGAGTTGTGTATTGTGTTCCATGAAACCATCAAATCCCTCTTTCATCTAATCCTAAATAATATCTAAATGAAAAATATAATACTGATGTTAAATAGGAAATACTTTATTTCCATCGTTTTCACATAAATTTCTGCTAAGTTTAAGAAAAGTGGTAATCGAAAGAAATTGAAAACAAAAAGTTAAATAACTGCTTAAACTTTTTTTTTGTGCGCTGCCCAGCCCTTCCTGGCCTTATATAGCATATGGGGGGTGTGGGGTTACTGTAGAGGAGTAACAAACCTCCTCTAACCATGATGGGAAGGTCGATATTTATTCAGTGGGTCCGCAAAGAAATAAAAGTCAACCCGAGGACGGCGGACTTAAACCGCCACCGTTAGCTCGAGAATGCTAAGGCTGGCATGATCGGCCAACCCGAGTATATTTAGTACTTAGATATAATTTAAGTATTTTACATTTAATCCTGTGGAGGGTACGGGAGGACTTTAGGAAATCCCATCATTGAAAGTTGATACCACAAGACTCACGAAGAATCTCTGTCACGTTTTAAGATAAAAAAATGTATATATTCGTAAAGGTCATCTAATATGTTTGTTTCCATATCTCAATGCTCCTGATATTTTTGCCATAAAGTTCAATGCTCGTGAAATATACTTGTTGGTGTTATGTGCATTCTAAAAACATGACATGGTTATTATGGTCAAATTATGTAATGGTGTCCGTGTAATATCTCTTATATAATTATCCTTCAATGACTCCACGGTATTCGTAATTACCATTATATGTCTAAATTGAATATTTGTAGAGTTTGTAGAGATATCTTATATACAATATACTTATGTAAATAACTAAAGATCTCTCATGGATATGGCTTTAGACTATGGCTTTAGACATAGTGTAGTTTATCTCCCTTCCCCAAGTTGTAGTAATTATAGTTATCGTTCAAGAAAGGAATAGAATAGAACTCGAAGAATGGAGCAACAAGAGGAACCGCAAGGAATTCAATAATAAGTTTTTGAACTAGCACCGGCACCAGTGTATTTACGTTGTCTCAGTTACAAATAGTTTATATTGGAATAAAATAGCAGGCGTAATTGTTAATAAACTATTAGCATAACCGCTTTTACGATACTTTAAAACATATTTTGGGTGGGGGTCCTATGCTGTACAACCCTGCAAATATTTTACATTATGTTTCCATCAGTCCATCTGCTTTACTGCCTCCGATGTAATTTAACTAAACATCGATATTTAGTTTTTGTCTAAACATCGATGTTAAAAACATCTTTTTTTTGTCAAAACATCTATGTTAAAAAAAGTTATTTTCACTATTTATAAATAAATAAATTCATTAAAATTTATACTTTCTGCTCAAAATAATTTTTTATATTCTAAAAATTTTATTTTACAATCATAAAATATGTTTTAATGCCTCAAGTCATGAACAATTTAAAACCAAGATCATCAGAGCCAAATTCAATACACAAGTTCAAACTACCAAATACTTTTTAAAATATTTATTTTTTTTGTAAGAACCAATAGTATGCACAAAATGAAACAAAACAAAAACCATCACCCTCACGCAATTAACGTTCAAATCAGCCACTTTTTAACTTGTGACTGTCAACCTCTGAAAGGCTGAGGGTATTCCAAGATTCTCAGCGCTGTGATTGGAAGTTGTTTATCGCCCATTGGTTATCTTTTGTACATGTTTGTTTGTTTGTTATGGCTTAAAAGCGTTAAACCCTCAGGTCATCAACGCCTACTTTTGTACATGTACATTCCTTTCAAGCTTGGATTTATTGAGTGTAAACTGTCTTATGAGGTTAAATGTTTTATTTTCCTTTACTTAGAATTCTTTGAAATTCTTTCCATTACTTAGACCTCTTTGAATAAAAATCTGGTGCGTGCGCGCAACACACAACTTTCACTTACCAACTTACTTAGATCAGAAATTAATGCGTTTTGTTAATTGCCACTTCTCAAATGAACAGAATGGCTTATTATGAACAACGGCCTGTCCTTAAAGGCGTACTCCGCATGCTTGGGCTCAACGAGTTTTTTCAGTTGACTGAATATTTTTCTTTTTTTTTCTCCTCTTTATGTTTTCTTTATTTTTATCATATCTCATATTTAGCCATTTCTTATTTTAAGGCGTAACGAGAGACAGTTAATTTCTCCATATAAACAAAAACAAAGGTACTTTATAGGAAACAAACAAACAAAAAAGGCCCCAAACCCCCTCAAAAAAGCCCCCTCGGAACATTTTAATAATTATAAAGCTTACCTGATATTAATGCACACCTAATTTTCATTAAACATGACGAATTCGATAAAAATAGTTAAAGCCGTTTTTGAAATAATCGAAAAAAAGGTAAAAGTTGGAAAAAAATTATGAAATAAAGTGCCCGCTCCGTTTGACCAATTTTGATGAAATGTTGGCTATCACATCTTTGGCATATACATACATCAAATACCCAGTTTGATCAAACTCGTTAAACCCCTTTTTGAGTAAGTAAAAAAACACGTAAAAATGATACAGAATTTATTAAGTAAAGTCCCCCCTCCGGTTGATCAATTTTGATGTAATGTTGGCTATCGCATTTTTGGCATATACATACATCAAATACCCAGTTTGATCAAAATCGTTAAAACCGTTTTTGAGTAAATAAAAAAAAACACATGAAAATGATACAAAATTTATTAATGAAGGAAATTTGTTGACCGTAGAAGATTATGAGATGGAAATGGTTGGGGGTGCGGTCAAATGAAAAACACTATATGTGAAATAACATATATATTGTGCCGACGTTTCGACCCGATATTCAGGTCTTCTTCAGGGCTAAATATAAAACAAGATAGCAACCAATAAGTATGAAGAAAAGAAAAATAACAAATAAATAAAATAAAGAGTAATATATGAATCTATATACATATATATGCATGAAAAAATGAAAATGAGTAAATAATTGCATAATAGAATAATATAATTTTTTTTTTTTTTTTTTTTTTTTTTTTTTTTTTTTTTTTTTTTTTTTTTTTTTTTTTTTTTTTTTTTTAAATCTAATTTTTGTGTGTGGAATTAGATATTTAACAAAAGAATATGAATAAATCAATAACAATATTAATGGGAATAACAATATTAAATGAATAACAGAATAATAACAATATTAAATGGGATACGGAATAGATGTAACGAGGAAGCGGAAGGAATATGTGCGAAGTGAAAATAGGAAAAGATGGGTAAAAGTCTAAACGATATATGTAGCATATAATAGAAAAGGAGGTAGTAATAAAAATAGAAAAAGAGATGGGTAGAAGTCCAAAATATATTAAACAAGAAATAAAACGTACCTGTCGAGTGAACTGTCGGTGGTCGACTGCCAACTGAAAAAGGAGGGGGTTATGTTTGTTTATTACAAATTTTGTTTATTACAATGTTTGTTTATTACGGATGGTTTGGTAAACAAACATAACCCCCTCCTTTTTCAGTTGGCAGTCGACCACCGACAGTTCACTCGACAGGTACGTTTTATTTCTTGTTTAATATATTTTGGACTTCTACCCATCTCTTTTCCTATTTTTATTACTACCTCCTTTTCTATTATATGCTACATATATCGTTTAGACTTTTACCCATCTTTTCCTATTTTCACTTCGCACATATTCCTTCCGCTTCCTCGTTACATCTATTCCGTATCCCATTTAATATTGTTATTATTCTGTTATTCATTTAATATTGTTATTCCCATTAATATTGTTATTGATTTATTCATATTCTTTTGTTAAATATCTAATTCCACACACAAAAATTAGATTTAAAAAAAAAAAAAAAAAAAAAAAAAAAAAAAAAAAAAAAAAAAAAAAAAAAAAAAAAAAAAAAAAAAAATTATATTATTCTATTATGCAATTATTTACTCATTTTCATTTTTTCATGCATATATATGTATATAGATTCATATATTACTCTTTATTTTATTTATTTGTTATTTTTCTTTTCTTCATACTTATTGGTTGCTATCTTGTTTTATATTTAGCCCTGAAGAAGACCTGAATATCGGGTCGAAACGTCGGCACAATATATATGTTATTTCACATATAGTGTTTTTCATTTGACCGCACCCCCAACCATTTCCATCTCAAAATTTATTAAGTAAAGTCCCCCCTCCGGTTGATCAATTTTGATGAAATTTTTACAGTCATATCTCGGGCATATAAATAGATCAAATACTCAGTTTGATCAAAATCGTTACAGCTGTTTTTGAGAAAAACAAAAAAACGTGTATTTCCGTTGAAAACCGGAAGTCGAAATTTTTCACGATCGTAATACTTATACTTATTTCATATATTGGTAAGTGAAAGTAATACTTCCACTTACTATATATTTCATATATAGGTAAGTGAAAGTAAAAATGAAATAACTACTTAAAGCATCGATGTTAACATGGACACACAACCATCGATGTTCACAAAACATGGGATGCATGACACCGATGCATACTTTTTCGACATCGATGTCGCTTCCCTACTTCATACGGTTTAACTGAAAAACTTTAGCAAAATATCGTAAGACTTCTGTAGAACGCTTTATAGTCACACTGGTTAATTTAGGTTTGGTGTATTATTGAATGAGGTAAGTATTATCAAAGTTCGTCTCCTTTGACGTTTTAGGTAATTCAATGGGCAAAATGGTTAGATAGATTTTTTTAATTTTTCACTTAAACCAAAAGATAATCAATACTCTTTAATGGTTATTAGACGTTTGTAACATTAAAATGGGGAAAGTGCTTAAATGGGACTTAACTTAAGGACTTAGTATGACTATAAACGATTTTTCTTTTAGCCTGTAGCAATTGTTGGGTTATGGATAAATCAACTATACTGCTGAAATGGACAGTATAATATGATGCGGTTTAAGTTGAACTTAGCGTCCTTATGACGTATGTACCCCAATCCACCATAGTATTTTTATAAATTTTAATTATATATATAATTAGTTAACTTGCATTAGTTAATTTTTTTTAAATTCGTTTTTTTCTCCAGTATGTTATCTTAGCGAGGATTGGCCTAACCTTTAAGGCAACGTAAAGAATTTCTTTTTAGTTTCTATAAACTAAAAGAATAAACGGTCAGGAAATATGAACTACATTTAGGATTATTGTTCTAGTATACTCGGATCGCGAGCTGCTCGTTGCCTCAGAGTCTGTTGAGCCCACTCCGAAGGAAACAAAGGTAAAGTTAAACAATGAGGATTTAGCCAAGGAGCAGTCAGCTTGCATTAGGTTAATCTTGGCTGGAAATTGAGCGAAGAAGGCAGAGCGACGTAAACAGGATTAAGAAGAAAATGGAGACAGTGAAATAGTGGACCTGTACCTTCCCAACTTCAGCTACTTCATTATATATTCTCGTCTCTTTTAACACGCATTCACTTTACTCCAGATAATTTATCATTATTACTCACTCAACATAACTAATACTAATTATGTAACTACTACGTTACAGTCGTATTATATTATGCTTTATCAAAGACTAGCATACCAATTGAACTTCGCACCGCATTAATTACATATTTGAAAAAAATAATGGAGAGTTCAGATAACATCACTTTATTTTACATACACACAGATGTAAGGGATGTATAAAAAATAAATAAAATAAAATAATGAAAAGCAGGAAACAGGTTAATAATCTAGATGTAGGGAACGCCAGAAAAAAAGAAGAAAAAAATATCTGTAGCTTAATAATGCCCTGATTTCCATGATTTTTTCTTCTCTACCTAAGGAATCGACCTTCCTATAAGTAGTGTTACTAACAGGACTTTGTATACATAATCGATTTTATGTGATATATTATTATTAGTCCATCTACATTTATTTTTATTTTACTTTCAGGGCGAATGATTGATTTTTTTCAGATCAAGTATAGAAAAAGAAAACTGTGATGCAGGGCGCCCCATTTTGTATGAAATGCTACCTGCAGAGAGTAAAAAAAGTTTGAAAAAGACAAAGATCATAGCAAACAAACCAATTTCATGTTTGTTTCAATATAAATGTTTAATGATTCTAAGAAAAGTTCGGTCTTCCCATTTCCGTAACTGGTTACCTCTGTGAGTTATCGTGTTATTTCTCGATTCACCTTTTATTCTTTTCACCTTTTTATTCTCATTTTTCTTTTAACACAGCCGATGTTTTTTCGGTTACGAAAGGCTCCTCCAGTGGAGGATTTTCTTCCTCATCGTTTTATTGCTCGCGGAGCTTACAGCACTTTAGCCATATTTCTTTTTCTCTTTGTTTATATAATTTTGTGTTTTTGGTTCACTATTCATTGAAACTTGTTAAGGCAGTGAAGTGGATAATGATTCAATTACTTCTCAAGGCGTATTTACACGGTTAAGTTTTTGGAAAGAAGTGTGGAACAGAAATTGCGTCACTGGCAGGGGCGAAGTATATACTCAGATTAATAAGTGAACTACAATATTTTCATCCTATGATTGATAAAAAAAAAAAAAAAATAAATAAAGGTCTATTCGGTTTTTTGTAATCTTCTCTGACGATAGAAAAACCTAGCAACGTTTTGTTCCAAACTTGTTTCAACAAACTTGAATGTGTACACAGTTCTGCAGGAATTTTCATGACAGGTCGCAATCGCCTAGTGTTTTCACTTAATTAATTATTAAACTAGTTTGAAGAGAGGCTGGGCTAACTCCTGGTGGCTCTCCGTTTCTGTTGTAGTAAACTCGGGATTGTAGACCATAAACTCGGAATCGACCTTAAAAAAATAAAGACAGCAGTACTGTTATCCTATTTTTGATGTTGCTTCTTACATTTCAAGAATGATCCAAAATTTTTATTATCTTTGGATTTTTAATAGCGTTTAAAAATAGCTACTGTTCCCAGTGTAAGTAGCACAGTATTTCTAATAGCAGAAAAACTTATTATGTCATCGACTATCGGTGCCGAACTTATCTAACGAGGATGTTATGGAAAACCCTTCCAACGATTTGTATTTCTTCCCGCAAGAGTTTTCTCCATGTTTTTCCCTACCACAATCCCACAGGACAGTGGCTTGTTTTAAAGGAAAAAATATTCACCAAACCGTGGCAGTGACCATTTATTCCACAATCGTAATAATCCATCCAGCTCGCAAGGCTCCTAGAAAGAGGGAAACTTGAGAACTCGGACGGAACAAAGCTAACTAGTGGAACGAATGTCACCTTTTTAAGGTCCCACCAACCCCGTTTTCTTTACTCTGTTTGCCCTGACGTCCTCATATCGTTTTCTAGAAGATTGCCTTGTTACATTTTTCAAGATGGAAACAAATAAATTTATGTATAAGGTAAATCTGAGCACAACTATAAAAAAAATTCTTAAAACTTCGCCTCTTCAATGTTCAAGATTAAACTGCATTTGGACCTTTTCTAATCTGCTATGGGTTTTTTTTTTCGCGCGAACTCTTAAGCTGTCCATTTTTTTTTTAGTTATGTTGATAAAGAATTGGAAGGTCTTTCGATTTCCAAATGAGATAAGAAAGAATCATGGAAATCGGGCCATTATAACCAAGTTAGGTGCAGCTGTTTATTTTTTTTATATTTAAAAAGGCTATTTTTTAGAAAATAACTATATCTAGGTGAAAAATTTCAGATTTTATTATATTATTCATGTTTGGGCAAAAGGGGTTGTCATAAACAAATTTTTTTGTCTCGTCTTTCTTAAAATTCATAATGGACTATAATTTATTCGTTATTCATTAGTCTTACAGTCTCTGTTGAAAGAATGTAGTTTCATTTATTAATCTGGGATAAAGAAATATAATCAGAAAGAATTTATAATGATTTTTAATAGCTTGGTAAATCGTTGTTTAAGCTTCACATTCCATGACTTAACCCCTTTTGACCAAACACCAGTGATATATTTTTTGTTTTCGGTTTCTGGTAATAAACTAAAATAATAGCTATCCGAGAAAAACATCCAATTATATTAAAAACTGCTTTGGAAAATTCAGCTGTAGGATAAGAGTTTTCTGTTATTTGGGATTTGCTGTAAGCTTGGATTGTGATTCCAATATTGAACTTCTTTGAAATTCTATGGTTTTAACAGTCTCTGTCTTAATTTATGCAAGCATATGGCGAGTTACCTCATGTAAATAAAATTCAACAGCTCTTGTACTAAATATTTTTAAAAAAATTAAGCAGTATGGTCAAAACTGGGAACACCATTTCCTCGAAATGCAAGGTCTAAGAATTTTGCAGAGGATCCTGGAATACAAGTTTTACAAACAAACGGCAGATGAGATATATTCCTGAAAGGAATCTAAAGTTGTTACAATTTATACTCTTTTTCGTCAAATAAAAACGTTCATTATTAAAAAAATAATAAAGGAAGATATGCATCAAAAATGATTATGTTAATTGAATATAAATTAACAAATGATACAAATGGTTTGATGAGACAAAACTTAAACCTTATCTCAAATAATAATAATAACGATAAAGTAATGGGTAATATAGTTAAGTCATAAATTAACAAAACGGCGAGACAATTATAAATTAATTATCCAGCTCTTACTGGGAAATTGCAGAGTTAATTATGAAAAAAATTCCCTGTTGATAAGGATCAGCCTTGCCTGGGAGGGGAGCCCTTGACATGGTTGCTCCTGCAACGGTAGAGCAAATGTCTCTGTCGCTCCCAATACCTCTCGTCTTTTTTTATGGATTACTTCAATAACTCGATATTTTTTAATAAATTTAATAATTTTTAACAGTTTTCATAAATAATTTTGATCAGTATTGTTATTAAAATTTCGACAAATTAACACTTCAAAAATTAACGTAATTCTTTATGGTAAACAGAAACCCAGACGTTGGCTAGGAAATGGATCAAATATGACGTATAAATCAAGCTGAATAAATAACTTTAAAATTATTGATATTTTAATTTAGGATGAAGTAGAAGATGACCTCGGGACCTTCTATGTTAAGCGTATTTTGAGTGATGCCAATGAGTAGCTTCTCTTCACGCTTATTCCTGCCATTTTCCTTTTTTATTGTGATCTTATTTACTGGATGTATTATATGTAAATACAGTTGTAAATTTCAATAAATAAATAATTAAAAAAAAAGGATGAAGTTCTGAATTAATCCTGCAAACGTTGAATAAATTATCGTTTATGTTTCTTATATAACATGTTTCTTAACCTTTTCATGGGATCATGAATTAGGAGCCTCTGTTTTATGTTATCTAGTACGTTGACTACGTAATGACGAAATAGCCCTTTGTTAGTATTCTTCCCTAATCGTAAGAACTCTATTCTAAATCTCGTATCTCATACATATAGACTGCTTATATCCCATATTTCTGCTGTTAGTAATTGAATCGGTGAAAGATACACAAATGAGAGTTACATCAACAGGAAATATCCAAATTAGGTTTTTGATGCTTCTGCAGTCAAAGGCCAGGTTATCCTGTAATGTTTTTTCGTTCATCCATTTTCTACCATCTTAGCTAAGGGTTTACTGGCAATATTAGCGTACATAAAATTAGGCGAGAAAAATATAATAGAAATGATTCGGGTTTTTATTAAAATTTATTACTTAAATATGTTTTCAATGCATCCATCAGCTTACTTTATCAGTGAGTGTATTAGAGTGGGTGTCATATTAAGCCTGGTTGGGTTTATTAAATTTCTGAACAATGCATTAAAAATGAAAAAAAAAAAAAACATAAACTCTTCCTGTTTATGGTTTGTTAAATATATTTTTTCCGTTATAAATATGGTTTTCAATAATAAAAAATGATATTACATGCAGAAATCTTCTTCAATATCTAACTCGAACATAAAAATCTAATATGAATGATCCGGGTAGAAAATATTCCTTCAAATTACTCCTAAGTATGTTTTATTTATTGTGGTTAAGAATTAATAATATTATATTCCTAAACAATTATATTTACGAATAAAAAACGCTCTTATAGATAGATAGGAGATAGATTCTGAATTTTCTGTTTTCTTCTCATGGTGTTGAGCCACGCTTTTCACAGCCCTTTCACCATCAACTCTAGTTTCTGACAGAACAGCTTTACACCTTAATACAATAATAAAGTACTAGTTAGTGCGATGAAGCCAATCATAGAATTATGAAAGCAGTGCCCGAGATCTTCTAAGCTGTGCCCAGTTCGTCAGATCCTAGCCTGGTACTTTCTACAGGGGACTTATCTGTTGACATGGCATTATGAAAGTTACTCGACTTAATGATACATCAGTTCTCGTAAAAGGATCAACCTCGATTTGGTTTTCTCTCAGCTCGAAGACATGAAGACTCTAAGATCTCCCTGGGAAAGTATGAGTACTCCATGAATGCGTAAAGGTTTATTAGGATTGCGATCAGCAGCCCGCCTGTATATATCCAAGTGAACATCTACATTTATAGTGGTTTAATTCATGTATAAATGGTTTCTAAATTCACCTAAGTTTTATTTTGCAAGGAAGTATTGCTGTTTATTATTTTGATTTGTCAACGTTCTATCTGGAGATACAACAAGAAAGCTTAGGAGGAATTCCATTGTTCCATCCACCCGGTTCCAGAATAGCAAATGAAATTCGTTTGGAGAAAGAGACATCAAAAGGAAGATCTCTTCGAACAAATTTTAAAATCTATGTTAAATAATTGGCCTCCCCATTAACTTTTTCTAGTTTCGATTTTAATTACAAAGGCTTAAAAAGTTTGTATTTCTTTTTCAAATAAACAGTTTGTTTGTTTTGCCCATATCTTTGTATAAATAAATCATGTTTCTTGCAGGTATAATCACAACTGTTACTAAAATATATCACTGTTACTGATGAAATGAAAAGTGTGCCTATTGTAAAAAAAGACCCTTCAACGCCCCTTCCCAAAACTTGTTATTTCTTTAATTTTTTACGTTTTGAACATTTTTAAATTTTATAAACTGCAAAATGCCCTTGGATGGGATTGAATGGAAATTGGACCAACTGGATTATAGCATAAACGTCCCATATTATTGTCATCGGCTAATTGCCTCTTAGATAAGTTTGTAGCGGCATGTCATCAAAGGGAACCGTAATGATGATTTCAAACCATACTCGGACCCGAGACAAAGGAATAGGTAATTAATATATTCTATTGTGTAGGTCGTGTATCATGCTGTGTGCGAAATTAAAAAAAAAAAAAAAAAAAAAAAGATAGGAAAAGAAATCTATTGAGGAGGCCCGGTTTCCATCATTACTTTTATCGTAGGTGCCATCGCCCGTTTCGCAACTAAACTATCTTATTCATTTCTAGTTCATTAATCACAACTGTGTAGCGGAACAGTTAAAATAGCTTACTCTCCGCAGATCTGTTATTAATTCGCCGATAAGTTAATATTGTAATAAATTTCGCATTATTTATGTTATTGCAAATTTATCATGTTAAATTTTTTTTTTTATATGTTTGTACATACTTATTTAAATATGGGTCGATTCGATATAAAGTTCACTCTAGTTATGGATCTCAACCTATTGAAGTACAAATAATAATTTGTTTAGATTCTCGGAAGCAGTCTGAATTGCATCAACGACCACTGCGCATGTGAGGAAAACCTCTCATCATAGAAATGCTATTTTCAAAGCATTCTATCGAGCAGAATTGATGTTTATGTATTAAAACTAATTGATACTGGCTGATAGAGTAATGCCAAAAGCTCAATTGTTAAAAATCAACTTAACCTAAAAAATAAGGCTCATACTTTCCTACATGGAAATTCTTTATATCCGACGTCGGCAAGAAGATGGGTAGCCATTTAAGTTATAAAACTTAAAATACATCATATTTGAGTTTTGCATCATCATTTGAGGATTCAGAATAATAATGGCAGGATATAGCCACAAAAGGATTAATAGTTTCGATGGTGTTAAACGCAAAATAACTTATCCTTTTTTAAGAGGATGATCGTGTTAACGGAGTGTTTAAAGATATTATTTTTAGGGTATGGTCATGTGGTATAAAAAGGAATCAGCACAGAATACCGAAAATTATGACACCTGTTTCAGTTTTCTATGGTTGTGCTTAGCTCATTTGATATATAACCCAAAAACTTGTTGCTTTCTTTTTATTAATTAAAAATTATTATATTGTATCTCAAAAACTGTAAGTCCGAGAAATCTGAAATTTCGTGTTTATTTTTTTTTTATCTTAACGCATGCAGCATATAACCGAAAAATTTGAACTCCAAGACCTAAAGGTTTAGGCCCTCGTTGATTTGATAAGGAATAACCGATCTATGACTACATTGATATTGCTCTTTGAGGTTCAACGATGACTAAATGTATAATACAAGCCAAAATTGAATATAAGTTAACATAGAAAATTCTACTTAGGAGATTCCTAGTTCTAAATTGCAAGAAAAGAGGAAATTTATATATATTAATAAAAAGTTTAGAGGTGAGAAATAGTCAACTGTTATTCTTTATGATAGGTTGATTCTTAATCAGGATTTTCAGTTTAAATTTTTTTTTAATTTGAAATAAAAAGACTGAGGGTAAAATAATCAAACTTCTGGACTCAGAAGCCCTGATGAAGATCCAGAGTTAGATCGAAACGTTGGCTTTTCAAGAAAAACAAAATTTAACTGAAAATCCTGATTATGAATCAACCTATCGTAATAATAAAAAATAATTATGAAATATTGATACAAAAGTTATGCCTATAGATCGGAGGATATATACAGAATAGGTCGGAGAATTGGGTAGCGTTTCTCCATTTCTTTTCCTTGGCCAAAGGCGGCAATAAAATCCTATGGGGTTGGAATCCATTGTCCTAGGGGCTGTAACCGGTGACCGTGGGCCGATCTAATCCACTTTGAATGGAACTTGGTCCAACGCTTACTATAAATTGGTGGGTCCTTTCAATAGAACGACATCTTTCTGGCTTACTTCTCCTCCGGTCGAACCCTCAGCTCTATAAAACGGTTCTTTTTATATGTGCAGTCCACACTACTTTTGCTAATATATCGAGAAGGTTCTGCTAGGATCCGAATTTATCCTCTAAACTTCGATTTGAAAATATTATTATTTGTTTAAAATCATTTTCAATGTGGATATGAATCCATGGTATGGTATTCTAGAAATGAACTGGAAGAAGAAAAAAACGCAATATACTATATGTTACTTATTATATATATATTTTTTTTTCAATGGTATTTATCTGTACTTAATAAGGCCACAAGATAGTTCTTGGGAAACCAGAACGAATATCTATGGTTATTTTCATATACATGATAAGTGAATGACAGTCGGTTTTTTTCGGTAAATATATCTTGTCTTTTGATTTGTGAGATTTATTTGTTTATTTTTAATCTTTATTTAATTAAATGCAAAAATATCCATTGAAATAATCGAATGTTTACAAAATTTAAAATTGATAGAATCAAAGCAATTTCATTTTATCATCGATGGATGTAAGGGTGTTAACATATAATCAAGTAACATTAAGACTTCATAATGGCCGGGAGGCCAAAATATCTATGAATTAATAATTGGAAATTTTAGAAGTATGCTTGAGTATGCTTCAACACAGGTTTATTAACTCAAATAAATGCAATAAAATATAATCACGAAAGATTGGAAGGTCAATAATAATTTGGAAATAATTAATTATAAATTGAGTTCATTAAAAATATCGATGACCTTTTGTTCACTCTAACACGGCCGTCTAAAGCTAAAATCAAGAAGCCTTATTTTTAAATAACTTGTTAAAGTCGGCCTCTCTGTCCCTTTTTTCATTTTTGTTTTACACGAAGTTATATCATCTTATATGACTTTATCAAGATTTTAACAAAATTAAAAAACTAGAGCCAACATTTCGGTCAACTTGCTTCAAAGAGTTTAAATGAGACACGTTTTCCTCATTAATTGACTTTAGTTTGTAATGTGTTTTGGCGTAATATTCGGGATACAATATATCTGATTCACAAAGAATTTTCATAACGTATTAGTTTTTGTAACTAGCAGTAATAAACATACAAAATCATCTACACTATATAGTGTACATATTGTAGATATAAATTTTCAGGCAATCCGGCTAATTGGAGTCTGGATGGGAGAATGGATGAACCTGTAGCGATGACCCAGACATGACCCCTCATTGAGTTAGGGGATAAACGTGGTGGTTCGTAGCGTGATAGTGGTGACGTAAGAGTTAGTTTACTTCCATCATGTCGTGACTTCACAGGTCCAGCTTTCCATTATATTTTTGAAATAAGGTACCCTAATTATCCTCTCTCTTGCTATCTATTCATCATTACATCACTAGCAATGAATGGGCAATGCATTGAATATTAAGGTGAGTGAAAGATGAGTATACAAATAGGAAAAATAGACTGCCGTATTCATAATAACATTTACTGTTCATTTGATAAAATCTTTTCAGATCAGTTGTGAAAAATTGATGAATATACCAGATTCGCTCCTTGACCACATCATTACATAGCAAAATTAATTCGAACTATGAAATCTTCTGATTTGCTTTTTAACTATGATCGCAATTATAAAAAATTTTTATTCACAAAAAAGAAATTGTTTACTTAACAAGTTCACGCCGGCGTTTACAACCGGTGGCACGCACTAGACTGCCGCATCGGGCACTTGCAAAACTTTTACGACGATATATAACGAGGTAGGATTGTATTGTTTATTTTGTTATTGTTAAATTGTTAATACTGCATAATGCCCTTAAATAAATCCCGTCCGATTGAGTGACAATCATAAAGTTCCTAGTCCCGGCGTGAACGTGTTAAGTAGAAAGAAATAAAGTTCGAATCAAGAAAATTTTACAAGGAATAATACATAAAATGCCTATGTGCCGAATATTAAAAAAAAATCAGATTCGTTAGTTTACCGTACTACCGACTATATGATATGATCTTTACTGTTTTGGCAGTACTGCATTTAATGCTAAGCCTGATAATAAGGTTTAGCAGTGATAATAATGTTATAGTCTATATAAATAAAGTTGAAATTCTGTTTGTTTGTTTGTTCTTTATAGAAATCCATACCGTTTGTCCTAAATTCTCCAAATTTCGCTCAGTGGTTCTTTGATACCAGGTGCGAACACCTATCCATATTAAAATTTCATAACTTCAGCCAAACTCTTGGTATATTCTTTATTGTTAAAAAATTCGTCATGATCTCGCTTTACAATGGGTTTTTTTTACGAAATCGACCGTTTGAGTGGAAAAAACGGCCTAAAAATCATTTTATAGATTTTGAAGAGGCCAACAAGGCCCGGTAAGACCGTCCCTTGGTAAGCGTCGAGTTCTGGGATTTTTAAACCATATGTTTTTTTTTTTTTTTTTTAACATTACAATATGTTTATTTACATGTATGGTGGGTGAATTTATTTTTTATAAATGCCATCTAAGAAGCGAGCTTCAGTAGGAGTAGTGAGCTCAAAAGCTAAAAAACAACGTCAAATACGAGCAGCTGAAACTCTCGACGAACATCAAAATAGGATTGAACAACAGAGGCTTAGACAGGCAGAATCGCGGGAAACTGAGTCTGCCCAGGAATACGAGGCCCGCTTTGCGCCACAAAGGCTTAGGCAAGCCGATTTGCGAAAAGCTGAAACTGCAGGCCAATATTTCTGTTTGTTTGTTTGTTCTTTATAGAAATCCATACTGTTTATCCTAAATTCTCCAAATTTCGCCAGTAGTTCTTTCATACCAGGTGCGAACACCTGTCCATATTAAAATTGCATAACTTCAGCCGATCTTCAGCTGATATTCTTTATTGTTATAGAAATCGTAATGAACTCACTTTACAATGGTTTTTTACGAAATCAACCGTTTCATTAGAAAAATGAAATTCCCCGATCAAACCGGGTTATACAGCTTAAAGATGAATTTCTGTTAGTTTGTTTTTTCTTAGTAAAAATCCATACCGTTTGTCCTAAATTCCCCAAATTTCGCTCAGTGGATCTTTCTTACCAGGTGCGAATACCTGTCCATATTAAAATTGCATAACTTCAGCCGATCTTCAGGTGATATTCTTTATCCTAATAAAAATCGTAATGATCTCGCTTTATAATGTTTTTTTTTTTTACGAAATTGACCGTTTCATTAGAAAACTGAAATTCCCCGGGTGAAACCGGGACATACCGCTAGTATGTTATAAAAACTGATAGTAAGGTTTAGCATGGATGGTAATGTTATCTCTATATATATAAGAGGCTTTGTCCTGACTGACAGAATCAACCCAGAGTAAAAACTACTAATGATAGAAACTTGAAGTTCGGAATTTAGATTTTAAACGCGATGTAGGTAACCACTAAGAAAGGAATTTCAAAAATGTAACCCCTAAGGGGCTTAAATGGCGAAATTGTCGATTAACTCTAACGGAAATCTATTGTTGAGATTTTAAACCATATGTTTCTTATTTGAATATCGATTTAACGTTACAATATTATTAAAATAGACATTCACATAAAATATGGCTACTGATTATTTAAATATTAGTGGTAATCAAATAATGCCCACTGTGATTCCCATGATTGGGGATAGTGCGTGTTTATTTCGATCCCTTCTCCATATATATAAGAGGCTTTGTGCTGACTGATAGAATCAATGTAGAGCAAAAACTACTAATGATAGAAACTTGAAGTTCGGAATTTAGGTTTTAAACGCGATGTAGGTCACCACTAAGAAAGGAATTTCAAAAATGTAACCCCTGAGGGGTTTAAATGGCGATATTGTAGTTTAACTCTATCTAATTTGGACTCATTTTAAAGATCTTGATCTACGGGGCGTCGAAAACGATGTTTTAAAGCCGAAAAATGTAGCGTTCACGACGAGTAAGTTGTTTCGGCGGTTTCAGTGAATTCTCTCCATTGCGCGCCTCCCTCTCTTCTACCGAGCCGGCAGCTTCCCCCTCCAACCTGCCACCTACTGGAAGCTCCGATTCTACTAAATCTCCTTAACATATTATATTAAATCAATACCAAGATAATGATCACAGAATTGATTTTAAGGCTCGCGGGCAAAGCCGCGACGGGGAATGCTAGTAGTATATATGTTATAAAACCTGATAGTGAGGGTTAGCATGGATAGTAATGTTAACTGCTAAATGCTAGCTAGTTACCTGCTCCGTTTTTTTTATTAGCAGCTGAAATGATTTTAATCAAAAGAAAAAAAATAGTGTCATACATATTTCTATTTCTATTTCTAAGTGGATGATTAGAGTGCATAAGGGAGATTATTAGAGCGTGTAGAAGAGATGATTAGAGCATATAGCTAATCAATAATAATTATATGTTTATGTTACTTGTAAATTGGCTGTTAAGATAAAGTTTTAAACTCATGATAACTTATATACGCAAATGATCTTTACTTTTAATGTACATCTCACAGTCCTGATAATACCATCACGACAGAAAACTGTCGCAGTGTAATTGATGGCTTAGGCAATTAGCCTAAATGGGCACACGAACTTGTTTGTAAAGGAGTAGTTTGGTCGGTGGTGAAAGTTTAGATAGTTGGTGAAGTAGTCTGGGCCAGTCCAATTCCGTGTCGTCGGTGTTTGAGTTTAGTGAGAGAAGTCCAAGTTGGACCTCTGTTAATACATATACATGTACGTATACATTGAATATACATTGCTTGATTAAGATATGGCTGGATGAGGATTAGATGTTTGAACGAGCTATATCTACCTACGAAAAATGTTCAAAATTTATATTTACTTCATATAAGCACAATAACTAATCAATAAAGCTGATACTAACATCGATATATATCTTAGCAATTAATGTTGTTAAGATGTTCTGTCATTTAAACTTACTTTTTTTCTTCGCCGATTTTCACTAAGGTCTGAGCGAGAAATGAGGATCTTAAATTCGTTTGTTTGTTGTTGTTAAATTAGTTATAACCATATTATTATACTACTCAAGCAAAATATTGATTAACTTCAAAATGAAGGTCCATTAGTCTGGGAGCAAAGAAACTGGAAATCGACTGGTGATGTTTCAGAGAAGTTCGCAGCATAAAGTAAACAGAAAATATAATTTTTGAAAAGGAGAAAAACAATTAATATCACCATCATGATTGAAATATACCGAAACCTAAAACTGTCCTTAAGTTAGCTGTGCCCAATAAGAAAAATACATTTATAATGTTACTAATTAACAAAATGTGTAGGGAACAACAAGCCCATCGTATTAATATTTTAATGTGAACATGGGGTACCACGGAAAAATTCTGATATCTAAACAGTACCGACTCGAAAAAGTCTGTGACAATGAATGAAATCTTTTTTTTAATCGATAGTTTCTCAATATTTTATAATACATATATACACATATACATATATATATATATATATATAGAGAGAGAGAGAGAGAGAGAGAGTACTATTTCAGCAACCTGATCACAAATGACGAAAGTACATGTAATGCTGTGTTAGGACTCACCGTGGGAATATTTCTGTGCTTGTGTCACTGGATACTGGATAGGGAACCTGCGTCCTACATTGTGTAATTGTTTTTCTGAAATGATGTTATCTTCTGAAATAATGATAATAATTTAATGGAGTTATAGCAATATATATCGTGAGTGGAGCAGACCTCGGTGGGTACGGTAAATATTATTTATTGACGTAATAAAGGCTAGTTAGATTTATTGGTTATTTTTATGACACCAATAACCGAAGAGACAATAGATATCTCTCGGATTCATCGAAATCCTATTTTATTCTGCTAATAAAACTGACCCGTATTGCTTGGATAAAATTTCATACTTCTATTTTTTATTCAATTTTATTATTCCAATTTTAAACTAGTTATAGGTTCTGGTTCATCAAAAAATCTGGTTTACAGATTAATTTGATAAAAAATTAAAATTAATTATTGGAGGTGAAAGGATACATTTTAAACATAATTAAAAAAAATTATCCGAGATTGAAAATTGACACAAATACATGAAAATGATATTCATTTTCAAAAACTTACCTATCTATTTTTTCGGAATATATCCTTCTATGGAATTAGGTATTACATTTCTTCAATTTGTACCAAAATTGAAAAGTATAAGTGTTTCTGTAAGGTCATACGTATGTTGGAAAAGAAAATGGCATAAAAAGAAGCTCATTAAATTAAAAAAAAAAACAGTCCAATTACTTAGATATTTAATGATTTCTAAATTATTATCCCGAAACATTTTTCGCTACGGTTTGCAGTTTAGAATTGACCATTTTGTATAGGTTTTTTTTTTTTAATTTTCATGCTTTGGAAAACATGTTCTTCTACGGAACAACAGCATCCTTTCTCTCCCCCTTTTTGATTTTGTTTAGGGATATACAAACATTTTAAAATGGAACTTATGAAAAGAACAAATTACTTGAAGTGACTGACATCAAAATATTACAACATTATTAATGGATAATACAATCTAATAGATCTCGATTGAAAATATCCCTCAAAAGATATTTATAGAATATATAAGATAATTTAAGAATTAATTAATCTCTATATATATATGAGGCTTTGTCCTGACTGACAGAATCAACGCAGAGCAAAAACTACTAATGATAGAAACTTGAACTTCGGAATTTAGATTTTAAACGCGATGTAGGTAACCACTAAGAAAGGGATTTCAAAAATGTAACCCCTAAGGGGCTTAAATGGCGAAATTGTCGTTTAACTCTAACGGAAATCTATTGTTGAGATTTTAAACCATATGTTTTTTATTTGAATATCGATTTCACGTTACAATATTATTAAAATAGACATTCACATAAAATATGGCTACTGATTATTTAAATATTAGTGGTAATCAAATAATGCCCATTGTGATTCCCATGATTGGGGATGGTGCGAGTTTATTTCGATTTCTTCTCCATATATATAAGAAGCTTTGTCCTGAATAATAGAATCAATGTAGAGCAAAAACTACTAATGATAGAAACTTGAAGTTCGGAATTTAGGGATGGTTAACCACGATGTAGGTAACTACTAAGAAAGGAATTTCAAAAATGTAACCCCTAAGGGATTTAAATGGCGATATTGTTTAACTCTAACGGATACCTATTTTTGCACTTTGAGAAAAAATATCTAATTTGGACTCATTTTAAAGATCTTGATCTACGTGGCGTCGAAAACGATGTTTTAAAGCCGAAAAATGACGACGAGTAAGTTGTTTCAGCGGTTTTAGTGAATTCTCTCCATTGCGCGCCTCCCTCTCTTCTACCGAGCCGGCAGCACCCCTCCAACCTTCCACCTACCGGAAGCTCCGATTCTACTAAATCTCCTAAACATCAGTTAACATATTATATTAAATCAATACCAAGATAATGATCACAGAATTGTTTTTAAAGGCTCGCGGGCAAAGCCGCGACGGGGAATGCTAGTAAAATATAGACTGAGAAATGCTAAACGAAATAAACTATATTTTTTTAAACATATGGGTTTAATATCTATTTAAACATACAGTTTTTCAACATTTTAAAAAACATTAAAGGGTATCTAGACTGTGACTATTCTAATGTCCGAATCTTTATAAAACATATTGGTAATTAAAGTAATGAAATGAAATTTCGTAAATAATTGAATACTAATGCCAGTGTTATAATATGAAGGATCAATACTGATTTTGATTAAAAGAAATCCGTTTATATGTTCCATTAAATCATTTATACATCATAAATAATTTAATGACATAATTTAAATATAACGATTGAATAAGGAGGTAATCAACGAGGTTGTAATTTCAGCTGAGTTTGAATATCCCTGAAAACTATTTGAAATTTTGCGTAAAATAAATCTTAGTTAAAAGTTTATATCTTTAATTTTATTAAAGCATTTGAAACAAAATTTTCACTAAAATGAATAATT
This sequence comes from Aelia acuminata, assembly GCA_911387785.2. NCBI lineage: Eukaryota > Metazoa > Arthropoda > Insecta > Hemiptera > Pentatomidae > Aelia > Aelia acuminata. The sequence continues at coordinate 163,084,953 of OU426978.1, read as the reverse complement.
CTATACACTTTTTATTTCTAAATTAGTATTAAATAATTATTCGGGATTGATTCAGCTAATGCAAGAAATGAACTTTTTTTTGGGCCTAGTGAAAGGTAAGGTTAATTAACTCTTAATTTATGAGTTCGTTGATTTGATGAAGGAAAGAGAGTTTTCGGAATAATATTAGAAACAAAAATTTGAAAAAAAAAATCTTTTCTGTTTTTATATTCAATTGACCTTTATCGTTGAAAGTATTCTAATAATCATATTTTCATAGGTGAAATAATCTTTGCAATAGTAATACCAACCTCAGATAATACAAAATAGTAAAGGGAATGTTAAGGAGGACTATACCACTGTTTGGGATAAGCGCCTTTAATTTGGCGATGTTACCGTGAAACCGCAGTGAGCTGCTTACACACAAGCCGTGAGTGAGTTCTGTGGCTAACTGGATCATTACAAGATCCCAAGAGTGAGCAACTGTTTGTTGCAGGGCCGTTTACTTATGACATTCAAACTTGCTTCATCCCACACCTTCTCTTGCCTAATCGGGTCAGGACGCCTTTTAAACCTCAGCATTAAATACCACTTCAAACCGTTGAACAACGTTTGTTTGTAGGAATCTATCAATCAAAGCGCTCACAAGTATTATACCGAAACACAATTATCTTAGATGTAATTTTATGTGATGAACCTGAAAGTTAAAATAAATACACCTTTGTTTTAAAATAGACCCCATAGTTTTGAAATTCAAAAAGTATTGAAAGGTAATTTAATCGAGAGCAATATTGTTTTACGAGAAAAAAAAAAATCCGAGACACTTCATTCAATTTTATATACCATGGTGATTAATATCTTTGGTTGGATTAACCGATATTTTAGTGTACATTAAAATAAATACTGACCCGTGTGAATCATTCGCACTCTAAGCTACTTAAATTCCACTTAATTATAGTAAATACCTTATATTTAGTATCGTATAGTGCTTCATGGGCATAGGTGAGGGTTGAAGTAAAGAATAAATGTGTTTAAATTGTAGATTATTTATTTTTTGAAACATATCGGTTTCGCTGTAAGGGAATGCGCTGATTCTATTGACATCGGATGTCTTAGCTTGTAACTCGCAAACGACGGCGACAATCGGAAAAGTTTACTAACCAAAAATGTCCTTCTCGAAAAACTGAGAAAAATGACACCTTCGAAAAAGCCATTTTGAAATCTTCGCTGTTTTTCGCTCAAACTCGCAAACGAAGGGGTTAATAGAAAAAATGTACCTCTACAGCCATTTTGATTTTCTCGCAAGAACAGCAGTTTTGAATTACAACTCGCAATTGAAGTGAGTGATTTGTATATTTTTCCTGTGTAGCGGTCAAGGCTTAAAATTCATGAAATTTGATGATGTATTAAGGAAGTTATGGCGTACCGACAAAAAAAAAAGCCTTAAGAAATATTATACTACTAGCTTACCCGTGCGAACCATTCGCACTCTAACCTACTTAAATTTCACTTAATTAAAGTACATGCACACCGTTTATTTAGTATCGTATAGTGAGCATTTGCTTTTGCTTGTAACTCGCAAACGACATGACAATCCGAAAAGTGTATATGTATAAGCAAAAATGTTCGTCTCGATAAACTGAAAAAATGGCACCTTCGAAAAAGCCCTGTGAGCATTTTAACTTTTTTCGCTGAAAATTGTAATTTTTCGCTTACAACTCGCAAACGAAGGGGTTAATAGAAAAAATGTTTATGACCGAAAAAATTTTCCTTGAAAACCTGAAAAGATTGGGACCATTTAAAAACTTCTACGACCATATTGATTTTCAAGAACCGCGGTTTTGCACTTATAACTCGCAATCGAAGGCAAAATGAGTGATTTGTATATTTTTTCGGTATAGCGGTTAAGGAAAGTTTTAAACTGTTGCCTCATTCATGAAATTTGATGAAGTACTAAGGAAGTTATGGCGTATCGACACACAAAAGGCTTTGAGAAATAATATAGTATATGATATGATTCCGTAAAGATGTATATTCATGCAACACAATTCGAAGTTGTTACAGAATTAGATCTCGAAAAAAAAAAAGAGAGAGAGAAACACTTTATTTTTCACAAAAGAGGTGCTGCCCAACTACAATGGGTTGCTAAGACACAGCATACTATATGTCCATATTATACTATTTGTAATATCTTATTGTAATAATATATAATAATAATAATAATACGAATGATAATACTCGTAATAATAACATCCATGCATATTTATATATGTATACCAACAGGGTTATATTTATATACATATATATATATATATTTCAGTTTTATTCTTTCACTCTTTTACTCAATCCCTGTAGTGCTAAATTTTGAAACTACATAAATAAAACAACTACAATAACGCATCTTTTAGATAAAATAGATAAAGATTTCGGTCATTAAAAATTTTAGAGTTGCTTATATATTTCATTTCATCTACAAAATATCTTATAAAGAAAATCTGAAATACTAAATAACAGGAAACTAAAGTAATAGTAGGGAGGTTCACATTTAATGGGTCACAGAGTTTAAACATTTTTTTTTTTGGACTAATAGATATATTGGACCCGTTCCCAGAATCCATTCCAACAGGAAATCTTTTTGTTAAAGCTTTTTTTCTTTAAAATGTTCCTAATATTCAGCATTTATAAAAACAATTTAGTGTTGTAGCATCTAGTTATTACTGGTTTTATATCTTACCTTATAGATTTAGGTTTTATTATTTTTTATATTTCATAAATATATTAAATTTAAATGTTAACTAAAGTTGATATGCAAAAACGGGACAATAGATACCTTGTAATTTATTAATGTACGCGTACTAATTTCAATATTTATTACATTCAATTCTTATATGCAACACATAAACTAAGTTCAAACATTAACCAGTCCAATCCTAAAACCACTTACGTCATTCAAAGAAACTGCTTCTTGGCACTTGTTCAGGGTTGACAGGTTTTCTATTTGGATGATCTTGAGATGAGTTTTTGTCAGAACGAAGGTTACTTCGCTAGGTCACTCCTGCCTGTATATGTACCATCATATATATACACAGTTGAATATATCAAACATTTTCTATCTTATGTATGGAAATAATAGAAAAAAATCATTAAGCGCAAATTAACAAACCTATTAAAGTAAGTAATTAATAATTAAGTAACCTTTACCATTTTTTTAACTTTTATCGTTAAAAAAATGTAATGATAAAATCTAAAATATACAAGGATGAACATGTACAAAAACAAGAGGCATTTTTTTTTTCCTGGTTGTTCCATTTGTGTTTGTACACGTTTTTCCTTGTATATTTTAGATTTTATCCGTTTTTTGTTTTTTAATTCAGGCCCTGGACACATTCACCCTATATTTATCTTCAAAATATAAATTGTCGAAACCGTGAGCTCCAGCCAGTAAATATGTGAAAAATTTATGACTGGTGAAATTATGTTTCACCATTTTTGTTTTGTTTTTCTAGAATCGAAAATTCTAAACAGTCGGTCCTTAATTGGCCTATCATTATTGCTCCAAAAACAGTATAATGATGATCTTATGATCAAAAACTATAGCTAAAATTTTGTAAAACTAAAATGCATTACAAAGTTTCTACTTGGCCTATCCATAATAATTATAAAAGATAGATTATCTCCGTTTGAAATGAATATTTGTTTTTCGGAATAGCAACACCTTAACCACTAACTTGTCATAAAGAGTACAATCAACGTTATAAATTTTTTTTTTCACAGAGGTAGAATATAAAATTTACTTTAATTAATCCAATCTTAAATTGTGGCTGACCACCAATTTTAAATTATTTTTAAATAATTTTTTTTTTTTTTGAAGAGAAAAGATTTGCTCCGCCGGGAGTCGAACCCGGGTCACCTGCGTTACATGCGAGGATGCTAACCGCTACACCACAGAGTTCGGCTCAATTGACTTATGTCAATAAATATCGTAAATTGGACAAAATTTGTCCACCTCCCGCTACTACTCGCAAAACTTGTGAGATAGGGGGAGTAAGTATCAGTGAAGAGGAAGGATTTGCTCTGCCTTGAGCCGAGCTCTGTGGTGTAGCGGTTAGCATCCTCGCATGTAACGCAGGAGACCCGGGTTCGACTCCCGGCGGAGCCAAATCTTTTCTCTTCAAAAAATAAATTATTTAAAAATAATTTACTTTATGTATTGCGGAGGAGTATGGACTAGACTGCTTGATTTTATTCTCTCAACTGGAGCGACCATATGCTTGGTTATTCTTCCATTATTCATTGTTATTTTGTTTGTCGTGTATAATGAGGAACATTCAAGATTCTTAGGAAGGAATTGAATTTCATCATGTGGGTTATCGTCTTATACTTCGTTGCATCATACTAAAGGATTAGGTATTATTCCAGTATTTTTTAATTTTTTTAAGGTTAGAAATCAAGGGATGCAATAATCCAAGCCTAATTAATGTATAATTATAAAATAATAATTCAATTTGAGTGCTATCATTTTTTCCTTACTTGATTTTGTTACCATGGCTTTACAAGGAAGTAGGGTTCTCATCTAGCACCTATTTAGTCTCTTCGACGTATTAATGACATGTCATGTGCATAAAATCTTTGGTGAAGAGTCCTTTTATGTTGGTAAACTATATTCCATTAGTCACTCATTAAGGCCATTAGTTTATGGGGAATGTATTTGAATTCAATAATCATCTAATATGGATTATGGAAGGGGAAACAAATTTAATAGCCTTATTACTTTTTTTATCCTAAAATTGGTATGTTAGAGATGTGGAATTCTAATTTTCTGTAGGATTTCAAAATAAAAAGCGAAAATGAAGAATTTCCGAGTACAACTAGGAGCGCCTCCTATCCGGGAATGGGATGGCCCGGGGATGAAAGAGCCGATAAAAAAGGAGTGAAAAAAGGGAGTGAGTTGAAAGCGGATCTCGTTTAAGCAGATGGCGATGCGAAATGTAACGTTTTGTCATGAAACGTAATAAGCTGTTGTTTTTCCGCTGGCTGATGTTACTTCGTACCGTCAGCCATAAAAGTACATGTCAGTGACTTTTCATCACCATTATTATTTGGAAAACGTTCATATAGAAACGGAAATGAGAACCTGTTAACTGTTTGTATTTCATTCACTTTCCTTGAGAGCTTTTACTTCCTCCTAGCTCATCATGCTGAATTTATTTAATTATTTTTTTAAATTTATAACCACCAGTTAATGCCCGGGAAAGAATTAAATTTGTCTATGAAATCATTATATGTTAAAACTATTCAATTCAATTGCCATTTGAAACTCCTACTCTGAATATAGGTGATATCGAAGTTGATTAGTTATTCCTTTCTCTCAACGGTAAGGGAAGTCGATTCAGGGTAGCATAGAATATAAAAATGTTTTTAATAATAATTATTACCCACATATATTAAAAAAATAAACTGGGTGATATAGAATTTAAATGAATTTTTATCTATCGATATTTCACTTCCAGTGTAATAGACATCCGACGAAAATTTATCGCATTTACAGGTCTCGGGTCATGGATACTGTTGGGCGGATTGGTTATTTTATCTTGAATATATTTCCTTATCAGAATAAACATGACGCGAGGATTAATGGCTTTAACTTAGCCAGTTAACTTTGTCGAGATAAGCTTAGCGAAACTTGATTAACAAACATTGGATTTATTGACGAGCTTTTCCCCCTCTATTGGAAATATTTAAAATTAAACCGTCCTATTTTGTTTGGGAGTTTGTTGTCTAGAAGAGTGTTATTATTGGTCCACTGTGAAGTGGCAGCATAAAGTTCAGAAACTATTGAAGCCGTTAATCAGTTTGTAATCTCTTCTAGGAAGTTGTTTGTTTGTTCGGTTTAACGCTCTTATGGAGTACCCCAACTCCAACTAGGACAAGGAGGAAGACTTATCTTACTGTTCACCGATCTTGTTCTTCTTCTTAATTCAAAACATAGTGTGAATGTAGGAGTCAAAAAGTCAACTATACAGCATTGGATCAGGATCTACCGAGTATTAATGAATAAGTTAATATAAAAAATAATAGAATCTTTCAGTGAGCCTCGTCAAAATCCCCTTCTCTGGGTACACTGCTGTGTCAACATAACAAAGGGCCATGGTCGGTTATGTTTGGCACAAGGTTCTGTATGCCAGTTGTATGATTCAAGTTGTTATAAAGTAGGAAAATCGAGATTTATTCCGTAGATAAAACATTTTGTTTTATATAATGTAATATTGACTAGATATTCATTTAATTTATTCTAGTTTTTTTGAAGATATATTATTTTATCTACTGTGAGAAACCAATATCTCGAAAACCCATCCAAGGTATATATACTTTTCGTAGTAAACGGATTCGCGAGAATGTGTCGAACTGTATCACACTCAACCACTATGATTATCCCTCCTAATTGATGACTTAGGAAAAACCTCCTGATACCAGGATCTATTTGAATACGAGCCATGCCGGACACGAAACTGTCCTGCCATACAGAATTACAATGTTTCTTCACTGAGCAACCTCACTTCCCTCTGCAATATGTATAATCTATCAGCAGGTTTTTCCTTGTTGTTTTTTACCCTTAATCATTACGATGTCATCTACTTCTCCCACCTAGAGATCTCTTTGATGACCTTATACTCGGCCATTCTTTTAGACTACAGTTCCGCTCCCATAACCCATAACTCCCATAGAAAAAGGAAAGTACAGTAAGGTACAGAGATCTTCTTTGATACTTAACCTTATTTTTGATCCGTACGTGATGCAGCCTTGTAATCCAACTGCTTATTCTAGAAGTCCTATATTTTACCTATAGAATATAGCCTTTTTTCTTATAATTTATCTTACATCTAAATGATATAATATAGATATATTTTAACTTGAGGTCTTTAGGAATTCAAATTTGTTTTTCTTTGTACCAGTCTCTTACTTGGTTGACTGTTATAAGTCTGACAGATGATTGGTTCATTGTTAAAGTTATCTTCGCTGCGATAGTTGGAGCACTTAATGAAGTTAAGCCCCAAATTAATAAAATGCAAATTATTTCCCCTCTTCAAAATTTCTCTTACTTTAGTCTTCTGATATTATAATTCTGAATTTACGAGATAACTGTTTAAAATAGTTTCGGAGTAAACGTCACTATCGTCAACTAAGAGAATTTTTCAATTTTTTCTAAAAGTTTAGTATTATGAGTGCCCTTATTAGAAGTATAACAGTTATTAGTATCATAACAGTATTAGAAACCTTGAATGTCTTATCTCGGTATAGAAGGGCTGATCTGGGCCGTTACCAACGAGGTAATTCTAACCCCGCTCCCTTAACGACCATTGACCATTATTGATGCACGTGGCTTGATAATTCTGATCAGCTTCAAGACATCCTGATAACTTCCGTAGTATCAGTTTACGTCTGCTTCCAACCATACTACATATAGCCCTTTGTATGTTCCTGGCTAAATTATCATGAGTATGTAAATCTTTAATAATAATGGAAAAAAAATCATAAGAATCAGACATGCGTTATAATTGCTCAAACGATTATTTTTTCACCTCCATTTTCAAATTTAACCATTTGTCTAGAATATTCCTCTACATTGTGTGACCAACATTAATGTTTAATCAAGGGATGTTCATTATGTTATTATGTTCTTTTTCTTAATTAAATTCCTCTTTCAATAATGTTTAAAATTAATTAATTATCAGTTACTTTTTAATTAATAAGTTACTCTTTTGTTAATTTGTTATCAGTTACACTTTTACTGTCAAGAGTCCCTAAAAAGAAGGCTAATTAATTTGAATTTGCTTGGTACCACGTTCTAAAATATTTATTAAAAAAGGTGATGCCTAATTTATTGTTTAGCTAATTAGCCAAAATAATATAGAAGCTCCGTGGTTCGTGTTTGGCATACTCATGTTGGTTGACTGCTAAAAAAAAAAAAAAAAAAAAATAATGTGTGTGTGGATTAAAAAAAAAAAGCTATTGGTTTAGATATCAAGTAATGATTTATTTATTTAATAATTGTTATTAATAGAGAGAATATCTTCTGGGTCGTCCATTTTAATTGGCTACTCTACATACCAGCACTTCGAATTTTCATCATTATTATACTTCAAAAACTTTTGCTAAATCGGTTTTTTCTTTGAAACCAAAAACCACATTAATATCATTATGTTATGAAACGTTGGGCAAAACAAAAATTCAGTTAACAGTCTCTTGACAAACACTTAGGCAAATATTTATGCTCAGAATTAAAAATAATTATCTTGTTTATGAGCAAATATATAATAATATATTTGTATTATATTTTCAAAAAGAAACATCATTAAAATAATGATTTTATATTTTGAATCAGTTGTTTCGAGACCGTTTCACCCTGATGTAATACCTCTATATAAGTATGTTTATCATAGATAACGCATGATAATCCTTCCCAATGAAAATGTCACTCTAAAAAATCAAAAATAATAAAAAACGCTCAGTTTTAATATTATTTTTCCCCAAATCATCATATTATCTTCCCCTCCTTCCGATTTCCGCTCCGTTCAATGCTGCCTCTCCGATCCCTTGCCTGATGGTGCGGAACGTGATGGTGAACCCCAGCCTTTTGTGAAGGAACCGTGAAATGGCTAATAAATACTACGGGATATCAATTCGGATGAGGCGGCAACTTCGCCCCGCAGTTGCTGAACAGCCGACTTGACTGTGATTACAGGTAGGCCGTAAATGATTACCATAAAACCCTAGCTCGTGGCTTAGGATTGCAGAGGCAGTTAGCTAATTCCGACCATCAGAGGGTACAAAGGTGGCAAGTCGAAATTATGGCAGATCACTCCTACGTATGCATTCATTGCTGATTGCCCTACCGTCGTAGGTAATCTAACCTACCTCAAGTAATAATTTTAGTTTCGTCTTCTCTTCACGGCCATAGTGAAATAAACGGAACTATGATCAGAGTAATGGGAGGTGATTTATTATGTGATAAATCGCTTTATGCTGTGGAATAATATATATATTTATTTTATATCATTTATATACTTGGCTGTTGATTTGAATAATATAAGGTTCAGTGAACATTAAACAACTAACATTATTAAATTTATGACCGCACGGACTCATTTGCAATTTACTAAAGCAAACACATAAACTAGAACAGGATTGAACTAACAGTAATAGATACTACTCTATTATTTCATACAAACACTATCTGAAAGGGTTAAAACAATCATTAATAACAACAGTGTCACATTCAGAAATACATCAACTGCAGGAAAATTATACAATAAAACCAAAGACACAGATAAAATGGAATTACAATCTAATGTAGTTTATTAAATACCGGGCGAAGAAAATTGTTGAAAATCACATTTCGGTACATCGGAAAAATATCTTAAACATAAATAGCTGCCCTTCTATAAATAAAAACCCTAACAAATCGCACCAAAAAGCTCTCACTGCATATTAGAGGCAAACAAATCATTCGTCTAAATTCGATTCTCCTAATAGATATACCGTAAAAATAATAATTTTAAAAGAAATGATAACAATAGAAAAACTATAAAAATCGAGCAATTTACAAAAAAATCTGAATTTTTAAATCTCAACATGTGTCATTCAAAAATAAAAATTAATATATTAATACTCTGATTAATATTAATAATTATACACATAAATAGCATAATACAACACAGTAATAAACTATTCATACATTTTTATAATTTACGCATCAAATGAAAATCCCGCTGTTAATAAAATTGGGAAAAACCGAGAGGTCTTTACCGCACTAGCTTCCTATTCTTTACAGCCCTGAACTTGCCGTTGTACATACATTGGAGTAATAGAGTTAGTCTCTATATGTATGTGGTTTATGTATCAATATCCATTGGTTACATTGTAAGTATATATCATATTTTCAGTTACATACAGTCATACAGCCTATGCATTTTATATTTAAATTATTATTATCTTTAGTTTAAAAACTTTACTTATGTAACTCATATAATTTTATTCTCTATAGTCTCGCAACGTCGCCATGATATAGTTATTATTGACTGAATCTCAAGAACCTTATTATAACATATCTATAAATAAAGAAATGAAGATAAAAAACTGCCTTCAACTAAATTAATTTTTTAAGAAAGTGTTGGATGTTAGATTAAAATTAAACATATAAACCAACTTGGGGTTCATGACAGCCTCTAACAGTAGTGCCCAAAAAGCTATCATCAATTTTAATTTAGATAAAGCTTTCAGGGCTTATGACTTTTTGGAGGAAACCATATTTTTCTGGGGTACCGACATAGAGGAATTTATTTGCATATGAGTGAGAAAGGAAATAACCGACCAAAAGTATACAATTTGAATATTTTAGAAAGTAATAATACATATTTTTCAGTCTTCTGGTATTACATACATCCTACATGATCGTAATATGTATGATCACCCACATATGGGCTAAACAACGAAATCGCGCTTGGGTATATTTTAATTATTGTAATAATTAATAACGATTCCCATTAGATATTGATTTTATTGTGATCACAATATTTGATGCTTGTGTCTCATAGATAAATGCATAACAACGGCTGCATTTTGCTTCGTAAAGTGATAAATAATTGTTAGTTGATGTACGATGTACTTTCCTCATTGGAATCAATGCTAAGAACCTAATCGAGACCGAACCGCTGCAGGAAAAGGTATCAGGAAATAGACTCTTTTGCCATATTAGTGGTACTCCTATTAGACGCTGGATGAGGTCAGTGTGTGGTCGCAGGCTACCGGGTTGGTTAGTTTATTCTGTTAATGGCAGTGGTTTAGCGACTTTTGCAACATTCGCTTTCTTTGATAAATCAATTATTTCCTTATCGGTCAGAAAATATTAAGTACAGTTATATATTAAATATTATAATATAAAAAATTATGACAAACATTACAACCTCTGTGGGGTTGGTTTTTTATTAATTGTATCAAGTAGTATATTTATTCTTTTTAATCTGATACGAAATATATAAAGTTATAATTTTATATGTTTCAAGAGTATTTTTTTTTTTTTTATTTGAAGTTTTATAAAAGCTTTGCTTATTTATCAAAGAACAGCTTGCTTATAAAACATTTTCATATGACTGTCGGTACTATTCCCAAGTTGCAAATAGCTCTTTATTTGCGCCCTTTATGTTATTTTTTATCGTCCTTCTAGGACGGTCCTCATACTCTCCATGCATTACTACAGTTTACAGCTACTAAAGCTTGTCTTTAGTGTCGGCAAATATTTCCTCGTATCGTTCCGACAAACACCGATGGAGTTTGCCGAGAGCTGTGTACCGAAGCAGGTAATATTACTACCCAGTAGGGGTCAGTGTTTGAGCCTACTGTTTGACTCATTCCGACGCCATCTCGTCTCAATTAAATATTAGCAGGGCTTTATTACTGTTTACACTGCCTCAGATCGATTCGTTGGTTTTCGATACTCTGTTGAGGACTTTATATACACGTATTATAAAATATGGAGGATAAAAAAGAATGGAAACAAAGTGTGAACAACTAACTGGTCAATGTTTCATCTAAATTTAACAATAAAACTATGATTTCAAATAATTGTTGCAAATATAACAAACCTCTAACTTCCTCCTAACTCATTACTCAATCACAATAATATGCATCAACTAGACTTTGCATCATATCCATCTATCATAATAGAAGATGATGTAAGACTTTGTTAACATTTTTGGACTTTTGTTATGTTACCTCCTATTCCTTATCTTTGTGGTTAGTTGCTTTGCTCTGATCATTCTTTTTTGTTTTTTTTGTTCCTATGAGACATATTTAGACTTCATTTATATGTGTCATGTTTGTTTTATTTTACATCTTATCGATGATTTCGTGAAACGTTCATTATTTATCTTTTAATTAGTAATTTAAGGCAGGATTTGTGCTCGAAATATGAGAATTACATTCTAAAAGATAACAAAGGTAAAAAAATATTTGTAGATTTAATGGATTAATATTAAGTTGAATTTTCATTTTTTGAGGTATTTAAATATTTACAAATTGATTGCAAATTACAGCCTCAATTCATACCACTGAAGGCATATGATGAAATAAAATCACATAATAAAAAGTAAGTGGCTAATGCACTTATCCCCCCCCCCCAAAAAAAAACACTTATCCTGTTCCACGTTAACAATAATATTAATTACTAATATTTTCTAAAAAGGCATAAAATTTTGGATTGTATCAATATTTACATTCGTAAGATGTAGTAGAACAGATATTTTGTACAATTGTTCATAATTATAACTTGTTTCCATCCTCATATTCCGATATGTCATTCAGCGAAACCTGATGACCTTTAGGAGACAAAATAAAACTTACAAAAACTGCAAAACGAAATTTATTAGTTAATGAATAATGAATGAATCAATAAATAAGGAATTCATAAATAAATAATTATTATGATAAGGAGGGCTGGAGTAGAAGTAGGAGTATGTTACCAGGTGAAACTGTCCCAGTTAACTCCGCCGACCCAACTATTAGCCGACCGTCCACTTTCGTTTTTCACTCTCCTCTAGCGGTTCCTTCTCTTTTTTTTCTCGCTACGGCATCCTTTCTCGTATTCCACTTTTTCCCAACATTCATTCACTAACAAGCTACACTTTCTCAATAAAAAAAAAACAAAAACATTTTTCACTTGGGGTACTTATGCTTTTTTTTTCATTCAAGACTAATTAACCTGTTAATTTGTTTAATTAGGATTGGGAAGTAGATCAAAACAATCAAATAAAGATACAGTAAGCGTTGCGGTAAAAAAACTCAGTTCATTTAAAAATTATTTTCTATATGCTTATATTAAAAGTATTTTCGCACACCCAAGAAAATATTTATTGCCATAAAAGGTAATAAAAAAAGATAAATATCTCATACTGTTTGCAGCTTGAGAACGAAACACTCAGTTGAAAAAAAAAAGTTATAACCATACAATTTTACTATTGAGTATACATTAATTACCATGATTAGAGAACGGATTTTCATGTAAATTAAATCTATATATTGGGAACTGGCATGCGTTCGATATGTGTATAAACCTAAGATTATAACAAGCCGAAATTATATCATGGCTATAACCATTTATAAGTTTTACTTTTGCCGCATTGAAAATGTTTGCACTGCTTAAAGATATTTTTGTTTTTCTGTCATAAGCTTTCATTAGGAGCCAGAAATGTTTATAACGCTGGATATGATTACATGTAATTTAAAACTTTCACCGCCAAGGAAGTTCCGCCTCCCATTGCCGCTACAATGGGAAGCCACCCGGTATTATGTCACGACCTTTTGTTATTTCTTGCTCTGCTCTCCGACCGAACAAACTGGGTTGGATTATGTTACCTCTATCAAGCCGCTAGCTAATTGTTTATAGAGGAAATATTTCCCGAAATACAGATAGTAAAACGCATGCCAGCTCCCACAAGCTCCTTAATTTTCGTCGTACAGTATTGTTTCATACACAAGAAGGGCATCTAATTGATAATAAACTTGATTAGACCATTTGAACAATTTGTCAGTTAAAAAACTTATTTTTACAGAAACCTGAATATAAATAATTGTAAACGAAGTTATTTATTTTTTCTTTTAATATTACACAATTATTTCATGATTTTTCGCAACCTGGTCTAAATACGTTTGTGACGAAACATGTAGTCATAGATCGGAATAATTGAATCCATCAATTTTTCTCTAATGGCATACTAACTTACTCTAAAGTTCTTCCCCATGATAGTTGACTTCAAATGGTAACTTATCAATGAGGAGCTTCGCTAGCGTTTCAGTGGCGTTACTTTTGTCGCTTCAGTCCTTTGAGCTGTAGCATGATAATTCGATAAAGCCTGGAGACGGTCTATTTACCCCATTAATCAATTACTAAAAACATTATTGTTAGACAAATTGATAAAAGAGAAACATTGTAGTTTTAGATTCGATATTTTGCTATTACATGGGAAACGAAGTTGAAACTGATAAATGCTAATGATATGTGAAAAAAAAAATTACAGATGTAATGAAGAAATATGAAAAATTTGACCTTTTGGAAATTATGCTGAATTGTGGTTAACCAATATAGTGAATACCTGTTCACGATACATGGGGTGTTTCGCAATAATAGAGCCGAACAAAAAATCAGCAATCCTATTCTAGTCTATCGCCCTTTGTATTATTTGTCAAATAATTTAATAGATTTTTTTTAAATGCCTTACCGATTCGAAGTGAAGAAACTGTCTTTTTTTACCAAAGTTACGATATATCAAAAAATTGCCATCAATACTGAATATCTAGTCATTATTAAAAACATTTCTTTTCATGATTAGCCTTACAGAAAAAGAGATCAGAAAATTAAAATTAACACGACGAAGAAGGTGGGAAAAGAATTGATAAATTTAATTCTATAGCGATTCGCTCTGCATAGTCAGAAAACCGTTGTTATTCGGGGTTACGAAAATTTCGAAAATTCCAAAAGAACATATTTAATTTAATGGCTTTTTGATTCAAAAGCTGTCGTCTGCTACAACCTACAAATTGTTCACGATCCCGATATCTGCGAAAAAAAAGAGGAAAAAAAAATGATGAGTAACTTTTGCTGGTACCATCGATATAACAAAATCACGAGTATATTCGTATCGATATAACATGAGAGAAATACAAAAATTCATTTTAATACGCTCATTAGACGCATTTTAATATGCTCCTTAGATATAAAAAAATAAGGATTTTTAATTGGTTTTATATCCATTTGTTACATCTGACATAATTTACTTATCTTTAAATTGGATAAGAAAATAGTAATAGTTTTGTTGGTGAATCGAAAATTAATCCATTCAATTTTAATAGATCTGTCAAGAACAGGCTTCAACATCTAAATAATTTTTCCCCCAAGGCTTTAGATAAAATACCTTTGCCCTGCATTCTGTAAAGTTAAGGCTTCATTAAAACTCGAAACATCATAGGAATGAAGAATTCAAACAAGAGACGAAAGAAATTATTTGGCTTCCCCGAGATATCTTTCGCTGATGAGAACGTGCGAGTAAAACGAAGCGGTAAAGCGCGGGTAAAGTGAAAGATATTTCCCGTTGGCTTTGCTTTATTACCTCCTTGCTTCCCCTGTCACATCCCTCCAAAGGATCAGCCTTTCTTCGTCCACTCATATAACGGAAAAATAGGAATGACTCTGGCGAAATTGCTTCTTTTATTTGACTTTACTTCTTCCCAGTTCTGAAGAAAGTTATTGAAGTAATAGAAGACGGCAGGGTGTCTCTTAAAACATTTACGAACAGCAGAAACAACGACGAAACTTTCAACGAGTGAGAACATAAAATTTATTACTCATCTAACAACTCAAATATATATCAGGCTGTATTTCTTGATTAAATCGCAATCATAATGAAACTCATTTAACTTGTATATAAATCTTTTTAATGATTAATGTTAATAACACTTATACACTTTTATTATTATTTTTGATATTAAAGAATTGCTATTTTACAACGAAAATAGGACTCTACGAAATCTGATGCTTGACAAATCAAGTACGTACGTAGAGTATAGACATTAGATAATTTTTTTTTATCTCCACACTTTTTTTCCACGAGATACCTTCTTAATTCATTACCAATGTCACTAATTAGACCAGGGATATTCTTGAAACGTGATACTTACATATTACTTGTTAAATGTCGAATGTGGAAATTTACTTATTAGTGCTATTTAAAAAAATAAATACGAAAAAATAGGTTGAATGATATAAAAATTTAACATAACTATAAATCGTATATCAAATACATATACATAAAATTACTTATACATAACAATTAGCAATTGTAAAATGGTCAATAAAACTATATTGTCATCATAAAGATAAATAATTTAAGAATAGATAACTTGCTCTACACATAAATATATATTTATATGAATTTTTCTGAACAATTGATTATATTTATCCTTCATTTATGTTATAGGTGAGTTTTCTTATATCCATCCAGCCTTAGATTGATTGCAATATATTTCTGTAAGTACTGCTAATATATTAATTACATTTTCCTTATTTAAATTAATATAATGTAACGTTAATAAAAAAAAATGTTTAAAAGTACCAGCCCTTTTGTTGGAACGAACTAACAGCACGAACAAACTGTCATAGCACGTTTTTGTGACTACGATGTCCGAGTACCATCCACGCCGTTCCACGAGGTTCTAGGCCATTCTCCTTTCGACTATATATAAGTAGCGATTGACTGAACAGTTAGTCTTGTTCTGAAGTACAAGTCAAATGATTATCTCTGTGATAATCACTCTACGAAGTGAAAATTTTTGTAACCTTCTCAATTGTTTGTCTCAATATTTTTGTTCTCAAAGTTTGATTGGATTTGAATATTGTTGTTTTCGTCAAATAAAAATTGTTGACTCACATAAATGTACCAATACATTAAGATATTTGTGATTAAATTCTAGGTAATCTAGTCAAGTCTTATATTAATCTGATGAAAGTTTTTTTTTTTTATCACAAAAGAGCAAAACGTATCTTTTTTGGATATTAAGAAGTAATATTTCCTTTTTTACTTGCTTTATTTTTTAGTCTGTTGATTATTAATATTTTTCTTTCATTTTTTCCAACTGTTATATGATTGAGGCGGTTGTTGTTTTTTTCGCCTTAAAAATTTGCAAGCTAATTAGTTTATCTGCATTTTGGAGAGTTTTAAGTTTTTCCAGTTATATTCTTATTATTTCTCAAAATGATTAATTCGAAAATAATCAATTTAAAAAGTTATATGATATCCAAAATCATGGTATCTCTATAAAACCCTTAATACTCCTCCAGGCCGGTGGATTTCTTGGTATTGCAGTTACCATCTGCTACTTGTACCACTCTGGAAGGACACGTCTGTATAGCAGAGATTGGGCGTATACATGGAGGCCGCCCGTCACGTGGGCTGGCTAAGGACAACCGCTTCCTTCCAACATAACAGTTCCTGCTCTTTCTATAAAGGAATTTATCAGCTTCGTTTTGCATTAATAATGTATTTATGTTTTAGCTCCAGTTGCACATTACTACCAAGGAAGGAGATAACATGCAAAAACTTGTTTGTTTTCTATTGAAATATACAGGAAAACAACAACCCATCTAATAATAGATATAATAATATATCTTTTCTTATAACTGTTTTTATGTGTTTATTTAAATATATATAAACTGTATATTTAAAATATATATAACTAAATTTATCAATTGATTCAGATTTTCATAAACTTATAATTTCTCAAAGGCATTTTTTTGTAGCGATAATGCATTGTATAGCCTCAGTACATCATCACACCCGAATACATCATCAAATCTAATGGCTATGCCCTCATTTGCACTTACGGTGTTTAAAATTTGGCACACTCCAATAAAAAAAGCAACAGAGAATAATGAAGAAAAGAGAACTTTAATAACTAAAAGGTTTTCTAATTCCCTATAAATGAAAAATGCAAAGCATAGAAATTGGACAACTTTTAGAAGAAGCACAACCAATTTATTTTTTATACACTTTCCTTTTCATTTATTCTAATTATTATTATGGACCAATATATTTCAGTTGAACTTATAATATTTTGCGATTACATTATCTATGAGTCAACAAATCAATTTTCTGACTTATATATAAGATAGTTCTGTACACATGTACAATATCGTCATCCGTCCCTATCGTGAAGACAACTCATCATCGTAATATTTGCTAGTGATTGATTTAATCGAATGGCTTCAATTAATGTTATTTGGTATTGTTAAATGTAGGAGGGCATTTACATACGAAGCTAATACATGACCCATAACAAAAATAAGTTTTAACATACTGCTTTTTTTTCTTTTTCTATCCTTAGAATCTTTGGAGAAATAATTGAACATTGTGAAATTATGTTTCATTCATTCGTTTCCCAAGTTGTTGCGACACTGTGTTACTGCCAAGGAACGCTTGTGAAAATTTTTATTTCAGCTGAGTTGATGAAGCCTTGAGTAATCTTTTTTTTTTTCTTCAATGGATTCATTATTTAATTGTACTCAGTTATACTGCTGTGAACGCTTGTTGACTTAGCGTCGTCACCAAGGTAACGTGAGCATACATATCCCGTTCCCGCATCCTTGAAGTGTTTTATGTCACGACCCAAAGGATTAAAGACTGTAACGGGTTTTAATATCTTTGTGAACATTATTGAGTTGCCAGTAGGATTAATAAGTAGTATTAAACAATATATAATAAAAATAATAATGATAATGTTTGATTATTAATAAATTAACGATGAAAACAATAACTTTTTAGGTTAGGTTATTTTATATGAACGTTTCAGGGATCTTTAGTTGACCCCTTTAGTATACACTAATAGGGGCAAAGTATCACCTTAAAGCACAGAGAAAATAAACTTTCTCTGTATAACAAAATAAATAAGTTTTCATTCTTATTTTTAGTTATTAGTTAATCGAACCTGTGGGCAAAGCTGATGTTAAAATAAAAATAAAAAAAAACATAAAGAATGTTTAAAATCTAAACAATTAAAAATAAATAAATTGTACCGCTGCTTACACATTTTTATTACTCTTGATCCAGATGTGGGCTGATGAAGTTATGTGTTCATGTAGATAATGCATACTGGAAAAATAAAATTTCCATCGATTAGATGATTCTGAAATTGGTTTTCCCCTTACTAAATTTAGGATGAGTACTTTAGCGAGCTTACGTTTGTAAATAAAAGTAAGACCTTACTGAATAAAAAGGTAGGGTACAAGCAAGTAGGCAAAATCCCCAAGGAACTGGATAAGATAAAAAAAAAAAAAAAAAAAAAAAGAGAGAAAAAAGGGGCGATTGAATTGGCTAATGCTAAGGGAAGGTTGCTCCACAATCTGCTGGTCCCCATCGCGTCCTTTCTCTCTCCTTGAGGATCGCTAATAAAATCCCCGATGTCTGCTCAAAGGAACGAGGCTTATTTCCTCAGTGTGTGCCTCTCCCGAAATAGCCTCTGTTTCTTATATGTAAGTCGGGGAAAGTGGGCCGATAATCAGCTATTTTCGGTCTTTGTATTTGATATCCTTTTCCCTGATACAAATACTGAGTTTACGATTTTGTTTGATATTGGTAAGGATCCTCATATTATGCGAGTAGTCTTTCATTCAGCTATATCAGCGCAGTGACGTCAGAACAGGAAGTTATTCATTTCAGTTAAGTTTAGTTATTTCGGAAATACTCTTTTAGTTATAATCTTTCAGTAATAATGAAGTAATTAGTCGGTAAAAATATTGAGTAGAAATGAAAGAGAAAAGAGGATTTTAAAATTTCGGCCGCTTACGAATTTACAAAAGAAACCAAAAAAAAAGTATTTCTTTGAACAGTGCTGGACCGAAGAACCTGGATGGACTTTAAGGTTCCAGTTAGTAAACTTAATTAAAAAATGAACAAAAACAAACTTCGGACCTAAATCGAACCCGCTAAAGTTAAATTTGGCATTTTTGTGCGATGTCTATATCAGTAAATATCTCTCCTGCCAATTATCGATTCTCAGTAAAGAAATACTTATTATTGCATCATATTGACCTCAAGTAAAGATCATTTCAGGCAGTTTATAAAGTATTAACAGTGGGAAAAATGTGCCTTAAGGTAAATAGAGGAGAACAACCTACGGTAGGAACAGCACTGCATTAAGAGTGCAAATGAAATGAAATGAGAAATAATTTTATCATCCTGGGACTGTTTTCCCTTTAGAATAAATTAATGATACATAATAAAGGATTCTAGCCAGTGTGGCCGTATGTGATATTAAATATTTACAGATACAATATGAATTGGTAATCAATATAATAATTTTAGTTAGTTACTAAAATAAAATAAAAACAGAGATAGAGACAGTGCATTCGTTCATGCCAAAGTAATCTGTAGGTATACCTATTAAGTGAGAAAAAAAAAAAATTGGTTTATTGTGGGTTTATTAGGAGACACAAGTGTAGACTGGAAAATTGGGTTTAATAATCGGCATATTATGATTTAGACTATGATATGAATCCACAAGACAAACATAAAAGGCAGCACTTACACATGACTGAGGGTTTGATCCTGGCATAGCTAAAGAAAGATCCTTTTAAGATTTCATTCTTCATTCAAAGTCAGATTTGAAATTAATATTCTATTTCACATATTTGGAATAGATCAAGATTAAATGCAACAACAAAGAGAATTAATAAAAATCCTGCCCTTACTAAATATATGAGTTAGACTTGTTTGTGCTGACATTAGAAGTGAAATTCCGGTCAATAATTTAAATGCAGCAGCAGCTTTTAACTGATGAATCTGACTTACTTGGGCGGAAGTGGCCAAGTCATATGCATATAAAAATAATACTGAGATGCATTTCATTACAGTTTTTAGTGGAGTTCTCTATATCTAAATATATTAAACTAAAATTGTAATGTCCAATTAAGAATTAAAAAAATCTGGTGCGTGCGCGCAACACACAACTTTCACTTACAAACTTACTTAGATTAGAAATTAATGCGTTTTGTTAATTGCCACTTCTCGAATGAACAGAACGGCTTTAATTATGAATAAAGGTCTGTCACTAAAGGCGTAATTAGTTACGCATGCGTGGGCTCAACGTGTTTTATGAGTTGACTGGATATTTTTCTTTTTTTCTCCTCTATACGTTTCCTTGATTTTTATCATATCTCATATTTAGCCATTTCTTATTTTTAGGCAAAACGAGAGACAGATAATTTCTCACTATAAACAAATACAAAGGTACTTTATAGGAAAACAAAAAAGGCCCCTTCCCCATTTAAGCCCCCCCAGAACATTTTAATAATGATAAAGCTTACCTGATATTAAAGAACACCTAATTTTCATTAAACACCACGAATTTGATGAAAATCGTTAAAGCCGTTTTTGAGATAATCGAAAAAAAGGTAAAAATTGGTTAAAAAGTTATGAAATAAAGTGCCCCCTCCGTTTAACCAATTTTGATGAAATGTTGGCTATCACTTCTTTGGCATATACATACATCAAATACCCAGTTTGATCAAAATCGTTAAAGCCTTTTTTGAGTAAATAGAAAAATACGTGAAAATGATACAAAATTTATTAAGTAAAGTCCCCCCTCCGGTTGATCAATTTTGATGTAATGTTGGCTATCGCATCTTTGGCATACACATACATCAAATACCCAGTTTGATCAAGATCGTTAAAACTGTTTTTGAGTATCAAGTAAAGTCCCCCCTCCGGTTGATAAATTTTGATGAAATTTATACAGTCATATCTCGGGCATATAAATAGATCAAATACTCAGTTTAATCAAAATCGTTAGTGCCGTTTTTGAGGTAATCAAAAAAACTTAAAAAGTTATTAAGTAAAGTACCCCCTCCCTTTAAGCAATTTTGATGAAATTTTTGCTGTCACATCACAGCCATATACATACACTAAATACCCAATTTCAGATTCGCACGGCTTATAGTTTTTGAGCTAGTCTTTTCACACACACACACACACACACACACACACACACACACACACACACACACACACACACACACACAGACCATTTCGCGGGACTTGGTCATTTGGACTCAGGGGACCCCAAAACGTGTATTTCAGGTTGAAAACCGGAAGTCGAAATTTTTCACGATCGCAATACTTCCACTTACCATATATTTCATATATAGGTAAGTGAAAGTAAAAAATTAATTTATCGATATCCATTGAGTTCTACTTCGCTATGTTTCTGGCCTGGAGGGAAGCCATGTTGGACTTCTTGCCTAAGTTGCCCAAAGTTCCTAGCAGGCGACGGGAGAATAAATCCCTGATTAATGCCCGGTCGAAGGTTGAGTTATGTCTTCCGAGTTACTTGGTCAGCGTCCAAAGAAGGTTATCGCTCCGCATAATTTCTTCTCCTCGTTTCTTCCGCAACTTTGGGGGGGGGCTGGTAGAGGGGAAACGGGCATGGGGAATAAGGCAGTATGTCATAAAGTTTTCCCCGGAAAAAAGAGCGTCCCTTCTTCACTTCCTATGAATTGATTCCTGTGAGGGAATAAGTTGCTTAGACGACAGTATTATTTCTGTTATTTATCTTTCAATTTTTGTTGTTTTTTTTCATATAATTTATTATATTTCGTTAGCTCTTCTTTGATAGATGGGAATGATTTGAATAATATTGTAGGATTTAATCATAATAATTTGTAGGTGGTTTGTAAAATAATATATGAATAATGGTTTAGGTTGTAGTTTCAGACTAAAATGTTTTTCTACAGAAAGACTGAATAAAACAAGATGCATGAAAAATAGAGAAGTTGAGATTAAATATTGTAGGATTCTATGTAACAAAACATTTTCTTCGTTTACTCTTGATGACTCGAACTTGAATTAATCTGATTTTAATAGAAAAAAAAATGAACTCGAAATATTTTCAAGATTTTTTTTCTCCCTGACATCGGAACGTATTAGAAGATTGTAGCACGTCTCCTCTATTCACCTCTGATAAGATTATTAAGAGTGGCTAGTTGGATAGAAGAATTGATAGTTTGTGATATTTTATTAAACCTATCTGATTGACGTTTTTCGTATTCTGATATTTGAAGTGCTAAAAAGTTAAAATGTACAGACCGACATTTGTTAAATTGTCTCCCCTTTTGATGGTAAGTAAGGATTTTAAAATTAGTTTTGACAAAAGACACTCCAGTTTTTTCTCATCAGACGCAGGTGTTGACCTACGCAAAATGAACATATGCCGCTGCCTAAGAACGTATCCACCTGCTCCCATGGAAGCTGGTGTGTTATGAAGTGGTAGTAAGAGACCCGGTAGCTGGCAAATGACAGAGCTATCCAGGGGCTGGAAGAAGTGAGGTCCAATCTTCTTCGAGCTAGAGATAAGAGGCCATTAGGAAGCATTGTAAAGAAAGCCCTATTTGGCCCACTCGCAGGAACCTCAATGCAAAACCTCTTCCAGTCGATGGCTTCTCTCCAGTATATGCATGGAGTCTTATAACGTTTCCAGGCCGGCTTATGTATGGATTCATTTTTGAATCATATTTTTTTTAAAATTCATTCTCGAATTTTAGAGATCTTTCTAATTTATTGAAAGGTGAAATTAAAGACAAAACATTTAATTTACCTAACATTTAACTCCTGGTAAAGTTTTTAACTATCGGAGATTGTTTTCAAACCATACAGGGGATTACTAGAAAAAATAGGGATGGCAGATTTTCATGTAGATTTAATAAAGATGGAGCTAACTCAGCAACACGTGGAATATTGCTATCTTTATGAATAGTTATGTAAATTAAGCATGTAAGGCTATTATGTATAGTTTCATTGGTTACATAAGAGGAGTTTTAAGGATTCATTGAAGGGATTCCGGTTGCAAGGTTTGGACACGGTAAGAATATTATGGTTTCGTGAAGCCCTAAATATTTAATCTGTTTATTCGTTTATTGATAATATTGAATGTATTTATGATCAGGATGTAGTAGCTATTTTGTCTACTTCTAAGGAATCCATATAAAAAGATTTTCAGTATGTAATCCAATAAGTGGATCTGTTGAGTTGAAGATTTTTTGTAAAACCACTTTTCTCTCTTGAGGTTTTGTTCTGAACGCTGGCTATAAAGCGTTGATACTAGAAAAAATCTTGTTTAAAGAAACCACAGCTGTATGTATAAAAAAAAAAAAAGTATGGGGTCATGATTATTCTGAGGAAAGCAACTCATTCTTTACCCATAGGTATATCTTTTTCTTCACTAATTTTATTTTTATCTAACATCATCTAAGTATAATAGCCTGATTATTTTATGTACATTCTTTGTTCTTTATATTTTCTATTCTAGGTACTAACCTGATTTTATCCAGAACGCCCTTGATATTTGAAGTATCGCAGGCAGCCTTGAAACCTATGGAACCTTTCTTGCTCACTATCTCTTCGATCCTATTATTTATTTTTTTTATTTTTAATATACTTAATATCATCCAATCATAGCTGATAGGCCATTTCCAGTAGAGAGAACCTAGAATTTTATATTAAAAATCAGAATAAAATGCGAGTTTTCTGAATTTACTTAAATATGCAAAAAAATACTTTGCAACTTTATAATATTTTTAATACAGCATTAGATTTTTCAAATTATTAGTTGTAGCTATTACACCATGTCAGCCTGTTTACTCAACAACATATGTATAAAGTATAGCAGGCATTTATAGACAATGGTAATTTTACTAAGAATTGACCACCATAAAACCACGAATTTTCGAGTTCCATTTTTCAAGCAGTGGTAATATGCCTATTACAAATATATCATGAATTAACAAATAAGTTGAAATTCTTGAAAATAATGTAATGGAATATTAATAAGACAAACCAATGATTACCCTGGGGTAGAGGCGAAAACAAAATAAACAAGTTTTATAAAATGCTAAGTACAATAACAAGTTTAATATTTAATTTAATTTATTTTGAATGGTTCCCAGTTCCGATTAAACGAGCGAGACACGTGTATTCATACGTTAATCTAGACTACACTACAATTAATAGAGCTATAATCATGATATTGTATAAGAATCCGACTAAACTTAAATGAATTTCCTAAACCTTTCTACTCATTTAATTGTATAAATGTTGAAATCTTCATGCGATGAAGAAGCAAATGTTACTTAACACACTAATGAGAGTTGCTATTAAGAACAAAGTGGCTCTTATACACCGTCTAAGGACAGCATTTATACACTTGTGACATTTATAAGCGAAGATAGCTGTAAGTATGGTGACATTTAATCTAAAAGGGAAGCTGGCGGAACAGATTGTCTTCAGGCAGCCATACTTGGATGTTAATTGTTAACGCTCCTCTGGTCTACGAACTGTTCTAATATGCACAACCATCACTGTCACATTAACATCTATTATATCTGATTTAATATGCTTTTTTTCTTCCCCATAAAATTGTTGGCTTAAATTGTTGGTTCATCTAAACACTTTTTTTATTATTATAATGCTGGAGGAAATTGACCCTATCTAACTAGCGAAACCGATATTTTTTGCTTCGCTAAACCTCAGAGAAAGGTCTATAATGCTAGTTTTAATAGAGCCTTCAATAAAATTTTATCGTTTTCATGGGTTCTTGGATCTTTAATGGTTATCAATTTAATATTCTGTGAACTACCACCTATAAATTGGCTGTAAATGAGGCTCTAAAGTAGAGGCCATAATCATAAATTTGTATTTGCACTAATTAATATAATCTTTAAATTAATTGGTATTAATTAATGACGCAAAATATAAATATAAATAAATAAATAAAAATTTTGAAAGTAGCTGATCATAAAAAAAATAAATAATCCCTATAAATTTAATTTATTGCTCCTCCTCTGAAATAATTACACCTTTCCTGACCAACTACTGCTTTTAATACCTCTCATGATATTCAAAGTGATATGATACGAGTTTTCGAAACTAAATAGAAATTGCAAATCGAATTAAAATCCTGTTGATTCGTGTTGTGATCTCATGCCAGTAGCTTTAACATAACTAACATGCTCTGAGATATTTTATTGATTGGAGTATTCACAAAAACATTATGTTCTGGATTCAAACAATGCAATAGCTCACGAAACCAAAAAACCTACATTGCTTATATATAATAAATATACTCGTTATAATATCACAATATTTAATGCTTGTTATTTTCCTATACTTAGCATTTTCATAAATAATTAATTACAATCCCATCAAGAAAAATGCATGTCTGTTGAACCCTCATAGAATAGGATTTTTTTTTTTTTTTATAAAAAAATAAAATTCACGCTATTCTTTTTTTTTATGATTTCTTTAGTATAACAGAAAAAACAAATGACTATAAAAATAATATTCGTGAGGTCGAACGGTGAGAAGCGAATTATTGACTAACATCAGCCGGCTCTCACGGACCTAGTTCCTACATCGAGGCTAATGTACAGTTTCATAAACCACCTAATTTTTATCGGGCACTTTTTCCCTAACCTTTCCTTTCTTGAGGGAATCGGTGGAATTTCATGTTTAATTTATTAGGTAATTTAGATAGGTTGGTTCTAAGCAGTTCGTTTATTTTGGCATTTTAATAATCTATGTTTCAAACAATCATGATCTTAAACTTCAACAGGGACAACAAAGTCGTATTAATAGGCCAATATTCATGGGCGTCCGCAAGGAGGAGCAGGGGAGGGAATCTGCTCCATACCAGAAAATATGAGAAACAAAAACTACTAATCAAATAATTTTTTATTTATATTTATATTATTATAAATAAGTATTTTAATTTTTAAATATCAATAAGCTTTCTTTGAAGCCGTACATATCCAGAATATATCACCTCCGATTTTATCATTCTGCTCCCCCCTAGTCGAAATCCTGCGCACACGCTTGTCTATATTCTTATATTATATAATAAAGAATCATCGAACATAATTCATAACAATTTCTTTAGATACCATATTGTTTGAATATAATGTGATATGTGTTCAGTTTTTTTGCAGGATTTACCAAAATAATTTTTCTTAAATTAAGTTACCAGTGTCTAAAATGTAATCCAAGAATTATACAGGAACTGTATCAGAATATATATATAATTTGATTTTCAAGATATATCCTTATGATAGCATAAATATGAAACATATTTATAAATTAGATAGATAGGTGAAAATAATCTTCCCAATATCATTTATTAAAAAAATACATACATTTTTTTATATAAATACGATAAAACCGCCAACGTTTCGGATTATTTATCCATCTTCAGGATATTTCTATAATATTTCTATTACAATGTAATAGGTCACATTTTTGTTATAAACAGATTTTTTTACACTCATTTCACATTAATTTGTGGCTGCAATTTTAATGTGAAATGAGAGTAAAGAATTCTGTTTATAACAAAAATGTGACCTATTACATTGACCAAGTCACCAAAATATGTATGTATTCACTTTGTTCAAATATTTTATTTTATTTATTTATTATACATTTTTTATTAGGAAATGAAAATATACAACAAAAAAAAGAATGCCCTGAAGATGGATAAATAATCCGAAACTTGGGCGGTTTTACCGTATTTACATAAAAAAATTTATGTAATTTTTTAATAAATGATATTGGGAAGATATCACCTATCTATCTAATTTATATATTCATTATCTTCCTTTATAATAATTGTTATACTTGTGATTATATAGAAACATATTTATGATTTACATAGGGGTTTGATGAAATAAATTTTATGTCTTATTCAGTCAAATAATAGACATTTTAACTTCTTCCACATAATTGACTTTTTCCTGACTCGTTAGTGCAAAATTAAAGAACGTTACCGTGGTTCCTTTTTTGTGACCGTAAGAAGTGAAAGGGTGGAAGACTTTCGGCCTGACGAGAGGAAGGGAGACAGTGCTGGTGGATAGGAGAGAGATGTAAGATGAATGATGGGGAGGAAGCTGTGGTCACGGCCACTTTTAGATTTACCCTCCACTGTCTTATATGACCCATCGCTTCTATCTATCTCACTGTATTTTTCTCTCTACCCAACATTTTAATTTTCAAATAATATTTTTTATTTAGTTCTAGTTCAATTTATGTATGCCACTTTGTCCATAACTTTATTTCGCTTAATTTTTGTGTACTTTCGATTAAAACCGTGTTCGTACTTGAAACGTATACGAATTAAAAAAAAAATCTTGGATTTCTTTAATGAAGGAGTCTCTTCCATGTGTTATATTCTATATAATTATCCCAATGTTTCGGGCTGTTGTCCATCTTCTGGGGTTATCTATATTTTAACATTTTTTAATTATTATTTATCACAATAGTTAAGTTATTATTATATAAGTAGTTTTTAATGTTTTATGTATAGTTTTGTAATTACCTATTTTACAAATCTTTAGTTCCATCGCAGATTGTCTTTATTTAAAGTTTTTATATATGAGCATATAACTGTTCCTCCATGTTCTTCAATGTTTCACTTCCTCACTAAAGTGAAACATACAACCAAGTAGAAAAAAAAATCAGTTATACATTACCTACATAAATAGATTATTCATAAAGCTAAGGGCCATTATTAATTATAAATTTCATGAATATTAATAGTCCACGGCAATTATTAATTATAAAGTTTATGAATATTAATTCTCCGCGTGTCGAAATTATAAAATAATTTAAAATATATATTGAAATTACATATTGAAATATTGAAAATACTGTTCTTCCTTATTTTTCATGCAGTCAAATTTAAAAATCTGGTGCGTGCGCGCAACACACAACTTTCACTTACCAACTTACTTAGATTAGAAATTAATGCGTTGTTGTGGTCCCCTTCGTTAGACCAATTTTGATGAAATGTTAGCTAACACATCTTTGGCATATAAATACATCAAATACCCAGTTTGATCAAAATCGTGAAAGCCTTCTTTGAGTAAATAAAAAAAACACTTGAAAATGTTACAAAATTTATTAAGTAAAGTCCCCCCTCCGGTTAATCAATTTTGATGAAATGTTGGCTATCACATCTTTGGCATATACATGCATCAAATACCCAGTTTGATCAAAATCTTTAAAGCCGTTTTTGAGTAAATAAAAAAAACACGAGAAAATGATACAAAATTTATTAAGTAAAGTCCCCCCTCCGGTTGGTCAATTTTGGTGAAATGTTGGCTATCACATCTTTGGCTTATGCATACATCAAATACCCTGTTTTATCAAAATCGTTAAAGCCTTTTTTGAGTAAATAAAAAAAACACGTGAAAATGTTACAACATTTATTAAGTAAAGTCCCCCTTCCGGTTAATCAATTTTGATGAAATTTTTACAGTCATATTTCGGGCATATAAATAGATCAAATACTCAGTTTAATCAAAATCGTTAGAGCCGTTTTTGAAAAAATCGAAAAAAACCTAAAAAGTTATTAAGTAAATTACCCCCTCCCTTTAAGTAATTTTGATAAAATTTATGCTGTCACATCGCGGGCATATACTTAAACTAAATATCCAATTTCAGGATCGCACGGTTTATAGTTTTTGAGCTAGTCTGTTCACACACACACACACACACAGACACACAGACACACACACACACAGACCATTTCGCGGGACTTGGTCATTTCGACTCAGGGGATCCCAAAACGTGTATTTCCGTTGAAAACCGGAAGTCGAAATTTTTCACGATCGCAATACTTCCACTTACTATATATTTCATATATAGGTAAGTGAAAGTAAAAATGTGTCAAAAAATGAATACCCACACTTAAATACCTAAAACAGTATGGACATATGCTTAAGAATTTATTACTCAGCACAAAAGAAGACTTTACAAAAGCTCTTTATTCAGTTCAAAATATTAAAGGTTTTTTAGATATAATATTTATTATAAACGTATATAATTACCAACATATATATCAGAACTGATTTATGAATCTAATTTTCTTTAAATCCTGATGAATAATGTACATACTGTTTGTTATTTTCTGATTAAAAATTATTAAAGTACTTTCTGTACCTTTTCCAATTTTTTTTTATTTAATTTTATTTTTAGACATTTTATATATATATTTTTTTCTAAAATTGTAATAATGTTTAGAATATTATTTATTGTCATAATGTACTAATAGGAACTCAATGTTCAGTATTGCATGGACCTAACAGTAAATACAATGGTGAGGTGGGACCGAACACAGGTGGGACGTGTTGGGTGATAGGGCAGTGGACCCTCTGAAAGCAGATAGCTACGGATCCTCTTTCGTCTGCGGTTGCAGGACCCTTGACCCGATCCGCCCAGGAGCGACTTCATTGCACTATCATCGTTCCAACTGTCCTTCCTTCCGAATCAATCTCCATTCTTCGACCTCCATCTCCTGGCTACGACGGCCTTCCGAGCCGCAATTAGACTCCGTTACTCCGTTCACCTGTCAGTCCGTTTTCTGAATTGATCATCAACAGTGTCACGGTAAGACGGAGTTTCAAATTGTGTACCTTGGTTCAAAAATGTTTTCTCTCATTCAGACGGTGAGATCAATAATAGAGAGCAATGTGAATCGGGTACTAATTAGTTCGGAATCTTGGTTGGTAAGGGTTCCCAAGCGTTGGCGAAAGTAAATGAGTATTAAGGAGCCTGCGTAAATGTAAAAGAATCCTTTTATTACTATGAATTTTATACAGTTTTAGTTTTGAAGTTTCTTAGAAAAAAATTTGACTCAGATCCAAAATATGTAGGTATGCCACTGAGCAGTCGAGTTTCACTCTTTTGAATCCCGCGATTCCAACACTGCTGTGTAATTAGATTCCAAAAATTATAGAAAAGAAAATTAAATTTGAAATTGCAAACATTTTCCACAAAGAAAAAATACTTTAAAACGAAATATTATTAAATCTATCTACCTATCTATCTATCTATCATACATATATAAGAAATTGTAAACATTATTACACAATAATATATAAAATATATTACTAAAATCAGTATTCAGAGGTAGACAATACAATTCTTAACATTTCCATAAGACTTCAATCGGCATGATAAATGTAGCTAGTGAGGGAATATTATTATATATTTTACATACTTTATTTATCTAAATTCACTACATACTTGTGACATCATAATCATTAACTAACTATGTAAATAACTATTAGTTCACAACTTTCTATGTGGAAATGTTAAAAGGTTTTTATTACAGATAGGAATATTAAAAAAAAATTAGTGAGTAATCCTATTTTCTATTTGTTTTTTATTTAATTTTAGTTTTATGGATTTTGTAATTTGATAAATTTGCTCATTTACTTAGAATTTCCTTATTATATTCTTTATTATTCTTTTTTATTTATTCCATTTATTTAGAATAACGAATAACAGAATCAAAAATATTATAAATTTTTGGACATTAAAGCTTTTAATGTGACTTACATAACTTTTGATTTTGATTTATTTTTATGTAATTTTTTTTATTCGTTTTAATTTAAAACGTACCTAATTACTATAAAACATAGAATAAATTAATTTTAAGGAAATGCAATAAATATAATTAATAAATTCTAAATAAATGAGTAAAATTATCAAATTCAGGTGCTGAATACGGACAAAGTCCATATTTAAGGTGACAAATGTGTACAAACCTTCAGAAACGTCCACCACTCGGTTGGCAATAAAGGAATTTATTAAGAGTGAGGATGGTATTACTTAACATTTAAATAGTATAGCTGGTTAATATTACAATTCATCTTATATTTTATGTATTTTTAAATATTCTTGAGATAATCGTGAAAAAAAAACATGAGAGCGTCTGATATGCTAATTTACAATATTAGCATTATGTAAAAAGGAAATCGAAACAGAAAAATTTAAGAAAAATATTAGTGAAGTTTTTATGGACTAAATTAAACTTATTCATGAATAAAAATGTTTACTGGAATAAACTGAGATATTCAATGAATAATTCTGTATCTATCTGTCTTGATAAGTTAATTTAAAATTACTTAACTCTCTGACGCTAATGAGATTCCAATTACGATGCTAAATTAAAGTGTTCAATCTTATTCATTTCGATGTTCCTTCTTAGAGAGAGGAGAGGAGAGAAAGGGAGGAGTTTAATTTAGGGTTAGAAGGATCCTCTCCAACACAATACCATTGTTTTTCAATTGTTCCTTTTCCTAGATTTAAAAGTCCATATTTATTCCCCTCTTCAGGAAAAAAAAGCGAAAGAACTGTGCTTTAATCGCGGTGTTTTCATTTTTCTTTTCCACAGATTAAAGGAAAACATGGTTCCCTCTCTTTATTTATCCAGTAGACTCAATCCAGCTATCCCTTATAAAAACAGAACGGTAATTGCCTCTTGGCTTTTCATCCACAAACGAAGCATTGTAGCCTCAATAGCAAACATCCATGTACAAGTTTTATTGAGTGGGTTAACATCTCTCAATGATTCATTACCATGGAAAAGAAAAACTGAGGACAATAATAGC
Organism: Aelia acuminata; assembly: GCA_911387785.2. Classification (NCBI taxonomy): domain Eukaryota; kingdom Metazoa; phylum Arthropoda; class Insecta; order Hemiptera; family Pentatomidae; genus Aelia; species Aelia acuminata. The sequence goes on along the minus strand of OU426978.1, from coordinate 163,052,936 downwards.
ATTACATTACATAAAAAAAAAAAATACCTGTTCGGGTATTCTAGGTACTTCAACTGTTCGCCTGTATTCGGGGGTAGCGCTAGTGTCACTTTTGATTTGGGTTTTCCCAAATGACAGGAGTTGTTTGTGATGCTAGTGCGACGTTTGTAAATTGTCTCCTTTTTTTTCAGATAATATAAAATATATTGATAAAGGAGATGTTTTTCTTTATTAGAAGCTAGCGTTGGGTGCATCAGCCATATTTGTTCACTTAATGTCACGTTATGTATAAATGGCTGTTCGTGGAACGCCGGTACGGCAAGGTTCGAGGGAGAATCTGTTCGAGGGTGAGGTTCGTAGAGTGTGAAGGCACCTTAATAATATTCAGCATAAATCTCCCACTCTCCCTCCTGGCACGGGAAATTTATTTATACACATAAAATTCCACCAACAGACAAAGTGCCCAATTACAGGTGGTAAACAATATTGAATCATAATAAAAATTTCCTTAGGACTAAAACACTAAAAAAATAAAATAAAATAATAATAATGATAATAACAACAACAATGATAAATAAATTAAAATAAAATAATACAAAACAAAAATAAAATAAAATGTCATTAATTCTGATATTTTATAGACGGTGAAACCCAATATCGCTTAAACGGCGTGGAAATTAAGGTCAATTTTGTTAAATTAAATTATTATGTTTTAGTACTATCTCCATCTATTATTATGTCAAAAGTTTAGTTGAAATCTACATTCCTTTGACAGATTATGATATACTCTACTTTTCTTTTGGGCGGGTATGAAAGTATTAGCCTAAAATATGGGAGGGACGGAAGATAATTCCTTTAATCCTGCTATTAATCTGAGATGATCCCTCTTCTCGAATGCCAATGTTCCCTTAATATTTTTATTTCTATTAAATTTTCACTGAAATATTTTCATTTTTTATCATTCACCATTACATCTGACATCAAATAGGTTTTCTAACTAAAAATGCAAAGTAATTTTTTAAGGGGAGACAATTATAGCGTCTTCTTTTTAATTCCGTCGTTTGCTTTAATCGATCCTTAAACGTTCCATGAATAATCAGCATAGCGGTCTATATCGAATTTGGACAAGCATATTAGAGGAAAACTATTGGAAGTCTTGCATTGGGCAAAAGGAATTTACAGATTAAAAGTATTCCCAGCTATATAAATAAAGCTGAAAGCAGCTTTAAACAGCCGAAAGCAGGTGCCTTAAAGTTTTAAAATTACTCGTTCATAAATATATTACCTGAATTTGAAATCTGAGGATTTTCATACTTCACTTTAATCGGACTATAACAAAACAATTACACGCCCTAGAACTTTCCTTAAACATTTCTTTATTCTTATTATCTAGATCTTTAATAATACCTAATATAGGCTAGATACAGAGAAAATCAAGATAAGTACCTTCTACCGCTCTGGTAAAAATCAAAGGAGCTTTTGTAAAATTTTGAGAAAAACATTAATTTGAATTTTTCTATAGCGGTGGAGGTATTTTTCAAATGTTATGATTAATAATTTAGGGCGTTGTAAAATGAAAAAAGGCGTTTGGTTTTTAGTAGGTTTTGTTATTATTAACTAGCAATTTAATTGTTTTAAAATTTAAATTATTCGTCGTTAAAAAAACAAAAACATATGTAACAGAGCAAGTAGTCTTTGTACTACAATTTAAATATATTAAATATTTACCTCAGTTGATTTTATTATTGCAATATTTTATAACATAGGGTAATAAGGAATAGAGACATTTTTTTTCTTTTCCTTTTTTGAGCAGTAATGATGAATTGTGAAAACTAAAAAGTGAAAAGTACCAAAACAAAATATAAAATAACTGATGATATGTTATTAGAATCTTTTGCCGTCAACTAGAATTATTACTTAATTAAATTAATTATAACTTTACCAATCTATAATGATTAATTAATTAATCAAACTAAGGTTGTTAGAGTTCCCACCCTCCTTGTAAGTTTCTACCGCTTAAGTTACGGAGGTTGATTTCCACGTGACATTTTACTTCCAACCTCAGGAAATGGCTGACCCTCTGCGAGCCTTAACTTAGTTCCAGTGACTTGTGAGCCGAGCTGGAGTAAATTGCTCCGAAGAAGCTGGAATTTCACCCGGATTTGGAAGAAGCTTCTCCCTCATGTTTCATGCTCTCAGATTTTTCAGTATCACTACTGTTGCCTTCCTAAGGTCTGTAACCCACGAATAAATGATATGGGTTTTACTATAAAATATCGTGTTAATTCATATTTCGTTTTATTCAAATCATTTAACCCAGGACATAATTCGTATAGGAAAATATTTAATGGCTATATCTTATGGTGATCTGATATTAAGAAAAAAATATATTAACTGAACAATAAACACATTTGTTTTTACTCCATTATGCGTAAGTATTATTCTATTTTATAAATGAATAATAAACTAAAACATGAATACAAAGCAATTTTGTTTTGTATTTTGTAATTTTGCTGATAATGGTCCCATTCCTCCCCTATCCTATTTCTAAGGAATTCTGGAACGGCCTAAGTTATTATTTAAAAAAAAAACTAAATGATGGTTTTTGAACAATTTAAAAATGTAATGTGTTTCGGGATCTGACTATTTTTAAGCACGGGAGGTCAAGTTTAACCTCTGATAAAGCCTTGAACGTTATATTTGAAGATACATTTAGGAAGATATGACTTAAAAAACAAAATAACTATTTTGAAAAACATTTAAAATTGTTAAAAAATTAATAGTTTATTTGAGAGGATAAAAAACCAGATAATTTAGAATATTAGCCTACTTCCAACTTCATGAAGATGGGCCTAATTTAGCTCAGAGAATTCACACCAGTCTCTTGTTACGAATGCCTTAAAATGTACAAAGTCCCTTTTGAAGGGATATTCCTTAGGCTGATGAATATTATAGCTCGAATTCTTCCTTGTCTTTATCACAGAGAGAAAGAGATAAAAGTTGTTAAAAACTCCTTTCAGTCTCAAGTTTCTAAGACACTCCTACTGAGAAATTGCTAAGCCTTTATAATATGAAGTTATTAAATTTCTAATACTTTTGGTCCTTTATCGGGTTCTTTGATTATTTTTTAATGTTGCAAGCCATTTATCTCAAATATTAATATGAAAAAGAATTCCCCAGTATAACCAGCCAAGTATATTTTCATTTTTTTCTCTTCTTTTCGTGTTGTAGATTATCAAGAGAAAAGGATTTCATATCTCTAATAATATAAAAGATGTAAAATAATTAAAATATAATATATGAATCACTATTTATTCTTCGTCTTAGTTGTATAAATTTTTTTCCCCTCAACATTTTGACTGTTTTTTGTTGTTTTTTTTGTAAAAAGGTTTTATTGAGAAAAAAAAGAGTGTTTACTACAATTTAGAGTAATAATTAATACAGTTTTAATTTTCCATTCATATGACATAAGAAGAATAAAGAAAGGAAAAATGTATCAACAACAATAAATTCAGTTGTGCATACTAAAAAATAGAAAATAAGTGAAATAATGTAGTTAAAAAAACAAGTGAAAATAAATATAAAAATGACCAAACAATCTATAACAGATTCATACCTTTTACCAGCCATATTTCGATTTCGTTGAACTAATTGTTGAAATTTCCCATTTTAAACTATTGCATCAACGAAGCAATGAAATGTTGTCATAAGTTGTTAGTAGTAATGTCTAAACATTGAAAAACAATTTTTTTCATGATTTATAAAAATATCGAATATTTTTTTTTTTTTAAATAAGAGTGTCAACCACTAGGGTCGTCATCGATATCGAATATTTAAAGGTTTGCTATATTTTAGATTGTTTTTATTGTCTCTAGATATCGTATTTAATGATGAAAATCATAACTATATATCATGTATATTTTTTATGCCTTTCCAAACTAGCAAGATTCCGAAGCTTTTGGTTCTTTGGGTAACTTCACTTTAGTTCTATGGTATTTTTTCATTTTTATGGCTAACTCGTTGGGATATAAAATGGAGATCCCTAACTTTAAATATCCATTCTCTTAAAAATCAAAGTTTCACCAATTAATCAATCATTCTTCAATATTACTTCAGTTTTTTTTTAGATTTGTCATGTATCTGTAGGGGTGTCAACGACTGATTATATCTTGCATTATGAACCTCTTTTGAAGAAAAAACAAAATATTTTAGACCCTTTTTTACCAACGGGTATACCTTGTTGAAAACTAAAGCGATTAATTTTAGTGGAACTTAAATTGAATATCTTAGGAATACATAAAATTGATTTTTTACTGCTATGACACGCAGTACTATTCACAATGATATATTCGATTGTACAATTGCATATTTTAACAAAAGAAATCAAACTCGATTTAATTTTTTTATTTTTATCTTTGAAGTCTTTCACCGCTTCACTATGTGAAAGATATATTGTTAAAAATACTTTTGATGCATTGTATACTTTTGGTCAAAGAGTAACTAATTGTTTAATTTACTTGAAGGATCAAAGGCCCTTTGGTGTCAAAAACACAACAGCCCGGTACAAACCGGGAGCTTGTTTAACGAACAAACGTTTTCTACATAATTTAACTTGCGCCAGTAGAGTGAAACATATTTTGAAAGCTTCATTAAAGATGTGTTTGACACATGTTATTAATTTATGGTAAAGTCACCTCATGCTGATATGATGTTTACGCCCAAATATTTGTATTAAAATATATAAATATTTTTTTGTTTGGTTTCATGAGGCATAGAGCGTTCTGTTCCAACGCCGATCTGTTCCCATTAACTTTATATAACATGGCATTAAGATGGTCTAAAAGGGGAACAGTGTATCTAGAGAAAATGGATTTACTTTGGATCCCTCCAAACGGGCTATTTTCACTGCTAGCCTCGTTTCGGACTTTCGTTTTAATGGAGTCAAGATAAATGGGGATAATATAACTTGATTTGATGTACATAACTTTTAATTTGGACATTGCTTACGGGGATTCCTGTTGATATCATCTTGGCTTGAATGGAGAGTTTTCGTTTCAATCTATAACTCATATCAACCATCCTGAATAATCAATCAATATATTTCAATTCATTCAATTTTTCTATGACATATAGTGCAGCGTTTTCTTCTATTGAAGCCTTTCCCCTGGATCTGCCCTTCAGCTCTTTTACCTTTTCCACATCTGACATATTACTTATTCTACATTTAATTTGTCCTTTAACGTTCTTTTATTTTTATCTTTATTTAAAATATAACAGTTAAATTCTATCTTTAAATTTTAAAAAACTACACAAATCCCTCACAGCCCTCTCCCAAGATCCACCTTTGATAAAAGGGGACATTTTTCTACAAGAATACTCTAAATAGTGAATAAGGAACACTAAGTAACAACATCAAACAATGAAAAGAGTAAATTGTTAATAAATTATTTATATAATGATAAGGAATTTAAATCTTTATTATTATTTCGGATTTTTTACAATTAATTATTGTATTCCGATCCCCAGAACCTTCTCTCGCCATTCTTTCCTATTATTCCAATCGCCATCCCGCAGGCCTCTCGCAGACATTGTTTCATGCACATCCTCGATCCACATCTTCCTTGGTCGACCTCTCTTCCTTCTATATTCCGGGTTATACTGGAAGACTTTTTTTGGCCATCTGTTTTCTTCCATTCTCATTAAGTGGCCGAAGCATTGAAGCCTCCTTGTTTCAATATCATATAAGATATTAGTTTCTTGTCTTACATTATTTCTAATGACACTATTTGGGATGTGCTGAAGTCTTGAAATGCCGCAACTTCTTCTTAGGAAGTCCATTTCCAGAGCCAATAGTTTCTTGGCATCTCGTTGTTTAATAGTCCATGTTTCGGACCCATATAGGACTGCTCCTAATAGAAAGGATTGATAAATCCTTTTTTTTTTTTGGAGGGAAACATTTGGAGGGAAAATGACACTTAATACCTATCTATATAAATATAGATGAAATTCTGTTTGTTTGTTCTTTATAGAAATCCAACTGTTTGTCCTAAATTCTCCAAAATTCGCTCAGTGGTTCTTTCATACCAGGTACGAACACCTGTCCATATTAAAATTGCATAACTTCAGCAAATTTCTGAGTATATTCTTTATTGTTATAAAAATCTTGATGATCTCGCTTTACATTTTTTTTTTTTTAAGAAATAGATCGTTTGAGTCGATTAAAGTCTCATGTTCGGCTCGCATTTGCGATGACTATAAGTAAAGCTCAGGAACAATCACTGAGGGTAGCTGGTATCAATTTGGAATCTCCATGTTTTTCTCATGGTCAGCTTTACGTTGCATGCTCTAGAGTAGGTAAACCTAAAGACCTAATTATACATGTCCCAGTGGGTAAAACTAAAAATATAGGATATAAAAGCTTTAGAATAATAATATATTAGAGCTATTTTTGATGTATTTTTTGTCTATAGATTTGTTCACGTTTATTAGAAAAATGAACTTCCCCGGGTGAAACGGGGATTTACAGCTAGTGTTTAATAAAGTATAATCAAAATACCATGACAAAGAAATTTTAAATAAATTAATGCGTGTTGTATTTTTAGTTTAAATTTCTATATACGAGGGGTGTCCGTAAAATAAGTTTCCCTATTTTTTTAAAAGTGAAAAAAATGTTTTATAACCATTGCATATTACATCATTAGAAATCTTGAACATTAAACTATTTTTCTACGTAGTCCCCGTTGACATTGATGCACTTCTGCATCCGTGTCACCATTTTTTTGATGCCCTGGTCATAGAGGTCCGCCGCCGCGCTGTTGAAGAACTTCATGACCTCTTCTTCCAATTCCTCTCTTGTCCCAAAATTCGTTCCGCCTAGGTATTTTTTCAGGCTTGGGGACAGATGGTAATCACTTGGGGCCAGATCGGGGCTGTAGGGTGGGTGTTGGATGGATGACGTCCAGCCCGCTGTTCATCGTGCTCATCTGTGCGCCCTTCTTTGGACTCTTTGAACCATTTGCGCACCATCTGGACACTCATGCATGTTTCACCATACACTTCCCTAAGTTGGGAATGAATTTCGGTCGCCGAATTGCCTTAAGCACACAAAAAACGGATCTGGCGGGGGAAGCGATTGGGAGCTCCATCTTTCAAGGCTGTTAAGGCCGAACTGATGGTGGCAGCGAGTTGACCGGGGTTGGGATGTGGAGGGGGGAGTCCAAGCGACACGCTGGTGCCGTCTGAGGGACCTGCCGCGACTTGCACGGCCGTGCCACAACAGGGAAACTTATTTTACGGACACCCCTCGTATATAAAAAAAAGTTCAGTTGTACATTATACGAACTGATGCTTGATTAAGAAGGCTAGTTGAGGCATATATTCGTATCGTATATTCGAATCGTATAACATTCGTTTGTTAACTAACAGTAGCTGTTATGTTATCGTCTAACGATGCGACCGTATCTACTGTTAACATAGTAAATGCTATCATGAAGTTATCGGTTAAACAGTTTATACCGTGAAAAGGTCTGTGAATTACAACTCCAAAGCTGATCATTTATGATATACATTCATTCATGGATATTCAAAATAAGTTTGATTATCTAACTATTACGTTTACTTTTAGACTTATTCTCCAAACGAGGTGATCTCGTGAGGTATTGCTTGGAAATAGTTGCTTATTCCAAGTTCGATATTCTCCCGATGAGTCTTGAGAGTAGGCCATTGTGAATTTTCGAGAAAGCTGAACTTCAAGAAACGGTTTAACATGGCATCAGATATGTTACAGTCCGCTTCGTTCTCCTTCCACGGTTATAAAATATCTCATTCCTGAACTTCTACCACTGAAAAAGGACCTCTCCTTTGTACTCTTATGGAGTGGGAAAGCTCTGAAGTCTATTCCTTATGCAATTCGGGACATGCCACATTTAGTATCTAGGACAACACGCAACGTCCTGAACATCCATAGCTAGGCATTCACTATTTAACTTCATGTGGAAAAGGAAACTATATATAAATGTTATTTCAATGAAACATTTTCATTTAGGAACTAGGTAGGTGGTACTCTTGAAAAAACAGCCGAAAAACTACTTTTGCTCCTCACGACTTGACGTTTTCAAACAAAGATAATTTTTGTTTTTACTCAAACGAAATGAAATAATAAAAAATCATATTTTATGAATGTCAGGAATCATTTTAGATGAATTCAATTGCCAACATTTCAACCCAATCAAGTTATTCAACTTCAGTTAAGACTGCTTGAGACTTTGTGTTTTTGTTTTCTTTATACGTGTCATGTGTTACACGTATGTGTCAATGTATATTTTTGAATATTGATAGGTATTATGTATAAAGTATCAAACGCGGGCAATTAAGCATCATCGCCTGCAATATAAACTTTTTATGTCTCTTTGTTTTAGACCTATTCCTTTTCCACAAAATCGAAATAAGTTATGAAATTCATTATTACACAAGTTATTTTCCATTAATTGGCTCTCATGAATTTTTGCTGCACCCTGATTAGTTTTAAGCACTGATGATCAGCTTTACCGATTTTGGAATTCGGTTATCTAATAAAATATGGAGATTAGAAAACATGCTATAAAAAAAAAAAAAAATAAAAAAAAAAAAAAAAAAAAAATCGGTTTTTCTCTCCTGCTTACTCTTCCCATCACCTGAGAACTTCTAGTATTTTCTGTATGTACAACCTATCATATAACGATACAAAGTTCCATAACTATTGGAATCCAGAAAAATTAGTCTAAAATACTGGTATCATTGGACTAATATTACAGTTATTATAAGAACTAAATTAGCAAATCAGGTCTCACTTACTTGATTTAATTTCAATAATGTCCTTAAACTTTTTTTTGTTTTTTTATAATTATGATAAAACATGTAAAATTAATAAATGTTTTCTTATACACAACAGAGGTGAGAGGGGTGAGGTGGGGATGATGGAGGGTCAATCCATTTGCGGTCGGGTTGGTAATTGACAGGATTGCGGGCTCAGGCTCACCCTTCTAATTACCATCTGCCTCGTCTTAGCTATCATATGCAACTTATTACTAACTACCTTATAGTTCATAAAACAACCCATGTATCAACTGCTTGATGTTTTATTAGGTAGGTAATTACTCAGTTGTAGCTTCAAAAATACTCTGAAATATAATTATCATGTTTAATAATTTCATATCCATAAATATCTGATTTGGTGAAAAAAAAACAACAACAAAAAATCAACATAATTTGTAGTATAAATAAACTAATCATTTAAAAAATTTCATTTTATCCATATACGAGTAATTATAATAAAATCAGGACTGAGTAACAAATCAAGGAGGAAAAAGGACCCTAGAATAACTTAAGAGGCCGGAAACTGTCCAATACATGAGGTATGGGGATATGAAGAAAACAGGACTATAACGGAAGTGAATTAGGTTTTTCATTACAGAAAATGCTCTTAGATACAATCGATTTTAACTTTGTATTAAATTATTTGATTAACTTGTAATAGATTTGAGCAATTTGACGTGGTAATTATGTAGTAAAATTAATTAAACTTCTTATGTTTCGGTGCGGATTCAGCATCAAGTGTGAGGAGAGTTTAGAGTCAAAAATGAATGATTGATAAATTAGTTATTATAGTATAATGTTTTAATAATATATTTAAAAAATAAATTAATATTAATGATATGTAAACGCACCTTTGTAACAAAGTGGGTTAATAGACCGTCATATTGGAAAGGGATATTTGCTAAAATCAGTATTAAATCAGTTTTATGATTAAATTACTTTAATAATACAATTAAAAGTTGTGTTGTCTATTTTTCTTGTTTTTAATTCGATAATAATGTTTTTCAATAATGTAAAAAAAGGTTACAGACATTTGCCAGATAAAATTTCAACTTTCAAAAGTGAATATTAATTAAAGTTTAAAGTAAAATGAAACTAAATTTTCGTTTTTTTTTTTTTTAAAGTTTATTTGATTTTATTTTCAGCTAGTACCTACTGCCAGAAATATACGTTTTTTTGTAGACACGGTTAATAAATATATTATCATGTAAAAATAAGTGAGATTTTTATATATATTTTTTATTTTACTAATTTGTTTGATAAATATGTTTTATTTAAATCTGTGTATATAAGGTGTATGCATCAGTTAATTCACCCGTTCTCAATTCTTTTATTTCGAAACCACCAATATAATTTTGTGTGAATCCACTTCTTATGCTGCTTATAATTGTAAATTTGTATAACACTAGTAAAAGAAGTACTTCTTATTTCACAATTAGTCACAAAGTTTATTCTCATTGGAACGTTGGGTTCAATGTCCAAAATAGTATTTATTGTTTCACTATATATTTTTTTACTTAAAATTTCATTTCTAAAAAATAACACACCTTTTCGATTTGCTCCTCGCATCAAACCCTAAGATGACTTCAATCCTAGTACAAAATAATTAATATTGAAGAATAAATATTGAGATTATGATTTATGTTAGTTTGTTTAAAAACTTTTTAGCTGCTAAATTCAATCTTAATCGCTTTGAAAATTGTGACTTATCTATATTATCATGACATTAAACTGAAGACAGAAATAACTCTTTGTATTTATTTCATTTAAAGAAATTTAATAGAAAATGTATAGAAATCACTCTTCTTTGTGGGCTTAAAAACACCATCTTATCCCTTATGCAAATTTGATACCACGCCCTTTGGTAACATGTATCCATTATGTGCCTGTCAGTTCTTGAAGGTGGCCTATTTCCCCGTTAAGGTAAGATGAGGTTGAAATGGAAAGCGATTTTCCTAATTGGAAATTGGAAAGGCTCCTCAAAGAGCTCGTTAACGGTGTTGTCTTGATTTTGAGTTTTGTCCTCTCGCTGTCAACAAGTTGCTTGATGATCCTCGCTTGGTTACCGTCGACATGGGAGCTTAATTAGCCAATCACACTACACCTACAACACACCTCTTTGTTAGCTTACCATTATATTTCGACTACTATGTGTTCGCATTTATTTGTTTAAATAAGCCATAAATAGTAGTTTACAATAGATTACTAATGCTAACATAACAAGCATATCACAATAGATATTCCCTGCAGCTTATTAATTCTTAAAAATTACCGATATTAATCCCTTAATAAATTAAAATTGTTAATGAATTCAATATAAATTTTTCAGGTATCATATTAAAAATTCATACCAGGTTGAAATATTAATAGTTCAAGTAAGATTGCTGAGGACAGATGGAGTTAAGAGGTACTGCATTAAGCTTTCGAGCTATTTTCCCTTTGAGGCTTGATACAGTCCCCAATCGATTGTGAGATGGTCGAATCGTTGGCTGCTAATAAAAAGCATTACTTTTTTCTACATTTTAGAACTACTTTTTCTACAATAATTGTATGATTATTCTAGAAAAAGCTTACATAATTATTATCTAAGCTATTGTCTACTTATAAAATAAAAATTCATATATTAATTTGCACACTTTTGAAGCCTTTTTTTTTCTGTTTAATTCAGTCGGAAATCAGATAATAAACTAAAACTCTTATAATTTGCGACTAAAAATGTGGAAATCCGAAATAAATTTCAATATAACGTCATCATTTAATAATTTATTGATTTTTGTTTTTCTGTATTGGTCGCGACATCTTATTTAGGAGCCTTGGTTAGGAGCTGGATTATTATCACGCCAGGTTTTTATTTTTTTTTTTTTTTTTAATATTTTATTTTTAATTTATGCGCAACCACTAATTATGATATTTTTGTTTAGACATATCATGGAATTTTCTTGATTACATACCTAATTTTTGGAATTAATAATGACTGGATATTCCGGTTCAAATCTTCAAAAAACGGTACATAGTGAACGCTTAGAGGGTAATTTTAATTAATTTAACTTGAAGACCTAGATTGCAAGTATCTAGGTTGCAAGGATTGCACTATTGCAAGGTCTAGCAAAATTAACCAATTTTGCTTAATTAAAATTAACCAACATTCAATTCCTGCGATTTCGGTCTATTATAATACAACATATATTATCTCATATTTTTACGGAATATATATATTATTTTATTTTTTAACTTATGCGCAACCACTAATTATGATATTTTTGTTTCAGGTATGTGTGGTATTTATATTGAAAATTGTATGCTTTCTCTTGGTGAGTATGATTGACGTATTCCTTTAGTGTTTATATTCCTTTTAGCTCGATATATATTTTTGAAATCTATAGATATTTAGGAATATTATCATATCACCAAACTAAGTGCAATAAAAATAAAACGTTTATTTCATATTTTGATGTTGCATTCATTGTTCATTTTTTATTAAACCGCCATAATCGTTAGCAGCGTAATCAGATTTTAATCTAGTTTAGCTTAAGCTTACAGTGGTCCGCAACGTTCCTCACCATTATTTGTTTGCTGGGGAAAGGACTTTAATCCCGGTTGTGGTTTTTGGCTAGGTCCAGGTGCAGCTGGTGATTGAAGTGTGGTAAGCCGAGCTTTTAGCCTAGTGAAACTTTTAAGCCGCATATAGAAAACTACTAATCGATAGTGTGTTACTCTGCATCAGTATCTAACTGCCTTTCAACATAATCTAAACCAATTAAGTACTATGAATTAGGTGAAATAATTTATATATTTTATTTTTTTTAGCAGTGTATGTATCCATTCATTATTGTCTAGAACATTATTATTGTTTTTTTGGAGTCCTTCAAATTCTGATCGGGGATTAAATTTAATTTTTTATTGGCAGAAGTTATTTAGCTGTGGAAATTAATTCAAAAGAAATGGTTGAGTCCGGTCAGAAAAATAACTCATAAGCAGAAATTACCCAAAGTTTAGGGCTAGTTGAATGGTCGTTGCGTGCCTAGTGTGGGGCGTGTGAATTAAAAACAATTTTAGTGTTGGGCAATTCCTCGTCAAATCAACACTAAAATAAATAAATTAAAATTTTAAACTAGGTTTTAAGATAATTTCTTTATTACCGACCTATGCATTGTTGTATATCATATGAGATGACATGGAATGCACTGTTAAACGACACCAATCTAATAGTTCTAGCCAAATTTGGAAAAAGATCTACAGCTAATTTTAATCACGATTTTTTCTGTTTCTGGACCTATTTTCGAGCGCTTTAGAGACCAATAATTTAAAAACGGGTTGACATATCTCAGTAATATTTCACATTTGTTCTAGTAGATACAAGTAGTACACATGTACCAAAATTCAAGAAAATCTGAGATGGTGATGCTCAACCCTGTGTTGAATTGACATGGAATGTCCCTATTAACAAGTGTATAATAAATATTAATAATTAAGTTGAAGATTTTGATTAATATATTTGGATGAAAACGCTAATTTTAAGTATTGTAAAAGTCGAAATTTTAGGTTGTATAACGTTATTCTGCTATCCGCAATAATGGAGCACTAATAATGCAGTCAATTATTTGGTAAATGTCTCATTTCCAACTTTTAGGCAACGATTTGCTATCACATTTTATGTTACTAGGGCAAACTTTTATCCACATTAAAGGTTAATCAAAAAAAAAAAAAAAAAATTATCCCAAGGACAAATAATGTCTTATCTGGACCAGAAGAAATAAAGGACAGACTTATGAAAACGAAAATTACCTAAACTTATCAATAAACTATAATTACGATGACTAGGCGGCATTTGCAAAACATTTTGAGAAAAATTAAACAAACAACTATTTATCTACGCTATCTGTCAAAACATTTTATTTTATTTCATTATTTTACTTATTGGTCCTATTGCTTTTACATACAATCGATCAGACAATAACCAATAAATGAGATGTACTTGTTCATGAGTAGGTACGATAGAGGTATGTATAATTCAAATAAAAAGTTGATGGTTAGCAGCTTTTTTGTTAATTTTTTTTCAGCATGTAAGTAATAATTTTTTTAATATTCAACTTATAATTCTGTTCTTAATTGAACATTATATGACCATTGAATACTTCTTGGTGTATTCCTGTTTATTTTAAGCGAAAAGGTCAGCGATGGCAGATTTGATAGATGGTTATTTTTCTTGACATTTCATTGCCTATTAAGGTAAGGACATTAATATTATTGGAAATTGTATGATACGTGTATCACTAATAAAAGATTTATTTATGTAAAGAAATCTGTTCTGTGTCTTTTGTACTTTTTTCATTGTAAACTTTTACAATGTACCTTGCAATAATTTGTTCATTGTAAAGGTAAATGCAATATAGACGTTTGTTTGAAGTATTTTAGGAAATGCAAAAATTTATATACTCGTATATGGTAACCGTCAGTTCAAATTTTGGGAAAATAATGTTTATACATTATGCTAATTCCATAACGGTCATATAATTTTCTGATACCGTTTTACATCAGACTAAATGTTTATAGTTCTACTCTATAATTTTTATAAACTTTTTTAAGGGCCTAAATTACGGTTTAACCGGTATTATTTCATACTTTTACATTATTTGAGTACAGTTGATTTTTTTTCTTCTCACAATCCCATAAATTTCGTCGTAATTCTGAAAAATTTAGTTCGCAGTCCGTTCAAGAAGGCAAGTATTTTTCTCTCCAACAACTCATATCATATTTTTGGCCATAATTGCAAGTTGAAATTGAAATTGAAAATTGAATAAACTAAAAATTCCATTGCAATAATTTGCGGTCCCAGGGAGAGGAGGGGTGTAAATCCTAAATTCTGAAAAAAAAAATTAGTAGAATAAATTTACGCATCTAATTCTTAAAAATTTTATAGTAAAAGAATTTAACTACGTTTAATTATTTTGTTAATTAATTAGCGCTGTTTTTTCGCATTACGTACGCTTTTTATTTATTTCAAACAATACACACCCTACTTTTTTTTTAGGACCGTCACTGATTGTAAGGTAGGGAAGATTTGTTGCCTGTGCAGATTTGTTTGTGTAGGTGGAGTTTTTCAAGAGATTTTTATACCGAATGATAAAGAATTATATACTGACTACGTCTTCAAGTACTGACTAAAGTTTATACTTCCTAGTATATGCTTGCGTTCCATGGCAAAAAGGGGAAGGAACTTGAAGCAGTGTCCCGCTGATGCGATATTAACGAGGGTTCTCATTACGGCCATTTTCATCTCCAGTACGGGTTAATGATAATACACGGCTCTTCATAATTAATATTAAGAATTTATTTACGTTTGAAGCATATTTTTGTATATGCTGATAGTTGTTGATATCGATTACATCACAAGTTGCCCTTAGCAATTAATAAATTTTTATTTTTGAAGCCTGTTTTAAAACATGAGTTAGGGGTCACCTGTGGTGTAGTGGTTAGCATAGAAACTTGCTACACTAAAGGTCGCGGGTTGGCGTCCCGAGGTGGCTCTAGGATTTTTTAATGGGAGTAAAAAATCCTTGTCTATGGCGTCCCTCGGATAGGACGTAAAATGGAGGTCCCGAGCCTGTAATATGTCAGGTACTCGTTAAAGATCCCTATCCTAACAATACCTGGATAGGCAAAATTTAGGACTCCCACTGTAGCACCGCCCGATCTGCCTTAGTGGCATAAAGTGACGTTAAAACAAACAAACAAACAAAACATGATTGACAAAATAATATCTTGGATACATTTAATAAAACTAAACGCTGAAATTACTTAATTTATAAATTAATTATAATCATAACTTAATTATAATTATAAATTAATTAATTATATAATTATAATAATGATATAATTATAATAAAATTACTTATAAATAAATTAATTAAACCAATTAGGTAAAGGTTTGATAGCTTTCAGCCCTATGTTATAAACTATTTCAAGATAATTTTGCTTGCCCCGGCGTGAACTATATCATTTATAATTATTCTTAGGATTTTTCATGCCTCTATAAAAACATGTGTTCATTCATGTTTTAAATATCTGGGATACATTTAAAAAACTAAACGCTAAAATTTTGTTATATTCTAATTTTTTTCAATAATTGTTTTTGAAGGTGTCCTTAGATCTCTAAATAATAACTACTAGAATAGTTTCTTAGAAGATTAGTTTCTTGTATAAAATATCTTGTATAGACCTTAGGGAGTGAGATCGGCCGGAAGCAAAGTGGTTGGTTGGGAGCAGCGTAACTATCTGAATTCTTATCCAAGACTACTGTTTCTGGAGTGGGGCTCTCTTTGTATTAGGGCCGATAAGGAGAGCTTTGAAATACAATTTTGGGCCTATATTATTATTAACATGTTATTTATAAATACGTACATATTCAATGATGTATCCAAGCCCCATTGCACACTATAATTTGTTTCCTATGTTTGTATATTTACGGGAAACTGTATAAGTAATATTCAAATAATTCAGGATTATATTTTTTTTTTTATATGAAAATCTATACTTGGCTTTAATTTAACTATACACAAATGTTTCTCTAGCATCAGGCAAAGTCCTTAACTTTTTATTTGTGAATTAATAATATTAATTTGTGCATTCACATTTTTTCACCTCCTGCATTTTCGGTACAACGCTTAAGCTAAAATAGTAATATTCGTCTTGCACCTTCGCTCAACCTCCAATGGTTTTAACACCATTAACATAGTTTTTATTTTTATTTACCGGTACATTTTTTCATCGGTACCTTGGTATATTTTGTTAGTAACTTCAGCATTAAAGCGCTTAATTTTAATAGTATGTTATATTATTCAAATAAAATGATTAATTAAATGTCTCTCTCTCTCTCTCTCTCTCTCTCTCTCTCTCTCTCTCACTCTCTCACTCTCTCTCTCTCTCTCTCTCTCTCTCTCTCTCTCTCTCTCTCTCTCTCTCTCTCTCTCTCTCTCTCTCTCTCTCTCTCTCTCTCTAAGTATACGATACGTAGAAATGAAGAAAAAAAAAGAAGTGATTTTGAAAAAAAAGTGTGATTTTTTGTTTTATAGAAACACGTTAGATATCAACCATTAAAAAAAAAATCTATTCTTATTAGAGAACTGTTGAGATCCTACCATCACGGCCAAGTTAAATATGAAACCCATCTTTCCGGTTGACAAGGCGTCATGCCCAGAAGCCGATAAATACAAAGCTATATCGGAGGGGGGAGAAGCGGCTGAATATAGAAGGGACAGTGGACTTGCGTTTGACAGTGGTCCAAGGAGATCCTCCTCTTCTGTTCTTGTCAGCTCCACTCATGTCGTCGCCACCGATTCCACAAAGCCCTCTTATCTACCCTCAGCTATTGCACTGATCTGATAGTGGAAACAGTTCGCTCTTTAGTCTCCTCCAATAGATATTCATTGTTATTCAAAGTGATAGTTCGCACAGACTCGAAAACTTGCTTTAAAACTACGAAATAGTATAATAACAAAAAAACACATACCAATCTAAAAGAAAAGTCGAGAGATTGGAATGGCCTCTGCACGATAACCGAAGTGATCTGGGTTCAGATTACAAAGGCGTGAGAAATAAAGAACTTTTACAGAAACCTGTCCCTCCATGTCTCGTTTGAAAAAAAAAGGAAAGTATCGTTAACGGCAAAGCACTATGCAGCTAACTGAAATGCATTGGATTTAAGATTAAAGGCAAAGGGTAAGGAATTTATTAAGGGGGGAATATTTTTAAACGTGTACCATAAAGTAAACTTTTCGGAAATGTCCACCTTTTACACAGCTAACACCATAGGGATAGGATTTCGTTTATGTCAAATATAAAAAAGTAAAAACCATCGCCTTGGACACCATTGAAAGATCAAATGAAAGAATAACCATATGGTGCAAAAGAGAAAAACTAGGTCTCATTATTAGTAATGTATTCCTGAGGTTTAGCCATTAGCATGTTAGTGCTATCACTTTTGCTTTCTCCGCATGTAATATTATCCCAATGATGCCTTCGAGAATTCTATAAGTCATATCATCCCGGTTGATAAAACCAATTAGAATAATAATGTTTTCTCTACCCGCATTGACCAGTTCCCTAATTTTTAAATGATCGATATTTATGATAGTCTTTCATGAATTCATTCAAGGCAAAACCTCCAAACCTGGCTTCCATTTAAAAAAAAATTATTCGGTTTCTGTGAAATCTGGCTGTGGTACAATTAGGGCGCATAACACTGACCATACATTAAATATGGATTTACATCCACCTTTTAATGATAATTATCCAATCCTTATTAATTTCATTTTTATTTTTTTATACAGTTTAGTTTCATGAAATAATTATAAACGAGTGTTATTCCAAAATAGGCTTAGGGTGATGATCAAATGGTCAGATTGTAAGAAAATGAACTTAAGTATATGATCCTGTTCTTAAAGGTACTTGTATTTCATTCTTCTTTTCCTATGGTACATTCGTTGTGTGTTGATTGAAAATGGAATCAACGAGTTGATGGATGAATTTGAACAATAACTCTGTAACAATTGTAAGTATGTAAGTCGATTTAGTGACTTTAAGTTTATATTCCTCTATAAAATCAAAATTTCGCATTAAAAAAATGAGTGCACAGACCTCCCATTCCCCCCCTTTGGTGCTGTGAGTTAAGCACTCCTGACACCTACTACAAGAACTTAGCAAACTTAGTATATTGCTAGAAATTCGACTTACTTCCTTATTCACAATTCTTACAGAACTTATTTCTTATTAAATGTTAGATGGGTAACGCTTTTCGTTCACTTAAGTGTATATAGGTAATGTATCGGGACAATGTAGTGGGAAGACGCTGACGTTGTAAATTTATCACTCTTTTCTTTAACAAGAGGCGACTTACTTAAGACAGCTGGGGAAGATGGCAGACTGATCCATTAATCAAGGAGGCCTTATCTTCCCCAGGTTGGGGGTGGGCCATGAAAGGAACCTAAACCACGTAGCCACCTTAAATGGAATTATAGGTCCTTACTTCTGGCTCCTCCATTCTACGAGATTCAATTTGGCTTCAAAAGGGCGACTCAAATAAACTTGCATTTCATATTATAATGTTATTAAATAAAGAAATTTTATTTTATTGATGCGGAAGCTCCAATTCTTTCCACTCGTAATCAATTTCTGATCAATTTAATTTAAATTCCGAGGGAGCCTAGAAGCATGAGCTTTTTGAGATGGTTCAACTTTTACAGGATTATGATTTTTTGAGGAGGGAGGGCACATTTTTTGGGGTATAGTCCTTTCAATAATCCTTCCTTTGTACAATTTGGACTCACCCTTAGATTTTGTAAAATAAATAAATAATAACATTTTATTTATTGAACAACATAACAACTAAGTATAATGTTATTTTTAATTCATTTACAATTGTATTCGAAACAATCATATAACATTTGAAATTTTATCTTTTGAATTAAAATTATTTTTTTTTTACTTGAAGATTGTGAATTAAATACAAGTATGTCTAAACTTTTGACTGGTTCAGTATATAGATACAGCAAATATATAGGAGCGTTATAGGTATACAAAATGCAGAACTTATAACCAGTTTTATCAATTAAAAATTTCAAGAAAACATGCCCGCATATAGTTTTAGAGACTGAAAAACTTCTCCCGCACACCAAGCAGATTTTTCCTGTGATAACACCATCCTTAATTATTTTTTTGTACCAAGGAATTTTTTTTTAAACACATACTGCAATATGTAAATAAAAAGTATACAGAATATAATCATATTTTGTTCACCTCAAAATGCATTTAAGAAACACATACGAAAAGTGACAAAAATTACAGGCCCCAGTCTCTCCTATTTAATCAATTTTGAGCATAAATATATGTTTCATTACAGAGGCAGTGGATACAATACTCTTCATTAACATGAGGAAATTTTTTATCATAATAATGGTTTGGGTAATGGGTTGATAATTAATTTACACGTTTAGATCATTCAAACGGTGTAATTAATATAAGTAAAGATATGTAATTAATTTAATTAACCTTTCTGAGTCTATGTAAGGCCTATGCAGTGTAATGTATATAGGGCCTTTGAAATTACTTTAGGAAAGTTGATAGTAAAAAAAAAAAAAAAAAAAGCTGTAGGTTGAAAAAACATTCCTCGGAATCTAGAATTTTCCCTCGTGTCTTAGCTTTAAGAGATCAAATATAGATAAATATTTTGAGTCGGCCTGTCCGTTGTCGAATCCTCTGACACCTACTGCGGTCTATTCGATATTAATGAAATGTTTTAGAACTTTCAAATCTGCTGGTTGATGTCTTGATGGAAAATGCCGACCCCACTTCTCTTATATTCATATTTTCCACAAGTCTTTTCATGTGGTTCAATAGTAAACGTCTTTAATGCTGATTCTATTTTTTTATTTTCACAAAACTCTATTCTACTATATTCTACTTTGAAGTGTCCTGTATTTACTTATACGAGAAATGTATTTACGTTTAATTTAATTATCTCGAAGCGCACCCCCCTTACAATTCTATTTGTTCATATGTAATTGGGTTAACATAGACGACTAATTATCCCATGCTAATTATGCTGTACATGCTAAGGGAGGAATAGGAACAGCATGCTAATTGCTGTGCTGGGTAACAGAATGGGCTGAGTTAAGACGTGCCAATTATAGTGGATAGGGACGCTGGGATTAAGAGGCACAGGTCCCAGTTCACTTTCCCTCATATACATCTTTACGTAACTTGCGGAAAACTCCTTCCTAATAGACTTATAGAATAGATTTTTGTTAATTTATATTTGTTTTTTATGTTAGGTATGTAAGTATATTTTATATTTTGAATTCAATTATGACATAGTTCACAATTTTTAAAACCGTATGGAACCACTGCCTCACAATGGCTTCAGATGTTGGATTGTCTCATGCCGAGTTCTAGCACTATTTCCCGTGTAAGTTTCGTTGGGTCTTCTTCCACTATTGACCACAGCTTGTCGTTGTCAATTACAGAATGGCGGTCAATACCATCCTTGTTTTTTAAGTCGAAATCACCACAGTGAAAATTCTGGAACCAACGCTGCAGTGTACATTGTCTATAGTCCACAGACTCTACACAAGGTTAATGTTACAAATAATTTGCGCAGCAATGCACCTTAATTTAATTCATAACAATACATTTTTTGAAAATCCCACTTCTACATTTTCTTTTCAAAACCTTCAAATTAGATAAACAAAGTGGTTTAATTAGATGCTTGATGAAAGCGAGGGTACTAAAGAAGTTTTATTATGTTATATGAACAATGAATATTGAGGGTTTGCTAAATTGGCTTTAAAACATTATTTTTGCATCAATCCAATATACAGTTTGTGACTGCAGTTGATTTGCTGCACTGTTGCTTTCCAGATTAATATCTTTTGTGAGTCATATCTTCAATCCTATCGAACGCCAAGCTAATTCTGCAAATCAGTTGTGTGACCTTTGAGTAATGGGTGTTCAAAAAAAAAAAAATACCTGGATGCATTAAATTAGGAAGTAAAGCTGCCCTGGTTCCGAGTTGATTCATTGGAAAAGGAAGGAACGGTACTGGAAGGAGTACGACCCTGCTCTTTGACATAGCCTTTGTGTACAGTGGAGAGGGGAAGGTCTTTGCTTGGGAAGGCCGAAAGGGTTTCGGGTCAGCCGGGACTACTGGGTCCTAGAAAAACAGTCACCATTCCGGCATTAAACGGACCGGAGACCCGGTAAAGGATGTTCAGTCAACTATATTCTCTTCTATTAGGGCTTATAAAAACTAGAAAAAAGGCTGAATCAAAGTACATCTCCCTTATAAACTTTACTTTGTAGGATGGAAAAATGATGAAATCTCTTTTTTTTATTTTTTTTTATTCCCTGATTCTCAAATTAAGTCGATTGCTTTCTTTTCTTCTATCTAATTTTAATATTATAAAATTATTGATGAATATGTAAGAACTCTGTGAAGTAACTTACGTTAGACCATTCATTATAATTTCGTTTATGCTTACTTATTGAAAGGTCTTGAACCTCCTACATGAAGAATATGTAAAGTACAAATAGCTATACAGCACCTACTACAAACTTGTAAAATCTATGAAAACCCTTAGGAGAAAATTAGATTTGGGATCTTTACACAAAAATCTTGATGAATGAGACAGCAGTAAAAAAAAAACATGCTATACTTGAAGCTAACAAAGTACTTTCACAAAGTATGAAATACAGATGTTGCCAATGACCCAGCAGGGTAAAGACGATAAAAAAACCAAATAAATAAATTTCATTAAGAACCACCTGGGTTGTTTATTGAAATAGACATTTTTTAAATAATATTCTTAAGAATAATGCTATAATAGTTATGTCGTCCTCTGTATATGGGGAAGCTTCTCTTAGAAATTCTTCAGAGTGATATAAGTATTTTTTTTTTTTTTTTTTTTTGTGCGTTAAGAATTAATTATAGGATCGCCACATTCAAGAAGAATATAAATTTTTTTTAAATTTAATTTTTTTCTTTTTTGGGTGAATTAGACTTGTTTTTGATGAAGGATTTCTCCTTAAAGTGTAATTAATTTCGAATTAAATCAGGACGCTTAAATTATTTTTATTTGATTGCGTGGTCATCAATTATTTAGTGATAGCGGGCTGCAGAGAGTGGTGGAAGTGTTGATTTCATTAATTGGGATTGGGCTGCCGCTTCATTGGTAACTTCTGGCTGACAAATAAATCGGAAAGTGTGGTGGGGGGGGGGGGCGAAGAGGTTTCCCACCTGGGAAATGGCGGGAAATCTCATTTATTATAGGCCCCTCATCGCCGGGAAATACGGTTTTTATTTTGCGGCGGAAAGATCATAGCGAGGATGGAAATACGATATATGGTCCTCATTTCTGTCTCTAGCTTCCGAGGCTAACACTTTGACGTATTTGTTGTGTGATATATTTTCATTCATATTATATTTATATTACTTTAAAATATAAAGTACCTTGTAATCTAATCTAATCTTTAACTTATCTATGTAGGTATCTGAACTATGCATTAAATTTGATGAATCATATGTTTCAGAACATCTAGTGAAAATCAGTAAACATGATTCTGCCTGTTTTTTTCTACTTTATTTTATTATCTTCATGCTTACCAAAAATGTGGTATCGTTTAGGTTAAGTCTTATTTCAACGCAAAAATAAAATATATCCTCTGTCTTGACAAACAAATAAATAGCTTCTACGGCCATATATTAATGGAGTTATTGTATATAAATATTTTAAAGTCCAGAATGAAGTATATGTAATATCGAGTATAGATAAGTGACACCAAAATGCTGAGATACTTTATCATTATTATATAAACAATCTCTAACATTTATGAATGAGAAATAAATCTACATCTACTCAAAGAGAAAATTTGTAATCTGAATTTTCAACGTAAATAAGCATCTTTAAATCTCGTTTCACACCGCTCCGTTTCTTTTTAACGAAGGGGATTTTTTGGAAATCATGAATATAGGGTTTAAAAAGAACATATTCCCTTGGATGTTGCAACAATTTTTTCCGCTGAAGATGATTATATTACAAAAATGCAATTTTATGAAAACGATTTTCCAATTTTCTCGGAAACTAGAATGTTATTTTAAACCAAATATATCACCACCCTTACGACGTGCCAATTATTCTAATGAATTTAATTAATCCAATTATTCTACAGAATATTAATATTGAAATAATGATAGGCAGTATGGAGTCTTTCTTTTTCTTTTTTTTTTCCTTTTTCAAACTTACGAGGCCACCCGCGAATGGGCACAGACTAATGCTTTAGAAACTTAGTTCCCAGGACAATCTGTGCTAACGAGAAAATACATCTAGGGTTCATTTCGCCATTATAGAATCACTTAAAACTATTTGCCATTTAAGTTTAGTTTATAAAATAGATAAGAAATACTCATTTATTCCAGCAAAAAAAAATAAGAAAAAAATATATCAGTGATATAAAATCAATTTTTGGTTAATTATCGGTTTTTAAGAATATTTTTATTTTTTTAACTCATGATGTTTATATGTATTAATGATCTCTCCTCTATATCGGATCTCTCTATATCGGAATTTGATTAAATTAGAGTGAGAATCAGCACTCAGAATCGGTTTTAACTCACTTAAATATTTTTCAAAAGTTTCCTGATGTATATATTTACTGCTTTTACAGTACGTAGTAAATTTTATTTAAATCACACCCTTACATTACTTATGTACATACTAAAATAAAATTAGAATAAGATGAAATCAATTTATTTGATTTTATTAATTATTGGAGCAAATTGATTTTATCTTGTTGCATTTCTATTATAATTCTATTCACTTATTCCATTCATATTTGTTCATGTACTGATTGAAGTTTTAATGCTAGTAGTATCTTCATAAGTTAAATCATTTTCTTCATTCATGTTATAGGGTGACAATTAATATTCTATTAATACTGTAAAAATAACATGAATATTATAACATATATAAAAGTCATTATTATTGTATACGGTGAGGTTTTCCTCTCATATGAATCAAGGAAACATCACGAAGATAATGTAATTAATGTATTGCGATAACAAATGTCAGACTCATGTGAGACGGATTACATAAATCCCTGTTGAAATATATCTGCTCGTGGCTCAGGTCCTAAATCCAGTCTCTACTCATTCCAGCACCAAATTAATGTTTGCACTAAAATTATGGCTGTAATTAATTAATTTGCCACTCCTCCTTGCGTTTTAATAATTAACGGTCGGACACGAAAGAAAGAGCATCCAAACAATTAAACATGCTGAATAAGAAGTTTTTTTTTTTTACTACAATCACAATATACTATCTGTACTGGGTTTCTGGGTTAAAATTTCTAAATATTATATTTGTTTATTACACGTGCAGTAGTTATAATGGATTTTATTTAATTCATATACAAAATAATTTTAGCTTTTAGCTAAATCATATTTAATTCATCGTGAGCAGTTAAAATAGTACAATTTTAATTTAATGAAAAACTCTTAATTATAGACATTTAATTAGACATCGTCATTGCAAACTGGTCTTCCTCACTTCTCTTCGAAAAAATAGTTGCCCTCCTTATGTAACTTATATCGGAAATGACCAAATATCTCAAATGTAAGAGAAAAATGATATAGGGCCCGTATATTCAAATAAAAAGCAAGGCCCTTAAGAAACGACTGAATCCACTTTATTCAATCTTTTCTTAAACTTCAAAACTAGTACTGAGACAAAAATTAATTACATATGCGCCAATTTGGGCCTACTCTTCGCATGTATACGGTACAGCCTATAAGGCCCACTTACAAAGACTTCAGACCTTTCAATCAAAAATGTTAGGACTTATAGCGGAAGCACCATGGTACGTGACAAACAAAACCCTACATACTGACTTACAAATACAAACAGTAGACCAACAGATAATGAAATTTTACAAACGTTTCGATGCTAACTTAAACGGACATTTTAACCGAAAGATAAGGTACATGACAAAAGATGAAATACCTATAGAAAGGAGAGTAAAAAGGTGCCGGATGAAAGATTCCTTATAAGCAAGGAAAGAGGTACTGAGTTGAATGGAATTTTCCGATTAGATGATATGGTTTACGTCATTTTTTGAGATTTCATTCTTATAAATTTACATGTTATACATTCACATGTTATACATTCACATAAAAATACATGTTTATTGTGTAATATCTTGTTAAACTTTAGCTATTTTTCTACACATTTCTATTAGTTAATCGGATTACATATCGAATCAAGCAGTATGTCAAAGAAGAAGAGGCCGTTGTCCTTTGAAAAGGAGAAAGGTGGATTATAAGAACATTATCATCACTGTTATGAAGGTCCTATAATTCGTCATTTTTGGAAAGAATAAAAAAACAAGTACGCTATGAAGGAGTGAAAGTAACTCTGGGACCATCACCTAAAGCGTCCCTGATAACACTCAGCAGTCCATGACCTCCTAACGGAAGATGTTACTCTCGTGAGAGGATGCAAATTTCATTTCACGACGTATAAATTATACGTTTACATATTTTCTTGACGGCCAGGAGATGTTTTATTCAGAAATAAAAATAAACTACGCTTAGTGATCTTTTCGGACCATTTCATTTTTATTTTAATATATTTTTTTTTTACTTCTGCAGTGTCAAGGAAGAATGAGTAAGCCTACCCACAAAACTCCCACCTCTTCTCCCTGCCTCTCCCCCCCCCCCGGAAATACCTCAATTTATCAAAGATATACATTTTTATTTTATGTTACTGTAGGTCTCAATTACATAATTGATTTAATTGTGAAAAATATGATGCATTTTTGTTATTGTTTATATATTTGTGAAATGTT
The DNA here is from genome assembly GCA_911387785.2 of Aelia acuminata. Taxonomy (NCBI): domain Eukaryota; kingdom Metazoa; phylum Arthropoda; class Insecta; order Hemiptera; family Pentatomidae; genus Aelia; species Aelia acuminata. The sequence continues at coordinate 163,026,710 of OU426978.1, read as the reverse complement.
AAAATTGAACAGTTAAAATGGGTACCTGGTCCTTGATTGAGTCGAGGGAGACAAATCTTGTGGTTAATCCTGGGTGCTGACCACATCCTTGGATTGGAATGAGAAACTATTTCCTTTCCAATTTCATACCGGCCTTATTTTTTTCTTCGTCGCCAGAGACATTAAACATGTAGGTGTACTTCAATAAATATATTTTACTGTCAATTTTTATGAATATATGATAAGAAAATATTATTTCTTAAATAAAGTTTTAATCTTCAACTGGTAAAATACATCACTCTGGTTCATGCAATTCCAAAAAAAAAAAAAAAAAAAAAAAAAACAACAACGGAAAAAGACATTCCTCGCATCTAAGAGGCGCATGGTATTAGTTGAGCATTACTTACAGTATGTGTTTGTTATGAGAAAAACAGATTTCCATATTGATCCTGTTAAACTATCATAATTTGATATATTTACGAATGTCAAAATATTTATTAATGCTGCGAATTTTTGTTTTCATTAGGATAAAATTCGAAATTATGCTCATTATTAACATTGCGCAGCGACTTTTTTTTTTTCTAATAAAAACAAATATAAGTTTTGAAGAATCTTAGACCGTGTACTTTAAGTAAGTAAATACTGTTATAATATCCATTTGATTTTTATTTTAAGATTACTTCTTTCGATGACGATTTTTTTTTACTTTTTCAATATTGTTTTAGTTTTCTTTTCGATTGAGATTTTCATTTTTTTTTTTATATTCATGCAATTAAATCAAGTTATTATTTTTATAATGGGTCTTGAATATTTTTTTTAAAACATAGAGTTATTAGTCATTAGACTGGATAATTTAAAAAAAATATTAGAGCGGTTGTTTGGGAATACTTTGACGCCATTTAGTTTTACCCGAAAGCCTACCGTTTTTATTTTCATTTCAAGACTTTTTTTCAACAAAAAAACAGTTTTCTTCCTGAAAATGATGAAATTAAAAAAAAAAATGACGTTTTAATGTTTCTTACAGTTTTAGATAGAGTGCATTTTAATTCTTATTACACATTGATAAAACAATATAGATATTGCAGGCCGCATCGTCAAAAACAAATCAGATTTTCGTTACACTATCTACCTTAATAAATCTTTTCTTGGAAAAAATGTAGTTAATCGATGTAGTTAATTAATAAAATGTATGAAGGGGAAAAATTGATTTTTGAAAAACTAAAGACATAGAATCCATAGAAAGCGGTTAAGTTTCGGATAACTTCTGATAGAGGTCAAAATTATCCCAAATAACTTCCCCTATCACCTATTCAAATAATCCGGTACAATTACTTATAATCTTGTATATCGATTATATTAATTTAAGGTTCTATTGAAATAAATAAAAATAAAATTGCTTCAATGCCTCAATACAAATTTTGAATAAATTCACTCATTGCAGGGTATTTGGCAGAGGATATACCTGCAGTGGTGTTAAATGTTTTTTTGTACCGGCAGTTCATTGGTCTAGTATTTATAAATGTTTTTCGATGTTTCTGCCAAAGCATGGGAAATATTTCGTGATTTCATAAATATGTTTATACAGCTGTATTGATTTAGCCGTTGGTTTGGAGCATAATGTTTACTCTTGGAACGATTTCGTTGAAAGCACTACAAACCATGGAAGGGGGGGGGGCGATAGAGCAGGAGAAGCGGGGGGGGGGGGGGGGTGGTGTGGAGATTCATCAATATGTTTTGTTATTCAGTGATTAAATTCAACAGCCCGTTGCATTATTCATGGATGGAATCACCTATGGTTCATCTCTCTTCCGCCTCCTCCATTCCCTCCGGCATTCGATAATTATGTCCTCATAAACATTTTCATTTCTCTCTTAGTATTTTTTTAAATAAACTTTTCATCGAGATACAGTCATGTTGATTATGAAATTAACCAAAATTAATATAAATAAGAAATAATGTAACGATACTTAATTGCGTATTTAATAATTTTTACTCTTTCCTTTCAGTCCTTTGATTTTTTTTCAAATGAATAAATTAATGCTTGAAGACTTGAATATATTTTTGTTTTACTTGTAACTAATCTTCTTTAGTCAACTATAAATCATGAACTTATCGAAAACGAAACACCACGAGACAATCTGATTTTGGTTTCGGATGGGTTTGGAGAATATATATTGGATCGGGACGTATAGGTGAATTATAAAACATAAATACTTTTTTAAACATCAATAGAATACTTAGGATTACCCTACTCTATGAAGAGACTGGAAAGACTATCGGTGTGATTTTTTTCTTTTCCTTGCAAGGACATCTTTCACATCCTGGGGGGGGGGGGGGGGGTGAGGATAGGATTCTAGAGAGTTATCAATACTAATGATGGTGGGAAGGTTGAGATTATTCCGAGGGTCCGCCGCGAATAAATTCCGGCCCACTAAGGGCTGATTAAAACCTCTTGCTATAATATTTATTATTTTATATCAAGAGGCAATTAGAAGATTATTAGAATAAATAACGAATATGTTCTGATGATGGGATTCGACACCCCTAAAATTTCGACATTCAGTTTTGTCATCAAAAGCATTCTAATATCTTATTCGCTTTATTATTCAAAACATTTCATAAGCTGTTTGCTAATCGTTGAAGGGATTATTTTGTGTTAAGACGATATTGATTATACATTGACTATTTAAAAATCTGCTAAAATAAATTGAAGGTGCAATAGCTGGTATTTGAAGTAAAGTATTTTACAAAGATTTGTTTCATATGGATGAATATATTTTATATACTATTAAATTTCACCTAGGATATCCGAAAGATTGGGGCCATATACGAAGATTGTTGTGACTCAATTCATTTATACAGTTTTCAGGTTTTAAGATTTTATTTTTATTTACTACACATAAAGTGAAATTTTATAAAAAAATGGCATGGAAGAATATTTTAAATAATTATTTCCCGAATACGTTTTCTTGTGATATTATCCATGTAAGAGACCAAATATGAACTCGAGCAATCACCCCGTAGTTTTTGTTATATTCTGAATATATCACTTATATTAGTCAATATTAATAAAAGCCTTTTTAATGTCTTTTTAATGTGTTAACTATGTGTGATTTCTTCACAAATGATTTGATAATTTAAAATCAACAGAAACCAGTTGATGACATCTGGGATAGTAATGATTAATGATTATGAAACATTTCGAAACGAGGCTTTTCTTCCTTAGCCCTTCAGTCGAGAAAAAATTATTCTTATAATTATCAGAAGTAAAACATTTCCGCTTTGAATTTTCTGCTGTAAAAACAAAAGAAGGAGGGAGTAGCTTTACCTCATAACGACATTAATGAAGTTAAAAAAAAGGAAGTTAAAACGTTTCTCATTATCATTAAAACATTCCTACATTTGTACAAGGCTCACAAATAAAGCAGGATATTAAGCCGGAAAGATTAGAACATTAAAATTGCCATTTTCTTTTCTCTTGAGGAGACAAAGTGAAGGCTGCTTCACGTAATTACAAGGGACAATTTCGGCGTTAGTAACTTCATTACCCTGTGGCTTTTATCTTCCCGCTTTGTAGAGGAGCCACCCCTTAAACTGATTAGAGAAGAGGGGTTACTTAGTGTAAAATCAATTCAACTAATTAACAATATTAATTACAATTTCAAATTGGAGTCAAACTAACTTTTATCGACGGGGGTCGTTTACTGCTAAGCCCCTTTTTGGGTGGATTTGTTCGTTACCTTAGTTCTTTCCCTAATCACGATTCGGTATAGGTCGTGTTTAGCATTACATATATTTAAGTATGGTATCGAAATATTAGTCGATGAAGTAGTACCTATTTTAATAATTTTCGACTCAAAGATTATTTATTTAATTTTTTTTTCTCAGCATCTTTATCTGACATATATTTCATTTATAACATATTATTTCGCCCTTAAAGAAAAATATTCTTAACTAGGTACTGGAAGAAATTAAAGGTAATGCGTTGTGTCTCTCACTTATGATAGGTTAAGCATGATTAATATCATCATTATGAGATCATGAGATCCTTATACTTTAAACAACATAGGCATTGCTGGTAATCCAATAAAATAAAAGCAATTAAGACAATAGTTGATCATTACTTTCACCGTATTTGAATTGCTAATTCCATTTAAGTTTAGAATTAACCATAAGACATTAAACAACAAACAAGAAATAAAAAAAAAAATAAAAACAAACTTTAAGGATTACTTCCACCGTATATGAGAGTTGGTGCACCAAGGTAAATAATAAATCAAATGAAGACATTAAACAGAATAAAATAATAATAAATGAAAATCCAGTATCAACAATACGAAAGCTGACATAAAGATGAACTAGACAGATTTATTCAGGTATCAGAGCAGAATGATTTACTCCCCCGCAAAGATTGTTTTTCAAAACCTTTTTCACCGTTCAGCAATTCAATAAAGTAGAGATTTCTCACGGGCAAGTAATAAAGAAAAAAATGCATTGAATAGATATTTCTAAGTTTAAGTTGAAAAAGAGGATTTTATTATAGTCAAAATAATAACCTGATAAAAGAAGCTCATAGGAGAATGTTGAATGTTGACATTTTGCCTTTTCGGTCGCTATCTTAGCATAAATATAATTACTTTATTTATTATATGTGCGGGTTCAACGCTACGTATTACCAATCTTTTTAGTATAACTGTCATGTTAAAAATGTATATATATAGAGACATAAACATACTAAATGTTTGACCCTACTATATGACAATGAATACTATGATGACGGTGATTTTCATACACATCACACCACTTCATTTAGTGAATTAAAAATTTCACAGTGTAAACGGGTCTTTATACTTCATTATAATTTTGATCATCATATGTCAGATTTTCAACATTTTGAATCATATCTTTGACTCAAATGAGTGGAAACTTTTTATTCTTGCTTGATGAAGAGGAGGAGGATATGGACATTGCCACGCATAGTACATACGTCTTAAGAAGGTTCCTAGGAAGTTGTAAAAAGAGTTATAATCCCTTAAAAAATAATAATATAAATTTTATTTTATGTACCACATTACATTTTATTAAATGAAGGCATATGTCTTTTTTTTTTTTTTAATATTTTAAACATCCTATTTCATCGGCAGACTCAGAATTTCTTTTCAAAATCCCTACAAGACTGCTTGAACTCTTGAGGGTCCGTGAATCGTGACCACTCCTCAGGACAATGATGGGGACGGAGACACTAAAACTTGAACCTCATCGACACCTGAATCCAAAAGGAACAAAATTCCGGTTCGAGCCAACGACCCAACGACATCCGGCCTTGCTTTCTCCGAAGGGCCTTTCTATTTCGTCAACCTAGCGCTCTCTGGGGGCTACAATCCTTCGAATGGTGGCTGCTTGGGTAACCTAACCTTGGGTAAGGTTTTGGTAAAAACCAAAATTAAATATAATTAGTTTATTAGTTATCACAATAATTTGCTTTGATAAATTTATAATAACAAATAATTTTTATTCCAGCTATATTTAGATTTTGCTTCTAGGGGCAGGTTTCCCTCCTTCCCACACCTATCTCGGTGTACGGCCGTGAATATTTGGATGATATAAACCCTCATAATTCGGTCCTCTGACCATATTTCCACAAATGATCCTTTGATACCATCACAAATGTTTTATTTTTTCTTGATGACTACCTTTGTGAAGGACAAAGAGGAAATTACGGCTCTTGTGATATAGCTGGTATTCATTGATGAGATTTTAAGTACTCTGCATCACTTTTGGAGAATGAGGAAGTGTTTTAAAAATTTAGGCTGTGTCATCTTTTGGTGATAGGTACATCAAATGCTTGGTTTTGTTCGTATCCAAATATATACAATTTTTAGTAATATTTATGGTTTTAAAGGAAATGTTTTCAATGCCTATACTGAAGATGGAAGAAAATAGTAAGTCATGTTCGAGTGAAACTTGATTTAAAATTGTATTGATCGACTTGGGAAGATGAATAATTAACCCTCAAAATATTGTTATATTTAACCATGAAACTGATATGACCAAATACCGTGGATAATTTTTTTCTCTAATAGAATGGTCTGTTAACAAAATATAAATTTCTGTGGACCACGGTTCATTATTTATATTTAACTCTGAAATATTGCCACATCTACACCGCTAATTACAATGGAAAAACGTCGAGGAAAACTTCAAGGCTGGAATGTGGATTACCTTAAGGATACAGAGGTCCTTCTAAGGAATTTCCAGGTTGAGTAAATCCTACCTTGTTATCAAGACCTTTCGATTTTCGAAATCCGAATTGAGACGTTAACAATTTTGACAGATATTTTGAAGGCCTGGTGATAGTGGTGTGTATTTGCTGGAAATTGTGATATTGCTGCCAGTATTACGACCATATTTAACACGGTTGTGCAACATTGGCATTCCGTTCGGTATCCTTGGAGTTATATATCAGGTGAAAGTTGTGCTCAATGCAGGTGGAAAATATCCCGACTCACTAAACAAACAATTTTTTACTTTTTTATGTATATTTTTTGTATATCGTATCTTCACTTCCAAAGGTACGAGTATGTCCGTGGAGAAAGTGCAATGGTTTTATTTTTATTTATATATATTTTTTTTTCTTCATATGATTGCAAAACTATGAATCAGGTCTGCGTTGCAGACAAATGCAATTTGATTGGCTTAACGATAACTATTGTCAATATTATTTTAACGAACTTTGTTATGAATGAGGGTTTAATAGTCCCTTTATAATGTAACCTAAATAGTTATATTATTTTAGTCTAATTCAATAAATGATTAGTTCTTCCTTATAAGCGCATTTTTAGTTATTAGTGGGGAATTTTTTGAAGGATAACAATTTATTATATTTTTTATTCATTACTTACTGAATTAGAAGAATTCTTTTTCTTTTTCTCCTATGGTACCCAAGAGTCCTCAAATGATTTTGAATACTAGTTTAGTAGATTCAGTATACAAATTCTATATAACACATTCGGCAATATCGCACTATAAATATCTATTTCTACCGTTCCATTTAAAAATTTTAATCAATTCATTATTCAATTTGCCACCTTGGTGCAAATGATAGTTCCATAAAAGATAAAAATTTTTTTGTGTTGTTGCTGCTCACTATGATCCTAGGTTCATTTCATTTTACATTTATTCTTCTGCAAAGTTATGTCACGTTTTTGATTCTTTCAAAATCTCACAAATGCAATTTCCGTTTAAAACTACAAAACTGAAAGGCATGAAGCATTCCAGACACGTAAACAAATACGGGGACGAGAATTGGTTATAGCGGGGGCTATGCCTTTTATGACGGGACCAAACTTGGCAGGCTGTTGGGATACGTGTCTCCAATGCCAATGTTACAGGTGGTGGTTCCGATGCCACACCATTCGGTTATTTTGACGCTCCGATGCCATTTAATGTCACACAAACTTTTTCCATATTTGATACTTTTCTACTTGGTTTCAAGCTTTAGAATTGCTGCGATTCTAAATTATTTTTTAATAACAACTTAAAATTTATCCATCTATGGATGGAATCCACATAATATAACATAAATTACATTCAAAATAATACCAGAGTAGCTTTAAAAGACTTCCTTGGCTTATTTGCAATAAAAAGGTATAAAATTTTCAAACATTAATATATATTGTTTTTGCCTTCTTTAATTACATGACTCAGTTATATCTTTACATTTTTTTTTTTTTTAATGTTTTTGTCGCCCTGCAACTGCTACTCATGAGAACTAACAATAGTTATTAATTATAATTTTTGTAACGAAATATGTTGCATTACTGTTCCATTAACGTGATTGTGCCAAGTAGCCCTTTTGTAATTTACCATGCCACACAACTTCCTCATCGCCCACCTTAGGTCATGTAACAATGACGCACTGAACGACCTGTATTAATCAATCATGTTATTACAGGTATATACTAGGTACCCAATGTACAAATATGCTTCGAACTAAATGATGTCGTTTACTCAGGAGCCGGACCACTAAATAGTTATTTTCATCAATAGTACCAAAAGTGGTTGTTTTCGGGGCGTGGTCGAGTTTAACGCGCAAGGCTTAGCCGAGCGCGGAAATTAGACCAAGCAGCGAAAACACACTTTTGGTACGTGTTATGAACAATATTTTTCATCATACTGCTCATACTTGAGTACATTAAACCACTTTTTTATTTCATTAATAAATTACAGATTCAATATAAGAAATTAAATTGACACCTTTTTAAAAAAAAAAAAAATCTGCTTAGTAACCTAAATAGAAGAAAAGTACTTTTATATTTACATTATTATTTATAGTACAATTCTGATTATTCATTATATTAAAAGCTTTGTTTGGATTCTTTTAAAACAACTTCTGGTTTATCTATGTTATTTTGCACTTCAAACATACCACTTATATTAGAATGAAGCACGGTATAGCTACAAGTAACCCTCCTTTAAACACATGTTAGTAGCAGGTAAGGTTAGCGCACCAAAAAGTTTTTTCAGGCCTAGGCCCGAAAAGTACTACTTAACGATTATTGAAAACACATTTTTTTGATACAGTATGATGAAAATGTTATTATCTGATGTTATTTTATACAGACCATCATTAGATATACAAAGAGTCCTTAACTCATATATCGGAGGCTCGTCGGCAGGATGCGTCAAATCCTGTGATTCCCAAGATGTCCTAAACCGCACTAATTTCACTAGATTCAACCCACCTACAGTTGAGGTGCCTACGGTAGGATGACGTAGTCATTGAAAATAAATATTCTACTGTTATTTTTTTAAAATATTGTGTAATAATTTTCTCATGTATCTTTTTCCTCTTTCATAGGAACGAAAAATGGATAAAGTAACATTAAGACAAGAGTTGCGGGTCTGTTTCAGAAGCCTACCTTCAGTTATTTTCGCCATGCCAACGGTTACTTTTTAAGAACAATATGATTACTCTTTTAAATAACCTCAAAAGTAATTGATAAACATTATATTTAACTGAATAATTATTTACAAAAAAAATATGTCACTTTAATTTCCTGGGGGCATAAACTCGATTATATCACTTAATATTTGGGCAAAATAATCACAATTTACGTATCTATGACGCCATAAAAACTCATATAAATAAAAATCCAAATGATTCCTGCTAGTTCCACATTGAATTTTGTCATGTCGTTTCGCTAAGGTTAAGAGAGCTTTACTTTACAGAGAACACCCTTTTCTTGTAGAAACTTTACGGCAGAATCTTTATCATTCATCATTCATCATACGGCAGAATCTTCCTAACCAAATCTAACAATCCCATTTTAATACTGACTCTTTCACAATATAATATTAAGTATCAATAAAAAGAATGATTAATTTAACATATGTTTCAGTAAAACAATTAATACCCAGTTATTTTGATCGATACAATTCAATAACATTTAAGGTTAAGCCAATGATAATCATAAGTAACTGTTACCATGGCAAAAATAACTGGAGGTAGGCTTCTGAAACAGACCCAAAGTTGCTAATAGCTAAAACACATTCATATAGGATTCTGACATGTCCTCCTGTTATAAGTTAATTTATTCTCATAGACAATTAAGATGAAAAATTAGAGATTTAAAAATCTTTCTCTGTTATTACTCTAATAATTTAAGATACTTTACCAGCTCTCATAATATCGATTCTTGTATTATTCCAGTTTGTAATATTGCTATTGATATTAACAATATTGCGGACAGTTTAAGTATCAGTCGAAATTAAACAATAGATGCTTGGTTGGTGTTTGATGAGGAGAAAACTTATCGGCTTGGGTTGTTATGAGGTCCAAGAGATGGGGGGGGGGGGGGGGGCTCTTCAACTTCCACGATAATCTTGACAGTTATTACTTCACAAAATAAACGTAAACTCCAACCTTAAGTTTTCATCTGATGAAAATTGATAATTGGCTAATGCTTATTAAATATTTATTGTTCTCATTGTCATTTCGAAAGGTCTAAATATTGAAGAATACTAATTCTAAATCTATAAAAAAATCTAGTTTAAAATGCATACAAAACTGGATACAATTGACTGTGAGGTGCATAAAAGAACTTACGTTAAAAAGAGAAAAAAACTAAATCTAAACTGCAAAATGTAGTATGTAATGTGTCAGACAATACGTTGTACCCTCGGATTCGGTCAAGTTGAGCTTTGTCGAATAATATTTTATTTTATTATACTTTAAGTACACCGAAAATCTTTATAATACGGTCACTTTTAGGCCGGAGAATTGCCATTGAGAACTTGGCCAAATCACATTATTGTACCATTATTGGACACAAGTCAGCGATATACTTATTCCTAGACCACTTGACAAAAGTTTTTAGCGATAAAGAATAATAAATTTAAAAAAAAAATACAGTAGGTACTCATAGTTATACTTTACACATGTAAATATTTTGATATAGGATCGAGTTATTTGAACTAAGCTCTAAGCAAAAACCCAACTTTAAAAGTACATAGGCAACGACCAGATCATGAAAACTCTGAAAAACTAAGCCGAAACTCTAATTTCACAATCTCTTGCAATGAAAGGTTATTTCGTAATCGTTCATTAATACCCAGCACCCACAGCTGTGGAGAAATCACTCTGGAATGATCCATTCATTTATATTCACACGGCGTATCGCTTCTTGTTTGCTACCCTTTAATTACTAATCCTTGTTAGTTGTATATTCTTTAGTAAATAGAAACAAGAAAGAGAAAAATACAGGAGAAAAACTCTTCTTCATAGATTTAATATTTTTTGATACATCATTTCGCAGGTCGATGAGAATTGTGACACTAGTCGAAATTTTAGTTCTTTCGATTAATATCCCAATATAAATGAACTAAGCAAGAAAAGGTAATGGTTATATCAGCATAACTATTCTCTACCACCTGCTAACAGTATACTATCTGTCAAATACATATTAAAACATTGAAAATTTAAATCATTGATGATCAATTTAATGTTGACCATTTAGACTTGTGTCACTATCCTTGCCGACCGGCTACATGTATGAACAAGTCAAGATATAGAAAATTAAATACCAAAATAAAATAAACCATCTAGTAGAAATCCATACATACTTAATTATATTAATATGGATGGGAGAATAAAAGATAAAAATTAAATATTTCGACCATAGAGATCTCTGGCCACGTAACCTGGTATTTTTACAGATGTGTATTGTTTGCGATAGCCAAGAGAGTGATATTCTTTTTCATGTTGATATAAAACTTTAATTTAGGTTGAATTTTGTTGTATCTTTCGGGTATTTGTAGCATCAGATGGTCTCAGGTCTCTCGGGTCAAGGATAGAGATAAATTGGTATCGGTTCGTAGATTAAGTGTGCTCAGAGTGAGGAGGCAATCGAGAACCTGAAGAAGATTTTGAAAACCTCATAGCTGTACCTAATTAAGATACACGAGATAATCGATCCTACTTCCGGTCGCTATGACTTGATTATGTGACAATACCCCGATTACGTTACCTATTACCAGCGTCTTAGCTCGCTTCACCTTATTGGCCCCTCTAGTATTCTAGAAGTTAATGGTAAGGTCGTCAATAAAGTTAGAAATAAATAAAATTATTTAATATTGCTATTTAGTATTTCTAATGTTGCAATGTACATTCATAAAAGTCATCATGAGTTTTGAAAGAGGTTGGTGGAATAGACCGAAATGTTTCACTAGTAGGGTTCAAGAACATGAAAAATATGATTATGACTTAACTATGTATTAAAGAATTTATTTTATAAAAATACTAAATGATTAAATAATTTATATAAATCCTCGGTTTATTGTTAGGGTTACTCTATATATATGTGATGAGAGATTTGAATAGACCCTTACGGAAGGGTTTGGAGGGGTTAGGTCGGTCCGGGGGATGAACAGCGTGAAATTGAAGCTCTCGAGGTTTGTCCCCTTCGGAGGCTTTTCAATGGCTCGGCTCTATCTCTCCCTCTGCATTATATACTTACTACAGCATCTTCTGTTTAGTCCCTAAGAATTATTTATAGGATTTCTCAATGCGATTTTTTTTTTATACCCGCTCCTATTCAAAACAAAGTATCCTATTCACTACTATGTTAGATAAAACATAGTACGTATTGAAAAGAAGGAAAGTAGGAAACGGAACCCCAATGTTTATTTTACTGTTTGTGTTTTTGTTCCTAGGCTTCGATTGGTTCCCTACTAAAAAACAAAACAAAGTTATGTTTATTTTACAACGAATTGAATTTTACACTCAAATGGTTAAATTATTGTAGAATTCAAAAACATTTTACAATGGTTATAAGCTCCAATTTCCAAATTAAAATTCTTAACATATATTTGATTTAGTATTATTTCAATTTCGACTTTCATAGAAACTGTTCTTAATGTACAAATCTTTTTAGCATATAGTAGTACTTTGATAGTCAGATTTTGTTCAATCCCAAGACCATGAACTTTCGGTTTAAGTAATGATCGTTGAAACACTAAATAATTAAATACCAATTGGCTCTAATTTTAGTATACAATACAATAAAATATTAAAATTAAAATGTATGCATAAACCTTTGCAAAATCGGTTTGGAATTTAAATATACCTTCCTTGTTAAATATCTTTCTTGATTTGTCAAAATTTTATTTTTAAGGGAACGACTTTGTTAGATATTAATTTGATGGATCTTTTGTGAAAGATAAGATGGAGCATGAACAAATTACAAACCTGAAACAGAACTCAGTTATGTATCAAATTAACGGAAATTTTATAGCTGTAAATGTAAATAACTATATAACATTTTCAGGGTTATGTAACTGTATACAATTTTTAGGATTTTTAACTATACAAGGAATAATATAATTATTTTTTTTTGGCAGCAGTGGAGAAATGTCATAAATCATCTATCATCTATCCACATAACTTTTTGTTCGTGATATTGTTATTTTTATAATTGGTATTTTAATTTTTTGTACTTGTAAGCGAGTACCTTGTTCAACCAAAAGACGGATAAACGAGTTAATGTATCTATGTTGTACCACATGTAACTTCCGTGCTTGCAATTCTAGCTAAGACGTGAGGTAACGGATGTGGGGTTTCACCTGGACTGAATGATTTCTCTGACGACTGAAAAGGGACGACATTCCCTGTGCCGAATACCTTCCTCCTTCCAATTGTGTGAAGCACATACCGCAGCCGTCGGACCAATTTTCTCTTTCGGCCTCCCTGGACACGCGACACTCAGACAGCCTTTCTCCGCCTCCCTTCCGCACAGCTCCGGGCCATGGGAGCTCAGAACAACATTTCGGTTGACCCAAATTAATTGAGTAGAATTGAGATTAGAAAGGGGTCAGCCAGCTCTGAGGTTCATTAATATACAATATTGCACAGAAACTGTGTAATAACTTCGACAACTCCCAACTACGGGATTATCACCAAGTTTAATGAGATTTCCCAACTAGCAGGTATTATATGTCTTCCTCCGCCCAGTGGTTAGTTAGCCTATCAAAAACAAACCATGTTTTTATATCGATACACAGGCGATATGCTTCTTTAAAAAAGTAGAGCGTATTTTTCGTTAAAAAAATGACCGTTTTCGGCAAAAGTATTACACACCCGTTATGTTCATGACTCCTATCTAATCTGAGTAAAATAAATAATACAAATTTTACGTGTTTATATTACGGTTCCATTTTTAATGACTGTGAATCAAACTGTTAGTTGATCTTCAAGTTAGAATGGAGTGTTCAGTATCCCTCCCTGAAAAGTTGAAAAATCTAAAAAATCAATTCTTGGTAAAATTGCTTTTATTTAGTAAGAGCTAATGTCTTAATTAATCGTATAAGATGGGAAATAGATTCCATTTAAACATTAATTTTCTGTTTATGGATCATATCTTCTTCGGTCTATAAGATCACTCCTCGGTCTATGTAATTCTTCAATATGTTAAATTAGACTTTCTTTACCTGATTCCTTCCTCATAACCATACATAACTATTTTTCTTATTAATAGTAGATCAATTAAGTATATTTCAATAGTTCATGTTAGTATTAAACTTTTCCTCTTACTTATTTTTTATTTTTGTGTTTTCTCCAGTTCTTCAATTTGGAAATTCTAATCTTGGAAATTATTTTTATCTAAAAATGGATGGAATTTTCATGTTAAATAGAAATTTTTCTGTATCTTCAAGTTTGTATTATTATTAAATATATTTCCAGAATTTTCATTAAGCTAATTGTCATGATGACAAAATTAGTAATCGGCTTAGAAATGTTGTTCATAAAACTGGGGCACAAACGTGTTCTGATATTTGGTAGCCCTCTAAATTTAAAATTTTATCATTTATCTGTGGGAATCAGAGTATAGCTGTTTCATTATTAGCTATCTTGGCGTTAAAATAATTTGGTACTTAAGAGCCAGACTATGTCCTTGGTCTATTTTTATTAGAATAGATAAGGGGCTTTAAACTACCCCACGCCATTCAGGAATAGCTGGGATTCCCCAATGAAATATTGCGGAATAATACTTTTGTTCTACGCCTAACTATGTTGCGACATAACGCGTAATCATTAGACATCATTGAAGTACCTAACCTATTGCATATCTACGAGAGTTTTATTGTACAAACAATAAAACTCAAATAACCAACAAGGTTACAAAAAATATCTACTTGTAACGATACAGTAACATAAAAATAACCATATTATTCAAGCTTCAGAACAAGACAGGTGGTTCGCGACAAGCGTAGAAGGTTCTCGAACAGTCACGAACGTGTTCTACAACAGTCACAAACATGTACTAAAGCAGTTCGTTCTAACAAGTCTAGAACTCTTTTAAATCATATGTTTCGTGTCTTTATTTATTAATCGTCTTTTTTGTTTCACGTTACAATATTATTAAGTGATGCGAAAATAAATAATATTTCTCTCTTTAAGGTTTGTTTCAAAGGGAAATATGTCAATTCAATTCTCAAAACGACATTTTGTGTTATATTTAGCGTGGGCAGTACTTTTGTAATGGACAGGTCTCCCTTTAATCCACTCAGCGATTTAAAAACTTTATGACGGCTCCAATCCATTTTTTGCCGTATTAAAAAGTTTTTGATTGCTTTTCAATATTATCCTATAACACCTGGGGCCTGAAAAATAAATATTTATATTATTATCACTTAAGAAAGATAAAATATTCCGTCCATCACATAGTAGGTATATTAAACGAGACCTGTTTTCGTGTCCCTGTGATTCATTTGTATTAAATTCAATATTTTAGTAAATGTAAAATGAAATATGAAAGCAAAGTTTTTATTTAACCTACTTAAACCTTGTTTTAAAGATATATAATTATTAGATTCCAAATGAAGAAGGATTTCGTTTCGTTTCGTTTGTTTGTTTAACGTCCCCATATGCTGCTAAGGCTAATCGGACGATGCTACAGAAGGAGTCCTAAATTTTGCCTATCCAGGTATAATTAGGATAGGGGTCTTTATAACGAGTACCTGACATCGCGATTTACTAAAGATTTGTTACTCCCTTTCAAAAATCCTAGAGCTACTGCTGGACGCGAACTCGCGACCTTTAGTATTCTAGGTTGCCATGCTAACCACTACACCATAGGTGACCCCTGAAGAAGGATTTAATCTCTTAAAATCAATAAATAACTGGGGTCTCTTGTGGTATACTGGTTAGCATAGAAACTTACAATACTAAAGATCGCAGGTTCGCGCCCCGAGGAGATGGACGAACTTCAATACAGGCTTTCTGTGTGTTTTTTGTTTTTTTTTCATAGAGCTTTTTATGTAGGTACTTTTATTTTTTGTTATTCTTCTTTAATATTATTATTCTTAGTTGATTTGCTGTTTTTTACCAAATTTTCTTGGCTGGTCCTTTCTTATCTTCCGATATCATCTGTGTAATTTGTATCTTGTTTACTGTCAGGGTTGGATGTGTCACGAATTTGAGGGGGAGTCAAGGACCCCTCGGTTTCATAATCTAGGGTTGCATTTTGCCTAAAAGCACTTTTTTTTCGAATTATTCAAGAGATAATATCCTTTTCTTTTTTTTTTTTTTTTTTAAGAGGAATGCCATTTAAACAACCAAACTTATTGCGTTTTGTGTTTAGTATTATTCCCTGATAAACCCAATATATTATTAACCTAAAATATTTGAGGGGGTCATGAAACCTTTCCACCCCATCCCTCATGATCCTTATTTTACCTTGTTACTGTCTTATTAAGATTGCTGATAAATGATTGGTGTTTTTCATTTTATTTTGGAATTTGTAAATCAGGTTTGCTTAATTCGTACTTTTAATTCTTTAATCGGATTTTACCCTTTTTTTTGTTGTTTTATATTTTTTAAAAGCCTTTTAAATACTGTAACACTTATGTGGGTTAAACTATTTTTATTAAACGAAAATAATAATTTTACAATGCCACTCTACTATGAATATACTATACTACTAACTATGAATATACTAAGCACAAAAATAACCATATGAACAAGACTAACTCCCCAGCCCATCGCACCTGATATTTAGTCGTAACTGCCTGGAAGGTTCAAGGCCAATGCAGATGGTAATCGAACATTATGATTTGTGTTTTGTTTTGTTTTACGTTACAATAAATTTATATGTATTGGCTTTATACTTTGAATATCTTTTCATAAAACCTTGAAATATTTCCAATAATTTCAATTCTGTAATTTTCTATATATATATTTTTCCTATATATATATATCATCGTTAAGAGTATAGCGGGATATGATTGGCTACCTTTGCTACACAGACACGATAGAGGAGGAAGGGAGGATGGGCCCCACTTGTTGCTGGACCCTTGGCAACTTTTACCCCCGCTCCTAATCACGTCGTTAGTAACACCTGTCCCATCACTAATTACCTGACTTATTCCCAAATCTCATCCTCTTAGTGATTTTATAGTTCTCCTTAATTGAGAATGACGTCGGGCGGGGGGCACCTAAAGGAGGGGAGGGGGAGGAATGGAGGAATATGCCTCTCTTTCCTCCGCTTGTTAAGCCCTCTTTGAACGTTTTCCGATAATGAGGCAAGCAATTAAAACGGATGAATTTCGATTGAATTATTAAATTTCTTAACGAATTGTTTAAAAATATATAAATTTAAAACATGCCAAAACGATTTTAATTTGGATGGGCTCATTATAATTTAATAATACCATTCAATATGCTTATGTTATTAATCTTCCTTGATATTTTATTATATATATTATTTTTAATTATTATTGTATCAGTTATTACTTCAAAATAATAATAAGATCAAATGAAAAATTAACTTACTTAGAATTTTATTTTACTTCAATTTCTTGAGTCACATCAGTAATTTTGAGAAAACTAATTAAATTAAAAGTTAATTGTAATATTATTGTTTTATATTGTACTATTTAATTGGACTCTTGAATATAATGGGTATAAGTTACATTTTTGATCGAGTTAGATGCGGAATGTAGTTGTAAAAAAATTACTCTTAATTAGTTTGTAAATAGACCAAGTGAATTCAATGACGGTGATAATTTTAAATCAATATTTGTGTCGATAACCAGTGTTTAAAAATCCGTTTCAATCAGAAAAAATAGTAAAATAGATAGATAATATAATAGATAGATATATGTAGATAATATAATAGATAATAGATCATAAAATGTCAAAAACTAAAAATTTTGAACTGATATTGAAAGTCAATGACATGATTGGATCTTAGAAATAAATAAAATTAATCTTTCAAATCCATATACCTATCAATATCTTTTCCAAACTTTAACTTTTTCCAATTCAAAGAGGAAAAATTTCATTAAATTCCTTTTGTTCTAATTGTATATCATATAAGTATATCATTACTATTTTTTAATTTAAATTATTATGCTACAAGTTATTGAAGTTATTTAAAAAAAAAAAGAATTAAATACTTTTTTTTGGTTTTCAAATTGTTCTTTCCTACCCTACTTCAGATCCAATATATTTAATTCCGGAAAAGTTTATTTGTAAAAAATCAAATATTCTGTAGGATACCTTGCATAATTTTAAAGTTAATGCTGCTAGATTAAATTATTTATATAATTAATGAAATTGTGAAAAAAAAAGCGGCAATCAGGGGATCTGATAGATATATGAAATGGTTTGTGACGTGAAATGGTTTTATTTAATCTAAATTGTTAATGGAATACATCCACGAACTACCAATGTATTAAGAACTACGACTTTATTTATTTTATTCACAATATATCAGGGAATAATTTGCATCATTGTAGGTTTTCAAATTCAAAATTATATGCCAATCCAAAATTAGTGCCTCTCAACTGACAGCTTGTTCTTGCTGATAGAAGCCATTTTCCCCGTTTGTACACACAACAGTCTGCATACGGATCACTTATGCTCCATTTGTAGCTCACAAGCTCCATCGTTTTGCCTGCTCATCTACTTTATGATCTAGTTAGTTAATATGGACTGGACATTTTTTACAAAAATGCATTTGGTCTTTTCTTAGTCCAAGTAGGTTCCTATCTTTCTTTGGAAACGTTTTATAACATTCCAGTATTAACTACATCAAATATTATATTTTCATATCATATGCATAATTATGATAAGTATTCCTCTAAAGTATGGTATTTAGACAGAGAGCTTATAGTATTAGTATGATATAACCGAGCCGTGTGGTCAGCTTTAATAGAAGTGAAAGTAAGAACATATGATTCAGTGCCACCCACACCCTTATATATGCTAACATTATAAAAATACCGAAATTTATTATTATTTTATCCGACAGTATTTTAACCTTAAATTCGTGAAGAGAACCCAGGTATAGTTGTCGGATGATCCTGTTACATAAGTAACATTCTAGGATTTCATTTTTTTTTTTTTTTTTTGGAAATATTATTTGAAAATAATATAAGTTTTTGAATGACTCACACTACATATTGTACTTAAAGAAAAAACGTTTATTGTTACAACCCTAAATAATTATCAACTGCACTACTCCATGGCAGTTTTTCTTTTAGTATAGATAATATAATTCCATTTTAATTTTAAAAAAGAGGGATAAAAAGAAGATTAAATATTTCGATATTTTGGACCAAATACTTAATATCCGCATATTTTTTTATTTATTTTTATTTGAAAGAGTTTATATTGTATCATTTACTAAACACAGTTATAGTAATAAAATTAATAGTAGTGCCATTAAAAATTATCATAAATCAAATTTTTTGATTATATATACATATTAATGACTATTAATTTTTTTTAAAGTGTTATTTTGGAGTTAACCATACCCGCAATGTACGTTGAAGCGATATTATTATTACGTATTTTTTTAACTCATCTTAATTTTATAATCACCTTAACTGTGTGAAATTGCCATTTGTCTAGTTTATAATTCGTTGTGCAACTCTGTGTCGAAACATCCGACCCTTAGCTGAGATCAGTTCCAGATAAAACGGTTTTATTGTAGTTTGTTACTTATTTCTAACAGGAATGAAACAATTAGTTTAGAGATTGCGAAAATAGCCCGGCATTGTGGGAACTATTGACGAAAAGTAGAGAAATGGGTGAGAAGGGCGTTTCGTCAGGCGGACAATGCCGTGGAGTTGTGCCTTGTTCTCTGGACAAGTGGGCCCCAGCCGACCCGGTTCTCGCAAAAGGGATTTTCAAAACCCACATCGTCTGGGAAAAATGACAGTTTGCCTGCGCCCCCTTTTCATTTTCCTCAGCCTCATATATCTCCTTTTATTCTACTTTTTTCCACCAGCTATCTTCCTCTAATTACACATTCTTTACGTTTATATTAAATTAATGAAAAAAAAATACCAAGCGAAATCATGTCCCAGATTGATTAATCTATTTCCGAGGATCATTTGGTAATATAGATTTATTAAAACGGATTTAAGCACGATTAATAATTAATAATCAGTGTATGAATATTAAAATCACCGTTGAAACTAAAAATATAATTATTATTTTTTTTTATCAATGGAACAATTAATTTTTATGAATTCAACAGGATTCTCCGATTAGTTACTAGTGATATCGCTAATATTAAATTTTATTTTAGGGAGGAAACGTTACTATTAAAAATAATGTTTATAGAATACATAATTTTTTTTTTTTAAATAATAATAAATATACTCTTTGCGGCCTATATGAAGAATGCAGAGCTAGATGCGGAGTTTTTTACACTGATAGTTAATATTGTATAGCTATCAATGTAGCATACAAAGATAATTTATTTAATTTTTGGTCCTTCATATATATCTTTTATTGATTTCTTATGTATTACTTCAAGTATAATAACAATTTAATTTATAAATTTTATTTTAGGCGCTGGAGAAATCGTTATAATTAAAAATAATGTTTGTAGAATATATAAATGATGCTTATCGCCCTTTTAACCCCATGTTATATATAAGTGCCCTTAAAAAATTCCCTAATCCCGGTCTCGTTTCAGTTTTTATAATCCAACCTGAAGGTGATTTTTTTTTTATTGTGTTGGTTTAGGGTTTTATATTACGAAGCATATCTTTCCCTTTTGGAATCGTATGTTTTTACATATTTGCTCTTTTAGAGTTGTTCCTGAATGGCATTTAAAAAAAATATTTTTATTTTAAAAAAATGAAACCAATTGGGTTCTTTTTGTTACATAAATGTAGCTTAAAAATAACTAAATTTTTATGGTACTGTTACCAAATAGGTTGATATTAGTCTGAGAATTAAAATTAATATATTTTAAGTAGTATTATCCTAGTTCTAAATAAGATAAAATAGGATCGCTTTGTACTGTTATGTGTATAGCTTGGAGTAATTGATACTTTAATTAGCCTTTTCACTTATTTAACATAGTTTTCTTATTTCGTACGTAACACTATTCTATTTCCATTTATTTTTCAGAAATAATGAGCTAACGAATAATAATAATTTAAAAAAAATATTGTATCTCCCATTCCATATTGGAATATTTATATTTATAGTAAACTAGCTGTATATCCCGGTTTCACCCGGGGAGTTTCATTTTTCTAATAAACGTGAAAAGGACTCATCGTTTAGCCTTAAAACGTGAATCCCGGTCCGTTCGCGGGGAACGGCCTTGTCGGGCCTTGTTGACCTCTTCAAAATCTATAAAAAGAGGCTTTTTTCGACTCAAACGGTCGATTTCGTAAAAAACCAATATAAAGCGAGATCATAACGATTTTTATAACAATAAGGAATATACCCAGAGGTTGGCTGAAGTTATGGAATTTTAATATGGACAGGTGTTCGCAACTAGTATGAAAGAACCACCGAGCAAAATTTGGAGAATCTAAGGCAAACAGTATGGATTTCTATAAAGAACAAACAAACATAAATTCATCTTGATTTATATAGATAACTAGCTGTATATACTGGTTTCACCCAGAGAATTTCATTTTTTAAATCTATAAAATCAATAAACTGAGACTTTTATCGAATCAAACGGTCGATTTCGTAAAAACCAATGTAAAGCGAGATCAAAACGATTATTATAACAATGAAGAATATACCCAGAGATCGGCTGAAGTTATGCAATTTTAATAAGGACAGGTGTTCGCACCAGGTCTGAAAGAACCACTGAGCGAAATTTGGAGAATTTAGGACAATCGGTATGGATTTCTATAAAGAACAAATAGAATTTCATCTTTATATACATAGATTATAGGTGTATATCCCGGTTCCACACGGGGAATTTCATTTTTCTAAAGAAACGGTCGATTTCGTAAAAAAAACATTGTAAAGTGAGATCATTATGATTTTTATAATAATATAGAATATCAGCTGAAGATCGTCTGAAGTTATGCAATTTTAATATGGACAGGTGTTCGCACCTGGTCTGAAAGAACCACTGAGCGAAATTTGGGGAATAAAGAATATCAGCTGAAGATCGGCTGAAGTTATGCAATTTTAATATGAACAGGTGTTCGCACCTGGTCTGAAAGAACCACTGAGCGAAATTTGCAGAATTTAGGACAAACGGTAAGGATTTCTATAAAGAACAAACAAACAAACATAAATTCATCTTTATTTATATAGATAATTATATCCATACTGTTTTGTTTGTTTTTTTTTAGCGAAAGTTTAATAATTGAGAATAAATTTTTATTTGATACTTTCTACGAAAACCAGTTCTATCTGTTTCGTCAGCACATTTTGCCTGAGGGAATCGAACAAACTGGTCCCCTTGTTCCCAATTCAAACCCTAACCCTCACCGGGGAAACCCTCATTAGTCTTTTACCCTACTTTTTCCCGATACCTAAAGTATTAGTATGCAAGGTGCCTGAGTGGATAGGATCATATAAGTAGGTTTTTTGGGAAAGGAGAGATTTTCCTCTGGCTCCCTGATATTTTAATGTTCATCGTAATATTCATCTCTGACAACTGTTCTTTACATTCCAGTTCAGATATGAATTTTTATGAAGAATGAATTTACTAAGAATTTCTCTTCCTTCCTTTTTTTTCTGTAATTTTTTACTTAATATATTTCTCATTTCTCTTATTGTTAATTTTATTCTTAGATAATTAACTATACTCAAATTTCTGACAATTTATTATATATCCATATTGAAATATGCTACTTATTTTGGTATCAAGAAGTTTTAAAACTGATGATAATAGAATCGCTCAACCGATCCAGGGTCTAGTTCTACTATACAGTTCTATTTTGACACAGAGAAATAAAATATTAAATTAGAAATCCGAAAAATAAAAAAGGTCTTTTACATTAAACTGCTTATGAAAGTATTTCTTTATAGACTCTTAGCTAGCATAGAGAGTGATCCATTACACTACTAGTAGTGTAAAGGAAACATCTGTTTTCTTTACTGTACTAGTACAGTAAAGAGAACACATGTTAATAAAACTCTTAAAAAGCTTACTAACCTTTTTATCACTTTAATTTAAATATACCTGAAGTTCTGTAATTTAAATATACCTGAAGTGCTGTGGATATTCCCAAAACTACATTTGATCAATGAAATGAAGGTACCGAAGAACTTCCTACAAAATCACGACACAGATACGAGTTTGATTATAATAAACTACAGGAAAAAAGAAAAGTTGATGATCTATTTAGAGACGATCCATTATATAATATGAAAGTATACTAACTCCAAAGGTGACATTCAATTACCATTTGAAGGATTCAATATTATTAATAATACTAATTGTACATTATATATAAATATAAATATGTAGATTTTTTACGATTCATCAATACCTCCTACCATATTATTTTCATTCATTATTTGTTATCCTTACACGTTTTATTAAATGTTACTCAAAATATAATTCTTTTAAAATATATTTTATTTTATTTTTCAGTTTAATGTAAAATAATTTACATCAGTTGTACAGAAAGTGTCCCTACAATACTTGGTCTAATTACCGTGCTCGGGTACGCCTCGCTCGTCAAACCAGACCTCGTACTGTAAAAAACCACTTTCTGTACTAGTGATGTAAATAACTATTTTTAGTTAATCAATATATATTATAAAGAAAAGTGTACAATGTGCGTGTCGATAAGGCTCAAAAACGACTCCACGTACGATTAAGCAAGTTATGTCGTCGTGTAGCCTTATCACCCCTAATGGAGAAGAAGGTTTCCGTTTTTCTCTTAAGGGTGTAAAATTGAAAGAACTCGAATTTTAGCCTCTCGCACCATGTAATTGGGCCTATTTGAGATTGATATACGAGTTTATGAATGAAAAATTTTGTTCGAGCTCCAGGCTACCAGGAAGTGCTAGGGTGAGTTTCACTCAATGATTATTGTTCATTCATCCTGTTCAGTTTGTAAAGGTTACATATTTTTTACTGCAATCTAATAACTTAGTATCTGCTGACTGCTTGAAATGGACTTAAACGATTCAGAATCACAGAAACCATCAAAAACAATGCATAACTCTACAAAGTTGCATTAAAATTAATTGTTCATTTATCATTTTCAACCCCCAAAAGAGTATGTAGGGTTCTTTATTTGGGCGGACTCAGCAGTTCTCGAATCTTAATATTAATACCAAGTTAAAACCGAAATTTCAAGGAGATGCTAATTTTGTTCTATATTCCTTTAATTTTAAAGTTTTTCAGTTATTAAAACTAACGGAACTAAGCCGGAACACTAACACAACTACCGGAGCGAAGCCGGGCACCCTAGCTGGTATTAAATAAGTTGAATACACCATATTATCAAGGAATGTAATATGGAATAATAATACCCTATCAGGAAATTTTGAGATAAAATTAAGAGAATATTTGCAATAACTCTAAATTGTAATAATTTATATATATATATATATATATATATATATATATATATATATATATATATATATATAAATTATTACAATCTAGAGTTATTACAAATATTCTCTTAATTTTATCTCTCTCTCTCTCTATATATATATATATATATATATATTACAATCTAGAGTTATTACAAATATTCTCTTAATTTTATCTATATATATATATATATATATATATATATATATATATATATATATATATATATATATAGCTTTTTTTTTCTGGGAAGGGGATTTTTCTCTCTCGCTCTTCGCGTATTATACTTCCATGCCTATTATACTTTTAATGTATCTCTTTATCATTGTTTTTATTTTTGACATTTCTTATGTAATTCAACATTTATTATTTGATCAGCGCCATAACTTGACATTCTTTTTTATTAAAATAAAAAATAAAAATAAGTTGTGCTATATCTTTCTAAATAATGTGTGACCGCTATTACCGCTAGTGACGAAAAAGACACAGACAATTCAGAACTTCCTTTCTTTCATTATTCAGCTGATTAATTTTTAGCATCTCACTTCATTAAAATGAGAGTACTACTTTTAACACCTCGCATCTCACTAACATAGCAATATTTTTTAATTATGTTGACTTAATGATTTAAAAAAAAAAGCCACCTTTGTCATTTTTTTATAAGATTTTTCATTAACCAAAGAATAAAAACCAAAATATGTAGAACCTTATGCAAAGAAAAATATGCATTATTTTATCTTGAATTTTTTGCTATCAACAAAATGAGCATATCATCGACACAACGATAAAGTTTCTTATCTGTGAAAATTAAATTTTTCAGGAGAGCAAATGGTAAGATTAGATATTAAATACTTTAAATCAAACAACCAGTCAGGCAAGTTTACATCGGGATTTATACATTAACAGGTCAAGATACAGACTCCTAAGTTTACGACAGTATACTAACTATAGGCTCTAAGTGTAAGATTTAACATAAATATCAATTTTCGCAAGAACATCAGATTCGCGACTTTACCAGTATGCCGACGATATGTGTGTTTATGAAGTCCCTATTTTCATTTATTAAAAAAATATTAATAAAGTACTCTTATTTTTAAAAAAAAAAATATATATATATATTTTTTTTGGTGTGATTAGTTGAGGTGGAAATAATTTTGTCGGTTCGAAAAAGGAGAAATTGAATTAATTACAGTGTTACTAACTTTTTCAGCTGTCGGTTTCCCCGTTACACTCCGCTTTTTATTTCGAAAAAGTAATTCCTCTGTCATCTTCAGGCCAGGCACTGCCTTTGGCAGGCTCTCATGGGCTAATTGAAAAGATGTTACGTATCCACCACCTCCGGACAGCTCCTTTTTGTCTACTCAACAATTATATTCAAATTAAAAGGATCGTTGGTGAACTGGAACGAGCCTTTCCCCTAAAAGGATTTAAATTTTTAACATTTTATTTCGCAGATATTTTATTTGATCTTTGAGTTTTAAAAACTTCCTTTGACCTTGGAGAATAGTTTAAAATTTATTATGTTTTAAATTTTATATTTTATTTCAATTTCTGTATATTCACTAAGTGTGAGGAAGGGTTTATTTCTGATTATGTTTTCTTTTTCTTTTTTCAAAAATAAGTAACCTCTTCCATTTTTGGTTATTTTTTAATCATTTATTTTCTCCGACATTTATTTTTATTTGTACGTTTATTTCCAAAATATTCGTATTACTTGAGCGAGGAAATGGGTATGGGATTCCATTATATCAACTCTTGAATAAACAATAATAAAACAAAAAAAAAGTTATTTGTTCGATTTTTTTAGTTTTTTTTTATTCTTAAATGATATGAAGTCCATTGAGCTGGTTTTTAATCGGAGCAAAATATTGATTAAATAATATTCCTGGTTTTATAACAGCGATTGATAGACATTAAAGAAACTATACAAAACGAACATGAAATAGTCGCCAAATCATCACACCGCGTTATATTTCACAGTTTCAACATTGATATAGGGGTCCCACGTTTAGAGTAGTGGTTAGCATAACAGCTTACAATACTAAAGGTCGCGGGTTCGCTTCCTATCAGGAGGCACTAGAATTTTTTGAATGGAGCAAAAAATCTTTGTCTATGCCTTCGGATGGATTGTAAAATGAAGGTCCCGAACCTGTGCTATATCAGGTACTTGTTAAAGATCCCTCTTCTGATTAATTTAGGCTAAATTAAGGACATCCACTTTAGTTTCATTTGATTAACCTTGCAAGTAGCATAAGGTGAAGTTAAACAAAACAAACATTCTTCGCATATCCAGATATGAACATAAACAAATTTCGATGTTTCATTGGAAAACTCTTTAACCCGTCTTTATTTTCATGTTTTTTTTTTTAGATCACCTTCATAATATAAAAATCATTGAGAATTATATAGAAACCGCGTTATCTCTTTTAAACTTAATTTCCGGAGTCACCTGTGTGTAGTGGTTAGCATAGAAACCTACAACAAGGAAGGTTGGGAGTTCGCGTCCCTAGGTGGCACTATGATTTTTTAATGGGAGGAAAAAATCCTTGTCTATGTTGTCCCTCGGATAGGACGTGAAATGGAGGTCCCTAGCATATACAATGTCAGGTACTCGTTAAAGATCCCTATCCTAATTACACCTGGATAGGCAAAATTTAGGACACCCATTGTAGCATCGTCCGAATAGCCTTAGTGGCATAAAATGACGTTGAAACAAACAATATACTTAATTGGTGAAAAATCGGTTGGGTTCTTCTGATTGAGAAAACTCACCAATACGTCACCATATCGTTCTTATTGTAATCAAATAACATGAATATCAATATTATTCCGTAACAATTATTCTGTAATAATATTATATAAACTATAATATTATGGTTAGAGAATATTATGAAATACGAACTTTTCAGTCCATGTTTCAGGACTTTTTTTAAATATTTTATTATTGCACCATAACCAATTTTTTATTTATTTCAACTAATTAACAATGAAGTCAACTATATCCCATTTCTATACTTGTTTAATTTATGTTACATATCCAGATAGAAAGGTATACATTTATCACTTTTTCTATAATGTCATGTCGACGTTTGTCTTACAAAATTATACTGAAGATGGCTTAGAACATTAGAGGCCTAAAGAGGACATTGTCTGTTTCAAAGTTCTTAAACTCATTAACTGATTAAAACAGACTTAGGAACTATGTAATTAGGTAACGTATTAGAACAGGAAGAGAAAATGTTTTAATTGGAATAATAGGACTTTGTTGTTTGTTGGAAATGGCTGAGTGAGTAAGGATGATAAGGGAACTTTTCGTTTAAAGCACATTAAGCAGTGCAGGTAGAGAATCGGCGAGATTTGGTTGGGCTGTTAGGAGCGGGTCCCTCTGGGATCACACCGTGCCATGTTTTCCCTCCTACATCATTGCTGCCTTTTCCTTTCTGGGAATACAATCTTAGACTTAATCATAAAGTTTGTTTTGATATAATTTTCATTAGACTTGAGTAGGCAGTTGTTAATTAATCCATTAATAATTTTTCTCTTCTGGTTTCAGGTGAGTCCTTTCTTCCAGTTTTGTTATTAACAATTTTACTGATATTTTGAGGCTCCTATCAAATTAAGAAGTAAGTTTGAATATTATTTCTCAATCTTGATCAATTATTTTGCTTTTGCGGCGTTTATGAAAATTATGTATTTCTTACATAAAGTTGCTAGATTTATTATAAAGCTGAGGTTAATGTTAGACCATTTTTAAACCAGTTTGGAGGACTAGTTTTCAGATCCTGAATCTAAGAAAGAGATGAAATAAAAAAATATTTGCATATAATTCGTCATATCTTTTAGGTCATTCTATGTCAATGTTTTATCTTGTAAACACATTGTTCCACCAATGAGGAATTAAGTGCACATTTGTGATTATGAAAAAGGAGTTACTTTTCAAAATCTGAAATAGGCTTGAATAGAAGATTTGACGGCTTGAAGTAGAAGATTCTTTTTTTTAATGGTATGTTGTTAGAATTGGTAACATTGTATATCAGAAGAATTAGCATGCATTACTAAAATTTCAAGCATAAATAGTTTTTCAGATTTTTCAAAAACGGGCCTATTTTATGCCAATATTTTTTGTGATGCGAACCCATACTTCGATCTTAAAGAAATGACTGTTTTTCTCAAAGCATCGATTAAATATTGATGTTAAAAAAGTATTTGTTTTTTGAGGTCGATGACTTAGTTTCTTCAATTAGAAATTTAGATCACCTTTAGCTAAAAAATGTTAGAATAACATGTACCTATATTTGTTTAACAAATAATAAAAAGGGTATTTTTTTCCAAAATTGAAAGGATTGTTTTTTGTTTTTTTATAGTATACTGAAAAATATGGGATCTGTTAGCGTTCTAGGTCAAACTGTTTTTATTATAAAATGCAAAAACTGGTTTAAAAACGCACCTTTTTTGCTTCTATTTTTTCACTACTGAAAAACGAATATCCGAGAAATCTAAAATTTCATATCATTCCATGCATTCATGCTTACAACAAATAACCGAAAAATTATTAAAATCCAAGACCTAAAGTTTAAGACCCTCGGGATATTGTATGGAATGACCCAATTGAAAAAAAATTATGTTCAAAGTATGTATTTGTTAATTGATGTTTGATTATTTTTCTATTAAGTATTCTTTTGAGCATAGATCATTACACTTTTGTATTATGACATAAAATATAAGACATAGAAGATAGAATGTGTGCTAAAATCAAGGTGAACTTAACGAAAAGAAAAAATACTACTATAGTTGTGGGAGTTTTTGGGGTTTACTCAAATCCTAATAAGAGTTTTATAGTATAAAAGCAGTAAATTTCACCATAAGTAAATTTGAAATTTGTAGATTTATGATTAATAATAATAACAGCAATTTTTCTGATTTAAAAAAAAAATGTGTGAACAGAAAATATATTGACTAATTGCTTTGATTCTATTTCTATATTTTTAAAAAAGACTTCTTAAATTATTCACGTCCATCTTGGAATGAATTAAATGAACCCTAAAATCACTATGGTACACGATTAATTTTGACCTTTGGCGCTGTTTGACTGAAAAAATGAGATCTCTGTATTTGCTTATTAGTTTATCTTTTATTAAATTACTCTCATTTTGCTTAGAGTCAAAAGCACTCATTAAAATATTTAATTTAAATTAATAATGTTCAATAAATAATTGAGTTGCAGTTATGCCCAAAAATATAGACTATCTTGAGATAAAAAAGAAAAAAAATCTTTTCAAAGAGGAATCAAAATAAAGAGATGGAACTCGGTAGAGAGAGTATTTTATATTTTCCTCCTGGTTTTTCTTTCTGTGAGGCGGCCTACCTTTTTTATATTTCGATAATCAGCTTAGAGACTCCTTTTCTTAAACCTTAGGGTGGGAAGAACGGTAATAAGTTGGTCGAGGGCGATGGGAAAGGCACGAGATAAAATATTATTCCCCTTTTAAACGTCTTGTCTTCTTTCATCGGCTCAGTATATCATCTCCGATCATCACAGCATTTTTTTTTTTTACTTTATTTACAGCCAACGCTAGGTTTGCTATTTATTGAAGGTATCGTTATGCCATCAAATGTATGCAATAAAAAATTAATATAAACCAGATCATGACCCACTTGTACATAGCCAAAAAAAAGTTTTTGTGGAACTCCTTTCTTTTTTTTTTTTTTCTATATTTCTGACCTTCTTATACCCGATCACCTTATACACGGAACCGAAATGTTTTATTTTATAATATGAAATTCTTAAGTTATTTTTAAGCATCTAATTGTTAATAACTTTCGTTGAAATGGGTGTTCTAATTTTAGGTACGTATCGTAGAATATCTATTTAAAGAATACTAGATGTTTCAATGTTTAAGTCCACTAAAGTAATCTTTGCTGGTGAGGTTATGGAATTTATCTCCTTGACATTTTAAGGTTTACAGAACTATTCTTCCTTTATCTTAGTTTCTGTTGTTTTGTGCTATCCCAGGAGCTAGTCTTTTAAACGATAAGTACGTGAACAGAAAACGATGATGGTTCTAATAATAAACTTTTCTTGCTTTTTCTCAGTTCCTAGATGGTTGGGATTCTTCAGCGTACCTTCCGTTCCAAGAGCCCCATTGTGCTGTAACTTAGATATACGACAATCTAACCTATCAAGGTTGGATTCTAATAAGTTATGTCTGGGAAATAATAATTGAATAATTCTTTTACCTTAATAATAACCTTATTATTGAATTTATGAAATTAAAGGTTGGTAAGTAAAGCTGTCGAGTCGATATTGAAACAAAGTTTTTGACAGAAATATGTACATAACAGGGCCCCCGAACCTAAGCAAGATGAATTGCATACTTTTTTTTGTTCATAGCCCCTAATGATTATATAATTTCTTGATTCAATTTATCTCCTCCATGAATAATAAGCCTTTTACGGCACTTATATGCGTTTTAAGGTGTATTGAAAAAATGTGATTTTTGTGTACTAAGTGTTTTGCTAAGTTACCGGTGATGGGGCTCACCTCTTTCTTGAATTAGCTTAGTTCTAATACTTAATCCTAACATTCAGGTACTTGGTACATTTGCTGGGCTGAGGCTATTGAATAGTGGATTTAACAGCTGTCGCGAGTTATCGAAAAAAAGATCGCATAGTTCAAAGTTATTTGAACAGTATAGCTCATAAACAAAAAGTGAGAAGAAATTGAAATTGCTTAATTATGTAAGTTCTGGATTATCGGTTTGCAATGATTTCGATTAAATCATATATAAAAATAGTATCTATTATAAGACATTCTCTAAAATACATTTCTTTTTGTTGAGTAAAATAATTGCCCTTCTTTTATTGACTAAAATGAACCATGAATGAATTAGACGAATACCTTAATACAAGAAGACCAGGGAGAAACGTTTTGTATGGATACTAGTTTCCGGAGATAAGTCTAGTCAATTTCTTTTTAATGTAGATAGTATGGATGGTGTTACATTAAGAATGATTTTTTTATTTTTTATATGAGCCGGTTTTTTTATATAGATAATTATAATGTGATGATATTACATTTTTTTTTTTTTTTTTATTAATTCACTAATTTCATAAATGGCTGATAAAAAATTTAATTTTGGCGCTAGTGGGGCAGGCTTAGGAAGCGAAGGGTAACGCTTTCAATCGAGAAATCTCCAAATTCTTTATGCTCTTTTTCCTGAACCTCAGAAACTTTTAACATTTGAGAATTTGATATTCATAACAACTTAGTGATACTGTTTCAATATCGAATATTATTGTATTATTATTGTTGGCTCTCAGCTATCAAAAAAAAATCTGTACCACTACAATTCAAGGAGATCTTTGGACTCAGTGAGTTGTAAGGACCTTTCGTTTTTGGATATATAAGGAGGTGACTCGACCAAGATTGTGCTTAATCTCTAAGGTTTTGCGCGTAATTGATAAATTAATTAAAGGTATCGTTATGCCATCAAATGTATGCAATAAAAAATTAATATAAACCAGATCATGACCCACTTGTACATAGCCAAAAAAAAGTTTTTGTGGAACTCCTTTCTTTTTTTTTTTTCTATATTTCTGACCTTCTTATACCCGATCACCTTATACACGGAACCGAAATGTTTTATTTTATAATATGAAATTCATAAGTTCTTTAAAAATAATTGCATCCTAATATTCTTTATTTTTTTACTTTTTGGATATAGTATAGAGTATTATAGTATAGAGTAGTATAGTATAAAGTCATTCAAAAGCTTATGCTTCAGACACATTTTTTTTGTGTTTTAGTGTTCACATTTTCATTTAGATCTATTTTATTTTACAACTGTAACTACATACAGCTGAAAAACGAATGTCTGCGTTGCCTTAATCTTGATGTTATATATTCCTTATATTATATATTATAAATATCCTTATATATTATAAATTCCCTGTTTCAGTACCATAACCCAAACATCCACAAACGATTTGGTTCATAAAGTTCTCCAACATGCTTATTTAAATAAATGATAGAATGATAAATTATCAGGATTTTCAGTCATAAGTTTTTTATTTACAGAGCCTACTTTTTGATCCAATTTTGTGGATCTTAATCAGGGCTTGTTGAGTCCATTGTAATACAGTCTCCGTATCCAGAGTATCTCTGTATTACACAAGACTCGACAAGTCCTGATGAAGATTCACATGTTTGGATCGAAACGTAGTCTCTCTAAATAAAAAACTTATAAGTCTAAATCCTGATAATTAATCATCTTAAAGGAAACAGTTGGCCATTGCACACCTCTATATTTAAATAGTTGTCCATGAAGATATGTAACAGTGCATTAAGCAACGACCAATAAGATGGCAGTTGTAAAAAAATAAAATTGTAACATATTACTCGTTAAAACACAGGAAAAAAACTTTAAGCATATTAAGAGCAATCGTTTTTCTTAAAGACGTCTTCATATTGTCTTATCAAGATCAGGTTAAAAAAAAATAAAATAAAATCTGATTACAAGTACAAAAATATGTCGTGTACGCTTAAAACGGTATTATCCTTGCATAAACTGTTCAATGCATACTGTGGTCTTATTATATATTAATTAAACAAAAACCATTGCATTTGTTGATATTTGGTTATTTTCGTTTCCACGAGTCATCCTTTAACCACAAAACATTTAATGAGTTGAACTTTTTAATTCACCATTTTTTAAATAGGCATGTTGAAATTCAATCCGAGATAAAAATATGGATGTAGATAAATTTATAGGGCAGCCATCATTACATGGCTTAATTAAAGTATTCATTATAATCTGAATGTAGCATGAATTATGAAATTTATGTTATAATTCAGTATCTACATGAAGAACAAATTTTAAGGGGCAGAATGGAGTATGGGGGTGGGGTATTTTTCGCTTCCTTCCTCGTTATACTAAAAGAGTGACGAGCCTGGTAATTGATGTTTGGACATGGACTTCCTTTAATGAGTTGCCCTAAAGAGGGCCTGATTGGTTTACATCTCCCTTAGTTCATCCTCTTCCACGGCCCTCCAAATATCTCCAGCTCTTGTCGCCTGGAGATCGATGGCCCTACAGACAAAGGAGGACTGATTCCGATTATACAAACCAATTCAGTATTTATTATAGATCAAATATTTACCTATTCAAAGGCAGTTGATCTTTCCATATTAAAAAAAAAAAAAATCACGATGTCCTAGTGCAAAAATAAGTAATCTGTACTAACATATAAATCTGTTTGAGCGTGATTTGTTGCCTGTAATCTCAGAAACTGGTGGTCATATTTTAATAATTGTATTGCACTTAATATGAAAGTCTTAAAGAGGACAAACCTTTGAATAGAGCTACGGAAAATAAATAAAAGTATTTAGCTAAAAAATACTTTATTTATTTGGCTTTGCCATGCTTCACAATTCTTCATAACAAAATAATGATCATGGACAGGTTTTACTATATTATAAGAGGTGACTGACATAAAGGTTTGAGGAGACTTTCTCCAGAACAACTTCCCACTTGTCTGAATCAGTTTCCTGACAAAATATACCTATATATATTTACAACAAAGGGAAAAGAAGTAAAAATATTTTAACTGAAGTTTTATTATAAGAATAATTATAATCAACCAGAAGGATCGATGCCGACATCACCGATCGCTTTCTACATACTTCCATCCTCCGCTACTCCTCCCCTTCGTACATTTCCAAGTACACAAGATCAGCCTTCGAACGATTCTCCCAAATTCGTCTCGGCCTACACCTCGCATGTAATGAGGCATGACGCTTATTAATTTTAAGGCATCCGTTCAATATTGTCTCAAAATTTCACCCGTCTATAACTCGCCTATAATATTAGCCGGGTATAGTTCAAGAAATTCATGTTTTTTCTCAATGTTTATTTTAAAATTTTAGAAAAAAGTTTCGTTAGTAAAAACACCTCATTTTCGTTAAAATGTGTTTTTATTTGGTTTAGTAAGGATAGTCTTATCATTTCCGGATTTTATTTATTCAATCTTGAAACTGTATTTTTCAACACGTCCTGAGCTCATCAGTAACAGTAGCAAAAAAATGACAGTAGAAATGGCAGTAGAAAAAATGACTGATTTCGAAGATAGATTTCAGATTTTCCGCTTCAGGAACTTTGCAGATTTTTATCCCTTGAAGCCTTTCTCCAGTATCCTCGATGCGAAGAGTTAACACATCCGAGATTGGAGGAGGTTCGTTGAGTTGGAAACTGAGGGCCGAATAATTTATGCAAGAGCGCTAGTGGAAGAAAGGGTTTGCTTAAACACCTTCCCCGAATGGGCAACTGTAGAAGTACTTTGTATCTCCTGCTTTTTAAGTGAATTGGACGCGGTGCTTTGAGATGAATGTAAAGGAGGACATTTCAAATGGAAATCAAAGTTTGTCTTACGAAATGTAGAATCAAGCATTCCACAATTACTTGATACCCTCGATGTTAAAGGGTATAGATCGGAAGTATTGAAAAAAAAAAAATACATTTTTTTATTAGCTAATATTGGAAGTTTCATATTTTCATTAAATAATAACTCAAAAAAGTTTAATTTCATCTACATCTTCTTAGTGTTAACGGAACATTAAACCGTTACCAAGCCAATACACGGGAAGGCCGAAAGGCACAAAAAATTTAATATCCACATTTTTTTATAATAATTTATTTCTTGATGTAACAGGGGCTTCTCAGATTAAAAAAGTAATAAGAAAAAAAAATGAGATGAAGATAGAAGTTTTCATCCTGGATACTCTGATGTAATTTACTATTCACTCTTTTAGTACATTTTCCTTCTTTTCTTAATTATTTTTTCGACTTTATATAATTTATTCGACTTTAACGCAATATTGCTAATTAATTTTATTATATTCCTTCGCATCTTAAGAAGAAAAACAATACTAAATTTTTAATTTATACCGGTCCATGTCTCATTAAAATAACTACAACAAGCAATAACCGTCAGTACAATATGTGTGGATATGTGCGCAGTAGTAGGTAAGGATGCTGACCCATCTATCTTTTTCACAGTATGCTGACATTTAGGTCAGATGAGCAGATCTGATATTGCCCCTTACCTCCCCCCCCTAACTCTGTGCTAATGTTGTATGTTTCCTTGGCATCGAATCATTTCCGTTCTCATAAAAATGTTCCTCTAACTTATTATTACCTCGTTGAGAGAATCGGAATTATCATTTTGAAAACAATGCCATAGCTAAAACGATGAAGACGATTAATTCTATCACAACTTGTGAAAAGTTCTAATGTTTCACTCATATTGTTACAAACTATCTTGTTTTTATCTTCAGTGCTAGTATCAAGAAAATGTTAATATTTTGAAAATAAAATTGTATCCATTTATGGAATGTAACAATTATTACTATTACAGACTCACCCCTTAGGCGAGATTAGGATCGTTACTTCTTTTCCTAAAGTATCAATAGTCTATATTATCGGAAGAAAAATATCGATACTCAAGCCTACAGATATGGAATTATTTGACAAAATAATAGTTCCTTGAATCTTTTTCTTTCGGAGGCGTTACAGGATATGAATGAATAGATAAATTTCAGCAAGAACAACAGTATGTGACATAACTGAATTTCAAGAATATTATTCCTATTTTCAGAATGCAGGCATCATACTTAAAAACCGTTATGTAGTAATTAGTTATCGTAAGATAATTAATTTATAATTCTTAAACTATTTAATTGGAAGATAAAAGATCTTTTAGTGTGCCTGGTCAGAATTAAATATCTCAGAAACAGGAAAAAAATTTAAATTAGTTTAGAATTATTATCTACTTGGTCGTTATAAAATATTTATAACTAAAATAATTACCATTAATTAGAAAAAAAAAGAGCAGAAATACCTATTGAAAACATTTCAATGTCCTTAAATAAATAACCATGAATCGTTGCACCTAATTTTGTAGGTTTTGAGTGACTAGCTTTAAAAGTTTTCCATCTCATGCATAGCCAACATCTTTTTGAGTTTATAACAAAAAACAAAAATTTTTTTTTCTTAAATTTCCATAATTTCCCAAGGCTGTTGACTTTTACTTGAGTTTTATATATTACATAAATCATAAAACTGAATTTTTCCTACATCCTTCCCAAGGATATTATGTATTTTGAAATCTTATTTTTTTAGGTATCATTCCCACAAGAAACATTCGCGAGCCGTAGAAATCGACACATGACATATTTAGGCCATTCGAACTATCAATGCTATTAAAAGGACGAAAAAAACTAAAAAAAAAAAAAAACACCAACTTGGAAAGAGATTGAAACAACAGTCGTAAAACAATAAAATTGCTCGAACGCTGTGTGAGTTCAAGCAAGAATTCCTGCTTCAATTCCGTGAATGCATTAATTTCAATGGTAGATATTCGGTAAATGCAGTGTGTAGTAATTTATTTTGTATTTTTATTGTATATTTTCCATTTTTATGCTATACATATATAAGTGAACAATTAATTATTTGATAAATTATGTTATAGTTCAATAGTATCAAATAATACTCATTATCATTTTAAACGTGATTTGAAATTATTTATTTACTTTAATCTATTGTGAACTAACTTGTGAGTAGTGGTATTATAAGTTTTTAAAAATTTAATTTGATGAATCCATTTTTTTCGGAAGAGTTAATGATTCGTGGTAGAAATACTGCAGAATATTTATTATTTTCAAAATTATATTTTCATGAAATACATTAGAATTTCAATTAAATTAAAACATTTCTGCTTTTGATTTATATTTCATGCTATTCAACATATTTATATCCAACTTCTTGCAACAATTGTGCACTGATTTTACTGATAATATTACTCTTTACTTGTTTTGTTTTTATTCTCTATACTTATTATCGAATATTATTAATAGTATATTGTTATTTTATTGTATCGGCTGTAAGTATTTTTATGCCTTCCAGAGCAGTTTTTAATACTTTTCAAGGGTATGTTGCAATTTTATGATTCTAGCACTGTCCCTCAAAGATATGAATCAGGATCAGAGCTTCCAGGTCTCTGTTAAAGTATTTGAAAGCTAGTTGAAATTAAATCCCCTCTTCATCATCCTTTGTATAAATTTTAAAAGGGAAAGGAAAAAAGAATTAATCAACTAAGTGAATGTCGTCACGTGTGATGTAAATTTTC
The DNA here is from genome assembly GCA_911387785.2 of Aelia acuminata. Taxonomy (NCBI): domain Eukaryota; kingdom Metazoa; phylum Arthropoda; class Insecta; order Hemiptera; family Pentatomidae; genus Aelia; species Aelia acuminata. Next base: position 162,989,220 of record OU426978.1, on the reverse strand, counting down.
CTTAGAGTTGGCTGTCCTACATGCCTTTAAAACTCACTTGCAGCGGAGCGAAAAATTGCCATGTAGACCAGAAACCAAATTGAATGAAGGTTTTTGTATTTTGCTTCCAGAAGGGGCTCTGTGAAATCGAGCTTGAATAATAGAACAGCTTATTTTCTCCAGCTTGTACACATCGCATAATCCATGAAGGGAATATTTCTTAGCACGTAGCTTCTACTGAAATTATATAATTCAATCGATGCGTCCTGGTAAATACCGTTTATGTATGAGGTTATATATATATATATATATATATATATATATATATATATATATATTTATATTTTAAGTTGTAATCATTAATGAAGAAAAAAAATATATAGACGGGCAGTATAGGGCTTCAACGGACGCCTTTAGCCAAAAAAAAAAAGTCGTGCAACTTCTAAAAATGGAGTATCATTTTAATTTTATTTTATTAGAGATGAGAGATATTCAACTGTTATTCTTTACGATAGGTTAAATGATTATCAGGATTTTTCAATAAAAACTTTTTTATTTTGGAAAGCCAACGTTTCGATCCAACTTGTGGACCTTCATCAGGGCTGAAATAAAACAAATATATGAGTATCTATGATAGAGGATGACAATAAATGAATACTTTACAAAACATAATAATGTAAAAGATGGTAAGCATTATACATAATTATTTAAATTAGTGGCTGGTTAGCAAGATAAAAAAAAATCTGATATTTACCTTCTGAGTCCGGAGTGATACAAAGACTGAAAGTAGAATAAGGTGAAAGGTAGTGGTAGGGGGTTAGCATGCCGACTTCAAAGGTTTATTACGGGGAAACCCAACGCTTTTTAAGTTTTATAACGTTTTTTAACTGAAAAGTCCTGATAATCATTTAACCTATTTTATTTTATTAATTCAATATATTGCCGGTCGGCAAGACAAAAGTGGAAAATCTCAAAAATCAAAATTTATCAAAGGAATTAAATCATTCTTTTCATGGGTAGGATATTTGTTCGTTTGCTGTAAACAGATAATTAGCAGTAGATCAATACAAGATAGTATTGATAGTATAGTTAAGTCATTCCATTTGCTGAACATTTTCTATATATTTCATTAAATCAAATTTAAATTAGGTGAATTTATTTAACTCTTATCTATTCATTATCATCAACTTTATAGAGAACTGATTATGTTCACGAGTGCCAAATAATTTAGTCCTTTTTTATTTCTATTTTATCTATATTTATTTCCAAATTATCTATACAAATATTTCTGTATTATCTACATTTATGTCTATATCATTTTATATATAACAGTTCCGTTAGCTATAGATGACACTGTTCAGATCGAAATATTTCTAAAGCAGACAAGGTTTTTGAAATAAGTTGTAATTATTTAATTATTTTATTTTTAAAAATACGTTTTTATAAAAAAGAATCATGCGTTCCTTGTTAGCGTTATAATTCGATAAATGCAGATTTAACTTTGACAAATCGGGATTTATCGAATTATAAATAACAATACTTTGTTCAGTATAAAATAGGTAGGAAACTTTTTAACTTAAATATGAAATTGGGAGCTATTTATAAGATTGGATGCTAAATTGATTGGTTATTATGGACCTCAGACTAACTCGAAATAAACCTCTATTTTATTCATCTTCACTGATTCACTAAAACATAGAAAACAAAAAGAAAAAGCCTGTCTGTTATCGGCAAAAGCTTTGGATTTTGTGGTTCCAATACCTATAACCGGCTACAGCTATAATAAAGCCTTTAGTAGATAAAACATTATTTTCAGAACCTCTAAGACGTAATAAAACAAAATTTATGGGGATAAAACCAGTTATTGTCACATATAAACCGTATCTTGATGTCCTAAGAGGTCGACACTTAATCGACTGTGAGGGACCTTCCGAATAGGAAATTATTATTATATTTATTATTGCCACAATGGCTAAAAAAAGGTATAAAATAAGGTCAAAAAAAGCTTCATATTTTTAAATGGGTGCAAGGAGTCTTAATTTCTTAAAATTGTATTATCCAAATCATCAAGTTGTTCTCAGTCAGCAATGTTACTTTATGTGCATGATTGATTAAATAAATTTATTTTAAAGAAATATCTCTATCAGGCCAGTACCACAGCCTTGAAACTCCCTTAGGTTATAAATTAAAGCATTAATGCTGGACATTTTCTCTAGCTTGGTCCTGTTTTGGGTCGAATCGGAGGACGTTAGTCCAATGAAATTATTCGGGACATGTAATACTGATTTTAACCCGTAAAATTACTGGAATTTCGGTGATGAAACTAAATTTAATAATACCAACAAAATATTAAATACAGTTCGCAATTTTGAGTAAGTTTTTATCAGTCTCCGTAACTTTTCATCTTCAGTAGATTTGGATTATTTTTAAAGATTAAAACTCGAAAAATTAAGGGGAGTAAATGCGACAATTTTCTAGAAAAGTTTTGCATATTGTATCTACATCCAACGACTTGGTCCAATAGAATATTACGTTTTCTACTTCCAGCTTGTTAAAAGTTCCAGCCTCGCTTTGGCGAGTTGTTAAATATTGAAGGGTCCTAGAAACTTGAACAGGTCTTAATTCAGCTGAGAGTACTTCATGAAATTTGAATCAGGGTGTTCCGAAATCCGTTGCGGTAAACTTTCGCCGTTTAGTTACAAATTAGAAGTTCATTTATAATTTTCTCTTGTTTATGTTTTAGTTTCATTTGTCTTTCGGGAGAGTGCTAAGTTATTCCTGCCTTGTTTTTTGATTTGGGGTCGAGGAAAATTACTTGGGCGAGAGAAAGATCTGGAAATAAAGGGGGAAGAGGGGAAATATAATACTGCATTATTTTTTCATTCTACCTCAGAGTATTATTCGAACTCATTGATAGATTGGTGCGACTTTCTTTGGTTGCTATTTTTGGCTGTTTCTTGGAGAAAGGATTATGCTGGAGGCACGGTAATATCAACTTTCTACAACTATATAAATGATTGAGTGCTGAGGGGAAAGCACTGCTATGGCATTTTTCAAATCAATATTTTATAAAATACCTTAATAGTGAAAATGTTGTTACATATTTTTTAATATAATGATGTATTGCATTTTTCGAATGAATATATGATTCAAATATACCTACGGTTGTATGGGATCGCAGAACGATCTCTATCTCATTTATCACAACAACCTGAAAATTCATTCATCTTACTTTTGTTTTTATATTTAAAAATATTAATTAAACAAGTAATAAGCAGTTCGACGAAATATAAAAATTTCCATTGAATATCCGACTCCATATTGCTATGGAAAAATCTGGAAGCTCTCCATTCAAAAATAATACAAAGCATTGATAAAAGGTAAAGAACGAAATAAATTAATCAATGATTCAAAATTAAAAAGCCTTTGAAAAGATTGTTGAAAAGTTAAAGAAAGGACTCCCTGGAAGTTATGCCATTTAAGGCCAAGCCTTGCTTGAATGATCATTCTCGATTGATTTGTCAGCCACTCAAGCACTTCCCCCCCCACTTCTGTTTCGGACCTTGTTTTACGAGCTGAAAGTTTTATGACCTCAGCCCCCCTCCCCCCTCAATTCAAAAGATTTAGTCAGTTGAATTTCTTGACGTCTTGATTTTCATGAGAGTCTATTAATTGTGAAACTATTTAAGCTATTAACAATTCAACTTCATTTTTTTATACAATACGTAAATTAAAGCAATAAACTTGATTGATTTTATTAATAATACGAGGGATTTAAGTAAAATGTTGCAAAATTATTCCATATATCCATATTCCAATAACTAAGAATGGATTTTGCCACTTCTCTACTGGACTTCTTCGAAAAGTCTAGAAACTTTTTATATGGATTTGAGAAAATATGAAAGATAAAAACTACTATTTCGTTTATATACTCATATTTATTTTTCCCATTAATTGTCGGTACCACCAACGGTTCCGTATTTTATAGATGAGAAAAATTTTTTTTCTGTTGTCACGATGAGAATAAAAATTAACATTACCATTTAGTTAGTTTAGCGCTACAACTCAGCGATGAGTCCTGGCCTCCTCAACCAGCTTCCTCCAAACGTCTCTGTCTCTGGCAGCCACCATCCAGTCCCTGATGCCGAGCATAGTTCGTGCGTCATTCATCACACCATCAGACCATCGTAGCTTCGGTCTTCCTCTCCGTCTACTCCCGAAGATCCGCTCTGTCTGCAACTTCTTTGGTATCTCGTCGCTTCCCATTCGGGCCACATGTCCAGCCCAACGTAGTCTACCAGCGCGAAGTATTTTTGCGACATCCGGCTCTCGGTAGATATCGTAACAGTTCCTGGTTGCTCCTTCTCCTCCATTCACTTCCAACTCTCTTTCCTCCCCGTCGGAGCACTTTTCTCTCGAATATTTGGAGATCCTGTTCGCTCTTTTTCGGGTTCGTCTATATTTCAGAACTGTAGAGGAATATTGGGCGTATAAGTGTCTTATATCTTTGTTTGCTGGGGGAGGTAATTGCTTACAAAGTGTCTACGCAGTCCAAAGCAGCATCGGTTGGCTAAGACAATTCTATTTTTGATTTCTTGTTCGATTGCAAGTAACAATCTTGAGTAACAATTGCTTATGCCGCAAGGTAACTAAATTTCGCTACTTTCTCAAAAGTGAATGACCCTATTGTGATAGTTTCGCCTTCTAATGGTGCTTCCCTAGACACCATATATTTCGTCTTAGAGCTATTTACTTCAAGTCCGAGTCGCTTTGCTGGTTCGGTTAATGCTAAAACTGCTTCGGCCACAGCTGTTAGTGAGCGACCAACAATGTCTATGTCATCAGCATAGGCCATAAGCTGGTAAAGATAGTTGAACACTGTTCCTCTGGTCTGAAGACCTGCATCTCGTATGGCTTTTTCTAAGGCCAGATTAAAGAGTAGACAGGCCAAAGCGTCTCCTTGTCTTATGCCTTTACATGAGCTGAATTCTTTAGACATTTCATTGTTGATTCGCACCACGCATTGCATATTGTTCATTGTAAGTTTAATGAGCTTTACAAGTTTGGCCGGTATTCCAAAGCATTCTAAGGCATTGTATAGCTCATCTCTATTGATACTGTCGTATGCTGCCTCAATGAACAAATCAATGAACAAGTCAATGAACAAGTGGTGGGTTTTGATATTGTATTCATGCCCCCTCTCCAAAATGGTGCGAAGACTGAAGATCTGGTCAACAGTTGATTTCCCTTTCCTGAAACCACACTGGTATGGGACAAAAATTTTCTCCGCGTACAGCAGCAACCTTTGAAAGAGAATGTTGTAGAAGACCTTATATGAAGTGGGTAATAAGGATATCCCTCTATAATTACTGCAGATCATCCTGTCTCCCTTTTTGTGAATTGATACGATCACATTTTTGTTCCAGTTTAGTGGCATTTCCTCTCTTAGCCAGATGGCGGGTATTATGTCTTGGAGAACTTTGATGAGTCCTTTGCCTCCATATTTGATTAACTCCGCTGGTAATCCATCTATGCCTGCTGCTTTATGATTTTTTAATTTTTTGATGCTTCTTCTATTTCCTCTTCATCTGGAGGTTCAAAATCTGTGTCCGGGGTAATTTGATCGATTTGGAGTAATGAGGTTAGTTCTTCACCCACTGTATCTGCTCCTGTAGTTAATAAGGCTGGAGAAATTATTTTTCCACATATCTTGTATTTCTGTTTTATTTGTTGTAAGTTCTCCTTCCTTGTTGAGGCAGGCCATCTGTCGTGCAGAGAACGGCTTTCTACTTCTATTTACTTTGTGGTAAAATTCACGAAATCCGTTTTCTCCTCTGAGCATTTCCATTTTCTACAGTTGAGTTCTTTCGTATTGCCTCTTCTTTATCTGATGAATGCGTTTCTCCTCTCTTCTCCTTGCACGATATTCTTCAACTGCATTCCTAGTTTTTCTCTGAACCATGCTTCTGTAGGCCCGGTATTCAGTTTCTGTTGCAATCCGGCATTCATTATCAAACCAGGGGGATCTGTTTTCTGTTTTGAGTACGTTGTATGCGACGTCTTCCACTATTTTAGAGCAGGTTGTCCAGCAACTTTCCATACTTACTTCCGGATCAGGGACATCGTTTAAGCTTAAACATTCATCCAGCTCTTCCTGGTAACGTTTCTGGATTTCCGGTTCTTTCAACACATTAATGTTGAACATTCTATGATTAGGTCCAGAGCTGTTCTTTTCTGGCAATTTTATTCGAGCTAGAAACGTGCGCTATTATCAAGAAATGATCGGAATCAATATTCGCTCCCCTAAAGGCTCTTACGTCTTGCAAGGACGATTTATGTCTCCTTCCAATCAAAAAGCGATCAATTTGGTTTACGGTTAATCTATCTGGAGATACCCATGTTCCTTTATGAATGTTTTTGTGCGGGAATAAGGAGCCTCCTATCACCAGGTCTTGCGATGCTGCAAAGTTGATAAGTCTGATTCCATTGTCATTGCTGATATCATGCAGGCTATTTCGCTCAATTGTAGGTCTGTATATGTCTTCCTTTCCAATTTTCGCATTGAAATCACCAGCAATGATCTTAGTATCAGCTTCGGACACTGATTTAAGGTTCCTTCGAGAAGATCATAGAATTCTTCCTTTTCTTGGTCTTCTGGGACCTCTGTAGGTGCATGAACACTGAAAAAACTATAATTATACAATCTTCCTCTGAGACGGAGGTAACAGATGCGGGGACTAACTGCCTTGAATCCAATCACTAGCTGCCGGTACCTTCCTCTAATGACAAATCCTGTTCCAAATTCATGATATCTTTCGCTACGGCTATAATACACGGAATGGTTTTTCTTTTCTAATACGCCCTGGCCAGTCCAGCGGATTTCCTGAATGGCGGCTATATCTATTTTATATCTGTAGAGTTGGTCTAAGAGCAATTTTAGCGCTCCGGGTCGATGCAGGGATAGTACGCTCCATTGTCCTATGTTAAGAGTCCTATTGTATTGGGGTTGCCGGTTCGTTTCGGCTTAGTTGACTGATCTGATCCGAGGCTGTTATTTGAGGTTTCACGATAATTTTTTTTCAGGTAATGGGGCTATCAACCCTCACTGCGTACCCTAGTCTGCTGATGGGGCTGCCATCTCGATGCATGCAGACCTGCATCCCCTTCCGGAGCGGCTTCCTAGGGAAGGTGGTCCTAGGGTGTGTACTGTACGTGACCTTGTGTATCGTGTGCAGTAATTGTGTACTGTGTGTGTGTTGGTGTACTGTTCCCCTAACCTGGAGGGCCAGAGGCTGACTGCAGTCTGACTGGGCGATGGGGTCGCCAATTCCCTACGCCTAACATTACCATTAATATTAAATAATTTATTTTTTGAAGAGAAAAGATTTGGCTCCGCCGGGAGTCGAACCCGGGTCTCCCGCGTGACATGCGTGGATGCTAACCACTACACCACAGAGCTCGGCTCCAAGTAGAGCCAATCTTTCCTCTTCACTGATACCTACTACCCGATCACGCAAAAGCTGGTCACCCAAAGATTAAGATTAGATTAATTACCATTAATACATATAATATTGGTTTTAATTATTTTTAGCATACCTATAAAGCATCCCCCAATGCAGTAAATGAGTTGAAAACTGAATGTAAATTACTTTGGTGTTGAAGAATTTCTTTTGAGTGGTCTTAACTCATAAGCAACCCTATATTCAAGAATTGTAATGGAAAACCTTTTGTATATTTTATTTGAATTGCGATTTAGTTGGAATGTCGCTATACATTTTTACTTATTTTTTTTTAATTTATATTCACTTTATAATTCCCTTGAAGAAAGATAAAATCATTTAAAAAAAAAAATTATTTGGGATCTTTTTTTGTGTGATACAAGTGGACGCTCGTGATTATTCAGTCTGAAATTTCGTTTTTTTTTTTTTTTTTAAATAAATCCATTTTTGAAATAATTATTCTTTCCATTTTCTATTCCTATTTCTATTTCTATTTCTTTCTATTTTCTTATTTGGGAACCCACTTCAAAATGGAACTAAATATGAAATAGTGAGTAATAATGAACTTTTTGAAAGAAAGTTTGATTCTTCTCTATTGCTTACGTAATTGATCGCCGGTTATCAATGTATTTACTTTGGCATACTATTGTCTGTACAATAGCTCTTACTGTAAATGAAACATTTTTTCAAATAGAAAATTACAAAAAAAAAAGTTTGTGAAAATTCTACATTGTTAGGTGTATGTTGACTAGCTTCGATTGTAAACATTGAAAATAATTACCTATAAAATTGTACAATAAGTATAAATAAAAAAGAGAGAGAGACAGCGATGGCAGAAGAGAAAGAGTGAAAGTGCTGTATTTAAGATCGAAATTTATAGCACGAAGTATTATGAATCTTGGGAATGAAAAAACGTTAGTAAAGTCGTATTCTAGAAATGGAACATAACAAATGTTTTAGCTATGTCTTCGTTATGGAATGACAAATAAGTATTTGGATAAAAAATTATTTAATATGAAAAAAGATAAATAAAATTTATTTCCAATTAACATCAAAGAAATAAATTAACACAAAAGTGCACCAATTAACACAAGTGCACTGCGTAGAGCATGCAATTCTATTTTAAGAGAAGTCACATAATTGCATTCAATATAGATTCTTGTAGAGTGCAGTAGTACCACAATCACGTTAATTGCCAATGCTGTAGTTGCAATCAAGAAACCTCTAGGTTCTAATAGATTCAACTCTAAGCGTCTTATTAAAGCTGTAAACCACGCCATAATATTATTTTTATTGTTATAAACCCACGCAAAGCAAATTAAGAGCAATTATGCTATGCTATGAACAAAACTAAATTACTTGAATTATAAAAAGTCTTTATTATAGAAGAAACATAGTTATTCTTATTGCAATCTGACTTCTCTATTACGAAACAATATCAGATCTCTAACCGTACTGTTTATATCAGTAAATAAATATGTTTATATCAAAAAGGGATTATTTATTTCAAGTTTCTCAGCTTCATGAATGATTTTTGGTGAAAAGCACATGAAATTTTTTTTCGTTTTGTAAATACTAAATACAATAAAAAATAAATAAATTAAAATATCCTAGAAAATACTATTATGATGTGATCGTACAATTAAACGATCGGATGTGTAATTTAACTGTCGCGCAACTATAGATTTTTATAAAGTTCTTACCAATTAAATTAGTAAGAATAACCAAAAATATCGATAAAAAAATAGCTTAACAATTAAATTAATGATAGTAATAAATAAGTATTTTTTATCGTCGTTCTATAAGTTCATCGAATATTACTGCATCGATATTAAAAAAAAAGGAGGATCACTTTACCACTTTCACGTTCCAGGAAAGACTAAAAATAATAATACTTATAGCCTATAAAAAGTTTTAAAAAATGCAGAAACAAGCTTTGAAGTATACTTATTATAAGACTTCTATATTATAAATAATTCATATAGGTACCTCTCACAGAAATGGAATTCGTAATTTAAACTGAAACATTTTTAATACTTAATAAATTAACTTTGTGTTTTCCATTTGATGATCTGTTATTTAGTTTTCATGTTGAAATTATGGTGTCACTTGTTGATGTCATTCTGGTGTGTTAGTGATCAAGTCGAATTTAGCCTAATGTGAGTTTAGTGACTCAAACGAAGAATGAACGCTGTTTCTTCTTCGTGAATAAGTATCTAAGTCAGGCGTTTATTCGAAATTTAGTTGAAATATAATGCATTAAATCTCTTGTGATAGTCAACAGAAAAATTAGTCAACTCAAATATCTCAGTACTGATAAGATCTACTCACTTCTTTCAATGGCCTAAATGAGTAGCCACTGTTTTGATATTTTTGACATATCGACGCTTAATATTGAAAACCTGATTTTACACCAAAATCCTTCAAACAATAAAATACTTGCTTGGGAAAGTAAGGAAATTTGACTTAACCAATTATTTACTGGAGTGACTGATATTTTGGCATAATTTTACTTTCAATGTTACGCTATTATAACCTCCTTTGGACCTAGAAGGTTTTATGTTTTTATGCTGATCGAATTGTACTACAAATATTGATAACAAATATTATTTTATATAATTCTTACCCTTTTTATCAGAAAATAATTTTGCAAGCCGAGAAGGAACGCAACCGATCCTCAAGTTCAAAATGGATGGTAGGGTCATTGCTCATCTTATCTGTATTCAAAAAGTTTCGCCGAGCAACGGGACAAAGGCAAGTTGGATCGCAACATGAAACCTAAGAAGTTGTCCAATGAAGTGTGGTTGCTAAAGTTCTCACGGGTAAAATCAATGTAAGATAATTTTTTTAAATAAATTTCTTACTTTAAAATATGCTAATTTTTATAGATGTTAGTTTTATTTATTTAGATAGTGGCAAAACTTGAAAGAACGTGGTTTTCTGAATTCCTGTTTTGACGTATTAAAAAGATTTCTCTAGTTAGGTTCTGGAGTGCTTTTAATTTGGCATCAATCTGATGTAAAATAATTTATTTAAACTACCTATAGCACATTCAAAGCTTTTTTTCTTACCTACATGTCTTAAACGTTTTCTCATTATCATTTTAAATAACTATATTAGATTATATCAGTGATATATTTTAAAGATTTTTTTCTAAAAAAGTGATTGCCATTCCGGATTACTGCAGTGAAAGTAAATATTAGAAAAAAAAACACGTAAATAATACGTTCATGACCGTTATATTTTAGAATATAATAAAACCGTTATAATATGAATAAAATATCAATAGAATAATGACCGTTGATTATAGAAAAAAAAAACACGTAAATAATACTTTTATGCAATTTTTTATTGCAAAAAATAAAGAAAAATAAAATACTTATTCAGAACGGCACTAATTTTTAACTATTTTAACAAAAATAATAAATCATATAAACTAGAATGGGCATTCAGCTTTACAATCCTGAAACGGGTTTCCCTAATGAACAAATAAAATGAGCTGATGGAACGAATTTGTTTGCTGATTAAATATCAAAAGTGGGGGCTCTGGTGTTCAGATCATAAATTTAAATTAATATTGGGGAATTCATTATTGAATATTTCACAAAATTTGAAGATAAACAAAATTATTCCTAATGTGAACAATGTCGTATTAATTTTTTAATTTGTAATAGAAATTTTTGACCCCAACAATAGTATCAATCAATCAATAACAAATTAAATTAATATTCTTTAAAATGTATTCATTATATTACCTTCTTAAACCATTTCTTGTTAGCTTGGATATAGTACTTTGTAGAAACATTTAATCATTAAATAATTAGTAAATATGTGTTATACATAATTAAAAAAATAATGTCCATTTTCTGAATAATGGATTATCAATAAGATTAGAGTCCACTTCTCAAATTGCTGTTTAATGGAATAGAAAAACGTAGTATTTTACATGTTTATTCACACTTTCTTTAATGCTGGATCAATATAGATCTCCTGAGACACAACTAATTTCAACAAAATGAATCAAGCCACATTTAGTGTGGTCTATGATATATATCATGAAGCAGTTACCTAACACTTCGATTCTAGAATTATTCTCTCTTTTGCATTAATATTACATATTTTAATTATTATTTCTTAATATTTCGGACAGCTACTAATTATTATATTATTAATGTTATTATAAGCATTTTTATATACCGTTTATATTAGTTATATTTTGGTAGATTCGTAAGATTGTTACTATTATTAGGCATGCTATGCGCCTAGTAACCTTATGCAGTACGGCAGCGTTACTCTACATTTTAGTTGAATACAGTTTTTCTCTCTTATTCCCTGGAAGTTCTTTGACGCTCGTGGAACACGGACAGCTTTACACTATGTTATGAGGACAGTTCTTGGTATCTTTCACTAAACCAGAAGAGCGATTTTCATTTGCTTTAAATTTGTGAAAGGAACTATATTTCTACTTTTATTTTCACCATTATTTAGTACATAAATCAACTTTAATAAGAGGATGGGGTGGAGAGACCTTCTAGTATTATATATACCAAACGATCATTAACCCACGTCTAAAAATACATCTCATTTTACAGATTTATGTATATCGTTTCTTATTATACTGCTTCCTTTGAAAAAACGGTAATTGTTCGTGGTACCTCATTTTGGGATTCCTTTCATATATGTTATGAAAGCATTGATAAAGCTTCCTCCCTGACCTCATTTGAACACCATTTATTTCTTTACCTCCTTTGAGTGATAAATTTATCGTCTGTTCATGTAATGGACAAAAGTTAGGTTAAATTAACCAGAGAACTAACAAAGGTTAGTTCTTTCAAACTTATTTTTTTAATTGTAACGCTGACAAAGCTGAAGAATTGTAAATTTTGTTATTTTTATAGGATTAAAGATTAGTTTAAAAATAAGTGTATGATGATTTACTTTTATTTCGGCTAATATTTGCTAAATGATAAAATGTCCCATGGTGTCTTTGTTTAAATAATTACTAACAAGACCAGAACAGTTAAAGAAGCGTTGAAGATCCTATTAATCCCTGTGAAATAGAATTTGCCGGATCCTCGATGGTAGCACCTCGTTAACCTTAAGTTGGCTTACTCATTTGGATCGAACGACCCCTCAAGAACTGAATCTTCACCAAGGCAGAACACCTGGAGGACGGGAGTTTCAAGGATTCATCGGGCCGGTAAAGATAATCGAAGCAAGCTAATTTTACTAATTAAAGTTATTTTGTCAATTGATTTCTTCTTATAAAAGGTTTTTCGCACTATCCCCTTGTCTCTCTCCAACCCGTTGCAGTTATATGTCAAGATGGTATTAGGCATACATACATTAGGTATCTTCAAGAAAGGTAGTTTGTATGGATACAATGTTGATTGTTATGCATAGCCTTATTCGATTATTGAGATGAGATAGGGCTTATTCTTCTATCATACGACACAGCTATTCTCGAAGATGTATTCTGATTTAAGACGGATACGGAGGATGGGTGAGGGGGGGGGGGATGATGAGATACGCAAATTTAGCATGAAATGTAGAGCCTTCCATAGAGAGCACGTATTGATATCTGTTCCCTTATGAATAGCAATCACAACTTGACCCAGAAAATGTTCAATTCATGGGAATCCTCGGGCCAAGATAATATCCATTGCTTGGTATTGTTCAATGTTACCTATATATCAGGTATTCTTTCCCTTTGATTTCATCATTATTAATTCTTATTTTACTCGAACCTTAAAATAAACTCTTTTTTTTTTATTAAGTTGTATATAATTTCATAGCGACTCGGATAATAATTTATTATATTTGTTTTATTTTACTTGATTGATTCAGTTACAATTTTTTGTTCTTGAATATTATTTATTTTTAATACGTAGCAACATGTATCTGCTCATAAGGAAATTCTTTGCGAGACGGTGTTTCGCAGCCGGGAACAGAAGCAATTTGGGCGCCTTTTCGTGGAAAGTGTTTTTCAGTTCAGTTGGCATTTAATTTAGGAAATATGAAAATGGGGAAGCGTACGCCACGGGTAGAGGATATGTTAACCGCTATGCAAAATTCCTGCAAAGGCATTACCTCCTACTCTTTCAGAGAATATTTTTGCAAAACTTGGACTCATACCACATTTTTAATCCTAAATATCAATATATATTACTTCAAAGCACCTCAGTTTCTACTACAAATTTAGTAGGTGTAAGTTGTGTGTTCCGTGCATCGTACCAGATTTTTAATTTTTCACAATCAGATTTTAGCAATAAGAATGTTAAATTTATTTAGTATTAATTTATTTGATATTTAGAATTTCAATATAAACATATTCTTTACGTTTGCGCGAAAGCGTAATGGATCCCTATAATTTCTGTCGGCTATAATTTTTTTTTTTCATTTCTTTATGATTTTGAAATATGTAATGGACCGCTATCAAATCATTCTTTTCTTCTACGGATTAAATTATCAGCACTAAGTTGCTTTCACTAATACGCAACTTTTGATTCACCGCGATGATGCCATTTCCATGGATCGTTTAGGAATGCTCGTTCAAGAGGTTATTCTCGACGATTTCTAAATAGTGATTAAAGATATCGAAGCGATTTTATCATTTTTCGTGATATTAAAAACCATTGTATGCATAGAGATCTCGTGTCACGAATTATTTTCCAATTTATCTGGTTCTATTGGGAGGAGGGGGCTGTACTTAAACGTACTGTAACTTTATAACTTTTTTCAGATTGTACTTAGTTTATATAAAAATTAACATATGAGGTAATAAAATATAAAATGAAGCCGCCTGTGAAAACCAGTAACTATTAAAAAAGCACTGAAAATAATGTTATAAAAATTCACTTCGAATTATTTTTTTTTATTCAGTAAAAAAAAAAATTGTACTAAAAAGTATGAAATATGTATTTCTTTTGATTTTATAGAAATACAAAAAAAAGTGTGAAATTAATAATTTTCTCTTGCGCCATTTTATGCCGACCTACAGTTCATTAAATTGAAAAAAAAAAAAAAATTAAATATCATATCGCACAACACAATTTCTTTTCAAACGCGGCACAAAATTGAAAACGTTCACTCTGAGAATTACGAAAATCTTTTTTCTTCACGCTTTCATTCATTAATGCATCACCTTTAACATGGATTTCCTAGTCCATCATATTTCAATAAGATCATTATAGCACCATGTGTCATTTGAAATAAAAATTTGCCGCCTCCGAAAGTATTTTGTTGTATTTAATACTTTATTTTAACTGATTTTATTTATTGTTAGTTTGTATCCATATAAATCAAAAGGAAACTATAAATTTCATATTTTTTTTTTCAAAAATATTCAATTTTAGTGTGTCTCTATAAAAATAGAAAGGTAATTCCAAGATTTTTAGGGATTTTATTACTTAGCGGAGATATTTTTTCGCAAAATAAATTTATTAAAATATAGTGACAATATCTTAAAATAATAAAAGATGATTTTTAACTATAATAAATGTTATGCTAAATAAGTATATGTTTTAATTTTATTTATTTGTTATCGGGGAATCCCCCAAACAAAAGAGTTGGCCCTAAACCATTTTAAACAATAATATTAGTAATAAAGACCATTAGCTTAATATAATATTTTAAACAAGTACAATATACGTCAATTTTTAGCTATAAGCAAAATATAAAACAAGTACAATAACCAAGTTCACATATATACAACAAATATGATAATAAATAATATGCAATACTATCGCTAATTCTATCAGTCCGCTCTTAATATTCCTACAAGTATAGCTAATAATAATTCACTGTAATCACTTTGATGAAAATTAATGTCAATATATTTACAATACACCTCATATTAATTTTTTCAATTCACTAGAATTAATTGAAAACTATTGAAAAAAGCCCAAAATAATGTACATGCCCATAAATGAATGGTTGATTAGAAATTCATTCGTTTATAATAAATGATCTTATTTTGAAAGCTTCAAGAATAAAATAATGCACCGAATTTAATTTATTTAAACTATCGACAGAGAGTAGTATTTTAATCCTTTCATCGCCTATTATTTCTATGTGCTTTAATAGTCCAATAATATTTTCTCCCTTTCTAACGATAAAAAGGGAAGAAATAAACTCTTGTCCCCTCTCCCCCAGATCTCAATGTCACTTTCCCTTCCTTAACTGACGAAGTCGTTTCTTGGCGAGCTGTACCGAAACGATCCTTTACGCCTCATTGTTCGGCTTATGAAGACTTCCTATAAGAAGACATGACGGCGAAGACGCCCATTGTTGGATACACGAGGAGCTAAAAGGTTTTCGACTGGCGGGGGTTCGCGTGGGGCCTTGTAGAGAAACCTATAGCAAATTAATTCCTTAAACTCATGAACGATGTGCTTTGTGCCTCACGGATGTTGTAGCTGCGACATTCAATTAAGGTCTTCGTGTATCGCAAGTCATTCATGGCTGATTTTATGAAAGAGAAACGAAATAAAAGAACGATCCGTTCGCCATTGTAAGGATGCTTGTTCTTGGAACCATGAAAAATCTATTGTGTTGTGCACGCATAATACAAACAAACGCAGGTGCGAGTGTAGCCTATTTTCTAAGAAATCATTTAATATTATTTCTATATGACACTGATTTTTTATATTCATACCTAATATTTATTAAATATCGATTCTCTGCAACATTATAATAATGTAATATTACAAATAAGTAACTATTATATATTTATATAAATGATGTTACTTCATACAGTGTATATTCTATAACAGGGCGCACCGTGGTTGAAAATCGACTATTATCGGAAAAAACCTAGTCAAACCTGATCTGTAAGCCGCAAAATAATAAAGTTGATATTATCATAACCACTATTAAATTTCCTATAAAATGTATAGGTTGGAGCCCCGCTTAACCGGCTATTCGGATTAACCGGCGGTGTTAGGAAAATAGAAAAACAAATCATACATCAATTTTCGACTCGATATCGGCTAGTTTAAGCATTTTATTTTATGACAACACCCAACTTAGGTAAAGAAAAAAATATCATACGTAGTAGCAATCAATTATTTTTTTCGTTATATTTTTATTTTTAACTATTAAATGTATTATCATATTAAAATATTAGATTGGGGTTATCCGGCTTTGATATAGTTTTGATAGGAGATGGTGGGACAGACTTTCAATATATGTTCAATAACTAAAACTCTATCAGTGAAAACCCAGTTCCCAAATTCATACTAAATAACAGCTGACCTTTTTTTAATACCATTTTTACTTTCACTTACCTATATATGAAATATATAGTAAGTGGAAGTATTGCGATCGTGAAAATTTTCGACTTCCGGTTTTCAACGGAAATACACGTTTTGGGGTCCCCTGAGTCAAAATAACCAAGTCCCGCGAAATGGTCTGTGTCTCTGTGTGTGTGTGTGTGTGTGTGTGTGTGTGTGTGTGTGTGTGTGTGTGTGTATGTGTGTGTGTGCCGCGATGTGACAGCAAAAAATTTATCAAATTTGCTCAAAGGGAGGGGATACTTTATTTAATAACTTTTTAAGTTTTTTTTCGATTTTCTCAAAAACGGTTCTAACTATTTTGATTAAACTGAGTATTTGATCTATTGATATGCCCAAGATATGACTGTAAAAATTTCATCAAAATTGATCAACCGGAGGGGGACTTTACTTAATAAATTTTGTATCATTTTCACGTGTTTTTTTTATTTACTCAATAACGGTTTTAACGATTTTAATCAAACTTGGTATTTGATGTATTTATATGCCCGAGATATGACTGTAAAAATTTCATCAACATTGATCAACAGGAGGGGGGACTTTACTTAATAAATTTTGTCCAATTTTTACCTTTTTGATCGATTATCTCAAAAACGGCTTTAACGATTTTTATCAAATTCGTTATGTTTAATGAAAATTAGTTGTTATTTAATATTAGGTAAGCTTTATCATTATTAAAATGTTCTGAGGGGGCTTAAATGGGGAAGGGGCTTTTTTTGTTTTTCTATAAAGCACCTTTGTTTTAAACTATTTTATTAGAAGATAAAAGATTCGACCACGGCCGGGAATCGAACCCAGGTCCGTGTGTCCATCTTTTATCTTCTATATCTTTTTATCTTCTATATCTTGAATCTTTTATCTTCTAATAAAATAGTTTAAAAATTATAAATTAATTATCTAACGATAACTAATTACTACATAACTACCATTGTTTTAGTTTATATTGGGAAATTATCTGTCTCTCATCGCGCTTAAAAATAAGAAACGGCTAAATAAGATATATGAAGAAAATCAAGTAAACATATACAGGAGAAAAAAAGAAAAATATTCCGTCAACTCATAAAACACCTTGAGCTCACGCATGCGCCGTACGCCTTTAATGACAAACCAATGCGTTATAATTAAACTGTTCTGTTCATTTGAGAAGTGGCAATTAACAAAACGCATTAATTTCTAATCTAAGTAAGTTGGTAAGTGAAAGTTGTGTGTTGCGCGTACGCACCAGATTTTTTTTTAATTAAATGAATACACTAAATATGTATACCTGGTTTTTGGAACGAACTTTTTTCTATACGGCATACTCACCGAAATAGACAAATTGACAGCTCTACTATCTCTATCTGATGATCCTCCTCCAGTGTTTCACCCAAAAACAAAATCCACAAGTTACGAACCGAATTAAGGCTTTACTTGAAAGTTGTGAAGTGATACCGAGTCATCAGTTTAGTTCTGTGCAAGCGATTCTTTATTTTTTTAATAAATTTGTTTTTATTTCCATGATCTTCCAGCCACTTACTGTTAAACCGAGGCAAGAAAGTTTCGTAATCGATTGATTTCCACTAAGTTATCCGAGGTCATGTTAAAAAACTTATTAGTAATAACACATACTAAAATCACAGTAGATGAAATTTTTTTTTACCATCGACCTAATAACGATTCAGAATGGCTTTATAAATGATGCTACAGAGCTTGGAAGTAAGGCATGACGATTTACTTAACAATTAGTAATAACCAAATTCGAAGTCCAAGTTCCATAACGAATAATTTGCCTGAAATAGCATTGGTAATTCAATAAAAAAAAATCCCTCATTTACAGAAGCAGGTGGACGCAGCTAGAACATGTTTCAATATTTCCTTGGAGGTATCTTCTTTACAAAATAGATTTTAAAACTGCGCTCTGATGCGCTTGAAAAATATGGATTACCAAAAAAAAAAATTGTCTTGTTTTTATTGCATTTATTCGGGATTTTATTTCTGGGTTGAGACATAGACAAAATAGCATGATTTTTATGGTCGTGTATTATGCGAGATCGCTTTTCATGATTATGAAGGAAAATCGCACCAAGAAACAAAAATTCGAGTAGGAAAAATAATTATAGCATTATAAATTTTTCGTATGAAAAATATACTTTTTCAATGATATATTTTCAAAAGGTCAGAATAAGTGAAAAAATCGAAATATCTCCGAATAAATTGAAGGAATGTGTCAGGTAACTATTCTATTTATTAGTAATGAAAAGAAAAAGGATATTCCGATACCTTCAAAAAATAGGTTTTTTCCGCCTTTCAACCATTGTGCGGCGTTATAATATTAAATGTATGTGTTTCGATTTTTTCCTGTCGATTGAGTTATATTTGCTATCTGCATTTATAAAAAATGTTTTTATTTCTTCAAACATTGATTCGCACCTGTCTGCAATATGCGACAATCAGTGAAGGTGATGGCTGCAACGCATTAATATGTAAGGCATTTTGGGCATAAGAAAAGGAAAGTACCCAGCAGCTCCTATAACCGGAATTGACAATAATCCAAGAGAGGTGGTCTCTCATCCTGCTTCTCTTTAGTCGCATTCTAGCCAGCCATATCAGCCGTGGCTATGCCGTTTATTTATCTGTTATTAAGTTACAGAATTAACTCAACCTGAATGTGAAACAGACATACCTTAGTTATTTAATTCCATTCATTATTTGCTACTCTGTATGTCCGAACTTATTGTCGTTTATTTGTCTGTGTCGAAAACGCTTCTTCGAATTTCGGGAATAGAATTTTATCAAATTACATTTAACAGTTAATTCAGTAGAATTAACGCCCACGAAGAGCGGAATGGAGTAAAGATTTGAAGAGGAAGTTTTAGAATTTTCTACAGTTAAGGTAATAATAAATGATGATGATCGTAAGCAATTTTGTTTGCATTCGAATTTATATTAGTTATATTTTAGTTCTAACTTAAAGGTTTAGTGAGGAATTCACTTCAAATTTCAATTACCACATACATATGTTGATAGTTTTTTTTTTTTTTTTTTTTTTTTTTTTTTTTTTTTTTTTTTTTTTTTTTTTTTTTTTAATTCAAATGATATGAAAACCCTCTATTTATTTTTATGTAATCCTACTTTCTTATACCTTTTATCTATAAATAAAGTCAACAGATTTTTTTTCAATCGTACATATATATATATATATATATATATATATATATATATATATATATATATATAGTCATGAAATAAAAAGAGTGAATACAACGTCAAGAAATAATTAAGATATGTCAAACATATGTGCAGTTTGTAATTTGCAATCATATAGTGATAAAAATATATACAATACAACATAATTTTAAATTATCTCTCTATCTAATTATTACCGAAAATAATTTGTATGAAACCGCGCTTACAACTTTACATAAAAACTACAAACGATTTTTGCACAATTAAAAAAGACATAACTGACTAAAGGTAATACAGGCATCTAACATCTTGAGATCATCAAGGGAAGGTTGAAGAAGTAGTAGATAAGAGACCTTTATGATTCCTTTTAGTCTTTTATACAAATATGTTATTATTCCTAATGTTGACAGACAATCTATCAATTTTGACTTTGAAGTTAGAACTAAATAAATAAATTCTAAAAAAAAGGCAGCTAAACTATATTTGTTGTAAATAGGAATAAATTAGTAGTATTTAGTTTAGTTAGTATTTTTTTAAAAAAAGTATCACTGACGAATTCAGAGGTGGGCACTCCTCTCCCCCAAAAGCTGAGGACATAACTAGACTATTAATAATGAAGGTAATTAGTTGACCGTAGAAGAATATGTGATGGAAATGGTTGGGGGTGCGGTCAAATGAAACATTATATGTGTAATAACATATATATTGTGCCGACGTTTCGACCCGACATTCAAGTCTTTTGGAGATCGACTCAAAGCTCAGAGTGTGAGTCGATCTCCAAAAGCCCACTCGACAGCCCTGAAGAAGACCTGAATGTCGGGTCGAAACGTCGGCACAATATATATGTTATTACACATATAATGTTTCATTTGACCGCAACCCCAACCATTTCCATCACATAGACTATTAATATTTCTGTAAAAAGCTTTATATTTACTCTATTTTTTAAAAACATTTAATTGTAATTAATAGTAATCTAAGTGAGGTCCTTTGAGCATATTTAATTTAAAAAACAAATTAAGTGCGCACACCCATAACATTTCCGCATCCGATACTGAAAGATACCCAATAGAAATAATGCCGACTTACGTGTAACATTTTTTAAATTTTATAAAACAACTGACGGTTTTCATCTGATAATGTTTCTATTATTTTCACTGTTTTCCTGTAAAAACGGTTATTCAAAAAATAAAGTTCCGGTAACAGTAAGCTTTGACATACGATATTATCCGTCAGGACCTTGCTTCACATTTAACACAATTTCAGTTTCGTGCTATTAAAGTAATGAAGGGCTCAAAAGGGCACAAAATTTTATTTAACATGCTTGGAGGGTGAGTGCAGTCACCGTGGTGGATAATGTAATAATATCCAACAGCCCGCGCCCAGCTCCGAGGGCTAATAGGCTACCTGGGGCTAAATATCACAATCTTGATCTTCACTCTCGTTTAAAAAAAATATAATTACATCAGATATAATAAAAATACATATTTGGGGAGGATTAGAACAGTTCAAAGTATTAAACTTATAAAATACGACTCGTAAAAGCTCCGTAGGTATTTATCGCTCACTACTTTTAACAAGCCACATCTCATAGATTTTACTTATGATAAAAAACATTTTATAAAAAAATATTAACCCGACTTCGAAACCTAGGAACCAGAAAAAATAAATTCACTGAAAAATATGAAATAATTACGTTCTGATTTTTATGAATACACAGCAAAATTGAAAATGGTATACAAAGTGGAAAAGTGCAATAAGACGAATAATTTTATTTTGATTTTTACAAATACACACTAATTGTTAATAAAAATTATTAAATTTAAATATTAAATACTATGTTCAATACAAAACAATCTTTTCGGAGGCGGCGCAAAATAGAAATAACATGTTACTGATACAATTCCATTAGTAGGCATTGAAATCAATAGCTGGGAAGAGAAGATCCATTTAGAAGATTTTCATAATGTCTAGTGTAAAAAATTTTAAATTTTGCGCTGCCTCCGAAAAGATTGTGTTGTATTGAACATAGTATTTAATATTTAAATTTAATAATTTTTATTAACAATTAGTGTGTATTTGTAAAAATCAAAATAAAATTTTTTACACTAGACATTATGAAAATCTTCTAAATGGATCTTATCTTCCCAGCTATTAATTTCAATGCCTACTAATGGAATTTTATCAGTAACATGTTATTTCTATTTTGCGCCGCCTCCGAAAAGATTGTGTTGTATTGAACATAGTATTTAATATTTAAATTTAATAATTTTTATTAACAATTAGTGTGTATTTGTAAAAATCAAAATAAAATTATTCGTCTTATTGCACTTTTCCACTTTGTATACTATTTTCAATTTTGCTGTGTATTCATAAAAATCAGAACGTAATTATTTCATACTTTTCAGTGAATTTATTTTTACTGGTTCCTAGGTTTCGAAGTCGGGTTAATATTTTTTTATAAAATGTTTTTTATTTCACAATTTTTAGTTGGAGAAGATAACAAATGTAGAAAACCTGGTTTAAAAATTTCGTTGGTAATTAATTAGTCGTTGATAAAATAAACGTAGGTTTAAAAATTTCGAAATCTTTTTACGCTCTACCACGTTTGTCTTTCCCAAGTATTTTTATTATACAATAATTGTATAAAATTATGATGAAATACACTTTACCTTTTCAATTTTATGAATACACACAGAAAAGTGGGAAAGCGGTGCGTGTATTATACAACTTTCAACACACTACGTTTTATGATTATAAATGGATTTTTTTTTTTAAAAAGATCAATGTTCAATTGGGAAGGGAACACATAAAATGTTTTTCCACAATGACAATATTTTTCCTTTGCTAAATGTCGTCAGTACTTGTCATTTACGTAGAGAATCAGTGTTCCGAGATATGTTCAGTTAAATATACATAAATACATAAATCCGGCCATTCTAAGATGAAGTAGATAAGTCACTGAACAGTCAAGATTTTGGCCGGTTTTAGACAAGATATCGTTAATGGAGAATCAATGAGGATGCTAATATGACCTATAGTAAATTTGAAAGTAATTTTTAAATTTTGATTGCTTGAATATCCTTCTGAAAACTATGGCGATATTATACACGACTTCATAGGATTACATCATTGGATAGGAGTCCCTGCAAAAAAAGGGGCAACCATAAAATTTATCGATATCAAAAAGATTGCCCCGCTAGGATAGAAGCAACAGGGTTTGGGACTCACATATGGTTAATTTATTATAACGAAGGATATTATTATTCTCCGTATAAGACTACTGACTTAATTCCAAAGGTTGATTCAATTATGTTCGTAATTCCTTTCGATGAATTTTTGACTAAATTTATTACCGAAGTACTATGAATTATATCCTCCGTAATAAAACATTATTCAGAAAATAAATTGCTAAACAATGTTGCTTCAATTCTAGTGGCGTAGCATTTATCATCATTTTTAACAATCACTTCCATGACTGCCAAATTTTTGCTGAGGGGACTTTCATACAATGAGGTTGTTTTCGGGTAGTTATCAAGTTTTATTTTGTAGTTTTTATTGATGGATGAACACCAGCAAAAGCCTCGATAGTTGTAGAAACAAATTTAAAAACCGATACTAGTAATCCGGATAACATAACAGAAGTGTCACCCATAAAGGATCGGCACAAGACCTTCGGCAAGATATTCAACAGTAACCGAGTGTATCCGGAAGAAGACAGAGGTATCTGAATCCTTTCTGTCAACTGAAAATGAGCTTTTCCAGGAATTCTTGTATTCTTTTTTAATGTGCATAGTCAATAAAAGATAGAAATCAAAATCTAATTTAAATCAATAAAAGCTACGATTTTAAATTTAAACGATCCTTCGGGAACTTGAAGAAGTCTTAAATTCTGCTTAATTAATTTTAAAACGATTTAAAACGATTACCAATACTCAGTCTTTCTTGGAATTCCACGAATTTTGTTGTCTTATGATTATGGTGTCCAACCGTTGATTAGATCTAAATTAAGAAGGTTTACCGTTATCGGTGAATATACATCTATCTATTATTTATGCTAATATCGCTACAGAAAACGACAGCGATATTATATTCTGCTGATATTTATATATTCATTTAAATCTAATGTTGAAAAATTAGTTAAGGTTATGTATAGGTTTGTTCCAACAAGCACGTAAAACACATCGATAACTAACAGACTGCTCATGTTCTCCCCCCACTCTTTTGATTCTGAATTTGATTGGTTGGTTTTCCCATTTGATTCATCCAGCAGTAATACAATATTTGGATTTGTTAGTTATCAATTAGTTTTAATAGCTTGTTGGAGCATACCTTATGTTATATATGCCATATGTTTTTCCAATAAGTAAACAATTTGAGCGATAATTAAATAATTATTTTCATGTTTTTTCCCGATAACTTCTTAAATAAATTAGGAACCCCAAAAAGGTTTAAATGGGACCACCTTGTGAAAATACTCTACAAGATGCAAAAGGTTTCGTTCCAATTGGTCCACCCATCTCTGAGTAATCGATGAACATACATAGAAAAAAAAAAAAAAAAAAGGCACAAAAAAAAGTCACATACGTATCGAATTGAGTAACCTCCTCTTTCGTTCGAAGTCGGTTAGTAAAAAATAAACATATCCAAGCAAGATCATCAAATTCTTATACTCAATTCAAGAAACATCTATGATTTTTTCTTTTTTTAATAAGAAAGTCATATTTAAAAAAGGACTGTTTAAAATAAAATATATATATTGTTCTTCTCCACTCAGAGAAAAAATTCAGTTTAATAAATAAATATTTCATCTGAATTGTTTTTTTTTTTCTAAAAAGATCTTCTGTATAGTAAATAGTTCTATCTGAGGCTTAATATTTATTTTGAACACATGTGGTTCTACTTATGAACTTAGAATCCTCTCCTAAATAATTATAATTTTTAAAATATTAGGTTTTCAAAAAAAATGGTACGATATGCTTCGTCGATACCCTACAAAAAAATTACTTAATATAGCTCTACGAACTATGATTATCAATCGCAAGCAATGGGCTATTGCAAGGTTACTTGGCTATCCCGGTCCTCTGTATATATCTTTGTGTATATTCTACTTTTGGATTCTAAAACGAACATCCTATAAGAATGGAGTAAATACAAAAATGAGCAAATAAGAAATAGCAAAAAAAAAGATAGCTACTTATACAAATGTTATCAGAGCTTATATTGAAATTTGGTAAATAAATATGTCGGTAGCTTAATCCAATGATTAATGGAAGATGCGTGCGACAAGAAAAAGTGAAGTATACTATAAATAATTCAAACTTTTACTATTTTAATCTATATTTAAAGTCTATGTTTCTTAAGTATATTCTAAAAAAAAGATTTTTGCGGTATATGAGGTAAATCTCGAACTTAGTAAGGGGAGATAGGGAAGAAATTTGTAAACAGGAACCAGTAACGCAAAAACCACTTCTAACGAAATAAAGAAAAGAGTTCACATGCTTTTCACGTTTTCCGGAAAGTTTTTATCTCTAGACGTTTCAAATCTCCTTCCAGGTTGTTGCATGAAGAAGACACTAGTTAGGTTAGGAAAAGTTTGAGTCGTGCTCGTCTCTTCGTGAACACATTCCCCAACCCACACTTTCTCCCTTAACAACTTAACATTATACAGCATACTTGTATCATAAGAAACTTTAATTATTTTGGACATTTAATAATAACTTATTTCTTTGAACAGAAAGAAATATATATAAAATTAACCTGCTAAAATAAATTTTTAAATTTAGTTAAAATATTTTATATCGTACACGAATGCCCTATTTCATATTTCCAAGCAAGTTTTTCCTATATAAACAGTTCTCTCATACCTTTTATTTTTTGAAATCATCATCTGTAAGACACATGGTGGCTATTTTAAAATCTGCATCAAAGATCCAGATGTAATTCATTGAATTTACCCCACTGCTATAAATATACTTTAAGAAAATTATCATTTGTTAACGTTTATTGAAATTTTCATGTTTTCTTTGTGTACTTTTATTTTATTTACTTTCATTATACATTTTATTTACTTTCATTTTGTATTTTATTTACTTTCATTATACAATTTGTTGTTTTCACTTTAAAGTATAGAAGTAGACCTGTTTTATATTTATTTAACAAACATTTTTTTTAAATTATCTGTTTAAAGTATAAAATTAATTATATTATCTTTATTAATATTAATCCTATTACATAGTTAATAATGAATATTTTACCATATTAATGCCATAACTGCCTCATGTCTTTATTATATCATATCCTGTTATAAAATAATAGTCACCTTTTTTTCCTTGTTGTAACATTACAACAATGCTACTTTACTAGCGTTACTTTATAGTTACAAAGTGATACTTTTTGTAACCTTTTTGATTATTTATGTTTCCATAGTTTGTGTAGCATTGTAAATTATTATTTTCGTTAAATTGTTTAACCCACATAAGTGTTACAGTACTCTTGAAAGGAGAGAGCGTATTTAGTGTTATGTTTTTTTTTTTTTAAGTTTTCACCTACAGTTGGGGTGTCCCTGTGTCCCTAAATGTAACTTGAAAAATAAAGGTAATTTCTAAATGAATATAATTGAATAAAGGTTTTAATTTGACAGTTCCAAAAAAACTTTAAAGAAATACCTATCTTATAGATTGTGTATGTTAATTATTGTGATCGTTGAATACAGAACAATTTTCACTGAACATAGTAAAATCTGGTTTGCAAACCCATGACTGTAACAAGACTAAAGTTCTGCAGTTATTAAATTAAAGTTACTCGTGATTCGAATCTTCTTTTAAATTTTAAGGTGAAAGAAAACACATGATTTAAAAGAGTTCTAGACTTGTTGGAACGAAATAACAACTGGAACTAACTGTTGGAGTACCATAAACGCATGGCTAGAACTGTTTTTCCAGACAGTTCTTCTCAGACTAAAAATAAGGAGAGATG
This sequence comes from Aelia acuminata, assembly GCA_911387785.2. Classification (NCBI taxonomy): domain Eukaryota; kingdom Metazoa; phylum Arthropoda; class Insecta; order Hemiptera; family Pentatomidae; genus Aelia; species Aelia acuminata. The sequence goes on along the minus strand of OU426978.1, from coordinate 162,962,306 downwards.
GACAGCAGTGTTAGTCTTGTTCTGAAGCTCAAGTCATATGGTTATTTTTGTGTTCCTGTGTAGTTAAAAGTGATACTTTTTTGTAACCTGTTTAATTATTTGTGTTTTCATAGTTTGTGGGGGCATTGTAAAATATTTTTTTCGTTTCATAAAAATTAGTTCAACCACAATATTAATATGTAAATAAAAAATAAATCATTTAATAAGAAACCTGAGTGTTATTAATGAACGCTATGATATGTAGAGGTGAATGAAGCAGTTGTTGCAATTGCAGAGCAACATCACGTCCCTGGATAGGCCTTCCAGCCTGGTTAAGTTCGCCGCATTCTGTTTCCCTAACTTCTATTTTATTTTATTTTCTACTGTTTCGGTTTTTAGTATGATTCTGTATTCCGGGCAGGTCGGTCTGCTCGCCTACAGAACGCAAAACAGCTCTCAATACAGGTTCCTGGAAATGCGAGGTGCATTGAATGTCGCGGATGTTTTTTCTTTTTTTCTGGTGGGGAAATTTTGAATTCAGTAATAAAATGGATAATGCATGTAAGTGTATAAATTTAAGGTAAAAATCAGGTTTATCTCGCAGGGATTTTCAAGCTAGTTCCTTATTTATATTGGAATAATAATTTTAGATGCCATAGAAACGTTTATTTTTTTAAATTTCTTTTAGAACATTACTTATGCTGATATTACATTACTTATGCTGATATTACTTATGGATTACAAAAGATACCAATCGAATCATGTTTTCAGTAGGAAAAAACAAAATATAACATATCAAACAATTAAAAATGGACCAAAGACTTATATATTGATTAATATAAAGAGTATATTAATAATAATAAATTCATTACCAAACTATTAAGATTCATTCAAAGTCAGTTAATACCTTTATTGCTTCAGATTGTTTAAAAAAAAGATTTTTTTTCAGATTAAAAAATTTTTAGCTGAAGCTGACAGAAAATCCTTCAGAGATGTGATTGCATTTTCGGGATTTAACTAAAGTAGTTACCTAGTAAAAAAAAAAAAATAAACTTTTTTTTAAGATGAAAGAGGATTTATTGAAATTAAGACTCTATTTTACATTTTAGAAATTTTATATAAAAAAAAAAAATTAAAAAACTTTGAGATGAAGTTGACTGAATATCCTTGTTATATGTGATTTTATTTTCGGATCAAAATTAAATTATTTTACCTAGTTGAAAAACGTAATACATTGATTTAAGGTGAACTGTGATTTATTTATATTTAAAAATCTGCATATTTGTATATTTTACATAAATTAAGTTCATATTTTACATTTTAGAAATTTTATGTAAAGAAGTCGTTGACAAAAAATGCCAGTTTCAGGTTTTGAAAAAAATAATTAAAAATGAATCCCCTAAGCACCACAGTTTATGGAGAGTTTTGAGTCAATATTTTGTAATGATGTGCTCCCTGAAAAATAAATGTTATATTTAAAAACCTGTTTTCAGAAAGAATAGTTTCTGCATACAGAACCCGCACATATGAACACATTTGCACACAGAAAAGAATTATTACACTATTAATATTTTTTATACGAAACGAGCATTCTTTGGATTGAATGAAACAAAAACTTGTTCCTAATTGTATTTTGAATTTCCATCTCTTTTTCTGAAAACGCAAGATAACAAAAATCTCCTGAGTGTTTGCTTTTATTAATCAACTGAAAACATACCATAGAAAATGAAAAATAAGCATAAGGCCTTATGATAATATTCACTTTCTGTGCCAAGTATTTTATCATTGCTTAAAATAATGTTGCACCTATTGCTGAATACTCGGCATTCACTATCGAGTTTCACTTTAATACTAGTAAGGTATTCGGTGACATTGTGAAATATTGATGTTTATCCGCAATTTCACTCGCTGTTGACATCGAGAAATTGTTTTTCTTTCGTAGCAATTTACTTCGGAAGTTATCCCTTGCTTGTTGAAATTAACATATCAGCTGTGAGTATATAGTGAAGTATAGATTTGGTTTGAAAAAAAAATCCATCAACAAAAATCAATGATTTTAATTTTTTGCTAACTTCGAAAATTGTATTTTTAAAAATTATTATACGATTACTCCGTACTCTGAAGATGTACTCCGTAAATCTGGGTAATCTAAGGGATGTCGTGTCTATGTCAGAATGTCTGTTTTTTACGCTCCATCTAGCAGAATGCTTTCCTTTTGTATATCGTGCTTTGTCGAACAGTTTTAATTATTTATTTATTTTTTTATATATTTTTTAATATAATTTTTTGCTATATATATATATATATATATATATATATATATATATATATATATATATATATATATATTAGATTATATAATCAAAAAAGTAAATCAATAGTGGACTATAAACTCCTTCATTAAAGAGAAGTTTAAAGCAACAAATAGGAAATATAAAACTATGTTGTCAAAAAAATCAGATTAATATCTTTGTTTTTAATATGAAAAGTTTTATGAAATAAACAATGCAGTAAATCAGAAAACGTTTTTACTCCCACTTCTTTCCTTTTTCCAACTTCATTTCGGGATTTGCTTAAAGATAAATAACTTTCCCGAACGGAACTTCTCTCAAGAAGTTCTTCAAGATGAAGAATGCGTTTTCAGAGACATATTTGAAGGAAGCTGAAAGTTTTAGATTAAAGACTTTAGTTTCAAAGTAATAGAGTTTAGAACTATTTTTTTATATCTTTTTCTTCGCGAACTTAAATTTATAATGTTCCTTATTTAATTGAAGTTGATGGATTCGAAAGTTGCCTAATAGTTTTCTTCTTGAGCAAAATTATTTAAATAAAAATTTGCTCCATAAATGAGACCTTAAAAAGTTGTTCTTTTCGTTCTTCTTGGCTTAAATTATTGCTACATGAAGTATGATTTGTTACTTAGTATCTCTAAAGTGAAATAAAAAAAAGTGGGGATTGTAAAATCTGATGTGTCACGTTTCAATATATAATATTATCAGTCCATTTTTAGTATTGTAAAGGGGATGAAAACATCCGGTGGAAAAGACATTAACTCTCGTAAAATCCGATTATACGGACCTGATCACGTTTGAAACAGAATTGGTAATGCCTAGTTTCTATTTCAATCGAAAATTAGAAATTTCCCTGCTAGAAATGTCCTGCCAAGGAGAAAAACAGTAACTCAAAAATGAGATGGATTGGGGGTAACTAACAGAAAAGTGCGGTCTCTCCGTCGATAAGGCGAACACTACCTTTCCCGGGTTAATGATCCATATAAAAGCGATAAAATTGAAAATTTCGCAACAAAACAATTATCTCTCAATTTTTGAGTTACTGATTTTCTTATAAAACCATTAATGTAAACTAATAATCAGGTATGTTGAATTTATTAATTGTATTGGATACAATTTATTTACTCTTAAAAATTCCATCCTAGGGGTGGAGGTATTCAAGCTTAATTAGTTTTTAATTTATAACTAATAATTAATTTTTCAAATATAACAGAGGGGAAAATGCCCTCCTCTGTCCCACCTAACGAATTCTATTACCAGAAGGGAAGTCTAACTTCTTTTTTTAGTTGCATTCTAAGGGACATAATAAAATGGTACTTAGAAGTAATATTTGACATGGCAACCAATGTGCTATCTTATATTAACAAAACAAAGTTCCATCCAGACTCTAGAACTTGTTCGTCAACTCGGAAAAGCGGATACACGCTACCGTTGTTTGTTTAGTCAGACTATAGAGGTAACAGACTGAAGCTGACGCATCCGACTTGCGTAAGATGTTTACCTGAGGATGATCAAGTTGTTTGAGTAGCGGCAGATCATGCAACGGGTTTAGCAACTGTTGGGAAGGAAATGTTTGGCCCGTTAGTGGTAGGAGAGCTCTCCAAGGTGATCCGAGGGGAAATGTCAAGGCTCCTCAGCTCTCGCTCCATACACTATGATTCGACATTTTTCATCAATTCGTTGAATTAAAATAATGAGGGCTTCTAAATTTAACTTTATTCAGTTTATAATGTTTTCAAACATATTAGTCATTTGCCATTATTTGATATTTATATAAATTTTATCAGCAGACGGTTATTGTATGTATAGATAATTATCTACTTATCTTTACATACAGGGTTTATTTTCTTATAAATGTTAGCCAAATCCGGTGATGCTTAACTGTAATTTTAAGTTAATATGTTTTGCTGATAAAAACTGTTATGGAAATAAAACCTTGAATTCCGTTTCATTTCCCCATTAGACCACAATACACAGTAGAATACTTTAAACTGCTGTAGAATAGAATAGGATTATAAATTAAATGACAGTAATTTCATAAATTAGTTTAAGTACTCTTCTACTGGGCAGGAAGTAATGTCTTGCAATTCTTATAAGAGTCCATTGGGTATATAAACCTGAGTTTTAAGGTAACGAACTTACGAACTTGCATTTTTACATAGTAGATAAACTGTAGAAAAAGCACTTGATGGAGAATAATGGGTTCATAATCTTGTTTCGATTATCACGAAAAAAAAAGAAAGAAAAAAAACATGATAAAATTTTAAGATAATTTATTGCATTCTGTAACTTTTCGTGCAGAAAAATCTGTAAAAATGTTTCGTCCTCAGGACCTAACTCCTTATCCATTATTTCTGTCCATAAATAATTTAAAATTAATTCGAATATATGAATATAATTTAAAAAAGAAAATAATTGTCTTATTTATAAAAATATGAAAGTAACAGCATTTATAAATTTCTTCTGGTAGAACATAATATTTAGAAAGTTATTATAGTAAAACCCTTAGCTCGTGTTACGGACGTTCTTCTTTACTTCCAATCAAATATAATTTTTCTCCATTTTTACCTCTTTTTATTTAATCTTCTAAAATTTTGAAAATTTTATTCTTTAAAAATTTTACATATGAATTTTTAATTTATCCTATTATACTTTTTTTTTGCAAATTCAATATGTCTGTATTATTAAATGCTATCACTAATCGTTCTTTCTTTTTTTTTACAGGTAATTTCCAAATTATTGGTATTTAGACGAATCTAAAAAGGCAGTGGTGAGTTTATGAGTCAGTAGTTCCTACAATAATTTTATATTAATTATTATCAGTTAGTTACCTCTGATATTTCCAGGTGCCGATATGATTTTGAAGCATTATTTTGCACAATCCGGATCTTAGAAACCGGCCTTTTGAGTGACGCATCAAATCCCAAGGCTGACTGGTTATTTGAAACTGAGACAAAAATATCAGACTGGATAGCCACTCATCGGAACAAATTTCCGAGACAATATCCTACTAAATAATACTGTACACAATTTTACTGAATAATGTCCCCTGTAATAAATGTTCGAAATCCATTGACATAATGTGGCACTGTATAATTATTGATAATAAATATTCTAATGTGGATAAAACACCTAATTTCCTTTCCACGAATTCTCTTTTCAAATATATTCACTGTTGTTTAAACAACAACAAAATACATCGGAGTATCCCAACGCTTTATTTAAATTAGAAATTACTTCATTGCCTCAACAAATTATGTTGGATTTAAACTTTTCAATTACTTTTTGCGAAACTTGAAACTTTAACAAAACAAATCAAAATTTTTAAATTAAATAATGTTAATGGCGATTTCAAATTTTAAGGTTCAGATATTTATTTTTTTTCCTTTTGGTTTTTGATACACCTTGCTTCCCACACGACGTCATCACTGCGTGTATACATAAAAATGCACGCAATGATGTTAGTATAATTAAAAATTGTTTGTAAAATAGAAACAAAGTAATAAGTGTCCCTAAAGCGATAATATTTAAATATTTTTATAGACAATGATGATGGGATATAGATTAACAATATTTTTTTTTTACTTAGTTTCATGCAAATAATTTAATTATTCGGAATATCGTTTCTTCCCATTAATTTTTTACAAAGGTCGGAATCATGATTAATAACACGTTTTACCTTAAAGATATGGACACACAAATATACTAAACCAAAACAGAATGAAATGATAGTATGATGCTTATATAATAATCTTTAAAATTTTTGAATATTCAAGTTTCTATGAATCCTGGAAGTTGAGAATCTGCTGCCACTACTAGGACATACTTTCGCAGTATGTGGAAAGTAAAAATATCAGTGGTTATTGGAATGTTCATTATGAATATAACAATAATAACGTTTTAGAACTGGTTGCATTATAAATTAGGTTACATTACAAATAGTACAGATTAGAAATATGACATCCTAAAAGTAAGACACGAAAATTTGGATGATGAATGGAATTGACATTTGATATATTATTTTATAAAACCCTGTTATAATAAAGAAATAAAAACCTTCATATCTTGTTTAGTATTATTTAGTGTGGAGGGTTACAGAATTATCGGATGATCTGCGTTAAAAACACGCTTCTGATTATAAGCACAACAGCCTTCAAGCCTAATGGCACTGTTTATAAAATAACATTTGGTTAATGGCTTTATCAGTTTTATTCATAGCACGAAGCCCTTCCTTATAGCTGTGGGCTTTGAAAACTAATGACCACCAACCCCCTGGATTATATAAATTCCTGAATTATGGAGTCGGCGCTCCCATTCAGCTCTAATGAGGTATCTTTATTCCCGGTACCTTGTGGTGTCCTTTGCTCTACCTTTCTTATACTCGCCGAGGGGCCATACCCGAACAAGGAGGTGGGTGGCTTCCGTGCTCCGGTTCTGTAGAATAATCAAGTTTGTATGAAGGAAAGATTTTGATTATTAATAATTTATACATATCAAGAATTAAAGACATTTTTGTTATTCATTGACATTTTTTGGAATCTTTATATTCATGTATTAGTTCGTAATGTTCTAGATGTGGTTGGAATGATCCAAAACTTTTTGGATTGTTCTATTTCGGACTAAATATAAGAAGCGATGGACTAGAGGCTTTTGCTTCTAACATGGAAGCGTATGGTTACTTTACAGCTATTGGTAGTTAATGCTTTGTGACTTTACTAATATGTATTGTAATTTTTTTGTTTTATAACTGTACATGAATAAAATTATCTTGAACCCCATTGGTGTTACAATATGATCATTATGCCAAGCAGTGAATATTACAATAAAAAAATTAGTTAATAAGATTCATTTTAAGAGCTAGACAATTTTTTTTTTTTTTTTTTTGCTCTTTTGCTATTGTCATCAATTCGGCAAAACGCATGAACGAAAGTCAATTGGCTTTATCTTCAAGTTTGTAATGATACAAATTTATTTACCTGTATGGAATTCCAATACCATTTAAATTGCCATTTTCACTATCCTAAAATTAGATTGGTAGCAAGTTCTGCGCAAACAATATTTTATTTTCGTTTGAAGTGAATAAAATCTTTAAAACGACTCTCATTCTTTTGAATTGATTTATTTTTAAGGACGATATGCCAGACCGATATAAAAAAAAAGTAATAAAAATTAGTATATAAACTAAGTTCAAATTTTCCAAAAAACGTAAATAACCATTATACCGATTTTATATAAGAAATATTCACTGTTTGGCATAATGATCATATTGTAACACCAATGGGGTTGAAGATAATTTTATTAATCAAAACGTTAAAAAAAAAATCGACTATTGATGTGATAAGGATTTTCCCCTTAAAAAATGAGAAATAAATAATAATAAATAGAAAATTACTGAAGACTTTCAAGTTTTGCAACAATAGCTTACAATATCTTATAATTATAATAGAAAAACTATAATAAAAAGGATTAAAAAAAAATAAGTAAATAGTTGTGGAAAAAGCTATTTTCTATATAGTATTTACACAACTATCAAAACACGTCGGTATCTACTCTAAGTAGGTTGGTAAGTGAAAGTTGTGTGTTGCGCGAATCGCACCAGATTTTCAATATTTCAGCACACGCATTCCATTTTCACTGTAAGCACAATATTATTACATTTCTTTAATCTAGTGATAGTTTTACCTCTTACTTTATTTAATTTAATATATAATAATTATTTTAGGTATAACATTTAATGTCCTAAAAAACGATTTCATTTTAACGCCCTCATATGTGAAAGAAAAAAAAAATACTTCATTTAACCGGGTTCGCTCTTAATAAAAAAAAAGTTTTAATAACTCACTTTTCTCCTTTCATGCTAATTTATCGGTATAATATATTTACATCCTTCTCGGTGCCTAACCTGATGAATATGTATGTGTGCGTTATGTGTTTTATCATAAATTTTTAATGAAATTAAGTTCACAACATTATATAACTTTCTTCCTCAAATATTTGTGCCTTTTTAATTTTAATTATGAATTATTTCTTATTAATCAAATTTATCTTTTTTATGGAGACTTGCGACTTATAAAAAAAGATAAATCAGAAACATATTCAGATAATTCTGTTTATTAGATGATTCGTTTTATAGATTTCAATAATCACTACGTCGAGGTAAACAAAATTTTTTCGTTTAATATAATTTATTAGTTATAGAAACAGTACTTATAGGTAAAAACTATTTAATGGATGCAATAGTTTCATCATTTATTTTAGATTATATTAGTAAAATTATATATAATTCCCCTTATATTTGTATTCTACCATCGCTTTTAAGCAAAACTGGCCTATTTGTTTGATATTTTATCATTAACGATTTTTTTAAGATGTTCATTTTTTTTTTCAATCATAAGTATTGTTATGTATTTTTGATACCAATCTTGAATAAATTGATGAAAAAGAGATTTACACTTAAAGTGCTAATTAAAGAATCAAGCAAGTATATTGTAAAATAGTTAATCAGCCCCTTCTTATTTTTAACATTTTTTCTCTCAAGTCTGTCTCATTTATATCTTTATAACTTTGCCTTGCTATATTTTTCTTATGTATTTTATGTATACATTTATTATATTTTACTGTAAATTGGCTCATCTTGAGTGATGTTATAAGCGAATGGTTTTTTTTACCACTCCAGGACTCCAATCCTATTGTCGTCTGTGTGTTTCTATATGAGTTAATATTATTTGTAGAGATTTAGTTAGTTTATCGCGGAGTTAAAAACAATATATTTATTTCATGGTAAAAATAGTGAGATACATTTAAATAAAAGTTAGAAATTTTATAAACAATATATGTATTGATAGATGATTTCACGGAAGACTAATGGAACTCGCTTTATTGGTTATAGATTTTGATATGAAAATAATCTCTAGGAGAAGAAATGGGGGAAAAAAGGGAAAGAAACTGAAGGGGGTATAACTGCATTCCTATGGAAAGATCTCAATAACTCTGGATATTAGAATAGCTCTCAGCCACCCTCCCTTCAAATCGATTCTATATACAATAAGAAATAAGAAATGTATTGCTGTTCTCAAGATATTGTCTAGAATAACCTTTAGTAGCGATAACAAATTGCCAAGTTATGGGCCGGCAATAAAATAGGAAATATTGTCATCCTCTGTCAATATAACATAAAACTGGATAAATTTATTTAGAAAGTATCGGTTTTATGGAAATCGTTCTTTATTGTAGATGATAAAATGAATGGAAAATATTGCTATTACCAGTTGTTATTGTTTTTTTAGTTTCAAGTTGGATGGATAAGTAAGTGTAGTTGAGGGTTTCGGTGTGCTAGTTTCTGAACTTGATGGGTTTGATTCCCACCTGAGACAGTTAATATTAATAATTAAAAATTATTTCTACTCTTATTCATTTATTTTGTCTTTTGACGCTTAAAGCCACAATAGTTTATCATGCATTATTTTAGACGTGATATTTTACCTTTTAAGTGCTTTTTATTTTTATAAAAGATTAAATGTATAACAGCTTTTTTTTTATTGGAAGAAATTATACAATCTGTAACAATCCAAGGCAGATATATTAAATTATTTGAAAAGTAAATATACTGCTACTCATGTAGGGCATTCCATAGGAATTGCCATTTCTGGATCAATTATTAATCTGATCGATTTCATGCTTAACCATCCGTTTTTTCTCCTTCCAATCCATCTTGACTTAGAAAACCATCTAATAGGCTGGGTGTGCTTCAGGAGGATCTGCGAGCTCCTATATAAATCTACGGCTGTCGAAAAATATATTCTCAACTTTGAATTACTTCACATTTTATCAACACTAGGCATTATATCGTGCAGCTTTGTATTTCCTATTTTATTATTTGCTACTTTGGATTTTGTAAAAAAAATTTTCCCCACTTCGTATACCATCTTTAATTTCACCTTACATGTTGTGAAAATGATATGGTTGTGACTTTTAACTTGTACTATTGTTGTTTATTGGTTTTTTTATTTATGTATTGTTAAATCTATAATGTCACCTTCACACACTATCACATCAATACGATTTTTAATCAGCCATAGTTACAGATGTGCATGAACAGCCCTCCATATTGGTACCTATACCCAGCCTTTTTATTTTATTTTTCAATTGTTTTTTTTATTTTATTTATTTATTTATTTATTTGGTGGGTGCACGATATATAACAAATGTTTTTTAATTTAAAAATTAATTTCAACGTGAATATTCCTTAACAAAATGGGTCGTTGCCCTTCATATGCGAACCAGACTGGCAGCCTCGTTTTCCTTCATCTATTTTCCTTATTAATAATTTAATGAACTTATTTGGCATATGTTCTAAAATCGAAATAGTCTTCATAAAATTCATTTAGTATATTTTACATCCAATGAAAAATTCTTTCAGAATTACTCGTGTTATTCACCTTAATTTTAATGCCTAATTATGGTATGTAATAAAATATGTAATAGTATATACAACATTCTGTGAAAAATCTCGATAACGACCCGTTGATGCCTCGGTAACACGAAGAAATGATATTACAAAAGTTTTTTCTAATTAGTCGAAAATTTTCTCTTAATTGTTTTCGAGGAGACTTTCACCGAAAAGTTAGTTACCGATATTGTGTAACTCATTATAAGATTACACCGTGATCCGTGTACAGTTTTCCGGTTGCTCTCGAAAGAGAGTCATTTAGAGCCGCGAAAGTAAATCACCAGGAGACCATCAATTATTAGTGGTGCTGCCTGTCCAAAGAGTGGGCTAGAGAAATTGTTCCAATAACAATCGAGTGAAAGCAGCCGCTTCCGCTTCAAAGCGATTAGCCTTACTATTACTGAATGATAATTAACTGGTTCCTATAGAGTTCCAGTAGGTAACTGTAACGCGGGTTATAGATGTATATATAATGATGTTTTTAGAAATTTCTGATGAATCATGATACATGGAGAGGCTACTGTGTAAGATGGCGGGGAGAATACGCTGTGGAATGGAAACATTGGAAAATATTTTAATATTAATATTTGATAATTAAAATAAGTCGTCTAGTAGTAACAAATTAGAAGAAGAATTCTTCACATTACAATATTGTTAATTGTTACACAAAAGTCGCTTCACTGAGCAATATAATAATCGTGATTATTTCCACAATCCGAACTTTTCGAGAAAAAAAATGTTTGATGAACCGAGATTATAATCTTTAATAGGTACAATAGGTAATTTATATACAATATACATTAAATATGGTTTTTTTTTCAAATAAAAAACCCGAAGCAATTGAAAAAACATACATTTGATACTTATTGTTATACTTTTTATAACTCATATCTTGGTCCGAAAATTAATGTACTCTACTTATAAAACATAACTGCATTAATCATTCAAAAAATGGAAATTAAAAAAAAAAGATGCTGACTAAAACGATATTGTGATCTATAATGAAAATGTCACTCTTCCGCGCACTTTTTTTTTTTGTTTTTTCTTCATTTAACAAAATAATGCAGTGTGTTTTTGGACGATACAAATTTAAACATATGAAACATTTAAACATACCCCAATTATGATAGTGTTCTATGTAAAAAAAATAAATATTTTTTCAGTTATTTTACGCCACATTAGTTGAACTAAATGAATTCCATTGATTTGAAACAACTACCTGAGAATTTATTTTTGACAGTATGTTAAAAATAAATTAATTTAGTTTAAATTAATGTGGTGTCAAATAACTAACTAAAATAAGCTATATCGGGAGAGTCACTGAAACTTCTCTTATTTTTTTCGCTTGCTTTGTTATCCTTTGCCTGCCTATCCGGTTGTTAAAATGTTCCAGTAATCATAACTATAAGCGGTATTGCACAGATATAGTTGTTATAAATTTAAATATAATTCATAAAAAAAAAAAAAAAAAAAAAAATTAGCAAAATGTTTGATGATTCTGAGTTAGACCACTCTAAAATTAGACGAGCGACTTAAGGAAGTTTTTCTCACTGACTTCTATGCTTTATTTATATTTGAAATATTTAAATAAATATAAATAAATAAAAATCTAAAAAAAACTGCACATATCAGACAAAAATAAAACGACAACAATTAAATTATGGTTAACCATTACTTTAAATTATTCAAAAGAAATCAACCAATCTCACGAAAAAAAATTCAACCAAATCTCATTCAACCAATCTCACGAACTCCTTGACATTCTTTCCCACCCCAGACTACGCACAAAGGTTCAGTGACTCGTCATTTCGGGTAGTGACAGTACGTCCTTGCCCGAAATCAGTTCCGTTTGAGCCATCCATTGGCCAACTCTCGGCCGTAGTCCGTGAAAGTGCCCCCGTTTCGATTGAAAAGCAACAATAGTCCCTCGTCTCTCGCCCGATAAATATTTTTTTTATCATTTATCGAATTTTCTTATCTGCGATTCACGGTTGGTGCCTTCATTCAATCGGCGATGAATTTGAAATTCAAATCCTTCCTATTCCTCACTGTCAGGGAGAAATCGAAAGGAGCTGCATTCATTGTTGCATGTTACTGTGAGTGAAAATAAAATCTGGATTCCAGACCTCAGGATTATTCCAGACCTGATTGAAAGTTTCAACAGTTGTTGAAAGATTTAACAAGTGTTTAAATAACGCTATTCAGTAAAATATTCTAAAATATATATTTATATTCAGTAACAATTTTTAGGTTATCCGGTACCTTTAGCCGGGTATTCGGGCGATAGGCTTAACCAACCTGTTCTAACCAGGATGGGAAGGTCCAGATTTATTCCATTAAATTAGTTAAACTAGGAAATTACTGGCCAGAAAAAGGTAAAGTTGTCTTTATCACTGCAAATCTTGAAAAAAAAATATATCGAAATAAAGAGGTGATTTCATAAATGAGAAATTTCATAAATGCTTTATGGCTACTTAAAGGACTATATCAATGATTGAATGGTGGCATCAATTCAACAAATATACTATTTTTGGCACCTTAAGTTGAATATATAATTATCCTCGCCTAAATCAAAACTTCACCATATCAAAACCATTCTTTTACACTAGATTATCGTGCTTTTATGAGTTGTGTTAAACTATAGTGAAAAAATAGAATGATGAAAATTCGAAAGAAAACCTCCTGTTTAATTAATGACCAATATTGAAGGGAATCGGGGTCCGAAAAATAAATTAATTACCGTGCCTAAAAAAAAAATTCCACAAAAAAAAAGAAAGGATATTCTGTTGAAGAACTGCAGGATATTGCTCGTGTTTCTTATGCAGTAGAAGGAGTTAGCCTTGCTTCATTATAATTCAGAAGGTTCTTGGAGGTTGCAATCAGATGAAGGGCATTATTCGACAAGATACCGACTCAGCACAATTTTGCATGTATTTCTTTTTAACTCGAATATTTTTCACCATTAAACATCTTCCTTTTTTTCCCGAAATTTGTACCAAAAAGAATATGACGATAATATAATGAAGATACAGAAAGCTCATAAAAATATCAATATCATATAGTTTATCAAAATATAAACTACATTATAGTTTATATTTTGTTAATAGTTTATATACCTTTTTTCCTGTTTCACTCAGTTCGACCAGCTATTTCTAAATATATAATTATAATTCCATTATCATTTACAGTGGTCATGATATTCTAGTTAAAAGTGTAGGATCTAATGGCCATGCCTGACTATGTATAATTACATGCCAAAACTGTAATCAACGAGGGGCCAATATTTCTTCTTATTATTTTATTTTTATTTAATTTTTTTAGAAAAAAAAATTGTATTTGATTTGGGTACGACACATTTTGTGTACTAAAATTTTATGTTAACATAAATAATAAATATATAATATACATATAAATGTGAAACATATAATGTGAACTATTTACATTGATTATTATCATTATTTCATATCTAATTCTCAATGATATAATTATTGTTTTTTCTTATTTTAGAAAGTATTTTCTATAATGCTGACTGATGTTCCTTTGAATTTTGAAAAAAAAAAAAAAAAAATCTATTCCTAAAGGCTGTGCCTCTATTTTCCTTTTATGTTCAATTTTCAATGACAGGCAATCAAACGCTGATTACGCCGATGGGAAAAAATAACAAAATAAATATTCCTCTATTTCCTAAGGGTGGAAGGTAAAGATTGATTTTGCAAAGGGACGTGGCTCAAACCGAGGGCCCTGACATCAGCAATGTAATCACTTTGTCAGCACTACCCTTCTCTCTTGGCCCTTTTCTGACCAATGAGAAAATTAAAAAGATTGATAAAATATTATTTTTTATAATGTATTGATTGATTTATTTAAACTTTAAGATATCAAATCAAATACTACAAGGTATGTAGTATTTCCATTATTAAATGGTATTTTCTATAATTAAATAGGTAACACGCAATTTATCTTAATAATTACATTAACCACATATTATATCTGAAATCGAATGGTACGAGTATAATTACTTACTATAGGTTGACCCTGGTATTTTAGACTCTGCTAAAACACAACACCCTGTCATTATGAAATAATTACCCTCAATTGGTGTAAGACTTGTTATTTGAGCGTGATCATATCATAGTCAACTACTTACAAAAATATATAGCAAGAAAAAGTACGCTTCCAACTAGTATTTAATCGGAAATCCATCATGAATTGTAATCGCCCTGTTTTAATTTCTTTTTTTGGTCGGTTTGTTTTAACGGCGTAAAACTGTAGTTTGGTCAGCAAATCATCCTATAGAAAAAAGGTATCAATTGTACCAGTTTACAAAAGAAAAATAATTTTTTTTTTTGAGAAAAAATATGCGTTGATAAGGTCAGAAAGTTTTTTTTTTTTTTATAAAACTAACCTGGATACTCTAGTCAATAATTCCTTGAAAAGTTGCCTTTTAATACAACATAGATTTTAGATTTAATATTGATATCAATTCGGATCAATTATCAATTGAAAATATAGGAAACAATATTTGAATGTATCCAGTTGATTTAGTTCTGAAGAAGACGCTGCATTGTTGGGTCGTAACGTTGGTGACCAAATAAAATAGTTCACTACTATTTGAAAATTCTTTGACCGCTACACAGAACGAAAGTATCACTTTTAATCATGCCTTTCAATATACGAGTATTATTCATAATGTCGAACTTTTTTAAGTGTCATTGGCGGTGTGTTCAGTCATATTCTGTTGCAGCAGGATATTCCTTTTAAATATTTAAACAGCGTAAATACTTTATCTTCATCATTTTTTAAACTTCGCTCAGTGTTTTTTTTTTTCCGGTTTAAGTTTCTTCCGGAGGTTTTATTATTTTGAACAGTATATTGAAAGGTGTTTCACCGTTGGGGTAGATTATAAAATCTTCAAGGTCTTGGAGGAGACATCCTTATGTGAGTTCGCAATGCCAATCCTGATGAAACATAATATAACTTCTTCTCTGCTCGTGATTCTCGAGCTTGTGGCCCTTTTTTTGCACTCCAGTTTTATTTCTGTTGGTTTGGACGGTTCGGTCCTCCACCTCAACTCTCAACTTTTGTGCAGATTTTTCCTTAATTGGTACAGCCAGTCCTTTTTTGTTGCTAAATTCTTTTAGTACTGTCACATTTTCTGTTTCTTTCAGCCTAGCTATATTTGTTGCCTTCATTTTGGTTCTGATGATACTGTTGTATATCTTTATCGGAGTAATTCTTTCTGCACCCCATCTTGAGTGTGAGATGCATTTTAGAATTCCTATTCTTTTCATGCATTTTTCTTTTACATGTTTTTTATGTTGGGTTCAAGAAAGCCTTTTATCTTGTACTAACACATTTTTCCACGTACTCGATAATGGATCCTTGTAACATGATTTAAGGGTTATGTTGGCAGATCCTTTTTCGACAGAAATGGATGCATTTTGTTATTGACAATGAAAGATCGAATTCGGCCACATTCGTCCAATTTGTTACTTTATTGATCACATCTTGCAGCTTCCATTGCGCGAACGCTGGGGACTTAATTAACACTTAACAGGGTTCTTGATTGTAGACAGGATTCCATTCATTGTTGTAAGGAATAGTGACTCATTGAGTGGTGATCCTTGCGGAGTACTATTTCTAAGATGAAATCGGAAGATAACGCATTTGCTACTCGCACGCTAAAGTTACTGTCAGGAAATGTATCTAAGTTTTTTTAATGTGTTTAATCTTTTGAAACGATTCTCATATTATGATATTGATAAAGTAATGCTAAGTTGCTGGAAGAGGAGAGTAGGACGAGTTGATTAGCAAAGGTAGTAAAATTAATGCAAGGAATAAAGTTTCATGAATATTCAATATCTGCTCACCGTTAATTGTACTTTGCCATTTCTTGTAAAACAAGTTGCAGCTTTTCCGTTTTACTTGAATATTAATAATTAAAAAAGAAAGAAAAAAAGAAGTGGAATAGAAAAGACTGTAGTACATTATAACGTCATTATAAAATCAGAAAAGGGTCCCGGTTCAAATGAACCTTCAGGAATTCAATTTAAAAAAGTGAGAAATGGCCGGAAGAAAGTTTCTCAAGGGCAGGAGGAATGACAAGCCGGAAAACTTAATTACACTTTGAAAATTACTTTTATCTTTTTTCTTCTATCGTGATAATACCGAGGGGTGGGGATCAAAACGTGAACAGCATTTCTAATAGAAGCCAGGGTCACTGGAGAATGGAAATGCATATTTAAGTTTCAAAAGTTTTCCGATGAGAGCTGAAATATAATAATTTACTGTTAAAACAAACTATACAAAACATTTATATTATTTTTTTCTATTCATTTATTTTTTTTACATGGTGATATGAAAGCATACAATAAAAAATTAACACAACTCTCATTCAAAAATCGAATTCCATTTAGGAGTTTGTGTTAAACATTATTCGCAAGACATGCTATTTTTAGATAATGCAATATCACCTCTCTATGAAACCCTACTATTTTTTTCCTATCTTTTCACAAACTGGATAAATTAATAAAATTTAGAAAAAAATAAATCTTATACCTATACCTAAACAATTTAATAAAAATTAAATAAAATAATTTACAACTTTTTGTTCAAAGAACTACGTTTCAACAACAAACCCCTTGTGTTTCTTAAGGTGCATTAAGAATTAATGCCGAACAACTCAGTATTTCTTTTTCTTGTTGCCTTTTATAATTGTAATGAGTGACGGCGAAAGTAATTCTGCGTCAGCCATGTTGTTCGTTAGCCGGTTTGTCGATTTTGTTTTTTTCTGATCAACGTGCAGTGTAAATAATGTTGAACAAAAAATAATATATATCGCACTTTGACATGAGAGGGTTAGAACTTCCTACAAGTATTGCTGTAATTAAGAGTTGGTTGGTAGTAATGATAAACAATGAATTATCACGATATATTTTAATTTAATTCTTAATTGTAAGAAAGGTTGCTATAAATATGTGAAAGCGATTGGAGTAAAACCAAAAATAGAAATACGAATACTGCAAGAAGAAATTAACATTCACAACTTTAATATGAAATCACGCATTTATTAATGAAACAAATAATTAGAGGCTTGATATTTTGGCTTATGGTCGACCCGGATGGAGGGAGTGTAAATATCTAATTGTTCAGAAATTGATTAGATGATTTGGAAGAAGTTGAAACATCAAATGCGATTTCCCCCAAACATGAATGAATAGTTTTGTCTTGTGTGAGTAGTGCTAGCTCTTTCCGACGTTATTAAGTAGAATAGTGGAATAGTAATCATATACATGTTATTTATATGTAATATGTTTCATTTTACTTGAGAACATTTATGTAGATCCTTACTTGAAAGAAGAACATAGAGCTCAACATCAAATAGTGTCAGGTTCAACCTTTAGATTAGGATTGTTCGTTATCCGTTTGTAGTAAACCAGGCTCTCCAGGGAGGACCAAACAGCCCCAAGCGAGGCTCTCAGTGGCCATGCTTCTAGTCCTTAGAGGGCCTGACAGGAGAGCATCAATTACCAGAGCATTAGAGCTGATGGAGGAAGGGAAGGACTAGACGAAATGACGTGGAAGTAGAATGATTAACGAGCGATGGTAGAGGACGATGGGGCCAGTAGGGATTGCTGCTAGTGGATCAAGATATACGGTCTTGTAAACAGTCCTTATGGATATCTCACAAAGTATCTCGGAGTATCTATATCCCCCTACCCATCCCTAGGTATCTTTCCCTCTCTGACTAATGGATCTGCACACATCCTTCACCCTTGGACAAATGTTTTTATGTATTCCGTCAGCGGTGTTTACTCTTTCTCGTCCTCGACAAAGATTTTTCATCTCAGCGGCCTCCGGAGAAAGCAGGATAAGCTCCCCGAAGAATCCTAAAAATGTATACATTTTAAATATTATAAAACTTATACAATATATATACATATATATAGATATATTTAAAGTAAAATGATAGGGAGGGGGGGGGGGTTAAGAATAGCTTAACGCTGTTCTCTTTTGTGTCATAAACATATTTTTAAAAAAATATCAGAATTGGTTCACTTAAAAAAACAACTTCCCTCTCTCGAAAAAAAATTAATTTATTCATTTTAGATACTAAGTTTTCATATTAACATTGTATAAAATAACTACAAAAGTGTCAGGCAAAATTTTTTAACATATATTGAAAAATAATAATGGCCCAGTACTCCCCAGGAGCTGGTATTCGCAGATTTAATCAAACAAAAAAATATTCTGCTTTATTCCGACATCTAATGATAATTATTTTTTATATTCCTGTTACCCAGTCAGGCAAGAACGGTCTTTCATGGTTTCAAATAAATTATTTTCCTTTTTTTTAATAAAATTTTAAATTCACAATATAAAAATTTACAACTTATTGAACAGAAAATTAAACTGGGTTCTTGAAATCCTTTTCGAGCGTTTTTAATTTATATTTCCCTTCTCTTTTCTCGGAACGGAAGAAGTTAATTAATTACTCTTTTGACAGGAAAAATGTGATGTTCATTTTATCACAAAGAAAATAATTCCACAAACATTTTCTTATTAACCTTTCATCGTTTCTCATGGAATGTATGTGAAATGTCAATTTAATTTGTTCGAAGGCTTTTAAAATTATGACGTTATGTTTCATATCAGAGTTTTTTTAATTTTATGAATTTCACTGCATCCATTATATGTTTAACAGAAAAGATTGAATTTATTTTATATTTAGATTCAATATTGAAACAATAAGATTTCAATTAATTAAAATTTTTATACCGCTAACTTTATTATATCATAATAATAATGAACTTATATACTTTTAAGTAGCCCTTTATTTATTTATTTTTTTTAATTTATAATATTTTAAAATAAAATATTTTTTAAATGTTATATTTTTTTTAAAATATCAATTGGAATGAACTATAAATGAATAAATATAAATGATGATATTTATATGTTGTAATTTATTCATTAGGCAACAACTACAATTATATTTATAATTATAAGGACGCCATTTGTGCTTTTTTAATTTTATAGTTTGTATTATTATAATTACTTTTACTAAAGACGAATTACATTTTTTCCTGTTCCAGGTGAGTGAGTAGCAGCTTCTGTAAAGAACTCTATAACACTAAGCAGGTGACAATTGATAAGAATTTGCAATGAGTGTAGATTGGAATTTAGAAAAATAGATTATTTGAAGGTAGGTTTTCAAGGTCCTAACTGGGCTATGAGAATTCATCTTAAGTCGGGGATTTCTTATTGTTCATATTTATTTGTCACCTTTTTGTTGAATACAAATCCTATAGGTACAAATTAGAAATACGAATCAGTGAATTCGTTGGAAACTTTTGGTTTATTCTTGGTAATAAGGTTAACGAAAACTGCCCAAGGCTAGGTCTGTTGTAAAATATGGTCAGCTGACCCGCATACATAAAAAGACCTATTAAAACTACCAGAACACAATAAATCAAATCAAAGGATATAAACAACAAGTAACTGGTTTAAATGAAAATAAACATGTATAGATTTTATTTTTTTATGTACTCAACCTAATTTTTGTTTGTTTGTTTAACGTCTCTTTGTGCTACGAAGGCTATCAGTGGGAGTTCTAAATTTTGCGATTCCTGGTTTAATTAGGATTGGGATCTTTAAGGAGTACCTGACATCGTACAGGCTCGGTACCTCCTTACGAATCCATATTATAATAGGTGCAGTATAATTGTTTTTAATCTATCATTAAGCATAAATTAAACTTTAACTACATAAACTAATATAACATTAACTAAAATAAGGTCTCTTTTAATTTTCTTATTCTCTTGATTTTACCCCAATAATATACCGCTAAAATTTTAAGATGCAGTGTTTATCGAAATTTATAACATTTGTGTTAGTAATTTCTGGCAAAGCATGGGGTCCACATCTTACTAGAGTCAAAGTTTTACTATTATATTTACGGCTGAGCGCACATTGTGACGCAGAGCAGAGATTTTGGGAAACGTGTATTAGAAAGGAACATCAGGAGGTAGAACAGGGGAGCGCTACCTTTCTAATCTATCAAACGTTTTACAAAAACTGCTTAGCATCGTCTGCGTCCCAAGGTGCGCCTTACCTATAGCTTGGATGTGTAACAATTTTAATATTTTAATTTTTTTTTCATTGTTTGAATTTTCTTATAGTATGTCTGTTGAGTGTGAATGAATACATTGAGCTTATTGTATTCGAATGTGGTTAATTTTATTATTACTTTCAACATAAACAATAAATAAATAAAATAATTGTTATTAGATACATTTTTAGCTAATTTCAATGCTTGACTGCTTTGGGACCTTTGTGGCGTTAGGCAGTTTAAAAGTGGGTCCCGGTGACTAATTATTCATGATAAAGGAAAGCTTTGGATATATATCCTTGAACTTTATTCTAAACTAGAATGAGATTAAAAGGGCAACGACAATTCAAGTGTAATTGCCCGTAATGAGGGAGTAACACAAAAGGGAGCAGAAAGTAGAAGTGTAGAAATCGAGGCTTTAATAGCAGCCTTATGCAAATGTTTTTAGGGAATAATGGTGGGCTGAGTTCACAGCGCTGCTGTCTATCTGAGGGGGTTGGTCCTACAGGAAATTAATGGCTCCAAGTTGTCTCTTTAAATCAGCCCTCCTCAGGCCAAACATATTCTTATGAGGATCCTAAATCAAGTACAAAGCGACTTAGTCTGGACTCCGATGGAGAATATAAATTTATAAAGTTTTGCAAAGAAGAAAAAAAAAAAAGACGATTCAGTTGCTGCAGGGATCAAATAAATTTTCTATGAGCCAAGGTTTTCCGAGGTAGATACTTGACAGTTATTATTTGGTTTTACACATCAACTGAACGTAATCTGATTTTTTGACAGCTTATTTATAAAGCAATTTATTGATTCAAGTATACGATTAGTTTTCTTATTGGCACTTTGTCACTGGTTAGTATATGTTATGGCATAGACTAATTTTATTTTTGTCAAACTGGGTTTATCAAATGTTTTCATTCGAGTTTTCAGTTCTCAAATTAAGTTAAATTCATTGTTTAAAATTAGCGAGAATCCAGCGCAATATTAAAACTAATCTCTTTTGGAAGATACAAGTAGCTGTTTTGGAAATCAACAGTTTTTTTTTTCCTTTTCTCAATAAAGCAAGAACTATAGCTTTGGCTGTGAATTAAGTAAAGATATCGTTGATTATAACAATCAGCGATCATTTTTAAATATCGGTTGTTAAATTATTTATTGTAACCAACATGAAGCCCCCATACCACCCTCCAACATTCAAAACAATTTTCAAGTTTTGTATATAATAAATAAATTATAATAAATAGTTATTTTGTAGATTTACTACAAGTGTAAATTGACGCAAAAAGTATCCGAAGTATATCTGGAAATTAACATTTTAACGTAACGCCCGTTCTGATTTTATTCATTTAAATGTTTTTGATCGCTTAAGAATAACTATTATTTTAACAACACCAAGATATGAGATTTTTCATTTCAATATAGCCAGTAGGCACCTAGAATATAAAGTAGGATAAATCCATTGGACTTGTTTGAAAACCCGATATTATCATTCGCCATTTTTTCATATTTTATTTCATCACCTCTATAATACATAAGATGAAGGACACAGATGATGTAAATTAGATTTATTATTAAAAAAATAAATATTTTTTGTTGTATTGATTCCGATTAACTTTTGTCATGTTTATTACTGTGAAATGGTACAAGAATGTGCCTCATTTCGAAGGTTTTGGTTAATATCTCCTGCTAGCTACCGATTGCTATCTCTGTTTCTCTCTATAGATTTATTACTAACGAACGGTGACAACCTATAAAATACTCTCTCTAGTAGCAGTGTATACTTTTCATTATGTCTACTTTGATTTGCTTTTTTTTTTTTTTGAAGCACCAAAATTCGTTCTAGTAGATGTAAATGTAGTTCTAGAGAACATGGACGTTAAGAAAAGACACAGGTTGCACATATTTATCTATGGGTCGTTTTTTGATTTCAATAACTTGAAATGCTTGTTTAAGGCTCCTTTATGCTACTAAGGCTAATCTGACGATGCTACAGTGGGAGTCCTAAATTTTGCCCATCCAGGTATAATTAGGATAGGGATCTTTAACGAGTACCTGAGATCGCACAGGTTCGGGACCTCCATATTACGTCCTATCCGAGGGACGGCATAGCCAAGGATTTTTTTACTCCCTTTCAAAAGTCCTAGGGCCACCGCGGGACGCGAACCCGCGACCTTTAGTATTGCAAAGTTGCTATGCTGACCATTACACCACACGTGGTCCCTAATTTGAAATGTAATAATTCGGGACAGACCGCAAAATAATAAAAAAACATAAGCGGAAAATAGTCAAGGAACATTGAAATAATCGTATGTCAATTTTTGTATCATTGTTATAAAATCAGCTATTGAAATTGAAATTGATTTTCAATGTGATTATGTTTTAAGAAAGCTGTGATTGCCGATTGTTTTTTTGTATTTTATAAGTGTGTTTCAAAGCGTCCACTTTTAATCTACTTAAGACTATCACCCTAGACATACTCATTTTAAGCTTATTCATTATCTAAGAGATTATCATAAAATTATGAATGCCCTCATTGACATGTTGCGTAGGTAATGAATAGAAAGCTATATCTATAAAAAAATAAATAAAAAAAAAAACGGGAAAAGTTAACTTCTTTTAAGAGCTAAAAATTGAGGCAGAATGGTACTTTAATTGAATACCTTGTACCAATGCAAGTTACACTCATATATATTTAAATTTATCATCACATTAAAAAATATCATTTCATTTCAATAACAAACCATATTGTAATAATTTTAAGTGTTTTATTTTTTCTTATTGATTGAATAAAAAATATTATGTTGGAAAAGTTTTAACTTTAAAATTAATATAAAGCATTTCCCTGCTTCCCTCTTTCATTGATCGTTGAAAGTGCGAGGGCTTTGTTGTATGAGCAACAAATAATGAGGCCGAACCCCGATGACCTCACAGGCCTTCAAGTGTTTTCCCCTCTTGCATAATATCAATTCACAGAGTTTGAGTTCAAATAATCGATCGGGTTATTACTCATTCATTTCGTACCGTTAAGTGTTTGCTATTTGAGGTATCATTATTTTCTAATCATGTATAACGTTTAGACCTTCTCAAATCATTCAGTAATTTTCGTAGATAATAGACTCTTAAAGGAATTAACATCATGGATTACCATAGGGCATGATCATATTTAAAAATAATTTATTTAATTCAATAATGAAATTAATGTTCACTTAGAATGATCTGGAATTATATTCTTGATATATATAAATGAAAAACAATTATTAACAATAATAAAATAAATTAAATGAATATTTTCTTTTTATAATATTACATTATTTCCACCTCAAGTTCAATTGTTTGGTACCTATTACGCTAAAGTGAACTAAGTGCCAAAGCATATTAACTAATTAAAAATGAAAACCGATTGTTATTGTTTTTAATCTTACTACTCTTTAAGTGAATTATGTAAGCGGAAAAGTAAAATATGTCATGTTTCAAATTCAAATATTAACTTTGGCTTTATACCGACCAATTTTATTAGTGACAATAAACCAATCACACCATATTTACATTTAAAAGTAGCTGTGTTTTCTATTACAAGTTTATATTATTATTAAAATTACTTAGAAATAACAAGGAAAAAATAAAAATAAAGGAACTCAAAGTAAAATAAATATCATTATAAAAAAAAAAAGCAAAGAGTCTAAAACTGTTTTTCCTCAATTAACGAAGGCTGCTATTTTGGTCTTGAAAAGCGAATTTGAGGTCGGTTAAAACGAAATTAATCAAATATTTGTTTTAAATTAAAGAAAAGAATAATGTTGACTTTTGCAACTTTAATGAGTCAATATTGTTAACTGCGGTCCTTTTAAGTGTCAACAAACTGACTGAATTTGTCTCAGTAAAATAGCCAGTTTCCTCTGTTTGGTTTTAAAACTTTTATTTCATTCGTATTAATTAATAGAAAACACAATTAAGTATTTCATTTT
This sequence comes from Aelia acuminata, assembly GCA_911387785.2. NCBI lineage: Eukaryota > Metazoa > Arthropoda > Insecta > Hemiptera > Pentatomidae > Aelia > Aelia acuminata. Next base: position 162,937,514 of record OU426978.1, on the reverse strand, counting down.
TTTACAACTTGTCAAGTATCTTAAATTTACTTTCGATTTCTCTCAAAACGGTTTGCTAATGTGTTATATGCAGTAAAATAAATCTTAAAACTAAATATAAATGGTGCTTCAACATGAGATTCGATGGCACCGAAAGGTTCCAGTGTTTACAATACAATTTTTTTCTGAATAGCCATGTTCCGGAACGAAAGCTCTCGCCAGTGCGTGTGGGGCAAGATCCCTGACCCTTCAGAAAATCCGTGACTTATCGCAATTTTTTGCCACTTATCTTCTTGCGTTTACCTTGGGAAATTTTAGGAAATCTAACAAAAATGTATAATATCGGCATTGTAGTTACTAGAAATAACCTTTTCTCAGTAATATTTTAACGAAGAATTGACCTTTTATCACAGGTATTAGCAATTTTGGAGAATAGTGTGTTAGAAACTAACAATTTTTGTATTCAACATCCATTTACTATATCCATGATCTTACACAGTAATATGTTAATATGATATAATTAAGAAGGAGTCTGATATCGTAAACCTTGTAAATATAATGTACCAACTTTTCAATCAAGGTTATAATCCACCCAAACTCATCTCATTGAGATAATAAAAACATAGTCCCCTTGAATGAACAAAAGCTTATAATAAAAAAATATTTTATTTAAAAATATTCCAAGACTAAGTAAATGTTGTTTATTTATTAAATCCACTTAATGTTACTATGACTACAGGGGCGATGCTACAGCGGGAGTGCTAAATTTTTGCTCTCGTGGCATAATCAGTATATGGATCTTAAGCAACAAACTGACATTTTAAAGGCTCAGGACCTCCAATTTAAGTCCACTCCGAAGGACGGTGTAGCCAAGGATTTTTTACTCCCATTGAAGGGCCATCTGCCCATAACTAAATATGTCATACCTTTTTTAGTGTTTTGAATTTATCGTTTCTTCATGAGTTTTTGTACAAAGTTAATCACTAAATATTTACTAAATTCAATAAAATTATATAGGGTAGTAAATTATTTTATCGTAAGAATTTGTGTAGTATTGCAAATGTCTTTATAAAACTAATTTGTTATAAATTATATTTTAGATTTACTAAAAGACAAATATTAATATTGGAAACAGGTTATCACTGAACAATAATACTGATGGTTAGAAAGATCTTGTTGAAGAATCATCCTGACAATGTTTAATCAATGTTTTGTGCGTTGAAGACAAGGCAACCAGAAAGATAATATGGAATCAATATAAAAAAAAATTCAACGGGTCCAATTAAAGTTTAATGTTTTTCTATGTCCCTTGTTATTACACAGAGAAAATAATATTTACCATGAGAATACCATCATTCAAATCAGATGATATTAGATCATAACACGAATGTCTCTTATTACCCACGAATTATTCTCATAAGTCCTCCATCACTGATTATGAATATGCAAAAAAAAAATCATTGTATATAAAATCGTTTCCGTTATGTTAATTTTTTTTTAAATATTTAATTAGTTACTATTTTTATCGAATTACTTCATGAAATCAGCTCAATTAACCGAGGTAATGCACTTCTTGGATCTTTTTCAAATATTTTATTCTAACATCCTTCCGGTGTATTTAAATTTTATCACGAATTTATAAACGAAACTCTGGAAAATCAAAGAATAAATAAATAGAAGGAATATTATAAGAGAAAAAACAGGAATCCCGAGTTAATCAAGTACACGGATAATCAAATACCGGATAACCTATGTATCTTTTACATTTACATTTGCAATTTACATTTAGCTCTCCAAGTACAACAACTATCCCCACTCAGAAGCAGAATCTGCCTTCCCATACTTACTTTGTTCACTGTTACCATGGAAATATGTCTTCACCCCCCTTCTCCAAGAGAGGCAAGAACTGATCTGTGAAGATTTAAGCACATCTTTCACAAAAGAAAATTCTGAAATTCAACGAAGTTTGAAAATGGACTCTCACCAACGGTGTCATCATTTTGTTAATATTTTTTTTTTTTTTATATTGTAACATTGTTAAGTTACATAAGTTTTAAAATATTAGGGTCTGCTCTAGTTTGAGTTTCATTAGGAAATAATAATCCCGATGGTTTTTGTATGGTCTTTGGTATGTGTGTGTGATCCTAAGGTCATGCCCGGCTTTTCTCATAACAAAGCTTGTTGCATTTTGTAATCCAACAACAACTTGATTATTATTGCTCGTTGTTGGAGAGTTAAATTGGTTTCATTCTTATTTTTTCGAAGTTTAATACTTTTAATTCGAATGTAATCCTTATAAAACACGAAATATGTTTGAAATACCGTTTTACAGTAGAAATCGTTATTGTTTGCTTTTAAAATAAGCGTTGTACAAGTGGTTGCTAAATTTAATTCCAACTTAAAGAAAGCACAAAGATTCCCTGTAGCAAAGGTAGATGAAAGGGCAGGCTCATCCCCTACATCTTGCGTAGGTGTGCTTCTCATATATAGCCCCCTCCCATCACCCCACCCCCACCTTCATCCGTCTCTTTGAAGGCATCTCTTACCTTCGGTCTTTGATATTCCATTTAATATTTAGGAAATGGAAACCTAATCACCTCGTATTCTTTGAATTCCCATGAATTTTTCTCTTGCCAAGTGGAGGCGAGCTATATCTGGAATAGGGGAGCGATTGACTTTCGAGAACCTGGGCTATTGAAAGTTTCACTGACTGAAACGTAGATGGTTAACATCATTTGCTTTCTTCAAAGTTTATGTATTACCTTATAACTTCGATTATACGGGGTAAAGGCGGGGGGAGGGGAGGAGGTGTACGGATAATCAAATTTGATTAGATATTTACTTATTGCTAATAAGGCTACGAGCAAAATCAAAATACAAAAAAAAAAAAACACTTCTAAACAATATATTTATGAAAACATAAAACTATGTAATGTAAACTATGTAAATATTTTATTTCCAAGTCTAATTTAGAATATTCTAAAAGAAATTGGGATTGTTTCAAATCAAATTTAGAACATTACATACTAAAGTGGGATTGGTCCAAATAAAATTTAGTATATTTCAAGTTAAGATTTTTCCAAAGCAGCTTTAGAATTTCAAAAACATCATATGTTATTGTTAAAATAGATCCTATGTCTAATGAATTTCCTAAGAATGAAAATGCAATCAAATTTGATTTGGAAAAACATAATTTAAAATGGAAAATTCTAAATTTGTTTTGAAAATTTCTAAATTCTATAGGAGCCCACGAATTTTTTTTGGTATACATAATTCTAAATTAGACTTGGCAATGATATATTTACACACCTTGATTTTTTTGTGAATATTATTTTTGTTGTAACACCAATTTGTACTTGAATATTGGAGTAAAATTATTACAAAAAAATGTCAAAAAAGCTATTAGAACTCAACTTTGAAGCAACAGCAACTACCAGTGACAAAACAGCGATACAATTGTAGCCATACGCATCAATGTTCAGATCCAAACTAAGACCCTAGTCCATCGCTTCTTATCTTTAGTTCCAGATGGATCATTCCAGAAAGGTGTAGATTATTCAAAACCTTCTGATTACGTACTAATGCATGAATGTTACGGTTCCAAAAAATTCTAGAACTCTTTTAGTGTTATATAAATAATCATCTGTTTCTGTTCCACGCAACTTTATTTTATTTATACATTATTTTTTCTGCCAAATATAGATTTATTTTTTTCATAAAATATTATTTTTCTTATATCCTTGTTGGCAGGAGGATGGCCATAATGGATTTTCACATCTCTGACAGCATGCTATTTCTGTGCTTTGTAACGTTTATTTGGGTAATGATATAGTAGTGAAGGATGGAATAGATTGGAGATGCAGTTTACATTCATGTAATCATTTATTCTTAATTCAATTCTGGAATTAAACTTATTTTACTTCTTTTTTTTTTTTTTGTTTTTTTTTTGGTAATACCTTAATATTTCAATAATTCAACACTAAAACATCTCTCATCTCTACTATCGTAGAGATCTTAATGCAAGCTAGTCCTAAAAGAAGATCTTGTCTCTGGAATACCCTCATCAACCCCGCTTTACCTTTTCCTAACTAAATAATAAATTATTTATACTCGGAACGTTCTCTTTTCCTCTGGTCATGTTTTCTTTATAAACTTACCAACTACGGCACTACTTCGCTATATACTTTGCCTTAACCCATTCCTTGAAGTTTACCCAATGAGGGGAAGCATTAGGGATACAGTTGTCACAGACTTTATTCCAAAGGCAAACAGTTACACCCACGAACACACACACTTTTAAGGTATTGAATCCTAAAAGAGTCGAGAAGTAATATATTCAAGTTGTTTTATGAATTATTGATAAGTCTAAAAGTCATTTGTATTTTTTTTAAATTGAATCGAGGATATGGTTTTTTCTTGGTAAAAATAAATTATTGCAAACAATGTTCAATAGGCTTCTGATTCTTATTTATTGAATCTTATTTATTTAAGATTTTATTTTTATTCTCTTGACATTTTTTACTTTCGCGGACTTTGTATTATACTTTCATACTTTTCCAATCCTCCTTCCTTATTTTCTGAAGGATTTAAGACAAGCAAACTGTAAGATGATTACTTTAGCGAAGAAAGTTTCCTTGGTGTAAGAAGTTGACTAAAAGTTATGAAATTTTAATTTTCCTCTTAAAATTTCAATCTGTTTTAATGAAGTTTTTCTAAGTATCACAAAGGCTCTGTATTAGGATTGTTGAATCAATAGAATTTAATAACTTAAATATTACCTAGCATAAGGTAAATCAGTCGAAAAATAACTTAGTAATAAGTATTATAACAAATTAGGGTAGTTAGGAGGTTAGTACTATAGGTATATCTTTTCAGTATTTTGACTTGAATAAAATATGACAATTGGATTAATGGTTTCGTTATCAAGACTCCACAGCCATCCAATTTCATATAGTAGAGTACTTTCAAACTTATTCTTTTTTTGTTAGAAATATTTTTGAAAACAGTGGAATGCAGTAACAATGTTTTCAGACGTTTTGCATGTACTTATAAACATTTATTCTTAATTTTGATTTTATAATAACGTACTGTTTCTTAGGCAACGTCTACTAGAAGGTTGTGATTTGAAATAACAACGATGATAATAATAGAGATAGACAATAATAGAGATAATGAAATTCTTGTGAAATATGACAATTAATTTTCTCCTCCTGTAAGCCTTTGTGAACAGATTATATTTTATGTGACAGGTATATAAAGTGTCATGGACCTCGCTCCATCTCTTTCATTCGCTATAAAGGGATCAAGTATACGAGGCCACCAGGAAGAAGTGTCTTTCTGTAACAGCGCAAGGTCCACAACTTCCTGTCTCTTAGGTTCGTGCTTCCTCATCAGCTGGGCTTACAAAGATACAGGTTCCACCCTCACCACTTAAGTAGCTTAAATTGTTTCGCCTCCCTGCTAAAGATGCTTTTGCTATCTTGAATTGTTTTAAAACTTTGACGTGCATCGAAATTTAGCCACTTAAAAATGATTTTATTTTCCGAGTTGAAACCCTTCGAGTAAATATTGCAGGTTGTGTAAATCATACATTTTTTTGGTACTTAAAATCCGAAAACTATACAGTCAGTTTTATCATCCTTACTGCCCTATCGTCTGAGTGCAGCATTTTGTACCTTATTCTCGGATTTGTATAAAGTACTTGATAAACTGTTCCGGTCTGTTAAATAGATGTTGATAAACAGGAAATGAGTAAATGATTTTTGGATACAATGAAATATAATTAAAGCAGCATCTTGAGTGCTTAATTAAAGCACCTAGCATATTAAATTTTAACATTACAGTATGAAAGATTTCAGAGAATAAGAACAAAACTTTGACCATAATAATAATGATAAGGTTTAACGAACCCGAAGGTACGATCTCGACACATCCAATCGCCCCCTTTCAAAACCCTACAACGACAACTCTCGCGGAATCCTCCCACCCACGTCTTGGCATACCCCTGTGTTGTTATCTAGCTTTCATTCGCTCCCCAATTTAGTTTATTCTAATAGTGTAAGTAATCTTCTTTATCAATTCAAATGGTATTTGTTCATGGCTGAACCATATCAAAACTTTTTTATGGACGTTTCCATAAAGTAGGGAATCTTGTCGTACTGAAAGCTTGCCTCTGGAATTTCTTTTCCGTGGATCACCAATTTCATAAGCTTTCAGCTGCATGGACCAGCGTATGGATAAAGACTTGAAAGCATGGTTCTTCTTAAATCCTACATCTGAGAGACTTAATGGTTACGCCTCGCTGATTTACGGTTTAGCATAAAGCATGTACCTATTTTCAGCGTCGTAAATGAGTCTTTTGGTGCCTACTATAAAAATTCTAATAAATATCAAATAACACATGCGCACTCTTCACGCTCGTTGCGAACCAAATTTTATCCGACTAAAAAGAAACATATAATGAATTACCCTCACTTACTCATGCACTGTTGATTAATGTGGTAACTAATGTGGTTCACTATCCATTACTGGGGTAGATATATGACCCAACGAAGAGTCCCGTAATGAAAGTATGATGTCCCAGAAACCGGGAGTTATGTAAAATCCAGGAAAGGGATAGAGGGAGGGGGGGAGTAGGCTCTTAACGCGTTTACCCTCGACGTCATTACTAATGCATTTAGTTACAGATTTGTTGAGCTCAATCCGGTTAGTGTCAACCTTATTCCGCCCAGTTCAGATAACCCGAGATTTTCACTTCTCTGTTTCAACATTACATTTTTACATTTGTTCTGAAAATTAATAAATCTCGAATCTTCTTTATTGCCTATTAGAAACTTCTGTAAAACGAAACACTGTTTCCAGAAATACATATTGTTATTATTATTAATTGAAAATATTTAGCAGAATCCCTAGAAAATCTGGAACTTTTAAAATATGAGGATAAATAGATTTTTTTTCATAAAACCAGTTGTAGTCTATCTTTTATCCAACCAACAATTCGAGTATAGCTAAAGTGTATAACTTTATTGTGGTTAGGTTTGATTTTCGTACTAAATTTTCCATTGGGGATACTTAAAAGAAGAGAGGAAGATCTTTTAAATTAAAATTAATTAAGTTCAGTTCAAAACTATCTCTTAACTCATATTTTGGATCGCATGTATCCCTTCTTCTACATACCATGAAAATGAAGTCCTTGATGAAATAACCAGTTCAGTACAGATTTAAAATTATGGGTTTGAACTATAAAATTTTGTGTAAGAAAATGAGTAGCTATAGCATTAGGCTTTGAATAAGTCAGCAAGCACATATTTTTTTTCTCCAAAGATATTATACACCGTTCAACATTGTTTTAAGATAAAGAAGTAAATAAGAAAATAGCTGGTGTTAAAATGCATCACGAATTTAAGATTTTCACAGTGATGATTATTTACTACAATGGAAGGTAGCATTATAATTCTTTCCATGATGTTACGCCAATCGTTATAACATGTTATATTGTTCAGATGCGAAAATGAGTTAAAAACTTGAAACAAAGTTCTTCCCCAAGGTACGAGTTAGCTCCACCGAATCCTGTTCACGATGGTATAATAGGTATGTTTTAATAATTACATGTTTCACATCAGCTTTTTACTTACAACCTATTCATACGAAGGTATTAAAAAAAATATTTGGATTTGATTGCAATGTTTTTTTGTAATTCAAATGTAGTATCGACTGTTCATGCAAAGAGAGTAGGTTGTGAATAAATGACCAAACAGTTATTATATGTGATTATATTAAAACGGTTGCCGTTTTGTATCACAATAATTATTCAAATTCCATTTACTCTAGTCCTCTTTTCTTTCTTTAATGAACATAAATAAAGAAACTCTAATGGCATTATTTTTCATAACCGCTTAAGAAATAAACTGACTGAAGAAGTATGAGATTTTGTGATGTGCTTGTCGTGAATAGGATGACAGGAATGAGAGATTTTCTATTATAATGGAGAAGTTGTCGGAACGTTTCTCGCCATTTTGGTCTCCTACAGGAATGCAGATATCAGATGTCGCAAGTCCTTGGATGGTGGAAAGAAAAAAGAAATGAATGTGATTAAAAAAGATGTTAGGTTAGAAGAATGTAGGTTCAAATCGAGCAACGAAACTTTATTTTGTTTGTTTCTATTCCGTTCTTTTTTTTCTGTGTGTGTGTATTCCAGCTTTGAGGGACTGTCATTCCTCAATATTCTGACCTTATTATTTCGAAAAATAAAAGTTTTTTGAACTCTAGAAATTAAGACATTTTTTTTATTACCTATATTCTCTCAATTTATAAAAAAAAATATTCCTTTTTTATTTCTGATATAATGATGGAAATTGACTCGATGGTATGTAGAAAATACATTGATTTTTACACTCAATTCAAAATGAGCTTAAACACAATTTCAATGTATGCTTTTTTTTTTCTATATTACTTTCTCAACATCAATTCATTTAATTAATTTAAAAATAAATATTTTTAATATTATTCAAATTTTATTTTTTGTCTTTATCAATAACAGCACTAACTGTCAAAAAGTCATTCACTCTCCAGAAATGGTTGATGCCAGGAAACTAACGATAAGTGAATTTTTTGTTTTCCAGTACCTTTCGACTCATTATTTTTGCCTAATGAGCAAGTAATTGCCGACAAACAACTTTCTAAATGCTTGAAGGTGTCGATTGCGCAGCTTAAACAACGAAATTTATTTTCATTTATTTTAATTAAAGCTGCTATCTCTGATTTAAAAATATTAAAGACTGAATTTTTGTTTTAATTTGTGTCATGATTATTATTTTGTATTATATTCAATTTTTAGATAGTCAAAACATCGATTCATACATTATACATCTATATTTGGGAAAATAAATTTGACTTGAACCACATAGTTTTATAATTTATATTAATTTTTCACATTGTATGCTTTTAACATTCATCAATATCATAATTTATTTTAAAAAATGTTATGTATAAAGGAAGTACTCAGGATAAAAGAAAATTTTGGTTTTAAAAAATCTAAAAAATTCAACATCTTGCAGGATAGTTCTTTTATAAAAGAAGGATATTTCGTTTTAAAAATTGGCCCCAAAACAAAATCTTCAAGCATGTTAATTTTTTAGGTTGAAATTAATTTTAGAAATTATAAAATTTTCTTGAGACAATGAAATTGTCTCGAAACTTTTACGTAGGTAAATAATATGTGTTTTTTAAATATTTATAGAAAGTCAGTATTTAATTGTTAACTCATTTACTCAGTAAATAATAACTTGTGTAATATCTTTATCTTCTTAATTTTTTTTTTCTTCAAAAAGGTTAATTGTATTTCAACATAACGACTTGCTAACTTCAATCCTTTCCTTTTGTTTAAAAGGCGGATTTTTAATATCATCCATTCATATTATATATACAGTATCGTAAAAAAAAAAAAATAGAAAGAAATCGTAATTATGAGCTTTCAATTAAATAGGACTTACAAAAAGAAAAAATATTTATATATATAGATATACCTATATATAAGCTCCATTTGTTAAAAAGCCATGACATTGTAACGAATGGAGTCCTTCTTCCTGTTTAATATTAATTCAGTTTTTTACACTCGCCATCTTTTCAAATAGTTGTAACAGACATGACGCACTTTGGCACTGCGGCAGTTCTACTACGCCAAAATACGGATACTCTGAAAAAAGCATGGCTTTGGAATAACCTTACATTACATGATAAAAAAAAAAAGTTAACTTCTATTCATTTAAAACACGTCATAAGAATCCATGGTTTGTGAAAACATCCTGTGAGTTGATTTCACCTCCTTTATGATCCCTTACAAAGCTTGCCAGAGCTAACCCGTACAGAGCTGTCAGCTATACTTCATATCAACCAGAAGAAGTGAATTTCCTCTGGGTCTGTTTCGCCTTGGCCTCCCTACTATGGAGGAGTCCCTTAAGAGCTTTAGGTTTTTTGAAAGTGATAGATATTTACTTTCTTCGTCTCCCGGGATCATATTTTTTTTCGCTAGTGAATTATACCCCTTTGAGCTCTTCCATATCTTGTGGAGAGTCCTTCAACCAACACTTATTCTTGTATTCCTTTTTATTGCGAAGTCTCCTTGGATGTAGAAGTACTGTTTGTCCTCTAGCTCTGATTGTTGAAAATCTCTTTATGTTCACGACTTTCTTTTGTACATTTTTTTTTTTTAATATTTTCTGAGGATATCTTTTCAAGTACTTAAATCACCTCAAAATTAGGTATGTATTTTATACTAGGAATGTATGATATCGTAATGAACATTTACATGAATGTTTTTATATTGTTAGAGAATTAGTGAAATTAAAAATAACCTTTCTTTGTTATGACGCCACTTTCCTCAACATGATGTTTAAGACAAAAATCATAACTTATTTTTAACTATTTAAGTTTCAGAATTAGTTAAACATGGTTGATTATGTAAATTATTAAAAATATTAACTGTCCAAATTATTGCACCAATTATCTTGAATTTTATTTCAGATACTAGCAGTTTGCAGGTATTTCATATATTATGCAGAAACAAAATAAAAACATCGGCAACTTCAACACTTTTTTCACTTGTGGTCTAATTGTTTTGTCAGTTTTTGAGCATTGTAAAATATACATGTTAATAAATTGTCCTAGTTGGTTAAGGTTGATCTGATTATTTTAATTAAATGATCATTTTGAAATAATAAAAATTATCACTGTCAGAAACATTTACATTAATATTAAACTTTATTTATACTTTTTTAAAAATAAAATTTCCTAATATATATTTAAAATTTTAAATTTAATATTCTCTTTTTAGTAAAATGATAAGCTGAAGTTTCATACCAATATTCATTAGAAAAGTTAAGTATTCAAGATCTAATTTTATGAAAACAAAAACAAAAATTCTCTCCAGAATATCGCTTTGTAATTTTTTTATTTTCTCACAAAGGTTAATTGTACTTTAACATAATTAGTAACGTCTTGCTAAGTTCAGTTATTTCCTTTTGATTACAAAGTTTATTTTTAATTCTATCCAGCTTGTTCATCGTTAATTAAAATAAAGTTTTTTTTTTCTCCTTTTCTCTTGTGCCTTATTTTTAAGAGATGGGAAATTGATGGGTGCTCCCCCCCCTCCCGCTGTTGGTAATAAAACACAACTTTAATTTTCTTAAGAGGTATGGCTTGGAAATTTATTGCAGGCGCCCTCTGACCTCCTGGTGTACCTCTGATGCCCTCACCTCAGGTTCGTGGTATCCTTAACCTCACGTTTAACCAACCCTCTGCATTTTTCTCTATACAGTGACGGATAGCATTAATTTATACTAATGTACTGAGCACGAGAGTAAATTTGTTAAAATGGAATAAATTATGTGTTAAATAGGTACAATTCTATTTATTTTTTTTATTTTCTGTACATAAATCGCCCGGGAAGACATCTTTATATACTTAGTACAAATATTTTTTTTTTTTTTTCGGACGCCATATCTCCTTTATACATCAGTAAATAAATTCCTATGATCAAGCCATCATTTAGTAGAAAGCCTTCCATTACAGAAGCGTAATACATACATACACATACCCAATAGAACCCGTGAGTTATAAAGATAGGAATTTTTCATATTCGCTTTACTCACATTTTTGCAATTCCATAAACAATAAATTAAAATGTTAAATGAATAACACGGAAATAGGATAATTATTGACAAATTTACAGCTCTTTGAATTATTTTATATAACATTTTGGTTTACTTATTGATTGCAACTTAAAATACTTTTTTTTTCAGCGTTATTATTTATATAATACTAAATTAATATTTAACTAATCAATGATATGTAAGAATTTTAGGTGTACGGACCGGCTAAGTACAAGATTTAAATGATAACAAATGACTATGGAAGTAAATATATTTTGTTTTAATGACTATAGATGATATAAATGATTTTATATCACCTATAGATCAGACCTAAAAGGTTTAAAAATATGCGGGGCTCATGAAAATCTCTTTTAAGCCATCAATCTGAAAACGATTTCTGTGATATGTTTCACTTTAGCCGTAGCAAATATTGTCGAGGGAAACATATCCGTCGTGGTCCGTATGATGGCGTACGGTTTTGGTAGTATCCTGTGTCAGGGTTGAAGGTAGGTTGGGCAGTAAATCCAACTCCTTGGGCCGGGATAGCCGAGCGTGTTTGAGCGCGACCCGCTTTAGCATGCTCGAGCAGAACGGTGGCGGTTCGAATCCTCCCTGGGATGGTTGATTTTTATTTCGTTGAGGCCTCTCAGAATAAATCTCGACCTACCCATCATGGTCAGAATAGGTTGGTACCATCTCTAGAGTAACCCCCGGTATGCCACATATGGGTACCGGGTAGGGGTACCGAACAAAAAAAAAAAAAACTGCATTTTTGGGATATTCAAGTGGTGAGTTGAGCCATGTACCTAGTTCTATCCTAACCGTCTTAGCTTCAAAATAGAGCTTTTCATGAGGAGAGTTGGTAATAGCAGATAATTAAGGCTAATGTGCCATATCTGTCCAGTAACCTCGGTATTTCAACTAGTTTGTTCAGCAGCATTCTTTTCTGTCTAGTGGGGTTTGCCCTATCAGTCATTTTTATTTAATATCTCCACTCCATGAATAAAAAAATCTGGTGCATGCGCGCAACACACAACTTTCACTTACCAACTTACTTAGATTAGAAATTAATGTGTTTTGTTAATTGCCACTACCTAAAGTTACACATTTTTCCTCATTCTTTTCTTATTTTTGTTTTCATTTGCTCAAAAAAAAAAATACAAATTTTTTTTATTATTTATTAAAAGTATTTACTTGTGATAATTCAGCAATGCCAGCATACTTGTACAAGTCGTCTGATTTTATAATTCTCTATTTACGTGTTGAATATTTCATTTAGTCACTATGAAACAAATAATTTCCATTAAATGAACAGAACGGCTTCGATTATAAACAATGGTCTGTCATTAAAGGCGTACTCCGCATGCGTGGGCTCAACGTGTTTTATGAGTTGAGTGAATATTTTTCTTTTTTTCTCCTCTCTATGTTTACTTGATTTTTATCATATCTCATTTTTAGCCATTTCTTATTTTTAGGCGAAACGAGAGACAGCTAATTTCTCCTTATAAACACATACAAAGGTACTTTATAGGAAAACAAAAAAAAACCCTTCCCCATTTAAGGCCCCTCAGAACATTTTAATACAATAAAGCTTACCTGGTATTAAAGAACAACTAATTTTCATTAAACACGACCAATTTGATGAAAGCCGTTTTCGAGATAATCGGAAAAAAGGTAAAAATTGGTAAAAAAATTATGAAATAAAGTCCCCCCTCCGTTTGACCAATTTCGATTAAATTTTGGCTATCATATCTTTGGCATATACATACATCAAATACCAAGTTTGATCAAAATCGTTAAAGCCGTTTTTAAATAAATAAAAAAAACAAATGAAAATGATACAAAATATATTGAGTAAAGTCCTCACTCCGGTTGATCAATTTTGATGAAATTTTTACAGTCATATCTCGGGCATATACAAACATCAAATACCCACTTTGATCAAAATCGTTAAAACCGTTTTTGAGTAAATAAATAAAACACGTGAAAATGACACAAAATTTATTAAGTAAAGTCCCACCTCCGGTTAATCAATTTTGATGAAATTTTTACAGTCATATCTCGGGCATATAAATATATCAAATACTCAGTTTAATCAAAATCGTTAGAGCCGTTTTTGAGAAAATCGAAAAAAACTTAAATTTAATTAAAAATTTAAAGTTATTAAATAAAGTACCCCCTCCCTTTGAGCAATTTTGATGAAATTTTTGCTGTCACATCGCGGGCGTATACATACACTAAATACTCAATTTCAGGTTCGCACGGTTTATAGTTTTTGAGCTAGCTTCACATACACACACACACACACACACACACAGACCATTTCGCGGGACTTGGTTATTTCGACTCAGGGGACCCCAAAACGTTTATTTCCGTTGAAAACCGGAAGTCGAAATTTTTCACGATCGCAATACTTCCACTTACTAAATATTTCATATATAGGTAAGTGAAAGTAAAAAAATCTGGTGCGTGCTCGCAACACACAACTTTCACTTACCGACTTACTTAGATTAGAAATTAATGCGTTTTGTTAATTGCCACTTCTCAAGTGAACAGAACTGCTTTAATTATGAACAATGGTCTATCATTAAAGGCGTACTCCGCATGCGTGGGCTCAACGAGTTTTATGAGTTGACCGAATATTTTTCTTTTTTCTCCTCTATATGTTTTCTTTATTTTTATCATATCTCATGTTTAGCCATTTTTTATTTTTAGGCGTAATCTGAGACAGTTATTTTTTCCATATAAACAAAAAGAAAGGTACTTTATAGGAAACAAACAAACAAAAAAGGCCCCAATCCCCCACAAAAAAAGCCCCCTCAGAACATTTTAATAATGATAAAGCTTACGTGATATTAAAGAACACCTAATTTTCATTAGACATAACGAATTTGATAAAAATCGTTAAAGCCTTTTTTGAGTAAATAAAAAAAAACACGTGTAAATGATACAAAATTTATTAAGTAAAGTCCCCCCTCCGGTTGATCAATTTTGATGTAATGTTGGCTATCGCATCATTGGCATATACATACATCAAATACCCACTTTGATCAAAATCGTTAAAACCGTTTTTGAGTAAATAAATAAAACACGTGAAAATGATACAAAATTTATTAAGTAAAGTCCCACCTCCGGTTAATCAATTTTGATGAAATTATTACAGTCATATTTCGGGCATATAAATATATCAAATACTCAGTTTAATCGAAATCGTTAGAGCCGTTTTTGAGAAAATCGAAAAAATCTTAAAAAGTTATTAAATAAAGTACCCCCTCCCTTTGAGCAATTTTGATGAAATTTTTGATTTCACATCGCGGGCGTATACATACACTAAATACCCAATTTCAGGTTCGCACGGTTAATAGTTTTTGAGCTAGTCTGTTCACACTCACACACACACACACACACACACACACACACACACAGACCATTTCGCGGGACTTGGTTATTTCGACTCAGGGGACCCCAAAACGTGTATTTCCGTTGAAAACCAGAAGTCGAAATTGTTCACGATCGCAATACTTCCACTTACTATATATTTCATATATAGGTAAGTGAAAGTAAAAATTATGAAAAATAAACGTGATGCAATTTCAAAAATTAAAACCGAAGATACACTTTTTATAATTTATGACGCATAGACGTTTAATTTCAGGACGGACCCCTCGGAACAGCCAGACAGAGGAAGCCGAACCGGTGACTTTGGAGCCAGCGGGCCGTACAAGGCACCACTTCCGGGCTTCCCTTTGAACCAGTATCCGCCCCCACCCCTGTGGTTCATCCAATGACTCTTCTCCGTCATTGAATCCATTCCAGCCGTAGGTGGCTGGATATTCCTCTGCTGTCATTTCGCTTCCTCCTTTTTTTTCTCAACTTTTTTTGCCTCTTTTAGCTTTCTTGAAGCTCGAATGTTCTATTGAAAAAAACAAACAAAAAAAAAACTAAAGACCATTTGATGGTTACTAAATGGGGGATTGAAATGCGCTGTGTTGGGCTCATAACTGTATGTCGTTCTCATACAGTTAGCAATATTACTCTAAACTTTTTTTGTGACAAAATAAAATAATATTGAAATAAGTTTAATCTAGGATCATTAAGGAAACATTTGTTATGTAATTCGAAGTTTAAGTGATCTTCAGAAATTATATAAAAAAAAAAAATGATGAATTTAAAATTTTTTTGAAAACCTTTTCAACAAAAACGATTGAAGCAATGTACATACTATTTTTTTTAAAACCAACACGGGTTTGACAATTATTTATAGACGTAAATTATAAAAATATCCGACAAAAAATAAAAAAAACAAAAATAATGTGACGTAAAGGAAAAGTTAAATAGATTTAATAGGCATTAAAAGTTTCTAATAATAGATTTCCGGTGCTTGAAAAAAAAAAAAAGCAGAAATCCTTCCCCCTCAGAACATTTCCTATCTGCCCCTGGAAATCAATATTTTTAACAATTCCAGAGCACATCACTCTTCAAAATATCCTAAAAACTTTTTTTTTTTTACTTTCTTATTTTCAAATAAGGGATTACAGAGATGGTTGGATTTAGAACCGCTTTCCCTCGCAGAGCGAGGCGAATGGCTTTGCTCTCGACTGAGCCGCGGTAATTGTTGCTAGCCACTAACTCAGCCTTCACAACGGATATATAATTTAGTGTGTATTTATCAACCGCTTAGATAAGGTTATCTTCCCCTAAATATCCTTATATTGTTTTGATATTGCATAACTTTTGCCGGTGTATAGTTGATTTATTAAGTCAATAAATCAACCCGGTTCCACCCTTTGTCGAGCGAGTCTGTTATCTTTGACGATATTACTTCTTCGGTAACTTACTCAATACCTTGGCAATTTTTCACGATTTTTTATTGTTAATATATGAAGTCTTACGTGTAGTTATATTTTTAAAAAGTAGAGAATCTTTTGTAGAGTACTGTCGTGCTTTCATAGTCGATGTTACATTTCACAGCTACTTCCATGTCAAGAGCATATACATTTGGATCAGAAAAGTGAAAAATCGCAAGGCATCTTTCTATCTTTTTTTTTTTTGGTTTTTCCCTCATACAAGATTGAATCATGTTAGAAACCTTAGACTCCAAATAATGAATTTAACTCGTTGAGGTAAATCAGTTCTTCATAAAACGAAATTATAGCAATTTAAATAATTCATCCCTTCCTTTATTATCAAACTGGAGAGCAATCAATGAAATTTGAAATGCATAATTATTATATGAAATGGATTATAAAATATTTAATGAAGTACCTACTATTTTTTTTATTTTTTATTTAATCCATCTACATATTCTCTTTCTTCACGTTTCCCCATTACTAATGACGAGTAAACTACCTGTGAAGTTTTTCCTTTGTAATGTCAGCATTCTTAATTACTTAAGGAAAAGTGTAATTCATTATTATTTATTATAATTAAATTATGTTTAATTAGTGCTTTTATCAGTAATCCCTCTTCAAAGCACCGGAGCATTAGTGTAAGTAATGGAACGAGAAAATCCTGAGTGCGAGAGCGACCATTTATATACAGCGAAAAGTACTCCTCGACTTTAAGGCTAATGAAGTGAAAACTTTCCTCCTGCTCTAACTTCATCATCTGTTTTTTTCTTCTTTTTTCCTGAGCTGTGAAAATGGATTGATTTTCGTAGTGTTGTTATTTATTAATTTGGAGATGATATATCGTCTTGGTCAAAGGATATTTTCTTGGAAACTTTTCCGTCGAGAAATGTTTTAATTATTTATTTTCAACTTTATTAATGATACGTTATTTGATTAATTATAGCTATCTCCGTCAATCATAATAAAATATAAAAAAATAGAGGTCATATCTATCGTCCAATGCTAGACTGGTCCACAGTGGGGTGAGTTCACTCTCCCGTCGGACATAGGCTATAACTCGCAAAGAAAATTCACTGGACATCTCAAATTTTTCCAGTTTATGGTTTTGAAAATGCAGAATCTTAATTATTTTCATTCCATTCATAATCATGGCATATATATATATATATATATTACGTAAATTATAATTATAAAATATATTAGTATAAATTCAAATTTCATTAACAATTTTATTTTAAAATTTATCAGTTCTAACAATTAGGTTTACAGTAGTATGCTGTAACAATTGTCGTTGACGGTTAAACATTTCGTTTTTAAGACATATTGAACTCTTTTAACTTAGTAATTATTATAGTGCAGATTAAATATACAATATTGAAAAAATCTATTCAATTGGAACTCGTAATTTGGATAAATAATAAATTTATGATAATTAATAATTTGAATATTTTTTTAATTAATATAAATTTTTAATAAATTTGAATCAATAAATGTGAATAAATTTTTGCAGTTGGTTTAAAATATATTAATTTAAGGATTATGAGTTAATGAAAACCCAAGCCAATGCCAAGAATATATACCAAATATACTAAATAACCAAATTCACTCTTGAGTTCAGTGTTCGCGCGAGGTATTATGATATATAAATCTGTTTTTAAAAGTTCAAACATTTGCTAACAATAGGATATATGTAGTTTTTCGGGTAATTTCAGATGTTTTACTTTATAGTACCAAATAGTTTACATTTGTTTGAACCATCGTTGCATATGTTTTTCCAAAACTATGTTTCTGGTGTATTACAATTCAATAGCAATGGTTGATTATACTGTAAACATTCCATTAGGTTTAACAAAACAATATTGGCACGCTAGCCTTAAATATAAAAAATCTGGTGCGTGCTCGCAACACACAACTTTCACTTACCAACTTACTTAGATTAGAAATTAATGCGTTTTGTTAATTGCCACTTCTCAAATGAACAGAACGGCTTTAATTATGAGCAATGGTCTGTCAATAAAGGCGTACTCCGCATGCGTGGGCTCAACGAGTTTTATGAGTTGACTGAATATTTTTCTTTTTTTCTCCTCCATATGTTTACTTTATTTTTATCATATCTCATATTTAGCCATTTCTTATTTTTAGGCCTAACGAGAGACAGTTAATTTCTCCATATAAACAAAAACAAAGGTACTTTGTAGGAACCAAACAAACAAAAAAAGCCCCTACCCCATTTAAGCCCCCTCAGAACATTTTAATTATGATAAAGCTTACCTGATATTAAAGAAAACCTAATTTGCATTAAATATGACGAATTTGATAAAAATCGTTAAAGCCGTTTTTGAGATCATCGAAAAAAGGGTAAATATTGGAAAAAAAATTATGAAATAAAGTGCCCCCTCCGTTTGACCAATTTTGATCAAATGTTGGCTATAACATCTTTGGCATATACATACATCAAATACCCAGTTTCTTCAAAATCGTTAAAGCCGTTTTTGAGTAAATAAAAAATATGTACACCTGAAATAGGTACAAATTTATAAAGTAAAGTCCCCCCTCTGGTTGATCAATTTTGATGAAATTTTTACAGTCGTATCTCGGGCATATACATACATCATATACCCAGTTTGATCGAAATCGTTAAAGCCGTTTTTGAGT
The DNA here is from genome assembly GCA_911387785.2 of Aelia acuminata. NCBI lineage: Eukaryota > Metazoa > Arthropoda > Insecta > Hemiptera > Pentatomidae > Aelia > Aelia acuminata. Next base: position 162,918,382 of record OU426978.1, on the reverse strand, counting down.
AAATAAAAAAAAAACACGTGAAAATGATACAAAATTTTTTAAGTAAAGTCCCACCTCCGGTTAATCAATTTTGATGGAATTTTTACAGTCATATCTCGGGCATATAAATAGACCAAATACTCAGTTTAATCAAAATCGTTAGAGCCGTTTTTGAGAAAATCGAAAAAAAACGTAAAAAATTATTAAATAAAGTACCCCCTCCCTTTGAGCAATTTTGATGAAATTGTTGCTGTCACATCGCGGGCATATACCTACACTAAATACCCAATTTCAGGTTCCCACGGTTTATAGTTTTTGAGCTAGTCTGTTCACACACACACGCACACAGACACACACACACACACACACACACACACAGACCATTTCGCGGTACTTGGTTATTTTGACTCAGGGGACCCCAAAACGTGTATTTCCGTTGAAATCCGGAAGTCGAAATTTTTCACGATCGCAATACTTCCACTTACTAAATATTTCATATATAGGTAAGTGAAAGTAAAAAAATTATGAAAAATAAACGTGATGCAATTTAAAATATTAAAACCGAAGATACACTTTTTATAATTTATGACGCATTTAAGATTGTAGCATAATAAAAAAAAAAACAATAGCAAAAATAATTGCTTATTTATTGTTTCGTATTATGCCGCCAATAACAAACTAAATAGCTTCTGAATGGGAAATTTTACTATGGTACCTTATATTCTAAAATAATAAACTAGACTCAAAGAAAACCAATGAATCAACTTTTTTTTTCACTCAATGTCGCGACCAAAATATGGACTAGTTATTTATTTTGTTTACTTTTTACAATGAATATTTACTATTAGATTTTCTCCGTTTACTCTCTATTGAATTCCGTTTCCATCATACGTTTTCCCCTTTTTGTTCCCCAAATAATATTTGCCCCAATAAAGTTTTTCTGGCACAGACTTCATTAGAAACTTAATGAGAAAATTAATTAATTTCTTTCCGGAAGAACTACTTTTCCATATTTCATAATTAATTTTCTTGCTTGTATATTCTTTCATTTATAAATATTAAAATTTAAATGTCGTTTATATTTAAACATTTACGATTATATTTGTATATACGATTGTTTTCGTGTTTTAAAAAGACATCTAATTTCTCATTTTTTACTGCGATAATATTTAAAATAAATACCTTTTTATTTTACTAATTTCTATATTAGAATATATCTTTATACAATATCTATAAAAATCTCGTGTCCTGATTTTTGTCGGAGGTAAACTCAGAAACTACTCAACCAATTTTGAAGAAATTTGGCTCATTGTTTGTATTTTTGTCCAACTTAAAAGATATGATAGTTTATATCTCGATTATTGGCCTCAATATTTCTTTTTTTGCAAATTAAATGCTTATTATACTACAATTGAGTGTAATTATTTTTAAGTACTATAAATTTCCAACAGATGGATGGCGATGTAAGTTGATTTGTTGACACAACACTTTATTTTCTTTCGATATTTAGGGTGGGTAAGCATAAATCTATTTTTTCTTTTTTCTTTATTCTTGGATTAGGAAAATCCGTGTTTTCCTCATGGAAAATTATGTGTCGCCTTTTCACGTGTGGGAAAAACATCGAATCTATTTGGTTGAGTATTTGTTTCGAATCTACATGGTAAAAGACAGATTAACCGAAATCATTGTGCACCTATTAGTATACCTCCTGATATCATATCATCATGTGTTCAGAACATCATATGTGAAACGTTATATTCTGAATGTAATTAATATTTATAAAAGATTAATTTGCTACATATTTGCTAACTGTCTATTGTGATTGTACTAAACCCTGTTCCAATCATATTCTTTATTAGTTCCTTTTACATGTTTCATTCATTAACACATTATGGCCATATATAAGATCTTAAAAAGAAAAACGTCAACCCTTCTAAATATTTCACCAAACAATTTAAATTTGGCGTAAAGATCTATTTTAAATCCCGTTGAATTTTAGATTAGCTGAAACGTTTTTATCATTATCAGTGAATTTTGATTTGACTGTATAAAAAAGAATAGGATATAACTAATTCGACGCATCATAGCTACTAAGCCACAGCAACGCATGGCTGGGTATGCTCGTAGATATGTAATTATATCGATACATATGTATAGATTAACTAACTTAACTAGTCAAATGGAGTAATATTATTTTATTTTTTTAGTTAGGAAAAGGAAAAAGTTGGACTTTGCTTTGTTGTTTTTTTTTTAAACTACTCTCGGAAATTACCTTAAAAAAACCTTCCAGCAATTGATTAATTACGGACCCAAGAAGATCAATCGGCGGAAAAATTGTTAGGAAGAAAAACATTACTATCTTAGTCACTTCCTTAGTTTACTTCCTGTCAAACTGTCGGACGTGATCGGGGAAAAAAAAAATAACCATAAAGTCAGGTCAAACAAATAAGTCCGAATTTTCACTTTTACTTGGCTCATGAGTTAACTAATTTATAATATTTTATGAATTTATGCGATTCTCTAATTTTTATAAGTATTTTGTGCCGCTTTATCTACCCCCTGCAACATAAATTATTTTTAATAACTGAATCGTCACGAACATTTAATTTTAAAATTTTATAGAAAGAATAGTCGACTAACGAAAAAAAAAAATGGTAATAATTTTTTTCCATTAAAAAGAGGAATTTCCCGGTTATAAATAAGATACACATTTCCCACATATTTATTTCGTTAGTGTCAATGAATAGAAAATAAACTAAAAGTAGTAGATATGTATAAATAGAAGCATTTTCATTGTCACAGTAACTGTTTATCTACGTATGTATGCCAGCCAGTTACGAGTAAGCCACGATGGGAAAGGGGGGGTTGGAAGAGAGAACGTAATAGGATTTAGGGATTTACGTTATATAAAGTATTCTCTTACCACATTTCTTATGTTTTGAATAAATATACTTTATATTTTTGTCAGCTTGTTTTCTTTTCTTTTACCTAGTTTGGATCCCGAATTCCTGTGCATAAAATGTGGTTTTCAACAGATGCTAGTGGTTTTAATGAATCATTCAGAAAGTCTGAAATCCTTATTAAAAGAATTTATTTTATGAAGAGTACAAGAACCATCTTGCAAAAAAAAAAAAAAAAAATAATAATAATTAATTTCCCCTCAAAAAGGGGTAAATTGTACATACTTCATGGTCTTAAAAGTATTTTCGATACTAAACAAAGAGGAAATATTTTCGTTGGAATTCACCATTTCTGGGTCAGCTTTTATTTTTACCATTTTCAATGGTGGCTTGCCAGCGTGGCTTTTATTTATTTATTTATCTTTAAAATTTTTAAACAAAGTTGAGATGCAAAATATTTTGTTTTTCAATATGCATTGCTCGTTAAGAAATTAGTGACAAAACTTATTATCTGGATATTCTTAATAATTGTTTAAAATTCATCTTTTTATCATTTAGTATAATAAAATAAATGTTATTATTAAAACAACATTTATCATTAAATCATTTTTAGAAAATCAAGTCATCTTTCATAAAAGCATAGGTAATGAATGAATTATAAGAGAAATATTTTTTTTATTCGATTTTTGATTTTCAATAATATTTGATTAATGAGAACAAAAAATTCACTAGAAAGAAAATGTGAGAAAAATATCTAAAAATAAACATTTAAACTAAGTTTGATTTAAATCATCGCCGAAAATATTCCTTTTCGTTGGATTTTCTCTTTGATTAGAATCGAAAATACTTTTAAGACCATGAAATATGTACAATTTACCACTTTTTGGGGGAAAATTAATTATTATTTTATTTTATTTATTAGCAAGGGGGTTCTTGTACTCTTCATAAAATAAATTCTTTAAATAAGGATTTCAGACTTTCTGAATGATTCATTAAAACCACTAGCAACTGTGGAAAACCACATTTTATGCACAGGAATTCGGGATCCAAACCAGGTAAAAGAAAAGAAAACAAGCTGACAAAAATATAAAGTATATTAATTCGAAACATAAGAATAACATTTATTTTTTTATGCTAAATGATAAAAGATGAATTTTTAAACAATTATTAAGAATATCCAGATATAATTAAGAGTTGTGTCACTAATTTCTTAACGAGCGATGCATATTGAAAAACAAAATATTTTGCATCTCAACTTTGTTTAAAACTTCTAAAGATTAATAGAAGCCACGCTGGCAAGCCACCATTGAAAATGAAAATATACTTTGACCCGGAATAGATGAAATAACTGTTATTATCTCAGGCGCCTATAGAAGAAAAAGCAATTATATTTAACGAAATTGGAGCCGAATTGTCCAATTTGTTTCATTTTTTCTTTTCCAATTTAAAAAAAAAAATATATATAAATGGAGGTTCAGGGGTTTATTATTTCGTCAAACAAAAGTATTGAAATTCAGGCAGAAGGTTACAACTTAGGTCTTTTATTTATTTATTTGGGCTAATTGAATTATTCTTCAGGATCGAAAAGTTGTTTTTTTTTAATAAAGTGTTCTTCGGTTAATGTGAGAATCACATCACAGAATACTTTTGATTGAAATGGGTATTAAAAACCTAAAATGTTAAATATTAAATTAATTATTGTTGAGACCCAGGAGGTGGAGCGTGTTCTGCGCCGTATCACCTCTTTACAATGTCGTTGGTTGACCTGTGATTGTATTTCAGAACTACTGAACCATATAACAAGAAGTGATTTGATTTATTTATTTGTTTGAATTTTTTAAATAAAAAAAAAATTCAATCTAGGTCAGTAAAATAAATTTTCAACCTTTAATCTATGAGTGAATATTTAGTGAATGTATTGATGTATACACACAGTGACTTTTTTTCAAGAAGATCTGTTAAATACTCTCTCAATGTCAGGTATATCTGTGGAGTAGTTCTCCTATTCCTTGCAAAGAGAGAGCATCGGTTTTTAAAGTGCGATGAGTGGTTGGGTGTGGGGAAGCATAGTTATTACACAAAAATTATGAACATTGGCTTGGAAAAATAAATTTAGTCGAATTATTTTAACATTGAACCAATGGTCCCCGTATGAATAATCAACAACTTAAATAAGATTACCACTAAAAGTTTTATAAAAATGCAGTTATAAAAGTTACAATATAAAATAAAATAGTTGCGCGGCTTGTAGTGACTATAAGAAGGGGGGATCCGTGATAAAAAAGTATGAAAACCACTGCAATAAAAGATTGCTCTCTGGAGTGATAAGAGCTAAAGCCGCATTGATAAATAGATATCAGCACACGAATTTCTATGGTAGCTTTTATTCTATCTATAAATATTCATTTAAATATTTTTTTTACATCGTACATATGTGTGTATTAGTTGATGGAATGCTGGGTTATTAGTGATTGGGTTCGGGAAATCGGTTCATCGATCGGAAATCGGTCAAGTTATAGACGAAAATTTAAATTCTATAAGTTCTAAAAAAACGATAGGTTCAATAACTCTTGCCGATTTTTTTATTTTTTTAAGGATATGATCAAGTTTAAAAAGGTATCGGAGAATTTCCACGTTCGGAGCCCTAAACATTATTTTTTTTTTCATTTATATTAATACTATATATTATTATTAATATGTAGGATAAAAAATAAACATATAAAAACTTGAATATCATCATTTACATAAATATATAAATGTTTTAGCCAATTAAATAAAAATTATCTATAACTATGTACAAGTAGGATTGAGTTGGCTTTCTTCAATTAATTAAAATAAAAGAACAATATAAGTGGTTTAAAAATAAATAAATAAGCTAAATTAAACTGAGAAATGTTTCAATTTCTGTATTTGTTACTGAAATCTATTGAATGGACAACAATAACTATCATATAGAGATACAATAGTCTATAGTTAAAGGCCAGCGACGACCCTATCGCCCCCAGTTGAGATGTACAGAAGAAGATAAGCCTTTGGGAGTAAGTTGTATAAAAACTGGGGGAGGAGGGAGCGGTATGGTGGTAGACCAAGTTTTGGATTGATTGATTAAAGGCGTAGCGGCTCCCTTTGTCCCTGTGAGCAAGGAGCAAAGAAAGCCAACGGAATTACAGAGCCCATTGTCGTCTGCTATTGTCTGTGCCCGGATTATTATCCAGGTTTGATTGTGTTTCTTCCTCAATAGTTTCTGGTATTTCATATTGGGAACCTTCCCTGTCTGTGGGCAAGATCGCTCAATATTTTAGGTCATGCCTGACAGCTACAATCAATCCCCTTTCTCTCGTTTCGATAAAAGAAACGACCCTTTCTTTTGACTGGTTTTCATTCGAATCACATGCCTCTTTCATTGAAAATAAAGAAAAAACGTTTTGGAGAGGTAGGTCAACGTACAATACAACAATCGGTATATGTCTATTATTTAAAACCAGCTGTTCCAATCAGAGTAAAACTGCTGATTAGAATCAGTATAGCTTTGTCACTATATACTCGTGTCAAATAGGGAAAACACCCCTATCGTCTATCAGATAGGGTAAACAAATTTATTAGCATTACTTATTTACCTATTTGTATATGCTTTGTAAAACATAAAATACCTGTTTGTCTGCATGTAGCAGAAACTCCCAATCTTCTCTGATCCATAAACACCCATATCGCCACTCTGGAGGGAAGCCATCGTGGACAACACAGATTCTCCAGTGAACTCGTGATCTAGTTTGGCTATTCATTATTGTTAATTATAACTAGACCAAGACCTATCTTTTCTCTTCACCTAAAATTAGTAAAAACATCACCAACTTTAATGAGTAACTTAAGTTTTATAATGACAGTCAATCAATTAGATTCTAACATTTGACAATCTCTCTAACCTCCAATATGAAATGTGCCGATGACAGTGGGACTAGTCATAAGTGAAAAGGGAAGGATGGCAATGACTGTGGCATAGTTGATAAAGCTTCGCACTTGTGATGGGGATGCTTTGGTTCGAGTCCAGACCATGGAGATATAAAATTATTTAAAAAATAACCAACTACTATATTTAAATTAATATAAATAAAATAACCAGTGGACTATCTGTACATTATTTCTTTACCTTAAGTGCATTTTTGAAATATAAATGATCTTATCTCGAAAAATAAGTTTGAGCAGAAAATGGAATCCAGCGTTTGATCTTAATTAATTAACTTACTGTGTCAGTCTAAAAATGTAGCTATTCACAAACGAAACTGTGAGCACTCAGCAAACTAATTTTAAAAATAATTAATTAAACATGAAAGTCTAATGAATCCTATTTGAACTCTGAAATAATAAATCTTATTTTGAATGCATTAGTATAACCAATATTAACATATCCTCACGTGTAATAAATGGTTTTAAACGATCTCCAATGGGACAATTAAGATTGTTCAATATTAGAATACTTTGAATCATGCATCCAGATCAGTAATTGAATTTTTCATATTCTCTGGCTTTTAATATTGCCATGGTAAAATTAAACACCCTGAAGGTTGCTGGTAAATTAATAAACATTAAAAGTGTAACAATAAAAATATATAATATTATAAAAACATATATGCTCAAAGCCCAAATCCATTCTCAATGCATTACATTAAAAAGTAAGGGGTACTATCATGAGGGTCTTTTATTTATATACATTTATACTATATAATTAATAATATATATATTTTTTTAAGTTCCTTATATTTTATATTTTTTCCTATTAGTATTCCAAATCCCCACCATGAGACTATGAATACTATTGCAGCGTCCATAATATTGGCAAACATCCTATCACCTGTGGACTTTGCAATCTTTCCCCAATGATATAATCTCTGAGATCAGATCATCTGCCCATATCCTCGCGCCTGCCCATCAAAGCGTGACAGACAGTTTCACAACTCGCTTGGACTCATAAATCTTATTGTTAATTAAGATTTCCTTCTTTTGATAGGAGTAACTTCCTTTCTTTCACCCAGTCAAGCCTCTAGCCAAAATCTTGCAATATGTCTCGTGGAATCAGTCTTTCGAAAGTGAAACTTGTGAACCATGACGGTATTTTCTACAAATGCGATATATAAGAAAGAAATAATTTTCATTGCTTGTTATTGTGTAACCATTTATCTATCTATCTAATTGTGTAACCATATATCTATTTTTCCGATTCTATATTATGTTCATTTACCAACCTATGATTCATAAGATTCAATTACTACGTCGTACTTAGGTCGTCATGGCCTAATTTTATCATCGATTTATTTTATTTTACAGTTCCGGATTAATTTTATGTTCAAGAAAATCTTATAAGATTTTTGACCATGTTGACCTATATATTTTTTAATGCGAAACAAAGAGTTCTGTAAAAATATGTTGTAAAATGTGGAATTCCGCAAGTCTGACATATTGTGACTGATTGAAATTGAATTTAAAAGTATGAAAATGAATTTACTCCAAAACTGATGTCACAATTATGTTATTATGGCCAATCACATATATATCTTTTTATTTAATAGGTTCTTATTCCACCGAAAAAAGCTAATGCGTTTTCTGTAAGCTACTCTGGAATATCTTTGTTAATTCTATTTATCCTTTTACATATTGACAAATTTTGGTCAACAACCTAGAATATGTCCTTCTCCATCAATAATTAACTAATCAAATACTGAATGAGTTTTATAGTTGTAAACCCTTAAAAAAAAATCAGGAACATAATGGTCCTGAGAGAGATAAGAAAGAACTATCTACTTTTTCCATAACCTTTTCAACTATCTACTTCACAAACATTACAGAGTTTTTTAAATCTGTACATCATTGGTTTTTTGTTCATCGAGAATTTCAGAGATAAACTACTTCCCGCGCCATTGCAACTTGACTAAGTACAATGAGAGTTTAATATATAAGGGAATGGTGCTCAAAATACCTTTAATAGCTTTCAACGTGAAAACTTTTCAGTAGTTCAATGTATATCTACTTATTTCGGGGTATACCAAACCAATTTCAAAAATAAAATGCTTCTGAAAACGTCTTCTTCGGATTTGGCCTACACCGGATTACAAAGAAATGAAGGCGAGCCGACTGCCTATTGAATTAAACTGCATCTAAGGTCCCGAAGTGAGAAAACGAGTTTCCAGTGCTAAAGGCCGATAGAGGGAAGGGGGCGAATTGGAGGTGTTAAATGCCTGTTAAAGTGGCTTCGCAACTTTCTTTTGACTGCTTGCTGGATCACCGAAGAGGCTGCCAACTCCGACGGGTACTTAGTTCCCCTTAGCCATTAAATTAGTGGAAGCTAGGTACTTGGGAAACTTATCGCCGCTTCCTAACGAATAGATTTAACTTTATAATTAATATTTCTCCAAGTCCGTGGAGAACTATCTTAAGTCCAATATCGATATGGTAGAAGGAGAAACACGCTTTAAGTTTTCTAATAGATATTTAATGTACATTATTAGTCAAAGAGCCAGCGAACAAAAACATCGATTCTTGGGTTCAAGAATAGTACAAATCATAACAAAAGTACGTTGCAGCCTGGCTTTTATACATTGGTATGGGCAATTTGTGGAAAAAACGAGGTCAAAAAATGTAGAATATAAAAATTTAAAAAAGATAAGTGAGGTATTTATATTTATCTCTACTCAAATAAATTATATTTATACATTAATGTTTCTTTCTTTCTCTTTTTTAAACTCTATTCAACTGATTAGCCCCAGTTCAATGTTATATAAGAGGGAAATTTTGATCTCTAATATGTAAGGATCATTGATATCAAACAGTAATACTGTATAAACTCTTCCATTTTCCAAGCTTTTACCAACATCAAACGAACTGAAATATTTTTTCCAGATGATTTATTTATATTCCCATTCTGATTGATAGTGATTTATTTTTATTTCCACAATGATTTATTCATTTATTTTGTTTATTTTATTGACTTATATTTATTTCCTACTAGATTTATTCCACAATCATATATTTACATTCCTATTCCAAATGATTTGCTTATATTCCCACTTTTATTATCAGATAATTAGAAGATTGTGAAATGTTGTAACAAAGGACGTTTAACTTCAAACAATAATTTCGACATTAAAATAAATCTCTAAAAACTAATTCCTTGCAATTATGCTCCAACCCAATATAAGTATCACCAAGAATAATGAGTAATCCAGGTATCTCGTGCGCGCTTTATCTGGAAGACTGGTGAAAGAACAGCTCTGTACAGAAAAAAAAAAAAAAAAAAAATTCATGTTTGTACATGTTTTGAGTAAACTCATTCAAATAATTTGATCTAACCCAAAGGTTATTATAAGCATATATTGATCGAAAGAACTTCATGCTGGTTTGATTCCTATTTTCTTATCCAATTATGAGTGCAACTTTTGAAATGCCATTTCAGGTTTACTTGGTATTAGAAATAGTGATTTTTTGTTGACACCAAATGATTTAAAATTATTAATTTTCAAAAACTTAACATTAATCATAAAACTAATAGTTTTATTTTATTCAATACCTTCTCAAAAACAATACTACTCTTTTTATGAATTGTTTTTTATTCACTAAATATCCTAAATTCAATGATCACTCTTATAAAAAAATGAACTTGATTGAAACGTGGCCATTCGGATTATTCTTTGGAACTTCACATTACCGGTTATGTAATACTGGAAAAGATAAAAATTAAGCAGCATAAGGTGAAAAGCTACTTACTATACTCACAGGGTTATACCACGATCGCGACCTTCTGATCTTCAGATCCTTTCAAGGTGAGATGAACTATGAGTTCATAATTCATTATTGTTTCTAATGATTTGTAGAATATGTAAGATATGTGTTATCTATTAAGATATATCTTTATATTACTATATTTACTATTTTTAGGCCTTGAGATTTTTCACTGAAGGTCATAGCACTATTTCCTGCCTGGGTCTAAAGAATCGATAGCGGAGATCAGTTGCTGCCATCGGAAGTGAAACAGCCTGCCTGCAAATAACAAGGTCCCGAGTCAAGTTGCCCCAACTGCAAATATCCGAGAACCGCAGGTCATTAGGTCTCCAATGGGACGGGTGCTGACCGCAGTTCGCCGTTGACAGTCTATCTCCTCTAACCGGCACCAACCTCTTCATTATCAGATGGGGCTGGCCTCCGGCAAACTTAGAGTCAACTTGTACAAATATTGATTACTCTCGGTGAGGTCGCAGTGATCATTATAGGGTCAAGAAGGCATCTAAGCTAAGGGCATACATATACATGGCATTTCGGATTAGCATAGAAAAGTATATCTAGGGATTCTTCATAAAATGTCATGGCCTCCGTCTCCATATATTTTTTTTTCATTAGCAGTTTTTGTTTTTTTCATTGAAAATTCTCTTATAAGTATAAATAATTTCCATTGAATATGGTTATCTAGTTTGTAAAAAATGTTTACAATGTCATATTATCATGTGATCAGAACTTTTTCACTAGTAAGTATCTACGTATAGTTTTTATCACTGGAAAAACTGTAAACATTGATAAACTTTAAAATAGTATTATGTGTTCATCTAATATCTGAACTTTTCACGGAAATACGCGTAAAAACTAACGAAAAATGTGAACTAGGTACAGTTGTAAAAATATTATATATTTTTTTTAAATTTTCTGTAATTTAAATTTTTTTATATATTGATATTTAAAACTGTATATGCAATAAAGCATATCTAATAAATATGCTAGTAATCAGAAAATACAATGTCATAAAAAAGCAATGAAGAGAAGTACCCATAGTAGGCACTAAACAAATTCACTTAGCATGGAAGGTCCCGAGGCCATCTTCTTTTCAGACGCCTAGGAGGTCTGCAATCGAAGAGGATCGTCTGCATCGTCTGCAAGAGAAGAGGAAGCGAGGTTGGAAAAAAGTAGGTTCTGATTGTTCGGGAGATTTCAAATTTTAATCTCTAAATTTAATTTTAAATCATTCGCGAATCCAGATGAGCTCTACTACATCTATTTTTAAAAAAATCAAACAAGACTTTCAATGAAAAAGGTGACTGCTAGGTAAAATATCACAAAAGCTTATAACAAAAATAGCGAAAAATCAAAAATAAAGGAAATTAGACCCTACCTTTAAAACAAAATTTTGGTAGGCTGTAAGGAAAAAATAGCTGGTATTTTTGCCTGTGCTTATCCGAAAAACCATATTGGGTAGTATGATTTATTACATTCAAAATTGTATAAATTTAATTATTTTCGAAATCACATTTTATATACTCTTATTGATCAGAAAGCAGTGTCTTAAGCAGCTCAATGTAACTGAGCAGCCCCACTTTTATTATGTATTTTTACTTTCACTTACCTATATATGAAATATATAGTAAGTGGAAGTATTGCGATCGTGAAAAATTTCGACTTCCGGTTTTCAACGGAAATACACGTTTTGGGGTCCCCTGAGTCGAAATGACCAAGTCCCGCGAAATGGTCTGTGTGTGTGTGTGTGTGTGTGTGAACAGACTAGCTCAAAAACTATAAACCGTGCGATCATGAAATTGGGTATTTAGTGTAGGTATATGCCCGCGATGTGACAGCATAAATTTCATCAAAATTACTTAAAGGGAGGGGGTACTTTACTTAATAACTTTTTAGGTTTTTTTCGATTTTCTCAAAAACGGCTCTAACGATTTTTATTAAACTGAGTATTTGATGTACTAATATGCCCGAAATATGACTGTGAAAATTTCATCAAAATTGATTAACCGGAGGGGGGACTTTACTTAATAAATTTTGTAACATTTTCACGTGTTTTTTTTTTTTATTTACTCTAAATCAGCTTTAACGATTTTGATCAAACTGGGTATTTGATGTATGTACATGCCCGAGATATGACTGTTAAAATTTCATCAAAATTGATTAACCGGAGGGGGGACTTTACTTAATAAATTTCGTATCATTTTCACGTGTTTTCTTTATTTACTCAAAAACTGCTTTAACGATTTTGATCAAACTGGGTATTTGATGTATGTGTATGCCCGAGATATGACTGTTAAAATTTCATCAAAATTGATTAACCGGTGGGGGGACTTTACTTAATAAATTTTGTATCATTTTCACGTGTTTTTTTTATTTACTCAAAAACGGCTTTAACGATTAACAAAAATAAGATATGAATGTAGAAAAATGTGTGAATTTGGGAAATGATATTTAGCAAAACACGTCAATTTCTAATCTAAGTAAGTTGGTAAGTGAAAGTTGTGTGTTGCGCGCACGCACCAGATTTTTTTATTCTGATAATAGTGTGTTTCTCTCAGTCATCAAGTCCTACTACCGTTTTACCGTTCACATAATCTTTGCAATGATTTTCTTATCAATATATTTTTAGAAAATGAGGATTTTTAATAAAATAAAAGTAGTTGAATTTAAGATGAAAATGAAAATGGGTGGGAGTGACACCAATGTGAGTTGAAATAGAAGATAAAGATGAAATTTAAAAGAAAGAAGCTAATTTGGGTGGGGCATCCCATATGGGTTCCAAAACGTTTTTATACTACAACACCCCTCCCCCTCCTCGCCCTGAAGAAATGAAAGCCCCTCACGGCCCTTACACATTTAATCGTATGGTGATATGTAGAAAACAAAACAATTTTTAAAATGAAAACATTGTTTTAATATTCTTAACATCGTGGTTAATTTAAAAATGCTGCAGCGTAAATTTAGTTTTAATAAATTGTACACCATTTTTTTTTTATCAACTGGCTTCGCATTTTCTTACCGAACGTAACATTGCCTCTATTTGAGGCCAGGTGTTCCTTATTTTAACTTTTTTTTTTTTTTGGTTTCTTATGTCCAGCGCTTACGGATTGTCGTCGCACTTTGCCCAAAATCAATGACAAATAATAGATAAATATTGAAAATAATACGCATAATACGCAAAAATATGGTTTACCTATATATTAGATCATTCTATAAAGACCGAATTGAAATCTTCAGTTTCCCATTGGAAAAATAATAAAAAAAAAAAACACTAAGTTTTTTCTCGCATTTCCAACATGGTGATTTATCCCGAGTTACTTTACATGCACCCTCCTACCTCTCGACGTACACCTATGATGTAGAACCGATCATCAATCAATGTCTCATCAACGCCGTGGAAGCATAAGATATTTCCTGCTAATTGAGTATTATAGGTAAGATGGAAGACAATATAGCCGAGAGGCGGACTGAAAGCCGACAAGAGTCGCTATTAATTATGAACGCTTAATGACAAACTAAATCCCCCATTAGGGGAAGGAGATTGGTCGGATTAGAGAGGATGCCTTGGAGCCAGGCCCGCTCAATGCCTCTATAAATAAATTTGAACAATAAACTGGATCCTCCCTCCTTCATCTCTTATAACACCACTCTCTTTATTCCGATAAAACTTTTAACGATACCGTACCCCATTCAAATAATTTTCTTTACTAATAAAGCAGGCCTCTCCGACCCTCATGTTAACAATGTTCATGCTTCCAATGCAAGAAAAGACATATTATATAGACATAAAATGTTGAATGAGAAGCTTAATTACTTACTAATTAGCACTACATCACATGATGAGCCTTTGTTTCCCTACAACACTGCACCAGCCTGTTCTGCTCTGCGGTTTTGCCTTCAAATTCCTTATTTCACAACCCTGCCAAGTCCTTTTCGAAGTCCTTGAGCAACCGTCTCCTGGTCTTTCTTTTATTCTAGAGCCGAACATTTTGGAAAGAAAAGTTCTTTTAGGGGTTCTTTCATCCTTCTTAAGAAGTATGTGACCCAGCCATTTTATCCTTCTCCCTTTCATAAACTGGACTCACTTGCAGGATATCATTTATTGAAACAGGCCCAGAATTTCCTGAAAATCTTTCGTTCACATATCCATAAGGTGCCATCCAAATAGTGCACCACTAACTATGGAACCATTGAGTGATGCCTCCGCTGTGTAGGTCCATTTACAGTGTCTATTTTTGTAATAACATGTAATATTTGATAGAAATGTTAAGGAAGCAATATTTGTTTAAGAAGATTAAAACGATAAAATGAAAACATGTGAATATATTTAAACTTATATTATTGTTAATAAGAGCGTAGTTTAATATTTATCATCATATTCTTTTGTTTCAGGTAACTTGCTGTTTATGATGCTAAGAAAATTGTATGGTTGCAGGTATTTAAAAAAAAAATTAATACATACCCAGGATGTTTTACAATAATTTTTAAAGGCCTACTTGATTATATGAACCATAAGAAACGCAATGAAATAAAAAAAAACTAATACACTTCAATAGTCTCAACTTATATTTTTAATTTCACATGGCACAATATTACAATACCATCACACTAGATTCTGTTGTATTTAAATGTTACTAATTATATAGAAAAATATTATACTGATGAAGCTGGTGCAATGCACCGAAACCTTCTAATATTTTTGTTATATATAAAAATAAAAGTTGAGCCTAAAGGGCATTAATGATTAAAATTAATTCCAACAACAGTCTAGCAAAAGCCCTAAACAAAAACACGTAAAAAACGGATCTACACTAATTGTAAATAAGTCTAATTGTTTGTAGTAAATTTTGTAGTTATTGTTTATAAATGACATAATAAGACTTAAATCGATCCTACCAGACATGTTCTTATTGTTTTTTTGTTTTTTTTTGTGTTTAATGAAATTTAAAGTAAACATGTATACCTAATAATAATTTCCCCAATGTCGGAACATACCTACACGATGGAATCAATATATAGAAGGCCTTGGAGAAATATTGCAAACAGAGATCAGCCTTTCCACGTGCTCGGAATTCCGATTCCTGTAATCCCATTGGCTTACATGTATTTCCTTCAATCAGTTTCATCATGCGTCCTTGTGCGTATTGTTGTGATACATAAAAAGTATATTGAAAAAGTTCGAAAAATTGTTCAAAACAAAGTTTTTTTTCTTTTAATTAATCTAATCTTAATTTGTGGCTGACCACCATTTTTAAATTATTTTTAAATAATTTATTTTTTGAAGAGAAAAGATTTGGCTCCGCCGGGAGTCGAACCCGGGTCTCCTGCGTTACATGCGAGGATGCTAACCGCTACACCACAGAGCTCGGCTCAAGGCAGAGCAAATCCTTCCTCTTCACTGATACCTACTCCCCCTATCTCACAAGTTTTGCGAGTAGTAGCGGGAGGTGGACAAATTTTGTCCAATTTATGATATTTTTTTTTGACTTAAGTCAATTTTTTAAATTATTTTAATTAATCTAATCTTAATTTGTGGCTGACCACCATTTTTAAATAATTTATTTTTTTTTTTTTTTTTTTTTTTTTTTTTTTTTTTTTTTTTTTTTTTGAAGAGAAAAGATTTGGCTCCGCCGGGAGTCGAACCCGGGTCTCCTGCGTTACATGCGAGGATGCTAACCGCTACACCACAGAGCTCGGCTCAATGTTAGCATCCTCGCATGTAACGCAGGAGACCTGGGTTCGACTCCCGGCGGAGCCAAATCTTTTCTCTTCAAAAAATAAATTATTTAAAAGTTTTTTTTTCTGTACTTTTCGTCAATTGGAACCGTCTTGGTAATTAGGTACTATTTATTATTAAATTTTATATCTTTATCGCTTTCGGCCAACAAACAGGTGTTGTCAGTTTGTTGCAAACAGGTGTTGAACTACAGTAAGCTATTGCGCATATTGCTACAGTTGTACGGCGTTTGTTAAAACTAAGAGACTCAATTGTTTTTTTACCGTATATATCAATAAGAATATTTTAGTGGTATAGTAGAGTTAGAGACGTAGAACCGCTAAAGTACAAATCTGTTAGTAATGGCGATGGATTGTTGACGTGGGTGGAAGATCTGAAATACAGGGGCTTTACCTCAGTGGGTGAAGTGGGGTTCCTCGTAATCTCATTATTTCTCCTTCAATCGGTCGAGAGTGAAGCTGAATTGATCCAAGATCTGACATAGGTTGGAATTCAGCCAATAATTTCTAAGGTGTCAATTCGAATAATAAATATCAAAATATTACTCATTTTAAAATATACATCTAGGATTTTTTTTTTTTAATCAATTAAAAATGACTGTAACATGAAAAACTATTTTCCTCTCCCTTTTCTTATACTCGAATCCTTATTTTAGACGAAAATAATCGCAACTGAGTAGATCTTCTTGAGGTGTGAGTACCTTAATATAGAATAAGTGAGAGGTCAGGATTCATTCCTTATGTCTGCCACGAAATAAACTTAAACTTTCCGAGACTTAATATTAGTTTGAAACGTTAGACTCTATTTTGCGAAGGTGATTCCTTCACACTTTCGGACATCATATTATCATGATACCTGATAAATCTGGCCAGACGAGAAAATAGATTTATTTTCTCAATATAAAAATACTTATTTCATACTTTTAAATTAAATGTTATATCTTATAGATTTAATTTATTACAAAATGATGTAAATTTATTGTACAGAAATTGACCAGCTTAGTTTAATACATTAATAATATATGTAATAACGAGGCCCTTGTAGATTAGTAGATCCCTAACTGAGCTGGGGGGAGGGCGTGTTGATGTTAAAGACTTCATCATTGGCCAATAAAAGCTCTATCTGAAACTGCAAAATCCTGGTTTTTCCGCATTTAAGTTGTTTTTAACAAAAATATAGCGCGGGTCTCTCTTTACTTTTGAGGTAAAAAAAACAAAATTAAAACTTTTTCCTCCAATTGCTAAATTTAATGCCTAATGTTGAAATTTACTACTCCCTTATTTCATCCAATCTCGTATTTGTGTTAGTGTTTAAGGTATGATTAAAATAGTAAAAATGTGCAATGTTTTCTTTGACCATTCTTTGACATAACCTCCATATAATTTCCGGAGATGGACCCACTGAGCTCTCTATAGAGGAAAGGAGTCCGCTATACCACTTTACACGTGACCACATAGTACCCCATCCCATATCCTTCCCATTATGGCACATATTGAAGTTCTGACACCTCAATGCGTTCGATTGTCAACTGAAGATCTTTTTTTTTGTGTATGGCGCCTAAAGACGTGCGTGGGTTTGTAATTGAGTAGTGATGCGAGATATGAGAACTGGTGGAGGAGAAGGGGATACAATAGCCAGGCTGATAGCGAGATCTGATGCAAGATCCAACCTTTCCCTCTTGCAACACCCGTCTCATTGTCCACTCTAACTTATACAACCTCCGTTATTCGGCTTCCTCGCTTCGGATACCAGTGCTAGTCGATTGCAAATTCCTTCATAGTATCGTGCAGGCTATGTTGTAGTGTTAGCGATACGTCGATAGCACAGGCTATCGTTAATACTATTTATAATTGCTCAGTTTAGATAAAGCGAAGTAGCGGGCGTTCGATTAACATGTTCCTATCCTTCTCAAGGAAAAAACAGCAATCTAAACTAAGACAACCCATGAAGCTTCGTAAGATCCATTATAAAATAGTACCGTTCCTTAGTGGACTCTTACACAATGATTTAATCTTAAATATTATATCTGGATATATTTGAACCTCCAGGCCATCATTTAATCAAGAGTATCCACTTTATAGAGGTCGTGATTAGCTCCACACTGACATCAATATCCATCGAAATCAGTATGTGTCAGAAGTAAAAGGATCTGAGAAAATCGGAATCAAACTCTAGCCCTTGAGCATATAAGTCAACGCCTTATGCACTGAACCAAAACAAAAAAAAAAAAAAATGATTTAGTATTACCATTTTTAATTCCTAAACATACGAAAGTAAAACATCCTATGTGAAACGTCCTAACTGGTCTAACTCATAATTGCTCTATTTTAGTTTTTTTCACGAATTCTCTTCATGTGTATTCATATACTTCTCAATGCAAGACCGCTCATAACCCGCGATAGGATGGTTCCTGAAAAAAATTGGTATAAGAAACCTGAATTGGCTCTCGTGATTTTTTTTTTTTTTTAGAACAGGATTTGCATTTGTCGTGCGATACGTTCGTAAATTTCAACTTCCTTGAACATTTTTCAGATTACGCTCTGATCTTCTAATTTACTAAAATAAAAAACCAGCTAATTTTACTCTTTTCAGAAGTATGGAAATGAACTTTTGGCACGAAACATAAAAACCAAAACAAAAAACTTACAATAATTAAAAGCCATTACTCAATAATTATTACCACTTAATGCACTTTATTATCAAAAATAAAAATATTCCTCCTGGAACTATGTGTTGCAGATTTGGTCGGAAATAAATATATTCCTCGTAATCTACTCTCATTCTAAAATTATACTCTTTTTCACAGCCTCTCATCCTGATCAATTCTAGATAGCCTTCCGAAGCCTCTAAAAATAAAATGGCAAAGGTACCTCCTAAACTGAATGAAATAATTGAAATATTAGCATTGGGCAATGGCTTTAAAAGTTAATATGATTTTATTTATTCAATAATGTTATGACATTCAGAAGTGACAGGGCCTTGATCTCCTCTTGTGGTGATCTCCTTTTTGCGATTTTCGAAATATTTTTTTATCTAATTATCATTCCAATTTTTTTCAATATGATGAAGTAAGAAAATGTTAGGTAAATATCTTGGACCTAACTGTGATAGCGTTGACATCCCGTTTTTCGTTACAATATATCAAGCGAGAACTAAGTACCTATACATTATTTGCCTATTTTTATTAGTTTTTTGTTTTTTTTTAATATAAGTTCTTATTTCTTTAATTGTGGATTTTGAGCTTTTGCTTTTGGATTGAATTACCAGTTGCTTTCCTTTTTCAAATTCTGTCTGTCACTGATATAACAATTTTGAAATATCTTAGTCTACGTCGTGTCCATTTATTAAATGGATTCATCAGTTAAGTGGAACTTGCTTAAATCATGTTTAATAACTGAACACATCCATTGAATTTTCAAGTTAATTAAATTATCGGCATTTTTATTTCTGATTGGGTCACCTGTTATTGAAATCAATTTTATTGAATCACAAGGGAAATGTCCAGCTGTAAATGCGATAAATATTCAACTTAAATAAATGACGTAATTTTAATGTTATTAAATATAAATGAGTAAATATTCCTTTTAAATATAGCTATTGTTAAAAGCTTCGTAGAATGCTAAAGCGCAACTTAGTTGTCATTGATTATATTATATATTTTATCACGAAAAATCACCTAGTATTTCGATGAATTTTTTCCCTGAGAAATCGAAATATTGTGCTGTAAGTATGAAATTATGAAAGGGTCGGTGTCTTATTTTAAATAATTTGGCCTGTATGTACGAAAATTCGCTTGAATCTTCTATTCCCTGGAAAAAGTGGTCAATCAATTTTCGGAATAAACCGACAATATGTTTATTTTTTCTATATATCTCTATTTTATTTTATTTAAAGAAACCAGGCTTGATATTTAAGATTGATATCATATAATGCTGTTTAAAATTTACATATGCAGTTAGTACATCGCATAGAATATATTCTGTTCGATTAAATTTAATACTGCTTACTTAACTTTCAGGGATTCATTATTTTCGATGTACTTGAAAACCTAACTCTTAGTAGTTTCTTAGTTAGTTTAATCTATTGTTGAAACTTCACGGCCTTGCTTAACACTCAGGGGTTCCAGGCTGAATGTTATTTAAAGTGAATAAGCATTCTCTAATGAGCAGTTTAAATTCAGTTTAGATTGCTCTGTCAAATACAACCGTGCAAGTGTTAAAGAGGAGAGAAATCCGACTAATGAAGAGCTTTCGTTTCTACCGATTTGTGTTTTCAGTCAGTTGGAATTCAGTGCAGTTCATCTATTTCCCTTGGGATTTCAATTTACTCTACAATGGAAAATAACCATTCTGGGTTATTAAATATTTAATTTTTACTATAGGTCTAAATTAAATTTATACACAACTGGATTAACAGCCTGGCTACAAAAAAATAAATAATGAAATGAATATAAGCTTTTTTGTGGCCTTTACTGACTTCAAAATTTTAAAGCTCAATCAACCCCCACGGTTTGAAATTTATTTAAGTACGTACCTAACTAAAATTATTTTATTACGTTTAATTTGAATTTTTAGTTTAGTCAGAAAACATAATCATTTCATTATTCCACGTTAACGATAATGGGATAAATAAGGCAAGAAATCTCTTTATTGTTGAATAATGTTCTTAGAGTGGAATCTACTTCAATTCCCTTAGGATGTAAACTAAGTTTAAAAGTTACTAACCTTATTAATAAGGACAGGAAATGATTATTATTATTTATTCAAAAGTGTTGTTTCTTTCCCAAGATTTTTTTTTAAGATATTGTTTTGCTATATTATTTTACATACTACTTATATCAATGATATATTGACAATCAAAACATTGTCGCGTTTCGGGAAACGTTTGTTGTGGATTAAATGTTTTTGTATATACATAAAAATCATAAATATAAATATATTTTAATTTTTAAGTTACATCGAGAACGATTTCATGAAATTTTTCTCTTATTGTGTAATTTTGCAGGAGGAGAATTTAGGTTTTCGTCTTGAGTTGATTCATCAATGAATAACGGGATAACCGTTGACAGTATCTGAGTTGACCATCCTTGACAAGGCCACGATGAATCATGGCGATGAATCCATTCCGTTTATAACACTCCACCAAGGCATCTTCACCGTCACCAACACTAGAAAAATAAAATTAAGACATTGATGAAAAATATTAAAAACTGAAATTTAGTATTCCTGATTTACTTTAATTAATATTCTAAGCTATTAAATGGTACTTTCTCATAATAATGTACCTAAAGATTTAATCGAAAGTTTATCATAATTATAAAAGTCAAAAAATGACAAAGTTCCATTCATATTTTTTTATAGTAAGATTTTATTTAATTTTGACGTATCTTCATTTTATTTTTTCTAATTTTTATTTTATTTTCTATCTATCTTTTTTTTATAAATAAAAAAAAACCGCACCATACTATGTAGCAGATGACTTAATTGGACTTAGTCCAATGTACCGTTAAATATTCAAAAATACTGTCTAATGTAAAAATATTATATTAAAAAATACTGTCTAATGTAAAAATATTATATTCAAAAATTCCATAGAATATCCTTATTGAACAGTTATTTCACTTTATGTTTAACTCGAAAGGACTGTTTACAGAGTTTTAACATTTTTGGAACCAAGTTTGGAACCAATCTAGCTTCGCTTTCTGAACACTTTGCCAGGTACGATTACATATTTAAAAATAACCGTTTAAATAGGACTATATGGCTACAGTCCTGTTTAAACGGTTATTTTTTTTATCAATCTAGTGACGATTTTTAATAGTGATGTATTATTGTCCTCATTAAACGGCTTACATGTGAACAATAGCAGTTTCATCCCCTGATTGATCGAAAAACTTTACCATGAAAACAGGTTTAATTTATCCGTTGTAAAAGACCATCTTGATAATATTGGCGAAGCAACGTTTAGTTCAAAACTTCGTTCCAAAAATTGTTCGATGAACCATGAACACATAAGCACATGTGACCCCGACTACTTATATGGAGGTAGAAAAGAAATCTAAAACTAACTTTATTGAGCATACGCACAGTGCTTCGATCAATTGACAAAAATCGAAAAATCAAGTTTTTATTTTTTTCTTAAATTTGCATTTAAAATATTCCTAAAGATGTAAATGATCATTAATTATAATATTTACATATATTAAAATTAAGAAATGTTTCGAAAAAAAATAGTATTAGTGACCACTTACTTACTCGTATTAGTCCAGAAGGGATTTTAGATGGAAGGTATATTAGATATAAACATTGGCTTTGTCGTAATCTTTTTATTTGGTCTTCTTTCTGTTTAGAAGAGGTATACTATGAACTTTATTTCAAGTGGAAGTCGAAATTATTTTGGAAAATATGGCCAAGAGAAAGAAATTTTTTTAACTCTCTCGATGTTCTACTAACTTTAAAGTGAAATACTACAAAATATCCGCAAAGCACCTCTTTCATTTTTTTAATATTTGTAGTCTAACTAATTTAGAATAATGACATAGACATTTTTTTTTCAAATGAAATCAGGCACTCAGCGCTTGCTTGAAAACCAATTCGCATCTATAATAATTAGATTAGCCGTTCTAATTAGATACATTTTTACACTCAATTCCATAAAAAATATTAGTTTTTACTATAGTAAATTGACCAATATCAATAATTTTAAGCAGTGTCTGACAGTATGCCGTAATTAAAAAAATATATTTATAAAATCAATGTGGCTACTATTTTGCCTTTACATATATTTAATTTGTATTTGGAAATTGCGTTTACTGCATTATCCTATAAAAGTAATATTTGTTTTTTCAATTAAAAATAAAAACCTCATTTAATTTTGGAACTGAATTTGTATTAAATTTTCCCAATAGTTTTAGGGCTTAAAAATCGAAAACTCTTTGAAAAGTGGATTTCTGCGGCTCCAATCTGTAAGAAAGATGCCGTCTTGTCTCATTTAGTAGGGAAAAAATTGGAGCCTGATTTATTTACTGATTTAGAAGATAAAGTTAGATTATTTTGTTTGAAGTTGAGCCAAAAATGGAGTGACTGCAGCCGTAGAAAAATTCTTATTAAAAAACGTAACGAAGAATGGTTGAACATGGACTGCACATTTACAGTAGACAACAAAAAAATTTTTAACATTGATGATAACGCAGAAACAAGTCGCGGTAGACCTTTAATAACCTTTTCAGAATGTTCAGTCAAAACAAAATAAAAGATGAGTGGAGGAGCTAATTTCCACGAGGAAGTCAGATGAATTGATGTTTATATTTCTCTTATGTACATACTTTCAAAAATTATTTTTAATATTTTACTATGTAAAATATTATTTATATAAGCAATTTTATTTGTACAATCACGAACGTATCTTTTGCGTTTGGTTAATTATCTTATTAAAGATAAATTTTGACCAACTAACCGATTATGATTCTCTAATTTCCCTTAAATTTAAGATAATTTGCCAAAACCATGATGTGCCTTTTTTTTTGTGGATCTAACTTGGTCAATTATTATTTCCGACCCCGCATATGAGGTATATTCGTAATCAGCTCAGCATTCTCTATAATATTCCATGGTCAAAAGATTTTTGTCCAAGAACTCCATATACTCGAAGCACTGTGATACGTGGCAATTGAGCGGATGATGAATTACATAGCAAAGATATGTTTTTTGCATTTTAAATTATTTTTTAACAAAACGAAGGAGTAATAATATTACCACAAATTTTCTGTTCACTTATTTCTCTTTTCATAAATATTCAGTATTTATTAATATTTATGCAAGCGTATTGCTGTAGATTACATTCATATTTTGAGAATATATAATGAATTAATTTTTGAGGGAAACGAGATTGAGTTTTCTGTTTATTTTATATTTTCATTTCAGCTATTGCATATTTGATGTGTCGGTTCAGGTTGCTCCTTCTTTTCTTCGTTATTCGAAAGAAACCTTTACAGAATTATTTTAATAGAAAGAACAACATTGTGTACATTTATTTATTTCTCTTGTTTCAAAATCGTAAAAAAATTTTTTTTACGTAATTAGATGATTGTTTGTAAGTTAAAGATACTCTGAACAGGAACAAAACAATGTACAACTAATTTATGTAAATGCAAAAAAAAAGGATATTTAAAGCACTAATAATCCAACTTTTAATCTCATGTTCGTTTTCTTGTAATGTGTTGATTTTAAGGTATAAATAGGAATTCAACATCTAGGATTCTTATATCCTCTCTCCTTAAAGGAAAATACTCTCTGTTCAGCGTACGGAAAAATATGATATTCAGTTAGTTCCAGGTACAGATTAGGAACCATCTCTTCTTTTCGGTGTCAAGTCCGGCGTTGGGAGATATGTATCTATAACACGGGAAAATTCTTTTCCCATTTATTTAGATTTCGATGAGTGCTCCGGTATTTGTAAATTCCGATCAAAAAGTTGAAAAATAATGTGAATATCAGGCGATAACAGGCGTATGAGATTGCTTTTTCTATTAATTATGAAATAAAATGTAAAATGAAATGAAATGTAACAATGTATTTTAGTTATAAGTATACATGTATTTAATTATTGATTGGTACGCTGTGTAATGCAGCAACCCAATGTATTTGGGCAGCACCGCTTATTATTATTGAAATAAAGCATTTCTCTCAGTTGAGCGCGATCAAATAACGCGCTAATAAATAAATCGGTTAAATAACGCCCTCGCACAAGTGCTGACCGAGCAAAAACGGTCTTACCATTCAAAGTACTTAACACAAGACCGTCCATGGGTTGTGGAAGTACAGATTTTTCGTTTTCGCTTTCTTATAAGCCAATTATGATTCGAAAGATGGCAATACTCTATTCATGCTTATTGAACAGAAACTTGAAAACCAAATGTAACCAAAAGTTGAGCATAACAGCAAGTTCTCGAAATAACTTCAATACTTTTCCTGAACGAAATGAATCCTATTGTAGGAAACGGAACAATGAGTAGCCAAACAAATAGGAGCTGCTACGGGCGATATCGAACAAGTGCAAAGGTGGCTGTTTGGTTTCCAATGGAAGCTCCTATAACGAGAAGTTGCTGGTGGAGAGACCCGGACTGTGCTCTCGCTTTTTTCCTTTTTCATTTAGGTTGGGCCCATCAACGCTCGGCATCCCTTTTTTATTCGCTGAGCTTTTTTTTTTTTTTTTCTGTTCCCCGGAGTCATATTTACTGTTCTGTATCCCCAACGGAGGCCTCTCAACAACGAATTTAGGAGGCATTTAGGTTTTGTAGATTTTTATAGCTCCCTACGATAGTCGTATGTACTACAAGTACTCTATACTAAAGGTCTTTTTTTAAGAGGCTTAAAGTCATGTTAAAATTATAGACCTAAATCGGTCACATGGAACTCTGGTTTCATCGATGATCCAAACTTTTATCATTTCTCAATTATAAAACAAATATAATCACAGAGCAGGTCATGAGTGATATCAGCATTTCTTATTTTTTAACTAACATAATGTAATGCTTGGCGAGATAAGTGTGAAATATCCAGAGAAAAGAGTGTCAATGTTTTCAAAACAATGAGGAAAATTGCTTTTTTGTTTGAAATGGAGTTAATTAAATGTTTCCAATACGGTTACATAAAGAAATATCTCATGTCTCACTATCAGTCAAGGATTTGAAATGCTCTTCCGAAACTTAAAAATTAAGAGCTGAAAAAAAAATTATTTTGTCTTCAATTTATTATTTACAGATCATTCGAAATTTATTGCGTGGCATCAATGTATTGTCTTTGTTATTAGTAGATAATGACGGTCACGAGCCTGTGCGATGTCATGTGGCCGTTAAAAGTCCAATTAAACCCGGATAGGAAATTTAGGACTTCACTGTATGAAAAATATTCATTCATTCATTCCCAATTTAATCCCCTGATGTATGTAATTTACTTCGTCTAAGAAATTTTATGGGCAAGGTAACCTGATTTAGTGTGTAATTTTTAGTTTGGAACATTTATTAAAAACCGTAAATTCTTAAATTCTTCTCTGAAATGGTGATCCTGAGTCTGTGTGATTTTAGTTACTCGTTCAGGCAAAATTTAGGACTCCACGCTAGATCATTCCGATTAGCCATGGTACCATAAACTTAAATGAATAAATAAAATTAAGCATAAAAAAAAAAATATGATTGTAATTTTTTTTTCTGATATCATGAAATATCATTTAAAACCATATAAAATAATAATTTATTCGTAATAGGTATATGTCCTAATTTAAAACCATATAAATAGTCACAACTATATACCTAAATGTTTTTTTTTTTGTTTTCTTTTTTTAACCTTACCACTATAAACATAGCTACAAAAAGAGTGAAATATAGTAGCCGAAGACAGCTGCTAGCGGGACCTTCCTACGTGTCTTGAATTTGTTGAGGTCATTACTTGAAGATGCCTCACAATCTCCTTTTAAGTCTCGCGTAAAAGACTTCTGACACGTCAACATAGTAAGTGTTCAACGTTTATTATCAGTTCTCAACGTCTATTAAAGATAAATGTGAATTATTTTGAAATGAGCAATTGTGTGAAGAAAATGTTTGTTTTTCAAAAGATACTATAGAAGGTATAGTAACTTGTATGTACCGATAAGCAAGCCTTGATTGTTTAAAATATCAGGAACTAATTAATCCACCGAGTTGAAAATAACATGCTCTATTGTAGGCTGTTCCTAACAGAAGAGTTAATGTCAAAGTCATTTAGTTTGATAATCCATTTAGGCATACCCAACTTTCGTTTAATATTTTTTGCAGTCCTTACGAATGATGTGTGGGCACAAACATTTAAGCATTTTGGAGTCCACTTAACGCTCCATTTCTCGCGCCCTCTGACAAGAAAGGGTGCTCGCGTTGTATCTGTGTGATATATGGTCTTTCATTCACGGAGTTTCGTGACGGCGGCCTCGAAAAAGCCAATTTAACAAGAGAAAAAGATACAAAGTTTTTTTCAAACAATATTCTACGTACTGTTGGCTGTTATCAAACATTATATATAATAACATGTACTGACTAAAGTGCTCGCATTGTAATTCTGAGATACAGTTATGATGATCTATTCTGTAGAAAACTTTTTCTCAAGTAAATAACATAATAATCATTTCAGTATATATTATTATATATGAATCCTCTATCTAGTGTTTTTTTTTTATCTATCTGATACAAAATGGCTGTAGATTGAAATCTGTATCCTTTATGCATAATCCAAAGAAAGTGTTAAGGAAAGCACCCCCCCCCCTACCCGCAACTATAGGTATCTCATCTCTCTCAGGTGGCCCAAAAAAAATAATACATACTTATATCATGGAGAAATATGCTTTTTATCTTGAAGTTTGAAGCTTTTCCATTTTTAACACTTTATTTAAAACAGCTGGGATACTTAGGACACATTGTTGATTGTAATTCATTAGATAGAAAAATTCATGTCATTTTCTATGATTCCTTTAATATGTATGTTTTATGTCGAAATGATCTTTTTATTGAAAAAGTCCTAATATACTTCCATATGAATAAAACATTATATTCAATTTTCGAAAACCGCGTTCCTTCGCGATTATTCTATATAATCTTCTTCTTCTATATCTTCTTCTTTGAATCTTTGAATATGTAAAGTTTAGGTTTTCATTCCTATCCTTAGAACATGCTAATGAATAATGATTATCTTCAGATTTCCAGATGCTTTAGGATAAAAACTAAAAAGAATTATTAGATATAATTTACAGCCGCAGCCTACTTAGTCCAAATATACAACAGTGTTAAATATCTTTTTCTTTATTTCCATATCAATTTATGGTATGTTTATTCTTATTCCAGAGACTCATAGACTTATGTATGGAACTTATGTATGGAATTGCCCAATCGTAAAATAACAAAACTGATTTATATGAATCATGAATACATTATAGAAATCTTTTACAAATTGTATATGAATACAATATACAAATTTTCTCCTATGCCTGAAATCTTAAGTATGAAAGTAGAACTCCGGAATGTCAAACCTTTTGAAAATGATTAAGAATTATTTCCTAATTCTTTAGAAGAACTTTTGACTCTCTGACTTTTAATTAACTTAATTTATTTTTCAATACACAGTCCGTTGCTGGACGATTTATAGTGTAGTCTTAAAGCGAAAATACCTGTAGTGAAAATTGTAAAGAAAAAATAAATAAAATATACTGCAAATTTCTCTACTTAGTCAACTATAATTCACCGACATTCACTTGACTAGTCATTCAATTTTTCATTTTTAAAGTAAATTTATTGATTGCCCTTCATTTATTTTATTTTTATTACAAGGAATACAATTATTTATTTATAATATTAATATTAATATTAGAAAGATCTCTGACAGAAATTATGTTCGTGAATTTTTCTTGGATGACAACGACTAGTAAATGCAACATATGTTCTGTTCGCATGCCAAAAACAGTTCTTGTAGATATGAAAAGAAATGTAGTATATTATTTCTTAGTTTTTTTTATTATTTGACCGGAGATAATGTGGTAATTATATCTAACCAACATCCTGCTTTCTCCTCAAAAAAGTCCGGGACTCGCTTTCAGAACACCTTGGAAGTATCGTTAGGTTTATGATGCCGCATGTTGTGTGATCGGCTCATAACAATCATCACCTTTTTCATGCTGCGAACTTCAGTCCTAAGTTTGTTTAGTGCTATGATGTTGACTTACTTTTCAATTCTTCTAATTACCGTACGAATTCAGTCCATATTTATAAATCTAATGAAACATTTTCAATTTTTCTTAGATTGAAAAATTAATATTTACGGTAACTATTTTGAGCTATTACTTGTTTGAAGAACTCAGTCCCCTCGGTACATCTGAAAATGTATATGCATAAAATACGAGCCCGAAAATAAAATGTATGCCCTGAGGTTTCTGTCTTTAGCCTGCCTTCAATATGTTTTCGTTTTGGAGCGGTTTCACTCCAATTTCCAGCGGTTTTACTACGTTCACACGAATTTGAAATAAAAAGACGGAAGTAGTTGTTCATTTTGAAAGTCGGCAAGCTGTGAAACAGTAAGATATTGAAATTATTACTCTCTGGTTTCAGATTGTATATTTCAAGAAGCACGTTCCATGAGCAGTGGCAATGCTAAAAACGCAAAAAGAAACCGAGAAGAGTTTAATAAACCAACTTCAAGTCTTTTGTTGTTTCAAGTCTGCTCTCCATACGGGTAAAGTATATGTCTAAAAAAATAAAAGACTGTTTACAAGTCATTTGTAAATAATTAATTCTGCATTGCTTTGTGAAGAGAAGAGGACGCTTTTGTGGCCAGAAAATAGCTTACCAAGATGCGTACATCTTGGTAACACAATATATTAATCTTGGCAACACGTCCACGCCTTAGTACAACGGTTCTTTAATGAGACTCCTTTCGGTTTCATCTCGTCAGGTATAAAAGATACATAAAGTTCTGTACGCTCCACGGACGTTTTCTAGAAGTTAAATAATGGAACTGTTATCAAATTATCTTCTCAGATAGTTGAGTTATTGAGGTTAAAAATGTTATGTTACAAAGTTCTCTAATACACGGCTTCCGTGGCGTTAACCGACTAACAAGGGGAGGCTACGGACGTGGGGTCACCGATTACAATGAAACTTTTTTTCGAGTTTCTATATCCAAAAATATTAGACATGTGTCCGAGGGTTCTTGCCAATGGGCCTTCTGAGCCGAGAAAAAAAAATTCATAGGAACGAAAATAGCCAAAAATTGCATCAACAAAGTTGCCGCTGCTCAAAGCTCCTTCAACCAATTTCAATGAAATTTTCAGGCATGTCAGAGTATTGAAAAATATTAGACACGTGTATAGGGGATTGGTGAAATTAGCCTCTGGAAGCCCAGAATAAATCATTCAATTTTGTGTTATATTCGCGCTCTCGGTAACGTTAAAAATCAATTCCATTACTTTGTAAATTGAATAAACTACGTTTTTTCAGCTACTTCAAAAACTAAATATTTATATTTAAAAACAAATTATTTTGAGACGAAGTTTTTATTTTCTTTTTTTTATCTTCTAAATTTATATTTAAATATTTAACAGGAAATATTTTTCATAACAAAATTTCCTTGCTTGGATTGAAGAGATTGTCACCAAAAAATTTATGCTCGTAAAATAGTAGTACCTATATTTAAATGTAATGTGATCAATTTTTGAAAAATTAAAATTAAAAACTTTTTTGTTCAAAAACATATTTTTGTCAGGAAAATGTTTCAGACTTTTCCTGGACTACATAAACATTATAAAATACCAAATTATCCTAAAATACTAACTAGGAAATTAAAAATATGCGTTTACACCCCACACTCGTTTGGGTGATAATTATAAAAAAAAACAGCTAAAACATAAGTTTTTTTGGCAATGAGAGCATTTAATAAAAGGTACACCTTTGCAGTTGCAGTTTCCTTCCTTTTTCATTCCATCAGGAAAACATATTTGATTGACATTTTCAAATATTGCTCACATTGGAATTAACTTGGATGCAAACCAAGCATATTTTACCATGTCAACAAATAATGGAGATCATAAATGGTGATGAATTAAGGAATGAATTTTCAGAGCATCTTCCCTTGAACTAATTTCCTGACGACCATCACTCAATATTTCAGGGCAATTTCGTATTTTTTTAATAAAGTTTTTTACTTGTCGAAAAAAATAAACATCACTTGGTTGACAATATGCTGTTTTTTGTATTTTGAAGTTCATACTGTGTTTATAACTGCAACAAAAACAGTTGTCGTCTTCCATAGATTTATTATTCTTAATTTTTAACAAACGTTTTCAATCATAAAATAATTCCTTAATTCTTTGGACAAGGGAAAACAACAATGGAAATACTTTCAGATTCAAAATTCAAACTTTCGAATTAAATTTTTCTCAAAATTATTTTAAATATTTTTTTAAGTAACTATGAAATTGTGCAACTCTATCTTTTAATTTCCAACTCTCATAAGATTCAGTTTAATTGCCGCTACCTCAGCGCATGACATCACTATCACGACCTTCTAACGGTCACCTCTTCTCACTTATATTGCTTACGACGGCTTATCCCTGACTCGAAGAATTAGAGTAATAATGCCCGACCGTGAACGTTGCCACAATTCCGTTGGTGCAGCCGGGCACTGAAATTAGGCTAATTATAAAGTCCTGAGAAGTAGCCGCAGATCGGCCGTGGCTGGAGCTAACCTAACCCAACCTCGGCGTGCCACTCAACCCGTCGACCTTCCCCGCGCAAGGACGAACACGTCCACGCCTTAGTCCAACGGTTCTTTAATGAGACTCCTTTCGGTTTCATCTCCTGAAGTATAAAATATACATAAAGTTCTGTACGCTCCACGGGCGTTTTCTAGAAATTAAATAATGTAACTGTTATCATAAAATAATCCCCGCTAATTTGATAAAAATGTTCTGACCGACCAGTGTATTATTAAATATGTAACATTTTAAGATACAAAATATATTGCTTTGAATTCAAATAAATGCCAAAACCACATTTAGAAATGGGTAGAAAGACTCAGCTATTAAAATTTTTATATTACTACGAGCAGTCCCGGCCACGCGTTGCTGTGGCTCAGTAGCTATAATGCCTTGAATTAATTATATCCTATTCCTTTTACTACAGTCAATTCAAAATTTACTGGTAAAGATAACGTTTCAGCTAATCTAAAAATCAACGGGATTTAAAATAGAACTTTACTCCAACTTTATAATTGTTTGGTAAAGAATTTAGAAGGTTTAAAGTTTTTATTTTTTACGTCTCATATTTGACTACAGTAAGTATTAATGATCTATATATTTAGCACTTATTGAATTATTGCAGGCTAGATTAACGATAAGTAACACTAATGTAAAAGGAACTAATAAAGAATATAATTGGAATAGGGTTTAGTACATGGGTCATTATCTGATGATGCGTTAA
This sequence comes from Aelia acuminata, assembly GCA_911387785.2. Taxonomy (NCBI): domain Eukaryota; kingdom Metazoa; phylum Arthropoda; class Insecta; order Hemiptera; family Pentatomidae; genus Aelia; species Aelia acuminata. The sequence goes on along the minus strand of OU426978.1, from coordinate 162,886,005 downwards.
TTTCACTTCTTAAAATTTCATTATTGAAATATCATAATTTCGGACCGAAAAAATTCATACGTACTCAGTGGTATATTATCTTCACTTTTTAAATAGTAGCCAGACAGGAGAACCTTTAATTGTTCTTTTAAAAAATTATGAAAACAATTTCAAAGTGAGGGAGTGAATGGTGAGTGAGGTAGTGAAAGATGTGTTGAGGTAGTAAACTTTGAGAAGTGTAAGCAATAACGCGTATATTTTAAATAAATACAATCTTAAAAAACAATAGAAATACAATTTAAATCAAATTTAAAAATAGGAAATTCAAAATGCGTATAGCCAAAATTAAGCTTGATTTTAGAGTTAGGTTATGTCACAGTTACAACTTTTGGTCTTAGTTTAGGAATCGTTACCTTTGCATTCAAAAGCATTCTCAAATGTAGTTATTCGCTCCCTCATTTAAGATATTTTTGGAAAAAATGAGGGAGTGAAATTTTCAAAGTCTTTAATATTTTTTAATCACTGTAAGTAGGTTAAAATTGAAAATTAACTGCAGAATCGAAAACTATAACCATTTTCCATCGAAAAAAAAAAATATTTGAGTGAAAAAATTGCTTGGAAAATCACCAGTTTTTTTGAAGTGAGAGAGTGAAGTAGCTATTGGCCACAGCGTAGATTTCCCATAATTACCTAAATCTCACAGCGGAAGCAAGCCGTTGCAGCCCCCTCTCTGGTCGGCAGTCAAAACGATCCTAGGGTCTTCCCTCTACCGATTCGTTCGACCCCGGGCTTTGGGCCATGTTCCCCTCAGAGTTGGGCAAATTGTAATCAGAATAATGATTCATGAATATGAATAATTGGTAATCATAAAACAAATAAAAAATGAATAACCATTATTCATAATCAGTCTGGAGTATTTTTAATGATTATTGAGTGTTTATGGTATTCATTTGAAATGAATAATGAATAACTGGTATTTAGTTATTTATTATTAAAACATAAAAACTCAATAATCATTAAAAATACTCCGTACTGAGTTACTGACTACATTGCAGGAGCTTTAGAACAAAAACTATATGCGACTGGAGTATTTCTGGACATGGCTCCAGCGTTTGACAAAGTCTGGCACCAGGGTCTTCTCTTTAAACTCAAGACCATATTACCGTACACTTATTTTCTGATCCTTCAATCTTTCCTCTTCGATAGATTTTTCCCCGTCCGACAGGGTTTAGAAATGTCATCAATTTATCCAATCTTGGCGGGAGTACCCCAAGGCTCAATACTAGCACCTTTACTCTACATTACAATCACGCACGACATACCTACTAACAACGAGACATTGACAGCAACTTACGCTGACGATACAGCAATTATCACTAAACATCAGGACGCAACACAAGCTTCATTAACTTAACAACATCACCTAAACATATTGCATGACTGGTTCAAAAAATGGAAAATTAGACTGAATCATGATAAATCAAAACACATCACATTTACTCTAAGAAAACATACCTGCCCACCCGTTTATATTGACAACAACCTCATACCGCAGACAGACCAAGTACACTATCTGGGACTTACGTTCGACAGAAGGATGACATGGGGTCCTCATGTTAAAATGAAACATACGACGCTTAAAAAGAGACTGAATCTACTTTATCCACTCTTCTCAAAAACTTCAAAACTGAAACTAAAACAGAAATTAAAGACATATACATACTTACTTAAACCAATATGGTTTAAACATACTCATCACAGATATTTGGAACAGCTAAAAAGACACACTTAAATAAAATTCAAAGATTTCAATCAAAAATTTTACGACTCTTAACCAACGCACCCTGACCGTACGTGACCAACCACACTCTACATACGGACCTCCACCAACCAACAGTTGACCAGTACACAGCGACACTCTACAAACGTTTTCTCACTAACCTACATGGACATAACAATCGCCTAATAATGGACATGGCAACAGCTGATATCCCAATAAATACGAGGATGAGATTAAAAAGGCGTTGGATGAGAGATCTCCTTACTTAAACAGCTCTAGTATTAGAATCAAGCCAGGAAGGGGGTGCTGCTGAGCACCTTTCTTTCCCATGCCTGACATGTCATTGTTTTCTCATCCGGCCACCACATTCGCTGATTGTCAGCTTTATGCAGACAGGTGCGAATAAAAAAATAAAAGCGAAAAAAAAAAAAAAAAAGTTTGGAGCTAAAACATAAAACAACAAAAGGAGTGAAATAGTTCCTATTTTTTTCTAGTAACTAGCTCTCATTTTAGTGGTTAAAAATGGACCGGCCATACGATTTACAAATTTTCAGATAATGACACACATACACAATAGACAGTTAGTTAAAATGTACCAAATTAATCTTTTTTCCTAATACATATTAATTAAATTCAGGATATAACATACGATGATATGAGATATCGTCTACTTGTTGAGGTTCTACCGGAAACAGGGTATGAAAAGCGAGCAACATCAAACCATGCTGAATGTTCTAATGCTACTTATCTAAAAATAAAAATTTAATTTTATGAATGAGATTATACATTTTTTTATTATTAGAATTCTCTATGTCTATTTACTGTAGTGCTAATAGGTGCACAATGATTTTGTTTAACCTGTCGTTTGCTAAAACATGTAGATTCCATCTTTTCACCACACGTGAAAAGACGACACATAAGGGCCCATCGGAAAAACGCGGATTTTCGTAGTCTAAGCCGGAAAAAATAAATTTACACTTACCCACCCTAAATATTGAAAGAAAATGAAGTGTTGTGTCAATAAATAAACTTACACCGCCATATGTTAAAATTTTATAGAAATTCCAAATAATCACACTCAACCGTAGTATAAAAAGCATTTAATTTGCAATAAATGAAATATTGAAGCCAATAATCGAGATAAGAAACTATTTTATATTTTAAGTTGGACAAAACTACAGACAATGAGTGAAATTTCATAAAGATTGGTTCAGTAGTTTCTAATTTTACCCTCGACAAACATCGGTACACGAGATTTTTATAAATACAAAGATTACCATGACTACATATTTCGTATCCAATATGAACTAAGGTTACTTCTTCGGTATTATGCCATGCCGCTCAACTCATATCTTATTCAATGGCCTTGACTCTCTCACCTGCACATAATTTGGCTGCGGATGATTAATGCAGTAAAGCATTTTAATAGACCAAATCACTTTGGATTATTCACATTGTTTTGTTACAATGCTATGTTTCTTAGTTGTATTATACTCATGCAAATATCTAATTTAAGTCGATTCCCGTCTAACCTTTCAATCTATCTATCTAATTCCTCCTAAATCGAAGAACGGAATATAAAATCGATACTCTTTCATATTCAGCATCTCCCCTGATAACCTGATAGCCGTCCTTATTAGTATATTATTATTGATAATATCAGATAAGGTGCAATTGACTGATTTTAATTTCATTAAAAAGCCTTAATAATCAGTATTATTAAGTCTTAGTAGTAACCGTAAAATATATATATACATAAATATATATATACATATATATATATATATTTATGTGTAAATAATTGTAATCTTCTTTTAGCCTAATCAGAATTTTAACATTCACTTTTGGGTCAATCCATTTGAAATGGTCCAGAAAAAAATAATTTGGTTGCCTGACCATTTTATAAAAAATATATATTTTTACCACAAATTAAATTTCGAAAATAAAAAATTATATCAAGGCTATTTTCTTCTCTGACGTGAAAGATAAAAGTCATAATGTGATAAGAGAGAAAATATCAAACGTTGCTTGAAACGATTTTATATCTGTATTATATCTATGTTCCTGTATAGTTTAATAATTCAACATCACCACTTGTTGAAGTGGTGTGGATCATGCTTATCTCCTAGTCGTTTCCCTCTTATTTAAACGCCTCCACTCCCCCCCCCCCCCCCCCACACTTTTAAGTGAATAAACATACCTTAATTATTACAAACCTAATCTTGAGATGGAATTATATCACGGAAATATGACAGCAAGAATATAGTCAATAGAACATGAGTGAGCAATGGTTTTATCTCAAAAACTATTTATGTAGTAGCAGCTATTTCTGTTTGTGTAGTAAAGTAGAACTAGTTTTATTTTTGATAGCAACTAATTTTGCATAATTTTAAATGAATATTACAATTTACTTCTAGATCTAGATTTTTGGGAACTGTCGAAGGTTTGACAATTAACTAATTGAAGGGTTGGTGGAAACTACACTTGTAGTAGTGAAGCACAACCGTACTCCAACCCCCCTCACCATTAGCAAACGAATTCACCAAAGCAATTAGTCATAATTGGAGACCTCTTTTTTGAAAAGTAATTATAGCCACATATATCAGCAGTGTGTTTGAAACGTTTGAGGTTAATGAAGGTTAGACGTAAGGTAAAAAGAATCAGGGAAGCTAGAAAAAAATAGTTGAAAATTGAGAATTTTTTTTGGGAACTACCGTAATAAAAATACATCAAATAAGTTTTCTAATAATATTGCTTATATTAATTCTTATTTATTTGCAAAAACTTAGGCTAAGAAAGTACTACAAAAATTCTTAACGAAGAACTCGCTTCAACTGTGACAGTGTTCTTTAACGATAAAAAGAAGAAAGAAGCTTTAGTAGGTAGGCAAAGAGCCTAAATATAATTTTTCTAATTTTATCTATTTTTCTAAATCTAATTTTTCCTTTCGACTACAATCAGATATTGGGTTACCAAAGCAGCAATAAATCCTAATTAAAGCGTATACATATCGTTTATAAATTGACAGTCTCGACCGATACCGTCTACAACTAAATGGTCCTCCAGAGGTTCAGAAGCCTGCTCTATGAAATGGCCTTCTATTAAACTTGGCTAATACCATGATTATTCATATAAAAATAATTTTAAAACCAACTTTTTAATATAATGCTACTCTTTCACAATACAAACCAAAGTCACATGGTTTTACTCGTAAAATATATGTTTTAGTAAGATGTGTGAAAAATGTATGACTCGTCTATGGAAATTCCCTTGTCTTGTATCCAATATTTTCCTTAGTCAAAAAGTGGTAAACATATCTCCAATATATCGGATACGATTGTTCTCTTTTCTACGTGTTAGGGAAAACTTTTTCAATATATGGAAGAGCTTTTCGTACTTATTCCATCTTTACATCTTTCCCAGCCTCCTTTTTTTGTCACTCCATTGGGTATACGTATATCAGATTACGAGGCTAACAGTTACCGAGGAATTTTTTTATTTAGAACGTAATTTATGCTTTAATTGTAAGGACTGATGAAATAATCATATATTGATTAATTATTCACTGAAGTGTAACCTTATAAATTTAGATTGCAATAATAATCACATCACGTTACTAATAATTATAAAAAATAAAGTTAGAAAATTTATGCCCATGAATCAGTATATTTCTATCGGAACAAAACAAAACGTTAATTTATAATGTGGCAACTAAGCCTGAAAAAGACCGGAAGAAAGTGAAGTTATTTATTCATTTTTTATCTTTAAGGAGCTTTCAACGACATTAAACTGCCTGCTGTCACATGTTCACTGTATGTTGTTAAGGAAATATGACATAGATTCCTTCTAATAAGCTTTAACGAATTCCTACCAACTTAGCATGAGTTTTGTAAATTAAGTCGGAAGACAACGTGTATTATATTAATAACATTCTCCCATTTGCCTATTCCGTCCTTTTCAAATATAGAAGAAGACTGTTGCATGTCAATATACCTAACATAATATGGGAGTATTCGAAAATGAATTGTTTTTAGTGAACAAATAGCGTATTAAAAAATAATTCTAGTATCATTTTACGTTGTTTTTCCAGCAAACCTCTTTTGTTTTTCCAATATTTCCGGACAAAATATTATTATTAAAGGTTTTATTTTGTTAAGACTATGCTAGACTATCTAGAAGTATTATTGTGGTTTCCAAGGAAGGGCTAAAAAACTTTCCGATTCTTTCCTAGGGAAATAGGTTAGTGCTGCGGAAGAAGATATCCTATGTATATTTTAGCCATGAACAAATCCTTTTTAATTAAAAGTTGGTATTCTTAATTAAATGAATAATAAAGAGAAGAAAAAACATGGTTGTCGAATGATATTTCTGTCCAATCACCTTTATGAAAACCGATGTTCGTGAAGCAGTATACTCATATTAGGTTTGCATAAGTACAATTTTTACCTCTTCTGTCTTTCCTAACTTTTCATATTTATTCAGGAACAGTGTGAAATTTCCAGGAAAACGTTAATTGAAACACGAAATGGAAATTTTATAACAAAATGATTTTATTTTATTTATTCATTTTATTGAATAATTTGGCAAATGATTTTTATGATTTCGAATATTGACATTGGAGCTTTTAAAAGTGAGTTATTATCAAGAATCCTGATATCCAAAGGCAATTAGTGTTCTGATCCGGGGTTTTTTTCTCCATTTTTCCCCTTTTTTCAAATCATATTCCGCGGTATTAATTAAAACGCCATAGCTTCCCCTCGATGAATCGCCACCCAGCAGCCGGATGACCAGAGCCCACACAACAGCAGAGCACTCAAAACACCACAGCCTTCACAATATAATAGGACTGACAAATGCAGGCCTGGCCCCGGCTGACCCATTGACTTCTACCGCTTCTTCATTAGCAGATCCACCATTGTGCTCCCATCACCTCCATCCCCTTCAATATAGCTCTGTCCATTGTTTCCTGGACCACATGTATATTTCTCCTACATCTTTTGTCGTCGAGGGACAATGGTACTAATTCATTCTGTTTGCTGTGACTCCTCTCCGAGGATCATTACCTCTTTCCGACATAATGGTCTAGTAATAGTTCCATTGTTATCGGAACATTAATGTGTCTTTCAGCTGTTAGAGATGATCGGGATATATGGATTCATAAGCATTTGGCTCTCTACTACAATAATTCTACGATGCATTCAATCTTATTGTCCGTTTGCGTAGAATGTAACCTTCATAGGTATAGAAATCGCTAGCTTGATTGTAAAGTAAGTTAAATAAATCAACCAAAAATAACATATAAAAGCTGAATAGAAAGGAAACTAAATAGGAAACGATTGAGCCATTAAGTAACATACCTAACTTATTTTGATTTGATTTCCTTTTTATTTTTGTCGGAAGGTTCTGCTCATTGTGAGCCTATAAATACGGAAGTAGTCCAGGTCGAAATAAAAAAATAGTAAATAATTTAATTATTTGTTACACATACAATTATTTTAAACCAAATAAATTCTATGTAATTTTAACATTATTTTAAAAAAAGAAGAATTAGTTAGTGGTTGTAATTTAAGCCGTCTGTGGAATTCCTTTAGTGTTGTTTTTATGTTAGTTAAGTCAAATATTCCAGGAAATTATACGAACAACCATAAAATGACAACGGGCCCTTGTTTTGTACTGCCCAATATATCTTGCAAACTAATCTACATTAATAAAGTTGAAATTCTGTTTGTTTGTTTGTTTATATGTTCTTTATAGAAATCCATACCGTTTGTCCTGAATTCTCCAAATTTCGCTCAGTGGTTCTTTGATACCAGGTGCGAACACCTGTCCATACTAAAATAACTTCAGCCGATCTTCAGCTGATATTAATTATTCTCCAAATTTTGCTCAGTGGTTCTTTCAGAGCAGGTGCGAACACCTGTTCATATTAAAATTGCATATCTTCAGCCGATCTTAAGCTGATATTCTTTATTGTTATAAAAATCATAATGATCTCACTTTAGAATGTTTTTTTTTACGAAATCGCCCGTTTCTTTATATACAGCTATAATCTATGTATATAAAGATGAAATTCTGTTTGTTCTTTATAGAAATCCATACCGTTTGTCCTTAATTCTCCAAATTTCGCTCAGTGGTTCTTTCAGACCAGGTGCGAATCCATATTAAAATTGCATAACTTCAGCCGATCTCTGGGTATATTCTTTATTGTTATAATAATCGTTTTGATCTCGCTTTACATTGGTTTTTACGAAATCGACAGTTTGAGTCGATAAAAGTCTCACTTAGTAGATTTTAAAAATGAAATTCTGCGGGTGAAACCGGTATATACAGCTAGTATTAAATAAAACTAAACAATAAAATAAAATACTTGGCGTCTACCTAACAATAAATGAAATTCATTTAGTTCTATTTGGAAAGTACATTAATTTTGTTAGGTGGTTCACAAGTTATTATTGGATGAAAAATAATAAAATCTTATTAGTTATGTCATTAAAAATATTATTTCTCATATAGTAGTTTCTACTGTTTCAAAGTTTTATTATTTTTCATAGTAGTTTGTATTGGTTTAGGTAATTCATGGGACATTTAGTTGATTGTTTTTCAGCATTTAAAATTTGATTTTAACTTATGGAATAGTTTTAAAAGAAATATAATAAGAAGTATTTTAAGCAAAAAAAATATTGCGGCAGTGTTTATCCAGAGGAGCGAAATAAAGATTCTATAGTCTATATTAGAAAAAAATAAGAAGTATCCAGTTTTTGCGCCTTGCAAAGATTTTTTTTTTATATAGACCGATACCCCCCCCCCAAAAAAAATATTTTTTAGGGACTTCGGCTGTTTAAATTCTATTCTGATTATGGTATTGTATCCTTTCGATGTTCTCAATATTGGCAGCCACTTTATAATTAAGTGAATTTTCATTAGTTTAGTTATTTAACACGTTGATGTTTCCTAAGGAAGTGATCCATATATATCGTAGATACATTAACTGGTTTCATATATTGTTTTTCTGGGGATTTTAGTTAGGTATTTTTTTATTTTTTTATATATACGCTGTGCCGGTCTGACCAAAAAGGAAGCTTTCGGTCTAAAAAGTTGTGACAAGGGATTTAAGAACTCAGAACTCGTTTATACAGTGTTACGCTAAACCAGGACCGCTGCCCATTTAACAAACTTAATGCTACAAACTCAATTCCAACTTAGCCAGGATACCGACCAATCCACTCTTTTTCCATTCTCCTCTTTATACTCATTTAATGAATTCGTTTTGTTAATAATGTAACATTTTAGTAAAAGTTCCACGTCCCTACCAAAAACTCTTTCAGGAATTTGTTTTCCTAGAGGTAGAGTGATTTTTTTTTCTATTTATTTAAAAATAGTATATGCTAATAACCCGGATGTTTACTTATTTTAATTTTCTTTTTGAAAAATGAATGATATGGTTCAACCAACCACAAAATGGTTATATAGCCATCTAATAAATAAAAATAAATTTCATGGAAACTTTTTTATCCTATAGGATTATATCTTGATTTTTCTAATAATTATGAAATACGAAGTGTATTCTATGCCCTTACGATTATTCTTCTGTGCACACCAGAAATGTATTTTTATATATGTATTTAATATAAATAATTTAAATTAGATATTATTTATTACTAGCTGTATGTACCGGTTTCACCCGGGAATTTGATTTTTTAAATCTATAAAATGTGACTTTTTTCGACTCAAAAGTTCAATTTCTTATAAGCCAATTTAAAGCGAGATCATAACGATTTTTATGACATACCTAGGTATAAGAATATAAGAGATTGGCGGAAGTTATGCAATTTTAGTATGGACAGGTGTTCGCACCTGGTATGAAAGAACCACTAAGCGAAATTCGGAGAACTTAGGACAAACGGTGTGGATTTCTATAAAGAACAAAAAAAAAAAACAGAATTTTATCTTTATTTGTATAGATTATAGCCGTATATCCCGGTTTTATCCTGGGAATTTCATTTTTCTAATTAAACGGTCGATTTCGTAAAAAAAAAAACATTGTAAAGCGAGATCATTACGATTTGTATAACAATAAAGAATGTCAGCTGAAGATCTGCTGAAGTTATGTAGTTATAATATGGATAGGTGTTCGCACCTGGTATCAAAGAACCACTGAGCGATATTTGGAGAATTTAGGACGAACGGTATGGATTTCTATAAAGAACAAACAAACAAACAGAATTTCATCTTTATTTATATAGATTATTATTAAATATTTAATTTAATTAAGTAAAATTAAAATAAGCAATGTTAACATGTAACTAAATATAATTCCATTCAATTTTTGTTTAGTTTATTCGAACTAATTTACCTTTTAATTGAAATCAACATATATTAGGTAAGTCGTTTAGGTTCCCATTGATAAATTTTATTCAGCTAAAACATGAAATTGATGTTTCGATAAAACATGAAGGGAAACTGAAATGTACTGTCGGTCTGTTCAAAGCTATAATGAAATTTAGATGATTTAATTTCTTATAGCCCTTTTTGGCTGAATAAACAGGCCCTTCAAATATTTTCGATTATATATATAAACATCCATAAACTAAAAGGTCAACCAATGCTTCGTTTCTTTCTCTCTCTCTTTCTATATTTTTTTTTTTTTTTTTTTTTTTTTTTTTTTTTTTAAGGAAACTATTTTAGACATATTGCGAAGTCGTTAATGCAAAATATTTTTTCACTACATAAATTAAGTCTGAATCATAGGCTTTTAAACGCTTTTGAACTAATATAAAAAAACCTATATCATTTAAATTAATGAATAAGGTAGTTAAAAAGCAACGTCTAGCTTTATTAATTAATCTCCAATTAACTGATTGACAATTTTCACGAAATTCATATCATCTATAGTTAACAATATTAAACAGAAGATAGGGACAATGCACATGTCAAATATAATTTATGTGAATTGTTGCCTTATATTCTCCCAGATCTTCTAAGTTTTAACTCGATCCAAGCTAAATTTTGAATTTTTTAACAATGCCATACGAGATTAAAATGTAAACATTTTATATTTTTGTCTTTTTAAAACAGAAAAAAAAAATTATAATAAATGCTTTTTAAAAAGTTGAATCGGAGACTAAAATCTATTCTGAACTGAATTCTCTTCTACTTTCCAAACCTCACTCATATAAGGTTTTCTATCAAGACATCATTTGTAAAAAGAATCATGTTTTTTGAGATATTACTTTATTGAAAGGAATGAGCGAGATAGTGCCCCACAGCAAGAGCCATAACTTACAATTGGTATGATGTACAGGTAATGTAACAACGTTATTTATAATGATGCGTCTGTAAACTTTTGATAACGGACTGAAGTTTTCTACGACGACTTGGCTGTATTTAATTGTTTATTAACATGGTCAATAGAATACTAGAGTAACTCGAAAGGTAGTTAGAGTCAATCTGTAATATAATGATAAACTAATAGATAATGTAATCAAATTTATTATGTTATTACTAAATCTCCGAATATAGCCTTGATTTTCACATATTTTTATCTGATACGATTTGGTTCCTGAAAATATGAATTGGTATTCATGAGAGACTCGGATCATCATATTCACATTTTATGAATGGTGCCGGTGATTTCAATCATTATTGAATCACACAATATTCACGACTCTTGATTTAATTTTATCAGATGCACGACTCTAACTCGCTTCAATAGCTCGTTTGGTCGTATCCCAATGAGCGGAGGATTAATTTTATTTCTCTGGATGACGTCATGTGTTAGTATTCCACGCATGGTTAACCTTTGATCATAATATTTAATTCACTCTATACCTGGAAATAAACTTATTGCAAATTACTTTATTTCATAAGGAACTTACAATAATAAGTTTTAATTAGGAAAGTTATTTGCAAAGAATATCTTATTGTTACTGTTTTAAATAAGTAATATTTTGGTACTGTTATCATTTTGTGGATGTTATTTGAGGTGTGTAACCTCAAAACAAACTCCATATACCTACATTATTCTGAAGAAGAAAAAAATTATTACTTTCAGCATATTTTCCATATATTAATTACACTGCAAAACGGCAATGGTCAAAACCTGATCCTTCTCTATGAATTGCCTTTTCAAATTGCTGCATTTGTTGCTAAACGAGCTCCATTCCAGCTTCTCTCCTTGGTTGCAAGGTGGCATTAATATGCTGTTTTTTCTTTTTGAAATTTGAGAAAACTAACATGGTGCTATGTGCATAGTAACCGAAAAATAATAATAAGCTGACGTGTATCGTATGATACTTTTGTCTTCCAAATGAATAAGTCGTTAGGTCGGGGGCGGTTCCTTCGAATTCAATAACTGTGTAAACCTGGCGTTCACTTAAAATGTAGTAAATATAATTTGCGACTGTTAATCAATTAATTCTATCCAGTTGGTTTTATAATATCCCTAATCAGTAGCCAATATTTAGGTGGTTTTGGCGAAAACAATGAAAACCTGATTATGTATTACATATATTTTAAATTTCGCGCCCGGAAAAGTAAGGAAACTGACAACTGTTTATTCACTAGGATGGCATGTAAGATGACAAAGGGAACATAATAATTTCTAATAATCAGAGGTTTATTTTAACAATTTAAGAAGGAAATATATTCTAATGTTGTTTAAACATGGTTCGTAGAATGCAGGATTAAAGGGAATTTAAAAAAAGAAAAAAAAAAAATTGAAAATAACAAGTGTTTTATACAATAATACAAGAACACCAAGCGTTAAATAGAAGAGGTGAGCGGAGACCCCAATATCTGGGCCTCGGTAATACTTTTCCAATTGAGAGTAAGCAACATTCTATTATCTTTTTTCCTTCGTAGTACCCTCTTATCTTCCCCATTCAATAACATAACAGAGCATAAAACCCCTTTGTCCATTTTTTTTTTTCACTTACACTATTTATTCCCCATTTATTAAACCATTTTCACTTATAATTCTATAGCAAAAATTCCGTTATTTTATTATATAAGAAATATTTGTTTAATATAATGTTTTTATTTAATTATCATACATTAGTACGAATTAGCAAAATATTGCTAAGGCTTGGTTTCTTGGCCTTTGGTCCGGTCCGGATTGGATACTGATATTTTTTAAATACATAATTTTAATATCAAAACAAATACAAAAATATATATACATTATATAAAAATACATATATAAATATAAAAAAATACAATTTACAAATATATACATATATAAATACAAACAAATCCTCAGTATGCCCATATCTAAATAATCTAACTTATTACTAATAGATTAAAATTGTTATTATATTTGGTTTTTCCTATTTTTAATAAAACTGACAACTTCCTAAGTTAAAAAAGGAAACAAATCCAAAAAAAAAAATAATTACATTATCTATAATTACATTATTTTTAAATAATTTATTTTTTGAAGAGAAAAGATTTGGCTCCGCCGGGAGTCGAACCCGGGTCTCCTGCGTTACATGCGAGGATGCTAACCGCTACACCACAGAGCTCGGCTCAAGGCAAAGCAAATCCTTCCTCTTCACTGATACAGTGTAGCGGTTAGCATCCTCGCATGTAACGCAGGAGACCCGGGTTCGACTCCCGGCGGAGCCAAATCTTTTCTCTTCAAAAAATAAATTATTTAAAAATAATTTAAAATTGGTGGTCTGCCACAATTTAAGATTGGATTGATTAATATAATTACATTAAGTAAATTGGGGTTACCTGTGGTGTATTGGCTAGCATGGCAACCTACAATACTAAAGGTCGTGGGTTCGCGACCCGCGGTATAAATATATACATATAAAATATATACAAATATAGAAAATACACATATAAATATAAAAAATACAATATGCAAATATATACATATATAAATACAAACAAATCCTCAGTATGCCCATATGTAAATAATCTAACTTATTACTAATACATTAATATTGTTATTATTATTTGGTTTTCCTATTTTAATAAAACTTACTACTTCCTAAGTTAAAAAAGAAAACAAATCCAAAAAAAATACACTATCTGTAATTACATTAAGTAAATTGTGGTCACCGGTGGTGTAGTGGTTAGCATGGCAACCTACAATACTACTCGTGGGTTCGCGACCCACGCTGGCCCTGGGATTTTTTAAAGGGAGTAAAAAATCCTTAGCCATGCCTACCTAAAGTGGAGGTCCCGAGCTTCTACGATGTCAGGTACTCGTTAAAGATCCTTATCCTAATCATACCTGGGTATAACAAGTAAATAAGTAAATTACAGAAATATGTTTATCGCTCTACCTGTACGATTTAGCATATAAAATATAGACATATTTATATTTTTTTAATGAGTATTTATATAGCATTGTACATCTTCTTATTCCATTGCTTTTTTTTAGTTAAAAGTATTAGTATATGGTATTTAATTCCCATAATTATTAACGATAAGCAAGGTGTGTCAGGTTATAAACACGGTTATAAGGCTACAGAATTGCTACGTTAAGATACAAACTTGTTGAAGATTGATACATATAAAACAAATAATAAATAGCTAAAAAGAGATTAATAAATTAAATTATATGCGAACTTTTTAGTAAAAGTAACATAGATTAATATAGCTGGAATTATATTTAAAAAGATAAATTGAAACCTCATAAATCTAAAGGTTTCAAGAAAAGAAACTGTATTGAAAAAATACGTATATTTGAAACATTTGTTCAAATATAATATGTTATTAAAAACAGTGACAAAAGATATTACTGGATCAATACTGATGCTTTTTATTTGTTTATTAATTATTAATATTGTTGTTTTTCCCTTAAAAGAAAATTATTGTGCATATTCACTTTATTGTTTAAGCCCTCAAATTTAATAGATTTAATCAACTAAAGCACCTAAATTGTAACATGATATTGATTGTGGAATTAAGGATAATTTATCATATTAATTATTCCGTTAATTAAGCATTTCAACTGAATTGAGATAAGGATCCGATTGCAGCATAATTGCTGTATTAATTATGTTAATTGGGTATCATGGTAATCATGGAACTACCGCAAAATAGGCTTCAATATTTGCATCATAAATCATTATAGTGAGCTGTTACAAAACTCCAATAATTGCTAACGATAATGTTTGTAGTAGTAGTAAGTACAGCATTCCTTATTTTTTATTAAATTGTATTTCTTTTTTACGACTAAAAGGAAAATCACAAGTCCGGTAACAGTATTTCAAAATTCGAAACATATAATCAAATATAATATTTTTACAATGAACTGTATACAAATATTTTTTTCATCCACTTTTTTTCGTATTAAGCATCTTACCTAAATATCTTCAGGAACATCATACTTTTCATAGCCAAATCATTGTTAAGTCATTTTAATTATGCTTACTTTTTATCTCCCTCTTTATTATAAGTCACAAAATTATTTAGTTTATCTTCAATATGTTTTAAGTAAGGTACCTAAATTTACTTTAGAAGAGAAGTTACAAATAATTTTCCAATTTTGATTGTAATTTAATTGACAATTGAAATTTTAATTTTAATAAAAGCGACATCTAAACTAAAAGTTAAATTATGGCTGTAGAACTAAATTTATAGAGAATAAATTTTTAGTTTTGTACACGATTATGGCTTAATAGTCTTGAGTTTTAATCTCCATTTAGTTGATTAATAATTATGCTCAACACTGATGCAATGCACCAGATTATTTCATTATGCTTCAATATTCAAAACCTTCATGATAAAACTCCAATTTTTTCAGTTACCTAATTAGTATATGAGACATAAAAATGCTTTATTCTTGATATTGATTTTAGAAGAGTTATTTTTTAAATTGATTTTGAAGTTGTAACAGAATTTTTATTTTTTACTTTTCGATTTCATAATAATAGGGATGCTTTAAACATTGCCAATTTTTGACATTAATTTACCTTGTCTTAAAAGCTTTTTTTAAGTGTAATATAAAGGAATTAAATTCGGATTGAATATCATTTCAAAAAGTCAAATCGGCAAAAGGTAGAAAATAAATATTGATTAATTGTAAGATTAATTTACAAAAGCTATGACTCCATTCTAAAATCTAAAATAAATAATTACATGATGAAAAAGTTTATATGAAAGGAAACTTAATAATTCATGAGTACAAATTTTACGTAGTTTCAAGTTTTGAGATCGATGCATTCATTAATTATGATTTTAATTAGTTTGTTTATAAATAGCCTGACTGCCCTGCAATGTTCTCTCAAACTCTGCATGGAACAGGGAGTTGTTTGCAACTTGGAAGGCTTGCTTCATAATACATTTACTTGTAGCTACAGACCTTGTTAGAAACCATTTAGTACAGTTTCAAACTCATTTCAATATTAATATTTTTGCATTAGGAAAATTATATTATTGCTGTCTCAGCAATTTTTTCTTAAAATTGAAATATGTGGTGAACAGTTATGATGAACATAACGCCAAACCAAAATAGCGATTATAATATATTTTTAATTTAATGGTAATTGTTGCATTAGTTTTGAAATAAAGTATTTTCAGTCGATAAGAGTTCAAAGTCGAATCTCTAACTTTTAATATAGCTTTTGGTAAAGTTTGACTGGTAGAAGTTATTTGATTTAGTTTTAGTTCGTATATGGGTCTTAATATTGGTTTATATTTGCTGTTATACCAAACTTAACCTTATATATTTAAGGACTTAACCTTATATATTTAAGTGTTAGTTTTATAATATGCTCAAGATGGTAGAGTAAAAATAAAATAACCTTAAACACTATTGTTCTTAATTAATAACTACCTGATGCGACGAACTTCGTACCGCCACAATGAGGTTTTTTGATGTTTTTATACTAAGAACTGCTATTTGGGGTAGAAACGAATTCAACGAATCGGAGATTGTAAAAAGTTGGTCCAGCCGTTTTTGAGTAATTTATAGTGTAACTAACACGACTCTGTTCTACTTATAATACTCAAACAGATGAAGAGAACGTTTAGAAATAACAGAGAGGCTGTAACTTGATGAATAATTGTCCGATTCCCCTGATTTTTTTTCTCTTTGTAACGAATCGATAATCCCTACATTTCAGCGCCTGCATATTTAACAAAAAAAAAAATGGATTGGTTTTGAGTTATGCACCGATTACCCCGGATGGGACATATTCTGTCCCATTGCAGTTTAAGCACCTTCATAGCAACTTTTCCAATTTTTCTTTCGTCAAGGACCTAATTCGTAATGTTAAGAACAGTTTAAAATAAAAAAGTAGCCAATTCGTTCCAGCCGTTCTTTTCCAATCAACTAATTGGTGATCCGATGGCCTACTGTGTTTCATTCTGATTATCTAAAAAAAAAAAAAAAAAAAATGCCTTTTTTTTTCTTTTTACCATGGTCAGATTGATAAGGAAACCCAACATAGCACTTTCAAGATCTTAGCCTATTTTACCATTTAGCGAAGATATAAAGGTTGTGGTGATTTAGAAAAGGCTTCGGAAACCCTCCAACGTCCATCCTCTTCAGAAAGAGAGCAAACCGAAGGGAATCACTGACACCAAAGAGATTTACGATTCTCGGCTCTAATGAAAAGCGGTGAAATGGCGCACTAGAGTTAGGAAAGCTCGTCGGAAAAACTGTTCCTTGCCGTCAGATGGTCTGCATCATTAGCTGTTCCGATTCGTATTTCAGTTCCTCTTACTTCGTGGGCACTAAAAGGAGTTTCCGTACTAGTTACAACCTTATCTAGTGTGAGAGAGAATAGTCGTAGTAATAGAGATATATTAATTATTCAATCATTCAAAGTATGTAAATTGAATAAGAATAAATGCCTCCGAATCAAGACAAACACGTTTGATTTGTTTTTTACAAGAACAGTTTCATGCTATATTGCAATAAAAACTATCCTATAAACACAGAATAAACCCAAAGCAGATTCCTCCTATAATGTACGTAGGCGACGAAGGTTTAAGAGGAAGGGGCCGAGAGATCTCCTTATCTATATTTTTATAATAACATGTGACAATAATTATTGCTTTAATCCAATCGCAATTATATTTCTACTTCTTATTATGTTACTACATAACCCAAAGAAATTTAACAGGAACAATTAATTCGGTAGATGCGGTGTAGCACCGTTACGAATACTATTTTAGAATAAGTTTTCCACATGCTAGGAATATTTATTCGAAATGTTGGAATATTTATAAGGAATATTTATATGGTAGGAACTGGAGTCGATGGAAAAGAAAGTAATTTTAATTTGGGTACCATCCCACAAAGGAATAAAGAGGTATGAGGCAGGCGATCAAGCAGCAAATATAGCTAAACTGGAAGAATAAGAGAATGTGATAACACTAAAAGAAGTAACAATTAGAGGACTGGCTACACCAATAGAAGAATAACCAAAACAAAATTTGGGAGTTGAGGTGGAGGAACGAACAGTCTAAACTATCTTAAATAAAACTAGATTGCAAAATGTGGACCACAAGCTCTAGAATCTCGAGAAGGGAAGAAGTCATAGTATGTCGTATCAGAATTGGGCATTGCCAATTCACACTCGAATATCTTCTCTGAGGACTTGAAGCACTCACATGCCAAGAATGTGATAATGTACCCCTAACGGTGAAACACCTTCTAATAAACTTTGCAAAATACAAAGATGTCGGGAAAAAAACTGAAAATAGAAAAAACACTAAGCGAATTGTTAAAGGACGACGAGGAAAATATAGAAACTTTCTTCATTTACTTAAAAGAAATCACGTATTACAACCAAATATAAGTGAACATACCGCCAATGACCCTATAGGGTAGAGGCGAAGATAAAAAAAAATGCTTCTGACACCTTGGCAACGATTTGTTAATAATGATGGAAAACATTTCGAATAAATAATCTTAGTTTTATAAAAAATATAATAAATTTTATTTTGTCATAAAAAAACCTGCACTATTTTTGCATCAACCCAATAATATGACGAATCACATTTTGTAGTATAAATAAATATTGTACCTACCATTATTTTAACATTTTCTTTTTTGTTTAACTGCCATCACACTTTTGAATTTGAAATTTAAATATAAATCAATATATGAAATACATTTTTTAAATAGGCTAAATATGGAATTCAGTTAAAAATAAATAATATTAAGGTAAAAAACCATTTTTATTCGTTCATTATTTATTTACTTGATAATTCGAATTATTCAAAATATAAATTATAACTTTAAAATAGAATTAATGAAGGTCTGAAACTGTTAAGATATAGCTAAATTATGAATTAATAATTAGTTCAATGATGTATCTAATGCATACATATTTTTTCAGGTATGTCTTTGATGGTCCTCTCTTGTGAATAACAAGGTAATTTGTACCTATATAAATAAAGCATATGACATTAATATCGTTTGTAATTTCATTAAGAGTCTTCATCAAATCAGAGTACCGAGGTCGCCGCATGCACTGGTAAAATCTTTTTATCCCTGACTTTTGGCAGGCACTAATGTTCTTAACAGACGATAACATTGTTCTATGGATATTGCTATTAATAATACCAAATAACAAGGTTTTTTTTTTTCGAAACTTACATTTTTAATAATAAATTCTGAAAATAACCATTAATGAAAATGAGAAAATATTTCTAGAGGGAAAATTTGTTGGTAAAGGATAGAAATAAAACTTTAATAAGAAGCATTTTTTATTGAACGCTAACGTTTGGGGCTTAGTTTAAGCCTTCTTCTCATAAAATTAAAAAAAAAGGAAAGAAAAAAAAGAAAGGACGACCAACAAGTAAAATAATAATTGTTTATATTAATTTAATCATTATTGTGGATAACCACCCTTGTTTTTAAATTATTTAGAATAATTTTTTATTAATATGAAAAGAGGATTTCAGAAATATTATGAAAATGGTACTAATAATCCAACTATTTGTTATTTGTATGGTAAAAGAATAAAGTATTTGCTTTTATAAAATTATTTTAAGCTGTAGGCATACTAAGTATGAAGTATCTATGGAATATCCTCTGTAAAGTTGTCGGAGCATCAACCTTTCAATTTTTATCAGCCGACAAAAACATTTTGACAACCTTGAAGACATTCTCTTCGACTATAGAAACACTCTCAATCACTTCTTGCACTTGTTGCAGAACCGGCAAGCTAAAAAAGCGACACGAGAAAAAAAATAAATAAAAGAGGAAAAGGACACTTTTCTAAAGTATGTTGTCTACAGCGAATACAAATGGCTGCTCCAAGGTTGATGATGGTGTATCAGGCAAACAAGCATTTTCAAAGAAACACAGTTCCCTTCATTTTGTCATACAAAAGACACACATTATTTTATTTTCCAAGATTCGGCTCATCGTAGAATATTTCATATTTGTTATTTTTAGCCTACATTTATCTATAATTTCAAATACGTATTTTAATTAATAGTATAGTCAATTTCTTGAATTAGTCCTTAGATTTATACCGGAGCATATCATAAAGGATTTCTAAAATTAGTAAAAAAAAAAATGATTCAGAAACTAAATATGGTTATAAAAAAAATTCCTGTTTTTTTTTTGTTTGTTTTTTTTATTTTTATATACTACATCTGGTATTCGGGACAAATATGATTCCAAAAATCTAAAATGATAAAAATCGGTCAAGCCAATTTGAAAATATCAGGAGTAACTAACACGACTTCCTTTTACATACATAAATAGTTTCAGAACAATTTACGCCTTCTTTTTTTTTTTTTTTTTTTTTTTTTTTTTTCTATAGTTAGATTGATAAGGAAACCCAACATAGCACTTCAATTCCTTAGCCTCTTTTACCATTTAGCGAAGATTGAAAGGTTCTAGTGATTTAGTCTGAAACGTTAATGAAACTACAGTATTAAATAATTGTTTAATGAAAAACTATTAAAAATAAAAATTCCAGCATATTATCTACTTTTTTTTTTTTTTTTTTTATTTCAAGTCCTGATTCTCATACGTCCATGTTGTGTTTTAAATCATATTACGATTTTTTTTTTTTTTTATTAAAGATTGTCTATGAAGAATTTCCTTATTTCCAACCTCCCTTGAATCCTCCACCCTCCCCTACTTTATTTGTTTTAATATTTTTCTTTTTTATAACACAATTATAATAACCAATTATCAGTAAAAACGAAAATGTATTTTTAATAGTTTATAGTGCTTTTTTATTACTGTTCTTAAATGAATGCTGCACCCGTATTGCACATTGGTCCTCAGTAACAGCAAATCTTTCTTAATATAATTACCGATACTTTAATATTACTTTAAGGTTATGTTCTGCAATAACTGTGATTGAGAATATCACGGTGGAAGTAACATTTACTTTTTATCGCTTACTCTTGGGCTATCGAGTAAGGCCACTCTGGAAGGGTCAGCCGTTATCTGGAAGGCCACCGTGCGGGGTAAGACCCGATATTTAATGGCGGGGACAATAAAATCGCCATAAAAAGGGACAATAATTACATTCCTATCGTATGTGGTCCCGATAAAGGACTCTTAGGGAGGGTACCGAACCATTTTCTTCGGATCGGAAAATAAAAGGGATATTGTCCAGCGGGGTGTTCTTTAGCCCTCCCTATATTTACCCGAACACTGTCGGTTCGCTTTTGTACTTCTCATATCTCTACAATCAGGTAGTATATATATGCATGTATGTATATATATGTATATGTATATAAGAAAAACTGGATAGGCTGAAAAGTTTTTACTAGTGATTTGCATATTGTTTTTTTTATTTATGTCATATGTTTTAAATTTGGTTTCTGCAAATTTTTTTTTTTTTTTTTTGCATTGAGCAAATCTGTGCTATAAACGTATGTGCGATACATTAGTTATTCCAGTAAGTCTCTAGGCCACCGCCTCAACAACAGTCGGGGTGGATTGTGTGGATTTGTATACAGAAGCGTTATTTCTTACAAATTATCCGATTTATTGACATTTATTAGAAACATTAAGAAAAATACTGCGAAATTATAATAATAAACACATGCATAATTTAATTGACTGTAAATATTCAATCAAGGTTTTGACGCAGAACATGGTAAATTCAGTGTTTTTATCTTATCCGTATCACTGATAATAAAAGCTCAAATTTCTGACCATAGTTTAATGAAATAAAGACTAGTCAACTTAATACTCGACTTATTTAACTCTATACCATATCTATGGTATTTCTAACTACGTTGTTTTCAATTTTGTATTCCTTTCTTTTTTTAATTTAAAATATAACAACAAATATTTACAAGCATTGATTTGAAATTATTGAACAGATTATCCAAAAACAATAATTTTATCGGTTTTTTGATAATTGTTTCACACATTTCGGAGGCTTATCCCGATGTTATCTAGTGGGTTTGGTTATGTTACTGTTATATTTTATTATTTACTAATATCTTCTTTTTTTATTTAAAAGACCTGTTAGTAATTTCAAAATAAAATTAAGGATATAAGTTACTAAACTGTAACCGCTAAGACGTTGCATAATTCGTTCACTAATATTTTCTGTACAGGTCTCAATATTCTGTAAATCCTCATTATTTTTATTAGTTCATTAGAGCTTTTCTTTTTATTTTATACAGATGGTAATGATAGTAAATCAATAAACAAAAATTGTTCGACTGCTATACTACCTGTTGTTTCACGAGAGCTTAGAGCGCATGAAAATTATCATTTAGAACCATATAAGACTATTGTGTTACTTATTTTTTCTAAGAATATTATATTTATTAATTTTTATTTTTGGAAGATTTCTGTTGAATCTAGTTAGAATAATATAAAAAAAAAAAAAACAAGTATAGAGAAAGTAATATTTGTTATCATGGTCAGATTATGACTACCAACGTGGTCAACAGAAGCCGAGTGTAATAAATGCCGAGAGATTGTCTGCCCTAGGGTCGGGACAATACTTTCTCATTAGCGGAGGATAAAAAAAACAAGAGGAGAAAGGGACGGTGGGCCCTAAACGTCCCAAAGCTGCCCTGTAACCAAGGGAAGGGAGGGAGAAGGGAAAGAGGGGGGAAAGCTTGGGGGGGGGGCTTTATGGTTCTTAATAACCTCCTGCCTATCCCTCTATCCTCGGCTACCAAATAAGTAATTATTGCCCACCTTTCATACCTCACCGCCTCGGCTTCTTCAACGGCAGGGGTCATTTCTCACGGGGTTTTCACTATCCTGGTCCATATGGGTTTCTCTCCTGAAACAGCCTAATTACTTTAATCTAAGAAAGTCTTGTGATACTTAAGGCCTTTGATAATTAAAGCTTTTTATTATTTTTTGAATTTTTTAATTCAAATGACTTAAGATCGAAAACATTACCATGCAGCGCGCTTCTTATAAAACAATAGTAGACCCCGACATCGAAGAAATCCAAAAAGATACGCTACTATCTTAAAGTCGATACCCTAATTTACAAAAGGAAACATAATTTAGGAGGTTGAGGGGCGAATCGAAGTAAAACATTTTAAACATTCAGGAATTGTTGAAAATTGCGAGAATATTGAAAAACTTGAAAATCTTTATTAAATTATGTCATCTTTCTAACTTACATCTATAATGCAATTTTGCGCACAACCTACTTTCCTCTTCTTTGGAAGCTTTCCACTATAAAAATGATTCCTAAACCTTCCAAACCCATCACTAATCCTTCATCCTATTGTCCTATTGCACTTCTTCCACTCATGGGGAAAATATTTGAAAAACTTTTTCTAAATAGATTAAAGCCAATCCTGGAAAGTTGTGAAGTGATTCCGAACCACCAATTTGGCTTTCGGTCTTATCACTCAACTTTTCAACAGTTTCACCGAATAGTAGATGCAATCTCTGTCGCTTTCGAGAAAAAAGAATACTGCTCTGCTGTTTTCCTCGACATTGAGAAAGCTTTTGACAGTGTATGGCACAAGGGCTTGCTTTGGAAAATCAAACCGCACATTCCTTCTACTTAGGTACTTCCTGATTCTTCAATCTTTCTTTCTTAACCGGTATTTCTGTGTTTCAGTTGACTCTTCTCTTTCCTCCTTCTTTCCTCAATTTGCGGGTGTACCACAAGGTAGTGTTTTAAGTCCTTTACTCTATTCCGTCTACACATCAGACATCCCTGAGCACCCTCGCACCACTATCTTTAGCTTCGCTGATGACACAGCTATCGTTTCAACACATCAAAAATGGAAAATCAAAATTAACTCCTCCAAGTCAAGTCACGTAAGTATTTCTCTACGAAAATCTACTTACCCACCTATGACAATTAACAATGACCCAGTTCCTTCTAAGAATTTCGTACGATACCTTGGACTGTACTTAGAGAAACGACTCACGTGGAACATACATAAGGAATTTAAAAAACTGGAACTCAACAGACGGTACAAGCAGCTTTCACATCTCCTAGACTACAGATCAACACTTACCTTAAGAAACAAGCGAATAATTTACACGACTATTTTAAGACCTATTTGGACATACGGAGCAGAACTTTGGGGTTCCGCCAAAGACATCCACATCAACAAAATACAAACATCACAATCCAAAATTCTCAGAAAAATCACAAATGCACCTTGGTTCATTTCGAATAATACATTGCACAATGACATGAACATACCGACAGTAAAATCTTTCATACACGACAAACATTCCACTCTTCAAAACTACATCACCCTAACCCACTCATCCATTCTCTTTCCTCCTCCCTGTTACCTGGTCAGCCTCGACGTCGACGGAAACGAAGGTGGCCAAGAGACCTCTTACTTTAGTAAATTATAATGCCTCAGGAAAGTCAGAGTCAAAAGCAGCAGTGACCAAATTTGCTCGATGCGCCACAGCGCAGGTGCAAATCTACATGGGAAACATAAATAAAAAAATTTTTATTTGTTAAATTATGATTTTATTTCGCGGTATCATAATCAATAAAGATTTCATAAATAAGGAGAATTTTCGTTTTTGTTTTATATATGATTTATATTTAATTTAGAGTTCAATACATATTGGTATGCCTAGTTGTTTTGAAATTATTGTCGGGTCTAAAAAGCCCCTCTAAACTGAGCTGTTATTTAACTGATTTTATTCATTTTTTTATCAAACACTTGACTGTTACAAGAATTTAGGGCAGTGTTTACAAAGGGACCTTTTACTTGGGATGATGTTGACCCTCCCTTTCACCGGTTAATGGAACACGCGCACCCTACCGTCGCAAGACAGCAGAAAAGAAAAAAAAAAAACAGTTCACTGTCAGTAAAAATTTAGAATTAAAATTCAATCACCGTTAAAGAATTGAGAAAACAAGAGTTGTTCGCTTGTCAAGATAATTTTCAATTTAGTCCATAACAGTGCCCCGCAATTATTCATACATATTTCGTAGACGTCGCAAACACCTATAACCTAAACGAAAAAAGGCTTCACAAAACGAAAAAAAATTAATAAATAAAAAATTGATTTGTTTATTTTACATATACAATTTGTTTCTAATTATTTGGGGAAAATTACAGTGCACTTTGGTACAATTGTTTATATATATAATGTATATTCCAAATAATATAAGGAATATTATGATTCCTATGAGGAACCTCTTCAATATATTTTATAATTTATTGTTGTTGCCGACGTTTCGGGCTTTTGACCCATCTTCAAGGAATAAATAGAAAAACATTCTTGCATTGTCAAAAATCATCACATATGAAATAAAGTTCATAAAATTTAAAACAATTTTGGTCGTTCTAGATTTCATTGTTACGCTACTCAATATCATATATGTCTCACAAAGCCCTTTAGATTACTTCTTGCATTTACTGTATTTTTAGAAACCCTCAGACGGTAGGATTGCGCCATAGAGGTATTTCTAAAGGTTAGAAACCCATTGAGGGTCGGGAAAATCGAGATTTATTTAGTTGGTCGGCCGCGAACAGAAAAGTCAACATGGAGGAGCGGGTACTGGGATCCACTCCTAAAGCAATCGTGGCCGAGTGCTACTTCAACACGTTCGACAGCTCCAGTCTCAGCCTATATTTTTACATTTGTTCCTTAACCTTTCTCTACATGAATCTTTTATATCTTTTTATTGTATTAACAATTATAATATACCAGTGGTGTCTGCTGGAAAGCAGTAGCCTAAATCCGGCAATACTAGTTCAGGCCGGCTTATCAGTTAAGGCTGGAAAGTTGACGGCACTCGGACTAATAAACTAGTATACCATAGATTATACTATGTATGTAATATGTATTTGGGTTGTTTTTTTGGGTTTAATAGCGTTAAGCTGCTACGGTTAATAACGTCAACTAGTCAACTATTAACTTAGTGTGCCCATTGTTCTGATTTGTTGATCAGATTTTAAAAAATAAAAAAGAGCTACCATAGTTTTATTATTGTCTCCAAGGATTCTGATTGTTTCGGTTTTTAATCCATATATACTGACTTTTGAGGCGAAGAAGGGAAATTTTTGGAAATAAATGATTAATTTTTGTGGTTGCAATACTTACATTTCGGTGGTTCCGTTTTGTAATTAGGTAGGAACAACTAAGTCTCGTGTGTCCGATTCTCAAATGAGTTATGGAACACGCTCTTCTCTGTGGCACTTGCGGATGGAGGTTCTCCCTGCTTTACTTCTTTTTTTATAGTTTTCATTTGCTCAATGAGGCTTTATCCCATGTGTACTGCCACGTTTCTTTGATTTTGTTCTCAGGGGATTGGCGTAGTCTGATTGGGGTCAAGATAGCTTTGCCACGTTCAGAGAGGGCGAGAACTTCCCTTCTGGCTAGGTCAGTCAGTTCGTTCCGAGAAATGCCCAAGTTGTTTGGAACATATTACATACATGTTTTGTAACGAAGGCTAGGCAGGTTTGCCGGTCAAAGCTTCTAGGATTGTTGAGTCGGGCCTCAACGTGTGAAGGGATCGGCTTAGGACAGGGAGAGGTCGAAAATTCGCCTTGGAAATAGGCGAAAAATAATTAAGGATTACCTATATATTTTTTAAACTAAGAAAAGAAAATAAAAACTGTAACTACCTTTATGTGAATATATGCTGAAAAGTTCATTTTAGCTGGGGTTATATTATCCTCACGTTTTCGTTCAATTTTCACTCTTTTGTGGGTTTCTCTGTGTAATGAAAACTAAAAGATTAACACTAAACTAAATATATTTAATAATATATTTAATATTTAAACCTAAACAAAAATAAATAAATATATAAAACCTGTACCACTACAACCCTTGGAGGTCCTTGGGTGCACTATTGGGTAAGGAAGGACTGTTTCTTGTTCAGCGATCGTTCAAGGAGTTGATTTGAAGGTGATCACGCTCAACTGCCAGGTTTTTCCCCATTTCATTTTAGAGGCTGAATTTGCCCCCGGAGGGGGAGGTCTCTTGGCTACCAAGACGATCTGTGACAGAATTTTAAAGATATCCTGCGCCAAGCCAGATTCCAACTCAGGACACAGCAACTCAATGACTTACGAATGTCCCGCTCCCTTCTTTTAAACCTAAAAACAATTTAATAAAAATTAATTAACTTCAGCATATTTACATTAAAAAAAAAGGTCTATATTTTTCTCTAAGCAAAATTTCAAATAACTATGTTACACATTTAATGTATGTAAAAGTAATATGTGTAAAAGCGTCCTAAATATGCCTAATTCCCTCAGCACACTACACAAAACACACTAGTACTATATACAGAGAGACTCTGAGGCCAGGCCCGTTGTTTCCCTCGTTAAAGGAAGCTGTCGCCGCAGAGAGTAGTAAAGAAGAAGATACAGGATCCGTTTGACAGGAGCCTTCTTGTTAGCCCCTCCTCGGGTCGGCTTCCACTCCAATCGCCTCCGTCTTCTGCTGAATTAGCTAACTGCTTCTCTTTATACCCTCCCCTTTTTGTTATATCCTTCCGATTGTATTCTTAGAGCTCTATACATCCGTTCAGACTTATTATATCTTGGAGATTATATGTAACGATTCAGCATTATTTTTCCAAATCCGGCATTGTCGAGATAAACGACATTTTTGATAGTAGAGTCGAACTCGGACCTCTTTGATCAGGATCAATTTTGAAAAAGAAAAAAAAATTGTTTAACGTTTATTTATAGGCTACACGCGTATACAAACAGTGTCATCTTTGTAGGTCCATTACTGATGAAAAAATAAATCCATAGATATAGTTGTGGCTATTGGGTGTGGATTTGAAGAGGATTATATATAATTTTTTTAAATATATCGATGGCTGTTCATATCTTACAGTGGCAATGACAGATGTTATAATGCGATTTAGATGAATAAAATTATTGATCCATTGTGTTAAAAAATGAAAATAAAAGGGTTCCTGAAAATAAAAGGGACTTTTTTGATGAACCATGTGTTTTTTATGACCCATGCAGAATCAGTAGCAAACATAGATAACTTGATGGCTTACTTCAATATTCAAACCGAAAATTCGCCAAACATTGCTTCCAATGTTGAAAGAGATACAAAATCGCGCTACTCGTAAGTGATACACGAAACTAAAGCAGTTAAAGCTTGCTACCCTTTTTTTGAGCAGACTAGTTTGCGCCTATATTGAGCGAGATATAATAAATATCTAAGTGATTATGCTGAAATTATACACTTGATACTTTTTGAATTCCAATGAAAAACAACATCATGCCTCTCATTTTCGTTGACTCAAATCGGCCCCAGTTGATCAGGATTAACGTGTTTCTAGTCTAATCGGTCTCCCAATCCGATAACTGTTTTCTTTTCAATAGACTTTATTTAGAGATTACTGTGTATCGTTTATATAGATTTGGGTGAACAAAATAATGATATTAATTTTATAATAATAAATTTAATTTGGTAAAAAATTTATTATCAGGTTGAATATCTGGATTGTGGTATAATCCTAGACCATTCCGAAATTCGGGAAATATGATCCTAAAATTTCGGGAAATCGTGGGTCACAAAATCTACAAAAAGGAACCAAAGAAAACTCGAATGTAAATTTTTGACGGAAGTATTAATTTGTCATATTAATTTGAAAAACAGTCATTAGAGGTAAAGTACTACATATACCCATGTTAGCATCAATTAGAGTATCGATTAGTCTTTATGTTAAAAAATTATTTTAAAATATATTTACAATACTCATATCATTGAATATTTCTTGTTTAAATTTAAATAATAAGAGTATAATTACTTATTACGGGGTAACCTGTACTGTAGTGGTTAGCAGCTTACGCTAGTTAGCCCTAGAAATTTTCAAATGGAGGAAAAAATACGTGGCTATTCCGTCCTTCGTATGGGACGTAAAATGGAGGTCCCGGATCCTCTTCGATGTCACGTACTCGTTAATATCCCTATGCTACTTGAACCTGGATAGGAAACAAATTAGGACTCCTACTAATCGTCCGCTTAGCCGAAGTCGTTCAGCGGAACGTCAAACAAAAAAACTATTTATTATAGAGTCTAGCATTTCAAATGCCATTCCTTATTCTATTTACCTGCAAGACACTTTTTGTTTTGAGTTCTGTAAATAGTAAAAAAGGTACCTTTTTTGAAAAGCATTCAGAAAAAAGGATGTATTATCGTAGAAAGCTAGTATAGCAGATGAGGGGGATCTACAGAATACTAGCAGCCCATAGAATATATTTTATATATATATTTAATGGATTGGTTTTCTTTTCTTATATATATTTTTTTTTTGTTCTCTTCGAATGTTTAATAGATACATTAATAAATAGATTGTTCGTTTATTTGATGCAGAAGCAATTTATTTATTTATAGATCAAAGCAGTTTGACATGCTAATAAGACCTATAAATTAAAATATATTATTTCGTTTCTCCTTATTTCACAATAGCTCAAAAAAATTTTCAGAAACATATAATAAAGGCATAGACAGAATATCAAGTAGTAAACATCCTCACTTTATTTAAATAAAAACAACCCGATAAGATTATCGAGGAGGGCGTTCCCTGGCTGGTTGGCGCGGGGCCAGTAAACTTCTTATTTATTTCTTGTTTTTTTTTCTTCTTTTTTTTTTTGTAAGCAGCTGCTCGTGGATGTAATCCGCCCCACAAGGGACTTCTCAAAAACATTCCTTTCTTTGGAACATTATAAGGATTTTCACCGAGTGCTAAAGGACTCGATGTCCTTGGTGGGGCCGATGTACCAACACAGTCCAAAGACCCTTTTCTTCGTCTCGTTTCCCCACGAGGTGACACATCAGGGTGACTAAGAATGTCTTTTTGGAAATCACCCTGAGTCCTGATTCTGCTCTAGTGTCTGTTTTTTTATTATAATTGAAGACGGGAGTGAATGAAGGTGATATGTAACAAAATCTAGGTTTTTAGAAAATGAAAAATGAAGGTTCTTTGATGTATTTTTTAAAGACAAGATGTTTCCATGCATATCTAATTATTGATTTATTTCTCACTTTCTAAAAGCTTTCAGTTTTTAACTTAACTTATTATTATATGAATAATCACCTGTGTGTTACAATGCTTTCGCGGTACGATTGTACTTAGGTACAATAAATATCTCTACAAATATTTCCTAATTGTATCGCTTACTCTAATTTTTTTTAAAAATCCTCTAACTTAATTTTATATTAATTTAACCATCATTGTGGGTAACCACCTATTTTTTTAATTATTTTAAATAATTTATTTCTGAAGAGAAAAGATTTGGCTCCGCCGGGAATCGAACCCGGGTCTTCCGCGTGACATGCGCGGTATGCTAACCATTACACCACGAAGTCGCTTCCAAACGGTGTCAAATCCTTCCTCTTCACTGATACCTCTCCCACGCAACACAAAAATTGTCCCTCTCCCGTAAATACTCGCAAAACTTACGAGATCGTCGGAGAGGTGTCAGTGAAGAGGAAGGATTTGGCACCGTTTGGCAGCGACTCCGTGGTGTTATGGTTAGCATGCCGCGCATGTCACGCGGAAGACCCGGGTTCGATTCCCGGTGGAGCCAAATATTTTCTCTTAAAAAATATATTATTTCAAATAATTTAATTTTATATATATAGTCCCGCAGGTTATTGAATTAATTGAAGGGGTCGGGGCAAGATAGTGCCAATAGTACAACATTTTTAACAAAAATAAACTGTACCTGCCGTCTGTTGTGTATATACATATACATAATATACAACAGACGGTAGCTACAGTTTATTTTTGTTAATAATGTTGCATGGCACTATTTTGCCACGACCCCTTCAATTTAAATTATTAGCTTGATGCTGTTTCGTCTATTTATACTTACTTTTCTTCTTTTTAATTTACTATCATGTTCACCACCAAACTATCGTAAACACCAGGCATTCACTTAAAGAGTGAGTGATTGAGCTTTTCCTGTAGTCTTCTTATTTAAAAAAGCTGTTTCATTCAATAAAAGCTATTTCAACAATAAATATAAATGTTACAGGACATTATTACCTTTTATTTGTCAATCTTCAGAAATTATTTCATTTCAGATATTATTACCAATAAATGAGACATTACGTTTTCCTGTTTAAGCTACTTTCATTTATTGTAATTATTTTGAAAACATCCAATTTTTTATTTATTTTCTATCTTATTGCAAAAGGAAATATTTCTGACATATTCTACAAAGTTTTGTAACTTATCGTAGGTCATACATGTATTATAGCTAACTGCCCGAGTTCAGAACTACTTATTAGGTATTCAAAGCGAATTTGAAACAGTTTCGGACTCATCTATTACTGGCTATCATTAATCCATCGCAAATCTGACACATCCTCCTCCCCTATACCTTTTACACATCAAACACGTAATGTATGTGATCTGTTTCATCACGTTCCGTTTGTTTAACTAGTTCAAACACGACTGATTACTAATTTCTGCATGATGTGAAAAAGCCCTTGTCTGATCGAAACTTAAATTCGCTGGAAAATAATTTGTAATTGGGTTGTGTCTTTATGAACTTAATTGTAGAATGAAGTCTACATTACAGTCATTATCAAAAATATTTGTGATTATTATCAGTTCTTTAATTTTTGTTGTTGTTGTATTTTATGATTTGTTGTTTTTCGTCGTTTTGGCTTTTAACCCATTATATCGGGAATATATCTGTATACTAATATTTTCATTAATTTCCTACATATTAAGAATATTTTTAAAAATTACTTTACAAATTAATATAAGTACTTCTTACGCGGAGTTAAATTTTTAGTTTGTCTACAACCTTCGACTCAGTCCATCCTTATATACATAATGTACGATAATTTAAAATTATATTCTTAATGTGTAGCAAATTAATTTAAATTCTCTAACACTGATTTATTCCGCTTGAAGATGGTTGAAAAATCCGAAACGTCGGATAGTAATACATAAAAATTAAATAACGGAAGATGTTCCCTAAATTAAAAAATCTTATAACAAATAACAGGGAGCGGTGTAGCTCATTGATAAGGCATTGAACTGCTGAACCTAATGTCCCAAGTTCGAATCAGGCTTGGCAGGGTACCTTTAATATTCTGCCACAGTCCGCCTCGTGTGCCGAGAGACCCTCCTGAGGAAAACCTAACCTCTATAAAGTAAGTACCTTTAATCACCTCCTTGATCGACCACTAACCAAGGAGCAGTACTTTCTTACACAGTACTGAACTTAAAACCCTTTATGCGTTGCAGTAGTACAGGTTTTGTTAAAACCTGTAAACCTGTTTAAGCGAACGTGTCAGAACTGGTTCACTCGATTTCGTTCCGGAAATTTTTATGTTAACGATGAACCTCGCCCTGGCAGCCAAATTTTTGAAAAATTCGACTCTCTACTGTCAACAACTAATGTGGTTGAAGCAGAAGATTCAAGAATAACGGCCAGAATTGATCAATAGGAAAGACGTTATATTCCATCTCGACAATGCTAGACCATACATATCTTTGGTGACTCGGCAAAAATTACGGGAGTTTGACTGGTTTAAGTTTTAATGCATCCACCATATAGCTCGGGCCTTGCACCATCTATCATTTGTTTCGTTCCCTTCAGAACTCTCTTAATGGTGTAAAGCTGGAATCAAAAGAGGCTTGTGCAAATCATTTGGTTCAGTTTTTTGCCCAGAAATCACAGAACTTCTATAGCGACGGTATAATGGTTTTACCGAAAAAATGGAAATAAGTCATCGATCAAAATGGCACATATATCATTGATTAGTATTTCAAATTAATATAAAATAAATTCGCTTTGAGAAACATGAAAATAACCGAAATTATTTCTTCCCAACCCAATATTTTATTTGTTTTTTCACGTTCTCGAAGTTTTCTATTTTCTGGATGTTCCCTTTGATTAATGCAGCGCTCATTCTGCAGGTTTCAAGCGATGTGCAAGCTTTCTGTTAGAGAACTATCAAAACACCCTCAAGCTTCAGCCTTCGGTTGTGTGAGTGAGGGAGCGATAACCCGATCTGTTACAGCCTTTATAAACGAGCATAATCCTTTGCCCAAGGCTCCTTCTTGAGTCCTATCATTATTCTTATATAAATATCCTCTTGACGGCTACCTTCAGAATAAGGATCGGATTTATTTTATAAAGACCTCAATTTATTTACCGCTAAGGTATACTTCATATTTTTTGTTTGGCAAAAGCCCTACGGGGGCTATTTATAATTCTCATCCAAGTTTATTATGTTACCAAGAATACTCTTTTTTTGAGCTTCCTTAAGAAATTCACTGAATTGATAGGTCTGAATCGCTTCTATATCTATACATTTTTTTTTTCAACTAAAAAGAGAATACTGTTTAAAGTGCCTTTTCAAATGATAGTATGCTTAGTATTAATTATGATAGAAACCATCAACTGATTACTTATAATTAATGAATTAATATGCACAAATAATTAATTTTGTTTAAAGTTATCTATTTAATTGCCTGAAAATTATTATATCAAATAATAATGTTGAAAAAACAAGCTCATTGGAAAAATAAAAGAGGTAATAATGAATACCTATGATTCCATATTTGAGAAAATATATTTAAAAATTACTCAACTAAGAAAGTATAAAAATCAAAAGTAAAATATATTTAACATATGTAGGCTCTACAATATTCTAAGAACAAAACTACATCAGCCATTTTTAATAGCTTTACATAGAAACTCTGTTTTATTTTTTTAAACCATTTCAGATCATAAAGTAAAGATATCAAACCTATATTATTAAATTACTTTTTTTTTATTATTTAAAATCAAAATCTAACTGTGCTGATGATTTTTTTTTTATATTTCTGTCGATCATCTAATAATAATATTTATAAAAAGGAATCAAAGAATTTTTTTTTTCAATGCGACCTATTTTTTTCAATTGCGATTTAATGGATAAGTGGTTACCTGAAGAGCCCAGGCTCAAGAATGCATACACAAAAAGCTGAACGATTTAAATGTTTAAATGTTTTCGTACTACTAATTTTCCCACCCCTATTTTCAAGAATGACTCATTTATGGACGTTTATGTCAACGTTTAGAAACAAAATGGAGAATTTAAGAAGTTTTTTTATTCCAAGAAAAATTTTTGTATTAAAACAAATGTTTTACAAGGAAATGTATTTTTTTCGAGTTCCTTTTTTTATTTCTTTTTTTATTCTTGATTTGAGATGTAAATTGAAAGATAAATACTTAAACAAGCAGAATATAGTAAACAAAATATATATGTAGGTATATATGTTTTTTTTTCCTTTCTTTTTCGTATTTATAGTCCTTTATGCCACGACTTCAAAAACTATATTTTTAAACTAAGAAACTTTACATAAAAAATAAAGCAATAATATCAAAACCGCGATAAAAGGTTATCATATTTTATTTTAATTATATTTCGTTAGTAAAACAAAACAGTTTATGACAGCCTTTTCAGTGTCTAATCGTTCTTTTGCCCAATTGATTGTGGTTGACATTTTAATCAACTGTATATAAATCTTTGTGTTATAAATATATACATATAAAATTATATATTCTACAATATCCTAAACAGCTTCATTTTGTTAACGATTTTTTTTTCCCTGCAACTCGTAATACAATTTCGCATCTCAATTGGTTTTTACTGCAGTATATGAACATAATATGAACATTTTTGCAGGTATTCATGGATTGCATTATTCCAATATTTAGAAAATATTTATCTTCCCAAGAGGGTAATACCGAATTATTTTCATTTTAATTGACATTTTTGTCGAATTAATGATACATAAATAAGAAATGAAAATATTGCTATGCAGAAAAATAAAGTGTAAAATAACAAGAAAACTTACCATCAAAATAACTATTATTTTCTAAAACAAAAATGTTAATAACCAGTATTGTTTAATACGCTGAAGTGAAAAGGAACACACGATCAGTGATTATATGAAAGAGTGGGCCGGTCTAATGCATAAAGTACCTAGATTAATTCATATTTAGCTATACCTATATTAATTCATATCATATTCAAATCATGTTTTAGGCTTTGGGTTAGAAACCAAATAACTCTTACATTATTTGTTCCTATATAATTTCCTAAATTAAGAAGTTTACTTATAGCGCTTCTGTACACCAGACACTAGCCTCAGTGTGATTGAGTGGGCAGTGGCTAGGCCATGCCTGAAGACGACTGCGGCTGACTGGCATTGTCTGCTAGAGACAATGGACGCGGCAAATCAAGCGCACACAGCTGCTAAATCAAGTCCTCTGTGTAGTCGTCACTTGTGGGACAGCTAACACCACTGACAGCTAATTTATCTTCAATAGCTCTTGACCGATAAAAATACGCCGAAAATAACTCGGCCTGGACTTCATACCGTAAATAAATGTAGAAGGGGTGTAATGAATTAGGGAGAAGCAAGGGAATTAATTATAGTCCCTTGCCAAGAGCTTAATTAATTATAATTTGAAAAACATTCTGGAAAACGGAGGAGAGAGAGAGTCTGGAATAACACTCTAATGAAATTAAATAAGATATGTTTAGAAAAACAAAAATTAAGATTCGTCACCTTTTTCTAATTTCTTTCTTTTTTAGCCATTTCTTTTTACTGAAGCTTCAGTTCTTCCAACGCTATAATTAGCTTTAATTTATATGATCTGATGAAAATATTATAATTAAATTGGAAAAAATAGTGGAATCCATTATTAATTAATTAATGATTCGGTGAATTCTCTTTCTTCTTCTGATTCAAAGAAGGGCAAACCTTGTTCCACTGCAAACAATAAAAATTTATTAAAATATTTTAAAACTAAAAAATAGGTTTAAAACTCTCTCTATTAGCTCTCCTATGAACAATGAAATCGATTTTAAAGCATACAGAATAGTGATTAACAAATTGTCATTCAATTATATTACGATTGAAGTATAATAAATTTGTAAGCCGTTGCCAATCATGTGTTTTTAGAGGACATATTATTTTGTATAGTGCATTGTTATGGATTTTCTATCTAGAGATGTAACAATGGATTGTTAATCAATTGTTATTTTTAGGTATTATAGTTTTTGTATAATTGATATCTATTGTATTGTTGTATATTTGTATTAATAAAACGTTATTTTTAGCATGAGATTAACTCCAATTTGTTACAAGAATAGAAATTGATTAACACATTCAAGTTATAATGGCTGAGCAAAAGCTATTTGTCCATATTATTAAGAAAGATGAAGATAAGTATGATTTAGAAGCATTGGCAATAGATAATTATACTTGATTTATAGTTCCAAAAGAATTGAAGGATTTAAGGTTAAGCATACATCAGGAATTAATAAAATTGAAAGCTGTTACAAGTTCTATAAAATCTATTTCAAAAATAGGTGGTTACCGAAAAGTTGCAATTAAATTTAATACAGAATTAAAAAAAATATATTTAGATGAAGATGAAAATTTCTGTATTTGTGATCATCATCTAGAAGAGGAGGTTAAAAGCACAGGCGATGTAAATAATATGTTAGGTGAGACAAAAACTGAAAATGAGATTTTTTTATTAAATCGAATAAGGGAACTAGAGGGTCGTGTTTCGTCAGCGTATGAATTAACAATGAGGGAAATTGAACAGAAATTTTTATTGGTTAAATTTAACGGCAAGCAAGAAGCTTCAACATGGATGGTTATGTTTGAAAGGGAATGCTCCAGATTTAAACTGAACGATGTTACTAAAATCGAGGCGTTAAGATTATTTATAGATGGGAATGTAAAAGAATGGTACAGTTCCAATTTAATTAAGTTATCATCATCTGACTGGGACGCTTGGAAATGTTCTTTTTTAATGATATATGGCCAAAAATGTTGGTCAAACATCCGTACTGCTTTTGATTATAAATATTTGTATGGCTCTTTAATTGATTTTGAAATAAAAAAGGAACGTTTATTACTCGAGGCAGACAAAGATATCTCAATTTACATGCAGAATTTATCTAATCATTTATAACCTTCCATTAGAGGTTCAGTCTAGATTGAACATTAATAAAATAAAATCAATGTGTGATTTAATAATCGAAATCAGAAAATTAAACGATATATTAGCCGTGGAAAAAAAATGGATCAAAGGAAGAAGATTGGAGGAAAGAAGACAGATAATAATAGGCCTTTATTAAAAGAATCCACAATTGATAAGAAACCTTGTAGCATTTGCCAAGCTCTCGGCTTTGAAAATCGATTTCATCCAACATGGTTATGTAGAAATAAAAACTCTACAAAAAAAAACCAAGTTAATTTGACCGAACAAAATGATAATGATAATGAATTACTAGGAATTGAAATAGAGCGAAATGACACAAAAAACTAGTAGGCCCGGAAAAATCTGCACCGATTTCACTAATAAAACTTACAGTTATCGTAGATAAAAGAAAATTGGTAAAAGCCGTCTATGATAATGGATCCACTTGTTCATTAATTAGTGAAAAACTTGTAAAATTATTAAAATCCAGTAATAGAAACGTTTTAAAAACTATTAGTGGTGTTGATTTTTGTCAAAGCCGGGCTAATCTGCATTTAAAAATAGGAAAAATAGAAGATAAATTAGATTTAATAGTGGTAAAGAACAGTAATTTTAATTATGATTTATTAATAGGATTAGATGCAATAAAGAAATTTAAATTAATACAAGATGAAAATTTAAGAATCAAACAGAAAATAAATGGTAAGGTTATAGAGGTTGATCAGGGATCCGATATAAAACCTAAAAAAGAGGTTCCAAATCAAAATGAGACTATTTTTAATACTAAATTAAACATTGACTTTTCTCAAATCAATTTAGGCCATTTGGCAAAATATAATAAGATGAGAATGAATAGATTATTTATGGATTATCATTCATGTTTTGCTAAAAATATATTTGACGTTGGATCTATAAAATCTGTAGAGGCTCACATTAAACTAAAAGAAGAAAAATATGTTTCCAAGAAACCTTATAGGTGTTCATATCCGGATCAAGAAGAAATAGACTCTCAGATTCTAAATTACTGGAGAACGATTTGATTGAAGAATCCTCTTTACCTTTTGCATCACCAGTCACATTGGAGTTGAAAAAAGAGGATGGGCGGAGGACACGCTTATGTGTTGATTTCCGAGAGTTGAACAAAATTGTCGTTCCGGAACCCCAGCCGTTCCCGAGAATAGAAAATATGGTCGTGAATGCCGGAAACTGCAGTTATTTTACGGCACTAGATATAAACTCGGCTTTTTGGTCTATACCGTTAAGAAAAAAAAGACAGAAAAAAAACTGCATTTATAACTCAAAAAGGCCATTGGCAATGGAAGGTGCTTCCTTTTGGATTTAATAACTCACCAGCGATATTTCAAGGAGTGTTAGCAGGAATAATTAGAAAATACAATTTAGATAAATTTTGTGTCAATTATATTGATGACATACTAATTTTTTCTGAAACTTTTGATGACCATTTGATTCAAATTAAATTATTTTTTGAGGCTATTAAACAAGAAGGTTTTAAATTAAAATTATCAAAATGTAATTTTGCCAAACCTTCCATAAAGTATTTAGGTCATATAATTGAAAATGGTAAGGTTAGTCCGATAAACGAGAACCTGGTTGCTATTAAAGAGTTTAATCGACCGAAGAACAGGAAGATGGTTCGTCAGTTGTTGGGAAAAATAAACTTCTATCATAAATTCATTGATCATTGTACACATCGTTTGGCCCTATTGCATAATTTATTAAAGAAAAATGTTTGAATTATTTGGGCTGAACAATGCGAAAATTGTTTTAATGAGATAAAGCGGTACCTATGCTCAACGCCTATATTAGCCATTTATGATAAGGATAAAGAGGTTGTAATTGAGGTAGATGCGAGCCGTTTAGGTTTGGGGGCTGTTTTAAAACAACCACAAAAAGATGGCATTTTACATCCGGTCGCATATTTTTCAAAGAAGCTAACTCCAGGACAGATGAAGAAAGAAATAATGTATTTAGAATGTCTGGCCATCAAAGAAGCAATTATTTTTTGGCAGTATTATTTGATAGGTAGAGAATTTGTAGTCATCTCAGATCACAAACCATTAGTAAGCTTAAAATCAAAATCTAGAACTGATGAAGCGATGGGTGATTTGATGTTGTATTTGTCTCAGTACAATTTCAAAATCATTTATAAAGAAGGAAAAGAAAATATTGAGGCTGATATCTAGGCTTTATCTAGAAATCCTGTTTTCGGAAGTTTTTCTAATGACGTTGATTGTTTAAAAATTTTAAATATGATAAAATTGGAAGAGATAATTGCTGATCAACGAGATATTAAGGAAGAAATAGAAAAGACTAAGAAGATAGTTAAAGGTGGTGATATCAGTTTTAAACTTTTGAATAGTAGAAAAAGAATTTATGTATCAGAAAAGTTTGGGTTAGATTTAATCAAGAAAATACATAAATTTTATGGTCATATTGGTAGTACTCATGTAGCAAACAAACTAAGACCTTTTTACTATTTCAAAAACATTGATGATAAAATAAATCAGTATTGTCAAACATGTGAAATCTGTAAGAAAAATAAATCTAGATCAAGTCGGGCTATAGGTCTACTATCAAAATTAGGACCGGCTAAAAAGCCCTTTGAAATTGTTTCGATTGATAACATTGGGGGTTTCAGCGGCAACGGTTCCACTAAGAAATATATGCATTTGCTGGTGGATATAGATGGTAACAATACACCTTGGACAAAAATTGCTGAACAATGCTTAGATGAATATAATAATACAGTACATAGTACAACCAAATTCACTCCAGCATATCTTTTATTTGGCACGACGTCAGAAAACGTACCTTCTCAGCTAAAACAAGCAAATAATTTAGAAGAGGATAGAGAAGAGGCTTTCGAAAATTCTGAAAAAAGTTTTGAAAGAAATAAGATCAGAATAGACAAGAACAGAAGAAAATATGAATTTCAAGAAGGTGACAGTGTATGTAGCGAATGGTAACAAAATAAGCAGAAATAAGCTAGATGAGATCAGAAGTGGACCATTCATGATAAAGAAAAGACATTCTAATTCAATTTATGAATTAGGAAGTAGAAAGAAACGAAAGGAAGGGAATCTGTTCCACAGCACCAAGCTTGTACCTTACTCTTTTCCTATGCAGTAAAAGAGTCGTCGACCAAGGGAAGTGTAAGCTGGTTGCCAATCATGTGTTTTTAGAGGACATATTATTTTGTATAGTGCATTGTTATGGATTTTCTATCCAGAGATGTAACAATGGATTGTTAATCAATTGTTATTTTTAGGTATTATAGTTTTTGTGTAATTGATATCTATTATATTGTTGTATATTTGTATTAATAAAACGTTATTTTTAGCATGAGATTAACTCCAATTTGTTACAAGATTAGAAATTGTTAGAATATATAAAATCCGCTTGGAAGCAATTACAATCCAAATTTGGAATCAGGTTTCTTCCTTATCCCAAGATTTGGCTAAGGGTTGAGGAAGTATACATTTTTCACCGTATGACAAAATTAAAAAGATTTTGAGTAGAGAAATTGAAAAACGGGGAGCTGATCATTAACATCTTGAAACGGTATCAGCTTTCTATAATGAAAGATTTAAAAAGAAAAGTTTATAAGATTATGAAAAACCCGCTTAGAAAAAATTAGAATAATTTTCCAAGAACCTAAAGATTATAAAAAAAAATTTAAATCAAAGATTTATAAATATGCTCAGTTTATTTCCATTACAATAAAAAAACATAATGTAATACTCGAATAATAACATTACCATAAACAAATTGGTTGTTCATAATATTGAATTCCCAAGTTCAAATAATAGGGTAATTTATAATCTTCCTGGAACGTGTGGGTGTGTGTTGGTTTGAGAAAGTTTGGTTATGCGTGCAACCTGTTATTAATTTATTTTTGAGAAAGTTCTGCTACCAAGGAAGAGTTTGCCCCATAATTAAAATAAAAATATTCATATTAAAAAATAAATAAATAAAATTTATAAAATATTATAATAAAATCTATTAAAAGCAAACTATAACAAAAATAATCGAAAATACTGATAACGACAATAATATCATTCTTATGAAAAATCAGGTATCCAATCCAGAATATAAAAATTTAGCTGTGGCTATAGCGTAGAGAGAGTGGAATCCAAATTAACAAATATTTTTTTTAATTTGTTCGTTCACGAATTCGCAATTTTTTTCAGTACTTTATTAGGCTAATAAATAAATTTATTCATCACTTCGCTAGGTTAGCAGCATTCGGAATGTTTACATTTATTCATCAAGCTGTCGCCTGATAAGTGTTATAAATCTGCAAAGTCAGGTGCAAACAAATTAAAGAATTAATTTCAACATTTTTTACTCTACAAGATTGAAAAAAAAAAAAATGAAAAAGCAAAACTTTAAAAAAAAGTTTTAAAAATTCTATAAAATTAATCATATGACATACAACATTTCTATGTATTATTTTTGTTATTCAAATTTCTTAAGAAAACAATATTTATCATTATGTATAGATTTACTAGAATTGGGTGCCTCTAGCCTCTGATCTTGTACAGGGCACCAAAATATTAATAAATAAACAATTTTATTAGAGGAGAAAATATAGACCAGGAATCGAAATTTTTAGTCAGTCTTTTCTCTTAAAATCATTTAAAAATTATTAATTAATATTTTAAAAATAAAACAATGACTAAATTTCAACATATAAATAAACAGAATATTTTAAAACAAAAAAGCAATGGTTTTATTTAAACTTAAAAAAATACTTATTTCAATAAGTAGCTAAAAATGAAAAAAGAAACATAATTTATATTCTCATATAATTATCTCTTGAATCTTGTAATGCTATTAAACTTTTAAATAATTCGGTTTCAGTGGACTAGGTTTGTGGAGAAGAAGCTAGTTTTAATTTACTTTTAAAATAGATATTCTCTGAGAAAATAAGATGAATGTAATTTATTCAGAGAAATGAAGGAAATGGAATTTTCTCTATGGAAATAAGCTGATATCTTTATTTACTTTAACAGAATTAAAGGATGTTAGATGAAGAATTAAGTTAAATTTATGTTCTTGGTAATATTTATTATTTTTGATAATAATAAATTAATATATCTATATATATATATATATATATATATATATATATATATATATATATATATATATATATATATATATACTTATTAAGAAAGTCTTTAAAAAATAATTATATTAAATAATAATTATGATATTAAAATTACTATTTATCTAATAATTATGTTTTATATAACTTTAGTTTCTATTGTATTTAAAATTTTCTAATTTCAATGTTTTTAATTACGTTTTTCGTTGTTTTTTTCCAGGTAAATGACTTATTCCTTGAAGTGTATTTGCAAGGAGCTGTAAGTTACAACAGTTTTACAACTATTAGTCAATTAGAAATAAAAACATATATATTGTAAATCGAAATCCTAAAAACTAAATAAGGTACGAAGGTACTTTCATTTAGCTGTTTTGTTTTAGCCGTCATTTTAAGGAAATATTAAAATTAAATTAAAATATTAAATATATCAAAAGGAAATATTGAAATATATATATATATATATATATGTGTGTGTGTGTGTGTGTGATTTAGGTCACCTGTTTCAATTCACATAAAATTCGATAGCATTTGAAAATTGGTTGATTCAATTAGAACACGGGCCTCCCGCGTGACGCGCCGATTCTCTTCAAGAATATTCCCTTCAAGAATATTATCTTCAAAAATAAAATATTCAATATCAATAAATGCAATTTTGTCCTTCATGACAATTTGTGTAATTATAATGACTTTTTCGACAGATGGGAAATGAATAAAAATGTATCCAGAACGTACCACTCTAGCTTTCAAGTAAGCTATGTAAAGTTTGCTGTAAGAAAATAGAACTTAGTTCTTACTTGTACATAGTGGCGAATCCAGAAATTTTCTGAGGGGGGGCGCAATTTTTTTTTTATATTTCATGAGTAATGAAGGCCCTAATTTAAAATACATATTAATAGATAATGACGTTGTAAATTACTGTAAATGTTTTTTTTGTTTTTTTTAAATGTTTAAATACCATTCATTTTAAATTAGTAGACTTGAAAATTGACTAAATATAGCTCATTTTATATAGAAATAGTAATAATTTATGAGTGTCCTCATATCCCAGGGGGGGGCGCGCGCCCCCGCGCCCCTCCCTTGGATCCGCTACTGCTTGTATAATCATTGAGACATTTATCGCTTTATATCTGTTCTACAGATGGTCACAAACTTTTCCAATCAACATGTTTGATTGATCTAACTTGGAGTTGTCATTAACACTATTTTTATGATCACTGAGATTTTAAGAGATCAACCTATTTACTTCAACAACTGGCCATAAAATGTATGTATATTACTTAAATTATTCACATTGTAATATTACTAATGTTATGCAGTTTATTTCATACATTGTTTCTATTAGTCCAATTTTGCATTTTTTTTCTTAAACATGAAAAGGATTTGTGTAATTGATAGTAAGAAAAATAAACTAAAGTATGGAGATCTGGCTGTAATAAAAGAAAAAAAAATATATTCATATCAATTTATAAATCGTTAACAATCTAACACCTTTTTTTTTTCACGGTTGCAGAAACAAGATTTAATGCACTCTACATTTATACGTATTACCAAAATATATTACT
Source organism: Aelia acuminata (assembly GCA_911387785.2). Taxonomy (NCBI): domain Eukaryota; kingdom Metazoa; phylum Arthropoda; class Insecta; order Hemiptera; family Pentatomidae; genus Aelia; species Aelia acuminata. Next base: position 162,842,204 of record OU426978.1, on the reverse strand, counting down.
GTAAACGGTCAATTATAGTTAATTGATATTTGAGAGAGTTGAATATTTGCATGTTCCAACATTAAATCCATTTTTTTATCAAACAGGATTAAAAAAAGAAAAAAATGTTTTTTCCTTGTCGGTTTATTATTTATTTTATGAATTCAGTCTGTTTAGCTGCCCACGCTTGCCAAATTACCATGAAGAATATAATGCAAGCTTCAATAGAGCAGTCCGCGGAGGGAGGGCTTCCCATCTCGTGCAGCCGGATTTTAGATACGCTCCCAGCGGACATGGAAAAGGAATTTTTTTAATATTTCCAAAAAAAAAAAAAAGAGTCCTTGTGGAAGATCAATAGAGTTCTTTTCTTGCCCCAATACCTTTTTTTTCTGTTCCTTTGACCCGATTCCTCTTCTCGGGTACAGTAATTGCTATAGAAAGAAGGAATGAAAGGACATAATTTCATTTAATTTGGTCGAATTCATCTAGCACAAATTGTGTGGCGACCTATTGACGCCGCAATGTTTAAAATTTCGATAGTTGGAAATAACCCAGATTTTTTTTCTTTCAAGCCGCTGTTTTTGAATCATAAATAGTTAATTACTTTCGTGATGTGTGGTCACCTGTAGTGTAGTGGTTAGCAAAGAAACTTACAATACTAAAGGTCGCGGGTTCCTCTCCCAAGGTGGCACTAGGATTTTTTAATGGGAGTAAAAAATCCTTCCATGCCGTCCCTCGGATAGGACGAAAAATGGTGGTCCTGAGCCTATGATGTCAGGTACTCGTTAATGATCCCTATCTTAATTACATCTGGATAGGCAAAGTTTAGGACACCCACTGTAGCATCTTTCGATTAGCCTTAGTGGCGTTAAAACAAACAAACTATTCTTATATGCACATATTTATTAAATTTATCATTTAGTATATATTCCACTTATTATTTCGCCTTATATTAAGGATTTAAATTAAATTCAAAATTATTACTTTTCATCTGAATTGATTCTTGATTCGTAACTACATTCTAAATTCTAATTGAAACTACAAACAATGTCATATTTACATTTTTTTAACACTAAGGGTTCCTATTATTGAAGTGAAAATAAGAAATAGATATGATAGTAACGCTATATGCATTATTTACAATTTCATGAATTTGCCATTTATGGATTATATATTGTTAATAAAAATGTTTGTTTGTTTTTTCTGTGTATTATTATTGATTCGTTTGTGTTGTTTTTATGCTATTATGTTTTCTTCGAAACTATTTCATAAAATTAAAATTTAATTTTTTTTTAACTGTTTTTGTTACAAATTAATAGGCCTGAAACTTTATTACCTTATTTATTTACATTTTAGCCTCTACCCGTAAGGCTAGTACCTACCTGCTATTACCTTAATAGTAATGCTTTAATTTTTTTCTATTGATATTTTATGCAAGCAATGGAACCGACAGCAGCATAATAATTTTGATGAATATTTTTAGTAGAATTTTGACCATCTACATATACATATAAATAATTTTTTTTTTGTGGAGCTATTTTTTTCTGATACTTTTTCCGATGATTTTACTAAAACTAATAAGGAATAGAAAACCAAGTGCTGAATAAAAATTAATCACGATTGTTTTGTTCCATTTTAACCGACCATGGAACTGGTCCCATTAATAATAAACGAAAGAACTGAACCCTTTAACGTTTGAAGTAGATTGAATTTAATTATTTTTTTAATTTGAAGTTTCCTAGAAAATTTATTTTGGGAAAATTAATTTGCGAGAAAATATTTATTTTCATTTTTAATTAAAATATAATGAACTATCCGTTATTAAAATGAAATTATTTTCTTAATCTTATTTAAATATAGTTATTTCATCAAGACAAAAAAAATATTTAATTATGTATTAAATAAACTATTATTTATAACTTATTGATTTTGTAAAAAATTAATGTGAATTATTTTTTAAATCTGAAATTCAATGTGTCATTGAAACTCTTAATTGTAATTTATCCACAATTTGCCTTACTAGTGATTAGTGTTAATCGATGATAAGGGAATGTAAAATATGGGGCGATATTTCACTACACGAAAGACATGGAAATTACTACACCCTCCCGCCTACTGGTTTTGTATTGCAAAGATCTATGTTCCCATTAGGGTTATAATTATGACCAATTACTACAAGAGTTTATTTTCATCTTGATAAATTAGGAATCATTTTACTCGGTTTATAGAAAATTTCTAAACGAAATTGCTTTTTTTGTGTTAAGATATCTGTATGGAATAAATTAATATAATTTTTTTGGTTTTTATTCATTTAAAAGCTGGGCAGACATATATTTTCCGCATGTGCCAGCTAGTCTTGAATAAAAATACTAATATATATCATACGGTATGCACCGTAGGTCATTACCAATGTAATAAGCATACAATATTTACTTGCATGTTTTTAAATACATACCTATTTGTCTTTTTTATCATTGAAAAAAGTAATTATATAATCTTCTACGCTGAACGGCATCAGGTGATAAGATCTATTATAAATAAAATACCAATGCAATATGTTCAAAAAAAAAAAAAGTAACTACTAAAAAAAAAATATACATATATATTAAATAAAAAATACTATATAAATCCTTAAGTTCGTCCATATTTATTCACAATATTGTGTATATGAACTCTTAGTTTGCTAGTCACATCTGGAGGTCTGTTATTAAAGCCAACAGGAGAAGAGTAGGTAACTGAAAAGAAATGTGCGAAAAGCTATTAAGTCGTACAATCCCATTCCAGTTAATTAATTGGATCCTAATAAAATGTGTTTCGTAAACTCGTTTTAGAAACTTCGTAAACGTTTATGTCAAATTGAAAAAGAAAATAATTATTTTCTTTTTCTAATCATCTATGTTTTATTATTACTGCTTGTTTACTACTATTTTTTATTTTTTTAGGTAAAATTTATTTTGAAATTGAAATATTATAGAAACTTCTCCATGCAATCTAACAAAAACTGTATTGTATGCTTTATATAAGGTTCCCCCGATATACTCGATATACTGTCGGGCAAATATAGATTTACCGTTAAGAGCCGGTTGCCAGGTGCAGGACGTCCGAAAAGATTAATGTACCAGCTCCCACGATTCTTCACCTGCGTTTATTTTATGAAGTTTTAAACTTGCCGTACCCTATCTTAGCCTTGATGACTTGTCCCGCAGTATTTCAAGTCCCATTAGTCATACTCCCAACTTTTTGGCTATATATTTCTTATCATGTATATATGTACTTTTACTCTCCCTTTAAATTACTGTATTAAAGCTATGGCTTCAATCCTGGATTTGATTATATACTATCATATCTATTTCTTATGTTCACTGCAATAATAAGAATCCATGGAATACATAGCATAATAATATTAGTAATGATACACAATAATTATACAATATAAGCATAATAGTTATACCAAGCTATTGTAAATCTTACATTACTTTTATACTATCACTACTATTATTGATACTATCACAACTTTTATATATCGTTATTTTCAATTATGAGGATGAGGGTTATTACAATTTATTTTTTTTTTGCCGACATATAAATTTTTTTTATATTTATTATATTATATACCTACCTGATTTCGCTTTTAAAAGGTTTACTGTATTCAGTATATGATTTGTTTGGGTACAAAATAAGTGGTCCAGATCATCAATCAATTCTATCAATAAAACGATGAGCAAACCACATTTTTTTATTTTCAATCCGTGATAAATATGTGTTCGAAAAATCATTCGATAACATGACGTTATTTGCTGTTGGCCGCTGATCAGGAATCTCAACAGATTTGATCTTAATAAATAATATTCACTTTTCTAACTCCCTTTGAATTTTTTTATTTATTATTCTTTTCCCTCTACCACGAATGGTCAGTGGTGTCTAATGAATTCATAACAAACGAAAACTTGTTCTTCCTTGTCTTTAAGGATCTCTTTTAGTTCTTCTGATAGGCCAGTTTTTCGTATTCGCCTTTGTTTTTGATCATTAATTCTATTTTTGAATCTACCCACCGGTATAGTACATTGGTAAACTTAATATTTAAGATATCATCACATTCCTGGATTGATATTTGTAAATATGAAAGCAGTTAAACTAGATACAGCAACAAGGCTAAGATACGATGGGTTGTTGAGGAAGGTAAATCTCCAACCAACAGGTGGTAGACCCTTCCTTTCTGAAGTACATATTTTACCTGCAAATTGTCATAATCTCGCGAGCCACCCTATTTACTTCAACAACTGGCCATAAAATTTTACGCTATATTACTTAAATTATTCACTTTGCAATTTTACTTATGTTATGTAGTTTATTTCATACATTGTTTCTATTAGTTCAATTTTGCATTTTTTATTCTTATACCTAAACTCATAAAAAAGCAAATAGTGTTTAATAATAATCAAGATTTCCAAGATGTATGTATAACAAATTAAATTCTATTTGAGATGTTTTCTTATATTTATTTGTTGCCTCAATACACTTAAACATGAAGAGGATTTCTGTAATTGATAGTAAGAAAAATAAACTAACTTAACAGATCCGGCTGTAATAAAAGAAAAAATAAATATATAACATATGAGTTTATAGAGCGTAAACCATGTAACACTTTTTTTTTTTTTCATGGTTACAGTAACAAGATGCTTAACTCACACTAAACATTTATACGTATTACCAAAATATATTACTATATTTACCTAATTATTGTGTTTTCAGCAATTAATTACTAGTATAGTTAATTTCTTACCCACATGGCATTTATGTGTTAGAAAGATAATAATAATAATAATAATAACATTTGTTTGCAAAATTTTACAAATGCCATTTGGCATATATTGTAAATGGGATCATCATTTGTTAACCTCCTCTAGAGGATTGACAAGAATACTTGATTGGAGAAACCTCCCAGTGAAGGCACTCCTAGCATGACAGTTCTACAGTAACAGGTCCCTGCTCCAGAGGCGTTTCAGTCTCCTTGTTGGGTTCTGTGGCAGTGTGTCTGTCAGTAATGTTTGTACCAAGGGGTTAGGATGACCAGCAAGAGAGTTATGGAAAGTTTTGTAATGTTTCCTAATTATGTCAGTTACGAATGGCATGTTTAGGTCTTTGTGTAATGATTTGTTGGTAACATAGTACGGGCAGTGAGTGATATAACGGAGAAATTTAGATTGAAAAATTTGGATGGTCTGTAGGTGTGATTTTTTGCATGATCCCCATACTTGAGTGGCGTACGTCCATATTGGTCTAAGTAACATATTATATATTGTAATTTTGTGTGTAAGTGATAGTTTGTTTTTATGATACAACAATCGTCTTAATAGTGAGAGTCGGTGATTTAATCTTTTCTTTAATGTTTTGACATGGCATTTCCAGGTCAGACGTCTGTCCATTGTTAGTCCCAAGTATTTTGTTTTGGTTTGGTTTTGTAATGGTATGTTATATAGAGTCAGTGGAGGGCAGTCTGATCGTCTTAGCGTGAATGTAACCTGATTTGATTTTGAAATGTTAATTTTTATACGCCATTTATTAAGCCAATTTTGCAATATATTTAAATGATTTTGTACGTTGTAGGAGGCAGTTGCCGGGTCAGAGTTAGATGAGAGTATAACAGTGTCGTCTGCGTAAGTAGCGAGTTGAGTGTCTGGTGTCTGTGGGATGTCAGAGGTGTAAATAGTGTACAGAACTGGGCCCAAAATGCTTCCCTGCGGCACTCCAGCCCTGATTCGGCAATAGTCGGAGTGCTTAATTGTCGGAGTGCTGCGGATAATTAGATAATAGGTATGCGGTATGATCGATTTAACTTTACAAAGAAGACCATCATGCCACACCTTATCGAATGCCTGTGCAACGTCTAAGAAAGCTGCTGTACAATATTCTTTCTTTTCCAATGTCACCGCTATGGTATCAACCACTCTATGACATTGCTGTATTGTAGAGTGTGCAGGTCTAAAGCCGAATTGGTGATTGGGTATAACACTATTTGCTTCAAGGAATGGATAAAGACGTTTTAATAACAATTTTTCAAATATTTTAGAGAATAACGGTAATAAGCTAATAGGTCTGTAAGATGTAACTTGGTCTGAAGGTTTGTTTGGTTTTGGAATCATCTTTACGATAGAAAATTTCCATACGAGGGGGAAGTAAGTTAGTCGAAGAATAGAATTGTAAATATTGGTCAAATATATAATGGCTTTTTTAGGAAGAAGTCGTACAATTTTAGGTGTGATAAGGTCATAACCCGGGGCCTTTCTTTGCGGTAATTTTTCAATGCAAAACTTTACATCTGAAGGTCTAATAGGTGGAGGTGGTAGTGAAAGAGGAAGAGGAGATGAGAGACTGTCTTGAACGTCAAAGAAGTGTTGTTGGTCAAGTAAGTCGTCATGTGGTTGAAATACGTCTGTAAGATGAGAGGCAAATAAATCAGCTTTCTCTTTATCGCTTCTGGCCCATGTGTTGTCAGGTTTACGGAGAGGAGTCTTTGTTTGGTGGTAACTGAGTATCTTTCGTGTTTGTTGCCACAGAGTATTGTCACTCGTCTGTAGGTTTGCCAGATGATTGTTGTAAGTGTCCTGTTTTTGTTTCTGTATCAGCTTCCGCAGTCTGTTAGTAAGAGCGTTTAGTTGTCTTTTGTCACTAGGATAGCGAGATCTTTTCCACTGGTTCAGGGCACGTCGCTTTTCAATAATAAGTGACTGTATGTCCGGAGGTAAGTAATATTTGTGTCTTTCTGTCTCACGTACTTGTGCTGATTGCCAAGCGGCAGTTTGTACGGTCTTAGTGAGCGTCTCTACAGCGTTGTCAATTTCACTTTCCGTCTTTAGGCTCGTATTAAGGTTAATGTTATTGTTTATAATGTTGTGAAACTTACTGAGTAATATTGGGCCAGGAGTTAGAGTAGGCATGTGATTTGTGGTAAATTTGTGTCTAGAGAGGTACAAAACAACAGCTGAATGGTCAGATGAAAGATCGTTGCTAATGGAGATGTTATGATGAAGAAAATTTAAATTAGATGTAATAAAAAAGTCGAGTAGTTCTGGTTGTCGGTTTAAGTCCGTTGGCCAGTATGTGGGTTCAGTTGGTAATATGCAGTCATAGTTAAGATTTACACAAGTACTAAAAAGAGCATTCCCCCTTGAATTTTGTGTCCTATTTCCAAAACGGGGATGTTTGGCGTTGAAGTCTCCTCCGCACAAAAATTTAGGTCCTAAGCTGGTCAGTAAGTTAGTGAATGTCTCTTGTGAAACTAGTTGCCTCGGAGGACAATATGCACTGGCTATAGACATATAGGTGTGATCAATTTCAACTGATATGACTGAAATCTGAATTTCTGGTAAAGCGATCATATGTTGAGGATAGTGATGTAATGTTCGTTTCACGAGTATTGCCGTACCACCACGGGCAGCACCGCTGGGATGATCACTTCGGTACACCACGTACCCTTGGATGTAGAATCTTGTCGATTGTGTGAAATGAGTCTCCGTTAGTAGTGCAATGTCTATGTCATGCTCGTGTAAGTAGATGTCAAGTTCGTTCCTTCGTTGTATGGCTCCATTTGAATTCCAAAGAAGGAGTTTTAGACAGTGTTGTGACATTGAATTAGGGACTGGCATTAGGAATAAAATTAGTTACTAGCGTGGAGAGAAGAGTGATGAGCGGAGTTATCATGGATTTAAAATCATTTAAAAATGAGGTCAAATATAATGAGAGATCGGGATTACTTGGTTGAAAGTTGGGTGTAGTATAATTAGATCTTGAGTATGAGGATGGAGAATATCCGGGTGTTGAGTATTGTGGTTGGGTATAGTGAGATGCTGAAACGTGGGGATAAATAGGTTGATGAGTTGGAGGTGAGTGTTGAGGAGAATTGACTGTATATTGTGAATGTTGAGGAGGAGATGAACGATGAGAACTAGCATGGTGAGAAAATGTGTAATGAGGAGTTATCCTCGCAGTTTGTGGATTTTTATATTGGGGCGCTGAGTTATAATATGTAGTGCTACTAGTTGGCTGTACGTGTGCAGTAGTTTGAGGTTCTTGTGTTGTAGCATTAGTGTGGGTATGTTGGTCAGGTCCCGCCTCTGGAGGCAGGAGCTCTGTTACCTCTCGCCTTGAAGTTCTCTGATTCCACACGTTGAGTCTTCTTCTCTGCAACTTGAGATGTACTAAGCATCCCCTGTAGTTTGCCGGATGTTCTCCACCGCAAAGAGCGCAGACAGGAGGCTCGTCACGTGGTTTCTGGCACCTCTCACTGGGATGATCTTGACCGCACTTGACGCATCTTGGTTTGTGATGGCAAAAAGCTCGAGTATGTCCGTATTCTTGGCATCTCATACATTGGACAATATTTCTTCTCTTGTGAGGTTCCTCAATTTTAACTTTTGTATAAGCAATGTTAGTTAAATTGAAGACTTCAGCATTATTTGGAGATGGTTCCAAGTCCACAAAGAAAATAGGTAGAGGTTCTTTAGAACGCGGATGTAATACATTAGTTATAAAACGGACATTAAATCCTTTTCTTTCTAAATCATATTTTATCATATCGTGCGGTGTGGAATAATGAAGATTTCTAATTACAAATCTATAGGCTTTGTCCTGTTGTGCTTGATAAGTGTGGAAGTTAAAGTTTTTCGATTCGAGATATCGAACACAGGCTCTATAAGCTTCACTTGTAACAGTTTTTAAAGTGACAATCGATTTGTTTGAAAAACATTCAAAATTATTTTCCCCTATTAGGTTAACTAGGTCAACGCATAAACTTTGAAAATTTGTTATCCCTTTAATTTTTATTGGAGGTGGTTGATGAGGTCTTTGAACAGGTGTTTCAACTGGTTCTTCTTCCATTTCGTTAGAAAGTGGTTGAAACATATTACTAACGGGCACATTAGGGATACTATTTAATGTTGTCGAAATAACGGTTTGACTAGGACTTTGATTGAGGTTTATTTGAGTTTGAGTATTGTCGATAGAATTTTGTGGAGTAGATTCCGAAATATTTATGGGAGAACTATTATCTAAATGATTCATTTCAGTAGTTTCACAATTAGAAATTTTATATAAATTAACAGATGTTTTTGTTAGGTTAGGTTCTTTAACTGTGTTTTTTATCACTGAACTTTTTGAATTTGCTTTCTTTTTCTCTGGTTGTCCATTTTTAAGTGAAAAATTACTATTATTAGTTACCTTTCTCTTCATAAGTGTTGTAGGAACCTTCTGAACAGACTTTCCACTGGGGCCAGCCAATTCATTCACACTCATTAGTAAAGTGTCTTTTTTCACTTGAAAACTTACTTAAAACGTCCGTGGCTCTTAAAGAGATCACATTTTAACAATAAAACACCAAAGTATTCACGAATTTAATGATTTTAATAACAAGAAAATTTTAGAGCAACCGCACAGTATGTGTTAGAAAGATGAAAACATTTTGTTACGTTCTTTGAATGTAAGAGATAATTCTAAGTTGCCTCGTTTTATTTAAGACCTGAAAAATATAATTTTTTTTTTCCCAAAACATGGGCCAACGTTTTTTCCCACCATAATTAAATTTTGAAAACGCACTTTTGGCTATTCTACAAAATAATATTGTTATTAAAAGTTTACAAGATATTTTCCGAATTTGTTTTATAAAAAAAAAAAATCAAAAAGAGACTTCTAATATAAAAAAAAGTTATTTGGAATAATTCTTGAGGAAAATCCTTACGTTTTTAAATTGCATGTTCAAGATAAAAGAAATAATTTTATCGTTCAATTCGAAAAGGAGTCATCTCTTAATGATATTTTTTTTACGAGCCCAACTACTAATGCTTCCTTGTTATATAGTTATATTTCCTTCTTGAAAATTTAAAAAAAGTCTAGCTGACATGGTTTTGTTATTAAACTATTTTGCTATATATTTGGTCACCTGAATTTCTTTTGTTTTCATATATTCAATTAATATTCTATATTCTAATAAGCTACACTGACAGTCGTTCTTTAGGAAAAGAAGAAACAAAATAAATAAATATTTCTTTAAGATTTAAGTTGATAAAGATCTAGAAAAATTGTTTAAAAGTATTAAAAATTATATGTTATAATTTTAATATCCGAGGATAGAATAAAATTATTAAGATACTAGTGGCACACGCCCTCACCCCACAAAATCGTATACAACAACAAAATTATGAGCAGACCACGTAGTCTTTGTAGGAGCGTACAACAGACCATTACAAGATCGCTACAATAGGCAACTATACAAAAGTACTATAATCTCTTTCAGAACTAAATATCTGTTGCAAATCTCCGAGAATAAGGTTTCATTTAGCTTTTTCCAGCGATTACACTATTCAGGAATCGGTCTTTACCGTTTTTGGAACTCTTATGAAATATCATTGCTACCGCATTATAATACCCAACCACAACTGGAATTATGTAAGTAATAGCTTTATTTTTTTAATAAGATTTTGATTGTTCGATAAAGGTGTAAATTGTTGTTTGTTTCAGATTTAACTTAACTAAATATGCCAATGAAGTATAAAATAGTTTCCCGATTAAGTTTTGAAATATTTGTCTTAAAGGAAATGTTGAATAAACAATTATTCAATTAATATTTCCGCGGTAACTTACCGTTGGTGTAACATAATTTCCTGTTTAATTAACGGCTTTAATCCATTATCGGTTACGTAATCATTAAGTTACCGCTGAGGTGGGGGAACGTAATGGATTGCACAACTTCTCCAAGAAAGGAACTTTCATGGTGATGTGAAATTAAATATTTAATGAAATTAATAAAGAGTGGGTGAGGAAATTTCCTGATAATTTGAGAGACCACTCACTATGAAACTTTGTGGAAAAGTTCCTTAATGAGAGTTCGCCTCTTCTTTACTTTAATGCAATATTCACTGTCTCAATCTAATTCATTTGAGGACTAGTTTCGGAAAATGTTTAGGTTGAGATATTTGATTTTTAATTAATCTTTTACTTAAGGTAGAAACGTATCAAAATTTAGGAATATTCCAAACATCCAAACCATCCTAACTCTCTATCGTAAATGTACGACTTGCCCTACAGTATCCTTTAAACGGTTCTTGCAGGAAGATTCATTTATTAAACAGAAAGGATTGTAAAAAATTGCCAAAGCCAATTAATGCTTCAGTACTGTTACTACCTACTACTTACCTTATACCTAGAAATCCAATTTTGGCAAAGTTTATTAAGTCGAAGTGTGCCTCGACTCGAGCTTATGACTCAGAGAGCTGCAGATTCGCAAAGTGCCACGGGAGATGTTTACTTTCCCCAAGCATCAGGCTTTGTTTACTAAGTTGCTTTCCCAGTTTACCGGCTGTTGACTTTGCAGAGGGGTAGGCGCTGATGTGTTAACTAGAGGCGTTAAATTTAGTTTCCCTCCTCTCCCCAACCCTCCGTGTCGTCTATGCGTCACTGGAGGATTAATCCTTTCAACCTAAATCCTCCAATTTGTCGTCATTTGTCCATGTCCCATAGCATAATAATGGAAAACATGTCTATAGGTTCCATATGCAAAGGATTGAAATGCCAAAAAAAAAAAAAAAAAAAAAAAGATTATCTTCAATTTGATGGATCTAATCTTTTTAAAAAGTATCGCCGTTCATAGAAATTTCTTAAGAAAGTGGTCGCCTGTATGAAGTTGTATTAAAATAGGTTTTACAATACTTACTCCCAAATTTCGCCAATGTTAAACACTCCTTAAAAAGGAATAAAAAAAAAAAAAAAATAGAAACAATACTAATTTCAATCAACAAAATCACAAAATCGACTGATAATGTAATGAAAATCGAGTATTAATTTTTCAAACCATTTAAATTTTTATATGATTTACAATTCAAGATAACAGATAAAAAACAGTATGTGTATAACTCTTTTCTTATTATAAATAATTCTACAATCTAGTATTTGAGCGGTAAAAGGTTCTGAATTCCAATGATTAATTAGAACTTATTTTAAGGACGGAATGCATTTTATCTTTCCTTTTTCGTTTCGTTTTGATGTATTTTCCTCGATTTATAACTAACCATCGATAAAAAAAGAAACCATCGATACTTATACAATATTTTTAAATTATTGGATTTTTATTTATTATATAACAATTTTTTTTTGTCGCTTTGCTCTTCACGTTTTGTAGATTTTTAGCCTCTTGAACCAGCCAGTTTCTTGGGCTGCGTTCCAATTTGTTGCATATAACTCTTGGCATATATTTTATTTCTTTATTTTTTATTAGTGACACACATTAGAATATACAAATAACATTTATCTTTTAAATGATACCTTGCCAGTTGTTATTGCTTTCTGACTCTTGAACCTGAATCTTTTTATTCGGATTTCATAGGGACAATTTATTTTTTTCTGTTTTATGTTTTTTAAAGAACGAATTTAGTTCCGTATATCGCTGTGGATAGTAAAATTCAGGCAATGAGCATAATAATTTAGCAGTCAATCCTCTTTTCAAAGTGTTTCACTTCCAATTGTTTTGTAATGCACATCTATACATACCTTCTTAACATGCTTTTCCAATAACATTTTTTTTTTTTAATGGAGACCATTATCAGTATTATTTTTCCAAAAGATAATTTTTTTCTTATTTAATCGAACTGTTCGCGGAGTTTCTTGCTTTCCTATAGCATATTAATTAATCTGATGATTTATTCTTAAAAAGAATTTATTAAAAAAGTATTAATGGCTAGAATGGAAATCTGCCTTTACTTTTGATAACTTGAAGGGACATCGCGGAGGGAATATTTTTCACGGTAAAGTTGACGGAGCCTAAAGTTTTAATGCCATAATGAAGCCCCGTGGCTTAAATTATGGATAAGGTAACTTTGCTAATAAAACTGGTCTGGCTTATGAACGCCATTGTTGTTGGCGCATAGATTGTTTGGCGGGTCCGCCATTTCTTGGTTTATTATTATTATTATTATTATTATTAAAGGAACAAAGAATATTTGAATACATGCTACCACTTTTCTTGTTCATCTTACCTAATTAATTAAAAAAGCCGTTTTTTAGACAATTCAATTCAAGGTTATAGAGTCAACACTCACCATCTTTCCTTTCTCGAATTAATTTCTTATTTTAGGGACGGAGGTCTAACAACCAGCTTCTTTTTGGTAGCCTAATCATGGCCATGTCGTCTGTAAGTATGTTTTTATATACGTGTTGGTAATTTCGGTAAGTAGTGTTGTAAGACGGTATTTTTATTTAAGTAAAATTGGATTCTGATCCTCGGAGTCTACATAAATTATAGTTTTTATGAATGCATATTTTATTTTTATCGTACATCTGCGAGACGAAACTTGCACATTTCATATTCATTATACGCATGTCGTACATTTTTTTTTTTTCAATATAGGTTTAACTTGTTGTGTATTAAATTTTAAAATATCCACTTTTGGCGATTTAAAAGAAAAGGAGCATGATAATATATATGAAAAAGAAAACTTTTTTTTTGTTTTTCCCCATTAGAATATAATTTTGATTCGACTATATACATTCGTACAGTCGTATCTCGGGCATATACGTACATCATATACCCAGTTTGATCAAAATCGTTAAAGCCGCTTTTGAGTAAATAAAAAAAACACGTAAAAATGATACAAAATTTATTAAGTAAAGTCCCCCCTACGGTTAATCAATTTTGATGAAATTTTTACAGTCATATCTCGGGCATATAAATAGATCAAATACTCAGTTTAATCAAAATCGTTAGAGCCGTTTTTGAGTAAATCGAAAAAAAAACAAACGTAAAAAGTTATTAAATAAAGTACCCCCTCCCTTTGAGCAATTTTGATGAAATTTTTGCTGTCATATCGCGGGCATATACCTACACTAAATACCCAATTTCAGGTTCCCACGGTTTATAGTTTTTGAGCTAGTCTGTTCACACACACACACACACACACACACACACACACACACACACACACACACACACACACACACACACACACACACACACACACACACACACACACAGACCATTTCGCGAGACTTGGTTATTTCGACTCAGGGGGTCCCAAAACGTGTATTTCCGTTGCAAACCGGAAGTCGAAATTTTTCACGATCGCAATACTTCCACTTACTATATATTTCATATATAGGTAAGTGAAAGTAAAAACAGAGTGAGTTTTTGAGATAGCCCGATTCAGAAACGTTCTGATTCAGAGGGTAGTACGTCTTATTCAAACATTATGTTGCAGAGGGGTACGTATTCTTGAAAGATGGCTACTATTTGGGCTACCGTTGAAGAATGCACACCCTAAAAAGGCGCATTCGTCATCTCCGACCGAGAAGATAAATAACTCTCCGCTGAATTTACACTTCAGCCTTATTCAGGCCTCAATTTTTTTTCTTCCTTTTTCCTCAACTGATTCTGGTAGGATCTGTGAAAGGTGAACTTCAATTTGATTTTTACAATTGATTTTTTACATGACTTATTATCTTATCCCATTATTTCTTTTCATCAAAGAATTTTTTTAATATATTTACATAAAGAACATATATGACCTCATGAAACGTGAGATCTGCATTCAATACTTAATTACTTATACTTCAACACTACTAGATACTTCAACACTTAATTACGCCTTCTTGTCATTTCTACTTAAACAGTTTAACTGCTTTAATCGTTGGGGTGGGCAGAGGGTTCCTTTTAAAGCAATTTAAATTTAACATTGATTGTTAATTTAACATTAGCTAGCTACTAATACTAATTGTATGATTCTACATTGGTATTCCTAACCTTTGCCTATTCAGGTATAATTAGGATATGGATCTTTAAGGACTCTCTGACTCAACAAAGGCTTGAGACCACCATTTTGCGTCCATTCCTCCGAAGTTCCATTTTACTTCTTTTCTTTTTTTTTGTTTTAAGATGTTCAGTTAACAACCATGGTTTTAAAATATTTAACTAGAAATTATCAATTAGTATAATCTGCGCCTAATAATTGATATAATATAATCGAATGTAATGCAGATTGATGGTGATTGAATGAATATGTAAATCATATATTTTTTGTATGAATATATTTGTTTGATTATTTAAGAAGAATAAGTCAATTCGCAACAACCCAAAAGAGAAGAATGAGGCAAAGTTGTTGAGGTGAACTAATAACACACGTTAAAAATAATATATTATAGTAACTTATATTTGCTTGTAAAATCATTTCGTAATCGCTACGTCAACCAGTGCTGCAGGCAATAACAATCCATGGGAGTGGGCATTACAGAAGCCATGGCGGAACAATACAGCTCTACATCAGGGTACACAAAAGCCGGCTGACCCCAGCGTACCAACATGGGACCCGAAAACAATATAAAAACCTCGTCCAGTGTCACAATGACCACCCTTTTATCGCCTTCCTCTTTGGTCCCTTTCCCAATTGTTATTGCTGTTTTAGAATAGATTTAGCTCTTTCAAAAACGTTATCCTTCAAATATCGTCTCGATCGGTTCTGTTATCCATTCTGCATCTTGAGGAATAACAATGCTTTAACGACAAACATGAATTTGATTTGGTTTAATCGATAAGATTATTTTATTATAAGAAGTACTTTCAATCAATAACTTCTTGAAACTAACATGTCTTGTTTATTTTACTACTATTTTATTCGACGAAACTGATCACATAAAAAAGAAAAACAAAACTGTAATTTCCTTCTCTTTTTCCTTGAATTTCCTTATCAGACTTAGCCATGTATTTAGTATTTAACTGGCTGAAATCATTTTTTTTTTTTTTAAATAAAAATAGTTTCTTTATTACCTTATCTGATTAAGAACTAATTTTAGATTAGCATCTAATGTTTCGACTGTTAGTTAAACCAAACAAAGGGTAACTCATATAAGGGAAGAAAAATGATGAATAGAAATTCGCTTTCTTTCAGGATATTCTTTAGTATCAATTCTTAAGAATTTTCTAGGTAATTATAAGCTAAATGCTACACCTCGTGGGAAGGAGAAAACACCAATACCTAGTCAATTTTCTTAGAAAACTTTCTCTTTCCTTAGTACAAAAGAATGTGCAGAATAATTACAGAGTTTTACACTATACGTTATTACAGAGTAAATGAAGTATACAGGCATAAATTGCAGGAGCAAAGTATGCTTTTGATGCAGAGAGGCTGAGCTCAAGTTGTGTTACATGTGAGGAATTCGGCCTCCCACGCCCTCTGCCTAGGAATCTGTTTAAATTCCTGAAACGGCGTCCCATCCAAGCTCTACAAACATTCTAGCTTATATATAACTGAGGACGGTTACCTTAGGGAGCGAATAATTATTCTTTTTTTCTAACATATGGTGAAAAATAAAATAAAAATGTAAAAGTTATTGAAGAAGAATGGTCATCAATATAAGGCAGTTCAGAGTTCAAGTTACTTTCCATGTCGAACCTCAAAGAAAAGGAAAAAGAAAAAGATAGCTGTAAGATATTGGTCCTGGGTCCACTTGGAACATCCCAAGAAGCCGTTGCGGTGAATCTCTTACCCTTTTATTCACTTGGAACCTGGAGCCTGCGTTCGACACGCCTGATTTATATAATTTATTCAGGCTATATACCGGTCCGTAAACTCTACTAAATAGTGGGTGAATAAAAGAAAGGGTAAAGGAACAAAGGGTAGCAATTAGACAAGCCATCGGGGAGACAAGATATTTCGTTACTGTCACCGCCAGCTAGCAGGCTTATTAATCTGACTTTTTCTTTTGTTTTCCCCTTTCTGGGAAATTATCCACCTCTCCGCATTTCCTGCTCCTTTGGGTGTGCGACGATTCAATCTCTGCTACTAACCAGCCTCACCCTCCCCTCACCCCCCTCTCTCTCTCTCCCCCTCCCTCTCTCTCTCTCTCTCTCTCTCTCTCTCTCTCTCTCTCTCTCTCTCTCTCTCTCTCTCTCTCCATTGGGTGGGAAATAAATTTGTATGAATACTTAGCACCTTTTCTGTATCATGCTTATCTTACCTATTATTTGTGTCATACTTATAAATATGGTTTAGCCTTGGAGAAAACCCACGGAGTGATTTCCAGATTTCTTTCTTTTTTATCCTTAAGTTAAATGCTCAAATGTTGATGACGTTAATTTATTTAATTTCCCAATGCTAATTTATATATTCATTGTCAGAAATAATAAATCATAAGTATGATTTACTTTAACTGATTTGACTTTCTTAGCAACTAACGTATGAGATACGTACGCATAAGTAGTAAAATGAATTTGGAACCTGTAAGGTTAGGATATGCATTGGAATAACGAAATTGGAAGCAATTTGCTTAAGCGAGAGCAATAACATTTATCTTAAAGGGTTGTTACTGTAATAGGCAAAGAGGTACTGGAAGAAAATCTCCTTCAGCAAAGAAGCTGAGCTTTATTACTGTATTTCCAATTTACTTTTACTTTTCTAAAAGAATGATATGCATATTTGCATATCTCTTCAACCCTAATTTTACTTTTATCGTTTTACTTTATGAGTACATATAATCTTCATAAATATTTTCTAGTCATAAGTATCCGCAAGAAGCAGTAAATGGATGGTTCTGGAAGTGAGAGAGCAAGAGAGAGAAAGGGAGTGATGCATGGCAAGTTGTGGGCATGCGGTCAGCCCCTTGAGGTGGGTACTGCCCATTGCATAAGCTCTTACACCTCTGGTCTTTACAACTTGATGCCCAAGCGAAACTTTCTACATTCACAGTAAAGTCTCCCGAAGTGTTGGTTCAAGTCGTTCTCTATATTATATCAAACGTTGGTTTATCATCACTTACATTCTTCTGTATTATGATAAAATAAATAAATGAAGTATCTGAGTTTTTAATAGGACCATCTACATGCATTAAACTCAATTTTTTTTTTCGACAAGACATATTCTTTATTTTTTATATCAAATTTAATGATTGAGACAATAATTAGTTACATTAAAACCGCAATACATAGAATCCACTGAATCTGAGGAAATTCACAAATAAAAAAAATAGGCGCTTATGAACACAGCATAATACAACTGCACTATCATTCTTCTTGATATTTTTTTTTTTTACAATTCTTGAAGCCTGTTTACTCGGTTAAATTTTTGAAAAGAAGTTTGCAACCAAACTTCGATTCGTTAATTCGATTTTTGATCGCCAGTGGCGACTGCAATGGACCCAACAGTCCTGTTTAAACGGTTTTTAAAAATAAGTTTTGGGATTTATGTAAGCAAAAGGTTACTTAATTTTGAATTAGCTTAACTTAATCGAAAATAATGTAAAAAATTTCTCTTTCATTGAAAACTTTTAGAAAACTGATATTCTATAGTGAAACACCTCCTGGATTTAGATATATAATTTAATGAATCGACCAAATTAAATATGCGAATAACTGTAAATATATTTTTATTTAATTTTTTTTTATAGTTTTATCATTTACTTATATAGTTAATTTTATTTTATTGTCTGCAGTTTAGAATTGTTCCGGTATTCTTATTATATAAAATTTATATAAATATATTGTTTTTTTTTAATAATTGATATGACGACGAGGTTCCCCTGAGGTATAATGCCCAGGCTACCTGACTCACCGTCGGTTTCCCCCGCGGACTTCCGTATCCTGCCCAACAAGAGCCGGGCCGATTACCAATGATGACCCACTCAACGGGAAAGCACGCCCGTTACGAGATCCTACGATTAAGAGCTCATTGCGGCGGGAATAGTTAATGCTTTACTTTCTCCCCTTAATGAAGTGTAATCACTTTGGTTTCCTAGCATGGCCTCTACCGATCAATGATCATTACTGCTTCTGCCTCATAGCAATGCATCTGCGGTGTACCTAGATTGCAGCGTATCCGATGTTAAGTTACGAAACCGCTGAGATTCGATAGAAAAAATAGATATTGTTTCTTTAATCTATTGTACTCCCGAGCCACCCATTATTTTTAAAGTATTTTCATTTATTATTTATTTTTATTTTATTTTATAGAATATTTAAAGATCATCAAACTAAACTAAAGGGCTGCTTGCAACTGGAGAGCTGTTTCCACCAAACAGGGCTCCAGTAGTTTCCTGTCTATTTGTAGTGGGCCTAAATAGATCATATTTTAAAGAATATTTTATGAAATTCACTTTTTTTGTAGTGCTAATAAAATTCAAGGTGGCAAATGTAGTCAATAGACAACAACAATTGCATCAACTACCTTGATGAGTTGCACTTCAACAACAATCCAAAATAGGTATTAAGGTACCGAGTTCACCTTTTTTTCAGTCACCTCCTATGAATATGAGTAGTGGAAAAGTTAGAAAATTTATTATTAAAGGATATCTGAAATATGGTCAAGAAAGCCACCTATGCAACATTGAATTTCTTTATGGATGATTTCATTGGTTACTAAATAAGAGAAGGATTTTGGATCGTTTATGCTTTTGTATTGATCTTTATGATTTTATGCGAGAGGAACGGATGATTAAATAATCATATATAATCATCATCATAAATAATCATATATAATCATCATCATTAATAATCATATATCATCAATAATATATATAATCTTATATTCTTTAATAGTGAGAAATAGTCAACTGTTATTCTCTACGATAGCTTGATTCATAGTCAGGATTTTCAGTTTTAATTGTTATTAAAGCATAAGTTTAAATAACAGTATAAACTGTTATTTAAAGTTTTAACTGACTATTAATCAACCTATCTTATATTCTTGTATTTATTAATAGATTCTGTTGCAATTGGATACTTCTGAGAACCCAATTTTTGTATTCAGAGATTTCTTATTATACATTTTGAAACAAGAAATGATAAATAAATTCTCTTAACTACATCCAATTGGAATAAAATATTTCAATATGTAGCAGGTCTCTGATTTTTTTGATAAAGAAGACCTATGTTACTGCCAGCAGTTATGCAGCTGATTTTATGTGCAAACTGTGAACTAATAGTTTAAAATTTGAATAATTCTTTAATTTATGAAACTAAGAGGTATATCACTACATATAACAATATGGAAAACAAACGATTTAACTGTTGTTAAACCGACCAAGCATCTCAGCTAAATCGAGATAATACAATTTTAAATTTTAGAAAAATATACCTGGTGTCTATTATCTATGATTGTTAACGAAACGAAATGATATGAAAACTCTTAATTTAATTATACACCTTTTACATTATTATTCCGTTATTATCAAATCCAAAATAAGATTTACATAAGATCCTTCTATCGTCTCTCGAGCAATAAATCAAATGTGAAAACATAAATAAACAAAAATAACGACTCATTTTTCGATATTAAAATATTAATAATTTATTTTATTTTTTTAAAAAGGCAAACAAAATAAAATAATCTTGCTCCCTTTAACTTATCTCAATTCTCCATTATCGAGTTGAGCTAGATTATCCGTAGACTCTTGTTGTAAGGAGATCTTGAGTTAAAGTTACTCCTTGTAGTAAGCCTTGGAGGGCTGGGACAAAAGATTAAACCGTAGCTTTTTAGGCGACAGTCCCTGTCCCTGAGTTAACCCCTTTTTTATTAAAGTGAGTTTATTAAAGCAAGAGGAGCTGAGGGGGGTGGGGAGCACTCTCTGATAACTCAAAGGGAAAGAGGTCCAAAATAAGCATCCCCGTCTTCGCCAATAATCCTCTTCCCACACCATGTCTTACGGCCACGATTGGATCTATTCTTATGCATTACATTAATTTATTTCAATAAAACTATAACCCTAATAAGGTTTTAAATATTTGTTTAATCTAAAATTATAACATAAAAATGTCAAACAAAAAATAGCACTTAAATATATAGCAAAGTTATAAAACAGTAACAGTGACTCAAAAGTAAAATACCGCTGTTAAACGTCGGAACAAGTCGATCGCTTCTTATATATTGTCTACTAAGTGCCAACCCAGAAATGTCTACAACATTTGGAACATGTAATCCCTTTCTAAACACGTTTTTTATAGTTCTTTGTTTTTTTGTCAAGTTATGCATAACCCTTATGTATCAGATATAAACTGGCTCTTTATTTTATATTCCCTTCCTGCACAAATTCGTCACCATTCAAAATGCGCTCTGATTCATTTTTTGTTTAAATGAATCCAGTTGCACTTTCGTCGAGGAAGTTGTAACATTTTATTTAGGAACAATTTTATTTATTTAATTGTTATTTACAGACCGGGTATATGAGTCCAATCACATGACTCACAAAGTTATGGGACACTTAAAGCAAAGACTTAAATCTTGATTTCGCGTATAACCTCACTATGATTAAAAACAAGTTGTGGAAACATTTGTCAATTTTGAACACAAATTATAACCTGACTCCCTTTCTTATTCAAAAATTAACCGTTATTAATAATTGTATAATTATCTGTGAATGAGTTGTTGCGAATCGTATTTTATTAATTAGAGGTTACTTACATCGTAATGTATTATTATTACTACTGTGGATGACTAGCACTATTTAATGTATAATTGGGGAGTAATTACGTATGATTGTTGTAATCATTATTATTATAGTTATTCAGATATTAGATTATATAGAAATTATCTATTTTTTAAAATCACATTTTTGCTTTTCTAGTGAATTTTCTTTTGTGTTGATATCCTTTGCGATTTTGTTTCTTCATGATGTTGAAGATACTAAGATTTAACAATAAATTGACAAAACATCTTAACAGAGAAATATTCATATTTTTTTTTTCCATTTTACCCTATCTGCCCGTGTCAAGGTTATGACTACCTTAAATCAAGGTTATCATAACCTATGCCAACAGTGCTCGTCTCAATAATTACAAAGTCTATAGTTATATATCAATGCCTTAGAGGAATGGTGTCAAACTGTTCACTTTAAATGAGACCCATAGAATCACCTTTTCCCAACGAAGAAGGCTTTAACCTTCTGTCACACTTCATCCTCTAATAATTCACCACATTCCCATGTTGGTCACCAAGTACTTCATTGTGGCATTTGTCTGAAGTAGAATATTCATACGAGATTGAAATTACTATAAGCATATTCTGACTTCTACAATAATAACTAGACAAACGTTCACAACTTTCGAGCCGATACGAAAAACTACTGAGGCGCTTTCCATATTTGGATCGTTTGGAGACACAAGATTGTGATTTTGGAATTGACAACTTCAAAAAACCTTCATATACTAAATCCTTATAAATAATTTAGGAAGAAAGGATACTCTCTTCTAACAAGGAATTAAATTTTTGAAAATATTCGTTCCTTTTGATTACAGGAAAATTCATAATGAATACACAAAAGAAATATTTGAAAATTTATCTGCTTCATAAATAGGATTACAGCCATGTAAATTGTTGACTTTTTTATATTTCGGATTAAACATAGCCCTACTTTAAAATGAGATCACCAACGCTTATTACACGCTTCATTTAACGGAAGGCGAAATTTAGCTGTCGGTTTTATTACCTGGCCAGCGAAGGCCCTACCTGATAACGAGGTATGGGATGGAATTTCTCGCCTAGACCTGATGAGGTTTGCGGGAGGTGGTTGGGAGGGAGGTGGAAAAATATCAACATAATAGCATCATCACCAGGCATAAGGCCTGATATCGAAAAAAACCGATTAATAAATCGATTTATTTCAAAACATTAACAATTCATATTTTTCTCAACTGATTTAGTTTTAGATTATTTAACATTTTTTTCAATGAGATCTGGATGGTGTAATTGGTTTCAAAAGTTCCATTTGGGGAGCTTATTCATAAACAAATCAGCATTCAAAATTTATATTAAGTGTAATCAGTGGGGCTCCTTTATAAATAGTTTGAATTAACATTAAGTTTAAAAAAATTTACTTATAGAATCCATAAGGACACGCGGAGCAGATCTTTCTGATCCAGATGTAATATTTTGTCAAAAACTAAAAAAAATAGAAGTCACAAGGTAATTTTTTATATGCGCCATAATCAAAAAATAGGATATTTTTTATAATTAAAAATGATTTAGTCACGACAAATAAAATTTTTTCAAACTTTATCATTTCCCATCTTAACAAATCCATTTTTTGTTTGTTTTCTCTCTCGTTACTTTTGCCATCGTTTTAATTTTTAAAGAAGAAACTGAAAGAAAAACTCACGAATCACTCATTAAAATGTAGAAAAAAAATATTACCCTTTTTCCAACTTTAGGAACTTGGAATGCGAAAATTTGTTTTTTGAACCTAAATGGCACGGTGACTTCTACATTCATGAAATGATCCAATTTATACGTACAATATAAAACCTTTTAGTCATCAATATATTGGCAAAATTAAATTTAGTAAAAAAAAATAAACTAAAAGTCGAATATAGTAATTAAAGAAGGGGGTAACGCAGCAATACAGTTTTTCATGGTGGTGAAGCAATAACTGAGTGCAAGTTTTTTTTTTTTTTTTTTTTTTTTTTGTAATATCATAATTTTAAGCATTAAATACATCTGGTATTAAATGTATACACTTTCCTAATGTTATGAGATTGAATCAAGAACTAACAACGAAAAAGAGATGGAATCGACAAACAAAAATTCCATAGATATAACTTTCTTTGGTTTATTTTTGCAAGCAACGAAAAAATATGAAATGGAAAAAAACGATTCCACAGTCCAGATAATTTTCGGGACCGCAAGTGTTGGTTGGTGGGTTGACTAATGCATTTCATTCCTGATTACTGGGGGCAGATTGCGCCACCATACCTGCCCCCCTCCCTCCCATAACGTCCTTAATAAAGATTAATCGCCTTTCTCTCTTTAATAAAACTCTTCATTAGTTTGCTTTTCACTGGCTCCTGATAAAGCACCCGTAGCCGATGCATAAACCATTCTGTCCTATGCCTGCTGCAATGAAAGATTCCCTGGAGATGAAAAAAAAAATTAACGGAAACAGTACAATTAAATAGCATACTCTAAATATGTAGCTTTTTATTTTATTACTATACTTTAGTGTTTATACTTTCATGAAGATTAGGAACTATATTACGCGTGGTTCGATATCTTGATCTGATTTACTGTCACAAGTCAACCTCTATGCATTAAGAGTTCAGTATTAAGTAAGGAATTTTACTATGAATCATTCTTTAATCCAGATTTCCTTCTTTAACCGACTCCATAGGTGGCTATTCATGTCTGTTGTGGCAAAACAGGAAGTACCCAACTCAGCAGGAGTCGGAGGGGCGAAATGAAAGGACCTTCAGCATAGTACAAAATGGTAGCTCAAGTCCTTTCACACTTAGCTATTCCATATTTCTTCATATATTCGCGGATCTACCGGTAAACCTTCGAGTGAGGATAGGTGAAGACCCATGAAGGTGGAGAAGTATTATTCGGGAGAATACCATACAAAATTAGATCCAGCGATGGGTGACGACAATAAAAGGGGCTACCCTAAATACATCCTAATACATGAAATACATCCCCACCGTTGATTCCAGGCTTAAAGCCACATGGGTTGGATCTCACAGTTCCTCACGGGGCATGGGGGTTTCAGAGCCAAGCTCGTAGAACATGGTGAGGACATCTATCCCCTATGCCCAACTTGTAGGGGACCGGAGACCGCAGAGCACGTTTTACTGACCTGTACTGCCTATGAGACACTGAGAGCCAAGCTGCTGAGAGAGACAGGGCTCTACGTCCTGACTGCTAACGATCTTCCTCAGCTGATGGTGAAGGAGAACTACCCGTACTTCAAATCCTTTGTATACGGGTGAAAGGAAGCAGTTGGCCAAGATCACTTCACCTTGGGACGGACAGCTGGAGCTGCTCCGGAAAGACCGCCGGACTGAGGAGAAGAATAGAATAACACACCAATAAACAGAAGAACACATCAGTGAACAGAAGTACACACCATTGAACAGGATGACACATCAGTGATTAAACTGCTATTTTATGCCACGTAGCGGCAGTGAGTTGATTCTCAGAATCTTCTCACTGCTGCAAATCAGTATTGCCTTAAGAGGCAAGGTAGGAAGAATAAATAAATAAAAAATATATTCGTATTACAAAAATAAATAATAATTTATATAACAAAAAAGTTTTAAACATAGATGGGAAAAGACTATTGAACGCCCCACTCCTCGAAACTAGTTCCTGATTCCACTAAAGTGTAGCCAGTAGATGATATTTCTGTCCCTAGATGGCCACTTCCTTAAATCCCATTAAATATCCACCTCTCCTTTTTCCTCGAACTTCCTTTTACGTAATTTTCACATGGTGCTTGAAACAGCCGAGGACTGAGTTAAGGGTTTCCGTTATTGATTGGATCCCTTATGAAAACTTGAATTGAATCATGAAATAAGTGGATCTCGGCACCGCACCACCCTGTTTCTTGGGAACCAGGGGAGGGGAAGAAATATGCTATTAGCCAAGCCACGTTAAGTGGGGGTGGGTAGGTTGTTGAAGTGGTCTCCAAGAGGGTCGTTGCTAGTTGGGCCTCACAAGATTGCTCCTAAACGAAGTCTCCGAGCTCAAGCTCATCTTGTGACTAATAGAATACCTACCTCCTCGCTTAAGCGAAAAACTAATTGAAAATGAAGTTTTGCAACGTTGACTAATGCTTTGAAATGGAAAACGATAAATGTTACTTCTCTTTTCAACTTTACAAGGACTGAAAAAAAAAAAAAAAAATCTGCAATTGAACTAAATTCAACTGAAGAGTATTTTAACAAAAATATATTAATTCGTCCTACTTCCTCACCAATTTTAATTCCAAAAAATATACGAATTTTTGTACATTACTTTGCAAATTTTTGACATCTTTTAGGTAACACCGTGATGAATAAATTAGACATTCGGGATGCTGCCGACTGTGTTAAACTTCTAAATAAACTAATAAATGAGATAAGCATCTGTGGTCATGTGCAAACAACAAGAATTTTGAATTCCTTTATTCAAACTTAAGGAAGAATGCGAGAATATTTCTTATAGTTTTTAAAAATAATTGTTGAAATAAAAAACTATACTAGTGAATAAAATGGCGTCTAGTCGGGTAAAGGGCTCTCCATCCGTGCCACCGAACAATGTGTAATTGATACATATATATGATTGAATACTTCATTTATGTTCTATCTAAGCTAATAGCATTTTCTTTGTATGGAGTAATAGTAAGTTTTGGTCTTATTATTTTATTGCAACAAAACAAAAAACCAAAAAAAAAATAATAAAAAGTAAAACATGAATTTTGAGTGGGCAAGGCCTTTTTTTCTTTGCCTCAGACCGGGCTTTAAGTCGACGGACGGCCTAGATCATTGCCTACAGTAATACGAAGCTATAAATCAGTTTGTGCTGGAATATTATTAACTTATAATTACTATAGTATACATAATTATAGAAAAATATTTCCCGCATGCTGCCAACCAAATCCTATTCAGGTACAAGATTTTCAGAGGATGCATTTAAATTTTGAATACTGCATCAATTTCAGAAGTGCTAATAAGTAAAATTATATTGTAGGGTTGATCGCGTTGATGGCATATATATCTTATACAAAAACTGAAATAATATCTGCGCTATTACCCCAACAAGGTTTACATACTAATATATAGTTAGTTGCGCGTTAGAATAATTCACAGGGAACGTAATTAGTATCCAAATTTTTATACAGTGATAGTGGAGGAGAAAAAATTGTTTGGTCCAATAAATTAGTTCATAATTTTGAATAATAAGCCAAACATCTCTACCGAATTTGACTG
The DNA here is from genome assembly GCA_911387785.2 of Aelia acuminata. Lineage (NCBI taxonomy): Eukaryota > Metazoa > Arthropoda > Insecta > Hemiptera > Pentatomidae > Aelia > Aelia acuminata. Next base: position 162,815,524 of record OU426978.1, on the reverse strand, counting down.
GCTGTAGCGTATGCTAATATTTGCTAATATATTAAATAAAAATTTAATTTTTATTTTCTATGGAAAATTATTTAAATATGCGTAATCTTTCATACATTAAATGTGAGGAATCGCGTATCAGAAAAAACTATTAATTACGTTAAGAATTACAAAGCTTTTTGTTGGATGTTTAGTCAGTACAAGAAGTAAAGGAAAACTTTGAGTACATGCAGGCGTAGGTCTTAGAGTTAAACAAGGCGGTGAATGAGAGAAGATGAGAGGTCCATGTTTTGATATCTAATGGTTATATCATGTCCTCTCACTGCAAATAAGTTTCCCTCGGCAGTAAGTTGTTCAATTCCTCTGTATTCGTCGTCCCAAGGGAGTTGTCTCTTTCCCGGATCAGAGCAGGGAAACTTTAACAAAGCCAGCCTTTGTTTTCTTAGGAAGAGCAGCCAGCCTTTTAGGGCACAAAGCTTAATGTAAGAACTAGCCTGGCTTATTCTGTCAATAGTTAGAGTTCTTGCGAAGTAGCACTTTAAACGTAAAATAACATGAAAAACAAAACAAAACAGAAATGGATATAATATAAAACAAAATTAAAATATTTTTAATGCCCTTTTTGATTATAATTTATAAATGAAGTAATGCTTTCCACGTTCTTAAATTACCCTCGTGGCTGCTTTGTGGTAAGAAAGAAAATCACATTTCTTCCTAAAGTGGATTGTTTAGATCGCAGAAAGAGCAAAATCAATAAAATCAGTTCTTTAGAGAGGTTTAGAAAATAAAAGTTAAAAAATACTTATATCTTTTCAGATAAAAAAAAACTGAACATTTTGAAAGCCATTTCGTATGCGAAATTAAATAAATTTTGGGATAGATAAACAATAGTTTCTAGTGTTGGTTTTGATCGATTAAAGCCCATTACAATACATATTGATCTAAAGGTGAATTTTCAATAATTAAAACATTGCCGCACAGCTCCAGAACACAGAATGCATTAGCCAGTGCCTGGTAATGGTTTAGAGTAAGCCCTAAATGAGCTACTAATCTTCTTACCTTTAGCTCCAGTTTAATCTCGCTTTCCTCTCCAACTGTCAATGTATTATTGCTAAACCTCCACCGAATTCCCATTTTACAAGAATCCGTGTTAGTCCATTGATAATCTATTTTCATCGGATGTTGTACAATTCGCGTATTGAGGACACCAACTCACCTGCCACCATACTACAGTCATTACTGGCCTTCTCCTACATAAGTGTTGAAATTATACTCAGATAATTCTCAAATATAAAACTGATCAGCCTAGTACGCAACACAAGATAAATTAAACACATAAACATAAGGTAGGTACCTTATAAAATTGTTAAAAATAAAAAGGTAGTGTCAGCAGCATTCGTCTGATGAACTTCTATTACGCCCTCTACAATAGACTCTGCCTCAGTGAAAAACAATGCAGGAGAAGATCCTCCTTTTTAGGAGATTTTCTCCTAAGGGTGTATCTTGATATTGGCAAACTGTGGGATTGAGAGAAAAACTCCTTTCTTCACCACTGAATCCTGTCTGTTTCCACGATTTCAGGGAAAAGAATAATGCAAATTGATGTAGTGTATATAATTTGATTATAAGATTTTTCAATTTTGGGCAATAAAATATTAACTGCTAAAGTTGTCTTTCTTCTTCTTCTTTTTTTTATATTGATACAAGCTAAATATTATTTGTCGCTAGTAATTAGCTTTTTCCTAAAATACTTTCTAGAACCTTTGATTTATATTCTATATTTTCTTTTCCAGCAGGCCTTAAAACAACATAGCAAAATATATTGTTGCTTATATTTTTTTAACGTTCTTTTCAAACTAACTCCTTATAAGCTGGATGTAAATAATCTCGCTGATGAGGCGTGACATAATACAGAGATAATCGCAGTCGGTTGAATAATTGGCGCCCTAAGGTGGAGACAGGGAGCGGTGGTATGCAGGGAGACCAAAGGGAGGAGAGGATCCGTGCAGCATACACCTGCTTGGACACGGCATACCTCTCCCAATGGTGCCCTTCTGCAGATCCCATTGTAGGGTGTTCCTCTGTGCTCCGCCTCTATTGTGCTATCTACATCCAAATCATTCTAGAATTATAGCCACCCCGTACAAACGTACTACTGCTGCTTTGGGTCCTTATTGATTTAATTGTCAGGTTTTTGTAATTAAATTAATTTATATGAAAAATTCATATTCAAACACAAATAGTTTTACGAAATTAAATCACAAATATTAAATAATAGCTACGAGTTCCAAATGTGAAGTTTTTAGAGAAGAAAAAAAATCTATAATAGTGAACCACACATAGCTCTTCCCATTTTCAAAATGGGCCTTTTATTAATTCCAAATATGGTGAATCTACCTTAAAATTGTATTGACATATATCAGCTTTGCTCATTATAATATCAAATAAAAAAAAAATCACTTCTTCATATTAGAATGTTTGACATTGTTGCGTCTATATTAATGTAAAAACTTAATTTTTTTTAATAACTTTTTATATTTTTCTAATTCAATACGATGTAATGAAAATCACACATATTTGACCTTTAATATGAGTGAGTAAAACATGGTATTTTCTCAACAAAAACGATTTTTTATTTTGATGTAGTGTCTCTACGAAATCGATGGGTACAATATTACCTTCTTTTTCCGAAATTAACACTTTATCATATCATAATATATTTTTACTTTCACTTACCTATATATGAAATATATAGTAAGTGGAAGTATTGCGATCGAGAAAAATTTCGACTTCCGGTTTTCAACGGAAATGCACGTTTTGGGGTCCCTTGAATCCAATTAACCAAGCCCCGCGAAATGGTCTGTGTGTGTGTGTGTGTGTGTGTGTGTGTGTGTGTGTGTGCCTGTGTGTGTGTGGGTGTGTGTGTGTGTGTGTGTGAACAGACCAGCTCAAAAACTATAAATCGTGCGAATCTGAAATTGGGTATTTAGTGTATGTATATGCCCGCGATGTGACAGCAAAAATTTCATCAAAATTGCTCAAAGGTAGGGGGTACTTTATTTAATAACTTTTTAAGTATTTTTCGATTTTCTCAAAAACAGCTTTAACGATTTTGATTAAACTGAGTATTTGATCTATTTATATACCCGAGATAAGACTGTAAAAGTTTCATCAAAATTGATCAACCGGAGGGGGTACTTTACTTAATAAATTTTGTATAATTTTCACGCGTGTTTTAAATTACTCATAAAAGGAAAAAATAAGAAATGAATGTGGAAAGATTTGTGACTTTGTGAAGTGGAAATTAAAAAAACACGTCAATTTCTAATCTAATAAGTTGGTAAGTGAAAGTTGTGAGTTCCGCGCACGCACCAGATTTTTTTAAAGAAGGGGCGCATCCAAATATAGTATGTTTTATTTTTTTCAAAAATAGAGATAACACTATCCATACCTAGAGATAAGATAAGATATAGATATATATAAGATAGAGATAAGATACTAGATATAAGATACTATACATTAGAAATAACACTATCTATACCTAGAATGTTCGAATAGATATTCTTTGATTTCCTCAGATCCATTGAAGGAAAATGTTTAGTTTAGACATTTAGTATGTCCCTGGAATCCTAAGCCAAGATATGAGATATGAGAACTGAAAAGATAAAATGGACGAAGATATGACAAGGCACGCCATGGAAGAACAAGAAGAAGGGAAGAAAATCTGGAACATAGTTCTAATCTACTTACTTTTACCATCCTTTTCGCTTTATACTTGTAGTCCAGCAGCAAAACAGTAAATTTTAATTTTAATAGTTACACACTCTTAAAACCTGATCCAATGAATTAATATGACTCAATTAAACAAATATCTATATTATTTGAAATTATTTATTCCCCCTATTTTTGGTCTCCTCCAATTTACATCACCGAGAGTTAGCTTCTATACTTAGAGCCGAGATTCCGCTCGATTTTAATTTTTTTAAAATTATTGTATACTGTCATTACATCTGCTGATTGTATACATTGTATCTTTATATTGTTGAATTTAAAAAAAAAAAAAAAATTATTTATTTTATATTATAGTTCATTTCTTATTCCAGTTGCTTTTGTTCAGCCTCCTTTACTAAATTGTAAGTTGAAACAATTTTACATGATCAAATTCATGTTATAAAATCCTGGTTTGAAAAAATACTATAATCTGATGTCATATATAGTTTGCATTGTGCTTAAATTGAAATTTATATAATTATGAAATATTCCATTAAATTGTTCTTTTAAAATATGTGTTAAGATGTGTTCAGGTGAATATGGATGTCCGATTATCACAAAACGGCCCGTATGAACGGTATCGTGCATCGATAATATTTTATAATCAATCGTAATTTGTTTGGATTATGCTGTTCAACATTTTCATTTATAGATTTTTTTCATATTTAATTTATAATTCAGGTGCCAGTAAATTACAATTTCCTCAAAATTTGATTACTGAAAATTTGATTATTGTAAAATTACTGATAATTAGGTAGTTCTCGTGGTAATTATCAACGATTGAATATCCCTTTGACAAAATTATTCGTTAATTACTTACAAAGAGAGGTGGGATATAGGAGGAAGGGCATAGGGACGGCCGATATTAAATCAGCTTGGGCCTATTCAGCTTTGATGTTAACCATGTTAGCGGTGACAATGCTTTCAACTTCTATTATCCCCTAGCTAACTGCCTCTGAATATTAACATCATACCGGGATCGAGGTTGTCCCATTTATATGCGATATATCAAGATTAATTACCACGATAATCCGTACATTGGTTATTCCAGTTAATTGCTTATTATCGTAATTACAATTGTTAGTGAAGTCTGAAAAAAATAAAAATAGAAATGACCCCTCTCAATAAATGATAAATGACTTAATCGAAGCCTTTCAGAGCCGAATGGTCAAACAAAACAGCGTGTTGAAATAAAAATTAATTTTTAAATAATTTATTTTTTGAAGAGAAAAGATTTGGCTCCGCCGGGAGTCGAACCCGGGTCTCCTGCGTTACATGCGAGGATGCTAACCGCTACACCACAGAGCTCGGCTCAAGGCAGAGCAAATCCCTCCTCTTCACTGGGATTTGCTCTGCCTTGAGCCGAGCTCTGTGGTGTAGCGGTTAGCATCCTCGCATGTAACGCAGGAGACCCGGGTTCGACTCCCGGCGGAGCCAAATCTTTTCTCTTCAAAAAATAAATTATTTAAAAATAATTTAAAATGGTGGTCAGCCACAAATTAAGATTAGATTAATTAAAAATTAATTTTCAAACTGGTAGGTACACACTAGAGGAAAAATTAAAATAAAATAAAAAAATGAATATTTATATATGAAAAGGTCCACGAATCATATATAACGAAGCTTTATAGCATGGTTAGATATCGATAATTTTTATTTTTTTTTAAAGAAAATCTATAATAATTCATAAGGTTACAGTACCAAATTACTTCGGTTTCATGTTCACATAGTCATATTAAGCGTAATTAATTTATTTAATAAAAATGATTTATATGAATTATTTAAGCTAAATTGCCAAGCTCAAAATAAAAAGTAATCAATGCAACATGTATAGTAGATAATTTGTCAAGCAATTTGGAAAATATTGAAGCGAGATACTGATGGGAACATCGATCCAACTGACGATGAATATGGATGAGAGGAGGAGCCCACGGGGGCGGAAAATAGTTACTAATGGAGTAAGGCTTAGCAACTCCAACAAGTATGTTTAAAACGGCTTTCAAAATATCTGTTAACTGCTCCACAAACTTTAACCTATTAAATATACATAACTCCAAAATGAATTCAGCGAGCGAAATGGACTGCCTGAAAAGTGGGAGGAAGTTTACAACATATGGCCACCGTCGCAAATTTGTTTAAAATGTAGGAATGTTTATTTTGAAAGCTTCCCATTCCATTAAGTTAATTATTATCAATAATATATGGATTGATGTCTGCGAGGTAAAATTATGACTTAATTTGGCGAATCGTCCTTCATTTTCATTTTGTCCTTGCATTCCCTTAACAATATAGTTACAAATGCAAAGAAAAATAAGATAAATACTGCTATCATTTAAAATTTCATATACAGGTATTTCATTAATGAACCCATACTTAGGTAATTAACCGAATAGTATTATTTAGTTGCTAAAAATAATTCCCTATTATCTTAAAGTCATAAACCTATTAATCAGCCATTAATATTTACGAAAAACTACTTTTAGTATTGATTTTTATCAACCCATTATTACATTAAACCTACTCCATTCCTGTGCCTTCCGCGCTTTTTGTCGCGTTTATGTTATTTATTCTTTATTTGTTCTCTTGAATATATTTTTATTTTCTAAGCAATTTACTTTACTACAATTTACTCGAATCTGCGAGAAAAACCCACTTAAGGATTAACGAATTTGCTTATCTTACAGTCTAAGATGCTATGTTAACCTGACCCAATATGAATAAATATGATATATCTATTTTTATAAGAATTCTGTTCTTTATAAGTTATATGTGTGCCTCTTATTTAAAACACCATGAGTTTAAAAAAAATCTTGCCTTATTTATTAGAGAAAAAAGTTTACTTAAAACTCATAAAATTTATGTTTAGGGATGTTGAGGATCGTTAGGTTTAATTGTGTTCGGATTAAATGAAACTTCATAAATGTTATAGCGAAAAAAAAAAAAATCAGATTGCGTGATGGATGCTGCATCAGAGACCTTTGAGAAAAAAGGTTAAGTGCTTCAACACCATTGTGACGGCAAGACGGTAAAAATATTATGGAGGTAGAAACCCAGAGGTGGTAGGATTAGAACGGAGGAGGATTTAGCTAGGGTTTTATTCTTCAGAGAGGTTGAGAACGAGCGGCAAACGACCGGTTTTGAAATTCGAACTCAAAATAAGAAAGGTATGTGCATTGTCTGCATCTCGGGGCTTTGTTGAATAGATTTCATCTCATTAAAGGAGTATATTTTCAAAAATCAGGGAATTGGCTTATTATCCTATACATTACATCATAATAGTAAGGAATGTATTTTGTTATTCTTTACAGATGGTAATAATAACACAAATAAGTAGCCTTATCGGAGGACCTGATTAACCCTTTAACCGGGGAGTTCCCTTTTAAATTACGCATCCTACAACGGGCGCGAGCTCTTTCACTAGGACGTGTATATACGTCCCGCCCGGTGCAATGTAACTTCATATTATTATTTTTTTTATTTATGCTAAAATAAATTGAAAGGCTATGGAATATATTCGTTTCCGTTTATTTATATATAAACCATAAAGGAAAACACAAAATGACAAACAAATAGTTAGGAATACCAACAAAAATATAAAAGTATCGAATTAAGAAATTATAAATTTTACAGCCTTAACCAATATAAAGAGTACAAAAGATATATATATATATATATATATATAAATATAAATTAAATATATTATTATTATAAATATTATAAATTATATATATATATGTATATGTATATATGTATATATATATATATATATATATATATATATATATATATATATATATATATATGTAAATTCACGTCGTTACATGGATCGATGACTAATACCTCTGTTGTACGAAAATATAAGTCCCACCCGTTCCAGGGCACAACATATATTTCAAGGACGTATTTATACGTCCTGCCCGTTGGCGCTGTAGTTTAGGTTGGACGCCTATATACGTCCCGCCCGGTTAAAGGGTTAATGAATGAATAATATTAGTTATTGTTACTTCTGATTGGACCTGCGTTATGTTCAGCGACGAGTCGAGGTTTAAACTATATACTCAGGGTGGCCGAGTGCGGAGACCGAATTTCGGCCGCGGAACTTATTTAGGTGTGTATATATAATATATATAATAATATCAAAGCAGGGCCCTATCAGCATATAAGCAGTAATATCAAAGCTTATAAAATGATAGTAATTGAAATCAATTATTCATACAAATCATGGGCTCTGTGTAAAAGAGTGTTGAAATATACTTGCTATAACATGCTAATAATAATAAAAATTGATATAGTATATGTACCTAATTAATATAAACCGGTATAAAAATAAATAAACCGGCAATAAACCCAACCCGGCAGCAAATGATACAGGCACGCCACTTAATAGTTGAGTTTTAGAACCTTTTCGACGGTATATTGTGAATAGAGATGGTTTCTATAAAATAGAATTTAGGAATATTTTCAGTTTTTCCAGTAATAAAAAATATTTTTTATTACTGGAAAATGTTATGTTCGAATGACAAGTCGAGTGTAGTTAATTAAAATAACTGACAAACACCCTAATATCTTCAAGGGAAATAAAGGCAGGAATCGCACCTTCCGTGGAATACTGTAACATCTCGAAAATCTAAACTTTTGGGAAATGGTGTTTAAAGTTTATACTTTTTTCAAAACGGTGAACTTCGAAGGTAGGTCTATTATGGTGTGGAGAGGCATCTCATTACAAACGAGGACAGACCTCCACGTGTTCAACTGACCGTCCCTCAATGCAACCTCGTATATCACGGAGGTTCTAGAAGAATATGTGATGCCTTTTAAGCCTTTCATAAATAATTTTCTCCTAATGCAAGATAAAGCCCGGCCACACGCAGCACATTTCTCGCAAGAGTACCTGGATTGAGGTCTGGCCAGCTCGAAGCACAGACTTGAACCCTGTAGAACAGATATGGGACCAGTTGGGAGGTTTGTCCGACGGCGGCCAAACCCTCCAGTAACTGTACAGTACAGTTCACTTCAGGACAATGCTAGTGGAAGAGTGGGAGGCTGTACCCCAGAAACAGGTAGCTATCATCATCCAAAGTATGAGGAGGATTGAAACAGTCATCAGAGCCAGGGAAGGAAATACCCGGTACTAAGAAAGGTTTTTATTTTATTTTTTTTTATTTTAAGTAAAGTTAAAAATGTAATGAAGTAAATTTTTATAAATATTTCGTTTTTATATGAAAATTTATTTCTGTTTTATGTGTCGTTTTTTCTTCATTTTCCTTGAGTATCTGTGATGCATATAGTACACACTTTGCTAAAAAAAATTGGGATCTTTATTTTAGTCTAACAAAATGATATTTGCAAAAATCTAGATGCACCAGTTTTTTTGGCCGAGAGTGTATTTTGTGTTTTATAGTTTATTATTAAATTTCTTTACAAAAGGGACCGAATGATTAAGTATAGTATACTCTATTTAAATTAAGTAGAAATGTCTAGACTAATTGTTGGCCCTTTGGATGGACTCAGCCTCAGTGGTTTAATCGAGGCTTGGCAACATTCTTCTCTGTCCCAGGGGTGAATTAGGGAGTGACCTCAGTATTAATAGCATTGCTTTCAGGTCCGTCCTACAATTGCTCAACCGCTGGAGGATCAAGAGATGGCTATTCTTAATTCCCCACTCCCCTCTCACTGATATATAGTCTGCCCTCGCCTCTAGTCCCTCTTTTTTTTTCTTTTAGTTCCTTTCTCGCCCGATAAATCCTGAGAATTCTTTCTCAGTATCTTAGAATGTCTGGCTAATCCTTAGGATCAGTACCATGCAAGGAAGCATCGTTTCTAAGTCAACCTCCTAAAGAGGTTCATTTGCCAAGATCACGATCAACGAGCTTTTCTATCCTGGAGAACATCTAATTTAATATTAAAAAAAAAAATAGAGTTAAATAAAAGTTAAGGTTCTAATGGAATATTTCAAAGCCTGAAGTAGATAAAAAAATAACAGTGGACAAATAATCAGTAACGTTTCTTCAATACTCGCATAATCGGAACAGAAAAAAATAACTCATATATACATGTTGAAAAAAGTAAATTTCACGTAAAGAACCCAAGAAACAGCGCATCACCTAAAATCAGTTAGCCCATATAACATTTTTGTTATTGTTCCAATTTTTGTAATAATGTGAGAATTATATCTTCATCAGAATTCTATATTTGTCAATTCATTATAACAATTTAAGCTTCACAACGTTTCCAGGCCTATTGCCCCATCTTAAGGGGTACTCATTACTAATTGTAATTAACAATATTTGAATTAAACAATGCATCAATAGTTCAAAAATTAAAAATATTGTTAATTACACTTCCCTTCTCTGAGGCTACCTCACTGTTCTGTTCTATTCTTTTCCGATATATCAGAAAATCAAGTATTTGAGTAGCTCATTTGCGAAATTTCCCATGAGAGTAAATCCTTTTTTTTTTGTTGAAATTCATTCAATAATAAAAAATATGGTAGTAGGTGGGTTAGGCTTAGATATTTTATACGGTGAAACGGTTAGGCTAATTTAAGTAACTTAATATAATCGAAAGAAGTCTTATGTAGTTAGTTTAAAACAAGTCAACCAACATCCCTTCTAGTTCGTTAGTAGAAAAAAAAATTATTTCATATAAATAAAAAAGGCCGCTGAAAAAAGTGTAATATTTACTAATTGGAATAGCGCGTTGTAGGATTAGTGACTGTTTATGAACAATACAGATAACAATATATTTATTGTATACATATGAAAGTATTGAAATCGTTCTTCTGAAATTAATAGCGTTCGATTAAGGTCTCCTTCAAAAAGTTAAAGCTCTCAGTTGTGGTAATTTAGTAGATATGACTTTGTGGTTGTCCTGTAATCGAGCTGACAGCGTCAACCCGGGGGCAGAAGAATTATAGATGTGCGTAGAACTTGCAATTCTGTATCTTAAATGATTTGTATTTAGTTACTAATTCTTGATGTATCTCTTCTCGCATTGATGCTCCTTCAATAATGAAATTATTCTTTTGCCGCCTTATAATTTTGAACTGAATAAATTTTTAGTTGAGTCACTATTAAACAACCATTAAGTCATCGAGTGAATAGCTGTTTAAACACTTTGCTAAAAGAGAAGCTGATGTCATTATTTGAATACAGGAAAATCACTGATGGAAAAACGTCAAGCAAAATCTAGGATATCATCCTGGTATCTGAGTGTGAGAACATTTGATGAGCATAGTGGATTAACAAATGTTGAGTAGCAATTAAGATTTTTGTATGGATGAACATGCTGTTTTTTCATCGTTTTGTTTCTTTTATTTTGATTAACCAACTACCTAAGTTTTTTAAAAAAACTAATGAATGTTTGAAGTAGAAAATAAATAAAAATATAGCAAACTAACAATTTTAAAAGCTCTTCATTAATGTTCTAAGTCACTGAATTTCTAGCATTATCATAAAAATAGGATGGATGTTCCTAGGAGTCTGTTTATTCAATTTTACAGTATTCAAATGCCTGTAGCATATTTTCATTGATACAAACTGCATGTTTACATAAAAATAATGAACCTACCCTGATTTACGCATTGATCATTTTGTTTCCTCTAAACCATCAAATTTTGCTCAAATTTGATCCTCTTATAATACAAAATCTTTAATGCTCATGGTTACATCGCAAAAGCCACCCATGAACACCACAAAGTTTCGGTGCAGATGCCCCTGACTTTTACCACCCAGATATATATCTTTACAAACCTCATTTCCATTGGAATAAACTGTCTTCCTGTTAATTATATTTTAATGCTACCATTAAGTATTTTCTTTTAGTCTTTATATAATATGTGCATTGTAAAAATTAATAAAAACGTATTAGAGCTTCATAAAATAAATACTATGTAGTAAAGAAGCGTTAACTTTATTCTTCTGAGGATAGAAACAGTATATACTCTTTTCAGACATAAACCCGGCTTCATTGACCTCCTGGACAAGGATAAAGATTATTACTCGGCTCAGTCATAAAGAGCGGCGTCTCGCCCATGAATTGCTCTCTGAGGGAATTTTTCTTATTGTTGTGTAATGGGAACGGTAGTAATAGTAAATATTTTCCGAGACGGTTTATTGCTTGGTAAAGTGTCCATTACTCAAGGGGTATAAACTGACATGATGTGGTGGAGGGGACATATGCCCCCGCATGCTCATTGTGGAAGATGTGCCGTATTAATCTGAATACATATTTGGCCTATTTGAATAGAATTAGCCAGGGTGTAATGGAACACTTCCCTCGACTAACTTCACTGTTTGTGTTTTCAACAACTCGGCTAGCTTAGAAGCTTAATTTCAATTCCTGAAAGGTTTTCTGATTCAAGATAGAAGCAATGGCTGGAAGGAAATTGAGAACCAAGTAAATTAAAGCGCAACGGTCGAAAACAAAACAAATATTAACGAACTATTGATGGCTACGAAGGGCCTATTCGGAGAAAGGGGTTTTCCCGTAAATTTGTTTATTCATCATGAACTAAAAAGAACGGCAAATTTTGAAAATCTAGTTGAGCCTTATGTATAATGTTAGATAAATTTAAAGGTTTATTTGGATTTTCGCTGAAATGCCATATAGAATACAATTATAAAAAAATATATAGATAATAATTACATAAATATCTAGTATTTTTTTACCTGTAATCATTTCATTTTTTTATATATAGCTTCTAGGTTCGTTTATATTTTAATACATTTACTTCCCGAAAAATAATCACTTGAGCAATACCCATGCTCCTAATATCTTACTTTAAATAATTCATTATTATTTTATTCATCAAGTGTATTATTAAAAAAAAATTAAAAATAACACTCGTGAAGACATAATTACATTTACATAATTAGTTTCTATCGATTTATTTTTATTTATTTTATAGATACTTGGAATGTCATAAACATTGTTCCTAATTCATATAATTGACGTTGAAAAAGCTAAGAAATATTAAAATTTCAATAAATATATTTCTTCGTCATTGCATACGAATAACATTACTTCGTTATGTAATTGAATTACATACATTAAGCTTTATTGCATTATTATTACATTACCAATAATGTTGCATATATTTAGGCCAGTAAAAAAATATAACTTATTCCAGCTCTGTAGGAATATCACACCAGTACCTTGAACTCTGTGCAATGAAAAAAAAAAGGAAAATAATTTATTAAGTTTTGAAAAAATTATGAAAACACACAGAGAGGATGCTAAAATAAACAGAAAAAAAGTTCCCCACTAGGGCGGGGAGGCGGGGGGTGGGGGGAGTCGTTTCACCTGTTTCGCCTCCGAAATTTAATTTTTTTTTTCTATTTCATTAATTAGACAAAGGAATTTTAATATTTTTTTTTAAAAACATATGTTAGCTATATAAAAAATATTCCAAGCAAAATTCTGCTCGAAAATTATCCCATGCATGGTTTAAATTAGACAAACTGTTATCGATATGATCCAGTTCAAAAGTTAAACCGTTTTGTCTAAAAAGGGAAAAAATCTGAACATAGAGAACTTTTAACGCCTGTTTTAATTATTTTCCCAATGTTTAAATATTAAAATTATGTCCCCCCTTTGCTGCCTTTTTAACTAGTTTTCTTAGACTCTCGTTAACGGCTTAAGAGATTGTGTTGGCAGTAAAAATGAAAAGATTATTCATAAATAAAAGTAATTATCTGCAAATAACCTACCATATCTCTTGGTACTTGACGACCTTCTGCAAACAATGAAATTATTGTTATTAACAGTTCCGCATCAGATTTATTCTTTGATCAGCACTACCTCGAGACACAGCTCTCACCGAAAAATTCCATTGGATCTCTTCTTAGATTATAATTAGTCGGTCGTTGGAGATCCTGTCGGGAGAAAGGTAAGACCGAACGTGAAATGTCAAACCTGATCTCCCAAGAGTTAGCAGATTTCCGGTGACATAACAATATGCGTTATGTTGCCATTTTGTTATTCTTATATATTTGTAAATTTCCTAAAATGTTTGATACCATATTTTATGTATGTAGGTACAAATTCCGTAGTTATATTTATTTATATCTTTCGAACCTGAGAAAATTGTTTTATTCAACAAAAATATCACCTTTTATTGATTTTGATGATTTTCTTTTAATATTTTGGTAATAAGTAATTACCTTTCAGATGGGTTGTTAATTATTGTAATTTTTATATAAAAATGTTAATTTATCTGGTTTCCAGTTATGCACGGACCACTTTATCAACACTGAATATTTTATTATATATTCCAAAATAATATTGTGTTAAGGCCGCGGATATCAAAATTATAATGTATCTTTAAGTATACATAATTTCAAACCAGAGCTTAAATTATAAGAATCCCTCGATTGGACCCTTGGCCAGGCCGAGGTCAATCTTTTCCTTTAAAAAAAAAATATGTGTATATATATATATATATATATATATATATATATATATATATATAAGTGTGTGTGTGTGTGTGTGTGAGTGTTTAAAATATCCTATATAAAGTTTCAACATATTTATTTATCATTCCTACACCTTATTAACAAGATATAAGGTTACTCGTCTGTCAGAAATGGGCTATTAATTCGACCTTATTAAAATTTAATACCCTGCTATAAAATTCTTTTAGCTCTTGTTTTAAAAGCTAATTATTATACAGGCGCTTACTCCAATTTATGGTACTAACTAAATTTAAAAACAAAAAGTTTATTAGCTGTATCAATAAAATTAATAATACTAGCTAGTTCATGGTTGTTTTCTTTTTTTCCATTTCAAAAAAATATCGATTCCAACATCGATTTCTGCAGCATTATTTCTGAATTTTAATATTTAGAAGACAAAAAACATTAAGGTTTTTAAATTATTTTTAGTTGGGCGATATTTTTTTTAATTAAAAGGATTTTTTTTTTGCCTATATTCGTTATTTCATTTTTTTTTAATTCAATCTTAAATGAACTACAAAAATCAAAATCTATTTCAATTACCAGATCAATAAACTATTTTTAGGTTTTATATAAACATTTAATGAAACTTAAAAGAATTTTTACTGATTTGATGATGTCTTAAATTATTTATTCGTATTTTTCACACTATAAAAAGGTTTAATAAAAGTAATATTTTTTTTTCTTTATTCATTTTCTCTTTCTCCTTTATTCCGGTCAATTTTATAATATAATAAATTGTTCCTCAATAGCTGGCATCCGTGAGGAAAACGTTATGGTAACCGTAGAACATATTTCCTGAAGCGGATAATAATCTTTGGATATGATTGGCCTACAATTTCATCCTACCCTATTGTCGGCGATCAGAAACAATTGTTCCCCCAGGAGCAACTTGTAGAAATTACCTTAGGCAGTCAACTCTACCTTCCACCGACTTCTGCAGTATTTTAACCTGGTATAATAGAATTCAATTTAGCCTCCCGTTCCCTATTGAACCAAACGGATTTATGTTCATACGATTTATTATTTAGTTGGTATATTTATTTGTCTACGTATCTAGGATACCTCAGAATAAAGTCTGGATAAATTGATATTCTCTTGGTTAATATGCTGCAGATTCAAACGCTTTAAAAAGATACGTTAATCATTTCTAGATTGAAATGTTTCCTAGTAAATTACTAAAAATCGTAATTGAGCAGGCTCTTGAATATACAATAATCAGGTTAAATTATATCTGTGGTCTGATATTAATGATATCTCATTTAACTGTGTCTTTTTTTTTTTCTTCAATAAATTTTCAATAAATAGAAGTTAATCCTGAATTATCAATTCCGGAAAACGGAGCTGATTTTTATATTTTCCTTTAAACACTGTCTTTCCAAACATTTTTGGAAATTTATTTCTTTTAAAATTAAACATTATTTTTTTTTATTTATTCGTCATATTTTTGCTAGTGAGAATTCGTACTTACTTCGTATACTTTAGGTTTTTTTTTTACATCCACAAACAATTTATACATGAATAAGGATTTCCACATTTGAATACCTCCAACTCTATATAATTATAGAGTTTGTACAATGTAAGATAAATGTTAAACATCGGTTACTATTTCACAAATAGACCGCTCACATTTTATCAAGGACCTTTTTAAGTCCACAATGGCTAAAGGTATAACACATTCCCATGCTTATGTCCCTAGAGGTCCTACTGCTGCCCTGATAAGGAGCTTTATCTGGACTCCAAGGGTGAATAATCCAACTAGGGTTTTCTTTTCGAGAGGAAAAGTCTGGTTACTCTTTTCCTAAGCTTCTCGGTCTTCAGTACAATGAGAGTGTTGGAAACATTTATTAACAGTTAGCTTAATTTTTTTTTTAATTCATAGATGGAAGTCATTTTTGTCTTATGAAAACACTATTTCTATTTAAATGGAACAAGTGAAAAATAATATAAACGGCAATCTCCGGTTTTATTAACTACCGATATTATTAAAATGAAAATTTAAACTAATGTGATCTAGTAGATTTCTTGTTTTAACATTTATTTTTATAGTCTTTGCGATTTACACAGACGAAGGAGTAAAACGTATTGTAATTGTATAGCATAGGAAAAATAGAAGAAGAACAGAAACAAATATTTGTATATTTTAATAATAGTTTCTTTGCTTTTGAACCCAATGAGACCGTTCCTGCGACATAACGTACATTTAACGGGTCTTGTATTTCTAAATTTTACTGATTCCATGCCATAAGGCATACTACCTGTATATATGTTAAACATTTATTTCTCACAATAAAAGGAGGCAATTTTTATGTTAGACTTTTCTAAATAAACACAAAAACGAAGAGGAAAAGAAATAAAATAATAAAACAAAAAGAAAGTCCAAAACACCTCTAAGTGTGGCGGAGTTTGTCTTCTATCATGCAGGGCCTTCTGTCTTCTCTGGGGTCAATTGTGAAGTTTAATTAATTTTGAAAATTTTAGTAATACCAATTTATATTTTTCAAATAATTTGTTTACTGGAGTAGGCCATGTCTCCTCCTTCATCAGGATGGTTCTGATTAAATATACTCTATTATGTTCTTGTAAGTGACAGTCGTATAGGATATGTTTAAATATTAGTGGAGTTTATTCGTCAAAGTCACAAGTGTGGATGTTGATGTTGGATGTCTATCAGCCAAAAGATATAGTCGTGATAGAGAATAACTTTTGTACAATATTGTGAATAAAGAATCGTTGAATAAAAATATTTTTACCCTAAAATCAAATATCAAGAACATTAAGAATTTATAAGGTAGCCTTTTACTTTACTTTACTTTATTTTTCATTTTTGTTATTTTATTTTTTTTTATGTTTCAGGTAAGAAATTTAGTCTTTTAGCCGTAAGTACACGAATCCTTATCTTTCTTTTGTAATGGAATTTAAACTTCGTAATGGAGATTATAATTAGAACTGAAGGCTAAGGGCTAACCGTTTTAGGTTTCGCAATTAAACCTGCAATTATGCTTTGTAGCTATGAGCTGTGGTAATTGGATCAAGCTGTAATTAGGCAAGCTAAGAAACTTCGGTCCATTTCCTACAAGATGGGTCCCTTCATTCAACGGGAGAACATTTTCCGAAAAAGGTCCTAAAAAAATTAATTAACTTTTTTGTTAGAATTGTTAATATAGAAGACTCATGGACTTCAATATGTGTGACTTTTATTTTGGCATTTTTATTGTTTGAGCTTTCATATCCACGGTTTATGTAAAAAGTTCCGCCTTCGTGCTGAATTGTTTCTTAAAAGCAAATATTGTTGTGTATTTAGAGTAGCTGCATATAAATGTTTAAAGCTCACGGCTTAAAAATATTTATATACCATCTAGTCATTTTAACTTCTTGCTTACATGATACATAATCAACACAGGGATTGATGACATTACAGTTGTATGTCTTTTAAGCCCAAATAAACAAACTATATCATCTATAATAAATAATTTTCTTGCACTGTAACTTAAATTCAAAAAGCAAACTTGCAATGGAAAATAATGAAATTCTATATTAGTGATCCAAAAAAAGTTCCGCAAAATAAATATCGTATTTATTACTGATGATTATTACGATTGCAATTATTACGTATATATTACTGATTGTGACAACCAAGTATAGTTATCGAATGTATCGAATAGAGATCTCCTTCTTTAACGGACATGAATAACTGATTCAAGCCAGGGAAGAGGTACTGTTGGGTGCCATCCTTCCCCATGCCTGACATGTCATCATCTGCAACTGTATACGGCCATCGAATCTGCTGATTGTCTATCTAATGCTGACAGGCGCGGATATACGAATGAAGTGAAAAAAAATATATGATCTTTCTTTCTTCCGGAGTCTCAATGAAAAAATATTTAATGGGTACCGTAAATAGGTGTGCGATTTCGCTTCCATAATGTATAATTGGTCAATGATGAATAAAATATGAAAATGAGTTTATTGTTTAGATTAGAATTATTTTAGAAAACATACGTTCTTTTATGATTGTTTTATCAATAGTTATATTTTCAATTTTCTTAAAACCTTCATCTCTTTTAGAACTAATTCATATTTTTGTCCATAATAATATGAGATACATTTGATTGAAATAACCAAATACCGTCCATCAAACAAATCCTTCATGCTCATCAACCGACTATTGTATTTGTGCTTCGTACCGACTCTGGTGTGGTTGGGATTTGAATAATTTGGATGATGGAAACGTGAAGTTACATTTCACTATGTAGATTCATGAAAGCGTTTCCCGTTTGTTTATAAACAGCAGAAAGATTTTGTAAAACTGAAAATAAGTTTTGAAATTACACCCTTACAGTGATGATGATGCATGGAAAATTTTTTTTATTTATTTCCGTTTTCAGAGTAATGCATATCTCCCCAATGAGTTTTTCAAATCGTGGGCACTCTAACAGCAGGTGTTGGACTGATAGAGGGACATTGTCACATTTTTCACAAGTTGGAGCTTCTAGCCTCCTAAGCAGGTAACTGTGCGTGAAATGACAATGTCCAATTCTTAGTCGGCACAGCATTACTTCTTCTCTCCTGGATGTTCTGTAGCTTATGTTCCATTTCCTATAGTCAGTTTTTACCTTTGAATTTAAATGAGAATCATAATTTTCATTTATATATTACTAATATTTTTTTCATATTATATATAATATACATACACCCACCGACAGGAATTTAAATGTTTAGCTGTAATATGCACAAAATAAAATGGACAATTCCACGTGAAATCAACACAAAAATATATCAATTTTAACCTCACCATTTCAGATTTTCTTGAAATTTGGTATATCTGTACTACTTATATCTACTAGAACAATTGTGAAATATTACTGAGATTTGTCTACCCGTTTTTGAATTATTGGACTCTAAAGCCCTTTAAAATAGGTTCAGAAACATAAAAAATCATGATTAAAAATAGCTGTAGATGTTTTCCAAATTTACTAGGACTGTGAGATTGGTACTAAAGAAATTGTGTTAAAACTAAATGTAAAAATTTAATTTCAATTTTCTCAAAAAGGGCATCTTTTAAAACATTTATATTTTTTGTGGAAATAGGTAGCAGTATATCCATTCATACAACCAAATATAAAAGTGGGGGAAAATTTCTTCATTACTAAAAAAATTGGATTTACTAAAAAAAGGACTATGAGATTGGTGTCGTTTAACAGCGCTTCCCATGCCATTTTATATGATATACAGCAATGTATAGGTTGGTACTGAAGAAATTTTCTTAAAACCAAGTTTAAAAATCTAGTGGCAATTTTCAGTAAAGGGGGATTTTTTTTTAAATTTTCATATTTTTTTTTTTTAAATTCGTCATACTGCCTATACCTATACATTGTTGTATATCATATGAAACGGCATGGAATGCGCTGTTAAACGACACCAATCTCATAGTCCTAGTCAAATTTGGAAAACATCTACATCTATTTTTAATCATAAAAAGCTAGATTTATTTAATTTTATCACTAGTTTTCAATTTTTTTAGTAATGAAGAAATTTTCATCCCGCTTTTATATTTGGTTGTATGAATGGATATACTAATACCTATTTTCACAAAAAACATAAAATTTTTAAAAGATGCCCTTTTTGAGAAAAATGAAATTAAAATTTTAAATGTGTGGAATTTTAAATGTGGATTTAAGAAAATTTCTTTAGTACCAACCTATACTTTGCTGTGTATCATACAGAATGGCATGGAATGCGCTGTTAAAAGACACCAATCTCATAGTCCTAGTAAAATTTGGAAAACATCTGCAGCTCTTTATAATCATAAAATGCTAGAGTTATGAAATGTTATCACTACTTTTTAATTTTTTTAGTAATGAAGAAATTTTCATCCCACTTTTATATTTTGCTGTATGAATTGATATAATACAATCTATTTTTCAAAAAAGTATAAAATTTTTAAAAAATGCTGTTTTTGAGCCTATTTTTGAGGGCTTTAGAGTCCAATAATTCAAAAATGGATCGACATATCTCAGTAATATTTCACAATTGTTCAAGTAGATACAATACAAGTAGTACAGATATACCAATTTTCAAGAAAATCTGAAATGGTGAGGCTCAAGCCTGTGTTGAATTGATGTGGAATTACCCAAATAACAACACTCACCACAGGTGAGTGGTGCCTTGGTTGTTCAGAGCACGGCGCTGTGTGCTACCATTCCGCATTACTTATACTCCTACCTGTCATGGCAACTTATCTCCTACATTAATTCCAGAATAATTTCCGATTATTTTTTATTTTAATCATCATAAACCTTCTAAATTTTATAATATTTATGAGGTATCCAAAAGAAAAATATTTTGTTCACATAATAAATTATATTTTTAAAACCTCCAGACAAGAGAATAATTAAGAACTAATACTAATTTTTCAAAATATAAATAAATAATAATCCCTTTGATAACTCTTTAAAAATATTCATGGCTTAATTAAGGTAATTAATAGTCACAATTAAAGTTATAGAAACCATTAAAATAACAGTATTTTTTTTTTTTTTTTTTTTTATAGCATTAACAGTATTGCATTATTGTGAAATAAATCAATTATTGTTGTAAAGTTATATTATAAATTTCGTTTCTCTTTAGCAAAGTAATTACCAAATACACCCATAGAGGTCCACAGGCAGTCAGGGACAGAACTTTCTGCTGAAAGGTGGCAGCAAACAAGCCATAAACTGCCTGTTAAAGCTCATTTAGTAAAACCACTATTTTATAGCATTCCCCACCACCACACCCTCCCCTCCCCACACCACCTACCACACACTCCTCTGCTATTCCCTAAACGGAGCTCTCGAGTTCCCAACTAACTTTACCAAATCTCTGCCTCAACTACCTCACCCCACCCATCCCTACCATAGTTTATTAAATATCCACAGTTGGAGGGTCTCTTCACCGTATCACTATGTACAGAAATATATAAATGGATAATATTTAATAAATATAACAACTTATCATTACGATTTTGTTTATCTCTTTCACAAAGAACTTACAAAAACCAGAGTTCCTTAGTTGTTTCGGGGAAAAAAAACTACCACTGCAACCTATTGTTTCTTGTTCAGCAGTCGTAAAAGAAGGTTTTTTGACCGTTCTCATGCCTTGCCGCTACGTTTTCCCCTTAATTTATTAATGAATAGTACTCACTTTAAATCGTACCACTTTATAAAGTTTGGATGTCACCACGGTGGTATCTTGGTCTCTGACATGGTCTTTGGCAGAATAGAAAAGATATCTGGCAATTTTAGAATGGGGAAAGACACACAGAAGCACGTCTCTCGACCTTGGTTCATTACCATGAATTTTGATAGGGCGGAGTCCTTCATTTAGGTTCCTTTTATTTGCCTTCGTCAGTCGCAGCCAAGTCTGTCTATTTGGCTTGATCCAGGTACTAGTACTTTCGCAATAAGCACCCCAACGATCCTAACCCACTTTTTCCCAAGCCTCGCTTACTCCTCAATTCCTCCTTAGAGTCTGAAAAGAATATGGCCTGGGAACCTTCGGTGTTAAGTTTAATAGTTCAGTTAATTGTTCAATGGGGATTTAATATCCGTGCATGTTCTTGAAATTTCCTCTTATGATTACTATCGCATTTACTAGATGTATTTATTGTAAGTACAGTTGTAAATTTCCAAAAAAAAAAAAAAAAAAGAAAAAAAAGGAAGAGACTCTTATTATATTCATGTGGTGTGATGAATACCTTCACTCATTTTCTCTCATCATAACTGGTTTGGTACCTGTCATTAAGCCATTAAAATCCAAAAACGCAAATTTAATTTCGGCATTTTAGGCATGAGTAAGAAAGCATTTTCTTCCAGAAATAACCCTATAATTCAGGAAACAAGTTATTTGTTGACTTTTTCCGATGTTAATCAGTTTTTTCAAAGAGAGGTATATATATACCTATTCAATATACTCGTATTTCCATAAATCATAAAATTTAAAAGGCCTTACATTGGTGTTTTTGACGTCGTTACAAATTCACTTTGGACTTTAATTTAGGATATTAACAGAACATGTGGAGTACATAAGAGCAACTGTGTTTTGTTCCGTAAGTCTCGTTTGTTTAGCACACTCAATGAGATTTAAGTCTTACGAAAGTGGTTTTAAGTGGTATTATACATACATTATTCTCCGTGAAACATCTCTAATTCCTTCTTATGAGAGCACCTTGAATTTAGTCTTGTGTAAACATAAATAAATGATTTTATTTCGTCTGAATTAAACATCCCATTTCTCCCTTGTGATTACGACATTTATAACATTCGAAATATTGTATTATGAAAATTGGTGAATTATTTAGAGATTATTCCCCCCCCAGTCATTAAATAACCGCTCCATTTGAACAGATTGAACCGTTACTATAATTAGACTACAATTCCCGATCTCTCTCGGCCTAATAGTGGACCGTAATTGGAACAATATATTCGGCACGGTTGCTCTAGCTTAGGCTAATCAACCCACCCCTATTCAATATCCCTCCAATTGCATACTCTATCCACCCTATCCTAATGTCGTAAACAAGAATATGTAATATTCAGTTTTGTATTTATATATTTTTCACTTTTCCACGGTAAAATTAGAGCATTAAATCACATTTAATGTTTCTTATGTGATTTAAATTAAGTTTGTTATTAGTACATATTTTAAGTCACATTTAAAAATTTAGTTTATTTTAGCGATATGTTCCAATAATTAGCTCGTAATAAGCCGAAGGTAGAAAACAAACATTTATTAAACGATAACTAACCGTAACGGTGACCTATGACCATATAAATAACTATGATGATTTACAAGGTATCTGAATTTGTCTACCTGGGATCACTGGTCTCACACAATAACGAGACTCAACTGGAGGTGAAGAAAAGAATCCAGGCAGCTAATTGTGCATATTTTGGATTACTGGGTCACTACAGGAGTAGAGCTCTTTCCAGAGAAACCAAAATGAGTCTCTACAAGACTTTGATCAGGCCAGTTTTGTTGTACGCATCGGAATCCTGGGCAACCACAAAATCGATGGAGCAGGAACTTGGTCTCTTCGAAAGGAAAGTCTTGCGTCGGATATTGGGAGGACGGCAGGTTGGAGGTCAGTGGCGAAGACGCACAAATAAGGAGCTATATAGCTTATTCAATGAACCTGACATCGTTCTGTTTTATAAATTGAAGATGGGCGGGCCATCTGGCCAGAAAAGTGTGAAATCCCCAAGAAGACACTGAAAGAGCCAATTAATGATAAAAGACGAAGAGGAAGACCGAGATCAAGATGGGTGGATGCAGTCGCTGCTGATGCCCGGAGTGTTTTAGGTGTCAATAATTGGATGGTGGCTGCGCAAGATCGTGACAATTGGAGGAGGTTGTCACAGGATCTAAACTAGTGTTAGATAAAACCAGGTTTATTTTAAACAACATATCTATAACATGTTGGAATCTTAAATAAATTGAATGCAATATTACGATCGAAGATGTGAGTGAACCAATTAGAACAACTATTGCAACACTAACCTACTCCATAAATATATTTTCCAAGTAGAAACACCCAACTGGATAATTAACTACCATTCTTTTTCCTTTCGAATCGCTGGTCTTAATGAACTTTACATTTAAATTTCCAGAAATTTAGCTTTAAATAACATAAATTATAAATATTTTGCATCAACTTTCTTTCTGCGTGTAACACTTCCTCTGCTTAAAATGTCATAGTAACACAGAAAGTGGTATTTGGAAATAATCTATAGCTCCGTCATATTAAGTGTATTATAATTTGACTATACTTTTGAGTCTAAAATGTTAGTCAGTAAAAAAAGAATATCTAAAATGTCTAATTGTTTGTTTATTAAAAATAACTATTTAACTCATTTTCGTACTAATTCTTATCTTTTAATAATTAATCTTAATAAGCCATATGATATTAAAATATTTTTTTTATAAAGGCATGCAGCAAAGACGCCATATTTCTCTTTAAAATTAATATGGATTTTTTAGAAATTTCAAAATAAGTACTAATTTTTTTTTTTTATATTCCAATACCTTAATTTTTATATAATTTGAAATATATTTTGCCATAATTTACAAAATTAATTAAATTTTATGATAGAGGTATTTTGAAACTTGTAAATTAATATAGTTCCAAACTTGTGAATTCAAGCTCAATTATATTTCATAGTAAGTTTAATATTGACTATCGCTAATAAGTCAACAAAGCCACAACAAAGGCTCAACATCGGCGTCGGTTGTTGACTAATGAAGACTGGGTCAGATGACATCTTGCTGTTTCCATAGATACCATTCACCAGGCGATCTATATCCGGATCAAGCCATCCGTTCTCTCTAACTCACAATACAATGACAAATCATCTGTCAATTTTTCAATCTTGTTTTTTTTATTTACCTTAAACAATTTTTAGCAAATAACAAAGCGTGGTAATAATCCATTTTACCTGATCTATCAGAGTATAAGAATAACAGGAATCAACTTTGATACTTATCCTTTAAGCTCATTTTAAGAAAAAATATATTATTTGAATACTGGATCGCACCATTTTAAACATAAATAAGTTTACAAAAGTATTGCGTATTCAAACTTAGAACCACAATAAATATACCATATCGAGTTTCGTCAAAGGTTTCTTTGACCTTTGATTTTCATTTAATTATTTCAACTTCAGCTAGGTTGTAAAAACATTTATAGCATATACAGCATGTATTTATTCTTTAAAAATACTATTTTTCTTTCATGAATATATAATTTTCAAAGTGTATTCAACCCTGCCATAAAAATAAAAATTGAATACATCAATCAGGCGAATCGATGTATTATAGTCCAAGTAATCAATCAATAATGAATATCATATGTCTAAAATATTATATAAGTACTTATTATTTCTGTTGTATGATAAAAGAAATTAAGAGAAGACGGGTGGGTGAACAGGCCATTCCTTAGGTAACCAAATAAAAACATTATGTAAAATACTTATTAGATATATTACTCATATATTATTAAAAATATATTTTCACATCGGGAATTCCAAATTGAACAAGGGTTAAATATTAACTAAAATTTCACTAACATTTAATGTGTATAACAAACATTATAAAATAAAAAAATAGAAACTCATGAAGTTGAAAATATGAAAAATCGAAATTCCTTTATTTATTATTTTTTCGTTAATTATTCATTATCCTTTTATTTATTATTATTATTATTATTTTACCTTCGTTCTATGATTTAAATTGAGTTTCTGTTAATAAGATCATTTACACATGATGCGATGTCCGTATAAAGGGAAACTTGTCAATCAAGCTAATTGATTTTATTAATTTTATTACTAACTTATCGCCATCGTTCAGTCTGTTTATAGCCACTGACTGTATGATACTGACTGATGATACTGATACTGACTGACTGACATGATAAAAGAAGCACAGGAATCTCCTATACTCGTGCTTTTCGCTCCTCACTTAAGGAAAAAAGTCTGCGGGTTCTCCAGCCTACTTTTAAATTGTGTATTGAAAGTAATACTGAGTTAATAATTTAATATGTTTATTTTTATTTAATCAAGTTAAAATTTATTTTTATATATTTTGTTAATATTTATATATTGTGCTCAATATCATCAATATTAGCATTTTTCTTAACTGAGACAGAATTTAATACCCTTCATTTAAAAAGTTTATAATTTAAAGAAGAAAAAATAACTTACTTTCCTCTAAATAATGTATCATATCCACCCGTTGAAACACAAACTCCACATAATTATTTATTTTTCTCCACTATTTAAACAAGTGCATTACTGTTCGTTATCAGCATTAGTGGAAATACGGTACAACAGAGATTTTCTTTAATTACATTTTCTTAGCTAGGAGATCCAACGATAGAGGCAAACAAACAGAAGGTATATATGCCAAGGGAGGTTGGTTTGTCGAGCAAACATGGGACCAGGTTTCATATCCTTCTAGGGAACGGTAAACAGTGACATGGCGTTGACATTTCAAATCCTGCCAGTTTCCTGCCACTTCGTACTAACGATATTTTCCATCAGTTGTCAACATTGAGATTAGAAATGGCATGCCATCTGGCAGTACATAGAGGGTGGGGGGAATGACGTGGTGCAATTACCTGGAGCATATGCCCGATCTTGAAGGCTTGATTAGCTCAGCGAGATGGTTGTCACTTCTAATCCAACATCGATTCCTCTGTCACGCCTATTAGTCTCCATTGAATCCTCATTGCCTATGCGTTTCCCTTTATCCTACTTTCATTTCCATGGGTCTAAAATAAAAAATATTGTACAATTCAAATTCGATCTTGAATATTAAATATGCAATATTCAATACGTAATTATATATACGAAAATTTAATCAATTTAATATATAGCGTATATATTCAAGTGGAATTGTGTGACGGACGGTACAAATGCAAAATTTAACAAAGCATCAATGAATAAAAACAACAAATGTATAAAAATTTTGCATGGTGGATTATAAAGAATAATGTGGAATTTGAGAACCACATTAATATTTTAACTAAAATTTAAATTTACTTATTAGGTAAATAGGTAAAAAAAAATTCATCGAACCATGGTTATGGAAGATTTAAAATAAAAATCATTCTTGTTGATTTTGGGTTTTTAAAACAATTCATACTATTCCATTATCTTAATAAAATAACGAGATAAGGCTTATGAAATGTATCGTTTGCAATCATTTTTAAAACCAAATATCGTATTTTAAGGAATCTTGGCTTCGGAACGATCAAAAAAAAAATTTTTTGTTTTACTATTTATGGATGTTAGAAATTTAGATTTCATGGTGTATTTCGAACTATAATTGATTTCATTAGCTAGTTGATGAATTGTAAATTATATATTAAATGGTTTTCTATCCATCAAGTATTCCAATTGATTTTATTCAATCTGTAATGAATTGATTTTGATTGGATAGTTTGATTTTCTTGAAATAACCAGTATGTTATTAAAAAAAAAAAAAAAAGAATATTGTAAAATTTGCAGTGCAATTTAATCATAATTTAAATAATGTGGGATCTTGAAAATCTTATATTAACTCAGCGTTCGTTATCCAAATGCAAAACCTTGCTACCCAAATCGATTCGCTCTATCAGCAAAACTCTCCATGATCGTGCTACAGATTGTGCCCCTTACTGGGGTACGTGGTGAGCTGAGGGTACAAAAACACACTTTTCCCTCCCCTCCCCCATCCCTTTCCCTATAGGCTCACATAGGTAGCAACTTTTTCCTCCCTCCCTAATCCCTAATAACCAGGCTCGCAATTGTCACTGACAAGTTCATCTCGCTTTTTTACATACCAGGGCTATTTTTTGTAGTCATTCCCTTGAGCAAAGGGACTGGAAGTTGGCTGACGGTCTTCTAATTGAACACAACAAAAAATAAGTGCTAGAAATCTTTTAAGTTTTTTAAGTACCTTCTTTTTATGGTCTTCTTAAGATAGTTTAGAGATTATAACATGCCATATTGCTAGTTTATGAAAAGAACCTATTACTCGTGTTGTAATCGCTTAATCATATTTTCGCTTCAAAGTAATAAACAAGTGCCTTTATACTCCATGATGATTCAATTCAATCATTTGGAAAAAAATATTTATTCAGATTATATAATTTTTTTGTCCCTATCCTGCAGAGTCTTTGGCAACATCTATATTTTCGACTTTGTGGTAGTATTGCGATAGCTTACAATATTTTGGTGTTTTTTTTTTTTTTTTACTGTTATATCGTCATTTTCAAGATTTTTCTCTGAAGTTGATCCCAAATCTGATTTTCTTCTCAGGTTTCCAAAGACTTTGCAATCTTGTATTAGGTGTTTTATTGCTAATTCTACTTAACATATTTCGCATGTAGGGGGTCCAAGACCTTTCAGCAAATATGTGTGCGAGAAATCACAGTACACTATTATTAGCCGACAAAGGGCAGTTTCATCTAAAAAAATAAAATAAAAAGAGATGTTTGATCCGTAGTCTAATTTACTTCTAATCGTAGAACGGTATATTGTTAGTAGTTTTTTTCTATTCGCTCCCCAGGTCGTATGTGACAGAGAGTTCAGCAATCCAATCTGTTTTAGGCATTCTTCATTAAGTATTTTTAGGTGGAGTACCACCTAGGTAATCGGTCAAGAAGTATCCCCAAGTATTTTTCATAATTAACGAATAGTATGTCAGCTCCAATTTTCATTGAAGTTTTGTTTCTGTCAACCCAGCGAAAGTCGTTCTATACGTAGATGACACATTGCTATCCATCAACGTCCTACGCTGGAAGGACAGGAGGCCCTGGGTAATATAGATAAATGGTCAAAAGAAAGTGGCTTCGAGCTATCAGCTATCCATATATGCAGGATGAGAAGATGTTCAAACAATATATATTTTATCTCACTCAATATAAATTCTAAATATAATTGTTTATATTATTGGAGTTAAGTTGAGGGAATTGACATAATTTTAATAATAAGTAAAATATGTATCTTCTTTTTGATTAGAACAGTTTACAGAAAAGCATATGGATATGAATCTAAAAATATATATATACACTGAATTCTTAGTATTAAAATGCGTTACGTAATATATTTTTGTTAATTATAATCTATTACTAACTTTATATCTATAGAATACACACAGAAGTGATTAAATTAGACTTCAAATCAAGTGCTTTTTATAAAAATAAAAAGAGAAATAAGAGATTTAAATAAAACTTCGTATGAGTTTCTTCAGACTCTATAAAGGAAAGGTTTTGTGGAACACGTGATGTGAGTAGTTTAGAAGCAATGCTTTAACTTGAAATATTTTCATTCCTTACTCGGGCTGTTTGAACTTTTCCTAAAGTATTTTCTAGTCTGTTCTAGGAGTAGATACTTCAAAATTTTATGAATTCTTTACCGAGGTTGGAGGAGAGGATGAAAACAAAGTAAAGTAGATTTTGGGCCGCCTAAGTTACTAACTGATTGTGAGCCTTGGGCAAATCATCCGCTTATCGGGGCCTTGTCCGAATCATTATCGGAAACTTTCCTCATAATGCCACTTTCTATTTTCTTCTCCGTCCGACACTTCCAGTTTTTTCTTCATCTGTTATTCTTATCTTGTTTTTTTTTTATTTCTCATTATTTTCTTTTTTACTTACGATTGAAATTTCTTTCATGCTTAATGTGAATAAACATAAATACAACTATACTTCTATAAATAAAAACCCTAATAAGCCGGACCAAACTCACTACGCATTACAGGCAAACTAATCATTCGATTCTCCTAAAATAATACATCGTGAAAATAATAACTTTAAACGAAATATTAGAAAATATAAAAACCGCGCAAAAAAACAAGAAATCACATGTCCTAAATCTTAGCACATCAAATTTTATACACTTAAATTAATTTTACAAATTATTATTATAATTTGTTAAATTATAATTATTAATTATAATTTTACATTTAAATAATATAATAAACCTCAGTAATGAACTAGTTTTACATTTTAATATTCACACGTCTAACGTAATTCCTGCATACCTTTCAACAACTGGTAATACCAAATGTCAGGAAAAACCCTAGGACCCTTTACCTACTTATTCCCCTTTCCTTTAGAGTACTGTACTTGCCTTTGTACATTAGAGTAATATAGTTAGTTAGTCTCTCTACATCCATGTGGTTTATATAGCAAATAAGAACAGCAACATTATAAGTATATTCTCACATTTGAATTATATACAGTCATAAAACCTATGTATTTATATATTTATATTACTGTTAACTTTAGTGTGATTGTACCTGTGTAACTCATACAAATCCTTTGTATTCATTCCAACCTGTTTGTTCATGATCATGAGAACAATATAGTCTCGAAACGTCACCATAATATTCATGTTTATTATTGCCTGTACATCAAGAACCTCATTATAACTACATATATATATATACACGTATATATATATATATATATGTTCAATAATATATATACACATATTATTACTATGATGATATTACCTACAGAAACTAGCCAAGATGCCCGAGCTAAGTTTATATATTATATTATAAATCACTAAAGCGCTAAACTGGTTTATTAATAGTTACAAAGTAAGTCCCTTTAAAGTGTATAATTTTTCTTTTATTTGGAAAATGTCTAAAAGGTTTAAGTTTGTGATTTAACAATAAAAAATGGATAATGTAGGATATTTCATACCTACCATTTTTGGATGAACGGAAATAAAGGAGTACATGAATATTTTGAATAAGGTGATTATTTGTCATTATTGATTAATCCATGAACTTTTTTCTTAGTCGTTATTTAATTTGTTGTAATCGTAAAATAGAAAAAAAAAAATTTGCTTCCTTATTTTTTAAAATCAAACACTCCTTAATTTACAGTTTGCCAATATTGGAACGATTAAGTTTATTACAATATAGCTATGCAAGATATACATCAGTATGATTAGTACCTTGCACTACAAAATGAACTGTTTCGAAACACTGAAAAAAGAGGTAAATGTATTTATCTGGGTTAATGATAAACTGGGATAAATTTTCTCTTCAAGGCGCATTAAAAGTCATTCAATACTATCACTAACTTCTGAGCTTAAGTTTTAAAAAATAACCAGAAGGACAATTAGGTCATAATGTATGGTGTTATGGAACCATTTATCTGGGATGTCCGCTTCTACATTTTTCATAACTAAGCTTATTGCAAAATAATGTCCGTCTGTTGACAAAGATGTAGCGATTTAGTATTTTTTCCTCCAGTTAGGAGGGGAATATTATTCAAAAATAAAAAAAATACATGGTTTCTCAAAGATGGATATTCCTAGTTCTTGTACGCCCCCGATGGTTGGAGTGCAGGGCTCCTAACGGACACTGCCTACGCTTGGAGGTGGGCCGGGCCGGAAGGTCTTGTAAGGAGCGAATAACTCTCGGGAGGAATGAGCTGAACCCATTAACCGCAAGTCCCTAGCATCCACCCTGCCTGGTCTTTTATAATTAGTCTCTAATTTATCGCCCTTGTCCCTCTTAAAACAAAAAGGGTATTTAGTACCTTCTCAGAGATTTCCTGTGAGGTAAATGAAGGAGGTTTTCCCTTCAACCTTTGTTTTATTATTTACTTTTTTTACCACGCCATCACTAGTCTGGCGATATAGAATAATTTTAATATTACAATTTTATTTTAAAATGCCGATCAACTCAATGCTGATGGTATCTTCTATGTACGAGTAATTTTTATATTTGAACTCATTTATTTACTAAACTAAAAAAAAATCGTATTTTTTAGAACGGTGTTAGGCTTAATGCAAACCCACGATGAAACAGAAAATTGTATATGAATTATTTATAGCAAATGGATGAAGACTTGAAAATATAAAGTATGTATTAATGTAAAACGTAAGTATGTAATATATATATCATTAAAAACAAGGAAGTGCACTTGTCACTGTTCTTAGATCTAATCCAAGGATAGGCCTATTTTTGATTGATATGTAAAGGGTATGATATAATGGTACTTGTACTTTTCTCTGAATTTATATCAAAATAAAATTAATATTTGTTCTAAGCAGTAAAATTTGCAAATTACTATCCACCCTTAGCGATTACCTAATTCAAGTCTTATTAAAATGGGTTGGTATGTTATTACTTCTTCAAGACCACAATGGTGGTTTACACATTATATATGGCTTTTTTGTTGCCATAACAATAGGAAATGTTTGGATACTTTTTCCCGTATTTGCGCGGTTAGAACATATTTTTGGATTGCTTTTTCTACAATGTATCTTTAAAACTTACAATAGTCTAGTAACCCGTTGTCCATTATTGGAAACTATAGATTGCATATCGATTGTTCTTCAAGCAAGCAATGCTTACTAGCATTCTGTTTCTAGATTTTCTTTTCTTTTTCTCTTTTTTTTATGTTTGGAATCTTGATCTTTTATTGTTAAAAATTAATTCGTTCAGTAATGCTCTCATGTTATAAACCCTTTAATGAAAAAAAAGTACGCATGGATATAATAAATAATTATCGTCCATCTTTATTTAGATTGTAGTGGATCGATCAATTGTGGTTTAAATGATCGTTAGTGATCGATAAAGAATTTATCGATTTTTTTTTTAAAGAATTTATATTTAAAATTTCTGAAAAAAACAGTGATATAAGCGTAGGATGGGAATTTTATACCTATTGTGCTAAAACCCACCGTTATGAACACAGAGTCGAGCTTGAAGAAGGAACACAGCGCTCCGGTGAGTGAGAGGGCTGTATTACTCTGTACATATTAGGACTTTTGAAATACTGCGATAGTTTATTTTATTTTTTAAATAGAAGTCAGAAGGGAATATTATTTTGTTTATAATAATTGCAAGGAAGTGTTATTTTGTTTTTTTATTTTATTATCTGAAGATTTGATGTAATTTTTATTTCTGTCAATAAATTTACTTTAACTTACAAAACACACTTCATTGGGACCCTTCACTCCTCTGATAAGCTCCAAATAAGATATTCACTCCAGCAAGTAATTGCTTTATTTAAAATTAATTTCTGCCTTCTTTGTATCATTAATGTCTCTCAACCAAAGGTGAATACTTTACAGACTTGCCATTTTCTGATATTTACTTCCAACTTCAGCTTATATTGAAAAAAGAAAATCCGTAAACATTTTTAAAAACTGTATAAGCTTCCATATTTTTTCTGCGTTCGAGTATATATTATTTTAGAAGCTGAGCAATAAAGGTTGTTTTCATTATACTGGTTGATTCATTTATTATTCCTTCTGTGCGTGTCCTGCCCGTTATTATAGTTAATTCTTTTAGGCAAGGTTTTTAGCTTAACAATTTAATAGGGTATTCAGATTTGATCCTTAAATCGTTTAAAAAAAAAAATGTATCACTACAACCCATGAACGGTCTTGGGTTCAGTACTATGTCAGGAAGAGCACTGTTTCTTGGTCAGCGGTCGTGCAAGGAGGTGATTTGACCGTGATCACGCTCAACCACCAGGTTTTTCCCCTTAATTTTTCAATTAAGGGTACCCACATTATAGAGGCTGGATCTGCCCCAGGAGGGTCTCTTGGCCCACAAGATGAACTGCGGCAGAATAATAAAGAAATCATGAGCCATGTCAGATTCGAACTCGGGACCTTGAGCACAGCAATCCACTGCCTTTCCAGTGGGCTACCCCACTCCCTAAATCGTTTTAAGGAATAAAAAATAATGCTTGATAGTTAATCTATTGACTGATTGTATCAAGTCCATACAATCGTGAGATCAATTGTAACTGACTATCGGCTACTCTAAATTATCCATTTATTAAAACCACCTAATTATCCTTATTTATTTCCATAAATCATATTGATAAGTGGAATTAGATGTTTGGGTTTCGTTTTAATATCATTTATGTAATGTTCCTAGGCTATCCTTATATATATTTGTATTTCTATATGCCTTCGATTCTTGCAACTGCTCGCAATCTGAGAATCCTCCAAATGATTGCTTGCAGTCACATGATCCCATTGACATGGAGATATACCCCGCTGACAGTTATTAACATCCTGGCGGAATTTAATATTCCTTCGACCTCCCCCCCCCCCTCAATATAGGATGGTGGAGGTAATGTTTGCTCAGTCCTGATTCCTATCGAAGATTAACCAGGGCTCAACAATAGCCCTGGTCTCAGCTACCGGACTATAATATTGTATAATACCGCTCGCTCCTTCATCATCCACTCTGCATCTTTAAGCCTCTTATAATTAGTTCTGATAGGGAGCTGGATTCTACTGAAATACTTTAGAGAAGTCCGGTTAAAGTTGATTTAGTATTGAATTAACTTGAATTGAAATCTGATTAAAAAGAAGACAGAAAGAAAAAACCAATGAGTCCTATTCAATCCTGGATTACTTTCATCAAACTGTCGCTTCTGTTTGAACTTTTTTTTTTTTTTCTTTCAAGCCCTAATTGAATTTTATTTGTCTAATTCAATTGGATTGCCAATCAGATTTTCCTTAGAAATTATGGTTTGTGGGGTTGTGAACGGGGTACAATATTATTCGCCTTATCAGGATACACCTTTTGAAAGGCTTGGGGAAAATAGCTTCTATATTTGAGAGATTCTGGTATTGATTGAAAACGTTTGCTTCCATTGGAACATTAAAATTAATTAAAATCGTTTGCCTCTATTCCCGTGACAGTGTGAGCAATATTTTTTTCTTTAATTTGGTAACAACTTTTGATAAAAACCTTAAATTAATTTATCGATGGATGATTACTTTTATTTAAAAGTTGATTTTCTTTTGAATGGCTTTAAAAATTTGTACTCGCCGGGTCACTTTTGACGTAGGTATTCCACTTACCAATGCAAAGGGCATTAGGTCACGGAAGGTTTTGAAAACGATGAAAATAACTGAAATATGTGTTATCTCAACTCACTAAAAAATACCTAACCTCGTTTTGCGCCAAGTTTAATGCCAAATTTACTAAATTTTGTGAAATTCGTATATTTCATTCATTCGAAGAACGTATCTAAATTAAAGTGTTTTCTATATAATTTATTCGTTGAATTTATAAAAAAATGTTTAAGGCATGCGCAAGTTCAATAAGTTGTATCTTTGTTTTAACGCTGACCCGATGACAATAGAATTTCCTTTTTTTTTTGGTGATATATAAATAATTAATACGTTAGAGGACACTGAGAAGGCTCAAGGAAAGTTTCATAGAATATTTTATTTTCAGATATTTCACTCAGGTTTTCGGAGGCAGGTCCCAAAGTGGGAAAGGTCATATGGAGCAATCTAATTGCAAAAATATTTTTATCTTAAGCTGAATTGTTTCTCGATTATTTTTAGCATTATTTATTCAATAAAATTAGTTTTATGCTATGAAGTGATGATATCGATTTCAAATAAATTACCGAAAATATTTTGTTAACCACCGACTTTTTGTATATTTTAAATTTATTTACGACATCATTCAAATCGATTTGGTAAACTGGTTATTTAAAATTTAGGATTCATTCTAAATCGTTATCCCCAATAGTAATTATTTCAACACTTAACCAAGGTTAATTTTCACAGCAATTATTTTTATTTAAATTATTATATAATTTTTTATCAATATATTTTTTGGTTGTTACACTGTTACTTCTCGAGAAAAAGTGCATTGTTTTGGAAAAATGAAAATTTTTAATAACTTCAAGTTGCACATATTTAATTTTGAACTATGTAGATTAATTAGTAAATTGTTAATAATTTCAAGTTGCAAATATTTAATTTTGAACTATGTTGATTAATTAGTAAAATGTGCGATTCAGTTCAGTATTCAAAATTCTATTGACCGTCGGGACCTTTTAAATCGTTATCCCCAATAGTAATTACTTCAACACCTGACCAAGGTTAATTTTCACAGCAATTAATTTTATTTAAATTATTATATATTTTTTTTTATCAATATATTTTTTCCGTTCTTTCAAGACAACAGATATACCATTAGAAAAATACCTTAACATATAAATAACATTGAAATCTTCCACATTTCATCTAAAAATATTTTTCATTAAACGGCTATAATATATTTACAGCTGAACATAGTTTAATCGTAGTTTTTCAAAGAAATTAGAATTTTTGAATGTAATTGTATGTTATAACCCATACCTCGTGGCATGTTCTTTTAAATTATTACATATTCATATAATTGTAGGTCACGTAATTTTTTTTTACTTTGACTTACCTATATATGAAATATATAGTAAGTGAAAGTATTGCGATCGTGAAAATTTTCGACTTCCGGTTTTTAACGGAAATACACGTTTTGGGGTCCCCTGAGTCAAAATAACCGAGTCCCGCGAAATGGTCTGTGTGTGTCTGTGTGTGTGTATGTGTGTGTGTGTGTGTGTGTGTGTGTGTGTGTGTGTGTGTGTGTGTGTGTGTGTGTGTGTGTGTGTGTGTGTGTGTGTGTGTGTGTGTGTGTGTGTGTGTGTGTGTGTGTGTGTGTGTGTGTGAACAGACTAGCTCAAAAACTATAAACCGTGCGAACCTGAAATTGATGTGAGAACAAAAATTTCATCAAATTTGCTCAAAGGGAGGGGGTACTTTATTTAATAACTTTTTTTCGATTTTCTCAAAAACGGCTCTAACGATTTTGATTAAACTGAGTATTTGATCTATTGATATGCCCGAGATATGACTGTAAAAATTTCATCAAAATTGATCAACCGGAGGGGGGGCTTTACTTAATAAATTTTGTATCATTTTCACGTGTTTTTTTTATTTACTCAAAAACGGTTTCAACGATTTTGATCAAACTTGGTATTTGATGTATTTATATGCCAGAGATATGACTGTAAAAATTTCATCAAAATTGATCAACAGGAGGGGGGACTTTACTTAATAAATTTTGTCCAATTTTTACCTTTTTGATCGATTATCTCAAAAACGGCTTTAACGATTTTTATCAAATTCGTTATGTTTAATGAAAATTAGTTGTTATTTAATATCAGGTAAGCTTTATCATTATTAAAATGTTCTGAGGGGGCTTAAATGGGGAAGGGGCCTTTTTTGTTTTTCTATAAAGTACCTTTGTTTTAGTTTATATTGAGAAATTAACTGTCTCTCATCACGCCTTAAAATAAGAAATGGCTAAATATGATATATGAAGAAAATCAAGTAAACATATACAGGAGAAAAAAAGAAAAATATTCCGTCAACTCATAAAACACCTTGAGCTCACGCATGCGCCGTACGCCTTTAATGCAAACCAATGCGTTATAATTAAAGCTGTTCTGTTCATTTGAGAAGTGGCAATTAACAAAACGCATAATTTCTAATCTAAGTAAGTTGGTAAGTGAAATTTGTGTGTTGCACGCACGCACCAGATTTTTTAGTTAGAAGTCAAGTTCTTCAAAAAATCAAATCGAATGGTAGTTCTACAGGAGTGACGGTTAACAGAAACTGGCGGAAAAACGAAAGACGTTTAATCGAAGTATTTCGGTAACACATTCGATAACGATTTCTTTTATCAATATTATCCAAATCAACATTCATAAGAGCTACTTATATTATTAATAATGAAGGCTTAAGGAACCTAAAGTCGATGCCAACACTAACTCAGTTCATTGTTGTGTAAGCGTCTAAATTCTGCGGTTAGTTCATCCCTCTTCGTTCCAAATATTCTACTTAATTTTCAAAAACCCTAAGCCGTTGCTCATCCTTCAATGTCAGCGGCCACGTTTCGCATGCGTAAAGGACCATTGGAAGAATAATAGTTTTGTAAATTCTAATTTTTAAGTTTCGGGACAGAAGGCGCGACCAAGAAATTTCGCTACTGAAATGTAGTAAATATTACCGGTTTTTAATTTAGCCTTGATTTCCTCATCGATTTCGTTTTTTCTAGTTACCATTGCCTCTGAATTTGTCTGCGTTTTAAAACGTATTCCCTTCTGCATTAATGTCAGCAAAATCATCATTACTTCCAAGAGTCTCTTAACCTTCTTTATTAAATATAAAGCATTTCCAAGACTGAATTCTGAAAATAAAAGGGACTTAAATTGCGACTGGGGTCAGTAATGATAATTTCTAATACTCTCCCCGACAAAATGACCGCCACCAGTTTAAGCCCCTGTGAAAATTTAATAAAAAGCGGTCAGTAAATCCCAGTCCTCTGCCAGTTAGAGGATTTAGGAGGAAATCTGCCCCCTGGCAACAATAGCTCCCTCAATTATTCATCCCCAACTTAATAGGTAAATGCCGGATTAACTTTTTAAACTGGGTGACATTAACACTATAGGGTGATGGAAAAAAGAAATTAATAAAAATATATAAATTATCCCTATATGAGACGACTAAGACTTTCATAAGAAAAATTATTATTTATTTTAACAGTAAACTGACGCGTATTATTTCAGTTCGGTCTTTGAATTAAAATTGTAGGTTAATATCTTTGTCTTTGCATGGATTTTGGTCATAAAAATTTCTAAGTCTAATCCTATTATAGATATTCAAATATTAAAATTTTAAATTAGCTTTTTTTTTTTAATAAATTACTTATAGCTTACGTAGCTTCAACCCCGAAATGTTCATTGTCAATGATTTTGCTATGTATTGTTCTCAAGGGTCCAAAATAGTGTTCCCGTTCTTTGGAACACATTTTTAAGGGTAGTCATAAAATAATTTTTGATTTAATTATTTATGTTTATATTCTAGATAACTATCTTGAAACTTACATAGATAATATTGTAAAAATATTAATTGATTATAGTTTTGGTTTTCTTTTTAAATCAATAAATTCATTGTTGAAAATAATCAACTAAAATACTGTTTATGAATACTATTTATAATCGAGACTATTTATGAAATCAAAAAGGATTTTTTTGTTATGATTTTCTATTTTCACTTGGCTCTCATTTTCGTTTTATTTTTCTTAATAAAGCATCCCATGTTGATGTTTCGGTTTATGATTTTCCCATCATCAAATATTCTCTCCATGAATTTGAATTATTGCAACTTCTTTTCAAAGACATAACATAATAGCAATTTATAAGCATTCACACATTTTAATTTTAAGTATCTACACTTGATACCGCACAACTGATATTATTCGATGTTTGTACATTTATCGATCAAAATAAATCATCATTGAATTAAGTAAAAAAAATATGAGACAGTTCTAAAATTGGAATTAGAAAACTGATATAATGGGAATTTGATTCTTCTCTAAAATTGATTGTAATCTATCAATAGGGTATTCTGCTAAAAATGAGTATTATATTTTCTGTTTTTAAAATGTAAATTCAATTATTTAAAAAAATATATATATTTATTAATAAAAAAAGAAAGTAGGTAAAAAGTTAGATTGTTTGAAAGGTCGACTGAACATCGAAAAAATAAAATTTTCACCAGCCTTTTTGGCAATCAAAATCTCAACCTCTTCGAGTACAAGTAATATCCTAAAAGCATTAAACTAGATATGATTTGAAAATAGGGGGTGATATTTATGTCAAATCAACATATACATTGACAAACATGGTGTAATCGTGCAATGTACATTATAGGAAGCATTTATACTGATGTCCATTGCAAATGTAAATACTAGGGCCGAGTGTGGTTAGTGTGTAGTTCCCTATTTCACTGGCCCAAGTGCTTTCATTCCGAGATTGAATTACCAACACTACCTTCGAATGTGTGTGCTAAAAGGGTAGTTGTCCCTTGGTAGGCCACGATGTCGAGGTTGTTTAAAGCTTTAAAAATCTATTTTGCTCTTGTTTTTATCTAGTATATGAACTTAAGGCTTAAATAAAGGAGACGCGTAAATATAATATATGAAACCAATGATTTCAAACATGTTCTTTAATCAGTTGTTAAAAATACTAAATTATTGGTCTTATGCATAGTTAGTGCATGAAACCAATGATTTCAAACATGTTCTTTAATCAGTTGTTAAAAATACTAAATTATTGGTCTTATGCATAGTTATAGCTGCTGTATACGATACGCTCGTAATATTATCTAGCGTACAGTTCCACAGATTCTTCGGAATTACTTATTACAAATTGACCGAGGTGTGAATTGAACTTGCCAAGCTCTAAACCACTAGCCCATCATCTGTGGCATCACTACACCCGCTTTAGATATATGCGTAGGTAAATTGGAAGAAATCGATTACATAGATGTCCAAAGTCGCAAGCTAAGTCGGAGTTTGGTAACCATTTAGCAGGCAACAACGATGGCTCTGGGATCTATAGGGGAGATTGTCAATCCCCTGTGATGAAATTTCCTCTGTTTAGTCAGATGGCAACGTCTCATCCTATGTTTAATTGTGAACCAAAGCTTTTCCTAAAGCATATGACGGAAGCTAGGCTCTACTTTGAAAGATGTGATCCTAATTTGGTAAACTCCTTTTTTTATTTAAGTTTAACTTTTCATTTTGTTTAGCATTCATTCCAGATAGCTTCCCATTTGACCTGCGGCTAAATTTCATATTTCTGATATGAAGAACCTTGAGTTGTTTGTGCGTTTTTGTGAGAAATCAAATCATCTTTTGATTACTCACAACTCACGTTACGCCGAGCCAAGGCAAAGTATTTCCATAATGTCCTTTCCCAATCGCCGGATCCTAAGTCTAAGTGGAAAATTCTTAGAAAATTCGTTATTGCCAGCTCCACACCCATCACGCATTATCCTATATCTCCCAACGATTTAAACGCTTATTTTGTCGAACCCCTCCCGAACCTCTCTCAGTCTAAATACCAACCTCCAGAAACTCCTTTTAATGATGAAAACTTTTACTTTCAGCACATCACTCCTGATGATTTAATTTTTTCCATAATGAAATCCCGAACCAATGTCTACGGTCATGATCAAATTCCAGTGAAAATGATAAAACTCTGTCTCCCAGCCATACTCCCAGCACTCCTACATATTTACAACTTTTCTCTGCAGAACTCCATTTTTCCCTCTGCCTGGAAAAAGATTCTAGTACGCCCACTTAACAAGGTCTCACACCCCTCAACAGCTGCTGATTTCAGACCGATTGCAATCCTATCAAACCTATCAAAACCTTTAGAAAGACTGGTTCATTCTCAACTCACCACCTTCCTTGATCAAAAAAGCTTACTTAATCCTCTCCAATCTGGTTTCCGCTCCGGGTATTCTACTCAATTGGCCCTGATAAAAATAAGTCAAGATATCTACTCCTCAATAGATCAACAGAAATTAACTATCCTTGTTCTTTTTGATTTTTCAAAAGCGTTTGATTCTGTTGATCACACAGTTCTCCTCTCTAAATTACATAAATTAAATATATCCAATAGTTCTTTGGCCTGGTTTCAGTCTTTTCTCTCCTTCCGATCTCAATCAGTTATTATCCCTAACAAACCACCGTCATCATCCCTGTTTCTTTCAAGAGGTGTACCTCAGGGTTCATCCCTTTCACCTACCCTATTCTCCATCTACATAAATGACCTCACAAATGTTATCCATTACTCCCAATATCACCTATATGCAGACGATCTACAAATCTATATATCTTTCCATCCTTCCGACCTACTAGAGGCGTCACGTAAACTTCAGGAGGATATTGATAGAATTAACCGCTGGGCAATCGAAAACCAACTATCCCTGAACCCAATGAAAACCAAGGCAATGCTCATAGGTTCAAAAGCTTTCCTCAATTCCCTTCCTTATTATCCATTACTGTATATCAATAACACTCCAATCCAGTTTAAAGACTCCATAAAGAACCTTGGTATAACCTTCGATCAACACCTCACCTGGAATCATCACATTTCCCAAATCTCCCGAAAATCCATCTCAGTCCTCAAGCAGTTACTAAAATTCAGAGACTCATTTCCTCAAAATACCCGTCGTCTTTTAGTATCCTCCCTTATCCTTCCACACTTCGATTACGGATGTCTGGTGTACGGTGGTCTGTCTGGTGAGCTCGAGATAAGGCTTAAAAGATTGATGAATCGTTTCATGAGATTTATCCTTGGTCTCCCAAGACACTCTCACATCTCCGAATATTATTTCCAGCAAAGTTTCCTTTTTCCGAATTTTCGAAGACAGTACCTGCTCGGCTCCTTCCTCTTCCAAACCCTAAGAGCAAAAAAACCCACATACATTCTTGACCTCCTTACCCCACGTTCGTCCATCCATCAGCTAAATACAAGATCCCAACCTACAGACTTGTATATCCCCACTCATAGAACCGCCTGCTTCGATAAATCCTTCGTTGTTCGTGCCACCCAGTTTTGGAATTCCTTACCCGGATCCGTTCGTCAAGCTTCCTCCCTAGCCTCGTTCAAACACCTCTTATTTCTCCATCTCCTGGAACATCAATCTTCCCTGCAGATGTAAAAATTATTATTTTCTTTGATGTAGTCTTGAAGGTTTGTACAAATACTTTAGTTTTATTATTTATTTATTTTAATAATGGCACTCTTCTTTTTGTTAGTTATATTTTTTACAAAGCACGTGAATACTGAAGTTACGATTTATTTTCATTTATTATTAAAGTGTACATTTTTAGTTTTAATTTTAACAATTGTATATAGTACAGCCAGATAAAAATGCTGCCTGAACAAATTGTTAACAATGTTATTCTTAGGGGACTAAATGTCCCAGAATAAAGTAAAATTTTTCATTTCATTTCATTCATCTTGGTCATTAAGGGCTATAGAAAGATCAAGTATAAGGAAGTCAAAGTCAGAGAAATATTGATTGATTCGAAACGGTTTGGCAATACTTGTGAGGAGCGAATTCATTCATACCTGTGTGCATGGAAACGTTTTTATCGTTTCAAGATAGTCTATATTTTTGTTTTTTCAGGATGGCAAATAGTAATTTTATATCATAAAATATGTATTTATCTTAAAATTAAAACTTCCTTATCTTCGAAATAAAGCGAAATACTTATATAATAATCGTTGAGCATATTTCCAGCATTGACCAGAAGAACAATGCCATTACAGTCATAAAATGAAAACTAAGGTCCATATTGAGAGGCCGAGCCTTTGTATTCCCCAGGGAGTGACAATAGAGTTATGTCTGTCAGCGAATAGGAATTGGAAGAGGACAACTGGAATACTAATGAGTTTGCCATCTGATCGCACTCAATCATCAGAACGAATCCTCTCGGAGCCGCTGAAGTTGGTTAAGTAATTAGCAGCGGGGGATGAGGCAGTTGTCAACTCCACAATAGAGTCTCTCCTTTTCCATGATTTCCCTTCCTTGTCAATCAGCATTGTCCCTTTCTGTCATCCACTTCAAATATCTTCGGCTCTCAGCGAGGATAGCGTTAATATTACTTAATTCTTTGTTTAGGCTTGACAAAGGAATAAATCTTGGTACGTATTGGCAGCAGTACACGAATTGGCACACGTAACATAATATGTTCATTCTAGTTGACGTGAATATCCCAACCATTTCCATCAATAAGGTCACATAGTCTCCATTATTAAGTCAATATTTATTTATTTGGTTTGATTTGCCTCTACCCGAAGGGGTCATGGACTTTTTTTTTTTTTTTTTTTTTAATTCTATTGTATAATATGGTAAGCTTAAAAAAATTCATGAGTTTCAACGCTATCTTCGGTACCCCGTAGCATTTATTTCAATGGTCTTTTCATTTTTAATTTTGTTCTTGGAGGCTGGTAATGTTCGCATTCCACTAATATATAGGAGACCGTGATCAGGGCACCATATTTGACACAGGTGTGGAAGATTGTAAAGTAGGTAGGCATGGGAGAATTCACAGTGACCTATTCTAAGCCAGCAGAGGATTATTGCCTCTCTCCTAGATTTTCTGTTGCTGGTTGTCCATCTCTTACAATCTTCTTTTACTTGTAGCAGTTTGGAGGGGTTCCTTCTCCAGGTTTCATTCCATCGTGTCATTTATTTGAATTTCGCATGCCTCACCCAGTCCTCTTGGAGGATAATGTCTATGAATTTGACTTGACTGTTCGAGCCAGTCTGGAAGCAGCATCTGCCTTCTCGTTCCCTCCAATGCCACAATGGGATGGAGCCCAAATAAAAAATATTTTTTTGCCTTATTTTTCTATTTCATCAATAAGATGCAATATTTCCAATATCGTGGCGTGCTCTGATTTTTGACTCCTTATTGCCCGTAGAACGCTCATTGAGTCAGTGACAATGACTGATTTTTGGTCGTTGTCAACTTTGCAGAGGAACAGAGCTTTCTTAAGTCAATATTCCATTCCGAGATAAACATCTTTATACAGGAAAAGTTGAATGCAATAAAATTTAAAATATAAAAATATTTATTTATATAATTATTTCACTATTAATGATACCTCACTGTTTCTGCTGAACTACCAATATCAAGCGACAAAACTTCTTCTTGGACATCAAGCCATATAAATGATTGTTTTTATAAAGTTAAATTTAAAATAAAACCAGTAAAGTTGCTTAAGAATCTTATAGCCTCCATGAAGGCAGTACATAGCCGCAAAGGAATTTTAAGAGGCATTTAAGTTGAGATTGTCAATATTGAACGAAACGTTGTCAATTGTGGAAATAGATATTTTTCCTGTATGAAGTTTCATATTTATAATCTTCACTCTGTAATAAGATTTGTGCCAGAAAATTAGGAAAAAAAATATATTTAGAAATGTAAAATAATGATTATGTAAAATGGAAAAAAATATGTAAAATATTATAATTATACGAAAATAAAAATCTTGTAATTTTCCTATTTTCTTTAGTGTTATTGCTCAAGATATATGTATATTCAAAATGACCTTCTATATTTCAATAATTGACCCTTGA
This sequence comes from Aelia acuminata, assembly GCA_911387785.2. Taxonomy (NCBI): domain Eukaryota; kingdom Metazoa; phylum Arthropoda; class Insecta; order Hemiptera; family Pentatomidae; genus Aelia; species Aelia acuminata. The sequence goes on along the minus strand of OU426978.1, from coordinate 162,771,018 downwards.
TGTTATCCCATGGGGTATATCCAAGGGATATTTCCAATTAAGCCTTACTCAGAACAGCTGCGATATCGGCATCATTTCATAATGTAACTCAATATTCAATTTACTCTTGGGGATGTTTCTGTGTTTTACTAGTATATTATTAGTATAACAATATCTTATATTATTTAATAGTATAATATTAAACAATTTGTTAATCCACTAAAATCTATAATATTAAAAAGTAATAAAATTATTTAGATTTTTATAAATTAGATTATTATAAATAATTAATGCTATAAGAGTAATATGATTAATGTCAGCAGATTCTTCAGGACAATATGGAACTACACATGAGCGCAACAATCCTACAGTTTATGATGTGAAAATAAATAATATGATAAAAAATAATAATTTATGTATCTACGAGTATAAACTGAAAAAAGATTATTATTTTTATTATTGAACATGAATTGCGAACAAAAAATTAGTGGTCCTTTTATCCTGGAAATAATGTTGAGGCCCTCACTTCACTCATTGAACAGAACCTTATTTTTTTTCCATGGGTGACAATTAAGATGGAAACGGTTACAATTGAAATAGAAACGTTGACGATTGAATTTTGACGAGTTACATTTGCTTTATAAAGGGTTACAAGTCATTTTGAAAGGGCTACGTTTGACTTGGATAGGTTTGCTTTTACCGAGGAAAGGTTACTGTTCGCAAGGAAAAGGTTCAAATAGTCTAGGCAATGCTATTTTATTTATTCGATTCGTAACAAGTTTTTTTTAACTACCACGAAAAAAAAAATTCTTACGTCCGAGCTATGCATTATGCTCATATTTTACTTTAAAATACGTTCAAAGACTCCTCGAGTGACGACGACCAACTAAGCCTCCAGTTCCTCTAGAAGAATGGCGCGATGAGACGGATGACCGAGGAGGCGATCAAGAGCCCTGGCAAGAGGCGACACATGAAAAACGAGCCGGACATAAAAGAGGGTCGCAATCTCTCGAGTTGGGGGCCTCCTCATTTATGTAAGTGCCCCCCCCCCCTCGTTCTCTTCAACCCCTTTATAGCTTATCTATTACTAACACGGCCCCTTTGTCTACTTGTCCGCTTCTCATTTAATCCTTGGCGAAGTTCAAAGGCTACTCTTTTCCAACTCTACGAACTCTGTGGATTATTTATATAACGATAAACCAGCACAAAATGGTGAATAAAATTATAATTGAATTAAATTAAATTCTATTATTGCTTTGATATATATTTCATATTGCTACTAACAAAGCAAGCAAAAAATTACCTTAGTATCGATAATTTCCTATAAAAAAAACTTTTTTTTCGTGTATATAGAATTATTTTTTATCCACAGTTAGATACAATAGTCTTTTAGGTATCGCCAAAAAACTAATTTGCAAATTTAGTTTTTTTTGCGTGCTAAAAAAGTTTTAATTTTAGACTAGCAGGTTTTATAATACTCGAGCAGTCCCATTAGCTATTATGCATTGAATGTATTAAATCCTATTCTATTTAATACAGTCAAATCAAAATTCACTGATAAAGATAAAAACGTTTCAGGTAATCTAAAAATCTGAGGAATTTAAAATAAACTTTACGCCAAATTTAAAATTGTTCGTTAAAGAATTCATAAGAGTTAAAGTTTTTTTTTTTTACAATTCATATTTGAATATAGTAAGTATTAATGATCCATTCATTTACTAGGTTGTTACAAAAGTCCTTGTTCACAAAATTAATTTTATTCAAATGTGAGTACAAAATTTACAAATCAAATTTATTCTTCCAAATACAGGCCATCATTTTCAACTACTTTAACCCATCTTTCAGCCAAAAGGTGTATTCGATGTTGATACCACTCTGCAGTTTTCGAGGCAAAGAACTCCTCGCATCCAGATTTGACATCATCGAAGTTTTGGAAGCGCTTCAAAAAATGCGCTATTGACCTGAAAAGTCCATAGTCAGACGGTGCGACGTCTGGGCTCTAAGGAGGGTGGGGCAAGACGCTAATCCCGTTCATTTCTGAAAATTTTTCTTTAACTAATCGTGAGCGATGAGCAGGGGCGTTGTCTTGCTGAAATAACGCTTGATTCCTATTAATCAAAGCGGGGTATTTCACTTTTAAAACTTCATATACCCTATCGAGCTGTTCACAGTATAGCTCAGCGTTGATAGCCCTGCCCTCTGGAACCAGCTCGAAGTGCAAAATGCCTTCATAATTCCACCAGACACAAAGCATAATCTTTTTTCCGAATCGATCAGAATTAAACCGCCTGAACCAAAATGCGGCCGTGTTTCGATGCACCACACTTTCCCCTTCCACTGCACAAATTTCCTCGGCTGAGGCCTTTGCACTAAAACCTTTTTTCCAATAATGCCTAAGAAGGCCGCGGATGACAAATTTTTCTTCCGACATTTCTAGTGAAATTTAATAAACTGAATGAAAGGCGGGGACAGTTGGCGTACATAGATAATTAGAGGATTAGTTAATGTAAACATTGACATAAGAATTGTATTCGTCAGAGATTAAATAAGAATTAAATTAGAGACCTCAATGTAAACAACTTGATATGCACAAGGACTTTTGTAACAACCTAGTAGTATTTACTGGATTATTTCTTCAGAGGCAAGATGAAATATAAATAACAAAAATGAAAAAGGAACTAATAAAGAATATAATTGGAATAGGTTTTAGTACAATCACAATATATAGCAAAAATGTACCAAATCAATCTTTTGCCCTAATATACCATATATATTAATTAAATTCAGAATATAACACATAATAAAATGGTATATCGTCTATTTGTTGAGGTTCTACCAGAAACAGGTTATGAAAAGCTAGGAACCTCAAACCATACTGAATGTTTTACATGCTACTTATCAAAACATAAACATTTAATTTTATAAATGAGATAGATGACGTTAACTTATAACTTTTTGCAACAATGATGTACATTTTTTTATTATTAGAATTAACGATTTCTATTTTCTGTGGTGATAATAGGTTCACAATGATTTTGTTTAACCTCTCTTTTGCTAAAACCATGGGAAAAACGTGTTTTTTCCTAGTCAAGCCGGAAAAAATAAATTTCTGCTTAACCATCCTAAATATTGAAAGAAAATTAAATGTTGTGTCAATAAATAAAACTTACACCGCCATCAGTTGGAAATTTATAGAACTTACAAATAATCACACTCAACTGTAGTTTAATAAGCATTTAATTTGTAATAAAAGAAATATTGAAGCTAATAATCGAGATAAATAACTAACCTATCTTTTAAGTTGGACGAAACTACAGACAATGAGCAAAATTTTATATAAATCGGTTGAGTAGTTTCTGATTTTACCCCTGACAAACAACAAAAAGGTTATGAAATCGAATAAATCGGAACACGACCTACTGTATTTGCAATAAAACAAATATTGTGGTCAATAATCAAGATAAAAAATATCCTATCTTTTAAGTTGGACAAAACTATACACATTGAGCCAAATTTCATTAAAATGGGTTGAGTAGTTTTTGAGTTTCTGAGTAGTTTTATTGATAAATAAAAATATTTCATTATAATTTATTAATTTTTCGGGTTCTCTCAATTACAATAATGCAGTGCTATTTTAATAATCGTCTCCTTTTAACAAAGTTATTTATATAAAAATCGAATATTATTTCTTATGATCCTCTTCTTAATGTGTTGAAGGAGTCGTGGTATATCATTGCACAATCGCCAAATGGTTTACTCAATCCAAGAAACATGTATGAAATTTTCCCAATATGTCAAAATCAAAAGTAGCTGGTTACCTATAATTAAACAGTTTATTATCAAGTGAGCAATTAAAATCCAATAAGTGAAAAACACAAGTGTGCAGCTATTTAATTTCCCCACCTCAAAGCACACGAACTAAAATACAATGATTCATATCCAGTAACATGATTAACCTTACTTGTTGAAATACCTTGACAAAACAGTGTATCTCTTCCTTTGAACTCTGTGTTTTTTTTGTAGTAATTACCACTTATTTTTTTTTTTTTTTTTTTTTTATTAAATACATTTTTCTTAAATGATGAAGCAAATAAAATGATTCTCCATTGAAAGCGTCACCACATAAGCGTCATTTCATTTTGGAACGGGTTGAGTTTCCCGTCCCGAAGCCTATGATTATTATTAAATATACCGCCTCTTTTCCTCATTACCCCATCCTTGTTAGCTGCCAGATTTTCATTAATATAAAAGCCGGCGGGGGGAGGGGGAGGGATGGTTTTGAGTTTTAAAAACCACATTCAAAATATGGTAATGCCCGTCTCCCCCTCCTATGGCCGGAAATTTCTTCCACTCACTGCTCTCACAGTTTTTTCTAATTCCAGTAAAATAACAGAGCATTAGGGAAGGATGGGAGAAGGGGGAGACTCTAGCGTTTTTTCTATTGCTAATCTCCATACCATTCTCCTGTTTTTGTTACTTTTTTTTGCGAAAGTGAGATATGTATTTCGAATGATCCATTATACGCGTTTCTTCGTATATTTTTAAAGTTTTATTCCTAGAAATTATTGCGCGTTTATGATAATTTATCTTAGTACGTCACATATACTAAATCATTGTTAAAATTTACAATTTTCCTAGTCTTGGTGGGATTACTTACAATGTTTTCAATACTGGTTCCTAATCTCTACACTATATACACTTACGATATACCTAACAATCAAAAAGTGACTGCTACTCATGCTGACTATGAGAAAATCGATTAAATCATGACGAATTAAACCACTCAAGTTTACTATTCGAAAATATGCTTGCCCTCCTATTTATAAAATAAATCATTAATTAATAAATACTCTATTTTTGATAACTCGCCCTGTTCAATACCACGTTATCTTTGAGAGAAGGACCTTAATTACTTCACTCACTTTTTCTAAATATTCAAATAAGGGATGAGACAGAAACAACTACACAGCCAAAACGACGCTCTTATCAATATTTAAAACCTGTTAATAAAAATTAAATTAGGAAAATTGATACCAGCAGGTTTTGATTGATTCAGAGAGGGCGTAAGCCTGATTGAACTATTGAGTGATTTCAATTGCTCACAACAGGTGTACATCAATAGGAGATCACATAACCCTGTATATCACCGCCCCTCACCCCTTTCATTTGCTACAATTCTCCGGAATCGTCTTCATTGACAGTTTGATATTATTAGCATGTTATTAAGCCCCAAGTTACTTCTCTATTAACATCTTCGCTTTGATTGGCTATTTATGGGATAGTGATTGATTTCGAATAATGATTCAATTATCCGAACTGTTGTTGTGATGCTCAACAACTATGCTTCCAGACTAAAATTTCATAAAAGGAAAAAAAAATAACTCCTATCAAGAAAGAATAACAGTAGAATCAAATATTACCAACAAAATTCAATACCATTATAATTCAACTATATCTTTTAAATTTAAATAAGTAATAATAATTCAAAAAGGCATTTTGAAAGTCAAATAAAAAGTTGGTTACACAGATTTTCGGAGTATTTTATTGAATATATGTACTGATTTTTGGATTTGTACATGTAGCCTTTTCATATCTATTGCTGTGCTGCTGCCCATGTTTATCATTGTTAAAATATGTCAAGCAGTTTAAATAATAATCAATAGCATTCTACTTCGCAACGGCTAAGTATAATGAAGGTTTGTGCATGTTACTTTCATTTTCGAAATTAAAAAAATTAACACAGGTAACTTTTGAGCAGTTATAAAAAATGGCTTTATTATTTTTAACAAAAAATTTGTATTAATTGCTATAAAATGCAGCCCCTCCAACTATTGATTTATTTTAGAAACCATGAACCAAACAAGTTTTATTTAATTATGTATATCGTATTCTGGAACGGCCTAACAAACTTTAGGAAGAAGTGTGCAAGCCTTGTCTTAATCAAGACCTGCCGAGCACATCATCCTTGGAATACTAATGTGTTTTATAAATTCTAACCAGGAACTTTCAAATTTGACTCAAAGTTATTATTGAAGGCTAACATAAAGTTTAATTCAAATCAAAACTTATTCTAGCAACTTTACGCCGTGGAATTGAAAATATCACTTATTTAGGACAACTAAATAATATTTTATTTCATAATTAGGTGTAAAATTCTTCGTAAATTTTTTTTAACTTCTCATTTACAGAGAAATCATTCTATGCTAGTATTTTGATCACAATCCACATTTTACAAGAGTGAAGTACTGATGTATTTCTACTCTTATTTGTCTTATTAATCATTAATGAACAAAACATGTCATAGGGAGAAATAATGGTCATTTTTATCTAGATTTTTTCCCCTAGCTTCCTCTGAATTAGAAGGGTCGGATCTACTAAAGGCTAAGGAGAGATCTAGGCTTATGAGGGACGAAGCCGATTCAAATCCTGGCTTAATGCAGATGTTCTGATGAGAAATAATCCCCTTAGTCTGTTTTTATTTTATCCTTTTTAATGGAACTATTTTTATTAGCATTATTTCTCAGATAATGTTTTTTTCCTATTAATTATAGTAATTTCCATTTTTTTTCTTTTTTCTAGGTAATGAAAATCAGTTAAGAATAAATAAGTACCTATTAACTTCATACTTTTGGGAAAATAAGGTAAGGCATTAGTCTATTCACCATTTTGTAATTTGTTAGGTGAACATTATAAAATCCCTTTTTTTTTATTAAAATTTCTATATTTCGTTATTAATTTTTACTAATAATCTGTTTCTACCCTAAAAAAAAATTATTCGTACAAATAAATAATTCTTTGTAAAATACATCCATAACAAGTTTTCTTTTTTTTTCAATTAATCATATTTGAGAATATATTTCTTGATTTCAAGTATTTTCAACTAAAGCAATAATTCTACTTGGCTTGCATTTTCTCCCGCCTTGCACGGTGATACCAATACCTTAAATTTTCCTATAATTCCCATACACCGCTTTTGTTCATGTTCTTCTAGTTCTTTTTCGACCCTATCTATCTCTTTTTCTTGTGTCCATCATTGATCAATACCAAAATGATTACATCAACAAACATTTTTTTTCTGTTTAGGTAAAGTTAAAAAAAAAGATGATGATTATTGGAATAATTAGGTCTACTAGAATAGGGTAGACAAGTAAAGCTCGCTTCACTGCGATTATAACCTTTATTATACTTTTTTACTTTTAACTTTTTCTGACATCTTTTACATTAGTTTTAAGAATCTACCTCCAATTCACAATAGGAAATAATATCTAATATAATAACGCTCTCTTTTCTACTCCGAAATAATAAAAAATAACTTCCTGTGATTGCTCATATGTTCAAAATGTGAGTCTCTATGAAGTAAAATTTATCGAAATCAGTCGTTTCGTATTAAATAACTTCGAGCTTTGAGCCATGGCATGTGCCATCAAACTTAAATATTGGTGGGAATTCGGATCCCTCATCTCGGACTGGACTGGTTTATATCCTCCAATGAGAAACGGCTTAGCAAGAACTGTAGCCAATCAGATGGCGGTGTTTACCTTTGACCCTATAATTGTCCTCATCCTGGTCAGAAGTTAATATTCCTCGGCTTATGAAATTAGTTTCTCGGACTGTCCAATCAGAACGGCTTAGGCAGTTGATGTTGGCTTTACAATAAATACTGTTGATAATCCAAATCAGTCATGGCTTTGCGGATGTTTGACATCTTCTGTTAGCGAACAAAAGCTCTAGTCACCAAATTAATGCCTATTAGTTTTTCCTATCTCACATTATTATAATTTATTTATTTTTTAGTCTAATCTTTACTTTTCTTGATTTATATTATTTTTTTCTATTACTGGTTTTGGGAGCCACCTACCCCTTTACGTTTTTAATTATTGGAGAAAATAAAATACTGAGTTATAAGTTTTTTTATTTTATGTATTTATCCACCATAAAATAATTAAATTAATATATAAATATTAAAAATGGACGAAATATCGATGGATCCTGCTATTTAAAAGCATAGTCCACCCCTGTATTAATTGGAAAAAATATGCAAGATCTGTGGAACCGCGTTACATAATGAATTAATTTTTTATTTATTCAAAATTGACTAACTCACCTTGATTTGCAGTCATTACCAAATATCATCCCTTATGCCAACCAAAATATCGCCCCTTTTAACCAATGAAATGCCCAAAAGTTCTTCTCTCACTATAGTAGTCATGGTTTCAAACATCATCCTTTATCTTTTAAGTGATTAGTTGCATATTCAAAGGGATTAATGAAGAATATTCAGAAAAAAATAAGTAAATTTGCATTAGGGGCCCGATGTGGCTGTGCGGTAAAGCGCCGTACTCCCATGCCGGAGCTGCGGGTTCGAGTCCCGCCCTGGGTGGTGCCTTTCTTTCGTAGGAGAAGTATCACCCAGTGCCATGGGTGTTAGTATGGGCAGTATAGGGCTCCAGCAGAAGGCTTGAAGTTCGCAAAAAAAAAAAAAAAAAAAAAAAAAATTTGCATTCGTTCAAACTTAAATTTGAATTCCGTACATACTGAGAGAACCACCCATACCCTTTTTTAAAAAGCTAAACGCTAGATCCTTCTTAAACTAAATTTATAATTTCCATTTTAAAAGTTGGAATTAATAAAAAAAAAAAAAAAAAAACTGATATGCATACGTAGGCATATTAATTTTGGTAGTGAAGTTGTAGAAATAAAAATAATTTGATAAAATATTAATTCAATAATATGGGATATCACGCATTGACGGTTTCTTTGTTTTTATTAAAATTTATTTCTTTGTTAATAAATTTAAGAAGGTCCCAGATTTTCATCTCTAGACTATTTACTTTTTTTTATTTTATTGCAGTTTACATAAATATAAAGAAGTGCTTAAGGATCGGAATGAAAAGGCAGAACCCAGTATTTAAGTTAACGGCGGAAAACGATTACGAGAGAAGTGAAGAACTTTTGGATGGTTTTTGAACATTAATTTCTATTTTTCTTGGTGAGTACTACTGGGGGATAACCCTCCAACCGCTTGTTAGGGGAAACCGAGAAGAAAATTAGAGGTGTTTTTACCCGAGCCAAGTACTTTTTATGTCTTGCTGAATTAGAACTTATCCATGTGGTTATTTGTTCTTACCAGTGAGAGGTTATATTTAGTTATTTTTTATTTTTTTTTTTTTTTTATAGACGATGGTCTAAATAAAATACCTTATAAGACGTGACAGGATCCAGAAAAAGTCATCCCCACCCCAGAAAATTTTTATATCAATGAAATGGATGTTTGTCATATTCATTTTTTTTTTTTTTTTTTTGTCTTATAGCCTCGAAATTCTTATCTACCCGAAAAAAAATTAACTGAAATAAAAATCAAGTGAAAATTATATCCAGTTCACCAAATCGAGAAAGAATTAGTGTAAATAAAATGTTCAAAAATGGTACGGAAATGGGTAGTGATGGTTGCCTTTAATTCTGGTGAGACATTACAATAATTCGGAGGTAACCTTCTAAAGTAACATAACGCCTGCATTTGAACGTAAATTATTTGTTAACATTGGAAAACCGATCAGGTGATTTATTTTTTAAAATTAATTCCTTCTACTCAGGGAATGGGCGGTCGATCCAGAAGTGGATTTTATTTTACTAACATTATTTCCTTAATGTTTAAACTTGTCTGCTCCCACTTCCTAACCTATCTTTTTATAATTTATCTTGGATTGACCTGCTATAGAGCTGTCCTTTAATACCATAGAAGTATGTCAATAATGAAAAAAGTTTCCTTTTTCATCAATTAAAGTTTTCCTTTTTTATTTAAAGAAATGATTTCTCATTTAAATTAGTCAGTAGCAATTTAATTTGGTATCTGTAAGAATTTTCGACAGCGAAATGCATTTTTTTATCATAAATTGCTAGGTTTTGTATTTTCTATGTTTCTAATTTTATCAAATCACTTGATAGTTCAAATTTCAACAATTCAGGTCACTAAGACAGCACACCCCATTAAGAGGTAATGTTTTACAACATTTTGTCATCTGTCTTCACAACGATTTACCCTCTAGGGAGGTAATGAGCTTCTTAAGGAAGCAATGACAACCAGTTTCTGCTACGCAATGCCGTTCTGCTTGCCATGTTGTCAAGGATACGAACTGGAACAGAGCGCCATATTAACTTAAGTCAAGGCCGACTTGAAATTGTAGTGTGATCGTTTTAAGAATCAATTCCATTTTCCATTCCTGTCTGATTTTTATAGTTTTACTTAATATTTTACATATATGAAAGGAGAGGTTATTGTCTGTGCATGATCTCATGATCAAATGACACATTTATTCGGTTTGCTGTTTTTACCCTATTTTTCCATTAAAAAAAGGTGAGGCTCTCTCAGTATCACAAGCACTTGGCTTCTAATAAAAAACTAAAAGAAAGTAAAATTATTGTTTATTGAGTGCCTCATCAAATAACATTTCATTTCATTTTAAAATGATTGTATTCGACGAGTTGGATTCCCGTTTGGTGGCCTATCTTTATTATTGAATATACCAACTATTTTTTCCATTACCCGATTCTTGTTCGCTGCCAAATTTTTTTAATATAAAAGCCAGACGGGGATGGGCAGGGTAATTTTGAGTTTAAGAAACTACATTCAAAATATGGTAATTCTCTTTCCCCCTTCCTAGAGCCGGAAATTTCTTCTACTCACTGCTCTCACAGTTTTTCCTAATTCCAGTAAAATGACAGAGCATTATGGAAGAGTGGGATATGGGGTAGACTGTGCGTTTTCTCTATTTTAATCTCCATACCATTCTCCTATTTTTGATACTTTTGTTTTTAAAGAAGGATATGTATTTCGGATCACCTATCAGAAAAGTTTCTCCGCACGAAAAATTCATTCCTAGAAATAATTGAGATTATCAAAAATATCATATAAATTTTTGACATTTGTATTAGTACGTCATTTACAGTTCATAATTGTTTAAATCTACAATTCGTCTAATCTTGGCAGGACTACCTCATTAGGTTCGATTAGGTCGGATTGATACATGTAAAGTATCCATCTGAATGGAATACGGACTTGATTCCAAAATCCAATGATTCAGAAAGAACAGACTATAAGGAAGCGAAAAAGAATTTTTCCGAGACAGACAATGATGTTTATAATTGAATAGCTTCGTCTTTTAGTTTAATTTTTTTTCAATATAATTCAATGTTGAAAAAAAAAAAAGAGAAAACATGTTTACTTCATATTACTAAAGCATTGGAAACGTTGATTGTGCAACGATAGTCCAGCTCTTAGGCATAACTTAATTTGGAAGAAGTTTAATGCATTAAGCGATATATACAGATAAGCTCTTATCGAAGCTTCATAAATCGGAAAAAATTAAGAGCATTACATTTTTAACATTATAACTAAATCTATTTGCTATAAGTTTGTTTAATTAGTTATCCGAGTCGGCTTATGTTGAAGTAATCTAAGTTGTGAATCCAATTTTCGAAGTTTTTAAAGTTAAGGGCTTTTCGAGAACCAGGAACCCTTAGCAAACGTTCCCCAAAATGTCCGACTGAACAAATATACTTCTCAAGAGAAGGATTCAACGTGTGTGTAGGTTTCTAGAGTTAATGAAGACTTGGTCTTGTTTGTGAACCCTTTACCTTTTCATTAGAGACAGGGACAAAGTTGGGAATGAGTTGCTGTTTCTTGGATGTACACCAATAAGTGTGCACCACAAAGCAAGTTGCTTTATGGGTAGAATAGTTGTAAGCTGTATTCGAAAATTTCGGAGAGGTAAGTCGTTTAACAGTGAGATTCAGTTTCTTATTTTCCAACATTTTCCTACAAATTAGAAATATCTTGTGTCCGATCATCAAAACATACATTTCTCAATCATATATTTAAATGTCTTGTATTAAAATAAGATTATAACCGTGTCGCATTTTGTTTTCTTCTTAGAAAGGGTGCAATGGGGTGCAATGGGGACACAACTCCGAAAAGTGGACGAAGTTATGTTGTAAGCAAGTAAAGAGGAGTAGTAAGGACGATACATTGCTAATAATTCATTGTTTTGATTTTAAATATTTTTAACATACCGGTAAGTCCAATGAATATTTATTATGTTTATATATTTATTTTTAGAAGCACTATTCTGTGACAAATAATTTTATAATCTATTCATCCTGATACTTTCGCATTATTGAGTCCAAAAAATTAGGAAAGAAACTGTTTCCTGTTGATAGTTTGTATATAAATACAACATGAAATAGCCATTTCTTGAATGTTAAGCATCCGAATACATTAGTAGCCATTTAGAAGCAGTTTAAGGAGCAGCTTAGCGGAAGGGCTTCCAGTTACAGCTCCAGATCCATCCCAAAGCAAGCCGAGTCGATAATGGCCAAGTCCTGCAAGTCTCATTTCTCTTGTATTTATGAAAATGGTTATTAGATCGATAACGAACGAGTATAAAATGGATGCATCCAACTTTGTTGAATAGTATTGTAGTTACCGCATTATTTCATTCTCAATTAATTTTTAAATGCGGACTACATGAACTCTTATAGATTTTACCTGAAAAAAAGGGTCTTCTGAAGTGCCGTAGTTGGGAATGACGACCAGGATATCTGCCTCGTGGCATCTTTCGTTCTTATAGACTTGAAAACTATCTTTCTATCTACCTACAAGTGTTGGATAGTACAGCAATAAGGAATCTTGCAGCATGCGGGTATGTGTATCCAACTAACTGAATCACTATATGGTATAAACATTATGTAGTTTTGTACCAACGTTCAAGAGCGAAACTTCATTAAAATATACATTATAGCAGCGAATTTGAAGGAAATATTTATAATAAAAACCTGAAATATATTTTAATAAATTTTGATTCGTCTCATATAGAATGAATATTATCTATTTTTTTTCTTGTCATATTTCAATATATTGTTTAAATTATATTGTTTTTAAATAACAAACCCTTCCTAAATATTTCTTTTTTTTAGCTGTTAGGAGAACGATTCGTTGGCGCTCAATTTTCTATCCGTTGTCCATCGAATCCAAATTGAAACACTGCCTCTTTATCTTAGTTCTGATGAGATACTGCCTTACTTCTATTTTAATCTAAGGAGAGGGATTCTCATAATAAAACCTTGAGAAGGCTGTGTCTGTATGTGTACCTATGTGCAATGGAATTCGAGTTAGAGTGTTGGAAATCTGGTAGAATACACCATTGGCATTCCTTATCCTGTTCAGCACCTCCTGGTCGATTCTCCCATTATTGCTAATGACAGTCCCTAGGTTTTCCTAGGTAAGTAAACACAGTTACTTAATAAGTATATTAAACTATACCTTAGGTATTGTGAAAATTTCAGTTTCATTGCGGATAGTTGTTTTTTTAACTTTGCGGTAGATATGCTGAGTTGGCCATCACTGAGGAAAAATTCCTGCCAAATGATCACGGTTAATTTAGCTGGATCCGAGCAATGCCAGGAAAGTTTGTTAGGAAACTAGACGGAGGTAGGATGGTAACTGGAAGTACGAAGACATGCAAATGAGTGAACAGGAAGGGAGATCGATAGTACGCTGGAGCCGGTCCAAGAAGATAGGAGATGGTCTCCGAGCCCTTATCCTTCTGTCGCATCTCCTCGAATATAGAACGATTTATAGTAATTAGTTTGCTGACGGCTTGTTAACTTTGTTCTATCTTGATGGTAGATAGCATGCGGTGTAGTAAATAACCGGAGCTTGCCCGCACCGAATCTGTAAGTTCCTCTAGTAGATAAAGGAAGCATCGTTCCGTTGAACCTATAGGGCAGATAAATACATTAAAAATCCTTAACTGATATTTAATTATTACAACATGAAGCAAAGATTCTCTTAAATTAAATAAAAAAAATTAAGCTGATACCGTTGCACCGATTCACGCATCAATAGGATAATAAATGACTGCAATCAATTCCAAAAATGCAGTTACAAGAACTCAGCGGCTTCTTTGGTTGTTATTTTTTTTGGCTTCAGTATGTGTTTTGTTGTGAGGAGTAATAGTCCTTGTCCGATTCCAGGTTGTCGATGGTCATGACTTGGCGAAATGTAGACAGATTATGTACTTGAATTTTAAGAGACTCCTTTGTTCAATGAAAAACGAAGAGATTTTATTTTTCGTTGAATTAAAATTTTAGCGGCTTCTTCTTGCTAGTGGTATAAAGTTGCAAGTCAATAAACTGTTAGTTTCTACAAAAATATTGTTTTTAAAAGATAAAATTCTTACATGCCCATTTCAACATGAGCTCGATTGTGTTTACTTTATTTTTGCATATATGGCTAGTTTTAAATGATCAGAAATGATAATTTAATATTGTCATTATTGAAAATAGAAATAGGCGGTTAACTGATATACTAGTTTTCCTTTTTTCTGAAACACATATATTGAATAATATATAATTGTCCATCGCAAAACATTTCTTTCCACAGTGCTAAGATATCACATTATCAGATATCTGGTATTATTATCTGGGAAAAAAGTATTTCCAAAGATATCAGGAATATTAAGGTGCTACTGAGTACGGTGTTGAATCTTGTTGGTGCTATTCGCGTGTTATTGTTGTCATTCGACTGTTATTGAGGTATCGTGGTATGCAGGAGTATAATTTAACCACATAGAAATTTTTTGAGCACCTTATATTGTTCTTTTAAACTGCCTGATGATTAGCTAATGTTTTTATATATAAATTATATATGTTTTTAATTAATAACTGAAAGGACAATAATTACAAATAATACTGGAACCGATCTAAATATAGGCCATACAATAACCATTTGGGACCTAAATTATAAAATTGAAAACCATTTTTTAGCTATTAATTTCATTTTGCTAAGGTTGTAGTACATTAGGACAGAATCTCATTGTACGGCCCTTTAATTTAGTCTATCCAATCAAAGATCAATTTTCCATGTGAATACTTCTAGAAATGGAAAAGGATGAATTTAGAATCAAATTACTCCACAGCAATCTCAATTGAAGTTTCATTTTAATTATTTGATTTTCATAAACGTAAAAGAAAAAAATTGGTGGAAAACCCTCAGTTTTTTTATTTTCAGAATTCGATAGACTCTTGCTCAGAACATAATTCGATTTTATTGAAGTTGATTTTTCCTTCCTCTGACGTCCCAGTCTACTCTAATCGAATACCTTTGTCTTTTATTAGTATCCGCTCTCTCTTCCTTTGTTCATTAAAGTTTATTTTCACCAAGCTTTTGTAAATTTATCAAACTAATGTTGATATTTATCGACTTTAGACAATATAATTTCGAATTTAAATTTAATTTTCAAATTAATAAAATTTAATTTTTAACAGTTCGAAAAGTTGAATAATTCAAATTAAAAAGACAATCAAAATGCCTTTAAAGGGAGAAATAAAAATAATGAGCAATTAAAATATTTTTAATTAAAAATGCATGTGTGAAAATAAATAGTATTAAATTATTTCACTTATCATTTTTGCGAAATCTCAAACATGCTTTAAAACTTTTAAGAAGTTACTTATAATTTAGCATTTATATCTTATTGTTTTGAAAATATGAACAGGTTATTGTTTGTTATCATATCTATGATGTTACCAGCACAAATTTCCTTTGATAACAAATTTGATTTTATTTGAAAGGGCTGTGTGAACAAAATTATATATGTAAGCATACACCTCTAATTTCAGTCAATTCCAAACCACCTATTTTAACCGAGCAACTACTGTCTAACTAATAATTTAATTTAAATTAAAGACAGTGACATAACGCTGTTAACAATCAAACATTTCGTTGTAATTGTACTCTTCTAACGTGTTAATTATTATATTGCAGTATGACTATACAATATTTGGACAAAATAAACAATTTCTTTCAATTTGAACTCGTAATGTGATGAATAAATTGTTGTTGGCCCAAAATGTGTTCGCGCGTGGAAAAATATTATAATAATTGTAAAGTTTCTTTCAAATGAATTTTGGCAGATTGCCCCCAAATCTGAAAACTGTAATGAAACTGAAAATATAAAATTTCAAACCTACGTTAACGATAAGGCATATGTAGTTTTTCGGGCGATTCCGTGCGATGTGTACATTTACACATGAACATGTAAAAATGTGCACATTTACATACGAATATAAGAATGTTCACTGGGAATAATTTGAAGTGTATACAACAGTGGAATAAAAAGTTAATATTGCTAATTTATTAATATTGCAACAAATTCTCGAAATTTATACTTTTATTTTTTGGCCCAAATGTCCGGCGGTACAGTCTGCTCGCTCCACTGCGCGGCGCCATAATGTAGTCGGCAATAGATGTTATGCACCTCAGGTCGATGGTCCCTTAGTGTCCGCTTCTGAGAAGTGTGGGTTCGACTCCCACCTGGGTCAGTTAATATTTATCTCATAACGAATCCCTACGATAAATTGGGACTCACCACCCACTCTATTTAGTAGGAAGCGGCTAACGTTAGGTAGTTGTTAGAACTTTTTTAATGCTTCCAAGAATAAACTTGGAAAGAATTAACTAAGGAAAAAGAAAATAATAAACTTTTATAACTTAATAAAGAAAAGCGATTACTGGGGACGATTCGATGTGTTAATCAACTGTGAACAGGAAACCAGTTTCTTTTATGTCTAGAAACTCATTATTGATTTTCTTTCACCGAAGTGGGACTCAGCAATAACTTTATCCATTATTGGTTGTAGCTTTGTGCTTATTAACTTTTCTTCAGAACTGTAATAATCATTTGTATTAGATTTATTTCTTTTTTTAATGTTTTTCCCATTCCAGTAACCTTGGGCATGGGGGCGTTTATTGTTCTATTTTTCAAAATACTTTTACAAACAGGAGAGAGATTACAATATAATAATAAAATAGAATATACAATAAAAATAATACCGAAATAGAAAATATACCATATAGAATGATTAAAAAATTAGAAATAAATAAATAAATAATAAAAAAATATGCATAGGACTAATCATGATGTTTAATGTGGTGTCTCAAGCCCAATCTATTTCTCTTAATTTATTGTAGTCTATTCCACCCACAAACTCCTGAAATGCCCGGCCAAAAACTAAAAAACTCTTCTTTAATACTTTGCCACTTGTGCCCACGGACCGTAACTTTCCTTAATAATTTATATCTTTGTTATAAGTAAGTTGCAATCAAATATAATATGGTCATAAGTTTGTTCTGTCTGTCCGTCGCACAAGCATTTATTGTCTTCTATTATATTGAATCGATGTAAGTAACTTCTTGTTGGTCCGTGACCAGTCAATACCTGTGTGTCTACAGTCGATTACACGTAGCTTTTGTCTGTTTCTAAATTATTGATGTATTTGTATAAATGTCTACCCTTTGTTGTTGTCTATCATCTGTTATTCCATAGCCTGTACGTCATTTGTCATTGATTTCTTTCATTTTTATTTAACTGTAATCGATAACTCAACAAATAATTTATTAAAAATCGTTAGTAATTGCATATATTGATAATCACTAATATATCAAAACACTAGCTGTATATCCCGGTTTCACCCGGGGAATTTCATTTTTCTAATAAACGTGAACAAATTTAAAGTGAAATCATAACGATTTTTATAACAATAAAGAATATACCCAGAGACTGGCTGAAGTTATGAAATTTTAATATGGACAGGTGTTCGCACCTAGTAAGAAAGATCCACTGAGCGAAATTTGGGGAATTTAGGACAAACGGTATGGAGTTTTATTAAGAAAAAACAAACTAACAGAAATTCATCTTTGAGCTGTATAACCCGGTTTGATCGGGGAATTTCATTTTTCTAATGAAACGGTCGATTTCGTAAAAAACCATTGTAAAATGAGTTCATTACGATTTCTATAACAATAAAGACTATCAGCTGAAGATCGGCTGAAGTTATGCAATTTTAATATGGACAGGTGTTCGCACCTGGTATGAAAGAACTACTGGCGAAATTTGGAGAATTTAGGATAAACGGTATGGATTTCTATAAAAGACAAACAAACAAACAGAAATATTGGCCTGCAGTTTCAGCTTCTCGCAAATCGGCTTGCCTAAGCCTTTCTGGCGCAAAGCGGGCCTCGTATTCCTGGGCAGACTCAGTTTCCCGCGATTCTGCCTGTCTAAGCCTCTGTTGTTCAATCCTAATTTGATGTTCGTCGAGAGTTTCAGCTGCTCGTATTTGACGTTGTTTTTAGCTTTTGAGCTCACTACTTCTATTGAAGCTCGCTTCTTAGGAGGCATTTATAAAAAATAAATTCACCATACATGTAAATAAACGTATTGTAATTTAAAAAAAACAAAAAAAAACATATGGTTTAAAAATCCCAGAACTCGACGCCTACCAAGGGACGGTCTTACCGGGCCTTGTTGGCCTCTTCAAAATGTATAAAATGATATTTTAGGCTGTTTTTCGACTCAAACGGTCGATTTCGTAAAAAAAACCCATTGTAAAGCGAGATCATGACGATTTTTTTAACAATAAAGAATATACCATGAGATTGGCTGAAGTTATGCAATTTTAATATGGACGGGTGTTCGCACCTGGTAACAAAGAACCACTGAGCGAAATTTGGAGAATTTAGGACAAACGGTATGGATTTCTATAAAGAACAAACAAACAGAATTTCAACTTTATTTATAAGATTATCCATTCAGTAAATTTGTACAAGAAAAAAATGACGCACGCAGACGTGTAGGGAAACTATCCATTGGACGCACTCCAGTAATAGTTCCAAATTCAATGTTCCCGATGCCGTCTTCTTTTCCGACCCCTCTGTGGATTTTAAGGGATCTACGACTTGGCAAGAATGTGAAGAAGAAGGTTAGGCTGAGTAGGGAGTTTATTTTGAAAGTAGGTATCTGGACTTGGCCAAATCGGCGACATATTCAATATTAAAGTCTTTATGCGTTTTTTAAATTTATTTATGAATATAGATGTAAATTGCAACAGTTTCTGCTACAAGACCTTTTTTATTGTTAGATCGTAACATATACAAAATCTGTGACCCTTTGTTGTTTGGAGATATTGGTTTACCGATAAATCGTAGATTTTTAAGGTTTAATGCTAAATCTTTTCCCTCTTTTAATTTTCTGTGTTAGCATATTCGTAGAAATCATGTAAAAGATATTTTTTTTTTATTTTATATATAATTTTATAACTATTATAAAATTGAATATAACGATATTCAATTTGGGGCTCCATCAACACAGTACAGCAGGCAGTAAGCAAGGTAAGCAGTCCTTTATGATAATCCAGTCTTGTACCCGCCCACTTTAATGACCACTTTAGCCTCCTGCAGTCCTTATTACAGAAGACTACCTATATGGTCGTAAGAGAAAATTTATTTTATTAAAGTTTCCTAAACAAAATCATAATAATAAATTTTAAAAAATAGTTCAGGGAGAATTAGCTTCTTAATAGCGAGGTTTATAATATAAAATATCTATTGTGGATGACTCGTGCAAATTATTTTCATCGGTTATTACTAACCAGCAATAAAAATATTTGGTCGCGCATATATTTGCGCGTATATTGCGAAATATATTTTTTAATGGCGAATTAAAATAATTAAATACAAATACATTACAATTAGCCCTGTTAAGGAGAACCAGATTATATTTAATAAGTTCGTATTACCATTTTTACAATACACTTGAACTATTAGTAATATTAGTAATTAACTTAATTGTTTTGTTTTTTAACGAAACTTCTGTATTCAAAATTTACAAAATTCTTAATGCACTGTAATCGCAATGGATAAATTTTTATATTCATTTACATAATTTACAAAATTTTGATAGGTTTTCAGTTATAAGCAAGTTATTCACCTTTTCTTCATAACTCCGATCTTGGTTTTCTGGGCGATATGTTTATTTTAGGGCAGCAGTAGGAAAGTTGATCTTTGAAATATTGGCTTAGTTATTGAATTTGATGAAGAATTAAGCATGTATAAGATATATGTATAAGATAACGTATAAGATAATGTATAAGAATCAAAGGTATGGTATACCGAAAAAAAAAATGAAAATGGAGAAATAATATATCAAGATAAGGGACAGAAATGAGATTTTTTTATTCTTACCTGGAAGAAATTATTGTTTGTTGAACAGATCAAAAGCTATTTCTGAGCTCATTTAAACCCCATTCGTTTTGTTCTTATTACGTAATTTTGTTCTTAAAAAAAAATAAAAATGGATTTTTTTTTATTTTAAGGTAAGAATGTGACTAACCTATTTTTATATATTTTTTATGTTTTGAGTCATTTGATTGTTTCTTGGGTCGTTCTTTGATTATTTCTAGATTTGGCATATTTCGATCAAGGTAACATTAAAATAAAATAAAAATATTGCGATGAACAGTGGTGTAGTTTTTGATATATATTCATTTTTTACATATCTTATCGAATATTTTTAACTATTTGAATATATAAACTACCCTTAATCAAAACAAAAAAAATATTTTCAAAAGTAATCACAATTAAAGAAAGTAGGCGGTGCAGTAACTGTGCACGAGTTTCATTTTTAATATTGATTATGGCAGCAAAAAATATTCTTTGTTGACTTTTATTTATATTACAGTGGAGCGAATTAATTTCGGTCGTCATGGGGCGCTGCAGGTCCGATACGGTTTTGACAGGAAGCTGCCTCAGAGAATTTAACATTAATCCGGCAATCTGTCAGTCAGAGCTGTCTATATGCTACCCCTCTACCCTACCGGGTCCGCCTTCCCAGAAATTACGGCCTCAATATGAAAAAAAAATCTGAATATAAATAGGTTCTGTGAAAAATTGCCCCCGGGTTAAAAATTCAGTGCTCTAGTTTCCTGTCTCCCAGATAACATCGATTTTAGTACCGAGACAAAAAATTAATATCGTTCAAACAAGATAAGATAAGTTTTTTATCAACAGTACATATGAGTAAATATTGCAATTTATTACTAGGTAAAAATTTCAATATAAAAGGCATATGGATTTTAAAACGGGATTAAAAATTAAAAGGAATATGGAGGAACAATTTTTTTTGTGCCACTAATAATAGACATTTTAGTCAATATTGTACTCTCAAAGTGTGCGTTATTCCAACATTAAAGATTATTGATTATTATAGATTATTGTTGTTCTTTTCTTGATTTTGAGTTTTAGTTGGTATGTAAGGGTAGTCTAAAGGTTTGTCCAATGTTTCCACGAACTGAAAGAAAGGGTATTTAACCCTTTCAGTCACCACAATCGTGGACACCAATTTTGATGTCCAATAAAATTAGTTCAAAGCATTTTCAATGTCCAAACTCGATTACTCATATCAGTTTATACTTCTTTGGAATATATTATATAAAACTGCTGCTGCCTAGCGAAAAATTATCTGAAATATCAAGTAAACAAATCTTTTGTCTTGGTATCCCAAACAACTCTACCTTTGTCCTGAACCAGGTAAGTTTTTTGCTTTTTTATTAGTGAAATACTTTATTTCTTTAATTGTGAATTTTATATTTTCTTTATTGGTGTACATGTAGTGTTATGAAAGTGTTTATTGATTGTATTTAATATAAAATCAGTGCGAATGAGGCTAAAATGTGATGTCCACAATTATGGACAAAAGTACTCCAGAGAAGTTTCCAAATGTTTTTACATTTTTAGTACCTTATTATTTTTTAGTCAATCTTGTACCCTCAAAGTGTGCGTTATCCCAAGATTAAAGATATTATGGTTGTTCTTTTCTTGATTTTGTATGTCAGTTGGTATGTAATGGTAGTCTAAAGGTTTGTCCAATGCTTCCACGAACTGAAAGAAAGGGTATTTAACCAGAAGGATTGATTTGATTGATGGTGCAGTTATTATTATATACAGCAATTATTACGGCAGTTAGTGAAACCAGTGGACAAACCTTTTAGTATACTACCATTATTTAATATTTTAAACCTAAACCAGTAGACTACCATTGTTTAATAATTTACAAGCATTATATTTGTATTTCGAATAGGTACTTATTTAATAAACCTATATCAGTAATTAATAAGCTTAAGCTGACATTATTTTTTTGTGCAGTGAATAACACATGCAGTTTCAATGCTAACGTTAGCTTTACACAAAATTATGCATTTTATTATAAATAAAAGTATTTATATGCAGGTTTTTCAATCGCCTTCAAGTGACTCATGGGAATTTATTGTATATATAAGCCGTTCCTATATAAACGCTTACCAATAATATGTGCTATCTCTTCAGATTTGCATATGAATTTAGATAGTTCTACGGTTGAAATGTCCATTAAATGACTAATAAAAAGATGATGGGAGAGAGACCTTCTCTCCCCAAATTAAAGGATTACTTTTAAAACCAGGAAAACGTAGTTTCCTTCGACTTCCCTACAATGCCTCTCATTGTGATTACTTTTTCCACCATAATTGCTAAGTTTCACGTATAGAAATCAATAAATAAGAAACAGATGACTGATTGACATATATTTTATACTGGAATTCATAATGGTCGAAATGAGGCCAGTAATGTCCTTTCTTCTCTGAAGTAAACACAGAAAAAAAAAAAAAAAAACAATTGGGGAGATTGGTCGGCAAGAATAAAAATAAGAGAACTTTTATGAAGCTTAGAAACACCCGTTTCCTTTACACTTCCATTGCCCACGATGTAATTTGATCATCTTTCTAAAAATAAAACTGAGAATTTCAAAACGCAATATCAGACCATCTGTTATCTTAACCACCAGTAAACTCATTTTTTTTTTCAATGGGTACGAAAACCAATCCATCGCTTTAATTTCGAGTAGGATTATTGGAAGGATTGTAACAGGCAAGCGACTGTACGGGTGGATTAGTGTAGACGGATGAATTCTGATGAATTTTGAATTCTGTTTTGTGGAGTGCAGACCGTGTGGTGTATTGATTTGATAGAAATGAATGGTAGCACAACATAATTTGTAGATTACATTTCAGTATATGCTTCAGTGCTCTTTTAATTGAAATCCTAAAATTTTTTTAATTAGTGTACAATAGTTTCATGTGGATATTTCTCATTGAAGGCATATGACATACTTATTATTAATATATTACATGATGTCATTAATTCATGTGTGAAGGGGCTAAGAAAAAGAATTAATTCCTGCTTAGTAATTAAATAATTATTGAAATAAACATTCACTGAATAAATTCTTATATCACTTAATCCATATTTAATGTTGCCTGTGTATCATTTAATACTGAGAAAATGAGTTATATTGTTGTATACGTATACAAGGGACAATTGTTGCTTGGTTCCAATAAGCAATTTTTTGAACAGCAAAAGATATTTCTTATACACAAGTTATATTTTTAAGTAAGTTTCCTTCAGTGCAGTGGTTTCTCAATTGGCAAATCTTTTTCATATCTTGTTTAGAAGTAATCTCAAATGATTCAGCCTCTTAGAAACAATGTCAATAGTCATTCTGATTAGATTTATGGGCTCTGGGTGGACCCAACTGTGTTATAGCTGTTGCTAGTGTTGAAATTTATATTATTTTTTCGTATTTTAATGTTGGCCCCCTCTTACAAAAAGAAAATACATCTACAACATTTTCCACAATATAACCACCGTTTAAATGAAGCCTCGATAGAGTAGCCACATATTTTTTTCGGTGCCTATATATATTTCTGTTATATACAAATGTGTATACAAATATGTGTACTAAATATTCACTAAATATGAGCAAATATGTAACCTCATTGCTTGTTGAGTGAATTTTTAAGTGCTCCTAGAATCGAGTTTATTTAGTTTTCGCGATATAACTGAATGGAGAAGACTGGTCTTGTGGCGGGTGGATTATGAGACAGATTTACAGAAGGGTTGAAAAGGAAAAATAAGATTAAATGGCCTGGCTGGAGGACGTGTCCAGAATTCTCGCTCCCAAGTAGATGCCGCAGCTGTTCGGTCCCTGAGGTGTAGCCGCCAAGGTTTAAAATTCAAGTGCGGTGTCGAGATTCTGAATTTATAATGCGTAAACTAATATACTAACGGAATTCTTCCTTCTTCCTCTATAACGCTATTTATAAATAAGATGACTTCATCCAGTATATGTAAGTTTTGTTTATTTAACGTCACTTTATGCCACTAAGGCTAACGATGCTACAGTGGGAGACCTAACTTTTGCCTTTCCAGGTATAATTAGGCTGGTTATCTTTAATGAGTACCTGATATCGTACAGGCTCGGGACCTCCATTTCTATCTGAGGGACGGCATGGCCAAGGATTTATTACTCCCTTTAAAAAATCCTAGGTCCACCGCGAGACGCGAACCTGCGACTTTTTGTATTGTAAGTAGCCATGCTGACCACTATATCACAGGTGACCCCATTGTTTGTATGTTTTTCGTAATATTCGATATATCTGGCATACCTGTTACTAAATGTTTTCAATAAATCTTTTAATTTTGTGTGATTTAAATAGCACAACTCTCTATAGCATAGCGTTAATATTGTAATTAGTTTGACTGACTTTTCAAGTTCCTTTTATCTAAGGGAATACTAGGTGTTGAGCTCCGCTCCATAATTTTAAGGTTTAAACAGTCCCTGCGCATTTTTACACCCCAGTCTTAATAACACTTCTTTTTATATTGATCGCTACGTTGCTGCACGCTTAAAGACGTTCTCCTTACCTTAATGTAACTGCCACGTTTTACATCCGTAAACTAACCTAAATATTTCATTATTTTGTACTTCTACATTCCTAGAAAGCTGTAAATTATAAAAAAAAAAAATTATTAGACTTTTCCACTTCAAACCGTTATTTCATTTCTTACATTAGATGTTAAGAACTTTACTTTAAAATTCACTCCTGTTGCGACTTCATTCTGAATCAGTGAAGCCATCGCCATTTATTAAAACTCATGTAAGAGCATAGCATATAATAAATAATATAGCTTTACTTTTTTCTGTATATTATTTTATTGGTATTCAATTCGGGGCATAATTTTTGATCTGCTCCTGTTAAAGTAGTCAAAGTCAAATTATCAGAACAGGCAAACCAAAGTTAATTTTTTGACTTATGATGCTATGTCTTGATACGTGTTTGAATAATACGCATATATATTGTTTTAATTAAATAACACTGACGTCAATATTGTTTGAATAGCTTTCCTTATCAGGAGCCCAAAATATCATTTGTCCAAAACTGGTAAAGTTGTCCTGTTTATGGTATTGATATGATCTGCGGTACATACAATCAGTTAATCTAACTGTACAGCTAGGTTAGTAAATAATAACGAAAATCGTGTTGTATTTGCTTTTTAATTAAAAAAAAAAATTAAATTAATTTTTATTTTCACTTACCTATATATGTATTATATAGGTTATGTATTATTATGTAGAATTATTTTTAAAACTCTCTATTGGTCAACTAGTAGAAGAGCAGAAAAGCTTAAACAGCTACTTAGAAAGCTAGGTAGTGGGTAATATATATCAATGCGGCAAATCAGCGTGACACCATAACAAAGATTCATTACCAATTACCCCGGCGATAAACTAGTCATTGGCCGGGAACGGTGGGGGCTAGTTGGCCATAATGTTTCCATCACAGGGTTTTATTGGCAGTGGCAGAATCGGCATTGAGCAAGATATGCCGTCGTAAAGTCTACCGCATTGCGTTTCCTTGCTGCACTTAAATGGTCTACAACCATAAATTTCTTACATTATCTACTGTGTCATTTGTTCATTTTATAGCGGAGTAAATAATTAATTTGCTAGAGGCTTGGTATAAAGACATTAAGAATATAAAACATAAATATTATTCATTATAAAAAAAAAATCTGGTGCGATGCGCGCAACACACAATTTTCACTTACCAACTTACTTAGATTAGAAATTGACATTTTTTTTAATTGCAATTTCTATAAATAATATAAAAAATATGACTTGATTTTGATTAAAATGATTAATTTAATCAAAATCATTAAAGCCGTTTTTGAGATATTCGAAAAAAATGAAAACATTGGAAAAAAGTAATGAAATAAAGAGTCCCCTGCGTTTGACCAATTTCGATGAAATTTTGGCTGTCACATCATGAGCATATACATACACCAAATATCCAGTCTGATCAAAATCATTACAGCCGTTGTTGAGTAAATAAAAAAAACACGTGAACATAAGAAAAAGTTTATTAAAAAAGTACTCTCTCCGTTGCCCCAATTGTGATGAAATTTCGGCTGTCGAATCGCGGGCATATACATACATCAAATTCCCTGTTTCATCAAAATCATTAAAGCCGTTTTTGAGTAAATAAATAAAAAACGCGTGAAAGTGAGACAAAATTTATCAAGTAAAGTGCCCCCTCCAATTGATCAATTTTGATGAAATTTTTACTGTCGCGCCGCGGGCATATACATACACCAAATACCGAGTTTAATCAAAATCGTTAGAGCCGTTTTTGAGAAAATCGAAAAAACCTAAAAATTAGACAAAATTTTTCAAATAAAGTACCCCCTCCGTTTGACCAATTTCGATGAAATTCTTGCTGTCACATTGCGGGCATATACATACACCAAATACCCAATTTCAGGTCTGTGCCGTTTATAGTTTTTGAGCTGGTCTGTTCATATACACACACGCACACACACAGACCATTTCGTGGGACTTGGTTAATTGGACTAAGGGGACCCCAAAACGTGTATTTCCGTTGAAAACCGGAAGTCGAAATTTTTCACGATCGCAATACTTTCCTTACTATATATTTCATATATAGGTGAGTGAAAGTAAAAATGGAGTCCACTCTTTTAGCATACTATGTATTACATGACATTAGAATTAGATTATGAACATTAATTCCGAAACAAATAATTCGACTTTATACAATTTTTATTTATTTAGCTTTTATTTCAATTAAACAAACCTCGAAAATCAGCAAATGTTTTGCTTATATGTTAATGAATTAGCGAAATGTTAGATATGGAGAAGGATAGACTCCCCTCGCATTAACTTTTCCCTGCATTGTTTCAGGGTAGCCTTAATCTTCTCCAACATGTACATTGTTAACAGTTGAATATTCTCGTCTTGTTACTTTTTTAGAGATTTTTTTTTGTTATTTTTTCCCTCATTCTTTTATTCCTGCTGAGCATAATTTTAAGAATCCTGTAGAGGCAAGATGTAATGTGCATATAAGCCCATAGCTTAAAGACGCCTGCTAACATAGTAAATATTTTGTAATGTAAAGATTTGTAATGTAAAAAAGAGGAAACATATGATGTTTGTCTGTTACATTGAAAAGAGTTCTAGACTTTTTGTTGTAATAGTTTCCCAGCTATTCTATACATGTTCTATATTGTACGAGAATCTTCTACGCTTTTCGAGAATGCTCGATTTCTACTAAATATAAGTAGCAATGGACTAGAGGCTTAATCTTGCTCGGTACATCCAAATGTATAATTATTTTTTATTGTTACAAGTAGTTACTTTTTGTAGCATTGTTAATAACTTTAGTTTTTATTGTTTGATTGGCGTTGAAATTATAATTTTCTATTAATAAAAATCATTTCACTAGTAGACATATTTTATTATTTTTAGTAGAATTATTATAAGTTTATTATTTAAAATGAATAAATAAATAAAGTTCATTATTTATTAAAAATTTATTAACCCCACAAAAGGGTTGCAATATATCAATAACAATATTTTTAAGCTAAAACTAATAAAATTTAGGCTGGGATACATTAGCTAAGACACATAAGTCAAACTGAGACCTAGAATCATTAGTCTTCTTAGTATTTAGTTCTTGGGCTTGCAAAAACTACTGAGCTTCCGAAACCAAAAGCAATTTGTCCTGGTCCAAAATTGACCGGAGCTAAAGTTGCTCTCACCACTCCTAATTACTTAACTTCTCAGCCTCAGCTGTGTCTTTCATCCTTGTCCAATTTTGGTATACTTGTCCACTACCATTTCAGAAATATCAACAATATTTAAGAATATCAACATTGCACATTAATTAATTTAAAATATTGCATATTATAGGATGTTAGGTTTAACTACCTGGGGCAACTTCAGTTGTTAAGAAAATAAAAAAAAAATTGAAATTGCTGTAAACCCTTTTTCATCATTTGATTTCAGTTCTTATTTTTATTCATTCGTCCCTATTAAACATTAGCATCATTTAAAGTTCCAGCGTGGGACGTAAAAGGAAATAATTATGTGTGGAATAAGATAAAGATTTAATTAAAAAAGAAATTCATTTTCGTTCAATAAAAATTCACGGGTAATTATTTAATATCACTAAATAAGAATAGCATTTAAAAGTAAATTATGGGATTAAAATAAATATCTAATACATCTTCCTTCTAGTAATCAAAAGGGGCAAAATATCTAGATTGTGAAGGTTTGGTTAGCTGTTAACAACAATTTCACCGGCAGTTTTCTTTTTCTTTTTCGCTTAACCTATAATATTTATTGGGCATAATTCGACTATCTGTGGTCTATTTAAAAAATAACTATATTTTAAATATTTATTTAATATATAACCATTATATTATAAATAAATATTTAAATATAATCTGAATAGTAACTATTTAACAATATGAATCTTATATCCGCGAACAATTAGATTTATGCATTTGAATATTTGGATGTTCTTCAATGCCTTCAAAAGTTCAGTTCTTGCCTAGTACGGCAAAACCTTTATTATATATATTTAATATATTTTTTAACTATCATTCCTTGAGCTGACCAGAACCTAATCAAACACTTGATTGGGGACTTGCGAAGTCCATATGGAATGCTCGTGGAAGGAAATAGAGGAACTTAAACGATAAAACAAAGCTGCCAGTAGCAGCAGGACAACTGCTCCCCGTCTATATTTTATAATCTCAGTTATAGGGGCTTGTATACTAACTGAATACAGGCACTTAGTTTGACTTTATCACGATTGTTATATCCAAACAGTTTGTTTTTTTCCTCAATGGTTTTCCAATTCTCCCGATTTCCCCTGAGATATCTTTTCTTCAACATCCGTATGTATTAGTTTTCGTGGCGCTAAATTATCTAAAATGCTTGTTTTAATTAAATCATCTGAGAAACATTAGGAAATCGTTTAAAAAATATTGAGTATTGTTATGGTAATTTATAGGTATGTAACTAAATAATAGGTAAGTAAGTATAAGTGAATAGTATTTTTTTTTGTTGTTTTTTTTCAAATCCCCTTAACCCCTTAATATATGTACTACCATTGACTATGTACTAATGATAACAATATATTAACTGTTTTAAATATTTTAGAGCCTTTTACTATAACAATGTTATATTTTAAGACTATCTCATGGATCTAATAATGTTTTGTTGTTTACATATTTCTTATTATTATTACCATGGAGTGATGGGGCTTACCCATGTTTTGTGCTAGGAATACCTAAAATAATAATTGATAATAATAATTAATTTTATTCACAAAAAATTACTTACTATGTCCTAAAGTTCGAAAACAGACCTGTTTTGTCAGCGAACTGGATCGGGTGGTGAAATGAATGTGTTGAGAAGAGGGTTTGATATATCAGGCTAAGAGTCCAGATTTTCTATATGCCTTTTCTTGATGAAATCTGAAGCCGTTTCTAGCTGAAATATGTCATGCAGTTGTTCAGATTTCATTTTCTTCATTGAAGTGGATCGCGAGATTTTCTTTAATATGCTGTTCTGGAATCGCTGCAGGTGTTTCTGTGTGCTCTGAGAGGGATAGGGCAAATAGATGTTAATGGATAGAACAAATAGAGGTTCAATTAATAATTTCTTACCCACGAGTAGAGGGATTCATATTTTCCTTTTTCATTTTTTTTAAGGAACTAATTAATTAACAAGTAATCTATTTATTTGCAATCTAGTAATTTTTAAAATATGTATTGCATTTTCCAGTTTTCTTATATTATGAAGCACTGCGTGAAGTTCTACGCTAGTGACATCATCATCTTAGTTACCTTGGCGTTATTTACGTACCTTTTTGCGTTCAAAGAAAGATAGGAGTAATCTTACACCTTGTTACTTCCCTGGTCGTAATTCTCTGGTAGAATGATGGCACAAAGTTCGTTTGAAAACCTCATTCCTTGTCTTAATTAAAGCTTTAATTAACTTAGAACTTTATTTCTTTCTAGAAGGAACTTGTAATTGAGTATGCTAATCCAGTAGTCTTATATCCCTGGTTAGAATAAAACCGAGTTGTGACATCTGACGGAAACAAGGCTTTTCTACAAGACTTATTTATAACTTACTTGACGAGAGTAATCAATGTCAGATTATAACATCGTTTTAACAATTATAATGTTAAAGTTTTTAAATCATTTTAATATATTTGTTTAGACTCTTACTTAGTTCGCTACTAAAGTTTATAATCAACCAACTTCTTGGACGGGAATATCGTATTTTAAGCTTACGCAGTAGCGGAGTATAAAGTGTCCCTATCTTTGTATTTATCTTAGTGTAAATACATACATAAAATCTAGATAAGGTTTATTTGGGATATTTAAATTAAAAGAACTTGATGGGAGATCTTCATTTCAAAACAATAGTAACTGAACTGTTATAGTAACTGAAGGATTAAGTAGGTGCCATCCTTCTCAATGCTTGAAATCTTTATAATAATATTCCACTAGCCAGGAAATTCGTGAATCGTAGCCAGTGTTTTAAATGATTTCGTATATAATATCCAAACAGAAAAAGAGTACTGAATTTTGATTTGGAAAAAAAAATACGTCAAACTTACAAAGGAAAAACAAGGCACGCAACTTTGCTGTCATGGGCACTCCTTCAAATGCGTAACTAGTCTAAGGAGCTGGTGGTTCTGGTCATGAGGGTTTGCATATCATTGAATGAAGGCGCTCCAAACCTATTTATTTACTCAATTCCACTTTAAGTATAATTTCTTTCTTATAGTACAATTATACTTTACATTTTTGAAAACTAAGGTAATCATATAAAATTGTTTTAATGTATTTGTTTATTTATTCAAGTTAAATAAAGAAAGAAATTTATTTACTTTAAGTGCCTTTAAAATAATTTATTTCTTTGTATTATATATATTTTATTTTATATTTGGTCAAATAAGGGACTGGTCTCTGTGACATTAAGTGTATTAGAGCAGGAGTGCCTCAGGGAAATATCCTAGGTTCAATATTATTTAATGTCTATATGTCAGATAATTGTTAAAAACAGTTTTTATAATATTTTAATTCGAGGAATTCCGTGTTTAATGTGAGATTTTGTCGTTTGTTAAATTACATGTCATGTTACCTATACATTTTATATTTCTCGTTTGTATTGGTACATTTTGGAATTTATCATTTGCACTCTGTTCGTATTTCTATTTTCAAATATAGGGCATACATTGCTGACACACATAAAGCGGATGAAAAAAATAGATAAATAACTACAACCTAGGAGGAGGAATTGGAAACCGTCCGCTGAAAGGATTCATCATAGGCAATGAATATTAATTTGATCGGACGAGGGTCGAGTTATGGATCATGTACGCATCGGGGCGGCTCAGTTTGCCAAACATCATTTATATGGATCGAATACCGTAAATGCCGTTTGTAATATTTGTCGAATCTATCGTCGAAAATTGGGTAGATAATACAGTTGATAGCTCATTTTTATCATCCTTCAACCTTCAGTCTGACAATAAAATCATATTTTAAAACAATTTAAATATTTCCACATTTTAATGAATTTATATTAAAATACTGGCCTATTTTAAAGTCAAGGCAATGCCGGTTTGAATAACACATAGAAAAAAATGATTTGACAGAATCTTCAGCCTGTCCAAATCAGTTATAAATACTTTTACAAGCAATATTGGTTTTACGCTATTCGATAAATATTGACGAACTTCTACATAACCAATATTTTTAGCTACCAGGTGTGTAAATATGAAACCGGAATTCGCCAATGATAGGAGTTAGCAGTCAATATAATCTTCTAACTAATCCGTCAGTGGTGTTATCTGCTTTTGCCTATATGCAATAAAGAGATCCAATTGATACCAACATCAGTTTCATCCTATAACCGTGTTTTTAGTGGCGTTGAACATGTCGACTTTTGTGCCAACAAATCAAGATTTGCGGACAGCATTTATTTTCCGTTTCCTTCTGAAAAAATTAGAGCATTATCACATAGGATGCTTGTTGAAGCTTACGGGGAGCATGCCCTAGGCAAATCTCAATGTTTCGATTGGTTCAACAAATTTAAAGATGGATTTCGATAAAAGAAACAAAGACCGTGGAAAACCACAAAAAAAAAAAAAAACGCTGATTCGGAAGCGTTTGTTGGACAATTATTACATGTGACACCGTCTCCATTTGTTTGAAAGGCATGGAAAAGATCCAGAACGTCGGAAAATGGGTACCTCACCAACTGAATGAAAGGCAGCAGGAAGCTCGAAAAACCTCATGGCAAATGCTGCTCGCCAGGTACAGAAAAAAAGTCATTTCTTCATCAAATTGTCACTGGTGATGAAAAGTGAATTTACTTCGAGAATCCTAAGGGATCACACAAAGGGATCTTGCTCCATGACAATGCCCCATCACATTCGGCTGAACGGACCAAGGAAACGATCCAAGTGTTTGGTTGGTAAATTCTTCCGCATGCGGCTTATTCACCAGATTTGGCCCCATCCGATTACCACCTATTTGCATCGATGGGACACGCACTAGCTGAGCAGCGCTTCACTTCTTATGAAAATGTACGAAATTGGTTAAGTGATTGGTTTGACTCAGAAGAGGAAGCATTATTTTGGCGGGGAATCCACAAATTACC
This sequence comes from Aelia acuminata, assembly GCA_911387785.2. Taxonomy (NCBI): domain Eukaryota; kingdom Metazoa; phylum Arthropoda; class Insecta; order Hemiptera; family Pentatomidae; genus Aelia; species Aelia acuminata. The sequence continues at coordinate 162,738,283 of OU426978.1, read as the reverse complement.
TGAATGATGGGAAAAATGCATAGATAGCGAAGGACAGTACTTCGAATAAAAAAGTATGTATCATTTTTACACAATCAACTCTTATTTGCTATTTGAAAAATTCCGGTTTCATATTTACAAACCTGGTATGTCTAACAGTTGTAAAAATATACCTATTCTGTGTATTTACATAAGGTTAAATGAATACGTCGCACAACTTATGTATGCATTAATATGATTATACAATTGAAAATAAATAAATTACGCATTTTATAATGAAGACATACTTTTTAATTTTATTTAAATGGAAATTGTATAATACGATAGCGAAATACACATTCCTATATGACTCAAAGGAGAACATACAAACTAATCTAGTTTACGATCTCAGGATACATAGTGTACTTGTTTGATCTTGAAGCAACAGGCTGTAGCAAATACAGATAGAGTTGTGTGATATACTCGTTGCTAGTTATTCATAGCGATTCATGGAGTGCAGCTCTCTCTTTCAAACAAGCAATTCAGTTTATTACGTATACATGTTGTAAATAGCTTTTGGTATGATTGCGGATAATTTCACAATTATTTAAAAAAAATATGTCTGTAAATTCGAAAGGTTTTCCTGACCACGGTAATAATAGGACCAAAATTGGTAAATAACAATCAGAAACTATCACAAAATAACAAATCACGAATTGACAATAGAAAAAAGAAGATACACTCGTTACAATGATATCTAGGATTCAGCAAAATAATGATTTACAAGTATTACAGTAAAGGGGCTCTGAATTTTATAATAGGTTCGTATTGAATGTAAATATTGAATTAAAAAACCTCCTTTATTTCGTTACCATGCCTATAGTCCTCCAATATATATATAGATTCTTAACAAAAATTTTCACACCAACATCCTCACCTGCTGATAGAAGACGGGTACAGCTGATATGCCCATGAATGCCTCAAGATGACTGATCTCCTTCCTTAAAATCCAAGTTAATTGAAATATTTACTTGGAAGATGTACATATTTGTGCCATCCTTATTGATGGTTGTGGTGTTAATTAATGAACGAAAGAATTATAAAAATAATTATACATAGAGCGATGTATGATGAATATTTTGTCCCTTTATGAATTACAAAATATTTGTTTTTAATTGCGGCTTATAAGTAATTGCTTTTCTATAATTAATTTTAAATATGTGGGACCTTTTGTATCCCAAGCCATTTCGCACAAATACCTTACATAATTATTTATATACTTATAGATATGAAAAAATATATATTAATATTAATTAAATGTTATTGAAAAAAAACATGCATATAAGCAAGGCTCGGCACTGGGTTCCTTCCGCCGTGGTAATTTCCGTGAGCGCTATAGGAAATGATAACAATGGAAAGGAATGAAGAGTAGATACACAGCTATTCTGTTTAATGAGCTCCTTCTAGTTCCCTTTTCATAATATTATTCTTCTTTGAAAATTCTAAACTTCACAATTCCTCTGTTTTCTCTATTCTGCTGGAAAGTCATTGTTATAATAGAACTAACTTTTGCCTTTATTACTTCAGCTAACATAATAATGTATCACCCTTTATCACAAAGCTTACACTTATTTAGCAATGAATGTCGTAACATTTCATATGTTCTCCGAAATTGTAATAAATATGGGAAAATTGTATCTGATTAGATAAATATTAGTGACGCGTTATTAGTGATTTACAATTTTTCCTGTAAAGAGCTTACCTGCTATGTTGCGTCAGTAAAATAATTACTCATGACAAAAATTAATTAAAGTAAGGGTTTTTCCTTTAAAAAAGGGTATTTTACTATTATTTCTTGTTTAGTTTTTGGTGTAGTCACTCTGCTGATAGAAATTTGTAAATACTTGAAAAATTTTGAATATATTTACTTACTACAACTACGACTACATTTGCTAGCCTTTCATCAAATAAACTCTACATTAAAGCCTATAACAAAAGCCGCATCCAATTCTAGTTATATTTCATCACGAACACCTACAACATGATGTATTTCTTTTTAGCTTTCCAATACCCAAAAAGGAAATTTGTATTAGGCATATCCAATTTTCAAGGAGTATTTTATAAATATCTTTAGTCGAGTCTAAATCATTCAATTCCAATGAAAGCATTTTTGTTAATTGTTGTTTTGGTGCCCGATTATTTCTTTAAACAATCAAAATTACCCATTTGTAGAAATCCTGCATTAATTATAAATTAGAAGATCCTGAGACCATCCCCTCTGTATCCCGCTGATCATCTGTATAGAACCAGCGACGTCTATGATGAATAATAAATTATGTTACGCAACATATTTAATGCTTTGTATGATAATGTCCTCGATTGAGGTGTAGGCAACAATTCAAAATTTCGACGTGGAACTCAAGAAACAGGATCATTTTTTAGGAAATATGAAATCAAGCTTGATATCTAATGATAGCTGACCACATCCTGTGATGACCTTCTGTTAGAGAATCAGATAGGAAACCAATGTGATGATGATGAAGAAGATGCTGATAAGGAGAGGCCGAGAGAGGGGGAGGGGGTGCTATTTCTAAACTAAGGAGTAGGAGATCAAAGCAGAGCGGACACAATGTAATGGCGAAAAGACAATGGGACAATGGGGAAGTAATGGCGGCCCTCGGCTGGTCGTCACCTTAGTAATGGGTCCTCCGGAGGATGGAATCGGCAGCTGCTGTTCTGTCGTCATCAGCCGAAGTGCTCTTGGGGTTTACAATGTCTCGGATATTTTCGGATAGCAGCCATCGCTCCCAGGTAGCCGGCCTATTTATATATATGACCTTATCATACCGAATATCAGCTATAATAAGGGTTAAAAAAAAGTCTTGTTATAGGTTCATTGTGAAATTAGTGATTGAAAGGTTCAAATGTTTGATTATGAAACACAATAGCTTGAGAATCATATTTTTCACTGGGATTCACTTACCACTGATTAATTATGTATAAATAAATTTAGTACTTCCTAAAAAGTATACTAGGTTTATACTTATAATCTGCATTTATAAGAAAATATCGAAAATATAGTTGAGAAACCTCAAAAAAATAGGAAAGAATTCTTTCCTATTTTTCCGGCTATTCATTTGACATCATGATATGCTGACGCAGCACCATATGTTTTCTGCCCTTCCATCATAAAACCAGCTTTACAACTCCACGATTCAATATCAAGAGCGTTAAATTCAGAGTATCTGTTGAATCATTAAAGCTGATCCGCGATGTGATTAAACAGCTGAGGCTGGAATGATTTGCGGGGGACATGCGGGACAACGTAAGCCCACGCAGCAGCTAGATGTCAACTCGGATAGCGGCGCGGACACAAATTGGCAGCAAGTGGTTTTCGTTCCCACCACCCTCGCCGGTCCGTTTAGATTGGTGATAGGTGCTACTGAGAGTCAGATCGGGGAAATTAATGTCTCTTGTTTCCATCATTACAACCGGTTTAAAACACAGTGAGCTTCTGACTAAGCTCAGATACTTGATAAGTACCTAGGGAGTAATTTTACTACTCACACGTATACCTTATAGAGAATTTCTGGAGCTCTTTCAATGTTGATAGAATCAAATTTGTTATAATTAATAACAAGAATTTGATTTTTTGGGAATTAAAAAGCGTTACCTGGAAAAGGAACTTTATAGTTATTTTTGAATGGATCTCGTTTTAATTCTGGATAATTTTAATGGATCTCCATGAATTCCATCCATTAAATTTAATGGATCTCGTTTCTGGATTCGTTTTAAAATTGCTTAATGACTTAATACTGACTTAATGCCTAACTTATTTTTATGTATATCAAAAATAGATTTAGTTTGCAGTGTATTTAGCAATCCTTTTCTAAATTCCATATACCATTTAAAATAATTTATCTCTTTCTGGAGATGATATATGTAGTATTTTATTAGAATTATTGGGTTGACGGCAATTCGTCGTCGGTCTAAAATCGACTTGGCCATGTCTGTAGCGAAGTTCCTTCTTAACAAAAAGTGTTAACTGCATCTTCTCTAATAATGATGCTGATAAGACATTTTTCTCTTTGTTTTTCGTACGTTATTTAATTTCCTCTGAAATGAGCATTTCGAAATGTTTTAGTATTGTAACAACAAACATTAAAAAACTGTATTGATTAATACAAACTTTTTTATTAACCTCTCACACGAGATGAAGTACATACCAATTCATAACATTAACTAACATATGACTTTTTTTTATTTTATTTTTTATATAACCTCCCATCTCGAACAGTGTAGCCACATATAACATCTTTCCTCTTTTCAATATTTTAGTCTAACTGGCACCCTCCTGGACTGTTGAGGTCTTGACGCTGGTGGGACCAAGTTCATTGATGATTTAGCCCCATCTTCATTGAACGACGCCGAGCGAAGATGCACTCTATTCCGCCTGACTACTTTGCCGGTATCGAGGTCCTCTACTATGTATGATCGTGGTGTTCCGTGTTTTCGAAGAATTCTTCCTCGATGCCACTTGTTCTCTTTGGTATATTGAATGGATACACGATCCCCAGGTCTCAATTCCTCGAGCTCCTTAGCGCTCCGATCATAATAGCTCTTAGCAATTGATTGCTTCTTTTCTAGCTTAGCAGGTACATCAGCATTCACTTGAGGCACAAACGTATCTGCCGTAGACGGTAGCTTAGTGCGGCATACTCGATTCATCAACAGCTGTGCTGGAGACAACTGCTCCTCTATGGTGTCGACTCTTTTAATAATGTTAAACCTAACACAATCGTGCAATCCCAATAACGGAATTTTATTCATATTTACCACAGCAAATTTAATAATATGACTAACATCCCCAATAGAACATTTTAGCGCAGTCGACCCTGCTAATGGTATTTTTTCTCCTGTGTATGTGACTGCAGATGCACGCACTCTATGAGGGCGTGGGTTCGAATCCCACTTCTGACACCATGTTTTAGTATTGTAACAACAAACATTAAAAAACTGTATTGATTAATACAAACTTTTTTATTAACCTCTCACACGAGATGAAGTACATACCAATTCATAACATTAACTAACATATGACTTTTTTTTATTTTATTTTTTATATAACCTCCCATCTCGAACAGTGTAGCCACATATAACACGAAAACCTCGGGATATGAATCGTTAGAGTTATTGGAACGATTGAAACAATTGTTACTTCTAGCACCTTGAGACTAAATAATTGAATTATTCCTGAGCAACAATATTTTATCTTGATATGGATCGTAACGTATGAAATTAAAGTTTTAAAAACACAAATTAACAAAAGACACAGAAGGTATTTTAAAAAAAATTAGAAAAACTACAGATGATTGCTTTTTAGAATTTAATATTTATTGTCATCTTGATTGCTTGTTCCATAGGGACTTTTTCTACTTTTTAGCTCAATTAGTAATTTGTGTGGAGAAATGACATCATTTGGATCTAATTAACAGTGCCTGATTCTAAAGCTTGAGATAAAATTGTTTACGAAACGTTAATTATTTAATAAAACATAGGTACAAGTAATTTATAATATAGTCTCCAACAATTATCCGCTTAGAATATTTATTTTTTATTATGATTTAATATCCTTTCAAATTATTGGCACAAGTTTATTTGAGTTATTGCCAAAATAATAAATAAATAATCTCCCATTATGTATAGCATATTTGAAAATATTGGATTACAACGGTTCGTTATCGAAAATAATAAACCTAAATCAGATTATGGCCATCTGTTGTATAAAGATTTTAATGGACTAAAAATGACCCCAAATAATGGGCTTCAGCTTGATATGACAATATTTTCATTTTCAATTTAACTTAATGCTAATGTTTGTTCTTCCTAAATAACAAAACGAAATTACATTTTTCATTAAACAACTGCATTTATATAATTTTTCTCTGCACTGTTGACCAGATGAATATTATTACAAATAATAGAAAAATATATCGATAGCTATAAAATCGAATGGACATTAGGAAAGTGGAAGTAGTTGGATTCTCAATAGCTTTTCATTTTCAAAGAGCACTCGATCCAAATCAAATTGACTGTAACTTTTATGAGCTCCCTGGAGCTGAATACTTTTTCTTTCAGTCCTAGTTCCGTATTTAGATCAGTATAGAGATTATCAATTATTATTTTTTAACTCTTACTTTTTTTTATATAATAAGTGTACTTTTCATTTTATGTTTGAGACATTTTGTTTGGTAGAATTGTGACTTAGGTAGAACTATGAGCTCCTTCCTTAGCAACATCCATGTTTGATATAAGAATTATATCCATGTGACCTACTTGTTATATTTATTTTTTTACAGTAATATTAATATTTAACTATTTTAAAAAAATTCAAATAAAAAAAGACCTTTTTGTGGAGCCATTTAACCCCTTAAGATTTTCTTCTTTTATTTTCAGAAAAGACAGTTTATCTTATGTTTACTTTACGTTTAAGGATTGTGTATGTGCTTAATTTATTGCGACCTTGAACGACACCTTCAGAAATAGGTTTAACTGTCCTAATAAATAGGCTTTAATGAATAAATGTGTTTATTGAAATCGTATCAATTTTAAAATTAATCTAAATCCAGTTTGCCAAAAAAAAAAAATCATTTTTAAGAGATTATTTGATCCTATAAAACTTTTAACTAAGCTCCTTTATTCTAAATATAGAATGAAGTGAAAAACTAAACTCAAAGTACTGAAGCGGAAGTTGAAAGATATTGAGAACCCTTTTAGGATTAAAATGAAATAAAACGCTTCGTTTTTTTTTGTCTCGAAGCCTTTATAAAAAGCTTTTTTTTTTTTTTACTAATATTTCTTTTGATTCACCGTTTGCGGCTGTAATATCTTAGGTTTCTAAGAGATATTTCCAATAATTGGTGGCGTTTCATTGTGGTTTTGGAGACATTTGTAGACATACACATATGATCATCTGAAAACTCCAATCAAATACAAGGAACTCTGGACGCAAATGAACCAACATCCATGAATCCAATAATTACTACTCTTATACATTTTTCTTAGACTGTTGATTGCCTTCTACTATCAATTTTTTTCTCTTAGATTTCGTCCCTAAATCACAGGTGAATCCCATCTGCCATTTTATTTCTGAAAATCTTTTTACTTTATGGTAGGTTTTTCTGTTTGATAAAAAATTGTTATATTAGAAAATGACTGGATGGGTATTCTCAATTGTATTGTGATTGCTCCTTGAGCTCTGCTTGGATTTGACTTCCTTCCCGTTCCCCGTTCGGTTCGTAATGTTGGACGATAAAGAAGGCATTGGCTGTTTTATTCTAAGCAGCGCTGTGTATACTCAGCCATGATGGCTTCCGTTGCGGCTCTCACTATCGGAAACCAATCGCCTACAGTTTTAATGGTTCCCCCGCCTTCGATAGCCTAAATCATAAGAATCCGATAATTCAATGGCTTCCCCTCCTTTCCCTAAATCCGATATTTATATAAAAACTTCTTTGCTATTCGGGCATGAGGAATATTTTATTATTAAAGCATTTCTATATAAAAAATAAGGGATTCTTGATATCTTCTTATGTTCTTTAGTAAAAAAGTATCCTCTTAAAAAAAAATGAGGATATTTCACTACCCTTACCGAGTAATATTTGCTATATATGTTTTAGAATGTCTACTTACATGAATCGAGGTAGACACTTATGCAATAGATAAAACCATGCATAACACTGCTTCCCAATAGATTCTCCAAAAATTCCTTGATTGGACAAAACAGAATTTGGGCTACTAGGAACCTTTTTACATACAAATATAACTGTAGAGTAAATGATATTTTTTTTGCAAACCACAATTATTGTTCTCCTGAATGTAATGTATTTTCAAATTCGGTAGTTTGACTTGGTTGCGACAGACAGTTTTAAACTTTTCCATTTGCATACATCAAATATTTAAATCGAATTTTAGCTCACTTACAAATTATTCAAACCAAAATCCCATACAAATACCAAAATCATAGGAATTTCTAAATTTAGGTTTCATTGATATAACCTGGTGAAGAACGAGCACGAGCTTTATAAAGATTAATATAATATGTTTTTGCAAAAAAATGTCTTATATATAACTTTCTAATAATTTTTGGTTTTATTTATCAATATGTATGGTGTCTAGAGACATCATATATTTCGATCTACTGGCCCAAAAGTTACATTTACACATTTTACATCTATTGAGTAGATAAATAATAAAGAATTAGCCTGAGATCCGTTTGTATTTTCGAATACTGTAGACATTTGATTTTATTTCTTCTGGTGGCTAGCCCAAGAATTCGATTGAAATCTTAAATAGCCCGCCAGGATTTTAAACCATCATTATAGTAGAAATTTTCCCGACGACTGATCTATTTTGGAGAAGGTGTATTTTCTGAAAATTCCAACTCATATATTACATTTTATTCATACCATTCGTCATTTAAATTGTTTAAATATTTATAAAATTTCAATTTCTCATGATACCATTGTTCATAGGAGATCTTTATTTGTCACATTTTTGTTTATAATCGGCCCTCGACGTTTCCTGGTGCTTATATGCCCTATATACACCGATTTGGCTTACATGATACGATACTACGAATGTAATTGTAACGATATATTTGAATATAGGTGTGAGGGGGGGACTGGTTTGGGTTGGGGGGATGGGGGTTATGGAGAGGCCACGTGTAGGTAGGATATGGAAAGGTGTGGTTGGGGCCGATAGGGGGCTATCGCCAGCTACCTACCTGCCCATTGTGTCCACCGCCTGCTTAATAACCAGCCCTCGTCTCCTCCCCCTCCTATATCCTATCCTATTGTCTGCTAGGCTATATATCCAGTTTCTTTTGGATCGAACCACAAGCATTCAGGGATAGCGTTTTTATGTTGCTATGTACTTATAGTAGAGTCCATGGTTCGTCACAGGATAAAACACAGTGTTGAAAAAATGTTCACCCAGAGAAAGCAACGATTTCATACATATTTGGACTTGAAGAAAGTTTGAAAATGTGAACCTGAGCAGCTGGATTAATACAATACGAACAGCTGATATTGAACCAGAAATAATTGATTTATAGAGGGCACTTGTGGTGCAGTGTGTACGCCTAAAACGCACATGCCCTTTTTCATCTTAAACACTAACGCGTGCTGAGTTTAAAACTATAACTCAATGACTACTATTACTGAACATGGTCCTAGTACCATCACGATTTATTTTATTTTCATTTAGTAGGGAATGAAGAAACCTTTCATTTTTGCAGTTATCTAAATCATAAATTTTTAATTAGTGAACTTTTTTTTAAATATTTTATTTCGAGGCTCGTTCCGAGGAATTCATTTTCAGCACTTAAGAAGAAGAATCTTCAAAAATATGCCTCGATCATCAATTTTTATGTATTATCAAGAAAGATATAATGCTCCGACAAAAAAACAAAACATTTTTTTAAAAAAATTATGTTTAAAATAATAAAACTATTGACAAAATAAATAAAGTTTTAGTCACTCTTACAACCAGTGGTTAAGTGTTTAGTAGTTTGTAAAGAAGTTCCATTTCTTCTTCAACTCTTGTGCAAGATGGTGCGCTAATCGAAATGGATCTCAAATGTCAGTTTTTCCCTTTTATACATTTATTTATTTTCTACTTAAAATTATTTTGTAATATAGATGTAGGCAGTTCGCACTTTTAACCTTCTGCTTATTCTACTTATTTGGTTCTTAAATTTAAAAATAATTTATAATAATTCACTGGTATAATTTTTTAGATATTTATTACCTTTGCCTTCATGTGGGAAGTCATGGGTTCTATTCCTATCAAGGTCATAATAACAGGTTAATATTAATATTTCTTTAGTTTCAGTCCAGGAGAGTTAATTTTACCGCTGTCACCGCTGTTATTCTCAGTATCAGCTTCCTTATTAAGTATATTCATAAGTCAATCAGCTTATTAATTCGAGCAGTCACTTTCGACCCATGATATGACGAATATTGCTATCTTGTTTGTACGAGGACAGCTCGTTAACCCATCAGCTAAGAGTAAGAGAGGGTTGATCCCTTTGATATACACGTGCTCATCTAATTTGGGAAGGTTATTACTGTGATTAACTCCCTCCGGATCAGCCCTTCACCGGAAACATGATTTGCCCCCCGGCGTCGATATGAATAGCTGCCAACTCTTCGTCCCTACCTACGCTAACTTCTACCAACCTGCTCCACGTAACCTCATCTCTTATGGAAGAGGAGCTTGGCTTCTAATCTTGGCCTACCAGTTCTATAAATTGTTCTGAATCACTAAAAATTCGTTTTTAATCCAATTATTGACTATTAACTATAAACTTTCCAGTGTCATATTAGCTTGTTTAATATTACGATTAACTTGGTTCATTTAGCTTTAACGTCCTTAGTTTATGTATCCCAACTCGAGAAGAAAGAAAGGTTTATCCTCAATGTAAGCAACGCATTCTACCTGCCACAAAAAAAAAATCAAATCATGATCTTTAGAATAAAACAATTCAGAATTATTATCACTATATGATATTAATCCATCTAACAAAAATAGGGTATTTTCCGATGCACTTTTTTTATTTCCTTCTTATACTAACCCTATAAGGTAGTTTATTTTCAAAAATATTATAAATATTTGTATTTATATTTATATAAGTATGACTGTTAAAATAGTTTTTACTAAAACAAATTTCACTGGACTTCCTTTGTATAAAAAAAACAAATCTATCACCAATCTCTCACATCACTGTTTGCAACAACATAAAATTATATAATGTTGATTTAAATCTAAATATGTCTTATTCTCTCTTTTTCAAGTAATGTTTTCGAGTCCTGCCGGTGACATTTTGCTGATAAGCTGGAATCTGACCGAAATGAGTTGTGTGAGGCGCAACTCCCTGACCAATTTAAAAGTTTAGATTTTAGTAACTTCTTTTTCATTTCCAGGGAGGAAACTTTCGCAAGCAACTTGATCATGAACACGGGTTCTCTACCTCCTCCACCCACCAGAAATTCTAAACTCGTACTCGTTGCTCTCAGAAATAATTATTGTAATTTTATCACTACTGATAAATTATAATAAAATTACAATATGTTACATAAAGTACACTAGTCGTTTCAACCGAGCACAGCTTGGATTTTTTTTATTAAGATTTTTAATAATGATCAATGCAACTGATTTCAAATAATTAAAAAATAAACTTTAAGGCATGATAGTTTAATACTGACATAGTTATTGCTGTAAATATATTTATTTATTTTCAATATTTAGTTGTAAGTTATTTTTAACCGTTGAAAATCTAGGATAGTTAGTTTTAATAAGATGCAGTATTGGATTGTGGCGAGGGGGTGAATTGGACCTGGCTTGAGATGAGTGGGACAGGAACCTTTAATTAGAGAACGGGGGGGCACCTACTCCTCAATTATCGAAACAGAACCAGAACCCATCCCCCCCCAGCCAATATTGCTTTATCCCTCTCAGGGGTTACACCTTTGACATAGGGGTGAGATTGAATTTGATTGCTTTAGAAAAAAAATGTTAATCAAATTCTTTATCTTCGTTACCTGATTGGGAGGGAACCCAGAATAATATTATAATTGGAAAACGTAATTAAAACTAGATATCATAACTAAAACTACTAGATCGATGTTAAATGTCAGGTACTCGTTAAAGATCCCTATCCTAATTATACCTGGATGGGGAAAATTATAAGCATAGCAAAAGAGATGAAGGCACCGAATTCAAAATTTAAACTATTATTTCATACTTTTTTATTGTATATTTCAATAAGGGTGAAGTTAAAAAATATCTACTGAAAAAAGAAAAAAACCTAAATTATGAATGGTGTGTAAAAGTCAAGGCGACCTAAGCATTAACATTACAATCACTTCTGCATTAACCACTGAGCATACAGGTATCGACCGAAATAGGTCGCTGTTGATCTAGTTTTAAATTTTTTAAGATTAGAAAATATCTTTCCTGCTATTTTATCTCATTTACTATTCAAATGTTCCAAGAAAAACTTTATTTAAGTACGGTTTGGGTATGGTTTAGTGGTCCGGTTCTTGTACACATCTCTTTTCCAAAACATTAGTTGAACTTTTAATATTCGTCTTGTCTTTAACCATATGGTGTAAAAACTTGACGATGATTTGATATCTCATAGTATCGATAGTGTCAAATTAGTGTCAAATCGATAGTACCATTCAAAATATTTATGGTTCATTAGGTGGGCTGAAACTAGGATGGGGCAAAAAGTGAACTTGCAGAGGCGAATATATATTTCTTTAAAACACTTCTATTTTTAAAATGTCTTTTTTTTTTTTGTAATTTCACCTGAAAACAGTCAATGCTGTTTACTGATAGTTTAAAAACATTACTTGATTCCAGGTATATAAACTGAAATATTGTTATGAAACTACAGATTTTTATCGGGTAGAGATGGGTCGAAAGAAGGGGCGGCCGGCTTCCCCTTCAGAAAAAATCTTATATTCGGCCCTAGTCCCTTTTCTAATACTGATCTCGGCATTACTTTATTACATCCTTACATTATTATGTAATTACATACTAGAGAATATAATTAAGTCCCTTTGTTGCGAACCGTTCGGTATTTCATTTTCTTATATATTGGCAAGTTCCTTACATCCGACATAAGTACTACATACAGAACTCGGATTCATGAGCGATTATTGAAGTTTTGGGGATAAAATATGGGTTGATAGCTTATTGGTAATTATCAATGCTTTTCTAGTAGGAGATTTGTTAAGGAAAAAATATTTTTATATTTTGTAACAACTGAACTAATTTTAAAGAATCTTACAATTATTCTATTAAGAATTCTTTTCTTTCAATTTTATGGAGCCTTTAAGGGACAGGCAACATTCATATTTCGTTGAAGGAAGGAATCCGTTTATTCGCTGGATCCGTTTAAGAAATTATACGTGTCAAAGACGACCCAAAAAGTTTGTACTTGCTACTAGGTTTTTTTTTATCCAGAACAACATCTGATTTAGGTTGAATCCTTTGTAAGAAAATACCCTTTCTTGATTCAATCCTATATTTTCTACATAACTAACATTTTAATTAACAATATCCTCCGTATAGCTGTTTTGGGTGCTCCCAACGGGTCCACCACACAACGTTCGATTCATTACGATTATAACAGTACCTATCAACTGCCGGATTCGAACCCGGGACGGTGACCAAAGTAGTACAGTGACTTACCCACTGACTCACTACCACACTCTCCACACCATTACCGAAACATAAAATATTCCTTAGTATTTGTTGGAGAGAGGCAACCAATAGTAGTTTTAATATATCTAACCTTCCTCTGTGATGTTTGTTCCCGTCAGGTTGAGCGAGATGCTTACACAGACTTTAACAATATTGGCTGACGGGGAAGGGAAGGTAAAGCCCGTAGCCACTTACTCATTCGCTCTAATAGACTCGGTAGAATAATTGACTTAGCACCCGATAAGTCCTCCTAAGCCCTTAGTAATGGTGCCTAACCGGCTTTACTGTGACTGCCGCAGCCCAACTTTCCCTTCAAATATAACCTCTATAAGGCCCCTGTACAATATTGTCCATAAAATTCGACTCTCTAACAATTAATATAAACTGGTTTTATTGAAATACCTAAAACAGTACTTTACTTCAAAAGAACATTTATGCATTAATAATTGAAAATTGCGTGAAATATTGGTCTAGACAGAAGGATGAATTCATCGTGTGCTTTACAGCACTATATACTGTTACTGGTACTGTCGCGGGAAATATATCACTTTCTGCTTTCAGAAATGTCATATCTCAAAAAAAAAAAGATTAATCAAGCAAGCATAAAAAGTGCCTAAAGTAGAAAAGTTGGACAAAATGCATTTAGATTGGATATAGGACCTTCGATTTAACATTTTACTTAACAGGAGATCGTTTTAGATACCTACTTTTATCTCTAATTTAAAAAGGACAATATATAAAACATTCATCTTTTAAAAAGTCCATTTTGATTAATGACGTTCATGTTAAAAAATTCTTGAATGGGATTGGAGTGAGCTGAAAATTTGACGATCTTGCTAGAACTGCTACTCTTTCAGTGTCAGAAAATAATCATGACTGAAAATAGTCTATTTTGGAGGTATGACGTTGTTGAGTGTAGGTGATATGTTTGACAAGTGGGCCGTTTGGTTATTTTTACCGAAGTCCAATAATTTAATTTTGACTTCCAAAAGTGAGGTAGGGAGCCAAAATTCAATAAATACTTTCACTTTTTGCGTAAAAACAAACCTTACCGTAATATGAACCAGTAAGGTTTTCAATAAAAAAATATGTTTGCTTCTAAAATGAATTTGATTTTCTTTTGCTTACAAAAATGAAAGCCCCATAGCTGATTTTTATGTGTGGATGACCAATTAATCTCACAAAAATAATATTATGTTACGGTTAAACATATAGCAAATATAAGGTCTATTTATCTTTGCGAGCTATCGTTTTTTATTAGGAACACAAAAAACATCCAAACCATCAACTAGTGGAATCCATTCCTTGGTGAATAAGTGACTTAAGCGCCAATAACTCTTGAGAGATAAGCATTGAGTCCTCACCTACAAATTCGCCCGCTAGGGGTGGGGAGTATATATCACATCGGTAGAGACAAATATTCTGTTAGATTGGGGAGCGGCTGGCATTTCTTCGAGAGGTGACGGATGAGTCTGAGAAGCAGAACGTAGGCAGCCTTTCCAATCTATCTCGTCGCTCTTTACTATTCAACTCGTCTACTATTCCTGATCCTTGAGCGGTATTGCTTCTTTCCCGTCATCCTCCTATTCCCCTGTGAAATCGAATGTCTCAGGAAAATAAGTCATCAACGATGGAGAGGGAAGTCTCAGTTATCATTACTAACGAGATTGAGAGGTCGTAAAATGCCATTGAAAAGGTCTGTAAGAAAAGGAACTAACTCAATACATGTACTTATTAGGGGTATTAAGTTGATAATATTTTTTTAATTGATTTTTCGAACTCATTTTTTTAGTTCCTTGATTACCCAATGATAAAAAGGTAAACTTTAAATCTCTTCTTATTATGGCAACACCTAATGCAAGAAAAGGAAAAATCAACTCCCTTTTTATGAGGATAACAATTCATAAAAAAAATAAACACAAATAAAATAAACCTAGGTATATATTTAGTCTATTACAGAAAATATATAATTCAATATATAGAAAAAATATGAATTCGTGTACATGTATATATTGAAGGTTACATCTCAAACATTTTGTGACATAAAAACCCTAATCGTATTGAAAAATAAACGTTTTTTAGGTAAAATAAATGTAAGGTAATATCTAAACTAATTAAAAATGATCAATTATTACTAACAAAACAAATATATATTCACACTACTTTAATACAACACAAGTTCATACATGATTGTCTAATAAAACTTGCAGCCATTTATTTTTGTCACAGGAATCTTCATACATTATACAGTATTCAATATAGAACATAATTATTACAATTATTAATTGTTTTATGAATAAGTATAGAAATTGATTTATTTTGTAATATTTGAATATTGAATTAATTTGAGCCATTTAGCATTATCATGTTGAATAATTCAGCCCAGTGTGCTAGTTTACTGTTTTGGAATTAATGTGCTAACTATTGTTGTTTTGTTCTGATTCCAGGTATGCAATCGGCTTGAGTATTATTGACCTTCTACTGTAGTACCCATTTGTTATTCGTCACTGATACCAGCTTTAAGATACATATATCAGGTAATTATTTTTTATTTATTAGGGATGTCGCTTTCGTCCGGAAAGTATAAAAACGGCCGAAGCATAATAATTGTGCAAATTATTTTATTTTGTTCTACTTAACTATTTTATATATTTATTATTGCACATGGTTTTTTTTTCTTTTTTTTTTTTTTTTTTTTTCTATGAACCTGTTATATTTTATAAACTTATTAACATTTAACATTTTATAATACTAGGGTTAAATTTACATATAAAAAATAATTGTAGGTCATTTATATATATATATATATATATATATATATATATATATATATATATATATATGTGTGTGTGTGTGTGTGTGTGTATGTGTGTGTGTGTGTGTATGTGTGTGTGTGTGTGTGTGTGTGTGTGTTTGTGTGTGTGTGTGTGTGTGTGTGTGTGTGTGTGTGTGTGTGTGTGTGTGTGTGTGTGTGTGTGTGTGTGTGTGTGTGTGTGTGTGTGTGTGTGTGTGTGTGTGTGTGTGTGTGTGTGTGTGTGTGTGTGTGTACAGTGGTTCAGTGTTTTTGAAAATAAAGTCGGCCCGTCGCTCTATGAGAATATAATGGGCACAACTCGATTTCTTTTAAAGATATTATGTATAATGTTTGGAGTCTTACCATCCAAATGATCAGATGGCCCACAGATGTCAATCCCTTTTTAACTTTCCATACACTTTTTAATGTGCCTTAGAGTACTTATTGTTCCTATGATTTTGAATTAGAATGATTGTACTTTTAAAGTCCGTCTTTTCATGCCGAACATTAAATTTGTCTATGCCAATGCACGTTTTATATTCCCTAGCAGAATCTAACTGTCTTAATTAATATTCAATTTTTATTAATTCAATTTGCTCATACAGTCATGGATAAGTTTTCTTTCCCCTCCAAAAGATCTACCTCACACACTAACCATTTACTATGCCAATAGGTAGGCGAAAACCAAGTCCATCCTTTGGAATAAACCTAGCTCCCCCAACGTCCTTGGTATGGTGGATGCTTGTGGGAGGTGTTTTCCTTTCAGTAGCAAATCATTTCGGCTCTACCGCCTCCCGATCCAGTATTTGCATCACAGGAGCTTTAACGTCAAATAGCTATCCGGAAAATAATTCTATAAAAGAGAAAGAGGGAGGACTTGTGCTCATAGCCTCCATTACCATAAATTATACAATACAAAAGGCCCATTTGCATAAACGTACAACTAACACCTTCAAGATATTTCATCCTTTATAACATATTCTCTCTCTCAAAATGCCGAATGCAGAATTAATTTTTAAATGTCACCGATGGTAGTAAATAAGTAAAAGTACTGTAAATTTCCGCATTTTCCTGACGTTCCTTTTATCCTTAATAAGTTTGAGTAAAAGTCAGAACAACCGCTAATTCCAAATTTGTAATGAAAATCATTGTATTAAGGAGCATAGGTGGTGTCAGACGTCATTGTTCGCTCGATTTCACGTTTCAGTTTGAATAGGTGTTCGTGGTACGTCGGTAGGGCTAGGTTCGGGGGATCACCTATACGAGGGAGAGGTCCGCACAGTGTTAAGCGACCTTAAGAGGATCATAAACATGTGTTTTTCATTAATGTACCGATACAGTAATAAAAACGTATAGTTTCCTTTTACAGTACTAACAGTGTAATCTTTCTCTTCTGGCTAATAGTCTAAAAAAAACGAACTTTCACAGGCAGTACAATGTAAAAAGACATGAAATAGTAATATCCAGAAAACGAATTTGATGATGGGAAGAGAAAAAGAAAATGATTTAAGAGATAAAAACAATTTTAAGAAGGAGTGTTTCCAAAATAAAATCATAAGAATTCAAACATTCTAACAGAAGTTAAGAGAGATGAAATTAATGATTCTTTTTGTGTAGAATTAGATTGTTAATTTATCGGTATTAAAAAAAGAACTTACAGATTCTTTTTTTTTTAGCAATACATCATCCGAATTATATTCATAATTTTATCCATTTAACAATAAATAATATTACAAACTATATTTGCTGTTTAATATATCTCGTATAATAGGCCACGATTCTATCAAATAATGTTTGTAACATGACTAAAATTTTAATGACCTTAATTTTTCAATCCAAATTTATGGTAGATAAGGTTTTAATTATGCTTCTTCTTCAATTATTAATAAACTGATGAAGCAATTTCCTTATGCTTCCCGAAAGATAATTCCCAAGAACAGTTGGGTAAATAGGTTTTGGACTTTTCAGGTTCAATTTGGCCCGGCTCTTCGAGGTGTTTTGTTGATGGCGCAGAACCCTCGGCAATATTTTATCGAGAGAGGGCAGACAAATTTCAATTAGATTGTGAGTAATTCGAGTTAGCCTCATTGGAAGAAAGTTTCTTCGGTGATTTGTAGACGGCCTGATAAATCCTGGCAGCGGGGACTAGTGTTGTATAGGGCATCTGCGCTCTTTACCTCAGCATAATCCTCTCTCCAACTGACATTTCTTTTACACCAGCAAACTGATTATACTTTATGGCGTCATATCATACTAATGATAAAGAAGATAAACCTATACACTGTTTGATCTTTTTTCTATCTGATGGAATAATAGAATTTATATATATGTATATTATTTTTCTTATATTGACCATTTGAAAATTATAATTCTTACTTTTAAATATATTTATTATGTAGAGAAAAGAGCCTTGGCTGGAATTTGAACCAGGATATCCATATCGCGCTGTACACCGCACTGCCACTTGCGCCACCAAGCACATATCACGGCCAAGGCAATCCATTCTTGTCACTGACTTCTTTTCCCACCATAAAATTATCGAATTGAGTATTAATATTTTTTTTACTGGTTTATCCGTTTTCAACGAATTTTTGACACACTGGATTTTAAGGCATATATTATTCACTTATCGCTGCTATTATATGCTCTTCTCTTTACTCCTTAATTACATTAATGATTAAATACATTAATCAAAAGAGAGGAGTTTTACTACTATCTTCTGCTGTAACTCAATTTTATCAAACATGCCTCTTACACCCCTCGTTTTCAGTGGGACCCTAAGTATGAAATAGTAATTTTAATCGTTGAAGGTATTATAAATTCGTTTATTCTTCCTTTATAGATATTATTTAATATCTATTATAGAAGCCTTCATACTGGATAGGTGGGATCGAAAAGGAGGCACGCATTGATCAAGCTCATACGGGAGGATTTCACTCTGCATTTATAATTTATTATTAATGATACTCAGTTTATTGCTGCTCAATGAATTCACTTTTCTTCCCTTACGGGTTTTAGCCCCCTGAGTCGATTTCTGGCTTATATAATGGTCAAAATAACTACCCTGTTCCCTAAAATGTAAGTTTATAAATTACTGCAATATATTAGAAATTCTTTCTTAAATATTATGTCACAAATATCGTGTTATCGAGAATAGATCAAAACCATTGTCACAATTTATAGTTATACATTGATATAGATCTATTGTCCAGCTCCCATGAGCGTAAGATTTCAACGGACGAGGTATTGAATAAAAAAAGGTTTATTCCGAGACTTGACGATTTTCATTCTTAAATTCATACAAAATATAGACTCGTAGGACCGCAATGGTACAAGTTCTTTAGATGTTAGAATTTTAGTTTCACAGGATCTGTAACATTTTTAGCCTGGAAACTATTTTTATTTCTTTTTTACTGGGGACAAAGCGTTGGACGTTGCACAGTGGGAAAATTTTGTCATTTATAACTCCTGACCGAATGACGATAAACGAATAATTCTTTTTTCATTAAAGAGCTTGGGATTCCCTTCATCAGTGCGAACAAAAAAAATAAAAATAACATCCCTCTAAGTATTTCAAATTAATTTTTATATAAATCATTTCTTCACTTAAATTTAAATAAATAAGCTTATTAGGTGCAGGGTTATAAATGGAGAATGAAATGAGTCAGTATTAGTATCTATTGAGCTTTCTGCTTAAATACATATCTTTTTCAGGCATTTGCTTCTTTTGAAAGATTCTAAAATAATTATTGTCTAAATAAGAAAAAATCCCCTAAATAATTAAATTAAAAATACCCTATTTTTCAGGAATTTTAAGGGAATAAAATATTTTCATATAATTCAACGATAAATATATTTTATGATTTAGTCCAATTCGAGGCCGATTATATATTAAAGGTTCAAATATAGGGATTTAACTCTTAAAATCGATATATCGCCGATCGATCGCATTTGATCCATCTAATTCTATTATGGTATTTTAGCACCCTTTACCCTCTACCACTGTGAAAAAAATCAGAACCAACTATTGCCAGGGAAAAATTGAATTTATTTTAAGCAAAATCTATGCTCATCTCTCTTATATTATTGTTTTTTTTTTTCTATTCAGCTTTACTTTCTATAATAATGCACCAAACATATTTTATAAATAAGAAGAATGGCTGTAAAATTATTGGATAAAAGTGCATTTTAATTTCATTCACGTTAACTATGTAATTTATAAAAAGAAAGTATTTAAATTGATATAACTTCTATTATAGGCAATAGTTGGTTCTGATTTTTTTCACAGTGGTAGAGGGTAAAGGGTGCTAAAATGCCATAATAGAATTAGATCGATCAAATGCGATCGATCGGCGATATATCGATTTTAAGATTTAAAATCCCTATATTTGAACCTTTATTATATAATCGGCCTCGAATTGGACTAAATCATAAAATATACTTCTCGCTGAATTATATGAAAATATTTTATTCAATATCAACCAACTATTGCCTATAATAGAAGTTATATCAATTTAAATACTTTCTTTTTATAAATTACATAGTTAACGTGAATGAAATTAAAATGCACTTTTATCCAATAATTTTACAGCCATTCTTCTTATTTATAAAATATATTTGGTGCATTATTATAGAAAGTAAAGCTGAATAGAAAAAAAAAAAACAATAATATAAGAGAGATGAGCATAGATTTTGCTTAAAATAAATTCAATTTTTACCCTGGCAATAGTTGGTTCTGATTTTTTTCACAGTGGTAGAGGGTAAAGGGTGCTAAAATACCATAATAGAATTAGATGGATCAAATGCGATCGATCGGCGATATATCGATTTTAAGAGTTAAATCCCTATATTTGAACCTTTAATATATAATCGGCCTCGAATTGGACTAAATCATAAAATATACTTCTCGCTGAATTATATGAAAATATTTTATTCCCTTAAAATTCCTAAACAATAGGGTATTTTTAATTTAATTGTTTGGATTTTTTCTTATTTAGACAATAATTATTTTAGAATCTTTCAAAAGAAGCAAATGCCTGAAAAAGATATGTATTTAAGCAGAAAGCTCAATAGATACTAATACTGACTCATTTCATTCTCCATGTATAACCCTGTACCTAATAAACTAATTTAATTAAATTTAAGAGAAGAAAGGATTCATATAAAAATTAATTTAAAATACTTTGAGCGATGTTATTTTTTTATTCTCACTGATGAAGGGAATCCCAAGCTCATTAATGAAAAAAGAATTATTCGATTATCGTCATTCGGTCAGGAGTTATAGATTTTTGGCCGCTAAATGACAAAATTTTCCCACTGTGCGTTGTGTTGGATACTTACATATGACACATATCGAGGTTTATATCGGTTTTGTGTAAGTAATACAACAATAACTTTTTGCATTATTTTCATATTAAATGAAATATATGGTATGTATTTTTATGGAATTACTTAAAAGTTTGTTTTTTTAAATTAAAATTCCAGCAATCATATTTTTATTTTTTTTTTATTTTGTGTGTTTGGTTTTTGAAGAAAAAATATGAACATGCCTGTAATTATTAATGGAATGCTTCCGCAAGAGTTGATGAGGCATAACAGATAAGAAATATTTGCCCCAAAAACGATTCGGAACCCCGATAGTAGCTGTAGGGATAAAGGGCCGTATTAAAGGGATCATAGACCAAATTGATATTGGGCGGAAGGGATCTGATAAAATAACCCTTTGGCTTTAGGGCTATATTTAGGGATTTCTTGTTATGAATGGTTTCCAAACAACTCCAGCGGTCCATTCATACGAACCAAAGAAGTTTCCGTTATAATTTTCACTTCTCTCTTAATTATCTATAATTATTATAGAAAAAAACGGCCTCAAATAGTCTCAAAATTACATATATATATTTTCACATATATATACAAGCCAAATTTTCGCCCCTTCGGGCATCATCAGGGCTGTAAAATTATGTATAAAGGTACAATTATAATTATTCTAAATTTGTTTTAATAAGTATTAATAAAGTAAAATAAATGTTGGGGGACTCACCATCAGATTGAATATATATATATAAAATATTTCACATATAAATGAAAAGATAAAATTCTTATAAAAACAACTATCCTGAAACAATCTGTGTAAGAACACTTCATCAACTGGGGTTGCCTTAGTCTAACATTTAGTATCAGTACTCCCAACATTATATAAATTAAATACAAGGGTTACATGAATTTTACCAACCATAACAAAGAAATTAAAAATCTTTTTAAGACAATATCAGAACAACAAAACTGTAAAAATTAGATATATAAATAAATAACCATTCAAAATACAAATATAAGTAAAAAGTCATATCACATAAAAACCATTAAATTTTACAATTTTTTTATTTTTTATTTAACAAAATATTAAAAACAGTAATGTCCAAAAAAACAACATAAATATAAATATATAACCAGAATATCTATCTAAAATATATATATAGAGAATCACGATGTTGCAGAGTCAGGTTCCTCACATTATTTATTCAAAATTGCAATAGTTTCCGAGAAAAAATTATTTAAATCACCCGCGTCAGTTTTAAAGTTAACTACCCTATCTAAATTCTCTGAGATGTAGAGAGCCTCCAAACATCTCAACATGCGCTCCGAAACATCGCGATGTAGAATTATAGTATTGTCAAAATCAAAACCATGCTCATTTTCAAAACAATGCTTTGAAAGGGCAGTCTTTGGTTCCTTCTGCCTTTTTTCCTTGTTTTTATCATTCAGACATGAATTTTTATGCTGGTATATCCTGTTTTTAAGATTTTGTTTCGTCATGCCTATATAACTTAATAGACAATGTATGCATTCAATTTTATAAAAAAAACCCGATAGTAGCTGTAGGGATAAAGGGCCGTATTAAAGGGATCATAGACCAAATTGATATTGGGCGGAAGGGATCTGATAAAATAACCCTTTGGCTTTAGGGCTATATTTAGAGATTTCTTGTTATGAATGGTTTCCAAACAACTCCAGCGGTCCATTCATACGAACCAAAGAAGTTTCCGTTATAATTTTCACTTCTCTCTTAATTATCTATAATTATTATTCTCTTATTAAATAGATAAAAAGTAAGTGCTTCAGATAAAATTAATATGATATGATAATAATTAATTAGTATTAGTCAAATACTGTTTTTCTTTAGTTATAGTTAATGTAAAGTACCAACTTATAAACTTGCTATAAATAATATTGCTGTAAACATAATTATAAAATAGTTATTTATTATACAAGTGACGAAAGTAGATCATTTTACAACTCGAGTGAAACGTTTACCCACACGAGCGAAGCGAGTGTGGTAATTTCACGAGAGTTGTAAATTCTACTTTTTTCACGAGTGTAATATTAAATTTTTTCTGTAATCGTGTAATACATGATCAGATCTAACCAGAATATGAACAAGATTAGGATGTTGTGAAGATTATGGTATGTTGTTGGTAGGTTATAAGCATGGTTGTGAAGTAGTGCAGTTATAAACAAGTGCAGGTTATAAACAAGGAAGGTAATTATTATTATATTTAAATTTTAAAATATATTGATTATTTCCACCAATAATTCATTCACATTTCATTTTATTTTGTTAAAATAAATTCTTACAATGTTAAGAAACATTTAAAAGCATTTAATTTCCAACTTCAAATTATTTTTTAATTTATACTTATTACTAATTAAGAAGGCAATTCACTTTCTTCACTAGTGAAGAAAGTAATCACTTTCTTCACTCTATTGCAAAATGTTTCACTTTCTTCACTCATTTCAGTTTAGTAATGTTACCATTATTCAACGATTACAGAAAAATACAATTATAGTATAGTTATAACTATAACAAGAAAATTCAAGGAAATGTATGATTGATAATGCTATTCGTATTTTCGATTCAAGACTTTTTTTTTTATTTTATTTTCAATACAAGAATAATTCCATAAAGAGTCCTTTATTTTTTTTTTTTTTTTTATGAATTTAGGACAAGAAACATGTATTTTGGTCCAATACCAGATTCGCGGATTTGAATCCCTTAAAGATACTTTTTCATACATATCTATACACCGGATGAAAACAATACCTTGTAAATTTATTTACTTAATAAATTAAACTCAATGGATTTAAATACAATGATAATTAGCGTTTTCCATGTCATTGACTTTGATAGGTAATTAGAAGAATTTATCAAGATTTATTTCAATAGTTTAATTTAACTTTAGGTCCATTTAATTCAAAATTTAATTAAATAAAAAAAGTGGCGCGGTGTTATTTACCTCCAGGGTACAAGTTATAGAAGCCGTGACCAAACAAGAAAATCCAAGGGGACGTTTAAATAATAATAAAATTATTAATTAGCATTAAGATAATATTTCATGTCTTAATTTCTTTATTATTATTTTATTAATGTGCTTGAAAAAACTTTTTCGATGTTCTGTAATTTTTGTGTTGTTATTTCATATTTTATTGTAAATCATGAAGATATCATTGCTGATATTTATCTGTTAAAATTGATGATAGTTATTTTCCCTTGGAAATGGATGCGCTACCGTTTTTATTATATTTATTTTTAACAAATTAAAAAAAATTGAAGACTGAAAGTTGAATATAGTTGAACTTTCAGGTGCATTATTTCAACAAAATTCATTAATATTTTAAATTGTCTAATAAATATTTATTTTTTCAACGCTGTTTTAATTGTGTGTCTGCATTGCATTTTACTATGAGGAGATAAAGTTTTGGATAATATAGGTTGCATATTACGTGATATGCTGAGGGTATGGTCGGTAAATGCGGATAAAACTTTAATTGGAAGAAAAGTTGTTAAGTGGGTAGGGGAAGAAATTAATTGAATTTTGGAATTAGCATATCTGCTTATCTAGTTCAGGGTTTTAATCGTTTTAAAAAGAATTAGATTAGGTTTGGAACCTCGTAAAATTGTAATTAACGTTGTGGAAAATTAGGGAATATGTAAATATAGACCAATTTCAGTGAACATTATTTGCCTCTATTGTTCACGATGATTAAAAACAATGAGATTTGGTGGAATGTTTTTTTTTTTTTTTTTTTTTTTTTTTTTACTAGTCCAAAGGCTTATGTGTAGTGAAATCTCCCCTTTAGCCATGGAATTATGTTTCATTTCGAACTAAGCCCCGGTAAATGGTGTTCCACCTCGAGTAGGACAAACGTTAGGTTTCAGTAACAGGGGAAACATCCAATCCAAACAACACTAACAACTTCTCTTCTAATTAGAGTCTGTGTTTTCGGAAGCTTCTCTGTTGTTGGTATTTGTCCTCGTTTTTTCTTTGTTCGTTTTGATCCCCTTTGGTTGCTCCAAGACCACTCAACAGTAACGATCGAGTTAAACCACCTCCCAATAGCCTTAAACTAAATCATCAGCATGAAATTGTATTTCGTGAACGTGGTATTGTTTGTCCTTAAAATGGAAATTATTGCTTTATACATAACTGTTAGATATTCATGATGTAACGATGTTAGATTTCGTTTATCACACGCCGAAACTAAGTCTATTCTATTTCTAACTAAATATTTCTTTGGAACGTTCTTCTCACATGTACCCTATAGCAATGGATTGCCCGGGATGATAATAAATAAAATTAAGAGGAACAATATTCAGACATTTCTATTTCGTGTTTTTTTTTTTTTTTCTTTTTTCTTTGTTGTGCATTATTGTCTACAAATTAATTATATTATTTTTCTAATTTTTTATACATTCGTTGAGTTTTATATAACTACTTGTTGAGATTTATAAAAATAAAATAGAATGTGTATAATAAGAATTCAGTTTGAACTGTTAAAACAGATCAAATTCAGTGAAATATGAAACGAAAAATGAAATCATATGAGCTTTTTTTTAAAACATAAAAAACATTTTATAAAAAAATATTAAACCGACTTCGAAACCTAGGAACCAGTAAAAATAAATTCACTGAAAAGTATGAAATAATTACCTTCTGATTTTCATGAATACACAGCAAAATTGAAAATGGTATAAAAAGTGGAAAAGTGCAATAAGACGAATAATTTTATTTTGATTTGTACAAATACACACTAATTGTTAATAAAAATTATTAAATTTAAATATTAAATACGATGTTCAATACAAAACAATCTTTTCGGAGGCGGCGCAAAATAGAAATAACATGTTACTGATACAATTCCATTAGTAGGCATTGAAATCAATAGCTGGGAAGAGAAGATCCATTTAGAAGATTTTCATAATGTCTAGTGTAAAAAATTTTAAATTTTGCGCCGCCTCCGAAAAGATTGTTTTGTATTGAACATCGTATTTAATATTTAAATTTAATAATTTTTATTAACAATTAGTGTGTATTTGTACAAATCAAAATAAAATTATTCGTCTTATTGCACTTTTCCACTTTTTATACCATTTTCAATTTTGCTGTGTATTCATGAAAATCAGAAGGTAATTATTTCATACTTTTCAGTGAATTTATTTTTACTGGTTCCTAGGTTTCGAAGTCGGTTTAATATTTTTTTATAAAATGTTTTTTATTTAACAATTTTTAGTTGGAGAAGATAACAAATGTAGAAAACCGTACGTTGGTTTAAAAATTTCGTTGGTAATTGGTCTTTGATAAAATAAACGTTGGTTTAAAAATTTCGAAATCTTTTTACGCTCAAACACGTTTGTCTTTCCCAGGTCTTTTTATTATACAATAATTGTATAAAATTATTATGATATACACTTTACCTTTTCAATTTTATGAATACACACAGAAAAGTGGGAAAGCGGTGCGTGTATTATACAACTTTCAACACACTACGTTTTATGATTATAAATGGATTTTTTTTTTTTAAAGAAAGATCAATGTTCAATTAGGAAGGGAACACATAAAATATTTTTCCACAATGACAATATTTTTCCTTTGCTAAATGTCGTCAGTACTTGTCATTTACGTAGAGAATCAGTGTTCCGAGATGTGTCGAGTTAAATATACATATATCATAAATCCGGCCATTCCAAGATGAAGTAGATAAGTCACTGAACAGTCGAGAATTCGGCAGGTTTTAGACAAGATATCGTTAATGGAGAATCGATGAGGATGCTAATATGACCTATAGTAAATTTGAAAGTAATTTTTAAATTTTGATTGCTTGAATATCCTTCTAAAAACTATGGCGATATTAAACACATTTGGATTACATCATTGGATAGAAGTCCCTGCAAAAAAGGGGCAACCATAAAATTTGTCGATATCAAAAAGACTGTCTCGCTAGGATAGAAGCAACAGGGTTTGGGACTCACATACGGTTAATTTATTATTACGAAGGATATTATTATTCTCCGTATTAGACTACTGACTTAATTCCAAAGGTTGATTCAATTATGTTCGTAATTCCTTTCGATGAATTTTTGACTAAATTTATTACCGAAGTACTATGAATTATATCCTTCGTAATAAAACATTATTCAGAAAATAAATTGCTAAACAATGTTGCTTCAATTCTTGTGGCGTAGCATTTATCATCATTTTTAACAATCATTTTCATGACTGCCAAATTTTTGCTGAGGGAACTTTCATACAATGAGGTTGTTTTCGGGTAGTTATCAAGTTTTATTTTGTAGTTTTTATTAATGGACGAACACCAGCAAAAGCCTCGATAGTTGTAGAAACAAATTTAAAAACCGATACTAGTAATCCGGATAACATAACAGAAGTGTCACCCATAAAGGATCGGCACAAGACCTCCCGCAAGATATTCAACAGTAACCGAGTGTATCCGGAAGACAGAGGTATCTGAATCCTTTATTAAGTCAACTGAAAATGAGCTTTTCCAGGAATTATTGTATTCTTTTATAATGTGCATAGTTAAGAAAAGATAGAAATCAAAATCTAATTTAAATCAATAATAGCTACGATTTTAAATTTAAACGATCCTTCGGGAGCTTGAAGAAGTCTTAAATTCTGCTTTAAAACGATTACCAATACTCAGTCTTTCCTGGAATTCCACGAATTTTGTTGTCTTATGATTATGGTGTCCAAACGTTGATTAGATCTAAATAAAGAAGGTTTACTGTTATCGGTGAATATACATCTATCTAATATTTATGCTAATATCGCTACAGAAAACGACAGCGATATTATATTCTGCTGATATTTATATCTTCATTTAAATCTAATGTTGAAAAATTAGTTAAGGTTATGTATAGGTTTGTTCCAACAAGCACGTAAAACACATCGATAACTAACAGACTGCTCATGTTCTCCCCCCACTCTTTTGATTCTGAATTTGATTGGTTGGTTTTCCCATTTAATTCATCCAGCAGTAATACAATATTTGGATTTCTTAGTTATCAATTAGTTTTAATAGCTTGTTAGAGCATACCTTATGTTATATATGCCATATGTTTTTCCAATAAGTAAACAATTTGAGCGATAATTAAATAATTATTTTCATGTTTTTTCCCGATAACTTCTTAAATAAATTAGGAACCCCAAAAAGGTTTAAATGGGACCACCTTGGAAAAATACTCTACAAGATGCAAAAGGTTTCATTCCAATTGGTCCACCCATCTCTGAGTAATCGGTGAACATACATAGAAAAAAAAAAAAAAGGCACAAAAAAAAAAAAAAGTCACATACGTATCGAATTGAGTAACCTCCTCTTTCGTTCGAAGTCGGTTAAAAATATAGAAAGATCGATTTTCGTTGGAGGGTTGGAGGCTTCATGACGTGATGGCCTGTGGGCAGAAACGCCTGTGGCTGTCTGTCATTGACAGTTATTAATCTGTTTACATCACAATTACCCAATGACTTATTTTCCTCATTATTTATATTATAAAGATGCTTATTCATACACGAATACATATTTATTTTCGTTACTCGACTCAGATAACAAACTATGAAATTTAATGATTTGCAAATGTTAGGCCTGAGCAATGAGGGTTTCTATTCGAAACGTACAAACAGAATCATATAAACCATCAATACTATTGTTCCATTAAAATATTAGAACTGTGATGAATCAGCGGTAAAATAAAAATAATTATTCAAAAAAATTATGTTTTTAGTTATAAGTTCTTTAAAACCATGTTTTAAGTGTTTCCTTTCCAACTGTTTTAAACTAGAAAAGAGCTTATTTTTTTTATACTATGCTTAACAACTCATAGAACTCATATAATTTTCTTATTATAAACTAGAACTGAATTTATTGAAACAGCCGATGAAACTATTAGAAAGAGAAAAAAAGGCAAAATGGTCTATAAATTACAGGTACCTATCTGACTAGGTACATTATTATAATTATACAGTATTCCATATTTCGTATTCTTTAAGTTTTATCTACACTAATACTTATCTATTCTAATATATACATATAAACCTATTAGCCAAATTAAAAAAAAAATAAAAAGAAATTACTCCTAATAAATCAGTGAAGCCCATGTCCGAATTAAGATGTAAAAAAAAAAAAAAAATACAACAAAAAAATTATTAAAGTTTAATATGTTTTTATGGTTCATGCACAAAACAACAGTTAAGTGACTCGGGAGAAATATATATATTTACATAACATTACTTTAAATAAATAGTATTTTTGATGCATTCTTATTCTTATTACACAATACTCCATCGGAGGCTTAAAGATATATCTGATATATCTTTATCACACAGTAATTAGAATTTTTTAATTTAAATTAGAAAAACATAACTTTGATTACAAATATTTGGCCTTGGTACATTATCTGAGCTTTCTTTCTTCTCACGAAAATTCTACTATCGCATCTATTGTCCTCCAAAAATATCCGTTTGAAGTCGAAATCAATTTTTTGAAATTTATTTATTCTTTTTAAGTCCCTAATGGCCCTTTGAATATTATTTTAATTTATGAAACAGCTTAGTTCATTTGAACACCTAAAAGCTATTAGTAAAAAAAAAAAAAAATACATAAAATAATAATCACTAAATTATTAGTTTTTATCGTATCTTGTTTAATTTAAATTAATAATATTGTTGATGACTCTTTCCTTTTTTTAAATATTTCACTAGAGGTCTAAGGACCATTTGAATTCAACGGACTCTATGACAAGCCCTTAATTTATTAATTTAAGTTAAAAAGACCCACATTAACAAACTTCAAACCTTTCATGAAAAAATATGAAGTTATCATTATAAAAAAAAAAAAAAACGTGTAAAAATAATAACTTTGCTTAGTTGGCGTTATTAAAGTGGTACATTATCTGAACTTTCTTCCCACAAAAATCCTACTATCACATCTATTGCCATTGAAAATCATTTGAACTCAATTTTTTTTTTAAATATTCTTAATAGCTCTTGGAATTTTCTTATAATTTATGAAAACGTTTGATTTTAAAAAAAAGCAACATAAAAACTAGAATATTAGGTACATTTTTATATTTAACACTGACTAGATAAATGACTTTAATTGAATAGTATATGTTTAAAATAATATAATTTGCGATATGTTGTACTTTTTAAGTAGCTAATTTATCTGTTATAAAAATATTCGTATAAATATAATAGGCATATATGTATTTTAAATATTTCTCTTTCATTAACCGGTGTAGTCTATACACTGATTCGGACGGATAATTATACTGCACCAAAGTGCAAAATATTATCAGTCAGTCATCAAAGTCTAATAAGTTTTTATTTGAGAAAAACTGAGGGTGGCCTCGGAATACTGAGTGGATAAAATAAAATAAAATACGAGTCTTCTAAATAAATATGCTCCTATCATAACCTGGGCGGGAAGGAAATATGGGGAAAATGTTTATATTTTTAGGATCAACTTCATATACAGAGCACTTCTTCCCGGTGTCAATCTAGAAAATGGTTTTCCATGAAATGAATATTTGATTAAAATTGCTCAACCTTTTAATTATATTTTTTACCATCGTATATCCTCGCTTTTTAGTCTAGGTTAAAAATGGATTATGCACCCCGCCACATTAAGCTAATAAAATCGATATTTTTTTTTTTTTTTTTTGGAAAAGCAAAGAGACCTTGAAGAAAATACAGCGATAACCGAGTTACCTGTTCACAAAATTTACTTATGAATCGAACTGACAATATTAAACTAAAAAGTGAACAATACTTCTACCAATTCTACTCCCTCTGGTGTAAAAGGGTTTGAACATGATCAATAAAAGATAACATATTCTTCGACAACTTCATAAATATTTTAATAACAAATAAAGTTGTTGTTGTTTGTTGTTTAGGGGCAAAGAAACATCTTGGGTTATTTATGCCCGGTTGTACTGTACATTTTTATTTTCATTGAAGTTTTGTTTATTTTACTGGCCAATTTCGCTCTTTACAAATTAGTGTTACAGTAGCAAACTTGGATGGAATAACAAATAAATGTTTAATATTTAATAAACCAAAAAAGGTCTACAGCATAAGAAAGATATTAAAATTCTTTACATAAAACATTTTAAATCAATTGTAACCATATAAACACACACATTATTTACATAATCACTATGTAACTAAACCAATTACATTTCAAAGGGACTCTACTGCACATTTCGGAAGCTTCTTTTGCGTGACTTTCCAGATGTTTCTTCAAACAGTCTCGTTTTAGGTTCCAGCAGTAATCTGCCATGATGAGGGTATCCCATGAGTCGGTTGAGCATTTCAAAAGTATCCATAACAAAAATTAATTAAAATGATTTGCCGGTGGGTAAAATGATATTACAACGCGTTTTTCCAAGTTATTAGATTTTATTATTTTTTTATTTTTTTATTTTTACAAACAATTATATACAGCTACGAAATAATTCTTTGAACGCAAATAAACTCATAGAATTTCAAAAAATAATTAATCTTTATTACAAAATATAGACGAATAAACATCTAAGCAAAAGGACACGAATGACCTTCGAAGTTTAGTATCCATAAACAATAAAACCTACCCTAACCTATGCAGCTAGCTAATAGTTTAATATTCTAAAATAAGGAGAAAAGCGTGCTAAAATAATTAATTTACACACCTATTTCGGATTGTGTTATCTATATCATAGGTATTTAAATTTAAATAAAACTACTGCTAAGGTATGCTGAATCTATAGAAGTAAAGATGTTAGAAGAAATCTGATTCCATTATTGAAATCAGGGCCCCAAACATAGTTAAAATCAGATATAAGATTCTAGGCACCAAAAAAAATATTTTTTTTCTGTAGAGCTGTGATATCAGGGTACTTATGTTATTAATGTGTCCGTTTATCTTATCCCACCTGAATCCAATACCTTGTGCGACTGAATGAGCAAATAATGTTTTAATTTTACAAAACGAACATATACACTAGGTACAGCTTATGTTACCTATTCATTCTTTAAACATTAAAAAATAGCGAGTATGGAATCTGATAATAACAGCAAAATATGAACTTGGTTCAGAAACGACATTATTTATTTAGATAAAAAAATCTGCCCTAGTTTCGTTAATGTGCTTTAAAAGTATTTTCATTAGACAGTAATGAAGTGCAGAAATTAGAAAAACAACAAGTCACTTTGGCGCTGGAATATCACCAAATAAACATGGACAAGCAACTGCAAACCAATATCATCCCAAATGGAAACTGCTGATGAATAACATAGTACCTCTTAATTTGACGTCTACATGTAGCTGAGCAGAACAGTTCAATAACTAACGATGATGAGCAATGAATGTTTTAGTTAATTACCTCAACACATCTGACATAATCAAATTTAATCATTATTTATTCACAGCTCCTCTTTGGGCTAAGAGGTTGTTAGAGACCCAAATTATTTTATTTATTTTTTTCATGGAACTATTTGTTTAGTTAAAAATATGATCTTGAAACCTTTATGGAGGCCTTAAAAAATTATGTAAGTAATATGTCGTTTTAAATGCGATGAATACAAATTATTTTTCATAAGAAAAACCAACTATTATTACAGGTATAATCAATTAAACATTGTGGTAAACGAATGGATGAAAAACAACTACATAATTTTTTTTTTTCATGAAATTTTTATTTATTTATAAATTATTTGTTTGTTCATTTTTTATTTTTCAATTCTTCCCATGTGGTTTAAATTAAAAGCACTTTGTGATATACCCTTATTTATAACTGTAAGTTAGAAAGAAACATGAAGTTGCTCAGTTGGCGTTATTGCGTTATGTGAGAATTATTTCTTCTAACCAAAATTTTACTATCGCATGTACTGCCCTTCAACACGATCTTTATGAACTCTAAAAGTTGTTTGATAAAACGAACAATATGCGCCATACGACGACATACGGAGCAGAACTTCCTAAAAAAAAATCGTCGACAGAAACATAATAAAATTTCCCAGAATCCTAAATCATTAGAAAATTACATGCACCCTGGTATATTTCAAATCACTCCCTGCACAACGAAATGAACATAGCGACTAAATAGAGAATTACCAAACATTTCACTCTTTAAAAATGCATTCCCCTAACTTGTTCAACAGACGTAAAACCTTTCCAAAAAAAAAAAAAAAAGTGCAATTTAAGGCGAAAGTCAAAAAAGAGATCACATTTGATCGTAGCGCTTTTGCAAATTATAAATTAATAACCAATAAATTAGTCGAGAATTTTTAATGTGATTTCTGAAAATTGCATGCTAGATTTACATAAAGGCTAGGTGTGCCGCAGGAGTGATCTATTTACGGCCTTGCAACAGAATAGAAGAAATCCAAATCCGGATCATAAGTGAACAATGCATTACGTAATGTTAGTCTTTATTATTATTGTAATGAATTTATTAGGTACATACGGACCGGGAAATAAAATCGAGATATATTACGTTTTGTTTAGTGAAGGCACGAGTGATATTGGAAAGAGAATGAAGTGGAGTGTATTGACGAAGTCATTTGGAAACGAGGAGTTAATCTGTGCAGAGACATTATCTGGGTTAGGCTCTTGTAGGCATCGCATTAGTCACATTCCAAAGGGTATTAACTGCTGGCTTCATTCCGGCACCTAGGTCATTCCTAAGACCAATTCAATCATCAATCTCAATCAGCGAAAATACTCCAGGAGTTGAGGCGAATACCAAGGCTCCCTTGAAGTTAATTAAGCAACGGTTGCTAATTAATAACAATAAGCTTCGAGACAATTAATGTAATTCGAAAGGAAATTATTCAGATGATCATTAATTAAATGAATGTAATATCAAAATAAATATACGTAGGTACTTTTGTGTTCGTAGCCTATTAGTATGGAGGCAAATTAGTAAAAAAGAAAATTGGGAAACTAATTAAGCAATAAATCAATGAACTTTTGAAACTATGGGGAAATGCTTTCTTAGAGTGTAGCAATAAGAAGCAGAAAAGTTGCCACCCCTTGGAGGGGAATGCCCGTCCCGCATTTCTACTCCCTAAGTTCCCATTTATTTTTTTTATTTTTTTAATTAACATTTTAGACAAAGCGGTTTACTTTTTAGAACTTCTGTTATGTAAAATATCCCTTATGAAATTCCGGTCAAAAATGGTCTGCAAGCGAGTTTATTATTGCAAGATTATGCAAGTGAGACACCCCGTTCTATAAAATATTATCAATTGTTTTTTTATCTGTAACTTCTTAAAAATTCGATTTCAGTACTTTCGTGTGTGTTACATCTGTACTTATGCATAAAAGATAAGTAGTTGTGAAGAAAATACATAAACAATAAAAAAAGGATGTTAAAAATTAGAGCGAATTCACACGCTAATCTATATTTCATTTACTTCCGACTGAATTATTTCGAAAGTGGTGTGTCTAATTTAAAACATACTTAGGATAATTTAGAGCAGAATTTTACTCAAACAACGGATACCTTCAAAATACTTTTAAAAAACTTAGTTTTTTCTAAAAATTGAAAATAACGGGAATTTAGAAAGCCATAATTCGAGCCACCAACTTACGAGTTGTAAATTTTCTGTTTCGGACAACTACACCGTTTATGAGATTGTTTATTTAAAGTCTTAAAACTTTATAACAAAATAAATTACTTTCCCCGTGTTATGTTCTTGTGACTAATTTCCTTTCAACTGGACTATTTCGAGGACGCGACTTCTTACTTGCTCAAGATGATTATTGAGCAGAATATTTTTGATATGACATATATCTTCAAATTTTAACCGTTTTCTCTAAATAGTGAAAAACATCTGTCATCAGTGCCAGTGATCGCAGGCATATAGAAGATAAACACAAATAAAAGAACAGGTTACAGAAACTAGGACATTATAGTTGTTATATTATATTATTATTATTATGTTATTATATATTAATATATTATATTAGATAGGAGGGCTATGAGATTAAATTAAGGAGACATAGTAGCTTGAAGGAAGCCTCCATATTACGGATGGCTCATTAATATGAACCATCTGACGTGGGAAGCCAAAAAGTATATGGGTAAATAGAATTAGCAAAAATGCAACAAACTTGGATGCAAAAAAATAGAAAACAGTAGCTCATAATAATAAGAAAAAAAATCTAATGAAGCCAAGTAGCATATCTATAAAAATTATTTTTAACACAAAAAGAAAAAGTCCGAGTACAGAGTGAAAAAAAAAAATAATTTTAACGAATTTTATTGGCAATATTTGGTATTATATTTAAATTTAGATTGACAATACAAATTAATTTATTTAAATCTTATTTCTACTGTTTTGAAATTGTAGGCATTTTTCTGATGCATAACACAAGATTTTTTTTTTCTATTTTTGTGTATCTCCTCTAACGTTTCTCTTCAGATGCAAGAAGCAGGGGACCTACAAACGGTTAAGTCCTTATGTAAGCCCCTCCCCTCCTCTTAAGTTCTTAGCCATTCTGTGTAAGAAGACACACTAACTCTATCAGAGAGGAGGTCTTACTGAGCTTCCTTATCAGGTATTCACGCCAAAGCCCCGTACTCCCACCGCAATCCTTTACACGATCCGCGATCCAAATCCTTCCTCCGCCTACTACTCTGGGATCACCAACGTGTACCACATCTCTACAACTAACTCTCCTACAAATTTTTCTTTCAGTATTATTAAAAATTTTGTGTTGTTATAACCAAAGGTAATAGAGATTTGTATTGATGGGGGTTAAAAGCAAAATACAAAAATCATATCTCAGTATCTGAAATTTACATTTAAGTTTTATAAATCTTGGTAAAAAATTGGTTCCGTGAGAGTCTGCCTGTAGTCGTATATTTATGATGGGATCTCACTTACTACCGTTGACCCGATTTTGATGATTTTTACTTTCACTTACCTATATATGAAATATATATTACTTTCACTTACCTATATATGAAATATATAGTAAGTGGAAGTATTGCGATCGTGAAAAATTTCGACTTCCGGTTTTCAACGGAAATACACGTTTTGGGGTCCCCTGAGTCGAAATAACCAAGTCCCGCGAAATGGTCTGTGTGTGTGTGTGTGTGTGTGTGTGTGTGTCTGTGTGTGTGTGTGTGAACAGACTAGCTCAAAAACTATTAACCGTGCGAATCTGAAATTAGGTATTTAGTGTACGTATATGCCCGCGATGTGACAGCAAAAATTTCATCAAAATTGGTCAAAGGGTGGGGGTACTTTATTTAATAAATTTTTATGTTTTTTTCGATTTTCTCAAAAACGGCTCTAACGATTTTGATTAAACTAAGTATTTGATGTATTAATATGCCCGAGATATGACTGTAAAAATTTCATCAAAATTGATCAACCGGAAGGGGGACTTTACTTAATAAATTTTGTATCATTTTCATGTGTTTTTTTTATTTACTCAAAAACGGCTTTAAAGATTTTGATCAAACTGGGTATTTGACGTATGTATATGCCAAAGATGTGATAGGCAACATTTCATCAAAATTGGTCAAACGGAGGGGGCACTTTATTTCTTAACTTTTTTCCAATTTTTACCTTTTTTTCGAATATCTCAAAAACGGCTTTAATGATTTTGATCAAATTCGTCATGTTTAATGAAAATTAGGTGTTCAATAATATCAGCTAAGTTTTATCAGTATTAAAATTTTCTGAGGGGGCTTAAATGGGGAAGGGGCCTTTTTTGTTTTCCTATAAAGTACCTTTGTTTTAGTTTATATTGAGAAATTAACTGTCTCTCATCACGGCTAAAAGTAAGAAATGGCTAAATATGATATATGAAGAAAATCAAGTAAACATATATAGGAGAAAAAAAGAAAAATATACCGTCAACTCATAAAACACTTTGAGCTCACGCATGCGCCGTACGCCTTTAATGACAAACCAATGCGTTATAATTAAAGATGTCTGTTCATTTAATGAAAATTATTTGTTTCATCGGAACTAAATGAAATATTCAACAAGTACATAGAGAATTGTAAAATCAGACGACTTGGAGTAATATTCTTGCATTGCCGAATTATCACAAGTAAAAATTTTTATTTAATAATTTTTTTTTTTTTTAGAGCAAATGAAAACAAAAATAAGAAATTAATGTGGAAAAATGTATAACTTTGAGAAGTGGCAATTAACAAAACACATTAATTTCTAATCTGAGTAAGTTGGTAAGTGAAAGTTGTGTGTTGCGAGCACGCACCAGATTTTTTTAGGAATCAGGCGAGTTGATGTCTAGGTGCCCGATAAAGAACTCATGAAATTCCAACGTTAGATGTGAATTTAACAACCTCCACTTACCTATGGTGAAATATGTATTTCTTTAGGCCAAAAAGACGGAGAGTTTAATTAGAATTAGAAAATTACTGTACAGCTAATTTGGAGTAAATTGTATCACTTTTCACCTACTTCACTAATATTTCAAGAATGGATCGTTGATTTGGTGCAAAGTTTGAGCGATCCTGGAATAAATTAACGAGTATGTATCAATCATGCAGATATCAATTATAATCGTCCCCTATTTTGGTTATTGAAAATATACAAATACATTTCCTACGATGAGCATATATTTCGAGGATTAGGCCCAAAGTTTAAAGTTTTCCATTTATAAAATGAAATATATCTGATAGTTCAGAATGTACCTACTGGCTGAAAGATGTGGAAGCTATTGAACTAAATCACAGGAATGTTAGTTTATATTTCTATGTTTTTAAACCAAACTGTCTTCTAAGGTATTCCATCAAATTTGGTATATCACTATAAATTTTTAGTTTAAACCCATTTTAGCTTTAAATTAGAACCTTCTGTTTAATGCAAAAATATATTCGTTTCTACTGAATACGAATGTTCCCCATACGGCTTATTTCCATAGATTTTCTGAAGCAGGTAAAAACAAATTATTTTTTTGATAGTATTTGTGTTTAGATTTAATTTTAATATGAACTTTTTGAAATTAATGTCTTTGATTCGGCATCCAGAGGAAAGATTCTACCATAGGTTGGTTTGGAACTGGTGTTGGTAGTAGAACTATGGAGAACTAAGGTGGACAGCGGTGTACCGCAGTGTAAGCTCTACATTTCGTAACTGGGGTCACTGCCACAGATTTCCTAACCGGCCCCACCCAGCTCTCAGCATTATGGCCTTGTGGAAATCATGAATACGATAGCAGGAAAGGTTCAGATTCCTAAAGCAAGATAGAAATTATTTTAAAACTTATTCTTCAATGGATAATAATAAACCTAAGTATCGTATGTATGCTCGGAGAAAGGCAATGTCAGATCGGAAAATATTTATTGAATTTATATCCAGTTCTGCTGTATAAAGAGGGTTAAGTTGAAATTAAAAAATAAATTATTAATTTCTTTTGCACACGATAGCAGATTTTTACTTTCACTTACCTATATATGAAATATATAGTAAGGGAAAGTATTGCGATCGTGAATTTTTTTTTTTAATTTTCTCAAGAACGGATCAAACGATTTTGATTAAAATCGTTATTTGATGTATGTATATACCAAATATGTGATAGTCAACATTTCTTCAAAATTGATCAACCGCAGGGGGGACTTTACTTAATAAATTTCGTTTCATTTTTACGTTTTTTTTTTATTTAATATTAAACGGCTTTAACGATTTTGATCAAACTGGGTATTTGATATATTTATATGCCAAAGATGTGACAGTCAACATTTCATCAAAATTGGTTAAACAGAGGGGGCATTTTATATTATAACTTTTTTTCCAATTTTTATCTTTTTTTATTATCTCAAAAACGGCTTTAATTATTTTGATAAAATTCGTCATTAGCTTTATCATTATTAAAATGTTCTGAGGGGGCTCAAATGGGGAAGGGTTTTTTTTTTCGTTTTCATATAAAGTACCTTTGTTTGTGTTTATATGGAGAAATTGACTGTCTTTCGTTACGCCTAAAAATGAGAAATGGCGAAATATGAAGAAAAAAAAAAAAAATGTAAACATATAGAGGAGAAAAAAAGAAAAATATTCCGTCAACTCATAAAATACGTTGAGCCCACGCATGCGGAGTACGCCTTTAATGACAGACCATTGTTCATAATTAAAGCCGTTCTGTTCATTTTATGGTTCATTCAATTTTTTCATGGTAACTGAATGAAGTTTTCAACAACTACTTAGAGAATTATAAAATCAGACGACTTGGAGTATTATGCTTCCATTGCCGAAGTATCACAAGTAAAAACTTTTATTTAATAATAAAAAATATTAGTATTTTTTATAGAGCAAATAAAAACAAAAATAAGTGAAGAAATGTGTGACTTTGAGAAGTGGCAATTAACAAAACATATCAATTTCTAATCTAAGTAAGTTGGTAAGTGAAAGTTGTGTGTGGCGCGCACGCACCATATTTTTTACACTTTAGAGGCTACACCTTGATGGATAAATTATAATATTCAGGATGTTGCCTGCCATGTAATATAAATAAACTAATAAATTACAAGTCCGCAAAGTCAAATAATTTTGCTATTACGCTGCGGACGCTTTACGCCGGACAGTGGGGTAAACGGCAAATGCATGGGAAAAAAACTCTTAATCTCGAGAACGGTTTGTCCTATCGGGATGGAAATTGTTTCATTCGATTAAGGATGGAAAATTACACTAGCATTGTAACTAAATTTAATTACTTAACTTGCTACTAAAAAAAAATATATTACTCTAGTGTATATAATTATAAAGGCAACTTAAGAATAGATATTTTAAATAATTAAAAAAAAAATTGAACTTAATTTAGTTTTTTTTACTTTGGTATAACTCAATTTCAATTTTAATTTCCTTTAATGTAGCACTTTTTTTTTATTTTTTTATTTTAATCAGCTAATATATTGCCTCTTTTTATGAGAAAATATTGAAACCCCTGGTTCACCTCATCACCTCTTTCTGATATTTAGACAGCTTTTACAGGATCAAAACAGTTAGAGCAAAATAAGTTTCGAAAATTGCACTTTTACTATTTTTCTTTGGGAGGAGGCTGAAGCAGCTTACAAGTTTCATAGAGTATTACACTAACCATACTATATTTTAACTTTAAAATAGTTTAAACCATGATTGTGTAGGTATTTGGTGATGTGATTCAATGTTTTTGAATAAATTGGAGACAGTCAACTTTATTTTCCTTCATGGACCTACTGTGCGCCGCGAAATGTTTCACATAAATGACAATAACTACCCAACAGGCAAAAAAGGTAAATTAAATCAGAGATACGTATATATTCTCTGACACATCCCGGCCCTAGATCAATCGCTGCCATTTAAGCTAGGATAAGGATTTTTCTATAATCATGCTTAAAACTATTTATTTTGAGTGAAAGATTTTCGCTTATATAATGGTTTTATTGGACAGTTACTGTTGTAAAGTGTTTTTTCTATTTATCCGCGTGATGGCTGTAAAAAATTAATCAATAAAATGTGCCCTAGCAAGTTCAAAATATTTTTGTAAAAACAAAATAGCAACCATACAATAATTAATATTATATATAACTACAGCTCAGATTCCCGTGCAATTCCATCTTTTACTGGTAAGTCAGAATAAAGCGAACTCAAGTTAGTTATTCGAATCAAGCCTAATGGGATGTTTTAATGAAGTTTTATACTGCACGAAATGGCTCGTTTTGAAGTTTTATTGCACGAAATTGCAACATTTCATATTTTGAAGAAAAAAAATATTACAAATTTTAATTGTCCTAAATATACATCAAAACAATAGTGGAAAAATAAAGGGGAATATTATAGGGGAAAAAATGGAACTTGGGAGATGTAAACAAACACAAACCTCCAATTTCCAAGAACTGAGGGTTCAGTAATTCCTGCAACTGGATGTTTACAACTAATTCCTGGATGTTTACTCATTGTTTCTTAATTCTCATTGTTCTGTTAGCATCAAACTAGCTTCTGTCGAGTATATTGTTACTAAAAATTGCCCAAAATTGGAGGAAGTGTCTTCGAAAATTGCGGGATGGATTGAAAAATATTCTGAGCTCAATAGGGATGGTAGTGCAGTGTTTTGTATATCTAGTGATAAAAATATTGGATGTGAGAGGAAATCACAAATTGATACCCACTATAGCACAAGTAAGTAATTTTGTATAACCCCAGAACTATATCAGGGGTAGTGCGTGTTATCAGACCATTGGCGGATCCAGGGCTGGGGAGGCTGAGAGGCTGCAACCCCCTCCCTTTAGGATTGCAGCCCTCCTTTACAATCGGGTGGATCCGTCCATGTACCAGACTGATTTAAAAATGAGGCTATGCACCGGATATTGCATCAGTGATTCGATAATTTGAGTAGTATCTTTCCTTTTTAAGATCTTCCTATGTCCAATACAATTACAGCTCACTTGTGAGTATTTTACTCTTTATTTCACATCTTGATGTTACTATTTTAAGTAAATATTTTATGTTCCTTTTTTTTTATCGGATTATTTTATTAAAGGTCCAAAATTTAGTTATTTTACCCAAATGTATACTAAAAACAATATTATAAGAATTATTTGTAAACTTGTAAACTTGTAAACACAAAATATTTTCTTTCTATTTAAATTTACTCTCCGCTACTTATTTTCTTCCAAAGTAGCCATTTTTTGTTCACAAAAATAATTTAATGCCTGATTTTCAAGCAATCCATTATTAATGCAGTTTTTAAGTTTTTATTGCACGTTTTCAATTTTTTACTGCACGTAATTCCAAGCTTTATATATAACCATGGTATATAAAGCATTTGATTGAACTGATCTTTACCAGTTTTTAATCTAAAAAATCTTTCCTCCAACCAAGTTTGCAAATATGCCTCGATTGTTCGACGTGTTTATGAGGTAGGTATTTTTAATTATTCTGAAATGGATGGTACGGGGAGCGAAGTTAGTTAGAAGAGGGGGAAATGGCTACATATGATGGAGCAGTAGCGGATCCAGGGGTGGGGCGCGGGGCGCGGGTGGTGCCCTGGGAGGTGAGGACACTCATATAGTATTACTATTTCTATAGGAAATGAGCTATATTTAGTAATTTTAAGTCCACTTATTGAAAATGAATTGTATTTAAACATTTACAGTAATTTATAACGTCATTCTGTACTAATATGTATTTTAAATTAGGGCCTTCATTACTCATGAATGTAAAAAAAAAAAGTGCGCCCCCCCTCAGAAAATGTCTGGATCTGCCACTGTGATGGAGGTCTTAAAAGAACAAGTCGTGCTTTTAAATTTATAGCGGGAAAAGTGGCTAAGCATAATCCGCAAAGAGTAAACAGTGAAAAAAAAAAAAAACAATTAGTTAATGTAATATGATGAGGTATCACTTTTTTTTGCTATAAATTTCATAGAACAAAAAAGATATAGGCGGGCGCAAGCGACGGTGCTGCTTCTGCGACGGTGCTAAAGGAACTAGAGAAACGGGGATAAAAGCCGGGCCATTACCTGGGATTCATAGGGTTTTTGGGCGTTTTTAATTTATTTTTCCATAATTAAAACCCGATTGAGCAAAAAATCATTTGAAAAATATCTAATAGGTCCCCCTCTAATTGCTCGGTCCCTCAGTGTTCAATTAGAAAATCAAAAGACGTGTCATTCCCTTTTATTTCCAAAAAATAAAAAGCTTCTTAAAGAGTGGATTGAAAAATTAAGAATAGATAAGCCTGTTTCGAAACATATGACGATATGTAGTCTTTATTTTAAAGAAAGAGACTATATTTATCCAGGTAAATATTAGTATTTGACATTTTATTATTCCAAAATTCTAGTTTTATGCAAATAACATTGAGACCATAGTGTCATAGATTTGTTTTTCTTTTTTAATTTTCCCCATTTTTCTATTACATCCGTTGTGCTTAATTGTTCCATGTTTTCAATGCGAAGCCTGAAAGTTTTGACAAATAAATAAATAATATGACAAAGAATCTCAGCTGTCATAACAATGATTGTGTGAATAGGTAATTAATGTTATTACTAACCGAAAAACATCGAGTAAAGTTACAATGATGGGTTTGCATTTACACTCCTCGACAAAATCATAGGCCACCCCATTCATTTTAAAATTTCGTAAGAAATCTTCAACTTTTTATCTTTTTCATTGTATGTAAGAATCATAATAGAAGTTTGACAAATAAATATAGGCTTATAATCCAATAATTAAAAATATTTACATGAAAACAAGAAAATAAACGAAAATTGATTGCGACAAAATTATAGGCCACTTTTAAAATTATGTGTATTTTTATCATTATTAATATTTATTGAGCCCCCTTATTTTTCTAAAACGTTAATCATTCTATTTTGAAGGGATTTAAAGAGGTTTGTATATATCTGTGCCTAAATTAAACTACTAAGTTTGAATGCTGAGCTCTGAGTTCGTCCAGAGAAGTGAATTCGCTTCCTGCAGCGAATACTGCCCTACTCAATTGTACCAAACAGTTTTCGATGCAGTTGAGATCAAAAGAACAAGCTTTCCGAGGCAAAAGTGAAATATTATTCTATTCAAAAAAAATTTTTACCAACCAAGCCGTGTGGGGTGGAGCGTTGTCTTGTCGGGAAACGGACCTTTCTTTGATGAACTCGTTTATATGCTCCATTACTGGCTCTCTTATGTTTCCCATTACTTTTTAGCATTAGTTTCTAAAGTAAAAATTTTATATGACTTCGCCACGATAATTATTACTGACCCAAATCATGACGCCACCATCACCCATTTGCCAGCGACTTAAAATGCTTTGGTTTCTTGGTGGTCATGAAAATAGTATTTGAGGTCATCTATAAACAATCTAAATTTACCGGTTTTTGATAGTGAATATAACTTTCCTCAAACTTTTCTAACAACCAATATAATCCTGCACAAACCTTTTTATACTCGACTTAGCGTTGTTGTGAAACTGATGTTTTTTTTCTGAATCCTCTGCCGTTTCAAGTGTTCTGCACTCAGAAGGATTTTTTGCACGTTTCGGATGTTAGTGATCACTGCAGCTAACAAAGCGATGTGTCTTGAAGCTCCTGCAGAGTTGGATGCTTCGCAAAATATTCTCCTTTTTTCTAGCACCCTTAGACTGTCAGGGCATTTCTTTGTGTCATCTTTACCTCCCATATTTAAATAATTTGTAATCACGTGCCTGCATCGGTATTGAGCTCTAATAATTATTGAAATTGTTCAATTTTTCCGGGTAAAATTTTTACAGTCTATCTCAGGCATATCAATACATCAAATATGAAGTTTAATCAAAATCGTTAGAGCCGTTTTTGAGAAAATCGAAAAAAACGTAAAAAGTTATTAAATAAAGTACCCCTCCCTTTGAGCAATTTTGATGAAATTTGTGCTGTCACATCGCGGGCATATACATACACTAAATAACCAATTTCAGTTTCGCACGGTTTATAGTTTTTGAGCTAGTCTGTTTACACACACACACACACACACACACACACACACACACAGACCATTTCGCGGGTCATTTGGACTCAGAGGACCCCAAAACGTGTATTTCCGTTGAAAACCGGAAGTCGAATATTTTCACGATCGCAATACTTCCACTTAGTATATATTTCATATATAG
Organism: Aelia acuminata; assembly: GCA_911387785.2. Lineage (NCBI taxonomy): Eukaryota > Metazoa > Arthropoda > Insecta > Hemiptera > Pentatomidae > Aelia > Aelia acuminata. The sequence continues at coordinate 162,693,327 of OU426978.1, read as the reverse complement.
GTAAGTGAAAGTAACAAAAAATTAATTCAATAGTACGAATAGTTTGACTGGGGATTTAATAAAACACTGATTTGCCTATGTTTTTGTCGCACATGAAAAAGCCTTATAAGAAGATAAAGGATTAAAATGATAACTTAGGGGGAATTTATACATTGATATAATAATCTACTTGCCAAAGACGTAAAATAAGTATAATTACATTCTTTTCAATTATTTACTAGTTCTTGTAACTGAAAAATTGTGGAGTGGCCTATCATTTTGTCGCGTAGTGTAAGCCAGAACTACCAGCTTTACACTTACAATGACAAGAAAATTGCTTATTATTATTAATAAATTTGACTTCCACTTTTATTTGATGGGGCAGTCCTTTAAGATTGCTAGTTTAAAGGCACGAGGCTTGTAAAATAACTGTTTTTTTATTTTTAGATATTATTCCACATGTAATTATGTGGTTTGCATCAAGGATAGCCTGCCCTTCAATTAATGGTCTTTTAAAATTACCAATTATCTCTATCACATCAACTATGTCTAACACCGTTCTTTCCGACATTTTGCAAAACTACTAGCGCACCCTATATTCGATTGCGCCCGCCTATAAGTACATATTATCTTAAGACAGTAAATGCCAGTTCTTCTTAACTTTCGTTATAAAGTTATCAATCGGTAAAATGATATTTTATGTATGTTTGATTTGCCGGTCCTATAAATCTTTAGCGTCTCTACCATCCTTTTCCACCTCTGCATATCTAAAAGTAATCTTGCTATTGCTTCGAGCTACACGCCCCGCCCCGCCTTCCATTCCCTCACTCATGTCATGAGAAATGGACTGACCCGTTTTCGTCACATTATTCTTCCATTCTTCGATACTCGATATCGTTACGGATATCGCTCATAATTTTATCTTAGATAGTAGTTGATTATTTCATTCTATCAAATTGAATCTTTTACTTTTGATTCTTTTTTCAGCAATTAGCTTTATGCTCTCTAATCGTCGCTTGTACTTCCTCACTGATATTTATTCGCTCTAAATTATATGAGCTTTTCTACATTACTGCAGACGTCATTTAGTCATCACACGCCCAGGATATCCGATATATGAGGTATAAAACTAACAATAGACAATTAAATATTCAGGAACTACAGGATGATATCATTTTTTAATATAAAATTATAAAACATTCTTTATAACTAAAGGAGGTTAACCATTTGGCTTCGTTCAAAATCCACATCTTTTCATAATAAAATATTAATATTATTAACTCCAAATGGTACCCAATGAATATAATAAACAAAATGATACCTGGGAAACGTGCTTGGGCAATGCAAGGCTTGCCAATTATTTCCAATGAATGGCGCCCTCTGTTGAATTTTAGTCCCTTGAAGAACTCGAGTACTCACTGAAGTCCGCTAACTATCGCTCTTGTATTCAAACTAAAGAATCCCCCCCCCCTCCAGGGACCTCAAGTCAAGGATGGTTCTCGAGAGCAAAACTTGTTCCAAGGAACTTCGCCATTCGTCCAGCACGGCATTGAGGCTGAGCTTTTCTGCCGTATTCAATTAGTCCACCCCCGTAGCTAATGCCAAGGATTGGTGATTAGGGAACACCTTAGCACTCTATTGGGCTTGCCCTGTATCCCCGACGGCCAATTACTGCTCTGGCAATTATCAACCGTCACAATGGCTGCTAGCTTGTTAGCTACTGTTATTTACGGTAACATGTAACTAGTTTCATAGCATTCCTCCGGTAATCCAGTTATATAGAAACCAGCAAGGGATCTAGTTTAGATAAATTGCTCCTTTCTCTTCTTTAGAACTTAGACTCATTGAAGATCTCAACTTGCCTCCGCTTTTTTGTCGCTTATTGCTAGAAAAAAAATCGACCCATCTTTCCGAGAGTTTACACTTGCATTGTAGTTGTCATAGCTCATTGGAGAGTGGCTACCATTTCTATTGTTTTGTGGGGAAAGGGTGTATGAAACAACCTCCGATCCAATGAAAAGACCATTAGGGAAACAAGGATATTTTATAAATACTTATGTACTTAGCATACTATAAAATAAATATATATTTTTTCAAGTTACGTCTAAAATTAGATTTTATTTTTTATAGGCAGAAATTCCATAGAGTTGTGCATAAACTTATCTATGTTGGGCTACTGAGTTGAAGAGATATATATAAATAAGGGTAGTCAGAAAAGTACCTAATTTTTATTTTTTTTATCCACCTGTTAAAGCCCGAATAAAAGTTTATTTTATTTTTATTTTTTAGAATATAATTTAAATTTATGTCAACATAAAGTAGTTATATTTTATTTAAAATCAGTTTAATTTTAATTTGTTTATTTAACAATAGAATGTAAATAAGTGCATTGTTTATAACACCAGGTGGTGTTAATTAGTTAGTTAAAAAACAGCTGACACCACGTGCTTGCCAGTCTCGAGAAAAAAGATTAAGTGTTACCTTCAATAGTGCACAAAGTAAACTTTCATGCATCTTCCCAATTTTTTTATTGGAACACTACCAGAGAGCCAACCCTACCACCGGGCCCGGCCTTCATTCATCGCCCTGGCGACCTCCATTTAAACATCGGTCTACAGCAAAAGGCTTATTTTTTGTAATTTGAAGACACTAAGTTTATGTTTTGATTTTGTTTAAATAGAAACACTTATTTAGAAAACATATGGTAAAACAACTTAATTACATTTGTTTACCTATTTTAGTTTACCTTAGGTTAAAAATTACAGTTTTTTTTTTGTGGAGGTCTTTACTTTATCTTTTCTTCTTTACTTTGTGGAGGAATTTTTCTTTGTTATTATTTTGTTAATATTCATACATTGTATTTTGTTTTGTGTGCAACAATAAATGTTCTTCTTAACTCATTAATCAATTTCCGTGATAGTAATTTTTTTTCAATTGAATATTGAACATATGATTAATCAACAAAACATAGTTATTATTTATATAGGAAAATAATAAAAATGTATCAGCGAATATTAGGTGTGAAGGATAGTATTTGAATTAATAAATAATACCCCTTACCCTACACCACGCAATTGCGATGTATAAGATTAAACGAATGAATCATAAGCTAATCAATAATTAAACCAGAATTGAATTTAATCACTTTTCCTCAAAATTTCAAATTAAAATTTGGAGGAGATGCAACTTTCAGTTGCTTAAGCACTTGATACTTTTTTTTAGGAATTATCAATTAAAGCTATTCTATTTTACTTTAATTTTGTTCATTTATATAAATCTCTTAATTTGTTTCGAATGTTATATAACTGAAATTAAAAAATTGAAAATGCTCTTTATCAAACTAGTTTTTCTACCGGTATATCGTTTAATATCCTCAATGGAAATATGAACTGTTATCAGGAATAACCTGTTCCACTAGAGAGTTTCTTCTTGTTTAGTAGAGAAAAGTTGCTGTCTTTATGTATGAAATTAAAAATCAGTGAAAATTTATAATCCTTTTCCTATTCCACAGTAATTTGAAGCAGATATGGATAGGTATAAGTAGTATTTATTCATTTCCCTAAAAGTTAGTATCACAGTAAGCGACAGCAAAGTGTGACCGGGTTTATTTAGTAATATATAAAATTGGGTATGATCAAGTAATTATTACAGAACATTTTTCTTAGGATACAATGGATTCATTGCTTAGATTTCTAGTTAATTACGATTCAATTGTAGTTTTTGATTATCATTTATTAATTTTACATGAACAGTTTTTGATAGCTTATATTTCGTTTCATACTATTGTAATAAGATTAAAAAAAATATAAATGATCTACCATAAGTAAAAATATTTTAGTTTTATCTCAGGTAAAGAAATGTAAGAACTTTTTTAATTTGCCAAGTCAAACACAAGCATCAGGTAATATTTGTTCTGGAGAGTACTAATCTTAGGGGGAAACGGCTTCTTCAGAATTTCCTTTTTCCCGTTTAGCTAGTAGCTAAAAGATTTTTATTTATTACTTTGATTATCGCTATGTATATATATATTCTGTTTTTGTTTTGTCTTATCCAGAGTTAATGGTTGTTATCGATTCTGGATTAAGTTTAAATTGGGAACTGTTTTTTATGCTACTAATTTTATCCCTTTATGCTTTATAGCGCTAATCGGACGATGCAACAGTGGGAGCACTAAATTTTTTCTATCCAGTTTTAATTAGGATAGGGATCTTTAACGAGTACCTGACATCGTACAGGCTCAGGACCTCTGTTTTACGTTCTATCCGAGGAACGGCTGAGCCAAGGATTTTTTACTCCCTTTAAAAAATCCTGAGGGCACCACCACGGGACGCGAACTGTTTCGGCTTCCCGAAAGGTACTACAAATTGCAGAAGCAGGGGTGGGCAAATCGAATGGCGGGACCGCCAAGATTTGAATGCCCCACCGGCGAACTCTGCTGGGGGCAGAAGCTGAGAAGCAACTTGGTGAGTTAGATTCCTGATAGAGACCAGGCCTGGCCCATCCATTCCTTTTTTCTCTTCAATTAAAATTACTCAAGACATGAGTGAGTAAGAAGAGGAGCCGGTTCCCCGGCTGGAGGCGATGAAGAGAAGAGAGAGATCTTGAAGAACTACATGGACAATATGGAGAAGATAGAGCATATTGAAAAAGTAATTAGTGAGTCCGCATGGCCATCTCATTTAAATACATTAAAATACCCACTAACAAACAATATTTTGTAGGGTCTTTTTTGTTCTTTTTTTTTCTCAATAAATCTGTAATCTGTTAACTCCATTTCATTTTTTTTTTAACATCTCTAACCTTCAAATACAGTCCACTTAATTCACAGAAGTTGGTTTGTGCCTTACCATTAAGTTGAAGGTATAAACCATACAAAATTTTGGTCCTCCGGGCCGGATATGAACCATCAAATCTGATCCCACTTGCTTGATATGAAACTGTAAAATTGGTTCAGCACGGTGTAATTCATTATTAATTAGAGATGTTAAAAATAAAATAATAATAGTGTTAAATTTTTATTTTGTTTTCTGTTAATTTTTGTAAATGATGAAACCTGTAAATGCTAGTCATATATCAATGCATAAGCAGCTTGCTCGAACAAATCTGCCATTCCTTTATCATTAGTGTAAATTAATTTATTAATTAATTAATGTTATTCTAATGTAAAGTAAAAATCTAGGAGTTCCCTAAGATTTAATAGTTTAAATCTTAATTATTTCAATTGAGCGCAGATGAACAGTTAAAGCATTGATAATGTTTTCAATAAATAGAAATGTAATTCTCAATTATGTAGAGTGCTTTATTCACAGAGACTGCATTCATGTAAATTTATTAAATTCAGCTTCAACAGACCTTAATTTTGGTTAATAAAAGGCAGCATATATCATAAACTTAACCTAACCTATTTCAAATGCCTGAACTGAACACAATACTTACTTTAGTTATAACTGTTTTTAAACATGGTTTACTCATTTACTAGAATATACTTTAATCATTTATTCATAAACTATTGATAAAATTACAGTGTTCTAATTAACAATAGCAAGTAACATCACACCATAAGCATGCACTATTAAAATTCACACATATATACATCAGTATTTAATATTCATTAATTGCAGCACTATTGAGTAATAGATAATTAGACAATATTATTCGTTTCCACCAGCCCAAATTTCAAGAATATTGAAGGGAAAATCTTTCCCTTGCAATATCTTAGCTAGAAGCCTTCCTCTATAGATAACCTTACCAGGTTGCTTGTTCTGTTATCACATTCCAAGGAGGTCAGCTTAGATACGTTGGCGCGCTGGTTTCAACTTCAACTTTAATTTCTCATGGTGACGTCATTACACTTTTCTCTTATTGACGTTTCACAGTATTTCACTCATTTAAATATGGCTGCAATTTTAATTTATGTGATCTACGATTCTATAAGCTGCATGTAATTCCTACTTGCTATTTATTTTTTTTCTATTGTTCAGTTCTAGTCATGGTTTCTTTTTCGTTCATATTTGACTTCTTATTTGTTCACATTCTTGTATTAAGTGTTCTTCTAGCTCATTTAATGCCTTATTAATTACCCATGGTACTTATCTCTACTGATGAAAATCATCTTAGTTTAAATATTTTATTGTGGTCATGTTTCTTGTTTTATTTTATTTTATTGTTTTGGCCTTTAATATATCTCTCTCTTTCTTTCTCTCTATCTCTCTCTCACTCTCTCTCTCTCTAACTCTCTCCATGTTCGGATGGACTTCCTCATTTTTGAGAAATTATCATTAATGACTGATCGTCAGAAAATTATGACAACTGCAGAATTATCTTCACGTGCCGCAATGTTGGAGCGGCGTATGCGAGGAACTAAACGGGACTTTAGTGGCCTTTCTTCTATTGATCTAGATGCACTCAGCGACACTGATGAGGCAATCTTCGAAGCAAGGGTAGCCAAAGCTGAGGTTGAGTGGAAGGAATTCCGCGACTCCTGGAACGAGCGAGAAGAGATCGCAGTTCAAGTAGGAGCGAGTGATGCTTTTCCTAATGACGCATGGTACCAGGTTTATGATGCAATAAAGGAGGAAATAGTGAAAGCAAATGGAAATCTCCTTCTTATAAAAGAGCGCAAAGCAAGATCCAGGATCCATGATACGACTACACTCCCTGCTTGCTCAACCATCAACAACAGTGGAAGTTACACCCTAAAAACGCACCTTCCGAAAATCGACATTCCCACGTTTTATGGCGATATGCGTAAATGGTCGCACTTCAGAGATACATTCGAATCATTAATTCATAATGAAACAGCATTATCCCAAGTGGAGAAGTTCCACTATCTTATAGGGGCCTTGAAGGGTGAAGCCGCTGCCGTAATTTCCAGATTTCCCGTTGATGAACAATCATACCAGCTCGCATGGAAAAGAGTCGTCGAGACGTACCAGAACCCGAGAGTCCTAGCCAATATTCTGGTGCATCAAATCATTGACTTTAACTTCAAGCAGTTAAAAGGCGAGCTCCAAAGGTACGAGTGTTTCCTGACGGGTGTAGCTGATAGTATCGATGCCTTCCGTGCGCTGAAGCTTGAAGACCCCGCGGACTTCTTATTAAGCACTCTTGCGCTCAGGGCATTGGACCCGGAAACGAGGAGACAGTTTGAGCTATCTCTGAAATCTAACAAGGAATTTCCGACGGTAGACCATGTTCTCGATTTTGTCCGCCAGCGAAAGACTGCCATCCGGATGTCTCAAGGTGTCGACAATTCGACTAGAAAAGCACCTGCTCGCCCCACTCGGAATGATATGAAGCACAACTCTGTTTCCTTACATGCCACTGGTGACTCGAGTTCCTCTTCCGCTAAATTCATGCAGAGCAATAGTAACGGTCGGAGAGCCGATAACAAGCAGCTGAGGAGTGGTAACCGCAATTTCATAGTAAAATGTTACCTTTGCAAAGGGGATCACTTCATTGCAAACTGTGAGAGCTTCCGCTCCTTAACCCCGGAAAAGAGGTTAGAACAGGTCCGCAAACTCCAACTCTGTCGGAATTGTCTTCGAAAAGGACATAAGGTTTCTACCTGCCTCTCAAGATTTTGCTGTCGCACCTGCAATGGGAGACACCACACCCTCGTGCATACCCTAAGGGAAACCAAGGAGACCACGACCCTTGAGTCAACACCAGCAGCAACTACGGACACATTTATCGGCTTTGGAGCAACGCCGCAATCCTCTTCTTCAGAGAGCACTACGGTACTCTTGGGTACTGTACGTGCACTTATAAGGTCTGCAGGGGGAGCGTACCATTCTGTTCGTGCTTTATTAGATTCAGGGAGCCAGCACACTTTCATCACGAGCGCTCTAGCCCGCAAGATTGGTGCTAAAATCACCCAATTCAGCGGGAGCATCACAGGTCTCGGCGAGACGGCCGTTCCAAGGTCGCATCTTCAGGGTTCCACTTCCTGCACCTTACGTCCGTGTGCTGATGATCAAGAGTACCCTATTTCACCTGTCGTCGTTGACCGCATTACCTCTTCGCTACCTACACGCGATCTTCCTGCTTCAATCATAAACGAGTTAATGCATCATTCATTAGCTGATCAGCAATTCGGAGAGTCGACATCCATCGACCTGCTTATCGGGGGAGATATTTTCCCTCGCATCCTCACCGGAGTTCCTTACTCCACTGGAGTACAAGGGTTGTATTTTACCCCGACGGTATTCGGCTTGGTAGTGTCCGGGGTCCTTCATGACGAGACCCCGAGTGATTCGTGTTCGTTTCTAGCGCTCTCCAAGAACAATATTGAAGCGCAGCTTAAAGCATCTTGGGAACTTGAAGAACCCGCATCCGTGGTCAGATTACAACCTGAGGATATTCAGTGCGAACAGCTCTCCGTTAATGCTCACGGTCGCATAGAAGAAGGAAAATTCCCATTAAGGTTGCCTCTTAAGACTCGGCATCAGGATGCGAATTGGAAGAGGTCAGTAGCGCTTAGAAGATTTCATGCTTTGAAATCAAAATTCCCAAAGGATCCAAAACTTTTGAAAAAGTATAAACCATTCGTGACGGACTATAGCGAGCCAGGACATATATCCCATTCCGTCACAAATTAATCAGATTTATTTCCTGTATTTGACCATACATGTCGTTCGACCTGTAATTCACTTCACGTCGGCCCTAAGCTGCAAAGAGAAGTTATGTTAAGAAGGGGGCATCGAACATTTCAAAGGTGTTGAAAAACTTCGGTGAACAAGTTCAGTTGGTACTTATCTCCTTTTCCCGACTTGCTGGGTATTTTCACGGTGGGCGGACGTTGGGAAGAATCTTTCCTGCCTTGTGATATGAACCATCCCATTACTTGTTTCGGCGACATCACAATTATCGCTTACCCTTACGCGTACTATCTCAAGCAACTTAATCAAATGGTAGGTTACTTCTTTTGTTTTACTTTCTGGGGACGCAGAAGAATAGTGATCCCTGTTTTATTTTGTTTTGTTTTTTGTAATTGGTCTCCATGTTATTTACTCCATTCGGAGCATTTCAATCTTCTTTCTCTTCATTTCTACTTCTCAACACTATAGAGGTTGAAATTGAATTTACTTAACATTCTTTGTTGGTTATTTCTTATCACAGTTTCACTTTCTCTATACACCTTGTTTACCACATGTGACTGTGTGACTGAAGTTTATCTTTTTTTTAACAAAGTGTATTTTTTTTCTTTTTTTTTCGATCAGTCTGTGAATAGAGTTCATAGGTGTATGTGTTTTCTTCTTTCTTTTTTTTTCAAACACTCTGTGAATAGAGTTCATAGATGTATGTATTTTCTTTTTTTTGTTTTATATTGTACTTTACTAACACCCCTATCTTCGTTCAATATGCTCTCACAATACATCCAAATCCTGAACAATTCCAGCTTCACATTCTTGAAGATTAAATCATCCGCAGCTGATTTAGGTGGGCGGTATGTTTCGGCTTCCCGAAAGGTACTACAAATTGCAGAAGCAGGGGTGGGCAAATCGAATGGCGGGACCGCCAAGATTTGAATGCCCCACCGGCGAACTCTGCTGGGGGCAGAAGCTGAGAAGCAACTTGGTGAGTTAGATTCCTGATAGAGACCAGGCCTGGCCCATCCATTCCTTTTTTCTCTTCAATTAAAATTACTCAAGACATGAGTGAGTAAGAAGAGGAGCCGGTTCCCCGGCTGGAGGCGATGAAGAGAAGAGAGAGATCTTGAAGAACTACATGGACAATATGGAGAAGATAGAGCATATTGAAAAAGTAATTAGTGAGTCCGCATGGCCATCTCATTTAAATACATTAAAATACCCACTAACAAACAATATTTTGTAGGGTCTTTTTTGTTCTTTTTTTTTCTCAATAAATCTGTAATCTGTTAACTCCATTTCATTTTTTTTTGAACATCTCTAACCTTCAAATACAGTCCACTTAATTCACAGAAGTTGGTTTGTGCCTTACCATTAAGTTGAAGGTATAAACCATACACGAACTATGCTAAACACTACACCACAGGTGACCCACACTTTTGTATTTTTTATATCTAATTGTGAGTTAACTATTCGTGGTTCATAACCTTTTTTCTACCATGTACACAACGACAGCTACAACATATGTATTCTAAATTTATTTTTATTATTGAATAGAACATCATTCATCTAAATGAGATAAATTTTACAATTAGTTATCAATTTATTCTAGCAAGATAGGATTTGGATAAAATCTTAAAGCCAAAAAAAAAAAAAAAAAAAAATGTATTACAGAAGAATTCTTATATTCGTATTCATTATTGATTGCTTACTTTGTCTACTTTTTTTTATATATATACTTTATAAGTGAATTAAAAAATTTTACTTTTAATAATTTCTTTCAATCATTATTCTTCCTTATTTTCATTATTTATTAATGCTATTATTTCATTATTTATACTTACTTATCTTTAATTTGTATATATTATAGGAATCGATACCATATTTCTTTTAATATCCATTACTACTGATTGTGGCTACAAATATTATCCTTAATTACTAATTAATTAATTAGTAATAAGAAAATAAAATATAGATTAGGCTGAAATAAAAATCTCGTTAAGGTTATAGGTTATAGGTTGTTTGTTATGGGCGATCAACTGCGCGGTCATTACGCCCCTTTTTTACTCTATGATATTGCCCAAGATATTATTCTAATATGTATTATGACGAGTATTATAATTTTTTAATATTTATCATTAATTAATATGCTCTATTTATTATATTTTTGTAAATAAGGAAATCTCCCTAAACAGCTTTATAATGCTATCCGCAGCCTTTGGTGAATCTTTCAATGCCTCCAAAATGTTGCGTTGTATATTTAGTTTTGTGTATTCGCCTTCATATCTACTGCAATCTTCTATGATATGTTTAACTGTAAGAGGGGTTTTGCAGATTTCACATTCTGGTTGGCGTTCTTTAGTAATTAGGTGAACATGGGTGAGGTTTGTATGACCTATCCGAAGCCTTGTCAGTGCTACCTCTTCTCTTCGGTTCCCTCGCAGGGAGCTAATCCATTCTCTCGTTGTAGACTTAATGGATCGGAGCTTATTAGTGAGAGGGATTTCAGACCACATGGACTCCCAGTTGCTCCTTACTCTCTTCTTGAACCATGATTTCATGTCTTTCGGTTCATATATTTGCAGTGCAGGGCCCATCATAATTGCTGCTTCCTTTGCTGCCCTGTCTGCTGTTTCATTACATAGAATTCCGGTATGTGATGGCACCCATAAAAAGCTTACCGACTTGTTATTGTCATATAAAATGTCCAGATAATTATTGATTTTTTTAAGTGTTTGACCATCTCCAGTATGTTTTTGAATGGCGTATATGGCTGATAATGAGTCGGAACATATTAAGATCTTTTTTGTGTTGATGTCAATACAAAGAAGGAGAGCAGTTGCAATTGCTTGCATTTCTGCCGTAAATATTGATGTGAAAGGAGGCAATTTGTGTTTTTTTATTGTAGATGCTTGAACTACTGCGTAGCCAACATTCTCATTTCTTTTAGAGCCATCTGTATAAATAATTTCATACTGGTTGTATTTTTCCATGATATTATTATTATTATTATGATATTATAATATTCATCGCATGGCAACATGTGCAACCTGATCGTACTTTTTCATTCGTCTACCAGATTTTTTTATTTTCTATTCAGATTCTCGAAAAGAGTTTTCCTCATATTTCGAATATTCATTTCATATCATAAATCGGTTCGAAATTTATGACCTAATTTCTCTATTACTCTCTGAATAAATTATTTCCTCTCTGAATAAGATTACTCTCTGAAGAAAATTACTCTGAAGAAAATTACTCTCTGAATAACAACAGTTTCAAAACTCTCTCTTGTCTAGTGAACATTGAAATAAAATTGTAACGATAATAAAAATAACGATTTTTTAAAATAATATCGATACCATTGCTGACATTATACTTATTCTGATTAAATAAATGCATTATTTGGGTTAAAATTTCAAGTTTTTTTTTTCTTTCTTTTTTTTTTTTTTGTTAGCCTTGGTATAGATTGTGTCTTGTTTTGTTTAATTTTTTTTTGAGATTACATAATTATATTTATGTTTGATTAAAAGTTTAAATTAACAGGATAATAATTATGTTAAAACAATGTTCTAAATTACTTCTAGTCTTCGTTCCAAAGGAAGATTCTCGAAATAATATGGCTTCTACAAATTCTTCTAGAAGAGTTGCCCGACCTAAACTTTATTGGTGACTCCGAAGTAAAGTTTCACTTACAAATATTTACTGACTAAGTATTACATTGTGCAAAATTTAGTCACTCTTCTTAATGACTTTTTGTAAAGGCATTATTTTCAATCATAGAAATTAAGAATAAATATGATGTGATTTTTATATTATTGGCAAAAAGAGTATTAGGTACTTCAATTAGATACTTTGAGTATTCACAAAGGTAGTACTTTAACAGGTTTCCAATAACTATTAGATTAAATATGGCTTTTGTATTATTTTTAAACCCATCCTCGGCAAGTTTTAGAAAATTTAAATGTATTGTTTTAGTCTGTCTCGCTTAGTTTACACATGCATACTGAGATTAATTTGAAAACAGCTTAATTTTTTAGACAAAATAATATAAATTTATATTAAAATCTTACTTGAACTTTTTTTTGTTTTTTAGATTCCTAACATTTTCTTTCTCTCCGTTTCCTTTACAGTTTTCCTAATCTTGTTATTTACAAGTTATTGAATCTTTACAAATTGTTCCCATTTGATTTATTACATTATTCCAATTAAAAAAACATATTTGTACGATTTATCAAATTTATTAATTTAATTAAATAAAAACTGCTCTGATCAATTGTATTCTAAAAAATGATAAAAGTAATTTTTTTTTTAAATATTATTTTTAGGTTACTATAAATAATAGTTATTGGGTTTTGTATAACTAGAATTAATCTGATGTTCCTTTGTCTACAGGAAGAAGAAAAAAAATAATTTCAATTTATGATTTACTAATCTAATACTCCCCCTGATTTGACAGCCCTCAACTGAATTAGGACCAAGCAAATTTGAATTTAAAAATATTTAACCCTATTAGGCCTTCACGCTAAACTCACTTGGTGTGAGCCCTTATGAAATTGTGCCCATGAAAAATGAAGTAGATCGAAAAGAAAAAAATGAAAAAAAAGTTGGGCTTGGGAACGGGGGAATAAGCTCAAAGGGCGGATTTAAATTTTAGATTTACTAAAACCAGGTCAAAGGGACGCGGTGATTAAAGGGCTGGGAAAAAGAAAAAAAAAAGTTGGGTACCTTTCAAACGTCGGGAAATAGGGTTTGTCCATCCCGCTTGTGGTGGGAGGGGATCGCCTACTACCTTACAGAAGCGGTATTGGCCATAATTATGTCAACAGATCTGGCCGCTATAGTAACTAATGGGTCAACACTATGGTAATTCACAGGTGTTTACCTCGCCCGTTTTAGATCACTAACTGCAAATTAACAGTACGGAACAATTATCAGTTATGTCGTTATTTAGACTGAGCGAACAGTCAATTCATCTTTCAACCACACGCTAATAGATATTTACCTAAACACTAATTGATTGTGTGAAACCTCACGTACCACTAGTAGTTGTTTCAGGTAGAAATCTATGACAGACCCCGACTACTTCAAATTCGCAAGTGGAAAGCCGCACAATTGATGGTGACCATTACAAATACATGTGAAATTTCTTCTTCCTGGATCCTGGATTTTTGAAATTTCTCTTTCATATTTTTTATTTATTAAGCAGTATTACCTATATTTAAGAAAATTATTCTTTTCTTGATACTGTTAATGTAATAATTGCGACATAAATAAATAAATGTTTTTATTTGTCAGTATTTTTTTCCTTTTCTATGGATTTATGTTTTTGTTTATCTCCTTTTCTTGGTTACATAATTCCATTATCTATACATTTAATCAAATCCATTTCCGAAAATTAAAACAATACTATAATGGAAGTTTTCCCGGTAGGTGCACTTCTACAGTACAAAATAAAGTTAACCTGAAAAATATCTTTAAAATTTATGAAAATCATATTTTAAAAAATCTGTAATTCAATTAATAAGTTAATCGGAAAATAGTTTTAATCGATCCAATGCCTAAAAGATATATTTTCACTCTAAATGCGACTGTTTTGGTCCAATAAGCATTTTTTTTTTCTCACAAATCAGGCCTACTCAGTAGTACGGTATCTATTAGTAACGATGTTTATCAATTAGTATCAACAATTTAATGATCAAATTGCCTCATTTCGTGGACGTAACAAGCGATGCTATTATACGTAACATCCCTTCACTGCGAACCCCGTATACCTTTAGGAAAACCTGGGAATCATCAGTCATTATTCTTAGTAGAGCTGAGAACATTGTTGTAACATCTTAAATGTTAAATTTATGAATGGTAAGTCTCGATTAATACTGAGATAAGAAGAAAATCAGTAGACATTAAAAAACAGATAGCTCAGGCAACAACGATACATTTTCAATACCTACTTTTTTATTTAATTCCATCAAATTAAAATACACTAATATCAGCTAACAATTGTTCAACTAATATTTGTGAAATACCAATTTTGGAACAAATTTAATAAATAGCTATTTATCAATATCAAACTCACGATTACTATTCTCTATGCTATATTCGATGGCAATAAGCAGAATAGTTTCATACAAACCAGCACTGTATTCCTTTTATAATCTAAAACAATCTGTGGATCTATTTCCTAAGTATTAAAATGATCTTAGGATATCAGACATATTCCATTGATAGTTATAATGAAACTAGCTGTCTCCGATACCAATGCACATGAAGAAATCGATCACATCAGGACACATCACATGTTTAGATAGCAACAGTCCAACTACACAGTACATCTTATGTGCATTAGTGGAAGGGTGACGTCACATGTGTGGGAGGAGCTGCCATGTGGAGGGGTTGGATATAGTGGTGGGAATATTATTGGCAATACTTTTAATTTAATTGTTCCATGTTTTAAATATATTTTAAATTAAATCACAAATATTTCAGTTATTTATTTTATAATTTATGAGGGAGGAATGTGTTTTTTTTTATGTTTATTAAAATATTAAAAATAATACAAACATTTCTTGGACTAAGAAAATTTAAAACAACTTTAATACGGGAATCTATTTTTTTTCTTTGATTGTTTCCTGATTAGCTATTCTTTATAATATAAATGCGAGCACTCATTTCCCCCATGTAAGTACCTATCATGGTATTAAAAATGCCATGACAATAGCATTTGAGCTGCTGACATTTAGATTCGCCATCTGGTGGTGGTATCGCTGGCCCTAAATTGGGCAGGCCCCTTCCATAACTTACTTACGTATTATCCCTCGGCATAACTCGCTTACCGACTTCACTACTCGCCTCACCGGCTTGCCAAATAATTGGGTTCCCTCCTCTACTTCTGATCTCGTAGACGTTTGGAAACACCAAGAGAATATTTTTTATTGTGCAAGGTAAACTTAATATAGTTCCACGCACCCGTTGGAAGTATTGCGGCAGTGTGTTGTTGGCTTAAAACAAAAAAGATCGGATGTTTTTTGGAGAATGATAGAAATAGTACTGTTGCGGAACTAAAGTTAAAAAAAAGATCATTTATTCTTCGCTATTTCAAAATAACGTAGAATTATTTAAAATAAATAAATTCATTACAAAGAATAAGTTTTGCATGATATTATAATTGTATTTCAATGTATTAGTCTACTGCCTTTTCTACTGCATTATAGAGATTAAAGGACGCCATTTCGTGCTCTCTTTAATTGCATATAAGGGAGATCCTAAGTTTCCTTTTACTCCGTTTCGCCTTCATCAGTATAAAAATATCATAATAAAAGCGATCTTTTAGTAACATTTTAATTACATCCCTCATTTCACTATAAAAAATTATTATCTATGTGAGCATTTAATAAAATAAAAATGACTACAAATGTTATCGGTGTAATCCAGGGATCCATATAAATAAGAGCAGGATAAACGAGGTTTGACTGCACACCAACAATAAAAGAGTTATAAGAAAAAGCACAAATGAATTATTTTTTAGTGATTAATGCCATTTCGATAAAAATGATTAATGCCTGCTAAAAAATAATGTTTTCTATACCTATCTATTTTCTTATTCATTTCTTAGACTACTATTTATTTTGGATTGTTTTTTACTTAACGTTATTAGGTTTAGAAGGTAATTCAATCATGTTAATTTTTACATTGTCTTTAGAATTTTGGTATTATTGATTGAATTGATAGATAAATGGACACTTTGAAATAATTTAATTATATTGGAATAAACTAGATTCTAATTTATTCAGTAATAATTAATATAGGGAACACAGAACGAATATTTTTAAAAACATAGAAAGGTGATACATACTGCTAATTATGTTATGAATGCTTTTATATGGTAAGCTTTTTCTTGGCGAAGCTTAAAAGTTATATCCCTTGGTATTTCTTCACGAATGTCAAAAGGACGCCAAGTTGAAAACAATAGAAGCCGGCGTAGGATGTTTCATTGGCCGTGACAAATGGACTTTGCTAAGATTGATAACTTGCCCACCGATCACTGTGGTTTCTTTTCTTCCAGCTCTTCTTCTCAGCAGAAGAAATATTTGTACCATCAATCATTTCACTTCTTGTTCAACTTGTATTACCCCAGTCTATTCTTGACCTATATTGCCAAAATTTTAACTATAGTGGCATTGTCTTAGTGTTGTATAACATTACTTTAAGTCAAATGGCACACAATTCGCTTGTCTTAGATTATAAAAACATAATGCTATTAACAGCATATTTTATATTTACATTAAAAGACAATATGTGAACCAAATTGGACCTCTCTGTAGTTACATATATATACATATATATATATATATGTATATATATATATATATATATATATACACACACATATATATGTGTGTGTGTGTGTGTGTATTGTAACGTGAAACACAAAACGTATGTATTTAAAAGAGTTCTAAACTTTTTATTGGAACAGTTACAAACTTCTTCTTCTTCTTCTTCTTCAAAAAGGTTTTTACAAACCTTCGGACTAAAATAATGAGCGCTGGACTGGTGAGTTGGTCTTGCACTGAAGATCGAATAATTGTGTTACTAGTAATTTAGTATTAGTGTAATTTAGTATTAGTAATTGTGACAATTTTAGTAATCTTGTTTATAATTTTAGTTTTTATTGTTTTTCTGACATTGTAAATTATTATTATTTATGTCTAATAAAAATTATTTTAACACACAATAGTGTTACAACTGGTGTCAGGAGTGGGGTTTAAAGGGGGAAAAATGCCAGGCAAACGGATCGGAGAACTTTTAGTAGCGGAACTGACGAGGGAATTATAGGAGCTCGATTTGGATTTTACTGGCGCGGAGGCGATCTTGTTGGCCCGGTTACGTGACTATTACTTGAGTCAGGGCGTAGATCCAGAAACAGTAGAGTTTGAGGATTGCTCTCAAAGACTGCCTTGAAAATCGTTGGTGAATAAATTACTAATTGGCAAGCTAGTCGGCTTAGGTAAATGACAAACTGACCAAACTTATCTGGCGAAATAAATGACATATTGATCAACTTGTCTGCCTAAATAATAAACTAGCCAGCCAATCGGCAAAGATAAAGGACAGAACCAACCTTTGTGTTGAAATGGATGGCGTAAAGAGGAGGTTCGATCTGCAAGGAGCGAGGGCTGTCGCATTTGAAGAGGAACTAGAAAAATTAGGTAGGACGGTGTAAAAAAGTGTCGGGGGTGGGTCGGGGGGACCCAACAGTTATTACGAGAAGAGAGAAGACTCAAACCAATAGTCAAGAAAAGCCGAGCAAGGGATAGGCCCCAACTTTTGATGGTACGTCGTCCTTGTAGAATTACCCCAAGCTATTTAACAAGTCAGCGGCTAGTGCTGATGGGCGGTCTCTTAGAGATAAGGCAGTTGCCCTTAGGTGGCGCTCCGAGGCGAAGGCTCTACATGTCCTTTCAAACTCAACCTTCGATGCATATGATTTTGACTTCGTCCTAAATTGCTAGTGGATACCCTATCCATATAATTGGAGTTTGAGGAGGCTACCAAGGCTTCTCTGGGCGACAAACGTGTTCGGACCGCAATAATGCCAACAGCGACGGGGTGGACCACTTGGAATCTTTTTTTTTTTTTTTTTCGGTACCCCTACCTGGCCATGTGTGGCATACGGGGGGTTACTCTACAGGTGTAACCAACCTATTCTAACCATGGTGGGAGGGTCGAGATTTATTCCGTGGGGCCTCCACGAAATAAAAGTCAACCCTCCCAGGGCGGATTCGAACCGCAGCCGTTCGGCTCGAGCATGCAACAACGGGTCGCGCTCCTACACGCTCGGCTATCCCGGCCCCAACCACTCGGAATCTGTAATCTCAAAGGTTGTGGAGGCTTTAAACTCCTGGAAAAGGAGATCAGTCCGATGTAGGAACTTTGGGGAGCCAGTAATGCATACCGACTAAGAAAACTTTGATTTAAAAGTTGTAAAGGCTCTAGAGTCCTGGAAAAATAAACCAGCACTGTGCTGAAGTTGTGTCTATCTATAATTAAAAATAAATGGAATCAGGATTTCATCTCTACATCAAAAATCCAGTCTATTTTATCCAATCAAATGACATTAATTATACATAATCATGAAATTAAAAATGGTCGATTTACAAAATCTAGGATTCCTAAAAAAAATCTCCATTTTTATGTTTTTATTTATTTATTATTAATTTTTTTGGCAAAAGTAAGTGAAAAATGGGTTTTATTTAATATTTCAGTTTTTATATTAATTTCATTAATACGCAAGTTTAACAGAAACTATTAAATAAATACCCGTAGTAGGGGAAAAATAGTAGGCCCTCTCGTAATGGCAACCCTCTTTGTCATTTGCAAGTCAAATGAATCCGATTTTTGTGAGGGGGTCCTCCTAGGGGGAAGGAGCTGGATAATGGAGGTAAAATGTAGCCTTCCGTCTTAATTTTGCTGGCAGGTGGTTTCTTTGATCTCGCCTTCCACTTCTCACCTTTTGGTAACCCTGTATTACAGCACCTTCCTTCATCTTAAATATGGTTTTATTAATATATTTCTTAGACTTTTAACAATAATTTTCGCTCCTTCTTAATTATTCTTCATTAATTATTATTTTCATTTGAATTTTTCGTCCGTCAATTAAATTAAAGAAAACCACCCGTCGGTGTTGACATAGCGAAGATATAGGCAAAAACCATGATCGTCTGAACTACTTATGCCTCAAGACAATGATGTGCACAGCTGTCTCCGAACCCTGCATCTAGGGCATAGGGGATCTATGTCCTTTCCAAACCTGTGCAGTTTGCCGCGTAAACACCCACGCTCCGAGAGAAATTGCGAAACCGAAGTCCGAAATAAGCCAAGTTGCCACCAACCATGACCGGACGGTGGGAAAATATTTCCTCAAGGTCCTTAGTAGTCACCCACCCGACGCGTCGGTTCCATTCTTCAATTGTAACTTCTCGAACTGATCATTCCCATTTCCTCGGGTTTTCAGCAATGCAAGTGCGGATATTTTCCGGCAGACTTGCTGAACCTTTCTAAAGACATTTTAATTGAGGGAAGGTATGAAATAATTAAAGTTTTCTTATAATTTGAATTTTATAGACACATTTTCTACAATAATTAAATTCAAAAGAATTCATTACCGGGTTTCTGATATTGATAATTCTTATAACTAATCAGTCAAAGTCCAACTGCAGTTCCTAATCGTAGTGAAAAAATGGAGGAAGGGTGTTTCGAAGGTTAAGGCACCCAATCTTAACTGCCTTCTGCCAAAACTCCTAGAAACAGAGCTTCTGATTTGGCGGATGAACCCGAAGGAATTGCTTGTCTTTTGTAGGCAGCTAAATTTATTCAAGGCACTAAATGGTTTCCCTGCAAAATCTTGATAAAAAACTTAGTAATAAAGCAAGGAATCACATAAACGATCGATATTATATATAATGTAATCACTAAAAATAAAGAACGTGGGCAGAAATTCACAGGGCTTCTAGTCTCGGACCTGGTTCAGAAGGTGGTAAAGGTAACCCTGATGTCTTCCTGCGTCCTAAACTTTATAGAAGATAAAATTATGGATAATGTTTCTGAATTTTAGAACAAAATGTTTCTCAAAAAATTGATTTTGCGTTCGACCATTCTTGCAATGGACGAGCGATGTATTGATCTCTTCCCATCCTGGAAAGCTAACCAAACACATACTATTTCCGTGCTACATATATATATATATATATATATATATATATATATGATTGATGGATGGATATGGATATTATTCATTGCGCTTTGATTATACTATCACTCTACGTCCTTCAGCGATTTCCGAGTACCCCTCATCCGGTACCCTACACTATTTTCTTCTGCCATTTATATTTTTTAAATTTTCCAATCCGCTCCACACATCCACATGATTTGAGGCCTGTAGTGCTCGCTTCTTAAAGTATCTCCGGTTACTAGCGAACGTAAACCATGTTTTGTATCTGTTATCACGGTCATAAGCTCACAAGCTCGAAGTTTCTACATAGAATTCAGATTTCTTGGAAAAGGCTTCTGTTTAATAATTCGGATGCTTTTCAAAGCTGTCCCTGAAGGATGTTGAGGTGGAACTCGATTATGGCTGAAGCTCTAGAAGCAGCTCGACGTAACTATTTTACTGTTGTCGCTCTTTATTCATACCAGAAGCCCCTCTTCGACCCGAAATTAAGTTACCCCTATCGGGGCTTACATAATACTTCTTACGTAGGCGATGAGATGGTTAATTGCGACGCAGGCCTCAGGGCTCCGGCTAATGGATTGCGCAAGAGAGTATTCCAACAACAAATGGCTCTTGAAAAACTCGGCACCTTCGGTCACGAGTTAAAGTTAATTAAATCAACAATAAAGGCGAGTGTACAAAGCCCCTTGAAGAAAAACTGCCAACACTTCAAAACATCTACAATAACTTTTCTCACTCTCTCTCTCTCTCTCTCTCTCTCTCTCTCTCACTCTCTCTTTCTCTTTTCCCCCTTTACATATAATTACTTTACCGAAAATTTTCGGACGACTCTTTTCCTTCCAACGTATCTTTTTGTTTCAATAGCCCTTTATGAAAAATGCTTCATTTGGTGAGAGGAAAAGATTTTCTTTTTAATCGTTTTCTCCAACGTGATTTAAATTACTTTAAAAACTGCGGATGATTTAATATCACGAATTCTTTTCTGGCGATTTCACACCCTTAACGGCTATAAGGAAACTGTTGTAAACTTAAAAGTAGTCCTTTTTATTAATCTTTATAGCCCTGTCCCTTCGAAAATATAAACAGTGACTATTATGAGCACTTTACAGTTCATAAAATTTTAATCAATTCTTAGGCTAGGTCGTTTTCTTCCTTACATCGCAATAAACTGAATGTTTTATGAGAAAACGGATATTTCACAAGCCTGATATACTATAATCCTTTACCACTGCTTTAATTGCCTATAAAAAATATTTTTACTTTATCTAAGCTATAATTAATCCAATTAAAATTTTGAAAGTTTTCTAGATCTTATTCTCACAATTAAAATCCTCAAGGGAATAAATATAGTGGGCGTAAGGGTTCTAATGTTTGATATTATTGATGTGAGAAACCATATTTTTAGTTAATGAAGATATATTAGCTTTATACAAGTGAGGAGAGAAATAGCTTATGCACATTTTTTGACTAATTTAAGCCAATTGTTGATAAAGATCACATACAATTTGTTTAGAATTCTGTTAGTGAATAAATAGTTTAAAGTAGAGTAAACAAAGTTCGAAAAGAGTGGTATTAAAACCTAAGATTTCATTAATGTGTGTTGTTTACGGAGGACTTTATTTTCTTTATTCTAATTTGATCGGCATTTCTTTTGGCGATTTAAATTTAACTATTAAGCCCTTTGGTTGCATTTTTAATTTCAGTTTAAATTAATTTTAATTGCATAAAATTATAAAATAGCATTTACGTAGGTGCATTTGTTGATTTCTAAATAATAGAAAGCAATACAAAAATGTAATAGATTAATTATAAAATATAAAGAATCTGAACTTCCATAATGCAAAATCAATTTCGAATCATACATTAGCCAGTTACACTGGTAGAACACCTAGCGGTTAATGAGAGAACTACATGTTTAACCAAACTTCATTCCAAAGTCCTAATCGTATAAATAGTCAATAGGTCAATTTGATCCGTTTTGATTGCCCCTGGGGGTCAAAAAGCGAAGTTCGTATCTGCAATTTTTGGTTACAAACATCGTTCCAAAAAGGTAACTGTGTAAATAAGGCCTAAGACTAATGATATTAGACTTTTCTGGCGTGCTATTTCTCGATAGGAATAGTACAACCAAAAATTAATAAGATTAAGTCAACTGTTTCTTGTACATAGTCGTTATAACGTATCTACTTACCTACATTGCCGAACGAGACAATTGTATGCAGGGAATACTTTAAAGAGTATTAATGGTTTGTTTAGATAAAAATGTTTATATAATATCGTGCTTTGAATGAATTTGGAAGAAAAAGCTAGATTTCCTACAAAGTTATACTATTATAAAGTTGAAATTATAGTGTAATACCCAAGTCAATGGAAAGAATGTTAAATGTCGTTGATTTTTCATTTTTAAATAAATTTGTTTTTTTTAACTATTTTATTTTTTTTTTTTTGTGGAGGGTAAGGGGGAGAAGGCCTCACAAATAATTCCGTTCCCGCCGCACCCTTTGCAATAATTCATTATATATTTGCCCCTCTTGCTGTTTTTCCATGATGGTTATGGTCATGAAGTATTTTATTTTACTGATTATTTTATTGCTTTATATCTTGTCACAAACGTTAGATTATGATGATGAATATAGGAAGCACTGCTGCATGAATACTTATGCTTATGAAGTACATACCCGAGTACGGAGCGGCCTAGGCCTGGGTCACGTACTCAAACATTTGCCAGCCACAGCCTGGCGATGTCCACAAAGATAGCCCTAGCTGCGGGATTTATGCTTCATATTTTCTTCCTCGCCCCAGGCTTTGCATTCATTACCTTTGTTATACTTGTCCTGGTCCTCCTTCGATATCCATCTCTCTGCACTTCAAGAATGATCGCGACGTTGAACGTGCCTTACTGGTAAGATAAAACTTAACACTACAGTTACTAACTAACCTTTAAATAGAGTTTTGGGATATGTAGGCATTGGTCGTTTTTATCTCATTTTAAACAAAAATCGTTCTTGTCTTTAACCAACCATTCACCATATGCTTCTGATATATATTTAAAATGAAAAAATGTAGGCAAATATTATTTCGGTCTAAGGTCAACGTAATTTCAAATAAAAAAATGCCAACTACATAGGCCAACTTAAGGATTGCAGTCTGTATAACTTTACAGAAGCATACTGTAATAATTAGACAAAACAATTCTTCCCACCTTTGTTAAAAACAAAATAAAATAATGAATAGTGCTAACTAAACTAAAATTGCTAACTGCTGTTAGACAAATATGGACAACAAAACATGAAATCTAAATACTTTAAAAATGAAACTAAACTAACTAACCACCAATGTTCCGCAAATTCGAGCGCCGCAAGGATAGACAAAATATTAATCACGACATAAATACATCATATTTATGAACTAATTAAAATTTTAGAAATTAACAAAATTTAACAGACGTTAACTATGGAATAAAATATCCTTCCTTGAAAACAATGCACATTCTCTACATGAATCTGTGGCCTTCTTGATTTTTCTTAATTGCATTATTGCAGACTCTATACATCCAAACATTTAATTTGCTTCTCTTTTTTTTTTTTTTTTTTTTGTTAAAATTAAAATCAACTATAAATTAATAATGAATACACCAGTCATATACATAAACTTATCTTACCTTCAAAAATGTTCTCTGTTCAGTATGCATTATGAAGAAAGAAATCAGGTTCTCTGTCGTTTCGGGCCGGAAATAATGGCATCTTAAAGTGGCCGCTAATAGCAGAATTTAAAATTTAAATCGCAATTTGTATGTATTTACCGATTTAATGTTCATTAGAGTTTGCTCAAAAAGAATTTAAACGTTTATCCAAACTTCATTTTAAATGTTATTTGAATACAGTTCATTGAAAATCCTTTCGCTCTGTATTACAGTGATCATTTTATTCAGTTGATTCATTTTAAATAAGTGCTCATCCTTTTGATATTAATTATTTAACCATTACACAACCTGATGGGATATCATTTCCCATTAACGTATATTGTCTTATGTAAATTTATACTCCGAATTGAGTGAGAATATCGATGTTAGATTGTTTAATAATGTATGATATTTTTATTATATTATAACGTGAAACGAAACACAAAACATATGGTTTAGAATAGGTCTAGACTTTTTGGCGCGAACTAACCGTTGGAACAAACAGTCATGTTTTTAACTACGATGTTCGAGTACCATCTACGCTGGCCTCGACCAAGACTGTTCTTCTTACGACTAAATATAAGGAGCAATGGACTGGAGGCTTAGTCTTGTTCTGAGGGTCCTTGCAATTTGTCATGAAATCTTTTGTAGTGGGTTCGTATGTGTTCGTTGATAGTCGGTATGTGTAGGTCCGTGTGTGAAGTTATGTTGCTAAC
This sequence comes from Aelia acuminata, assembly GCA_911387785.2. Lineage (NCBI taxonomy): Eukaryota > Metazoa > Arthropoda > Insecta > Hemiptera > Pentatomidae > Aelia > Aelia acuminata. The sequence goes on along the minus strand of OU426978.1, from coordinate 162,668,631 downwards.
ATAGGTACCATGGTGCTTTAGTGATTGTTCTGAATGTTTTTGCTTGAAAGATTTGTAGTTTGTTTATATGTGTCTTTTTTGCCGTCCCATATATTTGTGATGCATAAGTCCAAATAGGTTTCAGTAAGTAAGTGTAGGTGTTCAATTTCTGTCTTAGTTTTAGTTTTGAATGCTTTGAAAGAAGTGAGTTAAGAAGTTTTAAACTGTGGTTTAGAGTTTTTCTTTTTTTCTTAACATGTGGACCCCATGTCATCCTTCGATCAAATGTCAAACCAAGGTAGTGTACTGTTTCTGTCTGTGGTATTTGTGTATTGTCAAGGAGAACAGGAGGACACGTTTCACGTCGAAGAGTAAAGGTTATGTGCTGTGATTTTTCGTGATTTAGTCGGATTTTCCAAAGTTTGAACCAGTTATGTAATTTTGTCAAATAATGTTAAAGGTTCTTTGATGCATGGGTAGGATTTTCGTGCCTTGTTAGGATTGCTGTGTCGTCGGCGTATGGTGCTGTTAAAATTTCAGGGCTGCAAGGAATATCGTGTGTGTAAGTAATCATTATAATTAAAAGTACAACTGATTAATTTGAACCGATGATAAAAGTAATGGGTATGAATAGGCATACCTGAGCTAGCCAAGGATTTGTATTATTATAGAATAGACAAAGAGGAGCATTGGAAACTAGTCTGTTTGGATGAAATTGGAACATACTATAATCCAAATATAGTAAAATAAAAAAATAAAAAAACATGTTTAATTACAATGTCATTTACCATGCTATCCCACAATGGTTCCCAATCAGGTACTTTTTAAAATCCAAAAATAATCATAATAATTGCTGAAGGGGTCAAAGACTTGAGATGAGGCACTAACTTTTCCCCACCGATACAGCAGGAGATATTGCACAAGTTATCAGAAGCGACAGAGCAGTAAGTGATGAGGAAGACAGGCCAGACTCCAGGCTACCCAACGGGACGTCTCTTCCACTTCCTTAGAAGTTGTCCAGTTTAATTCCAGCCCGCCTACGGGGTTAGTGAACCATGTCGGCTCCAGCTCCCGGTTCCCCAACCTCATCAAGCTTCCTGTCATATTGGCTATTTTCGAACCATATGCAGTTAGTGAACCTACATCCTGAAATTCTCCTAACTTGGAAATTCTACATACACTGTCACTTGTATCATTATGAATGTATTCTGTTTATTTGCAGACTTAAAAAACAAGCGAAATAATTTGAAAAACTTACTTTAATAAAGTTTTAATTTATTGAATGTCAAATTCTGTCCCATGTAATAGTGGGATACAAACAATATCAGCATATTAAAGAAAATCACGCTGACTCCGCCACCAGATCCAGTTCGCTGGCAAAATTGCTTTGTTTTCAAACTTTAGGACATAAGTTATTTTTAGTTAATAAAAAAAAAAAAAAAAAAAAAAAAAAAAAAAAAAATGGGTGAGTCCCATCACTCCGTGGTAATAACGTTAAGAAACATGTAACAACAAAACATTATAACAACCATAAGATAGCCTTAAAATGTAACATTGTTACAGTAAAGAGCTCTATAATACTTAAAAGATGGTTATCATTACTACACAGACAATAAGGTATCAAGGTTTGAGTGATAAGATTTGAGAAAAAAAAAATCAGCAAAATTATAAATTTGGAACAATTATAATAAAAATCAGTATAATGCTCTATTAATAACATTAAAAAAAACTTGGACTGAAGAAAAATAAATTGAGCATCTCATACGCAAGAATATATATATATACATATATATATTCACACGAAACAAGCTTATCATTATAAGAGCACGACTACCGGAGATCCCAGCGTTTCTCTCTCACCGTATCATCATTCAGGCCAGAGGCTGAAAGAGAGTTCTTTAGCCGTTGTCGGATCTCCAATATGTACATGTTTACAAAACATTGCGTGGCTACTAGTCAAATATTCTTCATAACACCTTACTAATAAATAAAAAGATTAATCTTTTTAAAGTCTAATCTTTATGATTGGTGATATATATCTTTATAGTAAATATTTTTATAAAATATCTGATAATTTTATTTTTTTAAGTAATGAATAAAATGTTCAACTCACATTTTTCTCTTTCTTTCTTGCAGGTACTTTGGAAGTTCATTAAAAAAATCTGAAAACAATATTTTGAAGGCAGCCCTTTCATCGTTTCTGGTTTGTTTATCTTTCTATTATTATTAATAATGAAGGCATCAAAAAGATGAAATTTAAAGATGCAAATATTGAGGATCAAAACTTCTTTATCGAAAGTAATGAAAATTGGATTTTGTTAGTCTTATAGCACTGAGTAATAACCACTAATATTTGTGATATTTTCTACAGATTAAATTTTGACAAAAAATATTCTATAGAAGCTTCAAATTCTGATCAGATAACAAAAAAAAAAAAAAAAAAATAGGTATCTATTACTTCATTTAGTGTTAATAAAAAGTTAAAAGTACATAATTTTGTTTTCCCATACCAACGATTTTCAAGTCTACCTTGCATACATTGTATTATTAATTTCAATTCAGACAAACAATTTAAATTTAAACATTGCTGTAGCAATGTACAAAGTTGTAACTTTGTAGAGTGTCACATATCCATTAAAAGTTGTTGTACCTTTGTTGAGTTAAGGCATTTAAATAGAAAGTCCAAAGAGTATAATGAAACTGCCTAAAGCAATTTGACTCGAAGGCTAAACTTCTGAAAGCTGGGGAACTTAACAACTTGTTCAACTATTCTTTGAAATTTTAACTTAAACTTGGATTCTGAAGTCAAACAGACATTTTGGCGTAATTTGATAAGTAAAATGAAATTTAAAAAAGGTCCCTAAACACCCTCTCACCACCATTTTTAGCTTCGCTGATGGCACGGCAAACCTTTCAACACATCAAAATCCTACTATCGCATCCTTCGCCCTTCAAAGCCATCCAACTATTTGAACTAGAAAATCGGTTCGAAAAATGGAGAATCAAAATTAATTCCTCCAAATCAAGTCACGTTAGTTTTTCTTAACGAAAATCTACATGCCCATCCGTGACAAACGACTCACTTGGAACATATAAAATTAAAAAACTAGAACTGGTACAAGCAGCTTTCTTCTCTCCTGGACTACAGATCATCACTCACCTTAAGAAACAAGCAACTAATTTACACTTCTGTCTTAAGACCTATTTGGACATACGGGGCAGAACTTTGGGGTTCCGCAAAACACGTCCGCATTAACAAAATACAGATTTCACAACCTAAAATTCTTAGAAAAATCACAAATGCAACTTGGTCAGCCTCTACGTCGACTGAAACGACAGTGGCCAAGAGACCTCTTACTAAAATAAATTATAAGATTTTGTAGCATCTAGAAAGTCAAAGTCAATAACAACAGTGATAATATTTGCTTGATGCGCCACTGCGCATGTGCAATTATACAGGCGGAATAATAAAATAAAATAAAATTTAAAGGAAATTCTTGACATTAATAATTATAATGACATGAAGAAAGATCAATACTGCTATGCCATACGGTTTATGGAATAGAGAGATTGAGGAAAGTAAATTGGAGGACTTGCCTTTCAAAGCGGAATATGTGAAGTCACTTAAGTCTCAAGAGTCTTTAAAAGTTTTTAGATATTCCCTCATTCAACTATTCATGAATTCTTTCACAAAACATTCTTAACATCGTGAGTTCTGAAATAAGTTTCAAGTGCCCACTAAGCAGCAAAGATTAGTAATAAATTTTAAGTTACGATTAAATTGCATTTTTGTCTTCCTCGATTTTAAAATTAAATTAAATCTTTTAGATATTGATTATTTATTTATTCATTGTTGCATTTCTTTTCAATTTTATTTAATTTGTTGTCTTTTATCAGTTCTTTAACGAAGAATTGGCTATAACTAGAATATTATGAATCAGGTGTGATGAAAAAGAAATTTTAATAATTTTCTACTAATAGTATGTTTTTGCGGCGTTGTTTTTAGTATGCAGTGATACTGCAATAATTTTTAGTATGAAGTAATACTGCAATGCCCTCAGTTTTCAACAAAGCTTTACGTTGTAGATCCCTCTGAACAGAAAAATAATTTAATTAATTTAAAAATGCATTGTAACACTGACAAGTATTAAAATTATTTTATAGACGTCAAATCACACAAATCAAAGGACACAAAAATGACAAACAATTCAACTCAAATAGTATCACCTGAAACGTAACAGTTAAATTTAACTTAACAGTGGCTCAAAACTAAGTGTATTCTTCACTGTTCAAGGTTAGACTAAACCACTAGTTCATGATGAAGCTAAATTTTGGTAAAACGCCTGATCAAACATGTCAGTAATTTGAATAAATTTCAAGACTAAATAAGGATTTAAAAAAGAAAAAAAGGAGACTATTATAAAGTATAATAAAGATTTAAGACTAAATATTAAAAATTATTTATTCGTCAAGAGCCTATCAAGTTTATGGTAAGAAAAGAAAACAATTAGATTCATTCAAGCCAAATTATTATACCAAAATCAAAGATCTATTAAAGTACAATAAACTGAATATATATCAAATAAGTCTAAATGAATAATAAGTAAAAATAATTTTCGGTCCGTGCTGTCTATGAGAGATGCCATTTTGAGAGCTCACTTTAGGCACCTTGTCACGAGTAGGTAAATAACATAGAATCTCCCCAGAAAGAAGAGGTAAATAAAAAATATATAATTTAAAGGACAAGGCATCTAAAATCTTGCCATGACATTTCATTGAAATAATATTGTGAAACACAAAACATATGATTTAAAAGAGTTCTAGACTTGTTGTTGGAATAGTTGGGACAAACCGTTCTAGTACATGTTTGGGATTGTTCTTGTACATGTCCGTGACTGCTCGAGAATCTTCTACGCTTATCGGGAACCATCTGGAATGTTCTAATTCAGACTAAATATAAGGAACTATGGACTGGAGAGTTAGTCCTGCTCCGAAGATCGAATCAAATCGTTATGTTTTTGTTACAGTGTTCTACAATTGATACTTTTTGTAACAAGTGGATACTTTTTGTAACCTTTTTGATTATTTCAGTTGTTATTGCAAATCTGACATTCTTCATTGATATTATCGTCTAATAAAAATTATTTAAACCCATATAATTGTTAAAATATGATTAAATGAATAATTTTTTTTATTGCATACTTCTCTCATCTCTTGCATACTTCATTTATCTCTGAACACAATTCGATCGCATCCAGGTACACCCTATAAAACTGGATATTTTAGAATATAGTTTTATATTTTTCCATTAATCATTCCAATATTACTTACGCCCTGAAAAACATCCCTCAACTCTCGGTATAGTCGAGTACTAAAACTCTACGAGGACATAAAAGAGAGGTGAAGGCATCAATTCTGGTCTAAACCGATTTGCATCACCTCATTACCGGACTATATCTTTAGTAATCTCGCCTATTGTTAACCGAATTAATTTATCTATTTTGTACAGAACATCAGAATTTATAGTTCCATAAAATATGGCTGCGTCATGTTTATTTCTCGTCATTCTGTGAGTTTATATTGGTAGGTATAATAAAAGTTTTTATGGAGGGATGTAGTGATCCTATTTAATTTTTTCTCAGATATAAATCCATTTTTTTTGCCAGTAATTAAGTAAAACTATTTAATAATAAAATTTGAATTCATAAATCAATATTTATTAACACACAATAATTATGTATTCATTTACTTATTTATTCATTTTTTTTTTTGTGTAGCTATCGAAAGTCTTTCATGGAAAATAATTTACTCATCGGATTAATACAGCCATTTAAATAGTTTGTTCATTATTTTTTTTTTTTTAACAACCACTTATTTTCATGATTATAGTCAAACATAATGTCTCTTCAATTAGACAATAATATAATGAGGCAATAATAGTTTGCCGATTAACCTGATTTATTATTTTTGCTTTTGAATGAAAGTACAGTAGTTGTATGTCAAATCAATTCTAAATTTTCATAATCTGAATATTTCTTAGGTTTTGTCGATGATAGTATTTTTGAATAAATATCTCTGAGATAAGATAGAAAAATAAATAATACAAATAAAACTTAAAACAAGGCCAGTGAATGATTATTTACAAAAAATGGAGATGATTAATTTAAGATGAGGAAAATTAAAAAAAAAAATTTATAATTTTTATAAATGCCGACTGCACGCAGTTGGCCCAGGCGGACACCTATCTAAGTGCTAACCATGCGCGACGCTAATTCGGTGATCGTGCGAGAACCTGTGTTCAACGTGGTATGTTCGTTCGCGACAGAAATCGAATCTGCGATCAAATTTAGTGCGTACCACCTCACAAGCCCACGATCTAAAATCCAAATGGAAAATCCTAAAAAAACTATCAGTTGTCAAATCCAAATCCTTTTTTTATCAATCCAAATGAATTAAATCTCTATTTCGACAACTCTTTATCTATTCCTCACCCCTCCTTATATTCGTTCACACAAACCTTCAAACCTGATAACTTTTACTTCCTAAATATTTTTTTTTTCAGGTTTACTTTATATTTTCATTTTTAATATTTTACACAATTTTTTCTACCAGCCAGACAAATGGCTCTGGATCTGATCTTGTTTTGTTATTCCTAGGGAACTAGATGTCCCAGAATAAAAATTGCTTAGTTTTACAATAGTAAATTTCTGTTAATTATTAAATATCCAAATAGTCTCTTCAAAATAAAATCGAAAAGCTTAATGCACCACTTTCTGGTCCAAACTCTCCGGCCTCCTCTTCACGGCTGTTTTGTTCTCAAGCAAACACCATTGTTATGGTTCTCTCACGACATTAACACCTCAAAAGTAAACGCTGCCATCCATAGCCGCAATTATTTATTTAGTGATGGCAGATTGTGGATTTGTAAATTAGGTTTTAATGGTTAAAAACAGCTTCATTTTCATATCTTAATAAAGATAGTAGAGAAAGTGGAATATAAAAAATAATGATTTCATATTTCAAAAATCGGGACACACACAACCAATCATTATTTTATTTTTTTCCATTTCTTTCTTCCTTTCCCCATAGGTACTATCATTCACAATAAAATAGCATTCCTTCCTAATGGAGTTCATTGCCCGGTTAATGATGTACTTCAAAGCGTACGGACTTTGCTATCTTTGAAAAAAAAATAGAAATAACCGTTATTGATAAGTGCCTTTAACATTAATTACTTCCCTAGCCCATTGGTTGAAGCCAGTCGATTCGCTATCATTTATATTCCATCTGTCTCCTTTGATTTATCAAACAGCTCAAGGAATTTTTATACATTAGCATCAATAATGTATAATTAATAAATCGCAATCGACTCCGAGAAAAATTAACTTATCCTCTTTTAAAACCAATATTTTAAGACAGTAGAATCGGAAAAATAAAAGATATATATATATATATATATATATATATATATATATGCGTTTTATTCGAATTTCCGCTTAAGGTTAGTATTTCATACTTTTTAGTGAATTTATATTTATTGATTCCTAGTTTTCGAAGTCTGTATAATTTCTTCTTATAAAATGTTTTTTGTCTATTTAAGATTTAAATATAATTTGTTTATTTTGCAATATTCATTTATAATCTGGTTTCACTAATAAAGATTTCCTAATAGTAAAAACTAAATTGAACAAAATAATTATAAACATTTGAAACTAATATCATTATTATTAGTCTGTTGTTTATGCCACTAATTAGTATCGAATATACACTTTTTCCTAAAAAACAATTTTTATATTTATTTTCAATTGACTTTGCAGATTTACAACATTTTAATGAATAAATTTAAGCATTCAGGTTGTTGCTATCCGTGTAACGTCTTAAATAAAATAATAAATATGCTAAAAATCTGCAAAGACGGTTGTTAAAAAAAAAATAATTTATTTTGTACTTAACGTTCTTTACACTGCAGTCACAATGTCATATATAACACAATACGCTCGCGTATTGATTTGCCATTTGCAAAATTTTGCGATATGCAAATTGGTGCTCCACAGATTTTTGTGGTCCATTACCGGTGAATAATTGTCGTTAGTCTTTTGGCCAAAAGTCATCGAGGTGGTATGTGTGGATTTTTGGTGCATTTAGGTTTTTTGTGATACTGGGTTGATGTTATCATTTAGTCTTTGGTGAAAGTGTTTGTAGTGGTGTGTGGCTGTTGTGGTGAGGACGAATCACTTTTAGTCCTCTCATTTAGTCATGGGGATAACCTGCACCAGCGATGTAAGTAATGTCATTAGCGGTGTAATTATGTTTTTGAAATCATCTATGAAGTTTGCCAGTTTAATAGTTAGGTCAGGAACGGTTACTGATGAATTAGGTACTAATTCCCCTCCACTCCCTTCTTAAAAAGTGTGAGTATGTTGGTAGATTAGGTAAAGGTACAGGCTGTATTGGTGAAGTCAATGTTTTAAAATAAAATAAGCTATGTAGTCTGTAATAAACTAATAAAAGTAAACTTCGCCCTAAGCACCTTACTATAAAATTTAGTACTCTACTATTAAAAAATTTAAATAATTTTTTATTAAAAATTGTATTTTGGATAATAATTAGGAAAGTTGCCCGTTCTTTAACATACGAATATGGTATATTTTACAAATGGTATATTTTACAAATAAAGTTATTATTAAAAAACAACCAAGTTAATGACGTATCATAAAATAAACAGAAAATATAAAAACAAAATGTCCATTAATAGTGTTATTTTTAATAATTTTGAGAAATTAAGTAAAAAATATAATTGGTTGTTTTCTTTGATATTTTATTTTATATAGTTGATTTTAAAGAAGTTAGTGGGTTTAAATATGTATTTTCCTAAAACATCAAAGTTTCCATCCCCTTGCTCTATAAAATCTTTAACCCATAACACGTCCCGTCTCCTGAGTATCCACTTCATGATGCCGTTCCCTGAGATTGCAGACTGGGCAACAAGTCAGAGAGAGTAGCACCTGCTGCCCGTGCACTTAAGTTCCAAGTCGCCCGTACTTAGCTCGAGTGTTCCCCTGCCACTCTTCCTTCACTTAGCCTTACTTCCACCTCATTCCATTCCTACAGGCCGCCTCTCCTACTCCAGTTCTCTGCTTTTAAGCTCTGTACTACTTGAGGAAACTGGAAAGGTCCTCCTCTGCCGGGCAATTTACCCCGGGTGGTGTTCCGGTTCCTATTTCGTTCTTTAAAATATTTATCGCAGAGTTTCCTAGATAGGGTCCGAGAACTCTGAAATCGAACTGTCATTCGTGATTAATCTTGAAATCATGATTGATTGTGAAAGTAAGAATATTTGAACAAAAAAAAAGTTGAATGTCCTTAGTATGATGTATTTGGTTTTTACACATCTACCATGTACCTAAGTAAAGTAGTACCTTCTTTCAACGTGCGTTGAAGACTTGCCAGTTTTACTTTTATATGGTTGTATACTTTGTATGCCAGTTTTACTTTTATATGTTTGTGCTAAACAAACATCATACAGAAGACATGTTGAAATAATCTGCATAATTGCAGTAAGATTTAGAATTAAAATATGTCTGTTATTCTTCCTCACGATTACCCATTTAGCTTTGAGTTGTAAGTCCAATATATAATAGTATAATGATTTGCTGTAATTGAGTACATAAATGATGTTACCATTGAGAATTATTATTATTCTTTATTATTTAATTATTGTTATTTCTAACTTATTAATTTAGAGAAAATAATTATCTTTCATATTATAATAATATAATTTTCAGAGAGTTGTAACATAACCAAGAGAGGTTGTTTGGAAGCTAACTTCCTCTTACTATTGTGATTCCGCCTCCTTTGGGAACTTGATTCCCAGTGAATAACTGGAACTGGAATCAACTTGTTCTAGATTTAGTGGTCCGGACAACCAAGTGAATTGATTATGAGGAAATAGAAAAGAAACAGAAGTAGCTTGGAAAAATTCCAGTATCTGAATTTGGGCATGTAACACGATCCGAGTGAATAACATTTTAATTATAGCATGCAGATGGCTCTACTTCACTTACGAGCATTGTCCCCTTTTAATAAGATATGTGTAATAAAATCTCCAATTATTAAATATTTGTTATTATTATTCTCAATTCCTTCGGGAAGACACAAAGAATCTATTTAGTGTACTGGGTGTACTGGGGATCCGAAATGAGAGCCTATGCGCAGGCAGCTATTCTTCTATGACATCAGAAAGTTGAAACTAATATGTAGAAAATGAAATCGTGAAGTTGAAATATTACAATACCTCTTGTGAATTAGCATATTCATACCATAGCCTAACTTGAACGTATCTTTATACAACTTGAAAAGTGCTTATGAGGGTCCGTAAGTGTTTATCCTAACTTTACCATTTCCTCAACAAATTACCACTATCCGTTTTATTTACTTGAGTTTTTGTAAAAACTAAAAGCTAGTGGGATTGGTCTAATTATTAAAGCATTGCTATTTTTTTTTCTGCTCAGCAAAGAGGATCAAACCGCCAAACGGGAGATAGGTCTAATTTATTCTGTGATTATAATAGAATAATAAAAAAAATGCTGCTAGATAACGTCTAACGGAATTTAGACTTTATTTTTAAATAAAGTTAAATAATAATTAGGTCGCCTTAGATTTTCTAATTCCCTTCGACCCAGCCAGGCCAGAATCCCGGCTCAGCGGAAAGCCTGTGCTTGGAGATTAGAAATAGTGCCAAGAGGACAATGGGTATCTTTAATTCCTCATCGAACTTAAATAGGGATCAACTGTTTCCACCCTCTTCCCCTCTTCCAAGGCTGCCCTATCGATTTCGTCGTAATTACATTTCTATTTAGCTCGGCCGTTTGGGGGTATTTGCATTGAATTTGGTTAAGAAAGAGGGCGCTTGAAAACGGATTTACAATTCATACTATTTTAATTGTTCGAAATCAGAAATTTTGTCAGTAAGATACCTTTAGGCTTCGCATAAAAATATTTTATTCATTTTTCCCCATCTAGTAATAATAGCGGAACTGTGCTGCTTTGCTCTAGGTCCCATGTCGAATACTTTTCTATGCCTTAAATATCACACCAGATTAGGATCAATCAATCAAGTGAGTTTTCTTGATTAAATAATTAATTAAGAGAAAAAAACCTAGAGGGTATGCGTGCTTCTGTCAAACCAGCTCCCTTATGAACTATATCACTTAGGAGATGATATATAATGATTTTTAATTTTTAAATAATTAATTTATAATTTTTAAACAATTTTATTGGAAGAGAAAAGCTATACATATTAAGGAATCGGGCCGCGCGTTGCTTAGAGCACTGCAACGGATATGCAGAGGACCTGGTTTCGATTCCCGGCCGTGGTCAAATCTTTTCTCTTCTAGTAAATTTTGTTTAAAATTTATATATTACGTAGGTTTCAAGTGGCACAGTTTAAATTTACATCCATATAAGAGCCCGTAATTATGAAAGTGAGCTAAGTTAAAATAAAAATAAAAAAATAAATAGTTTATTGATTATTTCACCCTTATCATTTTCAACTAATTCATACAATTTTTAAGATATTGTCAATGCCATATGTGGCATTTATTTAGTTTAATTAATGCGGGGTGAAATATCAAATAAACTCATTTTTATTTTAAGTAAGACCACTTAATTATGGGCTCATTTATTCAGTTGTGTACGATTACCGTAATACCTAGATGATTTTCCTATGAAATCATTTTTCCATTCTCAGACCTCTTAAAACCATCTCCTTTTTTTCACCTTTTATCCATGTCTTTCTTGACCCCACCTTCTTCCGTTACCCTTGCTGCTTGTAATCCATACTTTTAAAGTATACATTTTTTTGTTTCCATTTTTCAAGTTGTTTTCTTGGCTTGCATCTGAATATTAGTATGAATATTAGTATCGGTTTTACAAGTATTTTTTAAGTTGTAATAAGTTTAAAAATGTCTATGTCTTTATTTATGACAATATGTGAAGAGGAAAACCACTGAATCAAATATAGCCCTAATACAACAATTTATATAAAATTATTCAAAACCAATGCAAAAATATTCTATTATAATTATAATAATAATGTATTCATTGTAAACTTGTTACCCCGTACTCAAAACTCCTTAAATTGACTTTTAGAAAAATTATTTCGTTGGGACGATCAAGAGGGAAGTCCTTAGGAGAGAAGAACGAGAGACCGGGATGCCTGGCTGCGAAGGCTAGATACAATACCTCCACACCGAAAGGCATTAAAGGAGGAAGGGAAAGAAGAAGAAGAAGAAGAAGAAAAATTATTTCTCAAAACTTTAATAGATATTTTCTTCAAATTAAAATATTTTTCTTTTTAATTTATTCAAGGCTCTTATTGTACAGTATAGACCAATATAAAAATCCTTCCTAGTTTATTAGTCACGAATGAAACATAAAATCCCTTTTAGGTTATCTTAGTGAACATAAATAGAGACGTGAGCCATTTTCTATGTGGGAGTGTTATCGAGAGCACACCACCTACACCATTTTACAATGGATATCTCAGAGCCTAAAATAACAGTTTTAATTGCTTGCTTCAGACTGAAAGTTCTTGACAAACATTCGAATGGATAATATTACAAGAGAAGATATTTATTCATTTCATATTTCAATAAATATGGAGCTAAAATCATTCCACATAATAAGTATTCGAAAACTTGGAGAAGCATTGTTCACATATTTTTATATATTTTTTAACTTGATGATATACAGTTTCGTAAAATTTATATAGCCCATATTACTGCATGACCATAAATTCTTATACTGGGTGTCACAGGCCTGGTTTAAAATTGGGTAATACTGCATGCTAAAGGGGGAAGAATGGCGCAGAAACAAGTTTCCTATCTCAATCTGTTGAGGAGATAGAATTTTTTTTGTTTTTATGTTTAAAATCTTACATTTTTCTAAAAAAATGGCAGTTTTCTCTACTTCGGTTTAGTGTAGAAACAAAAACAATGATATTTTCTTACTCAGTATTAAATTTCCTAAAATATGAGTTAGGTTTGGTTATTCTAAATCCACTTTCAGTGGGCCTTTTAACGCGCAAAACACAGAACATTTATTAAAACTTAAATTATTAATAGTTTTTGAAAATTCCTCGCTCCTCTCTGGAGCGCCCTAGAAGCTGTTAAATTTCCTAAAAACTGCGGAATTTAGTTAGTTTTTTAATGGTGTAACTCATGATACAATTGCACTTCACCTTTTAAGTCTAAAAGAAGTTTTTCTGATGAAAAACACGCTCGAGAGTAAAATACTTGATTGCTTCACGTACCTACTTGAAAAACTACTTGGTTGAATAAAAGTATAAGTTATGTTATTTTCTTGTCGATATGCATGAGAGGTAAAGAGTTGTGAAGGTGGCAAGCCCTCCCTCCTCCCCCCCCCCCCCCCCAAAAAAAAACATAATTATCTTATTTATAAGAAATTAAATACACCAAAAGAAAAATGAAATGTCATAATGTACCCTGTTATCATTAGCCCTGACAATGATATCACGTTCTGATCGGAATTAGAGTTATTTTTCTGTTGGTGTACTTAATTTCTTCAAATAATCCTAAATTGTTATTTTTTATAGGTATTGAAAAAAAGGGAAAAAAATGTACGTTTATGTAACATTAGGTAATCAGCAAAAATTTGGGTCACCCCCACCCCCTTCGACTCCCTATAAATAAGATTATTATTTTTTTTTTATATATATTCGTTTACTAGCAATCATCTGGATGGATATCATTCTAAACATCCTCTTATAATCCTTGTATAATCAGTATTACCTCAAATCCATGATTTGAAGCATCCAATGAATCCATGTTCTACTCTATACTATATATATACTGTAATCCTAATTTTAATATGGTAATAATTTTTTTACCTCTAGTTTGAATATTATACTGTTCATCAGTACCAAATGACTGCGGTCCAGTTGATGCAAGCAATGAAGAGCCATTGGAAGCGAAATTAAATCTTATGTTTGAGTTTGCCTTTACCATCACTCCTGTTAGACTAAGTTGTGACTTAATCCCTTCCACGTGTCCCATGTTGATCGATTTTCCTACCGCTTTCAACTATACATTGTTTTCTTTTTCATTTATGTGAATGAATTCACTAATTAAGGTTACGAAATAGTAAATCGATGAAATGTTACCATACAAAAGGTTCTATACCAAATACACTCAATATATAGTAGGTTATGTTTAAATGTTATATATTTCATTAGTCCCGTTAAATTACTAATATTATTGGTTTTGGGTCAAAATTGTGTTGCAAAGTTTTTATGAATCTGTGTTTCAAAGCCCTTAAAGTCTTGGTAAAAAGAACTCATTGCTCTGTCTCTGTACTTTCATGTCCGAATAAGGTAATGCTATTTATCTTTGATGCTGCCATGGTAGGGCAAAGTAAGTTTAAGTGAACCAATATTAGATCTCAATCGTAATTAAGTCACGAAAAAAAATAAATAAAACTCAGTTCAGTTTTTATTAAGAACTTAACAATGATATATTTAATCCGTACATCCATTGACGTTGATTGTTACCTCGTCCTACCTATAAGTTGGTGTGTTTTTTCTTTCAAATCCTTAAGCGTGGGTGAAACTAGACTGAATAGAATGTTTATTTGCTTATCTTTGTATGTGGTTTGGTATGTTCGGAAGACTTGGTTCGTCATTGTGTGTGTGAATTTGGGATACAGTAAATTAAGTATACGTAAATTAAGATCAATTAAATTAAATCGAACTGGTAGTTTATTTAAATTAGCGGCTTACAATTATCAAATTCAACAAGCAGCTTTATTATAATAGTTCAGACGGCTAAAATACCTAAAGGAATTGTTGGAAAAGAATAATTACTGATCGATCGAGGACCCCAAAGTCCTAATGACCCCAGGGGAAGGGAATAAGACTGATTGAGGTTTGGCTAATGCCCTGAAGAGCGAATAGTGCCAAGGCCTCCAGATTGAAATATACCCAGAAATTTATTTACAGGAATATCAAATAAAGCCTCCCCTCTCAACCCTTTGTCTTTCCTTCCATTGTGACCAAAGCTTTTTTATTTATTTTTAAGCAAAAAAAAATACCCAGAAAAAAAGCTTTCGGATTTAATTTCTATACTCCATTTCTTTCTTCGTGGTATTATTAAGAAATATAATTTCGACAAATTTAATCCCTTGAGGTCTGCTTGTATGAAAGAGAGAAAAGATATTGGATTTAAAATAAATTTAAAAAGCATAAGCTTGTTCTTGAAATAATCTTGTGAGTCTAGCTTAAATAAATCTCATACCTTAATTATGCATTTGTACAAGATGTTGAATTTTTTGACAATTTTACATTTCTTCAAGATATCGATATACTAATATATCATAGGTATATACCTAAGTATTTCCGTTGCATTTATTGATATTTAAACTTTCATAGTAACAAATTCATCCAGTAAACGTGATCCATATACATAATATCTAAAACGTGGTCGTAATACATATATAATCTAAGAACCCAAAGTTGTGTTTTTCGGTAAATAAAAAGTTTTGGCGCATTATTTACTCAACCTCCTAATGACAAACTGCTCCCGTATATACCTGAATTTCTATTTTTAGTAAGCATTAAAACATTGTAAATGAAGTTTGTTGAGGGATCCGTTAAACGATTGACTCTGATTTAAAAAAAAAAAATTGAATGGAGTTGTATTACTAAAAATGTTTTAGTATGTGAGACTCGATTCTTGATGTCCAAAGTCAGGGAATTAATTTTACTGACCAAAATAAATTATGAAATTCCGCATCTTACATTCTGGCTGCTCAAGATCCCGTGGTATAAGAATCACCCATAAGCATTTAGCTTTCATATATTTATAATATTTAATGAATATTGTAGTTTTTAAATCTCTCATAAAGCCTCAATGAACAGTATTTTTGCATGCATAACTTTAGATCGTGAAATTGTGCATACGGAATAATTAATATACCTAATTCTAAATTTGTTTAGGGAAAAAACATGTCCACACATTTTCAAATTGGTAATTATTAAATATAATTATGACAAATCAAACATATTTATAAACAAATCAAATTACATTATTCAAAGAATTATGTAATATTACAATATTACAACTTTAATAAATTCCTTTAAAAAAGTAAAAAAACCATGACTCTTTTACAAATTGTTCTATTTTGTAAGTTTCTATGTATGTGTGTGTGTATATATATAAATATATGTATGTGTGTGTGTGTGTGTGTGTGTGTTGTGTTCTCATGTAAAAAAAAAAAAAAGTCTTCTTTTCTTTTGTTGACCTTACTTTTTATAGGAACATTCCTATGGATATTTTAAAAATATTTCATATACCTACACATTGTTAAAGCGTTTTATATGGATTTTTTTACTAACACCTTGTCGGTTAGTAGAATATCTGCGACCTTTCTTAAAAGAAGTCTAAATTTTATTTTACATAAACAAAATAATTTTTAAAATCATCCCCTACCCATTGTGCCCACCACCTTTGTTCCCTTATAGTTACCAAATTTTGAGTTTATTTATTTCTTTTGCAGCAGTTGAATCCTACGCCATTCTTGCATCTTGGACAATAATCACCACTTCCGTA
Organism: Aelia acuminata; assembly: GCA_911387785.2. NCBI lineage: Eukaryota > Metazoa > Arthropoda > Insecta > Hemiptera > Pentatomidae > Aelia > Aelia acuminata. The sequence goes on along the minus strand of OU426978.1, from coordinate 162,652,027 downwards.
CAGCAATCTAGCCATTTCAGTCTTTGTCTTGGGGACTGAAATATTAATAAATAAAAATCATATTGAAAGGAAACCATTTTAATCATGTTAAATAATTTACTTAGCCGTTATTATCAAACTTGTGATCGAAAACGGGAATATATCTAAACAAACTGAATAGACGTATCGCAATGAATCGTATAATATTTATCATTACTTATTAATATTATATGTTATTATGTGTGTTTGGACAAAAACATTAGTATATTGGATACGATTTTTAGTTAAGATCGCTGCTTTATGTGTCCCTGTATTGTCAATAACGATGTTTTACTAATGCCAGATTTTTTTTATGAAAAACTACCGAAGTAAAAGTAAAAAATAAAACTAAAAGACATTTTTGGAAATTTGATATTTTATTAAGATGATAGAGATTTGCTTAGGTAAGTTTTCCAAACACTACTTTAAATGAGAAATGTTTCTTGTATCTCTTTTATTTTCGTTCTAAAAATACTTTTATATCCACTTACGTGGACATTAACGAGAATATATCGATTTTTTAACATGTTCGGGTGCTAAGGAGTTAATCTATTAGTTACTGCACCAGTTTAGTAATTCATCGATTTTTTAGCAAAATCAATGTTATATGTATTAAACATCGATTTAGTTGTCGATGTCGCTCGAAACCTACCCGTAGATAGGTTTCGGTGGGAGTTACCCGCCACAACCGTTGAGTGTTGCGGTTAGTGTATAGTTTGCCCCTTGTCCCAAAATTTTTTTTTTACTTCATTTGAAGTTATTGAGGATAAATGAATCATGTTAAAATAATTATGGCTTATTAAGTAAAAACTAACCGAACCTTGCGACAAATTCGCATCCATCATTAATAAGTAACCAACTGCTAATATAATTAGAGAATCAGGAAACAAAAATTTGTATTTATTGCATGATAGCAAAAAAAAATCTTTTTGAGCTATTCGAAAATAAAGATTTTTTTAGCCTCTCAATGCTTCTCTTTTTTTTTTTTTTTTTTTGTTTACGAGATATCTCAGTTTTTTTCCAGACTGGAGGGGAGGGGTATCTTCAAAATAAACTTGATTAATTTCAAGAAAGTTACAGCACACAGTGGTCCAAAAAAGCTGAAAATGGGAAAAAACCTAATATCTATTATAATTACTTTGCTAGCGGCTTGAAACCTCCCATATATTGATATTTGAGGTGCCGAATCTAATGAAATCAAAATCAGTTCACTAGGACCACCAGATCAAGGCCAAATTTGAGGTCAAAAAGTCAAAAATATAAAAAAATTCTGTTAGATATAGTCTTATATATTTTTTGAGGAGCCGAATCTAATGAAATCAATATCAACGAAATCAGAGCATCAAATCAAATTAAAATTGGACGTGAAAAATAAAAATTTTGATAGATTTTTTTTGTTTAACATTTTTATGAACAATAATACAAATAGGATAATGTGGGACCGGGGCGCCCCCTTTGCTCCGGCTGGCCCCCATCGGCCTGGGTGCCGCTCTCGTCGGTGTCCGGCGGGATTCGGGTCGGTAATTTCCCCAAGATGGATAAATAAAGAAACCAATGGGCGTTGATGACCTCAGCAGTTTTTCGCCCCTAAACAATAACAAACAAACAACAAACAACAAATAGGATATAATTATTTAATCTTGTTTAAATAAATTGTATGCTTACTCGGTTAGCTCTTTTTTCTTTTTATACTTGTATACCTACTGTTCTTAAATCCGTAATATATGGGTGGCTTGTTACAAATAATGGTGGAAAACAGCTTCATTTGTTGCGACTAGAGATATGTTCCTGGAATGATGTTCCCTGTACTGCTTATAATATTTGTTCCTACTCTCCATGAGCCTCTTCTGGTACAAAGAGCTGCGTGCTCAATCATGTCTGCTACATGGAAAAGAATTTTGTGGACGGTCGATGGGAAAAAGTACCAGGGGTGCCGAGTCACTGCCATCTCAGCCGTTTCCGCTGTATACGTGCGAAATGCTGCAGAATCAATCGGGTACAGAGAGCAAATCACATCTAGTACTGTTTTTAATCTCATAATTAATTCTTCATTTATCCCTGTAATTTACGCGGTCAATAAAGGATTTTCAAAAAACTTGCAACAATAACAGCATCAAACTGAAATAAATGTACCGCCTCAATTTTCAGGGGTGAGAGCTCTAGTGCAAAGGATCACCATATACTATAAGCAAACTGTGCAACTTCAAACAACCTACTTGTAGTTGTAGTTTATTTGATTATTTAAAATACAAAATAAAACAATTTTTTTTAGTGTTTTAGAATCAAAAGTTCAATAATTTTATTTTATTTTAGTTTTTTAGAATTAAAATGAAAATAACGTGTAATTTATTTGATTCTAAGCCGTGTGATTTTAATTCTAATCCAGTCCCCCTATCTTAGAGACCTATAGGAGGATTTTTCTTAACTAATAGTTCCTTCCCAAGGCCATCCGCCCTCGCCACTCGAACCGTCGCTGAAGGTTTAAATCCTTATAAATCCCAAAGTTGGCCGAATTTGGCTCTGAAAATTTTACCACAGTTCCTCTACTACCTACAGTTACATATTAAACCATTGCGACCGTAACGCAAGCGTTTTATAAACCAACAAAGTAAAAAATCATACTTATTTCAGCAACGATTTCGAAAATTAATTTCTTCTCTAACTATTGATATTATTTCAAAATGTTTAGTCCATAACAGTGCACATATAGATGACACACTCCTGATGTATTGGGGAATATTTTATTGTTAACCTTACACAGAGTAGAATTTTTTTTTTATGTTGGTAGAAAAGTACGATTTTTTCAATCATTAAAAAGTTCAATTTTACTGGTACACACACTTTTTAATTTTGAACTAGTTGGGGAATATTTTATTGTTAACCTTACACAGAGTAGAATTTTTTTTTTATGTTGGTAGAAAAGCACGATTTTTTCAATCATTAAAAAGTTCAATTTTACTGGTACACACACATTTTAATTTTGAACTAGTTAAAAAAATATATTCGTTCCATTGTTTTACAAGTATCTAAGTATTCGAAAACCAAGAAAAAATTAGGTTTGGGCTACGTTCATTTTTGAGGTTTTTTCCCAGGTTGGACCACTGTGCAGCGTACCAACAAATAAAAACACCTTTTAGAAAGAATAAATAAGATTATATTTCAAATGTTCCAGATCCACCCCCCCCCCCATGAGAGACCCTAAATTATTTATTTATTTATAACCTATATATATTTATAAATACAATATATTTACAAATAATTTATTTATAAATAATTTATATATAAATACTTTCTTTATAAATAATTTATTTACTTATAATTATTAATAATAAATATAATAATTTACTTCTCATTGCATTCCTGGACTTCTTGATCTTTGGTTTAGTTATCTCACCCAAAGCTCCTTCCACAATCTTTTGGCAGAGCTCATTCTTTTCATCTTCTCCAAGCTCGTGATTCTCTGGAAAGAATAAAATGAAAGAAAAACATCTTAAACCGTATTATAACTAAAACTTATCTTCTGTATATATTAATTAATTTTTGTTCTCTTTCATTTAAAAAGATTTTATTTCTCAATATAACGTTGTAACGTTGTTACAAGTTCTAACTTATTCACAAAGGTCGTTGATAATTATTATTAAGACCTCGTATATACAGCGCAAACTTAACTATTGGACCCGACTAGGAGTTTCCAATTGTCATAATCTGATACCGAGAACAAACTTCCATCCGTAGTTTTCACTTTGTAATTCTGACTTCACTGTTTCGCAAGCCTTTGCTTCGTTAGTAGGTATGTTACCCTACCCCACGTTTCTACACCCAAAGAGGTTTGAATAAATTTTCATCTCCTTGTAAGATTTCAGTATTCCTGATTTTAAAGCAAGATTAAATTTAAATTATTATTATAAAACAGAAACATAAAGTTTTTTATTATTCACTATAATATATTTTGAGTCTGCAGTAGTTGGTGAAGAATATTGCTACCATCCTTCAGCAACAGAACATCTTAATTTCAGAAATGCATTAAAAGGTTGACTAACAAAAAATAAATAAAAACTGCTTTGGTGAAGTTGGAAGAGTTTAATTTCAAATCATATTGTTTGAAAGTGATCAGGTGTTGGCTAGTAGCAGAATGTTAATATTCTTAGTAAACATTTCTAATAGCATCCATAAGATACGGGGCCAAATATGGTAAATATATCTAGTAGAAAATGTAATGAATTTGAATGAAACTCCGAATTATAACATTTAAATATATCTTCTTAAAGACGATTTTAATTTTCTGATCAATATTTTTTTTTAATGCAATTTGATCAGTATTAATTATGTGACTGGTGACTATTACTTTTTTTTTAATGTACAAATGTATATAGTTATTGAGTGAATGTGTCCTTACAGCTCTAATATTAATGCCCTTGATTGTGGCAGAATGTATTAATTCTTTCAATAAATAAAAAAAAAAAAATATTATGTAATACCGTATCACTCAGTGAGTGTTCATTATCTGTAGTCAAACCAATACCATCAAGGATCTATTTAAATTTCTATATATAAATCACTCATGATTTTTAAACTTATAATAAAGTATAATAATTACTAGCTGTATATCCCGGTTTAACCCGGGGAATATCATTTTTCTAAGAAATGTAAACAATTCTATAAAAAAAAATCTGGTGCGTGCGCGCAACACACAACTTTCACTTACCACCTTACATAGATTAGAAATTAATGCGTTTTGTTAATTGCAACTTCTCAAATGAACAGAACGGCTTTAATTATGAACAATGGTCTGTCATTAAGGCGTACTCCGCATGCGTGGGCTCAACGAGTTTTATGAGTTGACTGAATATTTTTCTTTTTTTCTCCTCTTTATGTTTTCTTTATTTTTATCATATCTCATATATAGCCATTTCCTATTTTCAGGCGTAACGAGAGACAGGTAATTTCTCCATATAAACAAAAAGAAAGGTACTTAATAGAAAACAAACAAACAAAAAAGGCCCCAACCCCCCAAAAAAAAGCCCCCTCAGAAGATTTTAATAATGATAAAGCTTACCTGATATTAAAGAACACCTAATTTTCATTAAACAAGACGAATTTGATAAAAATCGTTATAGCCGTTTTTGAGATCATCGAAAAAAAGGTAAAAATTGGAAAAAAATTAAAAAGTAAAGTGCCCGCTCCGTTTGTCCAATTTTGATGTAATGTTGTCTATCGCATCGTTGGCCCATACATACATCAAATACCCAGTTTAATCAAAATCGTTGAAACCGTTTTTGAGTAAATAAAAAAATAACACGTGAAAATGATACAAGATTTATTAAGTAAAGTCCCCCCTCCGGTTGATCAATTTTGATGAAATTTTTACAGTCATATCTTGGACATATAAATAGATCAAATACTCAGTTTGATAAAAATCGTTAAAACCGTTTTTGAGTAAATAAAAAAAAACACGTGAAAATGATACAAGATTTATTACGTAAAGTCCCCCCTCCGGTTGATCAATTTTGATGAAATTTTTACAGTCATATCTTGGACATATAAATAGATCAAATACTCAGTTTAATCAAAATCGTAAGAGCCGTTTTTGAGAAAATCGAAAAAAACTTAAAAAGTTATTAAATAAAGTACCCCCTCCCTTTGAGCAAATTTGATGAAATTTTCGCTGTCACATCGCGGGCATATACATACTCTAAATACCCAATTTCAGGTTCGCACGGTTTATAGTTTTTGAGCTAGTCTGTTCACACACACACACACAGACACACACACAGACCATTTCGCGGGACTTGGTTATTTTGACTCAGGGGACCCCAAAACGTGTATTTCCGTTGAAAACCGGAAGTCGAAAATTTTCACGATCGCAATACTTACACTTACTATATATTTCATATATAGGTAAGTGAAAGTAAAAATATATATATAACAAAAATGGCACTAATAGATTATTATTCTAAAGCTTTAGGATACACTATATTTTTAGTTTTACCCTCTTGGGACATATATAAGGTTCATTCAATAATACAATATAACATATAAAATATATGAATATTTTAGGGGTTTCATTTTTCTAATAAACGTGAAAAATTCTATAAACAAAAATATGACTAATAGATTTCAAGGGACCGCGCGCTCACTTCACCCTCCTCGGCCAATAACTCGAAAAGGACTCAGCGTTCTGGCTTAAAACGTGGATCCCGGTCCATTCCGGAGAAACGGCCTTACCGGGCCTTGTTGGCCTCTTCAAAATCTATAAAGGGACTTGTTTCGATTCAAACGGTCGATTTCATAAAAACCAAGGTTAAGCGAGATCATAACGATTTTTATAACAATAAAGAATATACACAGAAATTGGCTGAAGTTATGCAATTTTACTATGGAGAGGTGATCTCACTTGATATTAATAAATCTTTATTTTAACATTTTATTATTTATTTATGTTTTATTTTGGCCACTGCTAGATTTATCAAGTAATATTTCGATCAGAAGTATGGATCCGTTAATGAGCTCTCCGATGGAGACCGAAAGATGAAATATTGTTCATTGCGATAGGATTATTGATAGTCAGGATTTTCAGTTAAACATTTTTTATTTTAAAAAGATTGTGTGTTATAACGTTTTCATTTATGTAATCTGCTCAAATATTTAAGTTGTAAAATACGTTGGCATTGTTGACTATATATTTCTGTTAAATAAATATTTCTCAACCCACGTAAGTGTTACAACTGGTGTCAGGTTTGGGGTTTAAAAAAAAAATGCCAAGTAAACGAATTGGAGAACTGAAAGTCACGGAGCTGGGGAGAGAATTAGTAGAGCTGGATTTAGACACTACAGGGACAAAAGCGATCTTGTTGGCCTGCTTACATGAGTATTAATCGAGTCAGGGCGTAGATCCTGAAACTGTAGAGTTTGAGGATAGCTATATGAAGGCTTTGTTGTTGAATTAAATGACAAATTAGCAAGCCAGACTGCTGAAATAAATAAAATAAATGAAAAATTGGCGAGCCAGTTGACAGAAATGAATGAAAAATTTACCAGCCTAAATTCTAACTTGTCGGCTGAATTCAATGAAAAGTTTACTAACCAGTCGGCCGAAATAAATGAAAAGTTGACTAACCAATCGGCAGAGATAATTGATAAGATTACTGGCCTAAATTCTAATTTGTCTGAGATTAACGACAAACTGGCCAGCCAAGCAGGCGAAATAAATGACATTGTTGAACTTATCTGCCGAAATAAATGACAAATTGGCCTGCCAGTCTGCCGATCTTAACGAAAAGTGGGCTAACCTGAAGTCAAGCTTAACGGCTGAGATATATGACAAACTGACCAATTTGTCGGGTAATGTGGATGGATTGAATGACAGATTGATCGGCCTGTCTGTTGAGGTGGATGGCGTGAACGGCAGGTTAGCTCAGCAAGAAGCAAGGGCTATCGCTTTTGAGGAGGAACTTGAAAGATTGAAAAGAACGCTTGAAAAAGGGGCCCAGGCTGTCGCCTGCTCACAGGCATTACGGGACGAAGAAGTACGTGAACCCGCAGTTACGGAGAGCCGAGCCAGGATAAAACCACCTACCTTTGATGGTAAGTCGTCCTGGTCGAATTACGTTAAGATTCAATGCTGCGGCCAGTGCTAATGGATGGTCTCATAGAGACAAGGCAGTTGCCCTTACGGTGGCTCTCAGAGGCGACGCTCTGGATGTCCTATAGACCCTCAACGCTGACGACGCATACGATTTTAACATGCTAGTAAGCCGGCTGGAGATGAGGTTTGGCCATGCACACCTCGAACAGGTATATAAGTCCCAGCTGAAGAGCAGGAAGAAGAAGGCAGCCGAGACAATTCACGAAGCGGACGTCCCAGAAAGTTTGTTGGAGTGCTTAGCGGTCCAAACATTCGTTGACTGACTGCGAGACTTGGAGCTTCAGAGAGCGGTGCGGCTTGCTCGTCCTAAATTGCTGGTGGATGCACCAACCATAGCATTGTAGTTTGAGCTTTAACCTGCTCAAATATTTAAGTTGTAACATTCGTTGGCATTGATAACTAAGTATATATTTTTGTTAAATTAATATTTCTCAACTCACATAAGGGACGTTCTTTTACAAACCGAACACCTTTCTGACCGACACATTTTAGATTTAACTGAAACTTTTTTTACGGGTTCTATATCGAAAAAAAAGAGATACGTGTAAAAGGATTTTTTTTTATTTTCGATATTTTGAAAAATAATCAAGATCGAAAATTCGTGAATTTGATGATTTATTGATAATAGCCTATTTTTCAAAAAATCATAACTCCGGTTCTATTTAAGCTAAAAAATCTATTTTTTTTTTATTTTGAAGGTAAAAAGACAAACTTTAAGAAAAAAATACTTTCAAAAGAAATTGTCAAAAAATTCAAATTGTTATTAACAATTTCAATGTTTAAATCGGTTTTTAACAGTGGCGCCACCCATGAATCAACTTTTTACTATTTTTATCGTATTCTGCGTCAAATTTTCTATCGAAAACGCTTTTAAAATCGATGGAGAAATTATTTTTACTGTAAGAAAAAAATTAATTAATTTAGCGCGGTACGTCACATCGACAATGTGGGTCACATTTCACGGCTCATATTCTTGTTTTACACCGTTTATCTCTTAAATACAAATAATTGTTTCATTTTTTTAATTAAAAAACATATTTTATTAGCCAAGAAGATGGGAAAAATAGAAAAAATACATAAATAAAAAACATTGTTGAAAATGAAATTTTTTTATTAAGATTTCGATAATGCATTAGTTAATAAGAACAATATTTAGAATATAATAATAAATACAATATTTAAAAATAAGACAATGTTTACATTTTCTGTTTAAAAATTTTTACAATAACCTTTTTTTCGCAAGATGAAAACCGTTTTGCTTCCAATTGCTGTAAAGAAATCGGATTAATACAATTATATTTTAAAAATCCTTTTATTGTTAAAGTTTTTTGGAAACGTTCGTACAATTGTTCATTAACTGTCGAATAACAACACGTTATATTCGGCAATGCTTCTGTTGCCCAGTAATTGATATTGCTTCTGTTCATGTATTGCACACACACAGACAGAATGAGTGACGCGAATTCATATGCAAAAAGACTAATCTTAAATATAACGTTTCCAAAAAGCTTTAACAATAAAAGGAACTTTAAAATATCATTGTATTAATCCGATTTCTTTACAGCAATTGGAAGCAAAACGGTTTTCATCTTGCGAAAAAAAGGTTATTGTAAAAATTTTTAAACAGAAAATGTAAACATTGTCTTATTTTTAAATATTGTATTTATTATTATATTCTAAATATTGTTCTTATTAACTAAGGCATTATCGAAATCTTAATAAAAAAATTTCATTTTCAACAATGTTTTTTATTTATGTATTTTTTCTATTTTTCCCATCTTCTTGGCTAATAAAATATGTTTTTTAATTAAAAAAATGAAACAATTATTTGTATTTAAGAGATAAACGGTGTAAAACAAGAATATGAGCCGTGAAATGTGACCCACATTGTCGATGTGACGTACCGCGCTAAATTAATTAATTTTTTTCTTACAGTAAAAATAATTTCTCCATCGATTTTAAAAGCGTTTTCGATAGAAAATTTGACGCAGAATACGATAAAAATAGTAAAAAGTTGATTCATGGGTGGCGCCACTGTTAAAAACCGATTTAAACATTGAAATTGTTAATAACAATTTGAATTTTTTGACAATTTCTTTTGAAAGTATTTTTTTCTTAAAGTTTGTCTTTTTACCTTCAAAATAAAAAAAAAATAGATTTTTTAGCTTAAATAGAACCGGAGTTATGATTTTTTGAAAAATAGGCTATTATCAATAAATCATCAAATTCACGAATTTTCGATCTTGATTATTTTTCAAAATATCGAAAATAAAAAAAAATCCTTTTACACGTATCTCTTTTTTTTCGATATAGAACCCGTAAAAAAAGTTTCAGTTAAATCTAAAATGTGTCGGTCAACTTTTGTCCAAATCTGTTCGGTTTGTAAAAGAATGTCCCATAAGTGTTAAAATATATTGAAAACTGAAAGAATTCAATTAAAACATATAACTTAAGTGATACTCTTTGGCACTAAAATAAAAAAAAAAAAATTTCTTTCATGTATAACTTCAATTCTCTTCCTGTATATATATTGATATTTATTTTCAAAATATGCTTATTATTGTAAGTAACTTAAATAAACAAAACCAAGTTAATGACCTGTTTTCATTGGAGAATAAGTTCAATTTATTTCATGAGCATAATATAAACGAAGAACTGCACACATTCTCATTAAAACAGTCGATCAATTTAGTTATAAATTAACACCATTGTTCACTTCCATGCCAGGAATTAAAAATGGCGGATTAATAACATTTAATTAAATTGTAATCATGATTTATGTTGGGTCGAATTTCAGTGAGAAAAACAACAATTTCTTTTATCTCGTATTCGCTTAAAAATCATGTTTCATGTATTAAGTCATTAATTTTATGAATGTACACGCCATCTGATGAAACCTCAAAATTCTTTTGATAAGTGTGAAAAATAATGCCATCATAAGTAATATCTACTGAGTAATCTTAGTTTCTAGACATAATTCGGAGCATTATGACAAGATAATAGGCAGGAAACGGAAAACAATTATTTCATAGTTAATAGCTCCAATAATTTAAAAATTGCATTAGATTATATAATTTAACTAATTAAAATAGTAATAATATACATACATTTTAATGTATGAATTATATTGTAAATATATAAAAATTAGTTAAAAAGTACGCTTAAGTCTAACCTAAGTGCTTGGTTATATACTAATATATCATTAAGCCGATATTTAAAAAAATGAAATCTGCTTCATATCAGAAAAAATTCGGATGTTGTATTAACTATCATTTTCTCATTATGTTCCCTCTTCAATTTCCGTATCACAACCTTTTTAGAAAAAAAATGTTAGTAAAAGGAAAATTCTTACAAAAATTTTAAATAGTTCCAAAGAATACTAAATAAGGTACTGCTTCTGAAGAGTGGGTCCTCGGCTTGGCCTGTCTTGAGAGGTTATGCAATGATGTTCTCAAACTTTCAGTTACAAAAAGGCCTTGATTAGCTTTATTAGATCCTAGCTTTACACTACCGCTCGCTAAGCTCGCTCTTTAGAGATAAGCAAACCCCCAAAAGGGTCCTTATCAGTGGAGATAAGGCTTGCTGTGAAGGGCGCCTTACTGAGCCGCTGTTAAGAAGTTCTACCATAAAAAAATTATAAAAGCCTGCAATTTAAAAAGATTAATGAATTTAAACACTTACGCATACGTGGTTTATAGCGATGTTAGTTTGACAAGATTATAACTGTTCTAACATTAAAGTTAAGAAAAACATTTGAGGAGCTGATACTTTTTTTGATAATTTATGAAATTATCAATTTTTGCCTTATTTCTATACCTTGCACTGGCTTAAGGTATGGAAAAAAAATTATCGTTGATGTTGTGTATGTTGAAATGCATTCAAATTATGGTTAACCGAAAATATCATTTTCCCCAAAAAAAAAAAAAATGTCTATTAGAACCTTATCTAACCAAGTTACTGTTATACCTAATATAAAAGTATTCGAAGGTTGGTAATTCTCATAATATAGTACCTGTATATATATATATATATATATATATATATATATATATATATATATATATATATATATATCGTAATAATTGCGATATTTATAGCCCTAAAACCCCTATCCTATCCTATATAAATATATATACATGAAATTGCGGTGTTACTGGTTTTGATGCGGAAAATTCGTTTTGAATTGAAAGTTGAATACGCATAATATCGCAAGCATAATATGAATTTTTATTTTTCATTTCTATTAAAAATCGGGGGATATAAATAATTTAAAATTTTAATATTATAAATGGGCAATACATTTAATATTTACCATCCATTCAATCATCATAAAGTTACAAGAAACACAAGATATCAGAAGAATGAAATGAATATTATAATAGAATTATAATTTAATTTGTTTTGTTTTTCCTATGACTATATGTTTCCCCTTGTTTATAGTCATGACCAAATTCCTAACATGGCTGATTGAGCACGCTGCGTTTCACAGACAGCCATTGTGCTTGGTCAGCTACTTCAAAAGAAATAATGCCTTTCTTTCAATAAGTTAATTTAGCTTTACTTTATAAACATCATCAAAACGTTAATAAATAAATAACAAGTTAAAAGAATGCTTTTATAAAAGAGAACGTAAACGTTCTCAACTCAAACTACTACTGTAGGCTGAACGTTCACAAACTAACCTTTCGCTGTAAGACGGTTTTCCTTGTATTCCAAGTGGTCTTTGATGTTGCCAGTGAGTGCTGTGGTGATGTCGAACCTCTGCTTGACTTCCAGGCCCTCGATGTACCTGTGCAGCGTCTCCAAGTTGGATTCCAAACCTTTGCGAAAGCGCTCCGATATGAGATCCATCTCTGCAAGGCGACTACTCCTCAGAGGGATGTGTCCATATTGTACTAACCGCCTCCCCCACCCCTCATTTCAAAACGTATATATCTAATTTATTAATATGTAGATATATGAATTATATACATTTTAATTTTTTTATTTATTGATAACTTCATTTAATCATTAATTTTTGTCTAATGTTAGTCAAATGATCTTCTGATTAATATTTCTTTCATAGTTTCTATTTCATTCACTCATTTGATTTAGATAGTATAACATGAATATTTAAAATAATCTCTTATAGTTTTATTCTAATCTTGTTAATTTTGTTCAGTATATATAAAATATATATATATTTTTTTTGTACTTGTTTGATTTTTTGGAGTTTTCTTTTCTTTCATGTTTTATTTTGTTTTATTTACGTTTACCATTTGTAATATATGGTTAATGCTCATGAATAACTGAGCCTGTAAATTTACCCGTACATTACATACTCTTAATCTGCTGTCTCTAATAGAGTACGTAGGTACATCTTATAAATAAACTCTCTCTTTAGAATTTGCTATGTAAGCTATATATTTTGAAAGTTGCATAGATATTAGCATTTTTTTAATATTTGTATGCAATCAATTAATACTTGTTAAAAAATATAATACCTTGACCCATTTCGTCCCTAGGTTAAAAAAGAATAAGAATTTGTGCCGTTTCTTTCAATTTCTAAATTAATATATATCAAAAATATAATTACTATTTTTAAATATTATTAACTCTTGGTTACCCTATTTTTCGGAACGCACCACTGGGAAATTAAAGGGTCATTTCCCCCAATTATTTTATACTTTAATATTAATATTACATTGCTTTATTCAAGAAAGTTTTTATTAAAATTGTGTTTTTCATATTATTCTTGAAACATCAATATTGGGATGTTTCCAAAAAACACTTTGAAAAATGATATACTATGTTTGACATTTTTAAAAATTATTAGTATACTGAAAAAATTATTAGTATACTGAAAAAAATGAACACTGCTCCATCATAAATTGGCAACAGTATTATCTTCACAGAAAGTTATTACTTATTTTGGCTTATTTTCTACTTCAAATTATGAAAAACCTTGAAAAAATTAAACCTTAATTATGACATGTGATTCACTTAATCAGTCTGAAATAAATAAATATTGCTGCTAGGTATATTCAACTTTTGCCGCAGTACAGTAGTAATTGATAGTGAAAATAGTGTTTAATTTTTTATTTATACGTTTACGGAAGATTTTTTTTTTGTATCAAAATCTAAAATTTGTAAAAAGCAATAAGTGATAAATAAATCTAACTGATTTCTTACATTTTTTAAAGTAATTAAGAACATTTGTGAATAAGGCATTGTATTTATTAATTTTTAGGCGTTAGAGGTCCTACGATTCCACAATAAACGAATAAAATAAATAACATCAATCATTATCATTATTAATACAAATAACTAAAATAAAAATGTCTTACTTTTGGGAAAATCTGATGTAGAATTAGTTGTTTTTGTTTCGCTTTTTTGTTCAAGAATTGAAACAAATAAAAATATGAAAATGTGAGGGTAATTAAGTAGGTCGGAAGGTAATCCCTCTCCCTATTTAAGGATGATTAGTTATATTGCAATAATTCCTGTTTTCATCTGCCCTAGTTTCTTTCTGTTTTTTTATTAGGGCATATTTTACTAGATTCTTTTTATACTACATTTCAGTAAATATTTATTTTTAATTTAAATTTTCCGTTTGCTTTACTAAATCATTTACCAGGAGCCTAAATATAATAAGAGGAAGTGAGATTGAATATTGAGTTTGGCTTTAATAACTTTGTAAACTTTTTGAAATTCAACAAGGGCTTGTTATGCATGGGTTCAGCACTGACTAATTTCCCGAGTTTGTAAATGCCTTGTTATATACCTATTCCAAAAATATCTTTTTAAAAAATTTACCTTAAATTATATATTTTTTAAATAGGTTTGTTATATTTTTTTTTTTAAATTATAGCAATAATTCCAATATTATTTTCTAACATAAAAATAAAAAATAAAACATTTTATAAAAAAAAAAATTAAACCGACTTCGAAACCTAGGAACCAGTGAAAATAAATGCACTGAAAAGTATGAAATAATTACCTTCTGATTTTTATGAGTACACAGCAAAATCGAAAATGGGATAAAAAGCGGAGAAATGCAATAAGAAGAATAATTTTATTTTTATTTGTACAAATACTAATATTTATTAAAAATTGTGAAATTAAAATATCAAATACTATGTTCAATACAACACAATCTTTTCGGAGGCGGCGCAAATATAAATGACATGTTACCGATACAATTCCTTTAGTAGGCATTAAAATCAATAGATGAGAAGAGAAGATCCATTTTACGATTTTCATAATGTCTAGTGTTAAAAATTTTAAATTCTTAAAATTTAAATTCTCCTCCGAAAAGATTGTGTTGTATTGAACATAGTATTTAATATTTTAATTTCACAATTTTTAATAAATATTAGTATTTGTACAAATAAAAATAAAATTATTCTTCTTATTGCATTTCTCCGCTTTTTATCCCATTTTCGATTTTGCTGTGTACTCATAAAAATCAGAAGGTAATTATTTCATACTTTTCAGTGCATTTATTTTTACTGGTTCCTAGGTTTCGAAGTCGGTTTAATTTTTTTTTTTTTTTTTTTATAAAATGTTTTTTATTTCATGCTTTTTAGTTGTAGAAGATAACAAATGTAGAAAACCGTAAGTTGGATAAAACAAATTTTGAAATGTTTTACGCTCTAACACGTTCGTCTTTCCCGGGCTTTTTTATTATACATAATTATATAAACAGTCACCTTTTCAATTTTATGAGTGCACACAGAAAAGTTGAAAAACGGGGCCTGTATAATACAACTTCTACACCCTACCTTCTACCATTATAATAGGATTTTTTTTTTAAATAAGATCAATGTTGAGTCACTTATGTTCGTAATTCCTTTAGATGAATTTTTGACTAAATTTAATAGCGAAATACTAAGAATAAAATCCTTCATAATAAAAAATTATTTAGAAAATAAATTTCTTCAATTCTAGTGGGGTAGCATTTATGATATTAAGCATTTTCATGGCTGCCAAATTTTCGCTGAGGGGACTTTCATACAAAGAGGGCTTTTTAGGAGATATCAAATTTTATTTTATTTTGGATGAACATCAGCAAACATTGAAATTTTAATTTCTTTGTTAAATAACGTAATGTCTGTATGGTGAAAGTGTCATAGGAATATTTTCATTAATTGGGAAATACAATACACAATATTTGTGTTAGTTATTTCAGTACCTGAGAGTGGCTACCTTGACCGCGAAAAACCCCTAAACACATACAAGCTCATTTTCACCGTCTATTTCAATAAAGTTCATTCGTTTATTGTTGGACTTATGCTCTTAACAACACTCTTAGGCTCTCACGAACCGCAAACACTGAAGCTTTTGAAAATTTCGGCAGCCTTTAGAAAATCGAATATTTAAATTTCTTTCGATTTAATAAAGATCGATCGGAACCTCAAAATCGATGGAAAATTTCTTAAGGCAGCCTGGCTCTTTGATAACTCTTTATTCTACTAAATTTCAGTTAATACACGGCAAACAATTACAACTCACAATTTAGGCAAGTGGAAAAGTGTATAAAATCGAAAAATCAACTGGAAAATGAATGATGGAAATAATTCCTAAAAAGTGCCTATCTTAAAGATTTTTATATCTAGATTCTCCTATCTAGACAATAAATAGCAAAGCCTGTGTGCCACCAGCTAGCAACGTAAAACAAAATTAGATAATTAGCCATCATAGATGAAATTAGTGATGGAACAAACTAATATTGAAACTATTTAGCAGAACGTAAATTATTTCACAACTGGGCATGCCCCTAATATTTTTTCGAGCCACATTTGAGCTTAGATAGCAGATTTTCGTCTTCTCAAAATAAATTATTTGGCACTGACAGCTTTTCTAATTTATTCTAGTCGCAGAAACAAAATTAGAAACCTATAGTAGTAATCCGAAAAACATAACAGAAGTGTCGCTCCATGAAGAATGGGCACAAGATTTCATGATCATATTGTATATTAATATGACCGAGTGATTCCAGAAGAAGACAGAGGTGCCTGAATGTTAAGGCTGAAATAAGCTTTTCCAGAAATTATTGTATTTCTTTTTAACGTGCATAGCGAGTGATTTAAATCAAAATCTGATTTAAAGCAATAATGACTACGATTTTAAATTTAAACGAACCTTAGGTAACTTGAAGAAGTCTTGAATTCTGTTTTAAAACGGTTATCAATACTCTGTTTTTCTTGGAATTCCACGAGTTTCGTGGTCTTACGTTTAGGCCCGATGCACACGGACGACACTTTTCTGCGATGCGGACTATAAGCCAGCTCAGGGGTACCTGGAGTACAATGGACCGACCGGATTTACCATTGCACTCCAGGTACCCCTGACCCGGCTTATAGTCCGCATCGCAGAAAAGTGTCGTCCGTGTGCATCGGGCCTTATGGTGTCCAACCGTCGACTAGATCTAAATTAAGAAGGTTCACTGTTATCGGTGAATATATATAGATATCTATCTAATATGTATACTAATATCGCTACAGAAAACGACAGCGATATTATATTTTGCGGATATTAAATATCTTTATTGAATCTACTGTTGAAAAATTAGTTAAGGTTATGTATAGGTTGGTTCCAACAAGCACTTAAAACACGTCGATAACTAATAGACTGCTCATGTTCTCCCCCACTCTTTTGATTCTAAATTTGATTGGTTCGTCTTCCAACACGATTCATCCAGTATTAAAACAATATTGAGATTTGTTAGTTACCAATGAGTTTACTAGCTTGTTGGAGCATACCTTATGTTATATATGCCATATGTTTTTCCAATAAGTAAAAATTTTTAGTGATAATTAAATATTTATTTTCTTTTTTTTTCCCGATAACTTCTTAAATAAATTAAGAACCCAAAAAAGGTTTTAATGGGACCAACTTGGGAAAATACTCTACAAGAGGCAAAAGGTTTCGTTCCAATTGGTCCCTCCATCTCGGAGTAATCGGTGGACATACATAGAAAAAAAAAAATAAAAAAAAAAATAAAAAAAAAAAGGCACATACGTATCGAATTGAGTAACCTCCTCTTTCGTTCGAAGTCGGTTAAAAAATAAATACCAAAATTATTGATGAATAATGCTACTGCATACAAATCAAAACTTAACTAAATGTCAATTTTAGTATAAGTACTCACTTCGGCGATACAAATACTAAAATTTGAATTTGAATAAAAATCTTTAATTTTAGAACACATATAGAATCTTCTAGAATCAATACAGTCTTTAAACTTCAAGCCACTTAAAATTCTTAATATTTTAGAATAAATGTGATATTTTATAAAATTTAATCGAATAATTTTGTCATTGATATGATGACTGACCCTAATAAAAACTTAAGGTGATGGATATTTAGTATATCAAGAATTATAGGTAATTATAATATGAAATCTGATACTATTAGAGTTATTTTTTTAATATTCAAAATTTAAATCTCGGCAAAACTTCCTTTTCTTTACATAACACCATTATAACAATATTATAGATAAAATAAAACCATTATGATACAATACTCTATTAACATTGAATGAAAATAGTATCTGTTCACAAATCATAAAAGTAAATACGTATGTATGCAATATGATAAAAAGTAATATGTCGATTCGTACCTAATCGATACGAATATATACCTTATATTCAAACCTTCGAAATAATAAGTAATTTTCATACAAATTCCTGTACTTCCATTTTCATGCTAAATTACTATCATTCGATATATCGAACTGTTAGGTAAAATTTAAAATTGATTTCATATAAATCATAGGCGATGCTGATAATTTTTCAAAAAAATTTTATACTTTCAGAGTTATTTTAGCAAAAATAAATAAAAAAATCTGTTGCGATGCCCGCAACACACAACTTTCACCTACCAACTTTCTTCGATTCGAAATTGGCGTGTTTTTTAAAATGACTATCCTCAAAGTCACAGATTTGTCCACATTAATTTACATATTTTTGTTTGTTAATTTACTTAATTTTTTTTATTATTAAATACAAGTTTTTACTAGTGATGATTCGGCAATGAAATCGTAATACTCCAACGCGTCTGATTTTATAATTTTGTATGTAGTTATTGAAAACTTCATTTAGGTTGCATGAAGAAACAAATAATTTCCATTAAATGAACAAACCGTCATTGATTATAAACAATGGTCTGTCATTAATGGCGTACTGCGCATGCGTGGGGTCAGCGTATTTTATGAGTTGACGGAATATTTTTCTTTTTTTCTCCTGTATATGTTTACTTGACTTATTTTATACTTAGGCATTTCTTATTTTTAGGCGAAACGAGAGATAGATAATTTCTCCATATAAACGAAAACAAAGGTACTTTATAGGAAAACAAAAAAGGCCCAATTTAAGCCCACTCAGATCATTTTAATAATGATAAAGCATACCTGATATTAAAGAATACTTGATTCTCATTAAACATGAGGAGTTTAATCAAAATCGCTGAAGCGATTTTTGATAAAATCATAAAAATGGGAAAAAAGTTATAAAATAAAGTGCCCCCTCCGTTTGATAAATTTTGATGAATTTTTTGCTGTCATATCGCGGGCATATACATATACCAAATAGCCAATTTCAGGTTCATACGGTTTACAGTTTTTGAGCTAGTCTGTTCTCACACACACACACACCGGAGAAACCGGAAGTCGAAATTTTTCAAGATCGCAATACTTTCCCTTACTATATATATATTTCATATATAGGTAAGTGAAAGTAAAATAGGTATACAAGACTAGCTAAAAAAAAAAAAAAATCTCCGCTTCATATTACACTCTTGCCACTTGGTTTAAAAAGAGTTGGTGGACACCAAAGCTATCCGATACTCCAAAGAATCTGATTGGTCAGCCAGATAAATCTTTAATGAGAACCCTAACCGTATTGGTGGATAGATAACCCAATACAGAAGTGGCCTCCCCTCTCCTTTTATCGCCACAATATTAAATTCCTCCTTATCAGCTTTCAAGGCTCCCTTAGTAACAAGGATCCCTATCCATTACCCCATTCTCTTAGCATTTTCCAGGAATTTCAGCCCTTTATAGGATCCGATGGGTCCAAAACGGAGAAAGACCAGTTCGATTAATAAAACCTTCCTGAAGTATTTTAAGAGCAGGAGGGAACGATACTGGCGATGGGCGAATTTAAAAACTATTCAAATACTCCTTTATAAATTAAAAAAATATTATCAATCAAACAGCGAAATTAATACTATAGTCGAGATAGACAATTGGATATGCCCTAGCGTTGCATTGCAAAATATGTCAAACTTTTCAGAGCTTAAAGAAAAAGTTATAAATAAAAAACGAGTTAAAAAAAAAAAATAATGTACCTAGAATTATTTTATGAAAATCAGATTGCTAAAATATACTAGTTAATGATCAAAAATTTAAGAATAACTAACTAGGAGCGAAAATCCAACTATCGGGATTTATATTTTGCGCTGGATTTAAAAAAGGTTTCGATAGTTGGTATGTTAACCCTAATACCCAAAGTTGGTGTTGTTTTCTTATAACTAAGAAAGTGTCTATAATCAAAATATTTACTAATTCTAAGACTGAAAACTCTTTAAATAGTTCGTCATTGATATACTTAATTTCTGAAATGAAGTTCTGTGCTTTGAAATGTCTATGAAGCTTTTACTAAATTTTTACTTTAGTCGTATTATGAGCTTTTTAAAAATAGAACAACCAACCTTTTCTTTATTTATCGGAATTCCTCAGTCTCTTTTTTAATTATGAAATAATTATGAAAATGGAAGAAAAAAGTAATTGGTATAAAGCATAAAGCATATAAAGCAGGCACTTGCGTCAACTAAATTTTTCTAAAACCTTTGCAGTCATATCAAAAGCATATAATTAGGTGACAATGAGAATAGTATCCTAAAAGTTTTATGAAAGAAATGGGAATCTGCACTAAGGTATGCTGTTTTTCCCTATTAAAAAATTCTAATAAATATTTAAAAAATATAGACTTACGAGTATACCATTTTGAATGTAGAAGCCTCCTGCATCCGATTCGGCTTTTCGACAAAATGACCCTAAGTCTAATAAACTATTTTATATAGAATTAAGTTGTTAAATATTTAAGAAAATATATGTTCAAAGGTCTAGAGCTAACTTTTCAACTGCATAAGCATATGTTTTTCAATCTCACTAATGAAAGACATCTCATGTTCTAAAGGTGTTTTCGATTTTTGTCTTTATCATGTGTATTAGAAATCGGAACATTAAATCAAAAATATCAGTAAAAATTTTTCACTGTTGTATAAAATTGAAATAATAAAGACCAAAAGAAAATCAAAAATATCCATTTTGTACATGAAGTCACACGTTAGCACAAGATCACAACAGAACTCAATATTACCATCTGTTGTTCGGTTCCATTTCTATAGAGGTTTCATGCATCTACTTGATATTAACTCAAATAATATCACTTGAAACAGAACAGTTAATTGTAACGTAACAGTTACGGTACTATAGAACAGAACTAAAAAGTTATTATATCCTTCGCAGTCTAGGTTAACTATCGCTCCGCTGTTCTAAATGGACTCTTCGCTTGCTCAATTGTATCTGGTGGCCTACGAACACCTGTCTCGAACGTTCTGGACGAATCAAAATATCAGTTTTAGTTTCTTCATTCACGTTGTCCCCTTCATAAAGTCATTTCTTCTCGGGCCTCTTCTCACTTCTTCTTTCCTTCACGAGAAAGGGGAATTTTTAAATTAGGAATTTTTTTGTGTTAAAAAATATACTTTAACTATATTTATAAATATTTTTTATTCCAAAAATTATCCTATTTGTATATATATATATATATATATATATATATATATATATATATATTTATATAGGCTCAAGTAACGTTTTAGGGTTTTAGGAATAGTATACCTTAAAAAATAATTTTAACAATAGGTGAGAAACGTTTACTTAAACGTTGAAAATGAAGAATAAATGAAATAGCCTTTCCAAATCCCTAGAGGGTTAGGGTTATTTCAATAATAGCCGTTGGAATTATTAGTGAATAGCGGCCCAGCCGGCCATTTATGGAAAATTTATTTAACATAAGCAAAAGTAATTTGGATGCAGATGGGATTGGGATGTGTTACAGGGGATGGGGCCAAGGTAAGCCAAGATTGAAATTATAATGGAATTGGAAAAGCCATCAAGGGCTCCTACCGTTTGAATAAGTTATTCTCGGACGTCTGTCAGCTTCTACTTCTATTGCTCGCTAAATTTTTCACGAGCCGATCCAATTCGCCACCTGGCTGCTCGGGGAACCAATCCTTGATTCTCTATCTCTATTCTAGCATCTCTTGGATCTGTTCGAGATTCAACTAATAAATGATAAAATTGATGTTCAAATCAACCAAAGTGGGAACTGCTGACAATATGGCAATATACGAATCATTTGTTTTTCATTAATGAGCATGGGATTTCATTAGTCAGTGAGATTAATACCATCATTCTAGGCATTTTAAATTAATTTTTTATATGAATCATTTCCTCACATTAATTTAAGAAAAATATTAAATTAGGTACAGGGTCATGTATAGAGAATTAAATGACTGTTTTATTATCTATCGAGTTTTCTGCTTATATGCATGTCTTTTTCAGCCATTTAACTAGAAGTATATTTTCTGATTTAGTTTAATTCTAGGACGAAATTATAGCGCATTTTTATCAAATAATTTTACATTCATTTTTCTTATTTATATAATATATATTGGGTGGAATTATATAAAAAGTAAAGCTTAATAGAAAAAAAAATTAACTTTATTTATAGCAAAACTGTGAAAATTTTTCTTGAATAGCTTAGAGAGTTCTTGGTTTCCCAAATAAATAAACTGTAAAACTTCTTTGTTATTTTTTCACCTCTCTCAGGTTTGTAAGAACACCTCTGCCCATCAAAATAATTTAATATTTTATTTTCACATGATCTCGAAATCTTGATTTACCTTTATCTTGGTAAAAGTGGATAAAGAAACACAAACCCTCTGACCAATTGCTTTTTAGGCTGCGTTCTGGTTCAGGACCAGCTTAATGGGGTGGTGAAAGAGATTGCTCCTACGGATTAAATTGATTTTTTCTGCTAGAGGAAACGTGAATTGTACAGTATTTTTATATCGTTTTTCATAGTCGATTCACGAAAGAGGTTCTGGTGGGGCACTTTCCTTCCTCATGTCTAAAATTCCTGTATAATTAACTCATTCATATAATTTTATTCGTACAAGTTGAGTTTTAAATATCTAGATGGATTAAGTTATATCGAGGATGTAGTAAGAAAGCGAACAGGAGCTGCGGGGAGACTGTTTTGCTCTGGCGAGAGCCCTAGAGAAGTTACCAAGTTTTTCTCCCTTTCCTCACCTATTTATTCTAGTCATGATCTCTCACTTCAAGATACATCAGCCAGCGTCAGTCCCTAGAGATGCGGTGCCTACGATTCGAAATACAACCATCAGAGCAACAAAAATCTCGAAGTCAAACCTTAGGAAGTCACATCTCTAATATCGTCCCAACCGTAATCGAATCTTTCCCTTCTGTGATCCCACCCACCAGTTCTCGCCACACTGTAGTGAAGTACCGCGGGGCTGAACAATTGTCCAGACAGACGGGATCTAGTTGACGTACGTCAAAGATATACATTGTATGTTGCTATGTAGTCATTAGTTATCGTTAGATAATTAAGTTATAATTTTTATACTAATTAATTAGAAGATAAATTCGACCACGGCCGGGAATCGAACCCAGGTCTTCTGCATCTACGTTGCAGCGCTCTTGGTGACGGTTGGAGCTAACCGTGACGGTTGGGACGGCCCTATGGTTAGCTCACAATCAGTGGTAAGAGCTCTGCAACATAGATGCAGAGGACCTGGGTTCGATTCCCAGCCGTGGTCGAATCTTTTATCTTCTAATTAATTAGTTTAGAAATAGTTAAACGAAATTTTAAAAAAATTAAAATATTTTAGTCGTATTGTACCCGAAAACAATGGAATATTTTAGTGTAACAAAGTTTATAAGAATGAGTAGAATTTTTTTAAGAACCTAAAATAGAAAATCTAAAATTCGACTTAAAAGTTGTCTGTAATATAAATAAAGAATATTTTAAATATAACACCAAGAAGCGTTCCTTAGGAATGAAAATAGATAAATGTACATATCTCAAATCAAATCCCATTTTCGTGGATGCTTGAAGGAAACTTTATCCGTGCTAAAGGTATACGAGATCATAAATGCTCAAGCTAGTCCTACCTCAACTTGAGTACCCTACCATAGCAGCCAATTGCCCTTCCGTCTATCGTAAAATACTCTTCAAAACGAGCGAGGCCTTTAAGGGATCCATGTCATAAAAACTATTATGTCCCAGCAAGAAAAGGATTTATCTCTTTCACCGGAACAGGATAACTATTAAACTTCTTATTCTCAAATAGAAGAGGGCGAATGGGGGAGGGCGTGGTTCTTGTTGTTATCATATATTTAATATTACGAAAAAAAATTCAAACAATTCTTGGCAAATCAATCAAAACATTTTTTGATATAATGTTGATAAAAATACTAAATTTTATTTTTAAAGCCTTTAATTAAAAAAAAAGCGTATCCCAAAATTCACCTTTTAAAACCCAAATAAAATAATATATGTTGGACTAGTGGGTATATTGGACAAGTGTATCTAATGTAGATTTGACACGTTTCAGTATTTCGTATTCTGTATGCGCATGTTCCCACAGAAAATTATTGTGCAAAACAATATGTTTCGGTTTTAATATTTAAAATTTTTACTGTGCAAGGATTACTTTGCACCCACAGTCATACGAAAAGTCGTGTACAGCTTTTACATAATACAATTAATTTTTCCTCTACGAAGTACAGAGCTTTCGGCTCATAGAGATATCAGGTGGTTATAATATTTTAACAGATAGCATTAAGTAGAAGATTTAATAAAACACACCAATATAAATAAAATAATGTTAAAAAGTCATCATTAGTACTTATTATTGAACAAGGGAACCTCTAAAATTTGTGGAATGGTGTGACCAATTAATTGTCCACCAGCTGCTGGGAACGAGCGTGTGTAGTGCAGGGAGTTGGTTTTTCATCAACCATTGCTTTGAGGGCGTGTTAATTTACCGCGACGAAATTACATTGTTGCTAATTGCTTTGATTGTTGTCACCTGGCAATTAATTGCTACCAAGACCCCATCTTACCTCCCTAATTAAACTCCATTATATCTTCTTCCCCTTTTTACACCGAACTTTGAATTACTTTTAACTTAAATATTTATATATCAATTCATAAAATAATGAAATTGAATCTTTGTTCTCTAATGTTCTGAGTTAACAAGTTCTTTGAAACATATACAAACTCTGCGATTCACATACCAATTAGCCCCTTCAGTTACGTTCATAGAAAAAATGATTTTATTTGTTGTTTAATTTTATTTCTAAAAATAACTATAACTTTAACATTATTATTTTTTATTTTTTATTTTGTTAAATCTACGCTACAGGGTCATTGGAAACATCCATATTTTATATTCTCGTATAATATTTGATCGATTTGAAAAATTTTAGTGTTTTTTTATACTTTTTTCATACTGTGATATAAGCATTTAGTTTATTGTTCCTCGAGGGCTTTGCAATCTATTAGAATGTGACGTATTGTTTTATTCCCATGTTGCATGTTTCGCATGCTGGCGGGAGGAGACTTTTTAAATTTTAATATTGCACCTAACCGAGAAAATACTGGTAAAACTTCTAGAATAATTAAATTATTGGATTATTTATTATGGATTAATTTATTAAGGATTATATCTAATAAGTCACGATTAAATTTACTATACTATTTATAACTATTTATTCGGATTAAATGGCGATAAACCTTAATCTAGAAAAACATTAAATTGATTTTTGTTTCTCAAAAAACACACTACTTTCACTAAAGATTTGCAATGGTGCTTTCGATCCAATGCTTCCCCAACGTCGGACTAGAAGCTACATATGTCCTTCCGGACCACTGATTCTAATCGGGCATGGCCATTCCGAACGAAGCTAATGGTGTAAGTATTAGACCCCTACTCCCAAGTTGCAGCTAAGCAAATCTGCATTCCTGTATACATCCGTATTACCTTAAAAACAGGACAAGGAAGAAATAAATAATAATATTTTCAATTACATTTAATTATAATTACTAATAAGTTTTTAGAAACAGTCCGACTTTTTAACTACGATTTGAATTTACAAATCAAGAAGATAGGTGTATTGATGTAAAAAGTCATATTTTTTTTTTTTTTAAAGTAAAATGTATGAGTGTTGTCGGGCTGAAAGCATTGAACAGGAGTTAAGATTATTTAAAAAAAATTAAGATGCACCTGGTGGAGAAGACAAAAGGTAGGCCTGAGATCCGAAGTGGAAGTTGTGTATAATGCCATCTTTGAAAAGATGCATTCGCTCATTCTCTTCCACAGGCTCGAGGACTGAAGGAATAATAATTGTGCCCCAGATGAAAGATTGTTCCTCGGCTCTTTGTAATCCAGCACCAGATTTATTTGTGTATAAAACAATTTGTGTTTTGTTTCCCTTCCCGGCTTTTATTTTGATTTTCACTCATTAATAATTCATGCCGGGGTCGGAGTCCTCCTATTCAAAGGCTGCGGGGTTTTGATTCATTCCTTATTCACGACCGCTCTCTCCGGATCATTGCTCTAAAAGAAACATTAAATAAAAGAAAAACATACAGTCCTATTTGAAGATTATATTTAAAACCATTTCCATATGTTAAAGGTGAACTAGTCCAATTCCTTTCTATTATTCAAGTCAATTTTTATTTTAATCAACTGAAGTTTATATAGTTAAAACAGGGAGGAAAATTCGAAAAGGAATATTTTGTTAAAAAAGAATTATTACATATATAATTAATATATTTTTTATATGTAAGTAAATATACACAGTTATAATTCAATTATTTCACTTTCGGTAAGAACTTGAAAAATATTTTCATTGTGGAGAGAAAAGATTGTCCTTGGTTGGGATCACGGATTGACTCGACCGGCATACGAGTATCTGCTTAGTGGCGCAAGTGGCAGCTCCTAGAGACACACAGTCACACACAGACACAGACATACACACACACACACACTCACAGACAGACAGACACACACACACACACACACACACACACACACACACACACACACACACACACACACACACACACACACACACACACACACTCACACACACACACACACTCACACACACACACACACACACACACACACACACACACACACACACACACACACACACACACACTCACACTCACAGACACAGACACAGACACACACACACACACACACACACACACACACACACACACACACAGACACACACACTCACGCCTATATATATGCATATATTTTTCGCCTATGCGCTGAAATATAATCCTTTTTGATGAAGTGTGTCCTTTTAATGATCCATTTCGCATGGTTCATTTCATATAAAAATAAAATACCCATTCTTCTTAAAATATTAAAATATGTGATAATTCGTTTACTGGGCATACCCTATTAGAATAAAGCTCACCTCTTTATCTTTTTTGAGAATATCACATAAGATTTCTGTTTCGGAACAGACTTTTTGATGAGGTGTGGTCCTTTTTGTGAACCAATCCGAATGATACTTTTCATAAAAAAAAAAAAAAATCTATTTTAATACCCTTCAGTTTGACAAGTCTAAACTACTGGCTTAGACGGTACAATAAGTGCTTCTGGTTCTTCTGTAAGATCAAATGTATTTGCTTTTAATCTAAATAATCTATTTCATACTTTTAGCTTTAAGAAATAATTTGCCTAAAAAATGAAATGAACATTTTCAAACCAAATATTTTACTGTACATATTTTTTTTTTAAATATTCAGATAAGAGTGACATTTCCCCTAACTCGGAAATCCCCGAGCTAGCCCCACTGATACATGGCACACGACTCACAGCTTCGAGCATAAAGTCCAGCACGTAGGAGTTGTTTTTCAAAAAGGATATTTGAGGGGAGTTATGTCGGCCTTGTCGCGGTACCCTGGTTGCCACGCCTCGCATAGATTCCACACATCCTCGGCTCCGGAGGCCTCCCGCATCCTAATGCTATAACGGCAGCTCTTCAGTCTTCGGCTCTGATGCATCTGCAATACGTGCTGGATTCAGATAGCAAAAGCAGCCTTGTTTTTGTTACATTTATCAGATAAACAGTAATGTATCAGGTAACAGATTTTCTTATATTTATATCCTGCTTTCTATGTGGAAGCCCCTGCGGTATATGTTTTATGTTTGAATTGTTAATTTGTTTTTTTTAGTTAAATCCTTGTTCATTCTTTACTAGCAGCGGTAAACAGTAATATTCCTTCCGCTTAATATAAACACTAAGACTAGACATTTTTACATATTATACGTATGGAAAAATATAAAGGTATATATTTTATAAAGGCTCCAGGTATATATTTTTTGGAACGCCAATTTTTAGGGCAATCGCACCAGTGATGGACATAGCTGAGGAAATTTTCGCCTTTTTTCCACCTAATTCCTTACTCATGGTAGTTATGAACGTTTCCTTTCCTTAGATATTTAAAATATTTAGGATCTTCTTTACATGTTCCATGTTTTAAAATTTTAAAAATAACCAGTTTTGCAACTTTAATCTCAATTTTACCAAAACTACTTTTTGGACTAGTAATGGACGCCCCAAAATATCAATGTTCTAGTGATGGACAGGGGCTTACTACCAGTAATGGATATACCTCAGAAAACTACAAAATCTTTATTAAACTATAAAAAAAACAGCAACCTGGTACAATAATTGTGATTAAATATTTTTTTAAATCGTGTAAAAAGGGAAAATATTAGGAGGCAAATAAAGACACTGATCTTAATAAACAGTACTAGGAAACATTCTGAAACCAACTGTTGTTTATTTCATTCACACAGTTATCAACAGTAAGCATTGTTCTACAGTCTTGAAAAAACTTGAAGCAGTAAACACACAAGTAGGCTTATTGTTTGTATTCAAAGCCCAAGATGTTCCTCATTGGGCCCCGTACTCGTGCGTTTCACTGAGTGTAGAATAACATAGAGATGCCTTCCCAGTATGGATGGGTCTGGTTGTATGAATCACATACTTTGTATCAGATACTGAAGAGTATCTGATACAAGGAGTTGATCCAGCCAACATGAACCGGTACTGATACTCACTGATCCATTGATACTCTGATACTCACTAATCCATTGATACTCTGATACTCACTGATCCATTGATGCTCGGTATCAGTTGAGTGTGAGGTACTAATACAATGAATACTTGGAATAGCTAACCCCGGACTATAATCCAGATACTGGCTACTACTGATACAGTTGAATCAATTAGTACTTCAAGTATTCCTTAAAACTACTAATACCTGATCCCTTGATTCAGCAATAGGCTCTTTGGTAATTTTATTCATTTATTTTAGTTGGTAACAATAATGAGATAATAGAAAGTAATAACCTAAATAAAATAATAAACTTGAATTATTTTTTATCAAAATAAATTATTGATTGATACTCATATACGATTTTCAAACCTAATGATTTTAATAATTGAATAGTTTTAACTATTCATGAATATATATGTAATAAATATAATTCAATAGTTATAACAAGAACAAGTTTATATTTTTTGATGTTTCATTTTTATTTAAACAAAATATGGTTTACATTTTACTATACATTTAGAGGAACATATTTAATTTAAAAAATAAAAATATATTTACTTCTTAAAAAAATCGTTGACGTATTAAGTCGTTATTCGGAAGTTAATTATAAAAAACGGTCTTCCCAATTAAATAAGAAGTTATCACTTTAGATAATAGTTGTCTAATAAATAGAAAATAGTTCTCATGACATTATTGTCTTGACTCAGATAATAAATATTCATTTTTCTTTTGAAAATTTTTCCAATATTCATTTTATTATAAAAACTTTAATTGTTATTGTTAGTTAATTGCCTAACAAAAGTAAAACTGTTAGAAAAAAAGTTATGGCTATTCTATTACTTTTACATTATAAAAATTAAGAAAAAGGAAAAATAATTATTGCTACAATATTTGGAATTATAATCATTAATTAGTATAAAAAGATATGTACAATAGTATATAAAAAATATGTACAAAAGTATAAAAAAATATGTAAAGTATATAAATTAATATGTATAATAATAATATTTAATTATATTATTTATTTATTATTATAATACATCACTGATATTCTAAAAAAAACAGCAAGTACCCTATTAGGGCAACGCTAGATAGGGAGTATAAGGGTGGGGGGCTGAGCATCCAGACTACCTATATGTTATTCTATACTCAGTGGTGCGCTAACCCTATTTGATGAACTTTCAATCAGTCCAAAAAAAAATTTATTTTTTTTCAAACTCATATGAACGCAGCAGTTACTGTTAACGTAAACTAACCCGGAAAACTGCAACGGCAATCAAGGAAGTACAATTTCCCTATAAATTGCTCCGAGTTACCATATTAAATTTTAATTTTGTATTCTATAATACTAAAGATCAATAATGTACAATAAATAAAAACAAGGAAACAAACAACAAAGCACGAATATAAACTCAACGTCTTCATGTTTATATATACAGTTTATATAGGTTCTGATATTGGTGGATATATATAGGTTCTGGTATTCAAACAACGAATTCCACAGCTTTATATGAGAATGCAGATGAACAATATTCAACATGTTCAACTTATTTATGAAACAACTTATTAAAGAAAATTTTTTTTTTGTTACAAGACGTCTAATTTGGTCTCTACTATTTACCTAAGTCAGTTACTTTTTGTTTTCATATTTGTAAAAATTATAAATACATGAATACGGTATGGTGCCAAAAAATATATATTCATGGATGGATTCAAATACCTGCCCTTTGCCTGGCAACAGTAGGTACAATTGTCGTTGTGATAACTTCTAGGCACCTATATATTCCAATTATGGTTAATTGTTTTTCTAATTAAAAATTTTCGTACATAATAGTTGCTTAACACTTTTATTGTATGATTTTTTTCTATTAAAAATAAGATTATTCATTTCCAAAGGAAGGTCTGAAGTTTTCCTTACGAGTATGATTTTGCACCATAAGATATAATTGAGTTCTCCGATAACATACTGTTTCATTTAAAACATTTTTCTTTTAAAAATATCATATGTCAGTACATCAGTAATCATTATCCGTAACAAGAACATACGCTTTACTTTTACTTATAGAATTTTCAAGACAGAAAATTTCGAGTAGAATTTAAAATCTAATTAAATATAATTTTAATTAAATCTAATTCAATTAAAATTGTCTAATTTTTATTAAAATCTAATTTAAATATAATTTTAATTAGAATTTGATGATGGCTTTTATTTTTTTATTTAAAATCAAAATTAAAAATTACCTATACTTTATTTAAATTCGAATTTATAAACATTATTTACGCAATACTCATATATTTTATGTATAAAATATTGAAGTATGTATAAAAGTAAATAAAAAATTGAGGCGGGTGTGAGAAAATTTACCTATAAGGAAAATTTCTCTTGCATCCGCGGTAAAGCGTTCTTTTGAAGGCAGAGCATGGTAAATGATTCGTAAGGATAGGGTGCTTTTTGCTGATAGGCTGAAACCTATTGGATCTAGAATGGAATGGGTTTTTAGTATCTCCACCGCGTAAGAAATGGGGCAGCTCTACTTTATCGCGGTCTGCCCCGAAAAAAAATTGCGGTGAGCTATTTCGTTCCTCATTCGATAACAATAATAATGAGTTTTTATAAAGAAAAACCATCCCAATAAACTATTTATCTAGAAAGCAGTGGTAGAAATTACCTAATGGTTTTTGTTAATACCTATTTGTTTTTGGTTCTAATTTTCAATAACCACTTAATAAAATTATTAAGCTGTAATTTCTTTCATTCGGGTGGAGGTAGAAAAAGTTTTTTAACGTAAACTTCTGCTAACCATTGTCAGTTTTTCTTTTTCTTAAAAGTTATCAGGGTAGGTTATTCCATTTTAGATATTTTGATTTAGAAAATATAGCATATCAATTGTCTTTGGGATAAAAAGAATCGTTGTCTCGGATATAATTAACATTTTTTGTAAATGAGTAAATTCGTTCAGAATCCGACAAAAGAAATAAAGGGAGTTTTTTTTTATTAAGGAATTTGCTAATTTATTCGACTAATTGGTTCATTAATTATTCTATCTAAACTTTTCAGAATTTTTCTCAGGATTTTATTAATTATTAAAGCAGAGAAGACCCCCACCCCCACCCCCCCCCCCCCCCCAACTGCCTGCTCTTTTATGCACCGTACTTCCTCGGAGCCCAACTTTTCGAGGGTTGGGCCTAGCTAGAGCGCCCTGCTACAGATTTCAACACCCACTCTCACCAAGTTTTCACCGTTTCAATCTTTCACTGCGAAATATTTCATCATTAAATAAAGCTATTATTTAATAAAGAATTCCTTAGGAAATAAAAATGCATCATATAATACATAATAATAATGTATCAGTTATTTAACAGACCTTTTTGATCTATTTGCAACTTTCGATAGACTTAATGTCATCTATCTGATCTACAGCTTTACCCTAATCAAATTTGAACCTACTTTTAAAATCAAGGAAAGTTTGCGACATTAGTGCATTTGCTAAACTCTGCACCCGAAATAAATGAAAAAATCTGGTGCGTGCACACAACTCACAACTTTCACTTACCAACTTACTTAGATCAGACATTAATGCGTTTTGTTAATTGCCACTTCTCAAATAAACAGTACGGCTTTAATTATGAACAATGGTCTGTCATTAAAGGCGTACTCCGCATGCATGGGCTCAACGATTTTTATGAGTTGACTGAATATTTTTTCATTTTTTCTCCTCTTTGTGTTTTCTTTATTTTTATCATACCTCTATTTAGCCATTTCTTAATTTAGGCGTAATAAGAGACTGTTAATTTTTCCATATAAACAAAAACAAGTTTACTTTACAGGAAAACAAAAAAGACCCCTATCCCATTTAAGCCCCTTCAGAACATGTTAATAACGATAAAGCTTACCTGATATTAAAGAACACCTTATTTTCATTAAGCATGGCGAATTTGATCTAAATCATTAAAGCCGTTTTTGAGAGAGTCGAAAGAATGGTATAAATTGGAAAACAAGTTTTGAAATAAAGTGCCCCCTCCGGTTGATCAATTTTGATGAAATGTTGGCTACCATATCTTTGGCATATACATACATCAAATACCCAGTTTGATCAAAATCGGTAAAACCGTTTTTGAGTAAATAAAAAAAACACGTGAAAATGATACAAAATTTACTAAGTATGGTCTCCCCTCCAGTTGATCAATTGAATGTACGGTTAGTTAAGATGTTCAAATAAATGTAAACAACAATGGCAGCCACTCAACGTTCCGCTCTCAACCAAACGGATTGGACCACTTTCTTCCAAACCACAAAATTATTATTAATTACTGAAATAATTCAAATTAGAGTATCGTTTTATTAATAATGTATCAATAATATAATAAAGAACGAAACGATTTCTACAAAAATTTGTTCATAAAGAGTAAATCTTGAAAACCCTTTACCTAAAATTGCTTCAAGCCGGAGAATTATCGGAATGGATTTTTATACATGGAAAATGTATCAATGAGTAGCGGATCTGGTTGGATGGATGGGATCTTCCGGACATTGGAGCCATTATTGATGTTTGCCTGGTCGAACCCTGAGGCTGTTGTCAACACTCGACCAAGCGTCCCGTAGTTTGTCCGTATCCAACACTCCGTATATCCCCACACTTGATGTTATACTGGTATCTAAATCCACTCTACAAGTATAGATAGAGGAAATAATTTAATTTACATCGATCTTAGTAAGGGGAGGATTTAGCACTAAATTTGGGGGGATCCCACACATATTGGGGACCCCCCTCGTTGCCTGATGTTGCCTTTCGCCTGGCAGCACGTTTTTTTTTTTTCAATTTTATTTTATGGATTATTTTCTTGCTGCAGGACTGCGATCCAAAGTGTTAATTTTATGGTTTAGCAGCTATGTCATTGTATTATTCCATTAAAAATACAACAAAGTATTAGCTTAAATATTTGGGGGTGGGTCGTGACCACTGTAACACTCCCTCCCCCCTCTGGATCCGCCCTTGGTCTCAGGATCCAAATATTTTGTATAAATTCGATTAAATTTTTTTTTATGGATTTATATTATATCCAAGAAAATGGTAATCATTAATGTGATTATCTTGAATCATTTAGTTATACAACGAGAATTTTATTAATTGAAGAATGAACGAGTCACTGATAAAAACTGAGAATTTGACTGGATATTTTTTTTAAAATGTTTTATTTATAATATATCCAAGAAAATGGTAATCATTAATGAGATTATCTTGAATCATTTACTAATATTTAGTTATAGAGCATTTTATTATTTTCTTTTTCTTAAATATTGATGTATTCCAGCAGCATACGCAAAACCAAAAGTCTACTCAGCGAAATTTCCAAGAAGCGCTGCCAAACCTTATTGTTGGCTTTGCATCCCGCAATGTGTCTCATAGATGAAAAATTTAACCAAGCGAACGAAATACATATTTATTGAGGTTGTAATTATAGTTCTCTTTTAACAATTCAGTTTTTCTGGATTGTATGTAAACTCTATTTTTGAAGATTACTTTTAACATTAATGATTATCCGGAATGACTTGTTACGATTACTGCTCACTTGAAATGTGAAAGACAGTCAAAGCGATGAATTCTAACGTCGGTATCCGCACTCAAGAACCAACAATGAAATGCGGAAACGTCTTCTGTTACCGAAGAGGTGTTATTCCCTCGCTGGAGGGAAAGAGAAAAACAAGAACATAAAGAGAAGAGTAAAAAACCCATTCCCTCCACATGAGAAATAACCCTTGCTCTAAAGGAACCAGGTTTATTTTCCTTTCTATATAGGAAGTGAGCAGTTTTCTACTATTATTTTTAAATATCGTATTGCGTCAGTCCGGATTTTTATTTCCGATTTTAAAAGAAGATATATTCCGGAGATTGTTTGTTTACTATAATAAATATCTAAAGAAGCATTTACATTCACCTTGAACATTGGGAGAATAACTTTAAAAGCAATGCGAACATGCAGCTGATATTGGTAACACACACACATAAACAGTGGTAGTTTCGCTTCTTTTTTTTTCCTTCTTTTTTTTGCGTATCGTACGATTCTGTATTCGTAAAATGCAATATCTACTGATTTTTTCTATGAAGATTTGTGAAAAAAAGGTATAGTATCTTTTTAATTTAATAATCTTCAAAGGTCGGATAAATTCCATGCAACAAAATAGGACCGTACCGATAAATTTTATTAATCAAAAATAATTTGTTAACACGATAAGTTTTTAAACTGGTATTACGCTTTATAGTTAAGCTTTGAGAAGTTAAAATCTTATCAAAGCAAGATAAGATGTAATGATGTTGAAAATATTCTGAGTAGTGCAGACTCATTAGATTTTTAAATAATTAAATAATCGAGCTTTATTAACTTTTAAGCTTTATTAACTATTAACTTTTTTAAGTATAATATTGTACAAAGTAAGCGAATGACGAGGTCGGAATTTATTGTTTAATTTATTTATTAATTTCTATTGATTATGCGTGAAACAGTTTTGAAAAACGTTACTCTATAATGGAAAGAAATCGTTTATCCTGTCACCTCATCAGATGAAAACACGTTTTAAGGCAATATTAAACGCTCGTATGACTCCATATCGTTCTGTGACCGTCTTCAGGAGTTCAATAGCTCTTGCCAAGGAATGGCAGAAACGAGTTTCGTGACGGGCATACATCCCTCTTTACTGCTGATGACATGGGGCGCTTGGAAGTCTGAATGGAAGATGCAGGGGCAATATCTGAAGACTGTACCTAACGTGGAAAACTTGTATCAAGGATTTCACATCGCCTTTTGGAGGGGTTGCAAATCATATTTTTTACTTTCACTCTCGAAAAATTTCGACTAACGTGTTCACAATCGAAATACATGCTTATACATTGGCCGAAGGTTACTTATCCGAAATATTACAAAACATGGAGGTAGCAAAAAATAATAAATTATACTTCAAGATTTTTCAACGGAAACTGTTGGATTCCATGGCCAATTGTCTAAAACCTAAATTGGAACTCAAAGAATTAAAAACAATTTTTTTAATTTCGTTTTACAATAAAAAAATATTTTAGGAGAAGCCGAGAACATTGTTGTGAGAGAAGGTTGTGTGCTTTTGTGCTTGCTAATCTAAATGTTAATTTGTCGGGCTTTCATGTTAACCAAACATAATATAATATTATATTAGATTAATATAATTAATAACAAACCAATACCAAACATAAGGCGATTCGTAAACTCTAATGTATAAAATTTATTAAATATTGATTTAGGTAAAGAAATATTAACTGGGAAGAATACAATATCGCCGTCGTTTTCTGAGAAATACCCAAAATTTGAAAATTCAATTCCAATTTATTATAATATAATAAATTAAACTATAATCATCTATATGTACAAGTTCGGTAAATAAACTTGAATAGATAAATGAGACTTTCAATCTCCCCTTGAGTTTCGCCAAATGAAGTCGCTGGAAGCCATCCGTCAATTTGAGAGGTGGAACGTTGGAGTGATGGAGTGATGTACCACTATCGAGCGCTAGCTGTGTGTACTCTACAATTGACAGCTACTCATGCGTGTAGGATGATAATTCCATTTCAGTTCAACCAATCGGTCGACTGCTCCTTTTTGTCGCCTCGGTTTAAAAATTTGAATTCTTCATCTTTTGCATCAAAAAATAATCTTCAAAATGATCTAAAGTCAAGGCACAAATAAAATAAAATAATGATTGATTAGAACTAAAGAAAACTCTTCATTCCCAATACATTGGATTAGGAATTGGTAATATTAAAAGGCAGCTTAACCTCCTTACTACCTCAATAAACTATTTTTAAAAATGAACAGTAACAACATCCTATTGGAGAAATTACCTTACAAATCTCTAAAAAATGATAAATACGTAGTATTCATATGGGTCAAAGCTCACACATGAATTTCAGAAAATGAAAAAGTCGATAGTTCAGCAAAATATATACAGGCGAGCCAGTGAACATTTCGGTCCCTTATACTGATTTTCATTTAGTAACTAAGGAAGATTGCAGTACCACTCGGCAAGAACAATACCAACAATCCAAACAGGCCAGTGTTGGAAATTAATATTTCCAAACAAACATTTCACGTAAACCACCGTTTTCAACAACAAATCTGTATAAAGACGAAGTCAAAATAGATTGTAGACTTAGATCGAATCATGGATTATGCAACAGTTATTTACATCGCATAGGGATTTCTAACTTGACCCAATGTGTAAATTGAACTAATCCCGAAACACTTCATCATATCATCGTGGAATGTGATGGATACGAACCCCATAGAAGAGTACTTTTACAAGCCCTCGGCAATAGTAACCTTACTTACAAAAAATACGAACACTGAGCCGCGGGAACAGATAGCGTTGTAAAATTCTTGAAATCGCTTAGAAAATTCTTTAATCAAAAATTAACCACAATAACATAGTAAATTCTGTTTCAGAGCTCTGAAAACAAGATAATGGAATTATTATTTGTTACCATTACCAATTTTTTTTTTTCAGATGATCAACCATGCCACTACCATCATACCATGTTTAGTGAAAAATTCCAATGATTCCATGTTAAACGGAACCTCTTGAAATTAGCATCATTTGTAAGCGTGTCATTTGCTTCCTTATCACGTTTCCCTTCGTTATTAGCAACTATTGATATCAGACTAATCAGAACTCCCTTGTAGTCGCGAATATGAGCTGTTCGTTTCGACATCTTTGAGGTAGTGCAGAAAGTTTTGAGAGGAGAAAAGAATGTGTTATTGAAAAGAAATCAAACAGGATTCAAAATTTGTTATAATAATAACAGTTATATTATTAATATAAGTAATTAATTAATTATAATATGTAATTAGGCATATTTTTTATGGATTTGTTTTTAAGAATAGTTAGTATTTTTATGTTTTTAATTTTTTTCCTTTTATCTGTTTCAGGCCAAAACTACTATTATACCAACAGTGGAACTGGGCACACGTACGTAGATTTCCAGCCTCACCAACGAGCTGGGCAACACTTCTCCAACTTCTTTCCTTCAGCTGCAGCGTACCGAGGTACTCCAGCTCCAGCACCCGCACCATCTTTCCAAGAAACAGAATTCCAGCCGTCCCCTTATCAGTTGCCGCCGCAGTACGATCCCTATCTGAGGAACAATTTCCACACCAACCAGCACCTGCCTCAGCCCTTCCATCCCCAGACGCAGAGGTTCCCTTACGAAATTTCTCCTTCTCTAGAACTGCAGAATTACGACTATGACGACAAACTACGAACGAATACTAATCAATTTAATGGTGAACACCCTCAAGGTATTGTTGACCAACTTGACAGTAATCGCTGGAAAGGAAATGACAAGAAAGTCAAAAGGCCAGATGACACAACGGCACAGCCTTTTCCGAACTCCACTCCTTTCTTCCACGATTTCGAACGAAAAGTAACGAGAGGTCCACCTCCTTCTAGGAGACCAGTTGCTACGACAGAAGAACCATCCACTCGAAATCGCTCGCGTTACAAGGCTCCACCGAGGTCAGACATAAGGGTAAAGCCTACAACATACGCGCCACCGTCTACTTACTCCCCAAGACAACGGGGAAGATTCCGTCCTCAGGAAGATTTTGTTCGCATAAGCACAACGACGAAAACTACTACTACGACTACGACTACGACCACTCCGTCGCCTGATGTTCTATACGATACTTCAGCTGACAATGAATACGACATGGAGTACATATTATCTGAAGAGCCAGGTGAGACTATAGAGACGTTTGACGAAACTCCTGCCGCGCTCGTCAAGCCTGACTTCAACTTGAGAAATATTTCGATACATCATCCAAGGATCTTGCTTCCAGGTCCTGAAACTAACGTCGACAAAATTGAGGTAATACCTCCTGCCCCCACGATAAAAGCACCAGTTACAACAACAACATCTACTACAACGACGACTACTGAAGCCCCGACTCAAAGAACTACCCAGAGGCCGGTAACATTCAGGACGTCAAAAGCTACAACGACTTCTCCCACTACAACCACTACAACGACTGAGACGCCTACAACAACCACTGTCAAATCGATTGTAAGTAATCAAGTCACTGCTCCAAAAGAGGACCCTGACGCTGGTCAAACGACTGAGAGCTGGGTTATAGTAGCATCTGTACAGACAAGTCGGAGTGTCTCAGGTGCGAGGTTTTTGCCAGGAGTAGTAAAGCAAGAAGAAATACAAAAACCTCTTACATCTAGCGGTAATGTGGAGAAAACAACGAACAGAGACCAAGAAGAACAAGCAACTGAAAAGGCAAGTGATGTTCCCCAAGAGGCCATGTCCCCTAAACCTGTGTCCACAGAAAGCATCATTGATAAATTGGATAGGGTCCAATCGGAACTATCAAGCGGTATTCTAAACGGAGGATTGAGGCCCGGAGGAAACAAGATTGAGTTGGAGATTCCTGATATGCTTTCGGAAAATAAAACTATGACCACTACAACCACTACGACT
Organism: Aelia acuminata; assembly: GCA_911387785.2. Taxonomy (NCBI): domain Eukaryota; kingdom Metazoa; phylum Arthropoda; class Insecta; order Hemiptera; family Pentatomidae; genus Aelia; species Aelia acuminata. Next base: position 162,612,626 of record OU426978.1, on the reverse strand, counting down.
ACTACTACAACCACAACTCCAGCACCCACCACAACGACGACCTCTAAAGCTCCTACATCCAGTACAACCACTGCTTCCTCTACAACAGAAGATCATTCAGAAACAACTTTCGTTCGCAAGTTTGTCCCTGCTGCAAAACGGACTACCATTAAACCTAAAAAATCTGTTATTGATAACATACAGTTCGATGATCTCACAGGACTTCTTCCTCCTGGATTTAAACCTAGAACCGCTAAACCACAGGAGCAAATGCAAAAAGATCAAAGTCGCTCAGAAAAAGAAAAAAGCCGAGAAGGGAACGCTAGATCTACGGGAAGTTCCTCAAAAAATAAACTCCAATATCAAGAAATTAACCCTGCTCTTTTACCACCAGGCTTTAAGAAAGATGGCAAGGATTCTCCTTCATCCTCCGAAAAGCCTAAAGAAATCGATAGTCTCTTCACCAAGATCACCTTCGACGACGTAAGCTCTCTCCTGCCTCCCGGTTACACTCCTGGATCGCCACCTGCCGAAAAACCCAAAATTAAAGTTGAGGATGTGAGTAAGTTCTTACCACCCGGATACTCTACAGCAAAACCAAAAACTAGACCGTCTCTTCCTAAGGTAAAATTCGAAACCCCCTCTGAGCTCTTGCCTCCTGGATTTAAACCTAGAGAAGAAGAGTCCAATGATTCAAAAACGATTCTTGATTCACTATTGAAAAAAGTCGAATTCAAAGACGTATCCAGTTTGTTACCTCCCAATTTCAAACCAAATGCTACGGAAGCAGAGGAGAAGAATGTGACCAGTCAGGAAAACACGAGCACAGAAGAAGCAACTACAACGGCTGCCCCAGGTAAAGTGGTGTTCCCGACGAGACCAGGTGGCAACAGGAAACCTGGAGCTGCTAGGACGAAATCCGGAGGTGGCATAGCACCTATCAAGCCTAAGATACAGAAAGGATGGCCAACCAGGTTTGTACCATTAGTTAATTGATTTTAGTCGTAATTGATCTAGGAGCTTCAGTTTTTTTACTGTGTGCTCGGAATATTCCAGGTTAATAAGTGAATTAGGCTTTTTTTTTTTTTACTATCGATCTTTTATATTCATACATTAATTACTCTTCAAGGGCTACCACTGAGTTCACTGGATGGCCGACACCATCGACGACGCCCATCTCGGTGGAGAAGATCCTGGCTGCAGCTAAGGCGGCCGCCGCCACAAGCACCACCGAGGCTACAAGCACGACCACGACCACGACCACAACCACCACCACTACCACTACCCCGAGGCCGACAACCCCTGGAATCTGCACCAAGGACTGCGACATGGCAGCCACCATTAGGCTCGTCGGTGGGGTCAAGTGGGTTCCCGAGCTGCTCGACCACAACACCATCGAGTGGCAGCAGCTGGCCAACGAAGTCTCCAACCAGGTAATTTCAATATGTGAAGCACTTGATCTACAGTTGATAATATTCCTGTTATTGTTTGTTTAACGTCCCTTTATGCTTCTAATTTTTTCCAATCTAGGTATAATTAGGATACGGATCTTAACCGAGTACCTGACATCGTACAGGCTCGGGACTTCCGTTTTACGTCCCATCCGAGGGATAGTATAGCCAAGAATATTTTACTCCCTTTAAAAAATCCTAGAGCCACCGCTGGGAGCGAACCCGCAACCTTTAGTATTGTAGGTTGCCATGCTAACCTCTACCACAGGTGACCCCTGATAATATCTTTGAGCTCATGATTTAAAGTTAAAATTTTATGGTCGATTGAAATAATAATTTTTCAAAATTAAGTTTAAAATGATGACCGAGCAATGTTAGGCTACGAGATTCAAAAGGACTAACAGCCAGCCGGTTACTGATGCCTTTTTTTTTTTTCTTTTTTTTCAGAGATTTACAAATTTTATTTGCTTATAATTTTGTTATATTTGAAGTTGGGACGCAACTAGGGTAGCTGGTGTACCTTGCTCACTCTTCAGAAGCACATACATTTCGTTAAGTTAAGGAGTAGAAAATATATACGCACTTCAAACAAATGTGTAATTAGATAAACTCATTTAAATCAACCATTAAAAATACATTTTCAGTCATTTGTCTATTTTTGGCACTATCTCTCAATCTTCAACCATAGGCCCATTTTTCTAGTGCTACAGCCAGAAGTAGTTCACCAAATCAGGTATCTTACAGATAACTTAAAGTCCTATAAATGATGGCTCAACCGATTTTGATTAAAATTATCTAACATTTTCTTCATAAAGCCCTCTAGATTTTCATCCATAACACTCAGAAATGGATATAGCATATGTTTTACGTAGCAGCATTGTGTTGTTGGGAAATATTAATTACTACCATCGCTAATTTAGTAATGGGCTCGTTCCACTGCAGTAGTCGAGGGCCCCCATATATATATATATATATATATATATATATATATATAGAGAGAGAGAGAGAGAGAGAGAGAGAGAGGGGTATATATGTTAGATACACACATATATATATATATATATATATGCATCTCATCATATGCTTAGGTCTAAGATGCTAGCAGCTACACCATGCGTCGCATTGTATGTCTATGGCGTGCATATCTCCAAGAAGGGAGCTAACTACACGATTTCAGCTTTTAAGCTCGAACTCGTTCATAAACTTCAGCTCCCTTGAATTTAGTCGTGTTTAGTGCCTATTACGAAGAAGTTAATCAAGTTTATTTAGTAGAGGTAAGACTGTGTGTGTCGTTAGCCACTTGGTTAATAAGTGGAATAGTTTAGAGGATGTCCCTTCTTTACCCGGTTCAAGAACTCTTTTAGAAGGCCATAAGACTTTTACGATCTCTCGTTCGGCGCAGGCTTCAACACTACCGACATTTGCTGACTGAATCAACATCGTAAATTTTTACGATGGCTGAGATCTCTGCAGTCCTCTTGAATAATCTTTTTAAGGTTTTCACTTTTCTTTTTTCAATGAATTTTTTATATCAGGATTTACTCAGAAAAATATTCTTACAACTTCTTTTTTGTCTTCCTGTGAACACTTAATTAATTCCTATTATTTTTATAGAAGACAAAATTCGTTTTGTTTTTTGTTTTTTAACGAAATTTTAGAACAGTAAAAAAACTCTATGATACATTAACCTATTACCTTTTGCAAGTACTGAACTCCGGACAACATATTATCTCCGAGAGGTAAAGATTTCAAAAATAATTCATAGCCTGTATTTGCAAAAATTCTAAAAATAATCCAATATAAAGTGGGCCTTTTACTATCAAGTAAAAAGGTGCTCATTCTTTTTTAAATTACATAACATCATCCTTTTCAATGAATATTGTTATGTTATGGATTACATTTTTCGATTATTATATTACACTCGGTCATTCTTAGATTTTAATATACAATGAATCATGAAATTTAGTGCCGATTCTTCATTCTGGAGGGATACTTTGTTATATTATTCGGATTACTAGTATCGATTTTTATTTTGTCTCTGCTACAATTGAGGCGTGTAAATGATAAAGGCTGTAAGAGACAAATCATCGATTTTGAGAAAACAAAAAACCATTATCAGAGCTCAAAGGTGATTTTAAAAATAAGAAAACATATTGGGGACATGTCCCGTAATGAAATGAATACGTTTCTGCTAAATAATTCCATATTAGTTTGTACCACATATGAACGCTAATTGTCTCATTTTTTTCTTTAAGTATCGGTATCGACTTGTATGTGTATTATGATTTCTTGAAATTAAAAAAAAAAATCTAGTTTTTCGTAATTATTAACTGAAATTATTATCCTAGTATATGTCATATTCCAGAAATACCTAGTCTTTAAAAGACAGGCCAAATAGTTCGAGGAAAGCAGAGGATAGACAGTTTTTTTTTTTAGTTTGACTCTGCTTTCTGTGTCGTTGACACCTGGAACTTAACTTTCAAGTGGGATATTCTTGGTATGTTCCTGAATTTCTTCATATTGTAATTAACAATAGTAAAAAAGTTCTCACCGCGCCTGAGTCCTCCCCACCTGAGACAGGCTGTACGGAACTGGCAACTCTGAGCCATGGCGTAATTAATACGAGACCTCAGCCCCCTAATTACAACGCCAAAGGGCAAACTCAACCGACAAATAAATGGCAGCTGACATCATTTGTGTCCAATTAGCGAGGCGGTTAGCTGTTTTGTGACAATGATTTCGCCTCCTTCGTTCATTGATCCAGGTCTAGCCGCTACATCTATTAAGCAGATGAACAGGCCTTGTCAGATTCCGTTTTAATTTAGCCCCTATATGATGCAATACTTAAATATATAAATCTACTTGATTTTTTACTATCAAAAGTTTATTAGTAAAAGTTTCCCTTCACTATAAATTTCGGTATGTAATATACAAAGGCCTAATTATTTCTTAGGCAAAATTATTTCTTCATCCGTTTCTGATAACAGTCCGAGGTGCTTGAATAGATGATGATCTCAAGACCACATTTGGCATTATTACTGATATATGCTTTACTTTATAAATCTGTCGAGCAATTATTCTTGTTTTCTATTCAGTTTTACTTTATGTATTTTATTTTTAAAACATTTGTAAATACGATTTTTTATTTTAATATAAATAAATAAATGAATTAATACCTGAAATGTCCATTCAGGTGACTTACCCCTCTCGGTACAAAATTTGATATAAAAGCCATCTGTTATATTTTCTATAATATTGGTCCTTTTTATTGGACATAAAATCAGACCACTTGGAGTATTATGCTTGACGAATTATCACAAGTAAAAACTTTTATTTAATAATAAAAAATTTAGTGTACTTTAAAGAGCAAATACAAGCAAAAATAAGTAAATGAATGTGGAAAAATGTGTAACTTTGAGAAATGGATTTAACAAAACATGTCAATTCCTAATCAAAGTAAGTTGGTAAGTGAAAGTTGTGTATGCGTAGCACCAATTTTTTTTTTCTTTTCTTCCTACTTTTTCATTAAAATTAGAATTTATTTGACAATTCAAACAGGAAAATGTATAATTAACTAATTTACTCTGGCCACAAAATTGTTGATCTGGTTTTCTGATGTAAGACGAACTCAGAGTAATGAAACTCTTGGGGAAGCACAAAATGACACCGACCTGTTTTAGACCTTTTTTTTGTCCGGTAAAGATAGGGCGGAAAATAAGGGATGCCCTTCGGAGATCTTATTTATCCGCTCTTTATAAAACTGCCCCGTCCAATGAGAGATTAAAAGAGGGAAAAGAAGAAAAGCCAGAAGAGGGTTTGAAAGCCATTTTGTAATTTAAGATTAAGTTCACACTCTGATAAGTTTTCCATACCTTCCCCACCCACTCCCTCCTCTAAGATTATAGGCTTATCTCCTTCAAGGAATGGATACTTCGCCTCCGGTCCCGATCAAATCTTGAACAATAGTCAACTAATTACTCAAAAAGAGTTCTGAAATCTTCATTATCACCTTTTCTTCTTTCTTTTATAAGTAATTATCAAAGGATCTCAGAGATTTCCGTTCCAATAACTCTTTGAGGATCCACTTCCTCGATCATCTGAATATTATTTTCTAATTGAAAAGTATTTTCATTTGAGAATTGAGTAAAACATTAATTAGTAGGTCCTTACCTTCAAATTTTGTAGGACTTTTAACATTGTATCATTAGCTTATAACATATAATTAAAGAAAGATTTATTCGTGGATAAATGTCATAGAGATAGAAAAAGAGAAAGTGTCAATAATCTCCGAAAAAAAAAAAAAAAAAAGTGAAGCTAACACAATTAAACTGACTTTATCATAAGGGACAATATTTATTTCCCCATAGGCTATAGGAAAAATCGTAAATTTAAAGATATGAGTAAAATAAAACTTTTTTGTCAACGAGGCTGCCAAAAAGAGCAAAATGCAAATTGCAAGAGCAAATTGCTTATCTAGGTGCAATGTGTTAAAAAAGAGAGAATCTCAAATGATATTGGGTGAGAAGCCTGATGTATGGGGCAAATAGAGTGAAAAAACTCAAATTTATCTTGAGCATGAAGGACCTCATTAATTATATTAACACTGTAAAAGCTTATTTTTTGGCATAGGAAGATGGCCTGATTCTTGGATTTCATAAAGTATTCAGGAAGATACAAAAAAAAAAAGGAGGGACAAACCAAAAGCTTTGAAAAAATACAAACAAATAAAATATATATAGATATAATATATATATGTTTTATTAAAAATATCTTTCGAAATTGTTCACTGTATACAAATAATGAGTAATTATGACAATACATCATTGTTGTATATTTATTTTTAAATAACTAACTAGTTTGAATTATTGGATGGCATATAGCAGTAGGGAATCAATCCATGCTCACATGTTTAGAGTTAAAAGGTGAATTAAAAGGTAGTAGCCTCGGGAGAACTGGAACTTAAAAAAAAAATATTCTAAACTTTCTTGTATCCACTATTATGTTAAATGAAATAGTTGAATCAAATATCAATTTTATTGTGGCTGGATTTATTTTTTATTAACATCGTTATTAGACAGCACTTTATCAATATTATTTTTAATCTTAATTTTCCATTTCAGATACATAAACTAAGAATTGGTTCTTATGATTTAAGAATAATGAAGTTCTCATCCCAAAACCATCAGAAACAAACTCATTTTTACATATTTTTGAATTGGTTCCCTGCTGTTGAATATCATCCAATTTATTCTAAATTATTAATTATGTAATGATTTTATAAACACTCATTTTCCTTTTTAACAGTTGGAAGCCGTTTACAGTAGCTCTGATTCTTTGAGCAAGTGGTACAAGAAGATAACCATCGATGACTTTAGGTAAGTTGTTTTGGATTCATAAATTTTCTTAGATATTATTACATTCAAATCTTGAGACAATAAAAAATGGATTCTGATGCATTTATAACTCATATGCACACTCACTGAAATAGACGACTTGACGGGCTCCACTACCTCTACCTAATGATCCACCTCCGGTGATTTACCCCATAAAAAAAAAAAAAAAGTATTGTACAGATTTCGTTCCAAAAACCACGTAAAGATATTTTGCGAATTCATTTGCTTATTAAAAAAGGGTACAAAAAAAAAAAAAAAAAAAAAAGACAACTATTATTTAGAATGAATTAGAGAACTGAATTTTAACAGATAGAGTTGTAGTTAAACCCATACTGAACAGTCTATCCACCATCATCAAAATTATATATATTATGGAGCGAGACATGCCCGATTCAAAGAAAAAGCCGGATAACCCGAATCGCACTTAAAAACTTATATTTTAATATTATAATATGTTTTTAACTATTAATACATGTAGTAGTTAAAAATTAAACTATAGCGAAAAAATTAATTTATAAGCTCGTATGTATGATTTTTCTTTTCTCTACCTAACTTGGGTGTTTTCATAAAATAAAATGATATTGCAAGTACTGTGAAGGATATTAATAGCATAAAAAAGCAAATGTGTTTCAACCAGCCGATCACGAGTCGAAGATAGATATATCAATTTTTTTTAATATTTTCCTGCCGGTTAATCCGAAGAGCCAGTTAAGCAGGGCTCCAACCTATACATCTTGTAGGAAATTCAATCGTGGTTATGTTAACATTAACTTTATTTTTTTATTTTTTTGCAGCTTATAGATCAGGTTTGACAAGGTTTTTTTCCGAAAATAGTCTAATTTCAACCACTGTGGAGGAGCTCCTTACTGAACGTCTTAACTAGCATATTGTACAAAAAAATATTAATTTTTTATCTTGATTTACTTTTTATAATTATATGCATTTATGTAATCAATATTGAAGCATTTTCAATTATAGAACTAAAAACCATTTTTAATTTAAGTTTTATTAATTAAAGTATTCCTTATTTGGGGCAATAATGAGCATCACTTCAATTATCAACTCACCTGGATAGTCCATAATGTACATGACAACAGAGTCATATTCCTTAATATAGAGTTAAGAAATTATTCTCAGCCTATCAATTATAATCTCATGCTTTGATCTATTAAGATTATTAACTAGCTCCTTGGTTTGACAAGCTACTATCTGATATTTTGGCTAAAATGAGATTTTTGCTGCTTTTGACTCTCCCTGAATATGAATTTTAATTTTTTTTTTTTTTTAAAGAAGTTGTAACTTCATTCACACCTCTTTCAATTTCATTTTTACTTATTGTGCCTGTAACAGTATTTTAACTTTATTTCAACATATTTCATTTAAAATGAAAGAATTTTTTTTTCTCAAAAAATTTTCATATATATTAAATAAATGCCGTGTTTAGAAATGAGACCAGAATTGGTAAATTTCATTAATGAAATTAATCCTACTCATGAATTAGTTTTAGTGTAGTAAACATCATTATTTATCATCATTGTTATCATATTGATTTTTTTTTCTAGTTTTTTCACCGGTAATGGCACATTACCCGAACCTAGGTCAAGGGTAACACTATAAAAGATTTAATCATTAATATTCAAAGATTTCCTAACAATGCTTGCAGTTCCAGGCAACACTGCCTTCTGCATCTTTTCCAGTCTGTTAGGAGGAAGATCTAATGCAGTAATTGATTTCACTGTTGTCTCCAGAATCAGAACCTTTGTAGACACAATCAATGGCCAAACCTTCAAGCTATTAAGTTTGTTAAGTATCTTCAACTCTTAGCTCAAACCCTGATATTTTCTCATTTTTTCTGCTACCACTTTGTGGAGATTATCATCCAATGGGACCCCTATTCAACAATGTTTGTTCGCTTTTTTCTCTTATATTAGTAAAATATCAGGGTTGATGTGAGGGATAGTGTGGTGGATTATGACCCTGGTTTTAGTACAGCTTTAGACGTGTATACACATTATTTGTTATTAATACTGCGGATTTTCTCGCAGTTGCGGGTTGGATAACTAAGGTGGGGAACATTTCCAACCACCTTTAGGTATGTATTCTTCATGCACTTTTTTTTAATATTTAAAAATTTAAGGTATATGCTTGCTATGTGTAGGGGAATCGATTGTCGAGCCTCTCTCAGTACATCAAGAGGCAATTTTAAGTTTATATAAATAATAATAATAATAATAATTAATATTATTATTATTATTATTATTATTATTATTATTATTATTATTATTATTATTATTATTATTATTATTATTATTATTATTATTATTATTGCCATACGCACTTCATTATTACCATATTACTTATTTATTTTTATTATTTCACAGCGAGGGAAGCGTATTAGTTGACTACTTTGTAGAACTTAGTGAGCTGGGACGTACAGTAAATACTGCAGAAATGAAACGTCTATTTCATGAAAGCTTGACTAAGTATTCTGCTAATCAAGCTGCGTTGACAGCTAGCCCAACTGGAAATGGAACAGAATATAAGCTAGGAAAATTCATCATTGATCCTACTTATACCGACTTCATTGGTATGAATTTTTACATTTTTTTTAGTACCTATAAGAAACAAAAAAAATATAAATAAACTCCCAGTCAAAAGTATCGCAACACGTGCATATTCTTAATTTAATTAAAAAATTTGGCTTCTAGGTTTCGGGTTAATTATAAAAACAAAATAGAAGAAGAAAACAAGGTTTATTAATTAAATTGGGCCTATAAAAAAGTATTTTTCACAAACAAAAACTAAATACGCTCTAAAATCAAATTAGAACAATTGAACTAAATAAACTTTAGATTGTATGCAGAATGTTTCCTCCTCTAGCTCTGATTACAGCTTCCATGCATCTTGGGATGCTTCTAATGAGGTCTTGAATGGCTTCCTGTGCGATTTGCTCCCAATCCTCCACAACTGCTGTTTCCAGCCCTGCCAAAGTCGTGGGTGTAGGATTTCAAGCTTTAACCATACTTTACTAGTCCTACAGATGCTCTATACAATTTAAATCAGGGCTCATTGCAGGCCATTGAAGTCTTTCGATTTATGCGTAATAAAGGTAGTCTATGATGCAGCTCGCAGTGTGGGGCAGCATTGTTGTGCATAAACAGTGCGTCTGGGCCAATGAAATGTATGAAAGCCATAACATGTTCTTAAATGGTTTCCTCCACATATCTAGGGCCCTTCAGAACCCCACTACGCACCACGAGAAGCTCTGTACGAGCTCCCCAGGAGATGCCTCCCCAGAATATTAAAGAGCCTCCTCCATAAGGCATATGGGGACTGATGCAGCATATGCTGAGCCGTTCCTGAGGCCTTCCCCAGAGTCTGCCACGACCGTCTGGACTATGGAAAGAGACTCTCGTTTCATCAGTAAAGAGTACGCGCTTCCAATCATCCGTGGTCCAATCACATGTTTCTTGCTAATTAAGCCTTGCTACACGATGAGCTGGTGAGCTGCAGGCCAGCTCCGGGCCTTCTCGAGGTAAGGCCAACTTCACAATGCCTCCTCCCAACAGTTCGCCTCGTAAGTTTCACACCTGAAGGAGTAGATTTTGGAGCTCTGGATTCTTCGATTCCCGTCTCCGGGGTGATTAAACCTACAACAGGAAGCGGTCGTCGATGCCGCTGGTGGCCCTTGGTCTTCTTCCAGTTGGCCTCCTTGAATGCCTTCCAGTTTCCCTGTGCCATTTGATGCATCTGAGGACTGTAGAATAATGGAAATTTATATGGAACGCGAACTGACATACAGAAAGGCCCTCCTCTGCTAAAATGACAATTCGAATGGATTCCTCTGGACTGAGATGCAAAGGTCTATTCATTTTAATGTCTGGATATAGTCACTAGGCCAAAATTATTCACAATATGACCATACTCACTGTCAAACAATGAAATACATGTAAGCATTGAATTATCACTGAAAAAGGCCTTCTTAAGTCCTTAATCCTTTCATAAAATTCCTAGATAATCCTAATGCTTATCATACTTCACCCAGTAATGGAATTAGGAAAGACATTCTCCATTTTATTTTAAACACCAGAAATTCTTAGGTGTTGCGATACTTTTAACCCAAAGTGTATTTTCATAAAAAAGATATATCTTTAGTAAACAAAATTACCAAGTCATGAGTAAAGTTTAAATTCTTTCACATAAGTATTTTTTTATCGATTGGAGTATTGAAATTGTATATATGACAGCATATTCTTCAATTTATTCAAAATCAAAACAACTTCAACTTGGATAATATATTTCTTGTTTAAGTGTATTTCTGGCTATCCTAAGTATGATTTTATATGAGGCAATAAACATATTTTTTTTATGGCTGATACAAAAAAAAAATTTTTTTTACTTTATCAGAACTTGGTCTTGGCTTAATATTAATACAATTTAAATTAATATTGTAAAATGTACTTAATATTAACATAATTTTATTAAATTATTGACATTAAATATTGTGGCTTTTACTAAATAAATTTAAAGTGAATTATATTTATTTTTTAGTATTGCCGAAACAAGTAATACCAACCGTTGGATATGCTGAAGAAGATGAGCTTTTGCCTCAGTGGGCCATTGCTGTAATAGTTATTGGGTTGGCTTCACTTCTCTTCGTTATAATCTTTGGGGTTACTGTGGTAGGTATAAGATTTTTATTTCAAAAATAGTTGGAAACTTTTTATTTAATTATATTCTTCAGTCTTGCACAGGCAACCTGAAGCCAAAGCTCCAATTAATGAAAAGTAAATATTGAATATTTTTATTTAAAATACTTTTGTTTAGTTTGAAATTGTTAGTGTTTTAAAATCTATTTTAACTATTTTATTTTATTTTAATTACTGTGACTTTATAATTATTTACTTTGAAGTGTAGCATTGTTTTAAAAGTAGATCTTTCCACTAATGAATCAAGTATAATTAAATCTAGAGTTGATTTCTGCTCTTTAATTTCACCAAAAGAAGTAAAGTGATGTACAGATATACTTTCTCATCTTGTTATCATCATAATGAAGTGGGTCAAAATGAATAAAATAGAAAGGAAAGTATGTCCTCACTTAGAGTAACTTCAGCCTTTTGGAAATTCAGAACTACTTCTCCCTTGGAGCCTTCCTGTATTAGGTTCAGATGGACTTAGGTAAATTCAGATTTGTTATCCATAGAAGAACATAAAAACTAGCTGAAGGAATAATCTCCAATATTCCTTAGAAGAAGAATGTTTAAACAATTTGAATATTCAGTCATTAGCCTATCTTGTGCGGGTTAAAAGGTTTCTGGAAGCTCAGGCATTTAAGGAAATAAGAAGGTTGACATCCATGAAAGGAAGGGTTAAAGAAAAAGAAAATAAGCATCACTACTAATGGGCAAGATCACTTTAAAAATGTGATTGGGCTGTTCAAAGGTTAGTATCAGCAGAACAAACACCTCTCTAACTTCATCAGGTTGAATGAGTTTCCATTCTGCAGGTTCTTCAATTTGGATGATGGAAATGCTAACTTGATAACATGGAAAGTGATGCCCCAACTAGTCTGGTACTTCAGTTTTGTTGACGGCATTGTATACCCTAAGCTATGGAGAATTAATAGCTAGATCCATATAATATGGATCGGCCAAGAAAGGTTATTATTTTGACTGGGTTTAAGAGAATAATGCAAAGCACAATAGGTCTCATTTAGAGACCTATTACTATCCTATCCTATCGACCTATCATTATTTAGATATTTATAGTCTGGGTAACTTAATCCTAACATTGCCTAAACCTGTCTCAATGGCAGTCAAGGTAGGTTAAAAATAAAATAATAGTTCTATAGAACATAAATGGTTTGCTAAACTGTTGATAATCTACTTTTAGCTATATGAAAAAAAAAATTTAATTTTAATCTCAATAAACAATAATTAATTTTGTTTCTGATACTATTTTCCTTTTTTGTTAGCTTGTCAATCGCCATAAAAATGCTAAAGCAAAACAACCTGCTGCTCTTACTGAAGATATGCTGCATGAACTGAATAAGAACCACATGGGTGGTTTGGACAATTTCGGAGCTGATGACTTATATAATATGGAGGATGTTTGGAATGACAAACCTCCTAAAAAGGTAAATAATATTTTAAAATTATTATTGTGCCCACAAATAAATTGTAATAAAAATAATTGCATCTACTCCAAAGTCTGTATGCATTTGCATTGAATGTGGAGGGGTTTCTTTGCTGATGTATGTATCCGCCAGCTATAAAATGAAAATTTGTAAGACACTGAATTTATATTTTAATGTAGATATCTCCCTGGATTATTTCCAATACTTGTTTACTACAAAAATGACTAACTGGAATGTCCAATATATTTATATGCCTTCAATTTTAATTTCCTTTTTTTTTTTGCAAAAATTTTTATTGCAAAAGCTAGATGTTCATTGCCAAATTTTTAAAATGACTTCCTTTAAAGCAAAAAATAAATAAATAACTGTGTATTATAATTATCCTTATTAAAGCATTAAAATTGCAATGTAAATACAGAAGTATAATAAATTATTGTCTAAATATTATCTTAACACGTTCAGCACCAGCGTGGTGACAACTTGTAGCTTGGTCATGGGACCGTGCGCGTAAATAAGACACCAAATTATTATAAGTTAAAATTTTGGTAAATGGTTTTTGTTAAATTTCTTTTAATTATTTATAGGCTATCTAAATATAATATTAATAAAATAAATGAAAAAAACATTTGGTCCTACTAGAAAGTATTAAAAATCTCTTTGTAGGGCTGAACTTTTAATATTTATTCAGTAAGTATCCATTAATAATTTATCAAATTTTTTTGAGTAAAATTGACAATGTGACAGTTTTATATTGTTCCACCAAAAAATAATGGAAATTATTTCTGCTCAAAGTAGGAGTGTAAGTAAAAGTTGTGTAATGTGCACCTCAACCAGATTTTTAAAATAGCGAGAGACGGTATTTCATTGACATTCCTTCTCATACCAGTTAAAATATTTTAATTGATTATAATAATCAATAAATTTTAATTGATCTATCTGTAAAATTTAATGTTTTCAGAGATCTTCTGGTTCTCTGCAAGAAAACAGCATGGCTAACCTGTACGATAGCTGGAGATCAGAATGGAACGGATATTATTATAATGCATATTATGGAACTGGTTCCGGGTATGGAGGCCGTAGGCGATCGGACTATGACACCAACTTTTAAGCTTGTAATTGTTATTACTTTTCATCATCGTGGTTTGTGAAATTTTGATTCTATATATACAATATAAGCCAAAAACAGTGTACTTAAAACACTTATAACTCGAGTGTTTATTCACATTTTTGTAATTATTTTTGTATATGAATTAAGTTATTTCTGATGAATATTAGATAAAAATATCTATTAAAATAAGAACTGCTTAATTAAATTTGAAGTATTATTATTATTTTTAATAATAAAATTAATTGTTGAAATTACTAAAGATATTATGAGTGTTTGTATATTCAATGAAGTGTTATGGTTGCATCTATTTGTACTTTTTAGTTAATGATTATTATGTTATTGTTAAATTATCGATTATTTAATCCCAAATGGACATATTATGAAAGTGTTTAATTTAATATTCGTCATTTTTCTAACAGAGCTTATGTTAAACTTCAGTCACATCAGGCATATCAGACTTCACAAATCCTCTGGAATATATATATAAAACTACTACCAAAAGCAGTAGAGCCCTGCTTGTTCATCTTAATAGAGCTCAAGTCATCCCCATTATTCTAAAGTTTATTAAAGAAAACAAAAATGGTTTTTAGGTCAAAATTAATTTGTGGGCTCTGTGTGCGTAAATTATTATAATATTAAATTTATTAGACTATTCAATTATTACTTTCAACAAAAATTTTGGTGATGATTAACCTGTAGAAAAAATCATTCAGTTTCTCACTCATAAATTAATATCCAGAAGCCACTTATTTTATGCCTGGGTATATTTTTATATTGACTTCACGTGATGATGTATGATATTTGCAGTTTTTTACTCTGTTGTATACCTAATGTCTTCTAAATTGGCTGTTGTAAATACACTCTCTTTTGCATGTTAATGACCTTTGAGTTTCAATAATTTACTTCTGACCATAACACATACATACTATTTTAGTCAACATTGTGAAAATATTTGTTTTCCTTTTTACCATGTGATTAATTAGTGGGGTTCAACTTTAGATTTCTTTTTGTATATTTTAATTATTTCATAAATAAACAATGGATGTAACCGTCTTGAAAAATAAAAAAAATATTATTTTTAATACAAAACAAAAACAATACTTTCGTTATTTTCAGGTTGGTTTAAAAGTCACTTGAATCAATTCTGATGAGTCTTTAAATCGAGAGCTAATAGTTGTGCATAAAATATTGTCAATTAGAAATATTGCACAATTATTGAACAAAAGATTCAAGGTGCCAATAATTGTTACCAGTAGGGGGAAAAAATTGTCGACCTCAACAGGCAATTTAACGGTCCTGTCATTTAGCGTTTTAAACGTCATTAATTGTATATTTGTATTTACTATATATTATAATAATTTGACAATGTAAATATTTAACCGGTCACCGATATAATTTATATACTTTCTTCCCTCACACTCTTCCTTTTTGAAGCTAAGACCAAGTTTCTAGATTAAATATAATTATGTAAGGGACTAATATATATAAATCTATTTTAGATAAATAAAGTTAAGCTCAATTCTATTGTAAATTTAGAAAAGGTGTCTTAGGCTGAGGGAGAGAGTGATGAGCCCATGGCCTTGTGAGTTAGTCATTTCTAGTCAGGCACAGGGTTTGTAGGCACCGGCTTATAATCTTTTTCTTACATTTTTGCCAAAAATGTGAATACACCTAGGGTCTTTTCTCCAATCCCTATCTCCATTACAGGCATTCTATTTGTGATTGTATTTTAAAAGTTCATTTATTGTATTTTACTACCCGAATTAAATGTTTCTGGATGTCAATACTTGTTGCTGTAATTAATTAGATAGTATTGAACTTATTTCATATTTTTAGACTTTGCATTAATAATTATATGAGCCTATCTTCAACTGTTAATATTTACGATAAGATTAACATTTTTAAATTCGCTGAATAAATATAAAATAATTTTAAATCATTCCATTGTTAAAACTATTTTTATTCTTTGATATTTTAAAGTAGTTTTAAATATATTTATTTAGTTTTAATTATTATGGAGATTGAAATGTCTCTTTTTGTTATATAAAACCTTTTTTTTTTAAATCGATGTATATTAAAAAAAAGATTAATGCATGAAACAATTTTATATAAATGTAGCAATCTAGTTTTATATATGATGTATTAAGATGTACATCCATAGAAAGTTTATGAATAAATGTATTGTTTCTAACTATGTATTTGTTTTTACCCATGTTATGCTTGTAATATAGATAATTAAAAAAAAATTCAACCAAAAAAATACTATTATTAAAATATTGATCATTGCAAAGTTATTTTAGTTAATTCCTTACTTCTCAGTGTGGTATTATTTAGATACTTTTTTAATTGTTAATAATATTAATTGATATAACTTAAAATCATTAAGAAATTTTTTAATGTTTCATCCTTCTACAATTCAAAATCTAAACAATTTTTTTTTTTAAATTTATATATTAACTGATCTCTTTAAAAAAATATATAAAATTTTATCTTTGTCAGGGGTATTGCTAACAATTCTCTCTTCATTGTTCGATTAGACTAAAAGTGATTATATTAGTGTATTACAGTTCTATTGGAAAATCTTACTCTACCAATATTTTGATTATGAAGATCTACATTTGGTTTTTTATCATAATGTTTTCATATTAAGTAAAAAGTATTGTTCTGAACTCACTTTGCTAAAGATTCATTACCTGAGCCACTCAGTAATACTTCTCGTTAATTTTTTACTATCACTTATCTACATATGAAATACACATTAAGGAAAATTACTGTTATCATGAACAATTTTTACTTCTGTTTTTCAAAGGATATAAGCATTTTTGGATCCCCTTATTCCAAATAAGCAAGTCCTGTTTGTTGTGAATGAAGTACTCTTTAATATCAGGTAGGTTTTATATCACAGGTGCAATGGTTGGTTCAACACAGAGTGTGAGGCAGCAATTAAAGAGCCAAACATAATAATAATAATAATATTTATTTGTTCTTTGGGGTTTTCCCCTGTACAAATAGAGTGTGTGCATAATATATAATCAATATATATTATAAAGCAAAGTGTACAATGTGCGTGCCGAAAAGGCTCAGAAACGACTCTACATACGATTAAGTGATTTATGTCAGCGTGTAACTGTATGTCCCCTAACGGAGAAGAAGGTTTCCGTTTTTCTCTTAAGGGTGTAAAATTGAAGATAAAAGGACTGGAATTTTAAGCCTCTCGCAACGTGTAATTAGCTTACCTGAGAATGACATACGAGTTTATGAATGAAAAATTTAGTTCGAGCTGCAGACCACCAGGAAGTGCTAGGATGTGTTTCACTCAATGTTTATTGTTCATTCATTCCGTTATATTTGTAAAGGTTATATATTTTGTCAGCTGTTCTTTTTAAATTACTAAAAAATCAAGCGAAAATAATTAGTTTCACCTTTTCTTTTAAAATAAATTAATGATTTTACATATCTGAAATCAATGAGAAAACCGACTGGATACTTTACAAAATTAATTTTCTCATAAGAAGGTTAATTGATTAACACATTACATTTACTCAATATCTAACATATACTTACGTAAATTTAATGCAATATGAGTGAGCGAATAAAAACAGACATGAAACAAAAAAGAAGAGCTGAATAGACTGATTATAAAACGAAAATAACAAGTTTGAAGTGTTCTTATTGTATGTAGTTATGAAAAATGGTTTTATTACTATGTATGATGAGCATTCCAGTTGACAAAATGATGAATTGACTCCAATAATACAATTTTTTCAATAAGATTTTATCACCGCTCATAGTTCAGGATAAAAAGAAATATG
The DNA here is from genome assembly GCA_911387785.2 of Aelia acuminata. Lineage (NCBI taxonomy): Eukaryota > Metazoa > Arthropoda > Insecta > Hemiptera > Pentatomidae > Aelia > Aelia acuminata. Next base: position 162,594,747 of record OU426978.1, on the reverse strand, counting down.
ATGAAAAAATTAAGGGAGGTTGAACTGGAAGAAAGGTCTTACAAAAAAAGTTTCTATGGATCTTCGGTATTTTCTAAACTTCTGGATCTAATGGGACCATCAGAGTAGTCGGCGCTTAAGTTGTACTCCAAATATAGTTTTTTTAACTAATAATCTAATAACTTATTATCAGCTGACTGCTTGGAATGGGCTTATAGGATTCATAATCACAGAAACCATCAAAAACGATGCATGACTCGACAAAGTTGCAGCAAAATTAATTGTTCATTCACCATTTTCAACACCCTATAAAGTATATAGGGTTCCTTATTTGAGCGGACACTGCAGATCTCGAATCTTAATATTGATACAATGTTAAAATTTTCAAGAAAGTGCTAATTTTGTTCTATATTTCCTTTAATTTTAAAGTTTTTCTGTTATTGAAACTGCCACACAACTACCGGAGCGAAGCCGGGCACACTAGCTAGTATAATATAAATATAAAAATTAGAGTTTACAATTTTAGTTTCTTCTCATGCCCTTTTCTATCTGTGCTTTATATATGTACCTACTTTGTATTTCAGTAACAATTATGTGTCTGTATATCAACATGAGAAAGCTATAAAATAACAACATTAAATTATATAAAAAGCATAATAGCACTTAAAATACAATATCCCGTCAATATTAAACTAAACATTGCTAAAAATAACCAAACTAAAAGAAACGCCGATTGCAAAAATATAAACATGCTAGAAGAAATAAAGTTAAGATCAAACAACCAGATCCACATTGCTCAACCTTTATCTATTATAAATTTTCTTAAGTTCAAGCATCGGACTGTGAACTGCACCAGTGCATTAAATGTCGAAAGGTCACTGAACTTTAATTTTTCGAAAACTGTTGGGTTGACATGTTACAGAAATCTGGTAGGAAGTGGGTCCTGTATGCTGAGTATATTGGGCATGAACAGTAGAGATGGTGGATAGTTTCATTTTCCTTCCTATTACAGGTGGTGCAAGATTCTGATGGGTTTAACTGATGACTGGAAGTGCGGGTAGATAGTTTAATAAATTTTGTGTTAGCTGTATGGATTTGGGTGAGGAGTTTAAGGTGCAAGAATGGCTGGTTTATTTGGAGGTGATATTGAGGAGTGACCGATGGGTTGTACAATAATTGGTAATTTGGACAGAACGTCGATTTGTTCATACTTTCCATGTCCTTTATATGTAACTTCTCCTTGACAGAACTGAGAATTTTGTTCACCTCCCGCCTCTTGTTCACTGCTATTACCACAGTATTTATAGGGTCACTCAGATCAAAAGGTTTCATGATTTCATGCAGCTGCAGAATCCAGTTATGCTTTGGGTTGTTGGGGTATTAAGCGGCCAAATCACAAAGTGCGTAGAAGCAAATTCTTGGATATCTATGGCTTGGCATCCCTAGTACCTTTAATATCCATCGTAAAGCTTGTTCCAATATATTGTATATTATATGGGTCATTCCAGTTTCTAATCACACTATATATTGAGGTGTTGATGGGTGCAGATGAAGAATTCTTTTGTAGAATGTAAGGTGGCAGCTTTCCATCATGTCCAAATACCTGAGGGACCAGATACCAGAGCAGTAAAGCAAAACACTCAGAACTAGTGACCGACCGAAGTTTCGGTTTCGGCCAGTTTCGGCCGAAAAACCTGGTTTCGGCCGCAGTTTCCGTTTCGGCTAAAAATTGGCCGAATCTTCGGCCAGGCCGAAACTAGCTCCTGTGTCTGATATCTCCAAGAAGGAAGTAGGACTACACGATTTCAGCTTGTAAGCTCAATATATTTCATGGCATTTAACACCCTTGAATTTAATAGTGGGAAGTATCTGCTATTTCAGTTAATTACACCTGTATTGTATTTCGGTAGACCATAGATTTTTCTCATTCTTTTGGTATCTTTACTTAATCGAAAACTTTAAGTTGGGTATGGAGACAAAAATTTAAGAGTGACAAACAGAAATGTCCTCGTAAATCACATCAACTCTTAACATGTAATGAAAGCATGCTCTTCATACAGAATTCTTTGCGTTAAGTGCAAAGAATAGTATTTATTCTTTACCTTGGGCGTTAAGAACCTTTTTGTGCTTTTAATCATCTCCTCATAAATAATGAAATTTGTTTTCTAAAAAAAAATTAACATAAATAAGAATATAAATTCTAAATATTTAAACTTAAATTAGTCGACATGTCCACAGATTCAATTCAAAATTGAAAAAAATATTTTAGTCAGTAACCTTGTCATTAAAAGTTGCATCAAATGGCGGCAGTAAGCTTTGGTCTTTGTTCTTGTATGGAATGGGAATCAGATGCAAAACCATTTTTTCAACCTTGCAGCCCCCTTCCCCTCAGCGGTAAACCAATAACATCCCAAAAATGTGTCTCATTTTTTACCATGAAGAAGCATGTTTTCGAGCAAAAACTATTCTATAAATTTTCAAACTAGATTAAATCCATTAACATTTGAGACCAAAACTGACTCTGTAGATTAAATAGTTTTACGTATTCAATAGGCCGTCATTTTGTATTCTATCGGCTTTATTATGGAAAGATTTACTATATTATTTATTATTTATGCATAATGATATGAAATTTTATTAATATCAGCCTGTTATTTCAAGATTATTTCAACTCTTAGAGCTGTACTAGCTAAGGTGGTATGGTCTAACATCCCATGGGGACCAGCCGTACTAGGAAGGAGGGGGCCGGGATTGGATCCTACAACTTAACTAATACACCTGTGTTACCACTCTTACATACCAGCTCACTTATCAAATGAATAATTGAGTTAAATGACTGTTATTTTATAAGCTTTCTTTGATATTATTGCTAAACTAGACATATTACACACTTATATGTATTATATGTAGACACGTAAATAAGTTTCGGTTTCGGTTTCGGTTTCGGCCCGAAACTAGGTCTATGGCCGAAATTCAGTTTCGGTTTCGGTTTCGGCTAAAATTTTGGTTTTGGTCGGACACTACTCAGAACCATAGATTTACAAAGCCTTTCTTTGGTTTCCCACTGCTTGGATTTTGATTGAGCGCAAATTCTCCTTACCGTACCACCTGCTACGTAGGTTTTGCTAATAGCTTGCCTGGTTGCTTTTAGGAATAAACTGGATCCTGAGAACTGAATACCCAGATAGGTAACTTCAGAAACAGTTTCAATTACCTGTTCATTATATTTAAATTTTAGCTCCATTTTTGGCCTTCCACTTTTGAACCTTATAACTTTGGTTTTGTTCACATTTACTTGCAACATATTCATATTAGAATATTCATTCAACAATGCTAGCTTTTGAGTCATATCGTAGTGAGATTTGCCAAATATAATTAAGTCATCTGCATACACGAGAAGAAGAATTTGACAAGAAGCATTCACTTTTATACATATTTTGCCGTTTCCCTTGAAAACGCATACGAATGCGAATTTTGAATACTGGTCACTGAAGAAGAAGTCTGTGACCAATGGAAAAAACACTTCCAGAGGCTCCTAAATCATGAACAGGCTGGGGAAATGGAAGAAAGCTGTCCGGTGAGTGAACATATTGAAGATGAAGATGACATACCACCTGACAAAGAAAACATTGTGGAGATCCTTGCAGGAATGAAAAACAAGTGGCCAGGGCCAGATAGTCTTTCGAAGGAACTTTTTAAAGAGGCTAGATTTGAAAGAAAAGTCCTAAAGCGGATCTATGGATCTATAGAAAAGTCAGGAAGCTGGCGTATAAGAACAAATAAAGATATATACCACCTTAATCAGGATAGACCTTAGTCAGCTTTTCCATCCATGTTTGCTAAAATGGCTGGGGCATGTGTACAGGATGGTAGTCGATCATGCAAGAGCAGCCAAAAGATGATATATTCATGACCCAGATGGGAAGAGCTCGAGAGGTAGAACCAAAACAAGGTGGTGAGATAATGTCAGTAGTGATCTCCGAAAGCTGGGAATTAGTATCAACATGGCAGAGGATAGAACACAATGGGAAAGGTTGTTAAGGAGGCTAAGGACAGCTGTTGTGCCAGTAGAAAAAGGTTTTATCATCGTAGAAATGTTCTGAGGAGACTTAAATGGGGAAGGAAAAAAAAATTTCATATAAAGTACCCTTGATTTTGTTTATATGGAGAAATTATCTGTCTCTCATCATGCCTAAAAATCAGAAATACAGAAGAAAAAAGGAAAAATGACTGATACTGTTTATAAGTAAAGGCATTCTGGCCATGGAAATTAGTTTTCAACATGTTTTGGAACATAGATATTTAATGGAAATTATTTGTTTCCATATAAGTAAGTTATCAACAACTAATAGAGGATTATAAAATCAGACGTGATGGAGTATTACCCTTGCATTCCTGTTTTATCACAAATAAAAATTAAGATTTTATTATACTTTAGGGGGTAGATACGTGATGCTCAAATTAATTAAAGTAGTTTAATGAGTTAGAAACATATGTTACAAGATAATTTTTATTAATTACATTTTATTATGCCAACTTTAGTTCCATAATAGATTTCTGAATGAAATAAAGGCAGTTTTAGAGGAACAGTGTTTTGGAGATGCCTTTCTCGGTCTCCGGAAGGCATAAGAGACAAACATGTGAAAATTAAGTTTTAATTTACTATGAACTGTAAATGCACTGATTGATTCAACTTCACGATTTATTTAGAAAAATCAAATTGCAGTAAAGAACTCGCCTATTGATGAAATTAGGATTGTTTTAGGCCTCTTTAAAACAATAATAAATAGACCATCTTATCTTTATTCTATGAATAATGTAGATGAAGCAGTTGAATATTTTTACTCTATTTTGCTGTCTATCTTTGAAAAAATAGTTCCAAAAGTAAAACCTAAATTATTTAGTTATCCCTGTTGGTTTGATTCGGAAATTATAAAGAAACTGAAATTGAAGGAATTTCATAGGGTGCGACGTACATACAGTGAATTTCACTCCCAACAGTTTATTTACTTACGTAAGGAGGTTAAAAAATTAATTAGGGCTCGGTTTAGTGAATTCATCACTAAATCTCAAAATGCAATCAATCACGATCCTAAATCCTTTTGGAACTTTGTTTCTAATAAAAAAAAGTAGTATGAGCAACCCTTCTGTAATGAAGTTAGGTGATAAAACTTTTATAGGTCGAAGGGAAATTGCAGAAGGATTTAGGGAATACTTCAGTTCTGTTTACACAGATCAGCCCTCACAGTATAATGTTAGCCATATTCAAGATGATGTCAATGGTGTCTCTGACTTCTTATCAGTTCAGCCAATCACTATGCATGATATCATTTCATCCATTAAAAAACTAAATGTATCTAAATGCATCGGTCCAGATGGTATTCCACCTTTTATTTTGATTAACTCGTATATATACCTTTTAGAGCCACTTCATTTTATTTTAAATCTATCTTTAAAAAATAAAGTGTATCCATCTATTTGGAAACAATCAAAGGTTACTCCGATATTCAAAAAAGGTGATAAATCCAATATTGATAATTACAGACCAATATCGATAATTTCAGTTTTTTCCAAAGTTTATGAAAAAATTCTTTTTAATCGAATAATGAACTATATATCAAAATACATAATAATTCAACAACATGGTTTTTTCCCAATGCGATCCACAATTACAAATTTAACTAATTTTGTTGAATATATTTCCGAAAAATTCAATACTGGCCAACAAGTTGATGCAGTTTATACAGTCTTTCAGAAGGCGTTTGACCGAGTTAACCATGATATTTTACTTCATAAATTATCTAGGTATGGCATATCAGCTGATTATATTGACTTGTTAGCATCTTACTTGCGCAATCGGTTACAGTTTATAAATCTAAATGGAGTTAAGTCACAAACCTATGTGACACCATCTGGGGTACCTCAAGGCAGTAATTTAGGGCCCCTTTTGTTTTTATGTTTCATTAATGATATCGTCAGACACATAAAATTCTCTGAATGTTTGTTATTTGCTGATGATCTTAAATTATTTAGGTTTGTTGAAGGAACAGAAGATTGTAAGAAAATACAGAAAGACTTAGATGGCTTGATCAGATGGTATACAGAAAACTGCCTTCACTTTAATATAGATAAATGCTATGTAATGTCCTATTCTCGAAAAAAACACCTAATAGAACATAATTATCAAGCAGGGTCACAACCGTTGAATAGGGTTGAAACAATCCGTGATTTAGGAATTTTATTTGACAAACAGCTAACGTTTTCAACGCACATTGACAATGTATTTATGAAATGTAATAAACTGGCTGGATTTGTGAAAAGAACATGTAATCAATTTGACAATCCAAAGACTTTATTAATATTGTTTAATTCACTTATAAGGGTTCATATTGAATATGGATGTTTTATATGGTTTCCTAGAACAGCCAAAAGTTTATATTTATTAGAAAAATTACAAAAACGATTCTTAAGATTTTTATACTATAAAAAGTATGGTTCTTATCCGGGTTGGGAAGTTTCGTATGATTACTTAATGAATGAATTTGGTGTAGCCCATAAACTGGAAGAAAGATGTGCCATTTTGTCAATATCTCACTTAGTTAAGCTAGTCCAGGGAGGTCTTGATGATCCTACTATGCTTGGAAAACTAGACTTTAGAGTTGGTAGGATTAATAGCAGGTTGAAGGAGGACTTTTATATGCCTGTGTGTAAGCCTTGTTACAATTCTCCACTAAATAAACTCACTAACCTCTGGAACTCTCTATGTGAGGTACTTAAACTTGATTTCAGTTTTGGATTGGGAAAGATCAAAAGTATTCTGTGGAAGCATTTCTCGCATATTAGTGCCTAATGTATACATAACTGAAATATATGCATTTCAGTTGGATCCATGCATATATTGTATGCGTATATTATGTATATTTGTGTTTGTGTGTGTATAATTATAAATGTATGTATATATTTATATGTATATCGATAGGTTTTCTAAGCATTCTTTTTTTTTTACTTCACTTCATATCCCTAACCAGACATTAAGAAGTATTAAAGATTACTTTGTTTATATGTGTATGTATATATATCAATGTTTTTTTTGTTTTTTAGATATTGTTTTATTAGGTTATAGTATTCCTAATGCATTTCATTTATAAGTGCACTACCTGATATTATATTTTTATTGTTTAAGTATGAGTGATATTTTCATGAATAAGGGATATTTTTTAGAAGGAATTCAAATAATAGGTTCAGAGCTTTGACTTGTTTTCTTTTTTTTCTTTTTTCTGTTTCTTTTGTCTTTTGTTTTTTTTTTCCCTTTTCTTTATGATTTACGATGTAATCAACAAGTTGTACACATTACCACCTGTAATTGGGCATATGCCTGTTGGTGGGCTTTTGTAAAATAAATAAATAAATAAATAAATAAATAAATAAATAAACCAGTATAGAGGACTTTCAATAATTATAATTGTTTGTTTATTGGGGCTTAAAGGCCTAAACCCTAAGGTCATCAATGCCTTTTAATAATAATTTTTACTCTTTAACAAAAGGAAAATATCTAACAAATGTGGAAAAAGCTTTCTTCTGTGATATTGCTAAATGGGGTTAACACGTTGATTTCTACTCTAAGTGCGTGCACACACCTGATTTTTTTTCATTTAGAACCTTTGACACTATTATTGCAAAAACACTTTTGAATCTAAAAATATTATTTCCTTAAATTTTGACACTGCTTGAATGATGTTTGTAGGAGTGGTATACATACAGGTTTGGTATTAATGCAGCGGGTAAAAAAATTTCAATTTTTTTCAAACCGTGAACGCTCCTACCATTTATCTAGAATTTGTTCAGCAACCCAACCTCTTTCCATCTACCTGGTCTCTAATGTATAACACAATTGTCTCTCCTCCTCAAGATGAGGTTGATTAGTTTATAATTTTATTGTATCTATTTATGGACAATTTAAAGTGAGTAAAGTTTCTATTTTGATCTTTGGGAAATCACTTGCAGTTTAGTAGTACTGGAAAGCAGTACCTAATTTCTCATAGCAATTTGGCACTTAGTACTTCTAAATAAAATGTAGAGAATACAACAATATTTAAGAGTAGGTGCCATGATGTCCAAGATTGCTAGAACATGACAACTTGAGCATTCTTTAGTAGCCCTTGAGAGGTTGGTTTTTTTTATGTCGTGGACTCATAAAATAAATATTGATCTTCCACCCTGGTTAAAAAAAGTTGAGTTATAGGTCAAGAAAAAGCTCCTCTCCCATGCTAGCCATCCATGCCAGGTAAGAGAGCCAAAGAAAATCATAATATACCTTACAAGTAAGCCATACATAGAGTACAGCTGGTCAATGTTCTTTCCATGAAAACTAGGCTTTGTTCATAAGCCCTCAATCTCAAGATCTTGGGACTCCTTCCAGGGGCGGATCCAGCAAGAAATTTGAAGGGGGTTCATGACCCCCCTGTCTAATAATCATGTGGCTGATAGCACCATTTTTCAATGAGATTATTACCTTGTTTTAAAAGAACTGCGATCTAAACAACCTAAAGTGGTTTAGGGCATAGTAAATACCTAAATGCATTATTCGCTTAAAATTACAAAAAAATTGGAAAGCCAAAATATGTGGGAGGGGGCGTCATCATCCCTCCCTGAATCCGCCCTTCACAGTTATAGGCGGGCGCAATCGAATATAGGGTGCGCTAGTAGTTTTGCAAAATGTCGGAAAGAACGGTGTTAGACCTAGTTGATGTGATAGAGATAATTGGTAATTTTAAAAGACCATTAATTGATGGGCAGGCTATTCTTGATGCAAACCACATATTTACATGTGGAATAATATCTAAAAATAAAAAAACAGTTATTTTACAAGCCTCGTGCCTTTAAACTAGCAATCTTAAAGGACTGCCCCATCAAATAAAAGTGGAAATCAAATTTATTAATAATAATAAGCAATTTTCTTGTCATTGTACATGTAAAGCTGGTAGTTCTGGTAAATGCAAACACATCATTGTAACTTTACTCGACGTTTTTCGGTTAGTAATAACATTAATTACCTATTCACACAATCATTGTTATGACAGCTTAGATTCTTTGTCATATTATTTATTTATTTCTCAAAACTTTCAGGCTTCGCATTGAAAACATGGAACAATTAAGCACAACGGATGTAATAGAAAAATGGGGAAAATTAAAGAAGAAAAACAAATCTATGACACTATGGTCTCAATGTTATTTGCATAAAACTAGCATTTTGGAATAATAAAATGTCAAATACTAATATTTACCTGGATAAATATAGTCTCTTTCTTTAAAATAAAGACTACATATCGTCATATGTTTCGAAACAGGCTTATCTATTCTTAATTTTACAATCCACTCTTTAAGCTTTTTATTTTTTGGAAATGAAAGGGAATGACACGTCTTTTGATTTTCTAATTGAACACTGAGGGACCGAGCAATACCTATTAGATATTTTTCAAATGATTTTTTGCTCAATCGGGTTTTAATTATGGAAAAATAAATTAAAAACGCCAAAAAACCCTATGAATCCCAGGTAATGGCCCCGATTTTATCCCCGTTTCTCTAGTTCCTGCAGCGCCGTCGCAGAAGTAGCACCGTCGCTTGCGCCCGCCGATTGGATTAAACATACTTTTGCTACCTTTTAACTACTTAGAATAAAACTAAGAGCTATTTCCCCAAGCAACGCTAAGATACATGATTCAATTACAGAAACCTTTTTTATTAAAAAGTTTTATAAATATATAAAATGTTGTCAATACCACCTTAAAAAATCTGGTGCGTGCGCGCAACACACAACTTTCACTTACCAACTTACTTACAAGGGGAGGGCACAGCTATGGGGTCGTCGATCGGGCCAATTTTTTTTTCTGGTGATTCTAAATTGATAAATAGTCGATACGTGTCCGAGCGTTCCATCCAATGGGCCTTAGGTGCTGAGAAATAAAATAAAATACCTTGAAAATCCTTTATTTTTTATCTTGAGTTTGGAAAATGATATCGACATGATTCTTTCACTAATTCATTTATTTTAAAGAGTAGATTAAAGGAAAAATACAATCGTTAAAGAATTATTTATATTTCTTCAATTTAATTTAAAAAAAGCTTCAAGTTTTCAAGTAAACTAGCTTTATAAATTTTTTCACATAAAAAACAATATCAGAATTGAATTCAGCGCCTCAAGAAACCCTGATGTCTTAAATATCATCCAAAACAAAAAATAAAAATCTGGTGCATGCTCGCAACACACAACTTTCACTTACCAACTTACTTAGACTAAAAATTAATGCGTTTTGTTAATTGCCACTTCTCAAATGAACAGAACGGCTTTAATTATGAACAATGGTCTATAATTAATAGGTAATCTATCTATTATAGGTGTATCTATCAATTATTATTATATCTATAGGTGGTATAAGTTGACTGAATATTTTTCTTTTTTCTCCTCTTTATGTTTTCTTTATTTTTATTATATCTCATTTTTAGCCATTTCTTATTTTTAGGCGTAGTGAGAGACAGTTAATTTCTCCATGTAAACAAAAACAATAGTACTTTATAAGAAAGAAAGAAACAAACAAAAAAGCCCCCCTCCCCCCCCCCCCCCCCAAAAAAAAAGCCCCCTCAGAACATTTTAATAATGATAAAGCTTACCTAATATTAAAGAAAACCTAATTTTCATTAAACATGACGAATTTGATAAAAATCGTTAAAGCCGTTTTTGAGATAATCGAAAAAAAGGTAAAAATTGGAAAAAAGTCATGAAATAAAGTCCCCCCTCCGGTTGATTAATTTTGATGAAATGTTGGCAATCACATCTTTGGTATATACATACATGAAATACCCAGTTTAATCAAAATCGTTAAAACCGTTTTTGAGTAAATATAAAAAACACGTGAAAATGATACAAAATTTATTAAGTAAAGTCACCCCTCCGGTTGATCAATTTTGATGAAATTTTTACAGTCATATCTCGGGCATATAAATACATGAAATACCAAGTTTAATCAAAATCGTTAAAACCGTTTTTGAGTAAATAAAAAAAACACGTGAAAATAATACGAAATTTATTAAGTAAAGTCCCCCCTCCGGTTGATCAATTTTGATGAAATTTTTACAGTCATATCTCGGGTATATAAATAGATCAAATACTCAGTTTAATCAAAATCGTTAGAGCCGTTTTTGAGAAAATCGAAAAAAACTTAAAAAGTTATTAAATAAAGTACCCCCTCCCTTTGAGCAATTTTGATGAAATTTTTGCTGTCACATCGCGGGCATATACATACACTAAATACCCAATTTCAGGTTCGCTCGGTGTGTAGTTTTTGAGCTAGTCTGTTCACACACACACACACACACACACACACAGACACACACACACACAGACCATTTCGCGGGACTTGGTTAATTGGACTCAGGGGACCCCAAAACGTGTATTTCCGTTGAAAACCGGAAGTCGAAAATTTTCACGATCGCAATACTTCCACTTACTATATATTTCATATATAGGTAAGTGAAAGTAAAAAGTACCATAAGTGGTACAACTTTGCCACTGGTAGGACTTAGCCAGTTTTCGAAAAATATTATTTTGGACTCCTGGGAACACTTTTCAGTATTAACATTTCTTAGAAAACACCAACGTAATCAATTTTTTGCTGTGCTTTTAGTTTTACTTTTAGTTAGCCTCCATTAAAATATCAATCAGTGTTTCTATTTTGGACTATTGCAACGTGTTGTTTTTGTTTTAGATAAAATTGTTTAGTAAAAAAGGTAAGTAAAAACTAAATCTTTTGACTATAAAGTAAATTATGCTCTTTCATACCTGATTTTAAATTTAAAGTTTATATAGTTTTAATATGATAACTAAGTTTGAAAAGTTGCACCACAAAGCTAGTTATGAATGGGGTACAAAACCTGTATTTCTGTCTGTTACTCAACTTGATGTTGTATACTTTTCAAATTTAATGGTTCTTTACTAAAAAAAAGCATCAGACTCCACTTGGATTAAATTACCCAATACAACAGAGATACGGATTTCAAGACTTGTATCATCTCACAACTGGATGTGTGATCAGCATTTCCACTAAATTTTGCCTATCCAGGTATAATTAGTATAGGGATCTTTAACGAGTACCTGACATCGTACAGGCTCGAAACCTCCATTTTACGTCCTTTCCAAGGGACGGCATGGCTAAGGATTTTTCACTCCCATTAAAAAATCCCAGGGCCACCGCGGGTCGCGAACCCATGACCTTTAGTATTGTAGGTTGCAATGCTATCCACTACACCACAGGTGACGCAGTTAACTATATTTTATGACTCCACATAGAATAAAAAATTCTTTCAGAAAAAGAAAAATGCTCTGACCGCAGCCAGTAGTATTACACTGTTTTATTTAGAATGTATTAAAGAGTCTTTGAGTGAAGGCTCTCAATCCACGAAGTTTTTTGTTTTGTTTTTCTATCAAGTAACAATCCTTTTTGATCTTATTGAACTAGAACTAGAACTAAGGATTATTCCCCTTTCTGTTATTACCGCAGTTGAGTGCTGTGGCTATCCAAATTTGTGGAATTCTCAAACATCTTAAGACAGCATTGGAGGGGACAATCTAATCAACTGTAATTGATAGTGATCTATTGGAAATTTTCAGTTATGGCACACAGAATCAGTTATATGACAAACATTGTTAATGCCAAACATTGATCATCAATATATCCTGATCATTCATCAAATTTCTATTATGGGTCATAATATAAGTGTCAAAACTACCTTAAGGTTAAAGATTTTTTATTTCCATATTTGTTTCCGATTTAACCAGAATTTCTATTAGCGTTTTAATTTATTTTAACTCAGCCTTAGGGCACTCAGTCCCTATTGTATGCCTTCATTAGCGGAACTGTAATACGAACGAACTAATTACCTAAGTGTCGGTGTCACACTTATTGAAGAACAGTAATTACATTTCTAAGGCCAAGTTGGAATAGAGAATAATGTATTAAATCAACTATTTAATTTCATTTATCATTGGTTATCAATATTTGTTTACCACGAATTCCGATTTGGTCCACTGACGAAAAACCGAAGAGGAAGAGGTGGACCTGCATACAAATAGGGAAGGAAATGTCAGATAGGTAGGTATATTTCATATTGAATCGGTTTGGTTTAGTTCTCTCATTGTTTGGCAGGTAAAATCTCAGAAGTTTTATGTACTAAGGTATGTTATGTACTTATTATTCAAGATCAAAAAGTTTAAAGTATAAGTACCTCCTATGATTATAGGTCAAAGATGTTTTTTACTTTCACTTACCTATATATGAAATATATAGTAAGGGAAAGTATTGCGATCGTGAACAATTTTGACTTCCGGTTTTCGACGTAACAACACGATTTGGGGTCCCCTTAGTCCAAATAACCAAGTCCCGCGAAATGGTCTGTGTGTGCTATAAGGCCTACGAACCTGTAATTCGGTATTTGGTATACGAGTATGTATATGCCCGGGATGTGACAGCAAAAATTTCATCAAAATCGGTCAAACGGAGGAGGTGCTTTATTTCATAACTTTTTACGTTTTTTTTTTTTTTTTTTCTCAAAAACGGCTCTAACGATTTTGATAAAACTGGGTATTCGATCTAGGCATATGCCCGCGATATCACGGCAAAAATTTCATCAAAATTGATCAAACGGAGGGGGCACTTTATTTAATAACTTTTTTCCCCATTTTTACGTTTTTTTTCGATATTCTCAAAAATAGCTTTAATGATTTTGATTAAACTCGTCATGTTTAACGAGAATAAATTATTCTTTAATATTAGGTAAGCTTTATCATTATTAAAATGTTCTGCGGCGGCTTAAATGGGGAAGGGGCCTTTTTTGTTTTCCTATAAAGCACCTTTGTTTTTGTTTATATGGAGAAATTATCTGTCTTTCGTTTCGCCAAAAAATAAAAAATGGCTATATATAAAAATATGAAAAAATCAAGTAAACATATACAGGAGAAAAAAAGAAAAATATTCCTTCAATGTTGAGCCCACGCATGCGCAGTACGTGTTTAATGACAGACCAATTATTTTCAACAACTATATAGATAATTATATAATAAGACGAATTGGAGTATTATGCTTGCATTGCCGAATTATCACAAGTAAAAAAAACATTTTATAAAAAAAAATTAAACCGACTTCGAAACCTAGGAACCAGTAAAACTAAATTCACTGAAAAGTATGAAATAATTACTTTCTGATTTTTATGAATACACAGCAAAATTGAAAATAGTATAAAAATTGGAAAAATGCAATAAGACGAATAATTTTATTTTGATTTGTACAATTCGACACTAATAATAACCTGTACCACTACAACCCATGAAGGGTCTTGGGTTCAGTACTATGTAAGGAAGAGTACTGTTTCTTGGTCAGCGGTCGTGCAAGGAGGTGATTTGACCGTGATCACGCTCAACCGCCAGTTTTTTTCCCCTTAATTTTTCAATTAAGGGTATCATAATCATAACCTTAAATTTATTAAAAGTGTATCATACATTTCTTTTTTTCTTATATCCTCATTATGATAAGGAAGAAGATGTACTCATGACAGGTATATATAATAAGATAAAATATTTTTATATCAGCCGAGACTTTAAAAGGGAGACCATTAGTAGTGTCAAAGATTTTGACTATAGCTCCTTACAATTTGGTGTCAGGTGTGGGGTGCAATTCATAGTAATTAGTAATTCATAGTAAATTACAAAATGAAGAGTTAAAATTTTCGTTAGAACAGATAGCTCGACCGCCTGGAGTTCGCGAGCGACTATATACCAAAGAGATCCCAGGTCAGGGGATGGCATTAAGCCTGGCGATGCCGAATTGTATTTAGATCGTTTTGAAAGAGTGGCGGTGCGTAGCGGATGGCGTGATGAAGATAGGAAGGAGGTGCTCTTATCAAAGATGAAAGGGACCGCGGAAAGGTTTCTTAGAATACACGGGGACAAGCAGTCAAATTCAACTCTCTCTTTTTTTTTTTCTTTTTTTTTTTTTTTTTATAAAGTCAATTCGAGGTAAATGTTCACGATCGATTAATCGAATTAATCACTGCACATGTGATGACTCTTCTCTGACTCTCAACCCCTCTCTCACAGCAAATATATTTGATATAGCTCTCTGGAATGCCGGAACACCATTCCTAACACTAAACGGAATACGAGTGAATTGAAATAGCCGTCCACAGGCTTCGAAGGTTGTGTAAGGTCTGTCCTCGCGTCTGATAGGAATTTGATGGTAAGCGCTGCGGAGGTCAACCGAGCTAAAAACTTTATAGGAGGCAACCCTATTAATAATGTCATCAATCCTAGGGAGCGGGAAAGCGTCTAATTCAGTGAACCTATTAATTGTCTGGGAGTAATCAACAACCATCGTACGCTTGTGATTAGGGGATTCTACAACCAGAACCTGGGCTCTCCATGGTGAAATGCTCTCTTCAATGATGCCATCTTCTAACAATTTCTTTATTTCATTTTCAATGAATTTGGAATCCGGGGCTGAATGTCTATGGTCTAGGAGATAAATTACTAAAGAGCTGAGCAGGTTCAACATTAGCAAGTGCCACACTACATATATTCAAGGGTGCTTCAATTCCTCCAAATGTAACTTGAATTGAAGAATGTCTGTTTAAGATATCATGACCTATTATGATGTCCGTACAAAGATCTCTAAGAATGCTAACAGTGACCCCATTGTATTCATGGTCCTGTAACCTAAGGTTTATCATACATTGGTCCTTAATTTGTGATTTCAAAGAGGTTGATGCCATAACAACGTCTTCTATTTTACAGGTAATTACCGGGATGTGAAGTTCGGAGACGGTGGCTTGGTTAATGAAGGTACCTGTATCTATCAAACCATGAGCATTTGAGCCATTAATCTTGACGCGAACTAAAGCTTTACTTAGATTTGAAGGAAGAGATGCTAAACAATTAGTTGAATAAGTCGTACCACGGGGTGATACAGAAGATTTATTCTTATTTCTACATACCTTCTGATAGTGACCCTTGATGCCACTGCCTCTACAAATAGCCACCCTGGCTGGACAGATGGATCTACTGTGCTTTTGAAAGCCTCAAAAGTAGCACTTTAGACTGACTGATGAGACCGATTTAGGAGCTGGAGAGTCTTCTTCGTTGCGGCTCGGAACTGGTTCTTTGTCTAGTGAGATAGCGTTGATGGTCGATGGAATCAAATATTCTTGAGATTGCTGTTCAGCGAGTTCCAAAGATCTGGCTTGAGCAACTGTTTCTTCTAGAGTTAATGAGTGATTTTCCAATAATCTTCGACGAATATGAGATGACCGCAACCCATCTATGAATGCATCTCTAACAGATTCATCTCTGTTTGTTTCAGCACTAACAGCTTTGAAATTGCATTCCTTAGCCAAACGTTTTAGAGAGTCAACGTACCTGTCAATGGTTTCACTAGGAATCCTGGCGTCGAGTCTTGAGTTTATGTCGAGCAAATATTTCAATAACAGGTTTAATATACAAACCTTTTAAAATCGTAACAGCATCGTTATATGTACCACATTCGCTAATACATGTGTTTTAAAACTTAATATAACACACTTAATATAAAACGATTAATATAACAATACAAAAAAAATGAAATCTCCTCCATCCCGTTTTAAATTTTGCGCAAATAAAATTTACTTTTACTCGTATATTTTTCCCAGGGTTTTTTGGGTAATTTTACTATTTTTCCGGACGTAAAGATCTTCAAAATGCTGCCTCAATCATTAAATATGATCAAGTATTAAGAATTTTATGAATGATATCGGCTTAAGAAATCATAAATAATATTTAAATGTAACCAAAATAAATATGGTTTTTTCGCGAAAGCTGGGATCTAATATAATTAATCAATGTCCCTGTTAGTTGAAAAGGACCGATAGGAGTTCACTTATAGAATGTCACATAATTCCTGAATAGGCCATGTCCAGAAGTAGCATTGGGTGAAATGTTTCTTGGGGGGGGGGGGGGGGGGGGGGGGGGTAGGCTTAACTGTTTCTTACTTCTTCTTCCCCTATGAATGCTTTTCCAAAGTTTCAAAATTTTGTAAATTATTATACAAATTATTACACAAATTATTACAAATGTAATAATTGTAAAATTATTTCCTAGTTTTTAACCAAATTGCCTGGACTAATTTTCTTCCAACTAAATTATCCCAAGAATATTTTGTCTCACTTAAAACATGCATGAAATCATTCAAAATAACAGATCTCTTCAAAATATAAATTGTTTTGTCAAAAGGTGGAAAAACAAATTTTGAGATGGGGTTTTGGAGGGATAAATGGAGGACACATCCCTCTTAAAGGTGAGAACTTTACTTTAGAATTTCCTTTCTCTAGAAATTACTTATTACTACATCCATTAAAAATATTTTCTTAAGTTTCAAACGATATTCCCCCATTTTCTGTTGTTTTTTTTTTACTAATTACCTAGCCTGGACTATAAAAAAACCCCAAAAATAATGTTTTATGTTGCTGATTATGCTTGTTCCAAATGAGAGGCGATATCTGTTTATTGATTAGAAACCAAAAACAACAAATACTAATAGATTTTGAGTAAGCTATTTTAACTTTTAATTTATACAATGGCAATTAGCAATATATGGGCCTAGGCCTGAAAATATTGCACACTAATGTTTCAATTACTCAACATTATCATGTTATAATTAATTATATACAAACCATAATACATTAAAGTTACTTTCATCACCAGTATGGATAGTGAGTGTTTTTGATACAAGGGCCAGTTTGATGAGCAAGGAGAAGCCAAGCTCAGAAATCAGTCAGAGAATCCAATTAGTTTTTAAATTATGGCATAATTTTCCTCTTCCTTGCACGAAATAGTTAAGCTGTGTTTTAAACAGCTGATTATTTCATAGCTAATATGAAAAGAATCATTTTTAGTAGTCAAATTATATAAGTAATACACATGTTTTCAATGCACTCTAATGAAAATAGTTTTATCTATGCAGTAGAATTTTTAAAACTTTACAAACTGAAATTATATTAATTCTTTCAATCATATGTTTTAATTTGAACTATTCAAGTTGTGTTTGTAGCAAAGTTCCTGTTCTGTCAGGCCATTCATATATTTTGAATTTTCATTCCTATTAGGGGGGATTTTAAGTCCTCCGAATAGAGAAAATTAATCTATCTTCATATGGAGAAGAAAGAAGTAGAATAATTGTGATAAATTCCCAATTCCCAACATTTTGAGGAACCTATTAAATATGAGGTTTGATTAAAATCAGTTGTGAAGTCAATTTTATTTTTGTTTAATTCAAAAAGCTTGATTGAACAGCTTGGTCAAAACATTTATCAAAGCAATAGATCAGTAGTAGTTGAGGTTTGTTGGTTCTTCTTTAATATGGTTTTAAATTTTACCAAGCTACATTTCCTTGGTGCAAGTTCCTGATTGAGTATATCATTAAACATATTAAGTATATAGGTCATCCAATTTCAATCAGCACTTTGTAGTATTTATAGGTATGTTATCAGGACCAGGTACTTCACTATTTTTTCCTGCATTAATTGAAAATGGCAACTCTATAGACACCTTTCTATTGAAAATAGTTGTTTATATTGTTAAATTTGAATCCCTCACTGCATTTTAAAGCCCTACAATGAACATGCTAACCCATCCCCACTAGCAAACCCTTATGAGTCTAAAACTCACTTGAAAACTCTGTGTATTCTGATGGCATTCCACATTTCATGCATCGTCATCTCAACTAAGCAGGTCAGCTTCCTGGGGATGGCCATATGCTTTGCAAATTTTGAAGCAGTTAATGCAATTATACACATTCTTGAAATCCAAAAAAAGGTGGATGATTTTCATGTGATATTCTAATTCCATCCCTTTCTATGAGAGTTCTCAAAAAAAAAAAAAAAAAAAATCTTTTTATGTAGTTTGCCCACTTTTAAATTCATTCCGGTACTTATTTGTCCAGCATATGGAATTACAGAAAAAATTTTATGTGACTTGCTAGGCTCAGCATTCCTCAGTAATTTCTGCTATATGCCTATCACTTTTTTGGATATTCAGTATCATTTCCATATTCCTTCCAATTCTTTGGCGATCATTTCATCAATTCAGACCTGCAATATCAATTTAACAAAAGGGTCTTATGGAAGTCTCCCCCTTCATGTTTAAAAAGCTCAACTGTAAGATATTCCAAACCTGGACTTTTATTGCTCCTTATTCCTTGGATCACTTCATAATTTCTATGTACTACCACCTTATACTTCATAATTTCTATGTTATCCAAAGCCAGAGGGGTTTTCTTTTCTTCTTCTGCTTTATTATTCCCAATTTTCTGCTTGCTATCTGTCCTCTAAGGTAGAGTTGCTTCGCAAAACTTTTATGCCACTCAAGTACATATAGAGAATTTTTTTTTGTGAGCAGTGAACCATCCTTACTCTTGATGGGAATATAAGTTGGTCTGAAATTTGCTCATTTCTGATTTATCTTGCAATGAAACTATTTGCTGTAATTTACTGTTCATAGTTCCTCAATTCCTTCCAATTTTGTTCTTTCCCAATTTTTTTTTCTCCTTTCCATGAAGTTTCTTCTCTCTTTGCCACAAAGTTTTATATATTTTTGATGGTAATCTAGTATATCTCCTGTGCACCATTTTTTTTTTTTTTAGTTCCTCACTTTCCTTGCCTTTTAGGCTCTACAGGGCTTCCCGAGCAAGGACAGAGGTTGGGGGATTGATGCCGAGTATTATTAAAATTCCCTTGGCTCCGGGTTTAGAACTGGCTATCTTCAGGTTCCCGATCATAAGTATCCATGGGCAACACTTTTTTTCCAACGTGTTTGCCCACTCGGCCATACTGCCACCCACCATTTTTAAGCTGTGTTTTTTCTGCCTTTTGCTGCCTAAATCAAAATACTGGCCTCTGGTATTTACCATTTGGTTTCCAGAATCCCATTCTGCAGCCCCAAATATATCTTATATCAGAATAATTCATTCTCTTTCTGTCACCTTCCTTCAACTTGTTTGTATTGATTTTTTTTTTTGTCTTTTCTCCTTACTATGTTAGAGATTTTAGCATATTTTGAAAATCACATAGTAACTTTAAAATCCATAATAGTGCCATGAAAGTTTGGATTTGTGGTGAGAAGATATGGGCTGGTGATCGATTTCATTGAATGCTTAACCATCTAAAGACCAAGCGTTTTAATTTATCATCACTTTACCAGGGAAGTGATACTTATACTTGATTAAGTTTGCAATGCAAAATTTATTATAATTTTTTTTTAATTCTCATTGTTTTCTTTGCTTTGTTCCATTTGGCAGGGTGATATTTTTCTTTTTGGCCAATCTTAGCACCGAATCCCCTAGCAGTATTCTTATTTCAATTCGAGGGCATTTCATGCCCTCTCTCAATATATCAAGAAAATTCTCTTTTTCCTCTTCAAGAGATTCTTTTCTGGTAATGTGAGATATGATAAGTAATATTCATGATTCCTATTATTATGAGCCTTAGTCTAGAACCTGGGACTTAAGTCATCATAATTTACAACTCATTATTCCTCTTGCAACGGACTAGGTACAGAGCTTAGGTAGTTCACTTTTTTTTTTCAATAATCCTGTATTGCTCAAAAAATTCTAGACTTCGGTCAGAATTATTGGGAGCGATAGACATTCAGACTTCAATCTCCTAATTAGTTGAAAGTCTAATAGATTTCTGTTTAATTGACTGATTACTTAATTTACACCCATAACTTTATCTGTTTTAAAACTAAGAATTTATCGCAATGATTCAATTCACAGAAAAATGCTGACCTTCAATGTGTACGATTTGTGCAAGAGGGTATGTTGAACTGAGTGGTCGCTCCCTTATTTTTCAATTAGCCTAATCCACCCATAATAAGTGTAATGAAGAATATAGGTTCAGTATATAATAACATGATTAATATATATATAGAGAGTATAGAGTAAGGTCCAGTCTGAACATCGGAAAATGTATATGGTACCTTGTTTTCAGCTCAGGCAAAATCATAGGGTGCAAGTAAATAAAAATATAAATAAACTAAGTGGAAATAAGAGATAGTTTGACCAATCATATGAGACTAGATGAAATGGGAAAAAATATTTTTGAGAATTAACTCAGTTTCTCAATAGATAACAAAAGGTCCTAGATTCAGAGGAAGTTTTGGACAGAAAACGAAGTAGGGAGTTTTGGAAGTTATGGGGAAGTGTGCTTTTTGGGGTAGAGAGCTAAGTTTTGTTGATTGGAGAACATACCCTCCGGATTGAGCAGAAAGAAAAGAGGTCTAAGGTGATTTGGTAACCCCAAAGTTAAAATCAATGCAACATACATGGCATTTTTCGAATGTATAAATTACTTTTACTTCACTTAAGAACACTAAAGCTTGTATGTTTATTTCTTATAAATCCTTTTAAAAGCAGAAAAAAAATGTGAGCCATTCAAATGCATTTGCTACTTAACTGCACCATGTTATTGAATTACATTAATGAAAAAAAGCAATTGCTCACCACGTAGCCTGATAAAAAGGCCTAGTTAAGGTTTGCAATCTGGCAAGCATACAAGCACCAGTTCTCTTCCTCGGGTTAGTAAACGAGAGCACGGAATTAATCAGCAACATTATTTCTGCTTTGAAAGAAGAGCAAAGAGCATTGTACAAGCAACACAGTTCTACAGAATCTACAAGCAACTTAAATTTGGTCATGAACAACTGTCTTATATGAGGAACATCAAGGACCTTCGCTTAGTGAGGACAATAAAGAGGGCGAGGAATGAAGGGCTAAAACTCAACAAGAAATATTGGAGTAAAGATGAAGTTGCCAAATGTTCTTGGTTCTGGTGCAACTTAGACAAAGAGGAGGATATTTTTCATTATTTTGCTATTTGTCAGAAATCGGTATTATTGTATTTGGTAAAAAGAATCTATAGGAAGGGGAACTCCTTCAGCAATTGAACAGCCCTAATTATAATTGGTGTACAGATCTATAAAAGTAGCAATTGCATAGAAATTTGATTACTTGCGATTTTTTCAATGTGTTTGAAACTAAGAATTCTTTTATTTTGTTATCATTATTTTTATAGAGATATTTATAGGTTAATTTTAATTATTTATGAATAGGCTTATTTATATAAGTAGTATGTATTAAGCCTAATATGATATTTCATGTTTGAGGTCACTCGAGCTGATCGTAAGGTTACCAATCTTAAGATTAATTAACAATAAGTGTTGATTAAGATTAATTAACAATTATTGTGAATATGTGCCTAGTAATAAAGTGTAAAATTATAGATATTTTTTTAATAAATTTACTTTACTACTATGACTACTATATGGCACTATACTAAATGTACACTATATACTATTTACACTATAAGGCATTTTGTGTATACATCTCTACAAGAAATTATTAAATATTTACATATGAATATTTAATGATTCATGATTCCGAAGGGTATTTATTTTGAGTAATATTCAATTCATATTTATAGATTTTTATTAGAGGGCATAATTTGTTAAAATAATATTAATAAAATTATACTTGTTCAATAAATATTGTATCGCAAACGGTCTAAATTGGCAAACTTTTAGGGCAGAGAATTATGGTTCTGAATGTTGGGGTATTTTATCTGATATCACTCATTTATTATATTATTTCATAAATGTTAATAATTACATCTTTATAGGTTCATCAACACTTAGAAAATTAATAATTGCTCATATTAATTTTAATTAATATGAAGACTCTATTTTTAAGACTATAATTCTATTCTATTTAATATTACACTGACAATAATTGTTAGTATAATATTAAAACTAATAGAAATATTTATAACTCATTGTTATTATAATTACATAAATGTGCTATGTTTTATAAATGGCACGTAACTTATGGGGTTGGATCCACAGGGTAGCTCCTGCACTGACTTGATAAATATTATCTTTAGTAAAAGATGGATATCTTTATAAAGGTATGGATATCTTTAGTAAAGGAATCCAAAGAGAAGTTAATTCAATTACGGTGTCAATCTGGAAAATTATAACAGGGGTCTACAGAGACTAGTATTTTAAGTATCTTAAATAAAAGATACAGTGTTAATTGATCGATTTCTTTCTAGAACTGATAGAAATATATAAGATAATTTGGCCCAATTTATATTTAATCCTGATGAAAACCTGAAAACTATACTGAAATGTCAGCACATTATATGTAAATTCCACATATAGAGTTTCTTTTTCTGACCTCAAACGCAACCGTTTTCATTAGATTGATTTATACAGTTAACTATCTACTGCCATAATATAATAAGCATAAGTATTTGGTACATATATTTTATATCCTGTTGTTTCTGGAACAACCAAACGCCTAAAAAAAGAATAGCCAGAAATATAACAATAGTATATAACAACTTTCTATAATTCCACTTAAAATTAGATATTAATTAAATAGATAAATTAGAATATACATATGGTTATAATTTTTTCTTAAATTATTCTTTGAGTCTTTTTTCAATATTATTTTAATGTCATTTAATGTATCATTGAATTGGAGGATTTTAATCTAATGAAATACTATTCCCTTTGTTATTATATTTTAGAAAATTAATTAATTTTTTATTGGAATATGAACTTTCTTAAAATGTATTGTTTAGTTTTGTTTAATTTATTTTTTTTCCAAAAAAAAGTTTATAAATTTAAAATTTTTAGTTCTTGAAAAATATGATTAGAGAGTTCTTATAAAATTAGTTCTTTCCAGTGTCAAAAGAGGGTGCTAATACTGATAACAGTTATCTAACCAATATGAAATAGAATTGAAAATCAACTCTGAAACCTGTTTCTTTTTTCAATAATTAACTCAGTTTCTAACTTAATCTTAGTAAATATTATAAACTGTTTCCTCTTACATTACCTTTTATACATTTTAGTTATTTTACCTTTTATACCTTCTGCCTTTACTATGTGTTATTAAGGTTGTTAAATTTATTGCTTATTATTGATTATTAAGTATTATCTAATCATCCTGCCAAAAAAAATCTTTTTACTATTAAAAAGTTTTATTGCATGTACTTATTCAGGTTGCTAATTAAAGTGGATTGTAAATCAAACTTTCTAAGAATATGTTCTGTTATCAGATAAGGCCATGGTTCTAATCGTAGTGATATTTGCTCATTCATTATTAACATTTTTCAGCTTTTTAAGATGAGTACTCAACAAAGAACCAAGGATTATGAACGCTTTAAAGAAGGTAAATTTGTTATAAAAATGACCAACCATTATGGTACTTTATAGGTTTGATATGTGCTCAGTATATTATTGAATTTTTAATGTTGATTTAAGTCTCTGTATCTTTCAGATGAACAAAAGGAATGGAAAGGACCCTTTTACTTTGTTCAAGCTGCGGATCCTCAATTTGGCCTCATTGAAAGATATCTTGAAAAGAAAGTAAATTACACTTGGGAAAAAGAAAAAGTATTGTCAAAGCTTTCTGTCGAAAAATTAAATTCTCTAAATCCTAAACCTAAGTTTTTTGTAATATGTGGTGATTTGTGCGATGCTACTCCAGGTAAGCTGGTAATAATAGTTTAGATTGTATTAATTTTCAATGTCTTAAATGCTAAATTATATATTGATGTCTAATTGAAGTGTCAATTAGTATATTCAACAATAGAAATTTCTGATAAACTTGAAAATATCTAATTTCTTTAATTCACATTTAAATTATCTCATTCTTCTACATTTTACTGACTCGTGAAATGGTATTTGGCTTTATTTCAGTGAATACCAAGGTTTAAAAAATGTTAGTCCCTAAAAATTAAATATTAGCTGTATCCTTTGGGTGTTAATCATTAGAAGAACTGTAATCGTTCTCGGTTTAACAGGTCTAAGAGACCAAAATCGCACATGTTTAATAGTTTGGACACTAGACATGTTTCGCAACAAGCCTTTGGACTGGGACTTGTATTTAGACATGTCTACATAGACATATATAAAAGAATTCTGTCTGGTATTCATTGTGGCTGTCTGTCCAGAGGTATCAAAGGATGTGAAACTCCTATTAGTGTGATAATGACCAGACTAACTTCTCCTGCCATCGTTTATTTTTGTTGCCTATATTTTACTGTTCCTTAAATTAAAAATTTATTTTAGAAAATAAAAAGCAATGTTTGATTGCAGAATAATAGGGTGTCTTCAGTCATCCCATTCCAATGACTATTTCACTAGTTTTAATTCAAAACAATAGTTACAGGACTTTATGCACTCGATGCATTGGCGGATCCAGGGGGGGGGTCCTGTGGGGGCTGCAGCCCCTCCCTTTGGAAAATTTTTCGTCATTTAAAGAATGGATAGAATTTGACTTTCCTTGATGTAAGGAAGCAAGTTAAAGAACAAATAATGTGCAGAAAAAATAGAATTTTAGTTGTGGGAATGGAAAATAAAGGTAAAAAAGCTGATTAGCAGGTCAAAATGTGGCTGCAGCCCCTCCCTTTAGGTCTGCAGCCCCCCCCTTTACGATCGGCTGGATCCGCCCTTGACTCGATGAATCATTTCCTTCTAACTAAAAAATAAAATATATGTGTATGTATATACATATATATATATATATATATATGTATATATATATATATATATATATATAATTTTTAAAAAGTTAAAAAAACTGCATGAGTATATATCAAGTTTTTAATGAAAAATTATTGTTTTAACAAAAGGGACTAATATTCTGAAGACCATCACCTTTGGTTAACTTTGTAGTCACCGCTTGAATGCAGTTACCCTCTATTATCTTATGTTTTCCTATCTTTCTATTCTACGTTTTTGTTAATTTTTAATTAATTTAATTTAATTTTTTTTTTACTTTTTTTAATTCACTTCTTTTTCTATTGTTACTTCAGTGGAACTTTAATTTGGTGTCGTTTTGTGTGACCTCAGTTTTAACTAAAAAGGACACCTCAGGAGTCTATTTAACCCTTTTGGAAGCAAGTGAAAATCAAGAGCTAGAATTATTTAAAGATAATCTGGGCCCTTTTTAATTGAGTAGGACGCAAAAGGGATCCGTTAATAATACAGTCTCATAACCTGTCAAAATAGGCTAGCAGCTATTCCAAAGATAATAATATATGCACCCTATTTTATTAGTAAAAATTAGTTTTAGTTTTACAAATTATTGAAAGGTATTAGTATTAAGTATTTCAATTTTAATAAATATAGACAGCAATCTAAGTCTTATCAGTTTATCAGGTTATGTACATTGCAGGTAACAGTTTATCTATGTTTAGAAAAGTAAAAATTACAGTAGTCTTTGTTTTAGTATTGTAACAACAAACTTAAAAAACGACAGTATTCATTAATGCAAACTTTTTATTAACCTCTCACACGAGATGAAGTACATACCAATTCATAACATTAACTAACATATGACTTTTGTTATTTTATTTTTTATATAACCTCCCATCTCGAACAGTGTAGCCACATATAACATCTTTCCTCTTTTCAATATTTTAGTCTAACTGGCACCCTCCTGGCCTGTTGAGGTCTTGACGCTGGTGGGACCAAGTTCATTGATGATTTAGCCCCTCTTCTATCTTCATTGAACGACGCCGAGCGAAGATGCACTCTATTCCGCCTGACTACTCTGCCGGTATCGAGGTCTTCCACTATGTATGATCGTGGTGTTCCGTGTTTTCGAAGAATTCTTCCTCGATGCCACTTGTTCTCTTTGGTATATTGAATGGATACACGATCCCCAGGTCTCAATTCCTCGAGCTCCTTAGCGCTCCGATCATAATAGCTCTTAGCAATTGATTGCTTCTTTTCTAGCTTAGCAGGTACATCAGCATTCACTTGAGGCACTAACGTATCTGCCGTAGACGGTAGCTTAGTGCGGCACACTCGATTCATCAACAGCTGAGCTGGAGGCAACTGCTCCTCTATGGTGTCGACTCTTTTAATAATGTTAAACCTAACACAATCGTGCAATCCCAATAACGGAATTTTATTCATATTTACCACAGCAAATTTAATAATATGACTAACATCCCCAATAGAACATTTTAGAGCAGTCGACCCTACTAATGGTATTTTTTCTCCTGTGTATGTGACTGCAGAACAAGCAGGCTTAGAAATAGGCGCTCTCAACTTAGTAGCCAAGTCATTAGGAATAACACTTATATCTGCTCCGGTATCGATTTTAAAAGTTACAGAAGAACCACCTATATACACATCCTGAAGCCAAGAGCTATTTCTAGACCCTACTTCATTAATGGAGAACTTTTCGACAATTCCAACTTCATTTTGCAATTCAAGCTCAACAACATTTTCAGAATATGGTTCATCAACTCTACAAGCTGCAGCAAAATGGTTCTTTCCTTTACATCTAGAACAAGTTTTCCCCCAAGCAGGGCAGTTACGAAATTTGTGGTAGGTTGCACACCGAGAGCATTTCCGAACGAATGTAGATGAATTTTTTTTAGCATTTTGTTCTCTATGAACTTGATGTACCTCTATAGAACCAGGGACCTCTGTATGTTCATCACGCCGGATATGGGCCTGCTTCTCTAAAAACACTAACAATTCCTCTATAGGCAAAAATTCTGTAGAGCTGTCACGCAATTCCCACAAATGCTTTGACTCTTTATCCAGTTTACGCAACAGTAAAAATTGTAAAATGGCATTCCAGCCTTCAGTGTTGATACCAAAACTTTTTATGGCATTGAGAACCGACCTAGTAGTATTAATCAAATTTTTTATATCCTGGCTAGATTCTACACTTGGATGGTCTATGACCCTCTCTAAATGTTTATACACGACATATTTATTCTTTTGATAAACATTAACTAGCCGATCAAGAGCTACTGCGTAATTTTCAGAGTTTATGTCTAGTCCAGATAACCTATCCAACGGTTCTCCCTCCAGCGATGACTTGAGAAGTTGAAAACGACGGACATCGTCTAAGGACTGGTTCTCATGAACGACGGATCTAAATAATTCATAAAATGAATTCCACAACGATATGTCCCCTTTAAAAACTGGAATTTTAATAGGTGCAACCTCACATTTAATAGTAAAATCGGAAGGCTTCTTATTAACAACTACTGAAGACGCTAGTGCAATCTTTTCCTCCAGAGTACTTTTGACATGGAAATAATCCTTCTCGAAGTTTTCAATATAATCATCTTCGATGTAATCAAGCATATGGATTAATAATTCATTAAATTCGTTAAAAATCTTACCTGAGTCAGTACTTCTCTCTTTCAATTCTGATAGTGAAGCAATCTCAAAATCAGGAGGTGACACGAAAGTTAACATCCGTGTTAATCTTCCCCTTAAAACAGAATTTTTCTTCTTTAACAATTCTCCCTCCATGATGGATTGCAATTCAACAAGAATACTCTGAAAAACTGTTTAATAAACAATGATTACAGCACCATTGTATGAACAATAAAGAACGTGTGAGTTCGACAAAAACCTGACACCATGTTTTAGTATTGTAACAACAAACTTAAAAAACGACAGTATTCATTAATGCAAACTTTTTATTAACCTCTCACACGAGATGAAGTACATACCAATTCATAACATTAACTAACATATGACTTTTGTTATTTTATTTTTTATATAACCTCCCATCTCGAACAGTGTAGCCACATATAACAGTCTTTTTTATTATACTTAAATAAAATTTTTGATTTAGTTGATGACTGGGAAATAAGACAAAAACAAGAAAAAGACTTCTGGGATATATTTTCAAAGATTAATCCTGACATAGCTTTGGTATGTGTTTGTGGGAACCATGATGTTGGAGATACGCCTTCCAATTTGGCTGTACAAAGGTAATAAATATTCACTGGCATTGTATTCTGATTTTACTTTCCATTTTTCTTTCTCTAATCTTCTTTCTTATAAATTGTAAATTTTATTAAATGATAGCAATATTTTATATTTTTACAAGAAAGAGAATACAGTATATAGGTCTGTTACAACTGGTTTTAAACCATCATATAATTAAACTTAGTCATGTTATTGACTTTATGCTAAATCATAATTCAGTTTCTAAATGCCTTTATGCTAGCTATAATTGAGAGGTGGCAGCGAGAAGGGTCAAAAGCCGATGCGTCTTTTCTGAATAAAACGTTTTAAAAGCAGTCAAATGTTTTGAAGTATATTCAGTTAAAACTTCAAATCAATGTGTCATACTGTTAGAATCCACATCTACGATTTGAAATTTGAACAGATTACTCTCTGTTTGTTGTAATTTGATAGATTTTAAAACTTTCAATGCAAAAAGGGCCCTTCGGCTGTGAGCCCTTCTTGCAGTCACCTCATCCATTAATATTATTTTGTACAATTATTAAAATTAAGCTTTCCGATGGAACAGCTGTTTAATGTTTTTACGATAGATTTTGTTTATTTTTATTTAAAAAACAATCCTTTAATCTAAGTGAACTAAATAATCTCAATCTCCTGGATAAAACAATAAATGAACTAACTTATGTCACCTTGTCTAACTGGTTGAGAACTTTAGTTGGGTGATTAAAAAGAGTTGGTTTAGAAAAAGCAATAATAGGCCTAATTTTTTCATTAAGGGGAAAGAAAAATAATGGAAAATAAAAGAATTCAATGGCATAAGGATACTAGGGGCAATTATAACCGGGTTTGCTTGAACCCATTCAAACAAAGGGACTTTCCCTATAGCAAGAAAAAACAAATATAAGTAAAGACCTCAAATCCAATTAAAACAGTGCATACAAGGAGAAGCATGGGATCACTGAAAACATTGGAATCACCAAGATAGGTAAAAAAAAATATTCTTAAGAAATTTGCATTTAAAAACTTCTGATGTGCAAAAATCCAATAGCAACTTTTTACCTAAAAATATATACTGCAATATTAAAGCCAGCCTGTTTTATCTAGTGTGTGAAATTCAAGATTTATTCCACTGGTCAGCCATAAAATAAATTTCGACAACGCTAACAAATTGTTTTATCATCTGAGTTTGTAGTGTTCAGGATGAAAAGGCATAAGTCAGATATTTTTACAATAAAAAAAAAAAATTACTAACCTAAGCCTTTGCTTTAATGCTTACAATTAAGCTCAAAAAAAAAATAATTAACACTGAATAAAAATATTTAAATGAGAGTAAATGGTTGAAATTTATCATAGGGACAGTTTAACAGATGTAAAACATTACCTGAGGAGAAACATCGACTTTTATGATATAAAAACATTGTCACATAACAGGGAAAAGGCTCAAAATTATGGTATTGCACTTTTTGATTGAAATGGTAATTTCAGGCCAGAGAATCTAGTAGGTAAAACGCTGTAAGCCTCCTGATAATACACTGGGTGTCCCAGACATAGTGTAAAAAAAAATTGGGTAATACTGTATGCTAAACAACCCCTCTAGCATCATCAACATCATGGACAAGAGATAAAAGAACTAATACTTTTATTCAATCAAGTAGTTTTTTCTAGTGGGTATGTGAAGCAATCAAGTATTTATTCTCTAGGGTGTTTTTCACCAGAAAAACTTCTTTTAGACTCTAAAGGTGAATTGCAATTGTATCATGGGTTACACCACTATAAAGCTAACTAAATTCTGCAGTTTTTAGGCAATTTGACGGCTCAAGGGTGCTCCAGTGAGGAGTGAGGAATTTTCAATAATTATTAAAAATTTAAGTTTTAATAAACGTTTTGTGTTTTGAGCATTGAAAGGCCCACTGAAAGTGGATTTAAAATAACCTGACCTAACTCATCATTTAGGAAATTTAATGCTGATTAAGAAAATATCGTTTTTGTTTCTACGCTAAACCGAAGTAGAGAAAACTGCAATTTGTCGGAAAAAAGTATGATTTTAAAAATAAAAACAAAAAAAATTCTATCTCCTCAACAGATTGAGATAGGAAACTCGTTTCTGCACCATTCTACACCGTTTAGCATGCAATATTACCCATTTTTTTTTTTTTACACTATGTCTTGGACACCCAGTATACGAAAAATGTTTAATGCATTTCAAAAAATGATGTAAATCCTCACATGAGAAAATTTTCAAGTGGAAAAATGATGTAAGCCATATGGAAGAAGGTACCTCTTGCGAAAAAACACATATTTCAGGCTATATTTAAAAATTAGAATAACATAGGGTCCACCTCCATAGGAAAGATAAATGTGTGGTTCATGAAGATGAGGTTAATATTGAAGATCCAAAATAAAAATTCCAGTTGAAAGAAATCAAATTTTCAAAGAAATTATATTAATAGTGCCAGCAGCGCTGAAAAAATGATGAAATATTTATTTGTGTCTCCTTTGATTTTTTTTTTTTTTTTTATTGTTTTTTTTTATTTATTATTTCCAATGTAGATTTGCACCTATATGTGTGTGGAGCATCAAGCAAATTTAGTCACTGTTGCTTTCGACTGTGACTTTCTTGAGGCATTATAATTTACTAAAGTAAGAGGTCTCTTGGCCACCGTCGTTTCAGCTGACATCGAGGCTGACCAGGTAACAGGGAGGAGGAAAGAGAATGGGTGAGTGGGTTAGGGTGATGTAGTGTTGAAGAGTGGAATGTTTGATATTTGTCGCGTACGAAAGATTTTACTGTCGGTATGTTCATGTCGTTGTGCAGTGTATGATTCGAAATAAACGAGGGTGCATTTGTGATTTTTCTGAGAATTTTGGATTGTGATGTTTGTATTTTGTTAATGTGGATGTGTTTCGCAGAACCCCAAAGTTCTGCTCCGTATGTCCTAATAGGTCTTAAAATAGTAGTGTAAATTAGTCACTTGTTTCTTAAGGTGAGTTGAATTTAAAAAAACTCCTTTGATTTAAAAAAAAAGTATTAAATACAGTCTTTGGAGAAATGAATGTATCCTTAATTAGCCTCAAGTACGAAATATACAATTTTACTTGTATATTTTTATTGTATATTTGTACGAAATATACAGTGAAAAAAGAGAAAATTGTTTAAAGTTTGAAAAATAATTTAGTTATAGAACTGTAAGATAGCTTTGCCCACTCATACAAAGGAATTCTTCTTAAATTTATGAAAATGAAAAGACTTGGGAAAACTGCTGCAAAAGCTGCATGTACAAAAAAAAATTACCATTTCTATGGGAAAATATGATTTAGAGCAATAGGATTTGAAGAAAATAATACCTCTATGATACCACCAAAAATTTAAAGAACTGTGATGTAACGGAATGCCTTAGTAAGACGTAAAAAGAAAAATCTTTACTATGTATATAGAGTATTGTGAAAACAAGAGAATCTAAATGTTTTTGAAGCTTAAATTAAAAAAGGTCAGATACTTAGTTGTAAAGATTTATTGTTGATAATATCTTTATTTTTCAATGTCAAGCTAGTAATCAGATATAGACTAAAACATCTACCAATAAAGAAAAGCTTGGTAATATTTTTTTTAGACTTTTTAGGTATTCATTTATACTACTGCTAACTAAATTATTTAGGGTTACTCTTAACACCTTTTCCCTTTTAGGTGACCATATGTTGATCTCCAAGCATACCACTTAGAGCAATAAAGTTATGCATAAAGATCCTTTATCAACAACATGCATAATTATCATATATAAAGATTTAGGCCTCAATATGTACAAATTATTTCAATATAAACAACTTAATCTCTCATAAACCACTATTAATCTTATTTTCCAATTTGTTCTTTTCGCATTACTAAAAATGTTAATTTTAAGTTATAATTATTTTATTTTAGGTATAGATCATCTTTTGGAAAAGATTTCTTTTCATTTTGGGTTGGTGGTGTGTTCTTCATTGTAATAAATTCCCAATATTTTTATGATGGATCCCAGGTTCCTGAAATAGCAAGAGAGCAAGAGGTTTGGCTGGATGAGCAATTGAAGATCGGTTCTAAAAGCCGATGTGGTCCTGTTATATTTCAACACATCCCTTGGTTTTTAGATGATCCTGAAGATCAGAAAAGTGATTATTTTACCATTCCATATGAAAAGAGAAAGCCTATGCTTGAAAAATTGAATAATGCAGGTATGTACAGAACATTAAAATGTATTTGTTAAAGTGAATTGTTAGAACTTTTCTTTACGCTGTAAGCTGAAAGAAGCCTTATATTTTTCATTTCTGTAAGCACTATATTTTTTTTTATTAGTCCTCATTACTGATATTATATTTTGAAATAGGTGTACGCTATGTTTTTACTGGCCATCTTCATAGAAATAATTTTGGTCAGTACAAAAATGTGCAGTCTATTGTATCTTCAGCTATTGGAGCGCAGCTTGGATCTGATAAATCAGGGTTTAGAATTGTAAAAGTCTTAAATGATTCAATATCTCATAAATATTATCCATTTGATGATGTTCCAACAAATGTGGAATTCTCATAACATGATTTTAATTTTTGGTAAATGTTAATTATGATTTACCACAGTTTGTAAACTGAAATAATATGAGTAATGATATAACTATAAACTTGTGTTTAAACATAATTTGTTATTTATATATTATATAATATGCCTAATGAAATAAAATTATTTTGTCCAGTATATTTATTTAATCTACCAGGCCATTAAACTCACAAAAAAAAAAAAATATATATCTTTAGGGAATGATCTGTCAGTGATATGAAAACTTTCAATGAAAACATGAAATTTAAAAAAAAAAAATGTTTTTAAAGTTTTTTTAAGTAAATATCAATCATGAAAAACTTGAAATTTTGTGTGAAACAATAAACCACTGTTTTTAGAGAGAAACATAAATTTACACTGAAAGTTAATTTATATTATTTTTTAAATACCAACAAATATAATTATTATTATATATTATATATTAGAATATTATACCTTAAGTTCTAAGACAAACCTCTTCGTCTGTTATACCAAATAGCAACTTTCTATGAACCTGATATCCAACTTTCATCTTATTTTTATGTCACATGTAATCAGTGGTGGATACAGGAATTTTGTGGGGGTACACTTTTTTTAACTAACTGTTTCCCACCCTGTGGAAGCTAAAAAAGCCTTTATAGAGTTAAACAATTTTTTATGAGAATAGTGTTATTCTGTAGATGGATCTAGGATAAAGGGCATCTAATTTTGCCGAAAGATTATAGATGATCGACCATGTATTGGAAACAGGAGAGGAGACAAGAGATTAATAAAAATAAGCTAGTGCTACTGTGTCAAGCACAATTTTCATCTCTATTGAATAACAATATAGCATTTCAAAAAAAAAAAAAAAAAAAAAAAAATGTATATATCTTTTATGAATAATATTAGATAGAAACAGAAAATAAATGGTTATTTTCTAGAACAATATTTTACTATAACTTTTTTTGCTGACCATGGATATTATTCTTTATGAAAAAGCCTTATTCTTTAATTTACTTTTTCCTTCAAATTCAGGAGTGTAAGATTCCTTATTTAAATTAGTTTTGCCTTTATTTCCTCCAAATTCAGGATCGTAAAAATTCATTATTAAATTATTGGTTTTTGTTGATTTATTAAGTTTATTTAGTTATAATAAATAAAATATGCTGTTATATAGTTGTCCTCCTTTTATTACCTATGTCCTCCATTTTCAAAAGATGTCCTCCATTTCATAAATTATATCTGATAACCCTCTCCTCACATCATTCCTACAAATAAACTGAACATCTATTGTGTCTGTTCGTTGTTAGATTATTATTCAACTTTTCCAGATTACCAGTCCTTTTCCAGATGAGTATTTTATTATTACACAATTCTTTTGTTTGATTATTTTATTATAACTGCTACAGTTTGAGGATTATAGTTGCAAGAAGAAATCATGTTTATCTATTAGCTTTATGTTGTATATCCCAAGATCAAAAAATTGGTTTTTGTATCAGAGTCTCATTCCATACAAGAACAAAATGTTTTACCACCATTTGATCCAAAACAATGACAATGTTACTGACTAAAATATTTTTTTCTCTTTTGATTTGAATATGAGGAGACATGTCGGGTTTCTCCAACTACTATCAAATTTAAGTATTTAGAAGATATATTCTTATTTATTGTTTCTCTTATTTTTTTTTTTAGAAATCAAATTTCTTTATTAATAAGGAGATAATTTAAAGTACAAAAAGGTTCTTAACGCCATAGGTAAAGAATGATGTTCTTTATTCTCTAGTTAAAGAATTCTGCATGAAAAGAATGCTTTTATTACATGTTTTACGTGGCACATCCCTGTTTGTCACTATCACATTTTTTTCACCACACCTGGCTGAAAAGTTTTTGATCAATTAAAGATAACAAAAGCATGAGAGAAATTCATGAAAATTGTTATAATGTTTATTTATAGATGGTAAGCAGGTAAATAAGAGTATTGTTTATACAGTTATGACTCTTTGCTTTAAATTAACGATCTTTAAAAAAATATATAAAAAACTACAATTTTGATTGTACCACTATTCTTGCTGACTGGGGATATGATGTTTAATTTCTGTAACAAACTTTGAATAACGCCATATGTTTATTACCATTAACAACCAGGTAGTTCTTGATAAAAGTAAAAAAAAAAAAATAATAAAATATAATTATATAAGAAGACTAGTAATGCAATGGCAGTAAATAACATTATAAATATTAATAATTCCTAATTAAAAATTATGATAATAAGACTATGAAATCAGTATTCAAATGCTCCAAAAATAAAATAAATAGTACAATTAAAAATAAATATTCATTCAACTTTCTTTTTTTACTGATTCTATGGAATTATAGGGAAGACAGAGCTTATTTTATTATTATAATAAATGTTTTTGTACTTCAGTGAACAGAGACCCAGCTGTATGTACATAGGTTCATCTTCCCTTTTACCTTAGTACCCAGGTGCCCCACCTGGATACCTTATTCTCTTTCCCAAGTACTGTTCAATGGGCTTCAACAATGCTCCTCAAAGCCATGGAAACATTCCAGGTACTTTCCATGGAAAAAGTTTCTCACTACCTGTTTCAGAATTTCTAAACAGCTACTTGCTCATAATAGGGTCACAGTGTATTCAAAGAGTCATGACACTTTTTCAAAGAAAAATAATTCGCCTGAACATAATACCAGTTTTACATATAAGTGAAACGCTAGAAATACAAAACATAATATCGATTAAAAAAAAAGCATTAATAGGTTAGGAGCTGTTCTTCTTCAATGAAATATTTTGGTATGGAATTTGTGTAAACTTTTTATCTTTAAAAAATATTAAAAATATAAAATAGAGTTAAAACACAAATATCTATTAAACAATTGATCCATATTGAATGGCATGTCCTGCAAGCTCCTGATATATTTTTGAAAATCAAATTATGATGGAAAACGATAGGTTAAATGATGGTCAGGATTTTCAGTTACAATGATATTTATTATGGTAAGCCCATATCATTGTAAAATATCATTGTAACTGAAAATCCTGACCATCATTTAACCTATCATAATTGAAGAACAGTCGACCATCACTCATCTCTATGATGGAAAACAGATGAAGGAAATCATTTTACGGGTAATTCCATGTCAAATCAACACACTGATTCCAACTTGATGTCTCAGGTTTTCATGATTTTTGTACGCAGCAATTTATCATAGACTTATAAAAAAATATCAAAGTTCATTTGTGTAGCACAATTATTTTTGAAGTTATTAATTTTTAAAGATTTAAATTTTTATGAAAAAATTTCAGGTTTTGGCATCTTTAGATGCCTATAGGCTGGCAACCAGTGATTATATAAACCTAGGAGTGGTCTCATTTTAAAGATGTTGAATGGAGCTTTAATATGATATGCCACAAGATAGGGGTTACGATTTCAAAAAATCGAAAATTTTTAATTAAATTTCAAAATTTAAATTTCTCAAAAAGTGGCAATTTTAAATTCTTTTTAAAAATTACCGAAAATGGTTTTTAAAGTCTTAATAAATATACCAAAATTCTACCATGGGATTAGTAGATACAGGGCTTCAAAAATACAAATGTTTTGGGAATAATGTTCCAAATTAGTAGAAAAAAAAATTTTTATTACCAATTTTGCTATGCAGTGTATAGGACACAATTTAATTAATAAAACGCAATGATTACTTTATGTTTGGAAACCCCTCTTTAAAAGAAAACTGAAGCTGATTGGCCGACAACTCGAGGGAAATCTCCTTTTTTCAGAAGGTGGAAGCTGGTTAGTCAAGCAGACAAGACCACTCATTTATAGCGAGTGTGGTATCTGAGTTGCTGTTAAGAAGTTCATTCAGCGGTTCCTGTGATATTGTATCTTTAGAACACAACCCATTTCTTGACCACTTCAGACTAGCAGCCAGAGCAAGCCTACAAGGACCAAATTATGGATGCAAGGCAACTGCTTGAAATGTCTCATCAGAACATAGACTTTGTATTTGTTACCATTGAAGAATACATTAAAGCTGAAGAACAACTGGCCAACCGGTACAATACAGCGGTAACTATATCAGGCACCCAGAAATTTCATGCCTTCATACCTCTCAACTGTGGAACCAAAGTAAATGTGAAATTATTTTCTTCTGGAGTTGTTTCAAGTATATTTCCAGTTGTAAATGGCATAGAGCAGATATTGTTGGGTATGTAACATCAAACTATGGTGACACTTGGTGGTTGAGTTATGTTGTGGATAAAATTGAAGATTCCAGTAAAGTGCAAGTTACATTCTTCTATCATTCAGGTTCATTTATATATCCCACTCCAACTGATGCACTATGAATACCTTTTGCAGATGTATTATGTAAAGTAAAACCAAAAACAGAAACTACCCGAACATACAATTTACCAGACAGTGAAGTGAACAACAAATGTGTGGGTATCCTCTAACGATTGAAGTCTCAATGAACTGATCTGTTAACTTTACTCATAATATTACATTTTGATAGTAAGTGTCTTTATGACCTTTCCTGGAAGGGCTTACCAGTATTAAAAAAATTTAAAAGTAATAGCCACTGCTTGTTTCATTGTAATGTGTTGCTTGTTTCATTCAATTAACTATTTAAAATTTTCTGAAACGATACTAATTCTGGTATTTTTCACAAAAAATTTATTTCTGAAGCCCTGTATCACCTGATCACATTGAGATCCCATGATAGAATTTTGCTATTTGGACTAAGTCATTGCAAACTATTTTTGATAATTTTTTGAAATTTTTAAAATTGCCACTTTTTGAAAAATTTAAATTTTGGAATTTAATTTAAATTTCCAATTTTTTGAAATTTTAACCCCTATTTTGTGGCATATCATATTAAAGCTCCATTCGACACCTTTAAAATGAAACTACTCCTAGGTTTATATCACCACTGGTTGCCAGCTTACAGGCATCTAAAGGTGCTGAAACCTGAAATTTTTTCATAATACTTTAAATCTTTAAAAATTAATAACTTCAAAAATAATTGTGCTACATAACTGAAATTTGGTAGTTTTATTAGTCTACGATATATTGCTGCATACAAAAAATCATGAAAATCTGAGACATCAAGTCTGAAAATCTCCAGAAATTGTGTTGATTTGACATGGAATGACCCTTACCATCCCAGCAAATAGATATACAAGATTCAGATAATCTAAAAATATATACGTAGCGTATATATTTATCAGTTACAATTAACTTTTACAAGGTTTCAGTAGTTCATTACCACAAGCATACAGTAAATAGACATATTATAGGGTGATCCACTTTGTATTCACTAAACTTAATTTTGAAAAAAACAGACAAAATGTATCATCATCTTAGTTATTTTTCATTAATTGAACATTGAGTATAAATAAAAAATATCAGCCAAATGGCCGCCTCTAGGCATTCTATAGCAGTTCTTCGTAGTTTTCTGTCTTTTTCATAAGTGGATGTTTTCTCGACAGTTATGACTTAATGCATATTAGTTTTTAGGTGCTCCAGCGTTCCAAGTTCGTTGATATAGGCACGAATCTTAAGATAAGTGTAAAAAAAAAAATATCACATAGAGTCAAATCGCATGAACTTTAAGAGAGAGCTGCAGGTGCCCCTTCAAAGAGAAAACTCCACCCTACCCGCAAACCTCTTATCACGTGAATATGCACCCTTTCAACGCGATTTTCTTTACCCTATTTCTCTTGAAGCATGCAACGAATCTAAAGTACCTAGTTCATTGGATATCAAACAAATATTTAACCGCTACAACTATCATCTGAACTACTGATCATTACTTAACTAAGAAAATTAATCTATACCTCTATACTAAGTTCTATTTTCGTATACAATTGATTTCTTGAAATCATCGATATGAAATGGATATATCAATCTAAAGACTTTTTTGTTTCGGAGTATTTAAAGTTTAAATGTGAATCCCGATTAAGACAACTTTAACCACATAATTTAATCCCAGCCGAGTTTACGATTTCACAAAATCATGTGTGTGTCTGCGAGTGTGTGTGAACAGACTAGCTAAAATCTACGTACGAAACTGAAGTTAGGTATTTAACATAGGCATATGCACGTAATGTAATTAAAAAGATTTCGTCAAAATAGAGTAAACGTATGGTATACTTTATCCCCAAGTCTTTTTTTCTATTTACGATTTCCATAAAGGCACCAACCATTTTCATTAAACTCGGTTATGTTTAATGAGGATCAAGAATATAGAGGTTTGAAAAGTAAAATAATAATTCCCTCTTTCATAGTATTTACCTATATAAAAACATTCAAACGAATCCCGGCGGGGCCAACTTCATTCTTGATACATCACTGTTTGAAGTACTGATGACATTAGTCACTTTCCAATTGAATAAACAAAAACTATTGTGACTGAAGAAAAAAGATATGCCTTTACACGAAAAAAAAATTGTTTAAGCACAACTTAAGTAGGCTAGTTAAAAAGAAAAAAATGTATATAATTGGGAATAAAGAAAGGTGCATGTTAAGTGAAAGTTGCGTTATGCGGGCACCGCGCCAAATTTGTATTTTTAGAATAAAATTGGTAACAATGCTGATGTCACTCACGCATGGGCGTTGCCTATTTTGACATTGATATTAGCGAACTCAAATCGTGTCCTTTTCAGTTAAAAAGGGCCTTGAGAAACTTGAATCCCTGAGGAGATCAATCGGCTCAAAAGACACCACGCCCAGAAGTAACAGCAGTTTCGTTAATATAAAAGTATAGGAAGAAAAATAACATGAACATACTTCTATGCAACACGAAGAAGGTTTCTTCTGCCAACACCAAGACGTATTTTTGGATTTTTTTTTTTTTTAATTTATCGATGAACCCCTAAATCCGACTCCTTCTATCGAGCATTACTATGATATATAAGGCTATGTTACTTACGTAGCTGGTTAATTTATAAATACCTGGGCGAAGTTTAAATTTGGCTTAAAATTCTAACAGATTGTTTATTTAGTTTGCCAAGTGGTTTTATATGTTTGAGTTCATTGTAAAAAAGGCTATAACATAGTGACAACTACCGATAGAACTGATATGGCAAGTGGAATTGTCCAACCTTTCTCTCCATCGACTATTAACACAATATTGTGATACTGTCATGGTTTCACCATTTAAAAAGAAAAAAAAGGTCCATGTTGGACAAAACAAAAATATAACAAAGTAACAAGGAGAAATGCATACAGAAAACGCCGCGTTACCTGCAATATCCGGAGGAAGGTAAGGTCTTACTATGCGAATATTTTTAGAAGATTCGCAAGAAGGACGGCTAGGTAAGAAGAAGAGAAGGCGCATTGTATGAGGAGCCCTAAAACCCGCCCTGAGGGACCTTCGACAAAGAGCATAGAGCACACAGCTGCCCCAGAGCCCTTTGTGCGCTGAAGGCCAGGTACTAGGGGGGAGCTTAGCCCCTTCCATGAACATGACCCAGATTACCCCGGCCTGCGAACCCAACAATATGCTTGTCACATCTGAGGGATCTTGCATCCTCCGCTCTTGTATACCCACGCCACAGGTAAAGCCATGCATCCAACTAAGAAAATTTTATTAATATCAAAATAAGTTGGAAAATTGTTAGGTGGGAAAAACTCCAGCT
Source organism: Aelia acuminata (assembly GCA_911387785.2). Classification (NCBI taxonomy): domain Eukaryota; kingdom Metazoa; phylum Arthropoda; class Insecta; order Hemiptera; family Pentatomidae; genus Aelia; species Aelia acuminata. Next base: position 162,553,701 of record OU426978.1, on the reverse strand, counting down.
TACGTTGAATAGCTTATTTAAATGCTAACAAAAAAAGTTTTCATGTCCACCTATTTGTATTAGCAACAGACCTTCAAAAAATTATGAACAATATCTAGAACTAAACTCGGACAAAAAACAATACAAAAAATTTACAAATAATCAAAAAGACAAGCATTGGCAGTATCGTACCCTCAAATGTCGCACCATTTCGACTGCTTATCATAACTTAAATAACGAAACAAAAGACTACCATATACTGTATAATTATTGTCGAAACGCCTTGGTACATTTTGAATCACTCTATACTCAAAATCATGTACATTCCAACTGTAAAATCATCAATCCACGGAAAATACGAGTTAATAAATCCACAATTCCACTCACTAACTCATCCATAAAATTCACTTCTTTCTTTGCTTTCCCCCTCTCAGTTACCAGGTCAACAAATATCTAAAAAAGAATTCCTTGTTTCATCAATTATAAATAAATTAAATCGAACTCCATCAAAGAAGTGAGTTACAAACATGACTTAGATTATTTGCCAAATAAGACATTTGATTGATACAAATGCTGTTAAAAGTATAAAAAGTCCATTTTCTTTATAAAGGGTATGATAAACAAAAAGGTAAAGGTGAGAAATCCTAGCTATTATTATTTTTTTTGTTTCTGATTTGCTTTAGGTATAACTTAGAAAAATATAATTATATAAAAATATGGGTTGGGGGACGGGGCTGGGAATACGAGTTTTTTATAAGTTTATAAACTCACGGCCATCTGATGGCTGCTCCATTGTACACCTTATCTTGTCTGACATGAATCTGTAACAAGGGTGACAAGAAAACTAAGTCACTGACCTAGCTAAATTATGAGAGAATGTCTCCAACCAAATCATCTCCCCGATCTATAATGAATTCACCGGCGGGGCATTTAACCTATTTGTGTAAAAAAAAATAGTTTGCAAAAGCAAAGTGCTGATGTCAAGTTTCGCCTTGAATGTTGCACTTTAATTTTTTTCTTATTTCTCAGGCCTACATTTCAAAATTAAATGAGAGATTCAAAACAAACTACTAACAATAGTCTAGTTTCTTTTATCGGAATCATCAAATTAAATTTTTTTTCGGATATTCAAGATCTGACAGGAACTAAATACAGACACTTCGTATTTAAACCCATAAGTTATAGGACAACTATTTCAAAAATAGTTAAAGATAATAACCATTTTCTGTTTTTTATGTTTTAAATATTGTTTAGCGTGCTCATTAAGTTGGTGTAAAAGCTTAACCCCCTCAAAATGTTATAAATTTGGGCTGAGTTAGAAAGTGGCAATACAGAGGAAATCGGTTCTAGCACATTGGCCCACAAAAGATGGTCCGTGGACCACAGGTTTCATAGAAAAATATTTCGTCAGGAATTCGGCTTCGTGTGACAGTTTTTAGTGTAGCGTTAATTATTGTTATCAGGATTTACCCTCGAGAAACAGAAGTTCTTACTTTTTCTATGAACCGACTTAACAAAACTAAGATGGAGTAACAAACACGTATGAGACACTGTTTCGTACTTTATTTTGGTACTTATCTCTAAGCCACTGCTTGCGGGTCTTATCTTAAGCCCGGGCATAGTACGGACCAGAGTGCGCTTAGCCTTAGTGAGTGATAGATGTACCGCGACAAACTTAGACAAAATCGCCTACCTCATATCTCTTCGCGAACTACCAGGGCGTCGAGAGAATCCAGAGAAACTACCTACCGCTCCGCCAGCCCAGAGAACCAGCGAACGGTGAGTACCAGATTTAGTACGATGCGTTTTACCACCACCTTAATTACAGTCCACACTTTATTGAAGTATTATTAATTTATTTAATAATAACCATTTTATATTGGTCCTCTACGGGCCCGAATGTGTTTTTTTTTGGGCATATTTGTGTACGGTAAAGGAAGGAATGCAGTTTCGTTACCCCCAATTTAGGCGATTTTGTGGTTTTTGTTCAGATTTTATTTTTCCATATTGTATCGAAGCCTCATAAGCGCCAATTATTGCACCACAGCCTTATTTTAGTTTTAAGAAAGTATATTGTGAATGATTACTTTATTAGTGAATTTTACGTTGCTTAAACTCCGCTACTGCTGCACCCAAGTGAGGAACCATTGAACTAATTGTACCTAAAACTTAAGTCTAATAGAGGGCGGTAGATTTTCTTCGAATATTCTGAAATATTATAATTAACTTAATATTGCACCTATTTATAGAATATAGTTATCAAATTGAAAGGAGCCTAATTATTTTGTTTTAAAATCAATCATTTTTTTATTTAAAACGTTTAATAATTTAAAATATATATATATTTTTTCTATAATTAAATATTTAACTTTGAACATTAAGAAAATAAATTACCAACATAATGTCACCTAAGCCAATAGAAGTTATTAAAACGCTTAACAATAAAAAGGAAAGAATTTTTCGTCGGGTTCAAACCACTTTTGACCTTATAAAAAATTTACCAGAGAAAAAAGAGATTTTTATGGCCAGAGCCGCAGATTTAAAAACCCAATTTGAAGAATTTGACACAGTCTTAAACCAAATTTCCGAATTAAATAATTCTGTTGAGAAGGAGCATAGAATTGAAGTGGACCAAGCAGCTTTGGCTTTCGATGAAATTTATTATGATATTAAGGCCGCATATGAAAAATATCGGGAGCACCTTACCACCGTTAATTCTAATCCTCAAGTCAATGATGACTTCTTTGTTCAACCTAAGCTTCCTGATATTCAAATAACCCCATTTTCGGGACAGTATGAACAATTTCCATCTTTCAAATCCTTATTTGACACTCTGATTCACGAAAGAAATTATAGTGATATTGTAAAATTCTCTTATCTTAAATCATTACTGATATATCCAGCTTCGCAAACAATAGCTTCCATAGAATATAAAGCTGAAAATTATAATGAAGCGTATAAAAAACTTGTGGACAGATACTCCAATAAAAGAATAGTAGCGGCTTACCACATTAATAAAATTCTGCAGTTCAAGCCATTTTCCAATGATAACGTAAGAAATTTTAGGGCATTCCTGGATACATTTGAAGATAATTTTAACGCATTAAAAGCCTTAGAGATAGAAAATCTGGCAGATTTCATTATGGTCCACCTTTCTTTTAATGTCATTGATAAAAACACCCGCAGACTTTTCGAAAGCCAACTAAAAGAACATGAAGTTCCTTCGTTTTTTGAACTTACTAAATTTATTAAAGCACAATCTAGAGTTGCTGAGCTTTGTAATGATTCTATAATTAAGAGCTGTAGCCCAAAAATTAGTAATTCAAGAACCGATTATATTCCTCAACCAAAAGCCTTTTTATCGAAGCCTAGTATTAAAAAACCGGAAAATAAACCGAGAAACTCAAATGAATGTCCACTTTGTAAAGGGGAACATAAAATTCTAACATGTCCTGAGTTCACTGGAGCTGATGTTGACTCTAGATATGCCATTCTGAAAAGGTTTAGATTATGTTTTGCCTGCAGCGGTCCTCATCTATTTACTAAATGTCAGAGTTCTGGACGCTGTCTTAACTGCGTTAGTCGTAAACATAATACTTTACTTCATAGAGATGATGCTACAGCTAATTTTTCTCATCTGAATTCTTCCGAGGCCGACTCTCCTCCTAAGATCGACAACACTGGTCCAGTTTTTGAACCTAAACCTCATCATGTCGTTTCTTGCCATACGGCAGCCAATTCTCAAGCATTACTGGGTACCGCTAGATGTTCTATTCGTTCTGATTCTGGTCAATGGTATCACTGCCGCATTGTGATTGATCCAGGCAGTCAGATTAATTTTATTACTTCTTCCCTAGTCAATAAACTTAATCTAAGGAAAACAAACAAACCATTAACAGTTTCTGGAGTTGGCGAAACCTCAATACCCATATCCCAGGCGGAAGTAAAGTTTCTTATTCCCCTAAAGAAGGAAGTCCAACCTTTGAGATTTCGGCAAGAGTTGCTCACAATATTGTCGATCATCTGCCTACGCAACCTGTTTCCATGGAGGTCCGGCAACGGTTCACATCCCTTAAGCTTTCGGATGCAGATTGGCATACTCCAGGCAAGGTTGACTTCCTGTTAGGTGTCCAGATGTATGGTGAGATCCTGAGCAATCCTCCCTTGTTCATCAAGGACAAACCTTGTGCTATCCACACCGTATTTGGTTGGATCATTTTTGGTGAAATCCCATCAACCATTGCGAACCCTTCTGTAACCTCTCTTCTTTCTGTCGACACATTACACGAAGATATGAAACGGTTTTGGGAATCCGAAGAAGTAGCAGTTCCTATACCACCAAATCCAGAAGATGTCTATTGCGAGGAACATTTCAAGAAAACATTCACAAGAGATCAATCTGGCCGCTACATAGTAAGTTTACCATTCCGCCCAGACGTCCCTAATGACTTGAGCTGCACCAAACAGTTAGCCATTCAACGTTTCCAGAAGCTTGAAACAAGGTTTTCTAAAGATCCATCGTATTTTTCAGCCTACTCAGCACAGATCCAGGAATACATACAGCTTGGTCATGTACACCTAGCCACAACCACATCGGATTACATCATGACTCATCACGGTGTTTCCAAAGAAGAATCAGCTTCAACTAAGCTCAGAATAGTTTTCAACGGTTCTGAAAGGACACCAGGTGGAAACTCCTTGAATGACCTCCTTCTTACTGGTCCACAATTGCAGACCAACATCGGAGAGTTGATAGACAACTTCCGAACCTATAAGGTAGCTCTGACTTGTGACATCAAAATGATGTTTCGATGTATAGGCTTAAATGAAAGGGATAGAAAGTTTGTTCATTTCTTTTGGAGAGCACACCCTTCCGTACCTATCACAGAATATGAGCTAACTACGCTTCCTTTTGGTCTTAAATGTTCACCCTTTAATGCCCAGAGAGTAATTATCCAATTATACCATGACGAAGCTCACCGGTTTCCGCTGGCTCAGAAGTGCCTTAAAGAAACCTATGTCGACAACGTTGTCAGTGGTGCAGATAATGTCCAACAAGCCCTCGCGCTGTATAGAGAATTAATTGCCTTACACCAAGCTGGTGGATTCACCCTTCGGAAGTTTTCTAGTAACTGCCGTGAGTTGCTTTCCATGATTCCACAAGAATTGCAAGATCAGCCATTTCTAGATCTTAACGAACCCACTTCGTCCTTAACAGTTAAGGTCTTGGGCCTAAAGTGGAATCCTCAGCTAGATGTGTTATGTTACTCCACTAATCTCCAAGATCCCGTTTTTACTAAGAGAAGAATTCTTTCAGTCATAGCCCGAATTTTCGATATCAATGGGTACCTGAGCCCTGTCACATTTTGGGCTAAGTATTTGATTCAACGCCTTTGGCTCCGCAAGATTGGTTGGGACGAAGAGCTTCCCGAAGACATCAGGAATCATTGGAGAAATTTCCTAGAAGAGTTACCATGCCTACAAGAAGTTCACCTTCCTCGTTATATTGGGAAGCAGGAGGAATTTTCTGCCCAGTTGATAGCCTTTGGAGACGCTTCTGAGAGAGGATATGGATGCGTGGTCTACCTTAGAACGGAAAACCCATTTGGTGAAGCTCATGTCCACCTAATCAGGGCCAAGAGTAAGGTTGCTCCTCCCAAACCTATAAGTATTAATCGTCTCGAGCTGAATGCAGCCTTGTTAGTGGCCAGGGTTATTGATTCATTAGCCAACCTAATAAAGAAACTTAAGATAGAATCCATTTTTTGTTTTTCCGACTCAAGAGATGTTCTTTTCTGGCTTCAGACGCCTCCACACCAGCTTAAAACTTATGTAGCCAATAGGGTCGTCCAGATTCTGAATATTACCCAGCCTAGTTGGTGGAATCACATACCTTCTGGAGCAAACCCAAGCGACTGTGTATCAAGAGGACTTACCCCTATGAAACTTCTAACCCATAACCTGTATTGGAAAGGCCCCGATTTTCTTTTGTCAAACCCATCCTTATGGCCTATCCCTCGACCTGAGCCTCCCGATGAACCGCAAGAAATAAAGCCATTATCTTTGCTTGCTAAAGAAGAGCATAATTATCTTATTGAACATTTAAATAAATTCTCATCGTTGCTAAAGTTGACCCGAGTCCTAGCCTTCTGCCTGCGCTTCATCAAAAGATGTAAGATATCACAAGCAATCGGATGCAAGCCAGCCAGGCCTCCAGCCATTGACCTCAACTGAACTGGACGATTCCCTCAACACCTACGTACGCCTCAGCCAGCGGGAGTACTATAGGGACATATTTGCCTACCTTGAAAACGAACAAGTTCCTGATGGTCCCATTGCCAAGCTCTCTCCCTTTTTGACAAATGAAGGTACACTCAGGGTGGGGGGAAGATTGAGGAATGCCCCCATACCGTACTCAGCCAGGCATCCTTTTTTAGTCCACCAAAACTCACATTTAGCCAAGTTGATTTGTGATCACTACCACATTTACTCTTTGCATGGAGGTCCTCAGCTGGTGCAGTCCTTGATTCATAGAAAATATTGGATACCATGTTTGAGAAACCTAATTAGAAAGAGAATATTTCGTTGTATAAGATGTTTCAAATCTAAGTTTAAGCCCAAACCTCCGCTGATGGGTGACCTTCCCGATTTTCGTGTAACTCCTGCCAGAGCCTTTCAGCGCGTCGGAGTCGACTATGGCGGCCCCTTTCTAATGAAATCATCATCTCGGCGCAACGCTCCCCGCATGAAATGTTGGATAGCCGTGTTTGTATGCCCATGTACTCACGCCGTGCACCTTGAAGCGGTAACAGATTTGACCACTTCTTCCTTTATGGCTACCCTGGATCGATTTATTGCTAGGAGAGGCTTGCCATCAGATATTTATAGCGATTGTGGTAGTAACTTCCTTGGAGCAGCTAGGATACTCAAGGAGTTATATCTTTTCCTTAGAGATCACCATCGTGATATTACCGACTTTCTTAGCCAAAGAAGCATCAAATGGCACTTTATTCCTCCAGCATCACCTCACATGGGAGGACATTGGGAATCAGCCGTCAAAGCTGCCAAGCGACACCTCCTCGCTGTTCTCAATGGCCAGGCTTTAACCTACGAAGAATTCTCTACGCTCCTGAGCCGAGTAGAGTCTGCTTTGAACTCTCGACACTTGTGTGCAGCATCAAATGAGCCGTCAGATAACCTTGACTACTTGTCTCCGGGTCATTTCCTTATTGGACAACCCCTCCTTGCTCGTCCTGAAGAAGCAAGCACTTGCATAGTTTCTTTCAACAGACGCTGGGAAATGCTTTCTCGTTCCTTGTGTCACTTCTGGAGAAGATGGTACCACGAATACTTGCATACCTTGACTCCTCGCTCAAAGTGGTACACTCCTGGTGAAAACATTAAAGAAGGACAGCTTGTTATACTCCACGAACGAGATGTACCATTACAGCAATGGATCCTGGCCCGAGTGGTCAAGATATTCCCGGGGCCAGATGGCGTTGTTAGGGTAGTCCGTCTCAAAACCCCCACTTCTGAGCTGGTTCGACCTGCACACAAGATCGTACCACTCCCTTCCGGAGATTCCACCTTTTGATTTCCTTTATTCTTTTGTATATATTGTATATAGTGTTTAGAAGTCTTAGAAGCCATATACTTTGTATTTTATGTACCTTTAGAAGATTTTGATTTTTTTAAGAATATTGTGGTTGTTTCTATTGTTTTCGGGGGTCGAGACTGCTTTCCTTCCTGGCCTGTACTACAAATTTCCAAGTAGTGTTTTGTTTAATTTTTTTTGGTGAAATGAGATCATTTCACGGGTGGGGGTATGTTTCGTACTTTATTTTGGTACTTATCTCTAAGCCACTGCTTGCGGGTCTTATCTTAAGCCCGGGCAGACACATCATTACACAAAGCCCCGTAAAATGTAAAAAAAAAAATCTGCGAGATAGGAGGAAGGGGATCAGTGAAGAGGGAAGTTGCCTTGGCTTGGTGCGATCCTGGTTGCATAATGGACGCGTACATGTTACACGGAGACCCGGTTTCTAGTTCCGGCTAGGGCCGATATTTTCTCTATGCAAAATAAATATATATATATATATATATATATATAGAGAGAGAGAGAGAGAGAGAGAGAGAGAGAGAGAGAGAGAGAAAGAGAGAGAGAGAGAGATTATTAAACGTAACCTAAGCAATATAAGTTACCATATTAAACCCTATATATAGCCAGTGATACAAGATGCTTTGGACTGACTTCAAAAGGAGAGCAGCTGACTCCTGTATTCTTGTTAAGACGGCTCCTTCAGCTGGACCATCCCACCTGGAGAGCCACATGTCTTGGACACCTGCTGTATTCTCTCCAGCCACTGCTACACCTCAGCTATATCGTAGGATCTTCTGGTTCTTGTCTTAAGTTTAACAATAGCTGATTAAGACTTAGATCAACAGATAATGTTCGTAACACTCGTATCAAGGTTCTACTTATATATTTGATTTACTTGAATAGCTTAATTAATAATTCATGTTTTATACTTTACATTTTAATTGAAAAATGTCAACTAAGTAGTAGATGATTAGCAAATAATATGGGAATAGAGGAATAAAAGTGATGCATGGGTAACTACAATGCCCAGCAGTACCTGCTCCCTGGCTTGATCCAACTACTACGTGATCTTTAGGGACCACTCATTCACATAGATCTCTCATCCATCTCTTTTTTATTTTCTCCCAATTATTCTAGGATGCGTTATTCTCATACCTTATAAAATCGTTTGTAATTTTCATTTCAAAAATATTCTAAAAATTACATAAAGCATTTTAACTTTTCAAACGCAAAACGCCACTATGCGTTTAGTCTGAATTCCACTATAATGCGCTCAATAATAAATAAATGTTAATTTTTTTAAAATTCATCTATAATTTAAGGGATTTCTAAAATTAAACAATATGAATAACGTTGCATAGACTTTTTTGTCGTGATTTTTACAACACAGAAAAATTATTCAGTCAAATATATTTAACAATTTCAAATTAACAGGCATATTTAACCATAATCTATCATTCTAATAGCCAAGAATGTTTAGATTCTTTAAGTTAATATTTTAAATGTTAAACATATCATCATGATCTTTTTCTTTCATAGGTTGCTTAAAAATTTGTCAAAAGTATAAATATTTTTATTTATTTATTTGTTTTAAGGCGTAAAAAATCTTCCGTCATCAACGCCTAAAATTGGCTTTTCTTCTTCATCTTCATCTGTTCCGAATTTCTTAAATGAATCGCGGTCTCTTCATTAATTCTTCTTCAGCTCGATTTCTTCATCGGTCGATATCCCTCTTCTGCATAAATATTTTTTTATATATCTACAATGATATGAATTATGACTAGATAATTTTAGTCATAATTCATTAACATTATTACTCCAATATTAGTTTTGGAGAAAAATCAAACTATTTTATGGCGATTTTTAGATTGAATATTTACAATTAAAAATCTACGGGAGATCTTACAAAATGAAACATTTATGGTTAAAAAATTAATTGAAAAAATCTGTTCTAGTATCATTTATAAATTAACAATGAATAATTTCGTAAAAAGTAAACATATAAGTTAAACTAATTAGAATACAAATAATAAGCATGAAGTTATTTTTCATTTTTTTAAATATTACCATTACAAATTTAACATCAAACTTCACATGATTGAATTAGTCATAGTTCTGGGTAATCGTGATGGGAAAAGTTATTTTCAGAACCAAATGAAATAAGCACCCATCATTCAGCACTGACTCATGGGACTTAACTATGACGGGGTTAACTTCCCCTTTCCTTCCGCTGACAAATACATTCTCCCATCATATTGAGTCCTAAACTATTTACACAGCCAACCAATAATAAACCTTTTCAATACGTATACCCCAATCAAATCAACAAAAACAAATATGTTAATATTTGCTGAGTATAAAATCAAAACAAGTAATTCCTAGTTGTTCTATTTAATAATCAAAATTTAACACATAGGTAAATATAAAATTAAATTAATTTTACTAAGCGCTAATATTTTAGGTTCTAAATAACTAATTTGGCAACAATAACTTTTTTTCAATCAACCCAAGAAGTAAAGCCAAGCAGGCGTGAAGGGTATACTATTCTGCATTACTTACTATGTGGAGTCAATCCAAATCAAGTTGCTTCAACATTTTTTTTAAATTTTTATATTCTTACCATAGATAGAACAATGCATTATAAGAACGAAAATGCAACTAGTTTATTTTTTCCAAAACTTATTTTGCCATTGGCGGTCATTTTTTTGTGGACTGGACGCATGTTTTCAGCTATTTTAGAACTCAGCGTCCTATGCAAATATCTCCTCTCCTATTTATCCTAAAACATCCAATTAAGGAAAAATTTCCTCAGAAAGATCTGGACATCAATAAAGGTTCTTTAGGTATGCACTTAGTAAGAATAAGTATGCAGTTAAAACTAAGAATAATGGATTTATAAAAAGGCAATTTAAAGTTGGGTGCTCCAAATTCAAGAAGTTCAAGCCTTATAAAATCGTTTATACATATTATGTGTTGGTTAACGGTCGGTAAATAGCGGTCGGTTAGCAATGTTACCTAAATATTAAATAAAATGAATATTATTTATATCTTTTATTGAAATATTTAATAAATGCTTATTTTAAAAGAAAAAAAAATTAATTCATTACTGACACAAAATATTTCAACAATTATCTTTTACGTTTGTTATAAACATCACGCTTTATATGTTAAATCATATTAATACTAGCATTCCCCGTCGCGGCGCTGCCCGCGAGCCTTTCAAATCAATTCTGTGATCTTGTGATCTTGATATTGATTTAATAGAATATGCTAACTGATGTTAAGGAGATTTAAGAAAATCGGAGCTTCCGGTAGGTGGAATGTTGGAGGGGGAAGGTGCCGGCTCGATAGAAGAGAGGGAGACGCGCAATGGAGAGAGTTCACTAAAACCGCCTAAACAAAAAATTGCTTACTCGTCGTGAACACTTCATTTTTCGGCTTTAAAACATGGTTTTCGATGCACCATAGGGGCTTTCGAGTTAAACTCGTCGTATCAAGATCTTTAAAATGAGTCCAAATTAGACATTTTTTGTCGAAGTGCAAAAATAGGTGTCCGTTAGAGTTAAACGACAATTTCGCCATTTAAACCCCTTGTGGGTTACATTTTTGAAATTCCTTTCTTAGTGGTTACCTACATCGCGTTTAAAATCTAAATTCCGAACTTCAAGTTTCTATCATTAGTAGTTTTTGCTATGCATTGATTCTATCAGTCAGGACAAAGCCTCTTATATATATAGAGATTGTCTATTTAATACATCAAATAAAAAATATTTGGTTTAAAATCTCAAAAATAGGTGTCCATTAGAGTTAAACGACAATTTCGCCATTTAAACCCCTCAGGGGTTACATTTTTGAAATTCCTTTCTTAGCGGTTACCTAAAATCTAAATTCCAAACTTCAAGTTTCTGTCATTAGTAGTTTTTCCTCTGCATTGATTCTATCAGTCAGGACAAAGCCTCTTATATATATAGAGATTATTCAATTTTATATAGCATAATTTTTTTTTTTTTTATTGTTTTTTCATGCTCGCATTTTACTTCATTACTCCTAACCTTGGATTCCTTTTAGTGCTACTTTTTGTTATTTAAATAACAATTACCTAAGTGTTGGTGCACCAAGCGTTCAAATGAATATACAAAAAATTGAAATACAAAACAAAAATGAAGATGACATATTTGATGACAGTTTGATTATAGTCTCCCATATTTTAATTATGGGTCATTCCATGTCAATTCAACACAGGCTTGAGCCTCGCCATCTCAGTTTTTTTTTTTTTTTTAATTTGGTACATCTGTACTACTTGTATCGACTAGAACAATTGTGAAATATTACTGAAATATGTCTACCCGTTTTTGGATTATGGACCTACAAAGCCCTCGAAAATAGGTCCAGAAACAGAAAAAATCATTAGGTAGAAAATAGTCTGGGGAGGCGGTCAATAAAATACAAAATAGTATAAAACTATTTTATTGTAGCCGACGTTTCGACCCAACTATGCAGGTCTTCGTCAGGGCTAAATAAACAAGACACAGACAACAATATGAGTAATTAGGACAAAGAATATGAACTGGCTAGATAAAATATAAAAAACAAAGAATATGAACTGACTATAAAAGATATAAATGACTGTAAACTTAAGATTAAGCATATAATTTATATACACATGGTGTAATATGGCTATTGACACTGATACTATTAACACTGATGCTGTTGATACTGATAGTATAGGTGGTGTGATAAGATGGGGTAAGATACATAATAGTGGATATGTTATGAGAATGGTGTACTATGGGTAGATATGGTGGCAAAATGGGGGCAGATTAGAAGAGGGATTAATATATGATGGATTATAATTATAGTAAATAAAGGAGCTTACCTTATGACAGGGATGGATGTCACGGCCAGAGTGAGGGTCGAAGTAGGGTACACATTTGTCGGAGTGGGAGAATGTCAGAAAAAAAAGGGTTCCGGAAGGCGGGTTAGGATCTGTTTACATACGCTAACTTTACACAAATAAATAACATTAGTTACAAAAGTAAATAGTGGCATTTTAAACAGTATAAAAAAATTGAGGAAACTTATAACTAGCTGACTATATATGTATGTAATTAATATTATGTGAAAAACATTAAAATAGGATTAAACAAAAAATTACAGTACTGTTGATATAAATAGGCTATTTCTGTATTTGATAGGAACATATTAATTATCTATGTGGCCTTAAGTGTTAGAAATGTACAATTGTGGAACTTGACATTTTTTTTATAGGTTCAGTACAAATAATAATTGTTATTTCATATAATAATTTGTTCATTCTATTAAATGAATAGTAGTAGATGTGTTCTATTACATGAATTGATCTGGTTCTATTACATAAAATAGGTATATAATATGAATAGGCGGAGGTGTTAAGTGAATAACCTCCCCTTCTCGCTCCTCACTTAACACATTTTTTCTTAGTTTTGGAGAAAATCGCAAAAAAAAAAGGAACAAAACAAAAATGTTATAGGTAGCGATTATCACCTTTCAAAGTTCGTCAGGCTAGGCAGTGAGATATGTAAACACTTCTTGTTATCCTTTACATTCTTTTATTGGTTTACGTTTTGGCTGTTATGATTTTTGTGTATGGTTTCTGTAACGGTAATGCTTTAGAAGCGGTGCGGGAGTATGCGCGCCGATTTCCAAATAGAAGAGTGCCTAATCGACGAGTCTTTTCGTTAACTTTTAATAGAATACGAGAGACTGGGTCATTCTTAATACGTAATGGAGGCGACCAATTCCAGCCAGCAATAAGAGCAGATTATCGGAGAAGAAATTGTGTCCAACGCCACTTCGATAACAATCCTGAGACTAGCATCCGAAGAGCATCTGCTGCATTAGGAATATCGCGGCTTGAACTTTGAAAGGTGATAATCGCTACCCATACCATCTTCAAAAAGTTCAGAATTTATTACCTCAAGATTATGTCAAGAGATTGAATTTTAGTAACTGGTTTCTTGAAAAAATTCGCGATGATAATTTATTTCCATTAAAAATTATATGGACCGATGAAGCTACCTTTACAAGAGGAGGAATTGTTAATCAAAGAAATTATTATGTATGGGCTCTTGAAAATGCCAGAGCTATTAGAGAGAATAGGTTCAGCATGAATTTGCTATTAACGTTTGGCTTGGAATTTGGAACGGATTACTGGTGGGACCTTGTGTTTTACCTGAAAGATTGAATGGAATCACATTTACACATTTTTTGGAGAACGACTTTTCTAATTATTTAGATGACATTCCATTACAACAGCGGATTGAAATGTGGTTCCAACTCGATGGATGTCCAGCTCATTATAGCAGAGCTGCTCGAGCTTGGCTGGATATAAATTATCCACAACTATGGATTGGACGTGGAGGAGTAGTACCTTGGCCACCCAGATCACCTGATATGACACCTATGGATTTCTTCGTATGGGGAACCTTGAAGCAGGAAGTTTATTCGGTGTCAATCAACTCAAGAGAGCAATTAAGAGACCGAATCATAGATGCAGTGCACCAAATATCATCAGAACAATGTTTAGCTGCAATTTATCAAGTGAGTGCTAGATGTAATGCTTGCATTGGTGCAAGAGGACAACATAAAAATGAAAACTTGTTTTGTTTCTTTTTTTGCGATTTTCTCTAAAACTAAGCAAAAACGAGCAAATCTCTAAAGGACTTTTTTTTTCTGTCTTAGTTTTTCGGTTCCCTATAAGTTCCTGAAGTTTTGCCATTTAAATTCGGGACACCCTATAATTATATTATACGAAGTATAATATAATACACCCCCTGTATATTATACGAAGTATAATCTAATTTGTAAATACCTTGCGAAGATAACTGAAGGGGTTGGGACAAAACAGTGCCAAGCAACATTTTTAATAAAAATAAACTGTAGCTGTCGTCTCTTGTATATTATGTAGTATTATATGTACGTGACGGAAATGCCACTGCAGTCAATCAAATATGACTGTAGAGCACTCTTAATTTCTAAATATATTGATCATATAAATAATAATCATATAAATACATTGATCATATTGAACACAATTAGTTATTTTATCTAATATGCGCTAAAAAAATCGCTAATACTAAAAAGTTTTGTTATTTACAAAAAAAATTTATGTTGCCTTTTTTCAATAAAACTTATTACTAATATATCCACAACCGGTTACAGCATATTTATATGATTTTTTTATATATATAAAACATTTTTGAAAGTTCATTCTGATTTTTCTTATATAAATAAAACTTTTGATGGTTCATTCCGTCTCTTTGAAAACACTGGGAAATGGATGACAATGACCACATTTTTTACCTATTTAAAATTAATGAATCACCATTTTTTTTAAATTTATAAATTAATTTGTTTTGTTACTTGCTTATAAAAAGAACTGTATATACCGTCTTAGACTAGAATTGACCAACACTTACGTACTTTTTACTTACTCTTGATTAGTAAAAAATGACATTACTTAGACTAGGCGAACAAAAAGGTACACCTCTCCTGTATATGTATTTTTAAAGTAATCGGTAAAGGGGATAGGCTCCAACTCTACCTTTTTTGTATTTTCCATAGTGCAAGGGAGGGGGGAAATGAAAATGAATAAAATATGCTATATAATATTTGACTAATTACATTTTTGTATACTCATCGTAAAGGTATGCGGTCAACACAAAAACAAAATAAGATGACCAAGTAATAAAATAAGTTATTTTTACAGACAATAATAAAATAATAAAGTCACAAAAAATATAAGTACAAATTAACGATTAGTAAAAAATGAATTGCTGATATAATGACATGGTCCTTAGGCAATTTCCTGCTCCAACGTCCTTGCCTCCCGGAGAGATTTATTGCCCGAGTATGAAGGATATTTGTTTACTTTCAAATGCTGGATCGAATTGAAATTTGAGATAGATCCCTCCTCAATGGGCTAAACATAACGGAATAAAAAAAAATATACAGCATTTTTGGCAATCGAATCAGGCGTATTAATAATTCAACAGTAATATATATTTTATAGGCAATAGATATTCAATAAACAACCAGAAACTCAGTTAAACTTTTAGTTAGATATGAATAGGAGTAAAAATTCACTATTCCTAAAATATAAAATGGGGGTCACCTGTGGTATAGTGGTTAGCATGGCAACCTACAATACTAAGGTCGCGGGTTCGCGCCTCGCTGTGGCCCTAGGATTATTGAATGGGAGTAAAAAATCCTTGGCTATGCCATCCGTCGGATAGTTCGTAAAATGGAGGTCGCTAAAGATCCCTATCCTAATTATAACTGGATAGACAAAATTTAGGACTCCCTCTGTAGCATCGTCCGATTAGCCTTAGTAGCATTAAGAGAAAGAAAATATAAAATCACCACTTATGAAAAATATCCATAATATACTTTTTTATATAATGTGCTATAGGAAAAATTGAATTAGAGCTAATTTGGAAAAGTTCATGTTCATATTCATATTACCTGTAATGTGAAAATTAAACAACTTTGTTACTTCTTTTACTTTGGTATGTTCCCTCTGTACTAGCATTGCTCAAATCCCTAAAACATACACAATTCTTTCTTTTATACTCATACATCTTATTTAAGTGCTAATTATGGATCGGACCGCCAGGTTTACGGTAATAAAAGACCTCATTTGCCTCTCAACGCGAGGTAACTTTTCTCCAATACTTGCAATGTAATTTTATGATGTTTTGCTTTAAACTTTCTTTATCTTTATCTAACAATGTTATCAATATTTTATTTTCAGAAATTTATTCTAAGAATCAGAAAGTTACATATATTAATTATTGATATATTGAAACAATAACTAACCTTCTTAATAACCAATGCGATTCAGCTTCTGCCAAATCAACAGCAAGTGAGAGACAATGTCCAACGAGGAACATAAGCATATCTCCCTAACTTTCTCGTCCCTTCAAACGGCCAATTGAAATCCAATTTATATGCAAAATATACCACCCCTAAATCTGTAGGCCCCAAGTCATGTTCCACGTAGGGCTTTTGTTATTCAAACTATTTCATTTAACTTTATAAATTTTAACTAAATTTACAAAAGGGTAAGTGATTATCGGCAGTTCGGAGAGCCTGGTCAATTTTGGGTAAATTGGTATGCATTAGTAAAAATTAACAAGGACATATGCATAATTTTTCGTAAGGCTAAGCAGATCTTTATTATTAAATCAAGGATAAATTCTTATTTTAGTTTTAATTATTGTTTATTATTATCTAACATGATGTTTTATCCCCTTTAATTTTTAGGGAGAGTGATAGTAGGTGTGAGTTTTTTGGAATTTAGCGATACAGAAAATAAAGCACTTACATCAGAACCGGCAACTAGGTTTAAAAGGAACGATTATGATCAGGATACAGTAATTCAATCCGAGAATAAAGAGATGATAACTAATTTTATTTCTTATATAAGGGAAGAGTATCGACCAAAATTTGGTGAAAGAAAGTTTATTGTAAAGAAGGTTTGCTCTAGAAGCAATGGAAAACACGAAATTGTTTTAAATTCGAAAAAAAATTAAAGAGGAATGCTACATCTTCTTTATAATATTTTTCTCAGTAGGTAATAGTTTTGTAAATAATTATCAACATAATCATGCATTTATTTTCTGCCATAATTTCCTTAGTATGAAGGAAATCGGTTGAGCTAAAATTACTAATATAAATGTCTCCTTCCAATAATGCTACTTTAAATGGTAGGTCTATTCAATGATATGAAAATAAAGTAGAATTTTCTTTTTCATTCCCTACTAACAGTGGCAAATTACAAGGGTATAACCGGGATGAATGGAGAGGAGTGACGTCAAACCTCATTCATATACTCCTTTTAATTTAATCGCTTAACAAAAAATATCCGGGCTAGTTCATTACGGCCATCAGGCTGTCTGATTAGCGATGACTCTCAACTCCTAGCCTTCATAACTCTTCCATAAGTCTTCGTCCACCGAAAAATGGATGAGATCCATTAAATATCTTTTTCTTTTTTTTTGTACTTGTATGTTAGGTTACACAAAACAAATATAGGCTTCTATTCTATAGAATTCGTTCCAATTTTTATTTAATGAATGAATATTAGGAAAATTATTATAGTTAGAAAATTATAGGAGCTATATATAAATTGTTAAATAACTTCTTAGGCAAGTTTAATAAATTAACATAAGCTATTCTCTTTACCTCTACTATACTATACTAATATACTTTATATATATTTATATAATCTCGATTAATTGATTTTGGGGTGGAAGGCGAAACCAGGCGGTTGAGCATGATGACGGTCAAATGTCCTCCTGACGACTCCTGACCAAGAAGCAATAATTTGTGTTAACATAGTACATAACCGAAGACTGTCGATGAATTGTAGTGACTTTTTTTTTTAAATATATTTTACTTATATCTAACATCACGCGATCGATTTCAATGAAGAAAATGCAAGCTGAACAACTGCATGACATATTTCAGCTAGAAAAGGCTTCAGATTTCATCTAGAAAAGGCATTTAAAATTCCTATGACTCTTTGCGTGGCATATCAAACCATTCCTCCGACACATAGACTCGGCCAACGGCTCCAGTTCGCTAGCAAAACAGCTGTTTTCGAACTTTAGGACATAAGTTAGTAAGTTATTTTTAGTTAATGAGATAATTAGATTAATAATTATTTTAGGTTAAATAATTAGTATTCCCAAATCAAAAAATGGGTGAGCCCCATCACCCCATGGTAATGATATTAAGGAACATGTAAATAACAAAACATTATCAAAACCATAAGATAGCCTTAAAATGTAACATTGTTGCAGTACAAGGCTCTAAAATACTTAAAACATTTTGTGAATTGTTATCATTAGTACACAGTCATAGGGACATTTCGGTCCAAGGTACGAGCCAACTTTAGGAATAAAGAAAAAACAAAGACAAACCATGAAAAACGATTTTAAATGGATTGAATTTGTCTTATTGGACAGCTTTTAAACTTGGTTAAATTTTCACTGTTTTACCTGATCAACGTGATAACGTTTCAATGCTTGTTCTGTTAATGTATTCTATTTAATTCAAACAATTCTCATAACCACAATCGAAAACATAAACTTTCAACAAATTCCATTCCCAATAACAGCTGGCAATAACGGTACAATTTACTTTAAACCGGCATGACTTAAACATTACAGGAGCTCGTAGTATCAGCTTTATCAAATGGCTTAACAAAAAAGGTAAGACCTGCTCCAGCTGAGGGGGGAAGAAACTCATAAAACTTGGATACAAACATCCTTCAGCTCACCCAGAAGGATTCCAGGCACTTAGCCTCACGTACGTGATTGCAACTAAATCGACTCTCTTACTTAGCAAGTTCTAACAATGACTTTACAATAAAAATAATCCGAATTATCCATGCTTGCTATTAAAGGTGGAGGAATGGAGGTTTCTTATTCTGGAAATAAAATATTGCAATGATAAAAAAGAACAGTCCAACATAAAAATTAAACTAGTTCTTTGTACATCCCAGTTGTTGAATATTTTTTATTTTTACGTACCTCCATAAGTGATAAATAGTACGGGAAAGTATTACTTTCTTGAAAAATTTAATATTAGGATTTCTGGTTATTAGGTATTTTTAGACCTAAAATATTTTTATAATCTGTATCAGCTTAGGTTACTTTATAATTAGAGCTCGGATTCCAGTGCAATTGCACCTTTTTATTGGTAAGTCAGAATAAAGCGAATTCAAGTTACTTATCCGAATCAAGCCTAATGGGATGTTTTAATGAAGTTTTATACTGCACGAAATTGCACGTTTTGGTGTTTAGTGCACGAAATTGTACGTTTTCGAGTTTACTGCACGAAATTGCACGTTTTGAAGTTTTATTGCGAGAAATTGCATCATTTTATAATTTGAAGAAAATAAATTATTACAAATTTCAATGTTCTTAAATATACATAAAGAAATTAGTGGAAAAATAAATGGGACTTAGGAATAGGAATAAAAAAATAACGGAAAGAAAACATAAGGAAAAAAAGTAAAGGTAACTTGGGAGATGTAAACAAACACAAACCTCCAATTTCCAAGAACTGAGGGGGTTCAGTAGTTCCGGGATGTTTACATTTTGTTTCTCAATTCTCATCGTTCTGTCACTATCAATCTAGCTTCTGTCGAGTATATTGTTACTTAAAATGCCAAAAATTGGAGGGGTGCCTTCGAAAATTGCGGGATGGATTGAAAAATATCCTGACTCAAAAGGGATGGTAGTATAGTGGTTTGCAAATCTTGTGATAAAAATATTGGATGTGAGAGGAAATCACAAATAGATGCCCACTGCAGCATAAGTATGCAACTAATTATTTTTTAACCCTAGAACGGTACCAGGGATAGAGCGTGTCATCAGAGTGATTTAAAAATAAGCCTACGCACCGGATATTGCATCTAGTGATTCCATAATTTGAGTAGCATCTTTCCTTTATAAGATCTCCCTATTTCCAATATAATTACAGCTCACATGCGAGTGTTTTACTCTTTATTCCACATCTTGTTACTATTTAAAGTAAATATATTATATTATGATTATTTTTGTTGTTTTTACCGAAAATATTTTTAAATATAGAATTGAAAGAAACTGTGCAATCAATTATCAAATTAAAAACCACTTTGATGAATTCAACCATTCAATCTGATTTGGCATTTATTAGATCGAATTTAGCAGCTTTGCCGGTTGCTATTACAAAACTAGAGGAGAAAAGTCTTTCTCTTTATGACCAAATAAAAATAGTTGAGGACGTTGGAAAATCATTGGAAACCATCAAGAGTGAAAAAGTAATTATCAATTACGAAAAATTTCGAAATATTTTTTAAAAAAATCTTGGATACAAACTATTAAAAAATTTTAATGATTGCCTGAACGGAAATTCATTCGCTGTTGAATTGAAGGAGATCCCTAGTTGCTGATTCACCTTAAATATTGTCCTCTAGTCATTGTAGAAGTTGAGATATCTTTTTCTAAATTGAAAGAAAGTTTAAGTGACAGGAGGCACTGTTTTACAGAAAAAAATTTAGAAATGTATTTAGTTATAAACTTTAATTTAAAAAATAATGAAGGTAGTTACATTTCTGTTTTACTAATAAAAAAAATCAATATTTTACCAAAATCTACATTAAAACCAATATTTTAAAAATAAAATTTTAACTTCAACTTACTCTCCGCTACTTATTTGTTTCAAAAGTAGCTACATATTGTTCACATAAATAATTTACTGCATGATTTTCAAGAAATACATTTTTTTTTGCTTTTTTTTGCACGTTTTAAAGTTTTTATTGCACGGTTTTGCACGATTTTAAGTTTTAATTGCACGTTTTCAAATTTTTACTGCACTGAATAACGAGCTTTATTTATAATAAATGAAGGGTGTACCAGTAGTATCCACTGCAACTGATTAGCTAAACAAAATCTAAAAATTAAAGTACTACTAATCACAAAAAAATAAAACATTTTAACCTAATATTTTGTTATTATAGATAATAACTAACTATGTCGTAAGCAAATTATAAACTTATTTATTATAAAGATTACGACTTACGAAATAAATACCTATACTTAATAGTGGCGGATCCAGAAATTTTCTGAGGGGGGGGGCGCAATTTTTTTTTTTTTACATCTCATGAGTAATGAAGGCCCTAATTTAAAATACATATTAGTACATAATGACGTTGTTAATTACTGTAAATGTTTAAATACAATTCATTTTCAATTAGTGGACTTGAAAAATGACTAAATATAGCTCATTTTATCTAGAAATAGTAATACTGTTTGAGTGTCTTCACCTCTCAGTGGGGGGGGCGCCCCCCGCGCCCCTCTCCTGGATCCGCTACTGATACTTAAGAGAATATTAGAAAATAAATAAACAGTATAAAGAAACTTAATATACAAAAATTAATAATGAAAAACCAAAAAAATGAATAACCTTATTTCAGAACTAATAAATTAATTAAAAATGAACAATGCCATACCTACAAATTGCAGTGCACCTTAAAAATAATATTCATAACAAAAACAATATTTACAACATCTAATCAGACCTGTTACACTAGTGAGCTCAGATTTTTTATTTTCACTTATTTACGTCCACAATTGTACATCTTCAACCTTAGTTAATTGCTTCGGATCACTCGTCATATGTCTCGTAGATGTCAGATGTCTTCAGCCCAAAGAGGTCGGGACGAGGTAATTTATTTGATACTAATGCACCGCTACTACATCATCATTTATTGTAACTTAAAAATGGAAGACATTCAAACATGTTTACAATTACATTACATAGTTTTTAATATTTCATATGAAAAACAATGTAAAATCTATAGGTCTCCTACAGCCAGACCGTCTCATTCAAGACACAAAGTATTTTACTGGGATTATAAACAGTTAGGATTTTAAGTCAAAAATTTATTTTTTATTCAACTTGCACTCGGGTCATAAGGCATAGAGCAAATATGTGAGTAAAAATAAATAATCTATAATAAACTAGCAGACCCGGCCACGCGTTGCTGTGGCTCAGTAGTTATATCCTAATATTTTTAAACAAATACAGTGATACCAATATTCATTGATAAAGATGAAAACCTTTCAGCTAATCAAAATCCAACATGATTGAGAATAGAGCATTACACCATTTAAAAGTATTTGGTAAAGAATATAGGAAAGTTAAAGTTTTTATTTTTTACATTTCATATTTCAATGTAGTTTGATTAAAAAGGAGCTGGTTGTGTTTACGACTCACAGAGCTGCCAACACTATCGCCCTTTTTTTATGGATCGGTATAAACTAACTCAAAATGGCTATATTTTTCCACTAATTTTAAAAAGGATGACTGAAGTAAGTTTTAATAACCTCAGCCATTGATCTATTGATTATTGGCCTAACACTACTTCAACTTGGTATTGTTAGTTTAACAACGGGTTTAATTTTGCTCAGGGTCATGCCAAACTTGGTTAACGCGTCATATATGTCCTTTTGATAGGCGTTTTCTAAATTTCTTTGAGACCTCGATTTCCCAACCCTTCGGCTAATAAGTGTTCGGTAGGAGGGTGGTGTGTTGAAGCTTTTAATTTAGCAATATATTTGAGTGATAATAAATCTCTTCTTAAAGAGGTTTTTACATAATACAATTAAGAATTTTTATTTATTCAAGTACTAATTTGTTCAAAATGTTTTGGGTTAACCTGTTTTTTTTTTTTTTTAACACAAACCAAAGATTTGATGGTTTCCAAACACGTGAGCAGGCGATACCCATTTCCCACGTGAGTTATGCCATTGACCAAGGGAAAAACACGGATTTTCAAAGTCCAAGTGGACATTGTTTGCCCCTGGGATTTGTTTATGGTCATGGCAAAAGCCAAACGAATAGGATATTGAAGCCTTTTAAATTTTATTGAAAATTCTGTCGGTTCCAGGGGAATAGGTGGCAACAGGGCGATATCTCCTGTAAACCTTCCAGGCAACATTTTTCCTTCAATAACATTTCCTGTGATCCTTTTAATGACCAAACGTGTACCGTTGCACAATTGAGGTGGGTTTAAGTTACGAAGAAGAATGATCGGTGAGCCAATCTTCAACTGGAGATTGTTTGGGTGTATATTCAGGGAATTAAAAAATTCAGATGTGAAATTTACGGCTTCGTTTACATCTAGAACATTGTCAATTGATTTTGTAAGTTTATTTCATCGAAATCAACATTTTTTGCTGCCAAAATAACCAGGCAACATTTTTCCTTCAATAACATTTCCTGTGATCCTTTTAATGACCAAACGTGTACCGTTGCACAATTGAGGTGGATTTAAGTTACGAAGAAGAATGATCGGTGAGCCAATCTTCAACTGGAGATTGTTTGGGTGTATATTCAGGGAATTAAAAAATTCAGATGGGAAATTTACGGCTTCGTATACATCTAGAACATTGTCAATTGATTTTGTAAGTTTATTTCATCGAAATCAACATTTTTTGCTGCCAAAATAGCACGACTACCCAGCCACTTATAGTCCAAATAATTGTTCAAAATATCAGGAAAGACACTTTATATTTCGTAGACAGTTCATTTTTCGTCTCTACAACAGTTCAGAAATTTTCTGGTAATTTGATAAATTTTGAATTTCGATGCAGCTCTATTTCACCGTTTCCAATATAGAGAAATTGTTTAAGAAATATATCTGCCGATGGATTATTTTGCAGTAGTACTCTCATATATATGGCGGATAAATCTGAAACTTGAGGTAACCCAAATAACAATTATTCCTGTTCAGTAGAGGTGTAATAATCATTAAATGTAAAATTTAAAAAATGCCGCGATTTGTAATCCTTTCATAATCAACAATCATTTAAAGATAAGTAAAAAATTGTATTCTGGTGAAATTAACAACGAAATATCATTCCCAATAATAGCCTACTTTAAATTAAAGAAAGGATTAAAATCTTCACTAACATTTCTTAAATTTTACATTTATAGATAATTACAACTCTGCTGAACAGGAAGTAACAGCCTCTATTCGATTGGGATTAAATTTTCTCAACTTTAAATTATTGTTGATAAAGGAGGAATTACAAATCTTCACTGACATTTTTTAAATTTTACATTTTAGATCTCGGGATAAAAATGATAAAAAGGTTTGGTAAAATAGAAAAACACTGTATTTAAATAATAATAACAAAACGAATAATGAAAATAAAGAAACTTCTGTTAAATAAATCAACTGAAAATATAATATTAAAGTCTTAATTATGCAGTTCTTTAGCAAATCACAAAGTATCCCACAACACCTAATCAAAACACACTCTTTTTGTAAGGGAGTTTTTACTGGTTTACCCGCAGTGTAGCCAGCTTACTAATTTTCACTAATTTTTGGCAACACTGACTCCCCAAGTCAGGTTTCTATTAGGTTACACCTATGACAGTAGGTGCTGTTACAGCATTTATAGAGTATTATTTCAAATAATAGCCTAATTTAAATTATTAAAATGTAGCTACTTTACTAAAAGTTGATATCAGGGTGGGCCACAGCAAAGCGTTTCAGCGCTTAGCTAGTAATTTAATTTAAATACAAATAAAAAAGGAAAAGGAAGAAAAAGTACCTACACATTTGAGAATTTATTGTAACCTTTTCTTGTTTTATTTATTCTTTAATGAAAATTAACAATAAATACAAATTTGTATTACTATTTGTCTGTGGAAAATAATAATATAGGAACAAATAACTGCACTCATATAACGCAATACAAAATTATAATAATGATAACCTGTATTACAATAGCATGCTTATAAACAAAAACATTATGAAATCGACATATGACGCCATGTTAATAAATCGAAACACGACCTACTGTATTTGCAATAATTCGCTATATAAGAATTATTTTGATCACTAATCAAATTAAAAACTATCCGGTCCGTTAAGTTGGCCAAAACTATATACATTGAGCCAAATTTCATTAAAATCGGTTGAGTAGTTTCTGAGAAATAGAGAGACAAACATCGGGACACGAGATTTTTATATATATAAGGATAATAAACCTAAATAATAATTTTTTTTTTTTTTTGTTTAACGTCCCTTTATGCCACTAGTGCGATGCTCCAGTAGAAATCTTGAATTTTGCCTACCGTGCCATAATTAAAATAGGGACCTTTAACGAGTGGCTAACATCGCATAGGCTCGGGACCTTCATTTTACGTCCCTTCCAAAGGATTTTTCAGCATAGCCAAGGATTCTTTATTCACTTAAAAAAAATCTTAGGGCCACCATGGAATGCGAACCCTCGACAATTAATTCAACGCCACATTATGCTACAATGGATATTCCGAAAATGCAAGGTAAATATCCGACTACAGTATGAGTACTAAATTTTGCATATTCAGTTATAATTGAATGGATCCGCCGAAAAACGTTCTAAGTGACAAATATGCAATGTTGAGTAATCAGTGAAATAAAATCATAGTCTGAAGTTATTGTTAGTTCTGTAGGTGAATTTTTTTTCTCATGTGATTTGTTACGTATACATGTAAAATTACATAATAGAGTACCAGATCATACTATGACGTACTATTATACATTTTAATACATTCACCCAAAAGTGCCACTTCGGCAATTTGTCGCTTAGAACGTTTTTCGGCGGATCCATTCAATTAAGGTATATTTAACGAGTACCTGCTTGCGTTTTCATTAACGACCTCCAAGGAACGGCATAACCAATGATTTATTACTCCCTTAAAAAAATCCTAATTCCTGGCGGATGCGAACCCGCGATCTTGGGGCATCGTATACTGTTATGCTAGCCACTATACCACAGGTGACTATTTATTAAAATTTAAATATTTTTTAAACTTATTTTCAATATTCTACAGATGAAATTTGTAGCATTAGCGACCATAGTTTTAAATATCAAACAAATATATGTACTACAAAATATTCATTTTTCAAAATTAGAAATGAGGCGGTGGTGGCATCCGTATTCGTTATTTAACATTTACCAACGAACTGCGTAGGAACAATAGAAGAGAAAATGCTCCGGTATGGGAGAGAAAGTAAATGGAAGGATTGTTTATACAATGACTTTTAGTTGTCATTTCCTGAGGCTGGGAACAAGAAAATGAACATCCCAAGAGAATATTCTGCGATTAATGCAACCTTACGTAAAAATTAAACAACAAAGGAAATAAAAATATAAATATATGCAAGAATTAATCCTGAAAACGGATTTGTTTAGAAGACATAAGAAAGTTTTATAAGAGAGAAACGCATTTAATAGATATAAAAAAAGAATCTGTACGACTGCAACCCTAGCGTTATGAGTCCAAATACCCATTTATTGATAACAGATCCTGCTAGACAACCGAGAAAACGTTTAACCGCTTTTCTGCTTTAGAGGGTCCCTCAAATAGGGAGGGACGTTACTAAATCAATTAATACCGATACTTTTTCAATATGACACCTTTTCTCCTGTCCACCCCTCTTCCTAGACAGATTTTTCGTTGAATCATTTATTCACTACTTTCCTCAGCTTTAAAGACAGGCCTCAAGGTAGCTTTTTAGGCCGCCCTCTTCTATTTCTTCTACACTTATGATATACTTGGGCACATTGGCATAAATTTCGCTTGCGACAGTCCTGTTCCCATTATGATTTCACAATAGCAATATTGCATAAAATAACTATTTTTTCTGTATAATGATGCTGCTCCACATGTGGTAAATTAAACGCCGCTAAATCAAACCGCATAAGTTTTTCTACGTCAATTTGGACATGTGGTGCAAAACTGAAGGATACAGCAAATACACCGGTCAAAAAAAATAAATAATTAAGTAATTAGTCCAAAAATCTTTATTAGGTAAGCGTCTAGATTAGTGTGGGGGGAGGGTTTATCCGTCCACGCCCAGGACCTACCACTATCCCCAACTTGTTCCGGCTCTTCAGGCCTAGGCCAGAAAAGTACTACTTTACGGACTCAAACCGAGTATTGAAAAAATATGTTTTTGATGCAGTATGATGAAAAAGTCTTTATCAGATAGGTGTACTGGTGGGGGTGCGGCGGGTGGGGTTTTCGCCCCCCCCCTTGACTATCATTACCCAACTTTGTCCCTGCGAGCTCTAGTTAGCTCTCGTACACGTAAACTTTAAAAGCTAATTGCGAATAATTCTCAAACCACATTATCCAAAAAGTCATGTCAAATTAATTCACATACCACTAATAATCCAAATAACATTATACAACTCTAAAACACTCAAATCCATCTCTGTCTCATCCCTTTCATCCTCCCTGTTACCCGACGCAAGCCAAAAGAAAAGGGCTGAGAGACCTTCTACTATGATATACTTTATTACAAGCAACTTAAGAGAAAACAAAATTATCTGAATTGCAAGATGCTGATAAGTAAAACAATGTAATTTCCTAAGTACTTCAAGATTAATTATGTATAGAGTATTCTAATACGAGCTTAAACAAATTAATAAACAGTGGAAATATATCTAAAATGTATTAAATCCATAGCTCCTTGCCACCGTTTACATAAGAGCCTCAAACACCTTAAAATACTGTGACAGAAGGGAAGTTCCTTCGCCAGCTAGTTCGTTAGTGGGATTGTCAAGTAGGGACCCAAAACAATAAGCTGAAGGAGGTAAACAAAGGGCGGGACCTGCATGACAAGATGCTGCCACTTCCATCACGTGCACACTGCGGAGGCGGGGAAATGAAAACATCTAGGGCAGAGGAGCCAGTTCCTGTTTGCGAGGCAGCCAACAACAAGGAAGGAAAACGGTCGTTGGACAAAATACCACGCGATTCGAACGTTATTAGTATTGCAATCGTATTTAGGATCATAATCTGAGTATAGGATCATGAGCGTCTTGATAAAGCGCGGCACCATTTGTCATAATACAATTCAACTTAAATAGATATAATTCATTTAAAATATGTATGTTAACCTTCTCGTTTTGCGAGATTAATGTGCTTATACATAGTCACGAGTTTAAAACTCCCACTCCCAAGTTATATACAAGCTACTTTTTAATGCTGAGCGTGATTTCGGTGTTTTAGACCTTTCGAAACGGTTTACTTTTTTTTTGGGGGGGTCACCTGTGGTGTTGTGGTTAGCATCGCAACCTACAATACTAAAGATCGCGGGTTCAATTCCAGCGGTGGCCCTAGGATTTTTTAATGGGAGTAAAAAATCCTTAGCTATGCAGTCCCTCGGATAGGACGTAAAATGGAGGTCCCGAGCCTGTACGATGTCAGGTACTCGTTAAAGATCCCTATCCTAATTACACCTGGATAGGCAAAATTTAGGACTCCCACTGTAGCATCGTCCGATTAGCCTAAGTAGCATAAAAATGGACGTTAAACAAACAAACAAACAAACAAACAAACGGTATTTTGGTAAGTTGTAAATAGTTAGACTTACAAAAATAAAGGATTAATATAACTTAATAAGATTTATAATTTAAGCCTTTACAAGTTCCTTAATTATAGCCTTACTTATTTATACTTATGTCTGATGTTTCGCCATTCCAGCCATTATCAAGGTAAAATTCTTGCGACCATTTAATTTTTTGAAAGTAAGTGGACTAATTCTCATGTCCAACACAATTAAAATCTATAATACCCAAAAACACTCTTAACTTATAAAAGCTTGCAAGTCGAATGGGTGACATCTAATTATAAAAATTGTTATGGCCACAGGATGGATCACAAGGCTTTAATGTCAACACGTCCGACATAAATATAAATAAGTGGGTGAATAAGAGATCTTGTAAATACTTAAATACAATGTTTTGGTATCATAAAAATGAAAAATATGTATAATATTTTTATGTTTTAAAAAGTTTCTACTATAACTCAATAGTAACATAGGGACAAACAAGCACTTACTATGCAACTCTCGAGATCTAATAATATTTTATTTTAAATTATCATAATTGTTGATGAAAGGAATGGAATAAAATGAGGCGCCTACTTTCAAACTGAGCTGCAATTTTTTATTTATCTATATCTATTTTTTTAAAAATTAGTAAAAACTTTACTTACTCTGCAAAACACTAAGCTACAAAAAAGTTTTGATGGTAGTGTTGTGACGGAAGTGACCAAAACAGATGTTTTGACAAGTCTATAACTAAAGATTCGAGAACATGATCGGGTTGTTCGAGTGTTCCTAGGCCAACTACATATTAGTAAGCAAGTAGACATCCAAGAATTGAGTTACTTTTGAATCACTGTTCCGTCCTTGCTAGTTTCTGTTT
Source organism: Aelia acuminata (assembly GCA_911387785.2). Lineage (NCBI taxonomy): Eukaryota > Metazoa > Arthropoda > Insecta > Hemiptera > Pentatomidae > Aelia > Aelia acuminata. The sequence continues at coordinate 162,524,316 of OU426978.1, read as the reverse complement.
CATCACGATGATATTAATTTGATCTTTCACTGTTTGCAAGACATTTTGAATTTCATTTTAAATAAATATATAATTATTTAAACCCGCATTAGTGTTACAGTATTTATATCAATGACATATATTTCAGTTCTTAAATATATTTCTTTTCCATGTTTTAGAACTTGAAGTTATTTTTAAAGATAATTTAAAAGTAGAGACGCCCCGCAACATGTATAAATGAGTTGTTATGATAATGGGATGGGGGCCATGAAACGTCAACTTTTGAGTACAGAAGGTACATATTAAGAAGGTATTTCAGGGCCTAAAATGTAGATTATAATGCCTCTTCTCTAGCCCGGCAAAACTTCTTGTTGAGCGAAAAAAAAATGAGGAGGAGGGTGAAAATAATACACCATTGGAAAGTTAAAATAAAATATCAATTTCTTAGGATACGAAAATGAGTAAAGACAAATTGCGTTTGATTATTCATATCCAATTCTGACCGCCTATAAGAATTAATGAACTATAATGTCGTCCGCAAATACAATACTTATTGTTAGTATTGTATTGGCGTTGACCAAAACTGCACAGCACATATCATTGAACGGAGTATAACATCCACAAAATGCGGAAACCATTAGCCTTTTAAATTTAAAATCCTAGAATATGATTCCTACTAATCGAGTGGTCCTAAATAAATATTTGCACTTCCTCGAGTACTAACAGTAAACCTAAACGTTTAGTTGTTTTGTTTTTTCAGTGTTATTAATAGTTTAAAAATTGTAGATTTTATTTAAAATATATCCTACAAAAAATGTTTTCTACATGGTCAAAAGTGAAGAGCTTAGTGGAAGAATAATCATGTAACAAAAAAAGTGAAGTTGAGAAAATTATCTTTAAACTTCAAGTTCTCTATTTGTTTTTGCTTCAAATATTCGGCAGTTTTGTCGCTCAAAATAAAAGAAAAAAGCAATGGTCAACTGAGAAAATACAGGTTCATCTCTAGAAACATCTTAATTTCTTCAAGCATACCACTCAACATGTTTCTAAGCACTTTATGAATTACGTTAGTGATTATACCTAGAATCAACGTCGCGGCCCAGTGTTCATATGTTACCTCTTATGTTTACATTGAATTATCAAAATAAATAGAAACATGAATGCATATTTGTGTTATTTCAAATAAATTGTGCTTTCTTAAAATATTTGTTTTAAGTTTGCGCTTTTGGCTTGGTTCAATTTGGCGTTATAACGAACAATTGTATTTAGTTATCTCTCGGCTTATTAGTTGAACCCTTATTACAATTTTTTTAATGTTTTTCAGTATGGAAATATAAATTTTGGTAATTGTTTTGAATAAAAACTTTAATTAATGGCATTTTAGTACTATTTTTTAATTTTTTTTGTAAGGAAGCCGTTTTCAACCCACATTTATACTTTGTTATATGATTAGATAGAATATTACCTATTTTCGAGAAAAAAAAATTAAACAATGTTCTTTCTGACATAATTTTTATTTTGAAGTTGGTTTCGAGAATTTTTTTTCAGTACCAGGCTATACAATGTTGTATATCATATAAAATGCCAAGGAATGTGCTGTGACATTTGGAAAACTTTTACAGGTCCATAATTTAAAAACGGGCTAAGATATCTCAGTAACATTGCACAATATTTCGAGTCAATAAAAATAGTACGCATCTACCAAAATTCAAGAAAATATGGAAGTTCAAAATGATATAATTTTGTGTTTATTAGATGTGGAAATGGCCCTATTTTCAAGGTAACAGACAAAAATCATACTATTATCACTTAATTACTTATTTATAAACAAGTAATTACATATATATACATTCTCTGTAAATTAAGAAACAAATTGTACACAATAAAAGAAAAATTTTAAATGTTCTGAGCCACAATACTGTTTTTAAGCTTAAGTATAATTGTTTACTATTGTATTCAGACGAATTATATCCTATTGCTAAATTAAGTATATTAGATAGTTAACTACATATAATACAAGCCAGACTACATATACATAACGCGTTATCTCTTTGCTTTGTTGTTTACATACTATTTCATTAGTTACATAGATACATTAATGAAAATAAAATATTTACTTTATATGCCAGACGAAAACGTTTGGAAAACATCTGGCTAGGTTCGACTTAATCTTTATTAAGTACACAAAACAATTTTTGCCTGAGTTAGGCCTTATTACCTTATCATATGAACTGTTTGATAAGTGATTAATTTCAATATACCTTATGTTCTTTTTTCTTATGTCCACTATTATAATATTCATGCGATAAGATCTTGCCAGCAGGCCGGGACTAGTGCAATTTGAAAATAATAACAAATATTGCGCCAATACCAGCCTACTAACATCGATCATAAGTTGTATTCATGGATCCTATGGTGCATCTTGTGGGCGGTCATCCACTTCTTTTCCCGAAGCTTCCGTTCCAGAGATAGGCCGGGACAAGTGCAATATTTATAAAAAACACAATATAGCAACTTATACCAGCCTATCTCTAAAACGGCTCAAATCATTCCTGAATTCTTGAAACCAGATAGGAGGAGGCCTTGATACTAGTATCCCAAAGCATTAGTAAGCAAAATGAAAATATAAAACATTTTTTTTTTATAAAACATATTTCATCTTATGATATTAATACATTTGAAAAAAAAAAATTTACAATATACTATGGAACTTACTAAATTTATTCGTGTATAAGTATTACATGCTAATTAATTAATTAAAAATCAAAAAGTATGACGAAATTATTGAGCTTACTTGGTATTTACTGTGCAATAGTTGTTTCGTGTTGTTTCAATTGAAAGAAAAAACGTGAATTAAATAATATCTTAGTACAGAATAAAGGATAAAATAAATTATATATTAACGATAATTATTTTTATTACCATATAATTAAAACAAACCTTACGCAGTGGGATATTCGATTAAAATCTCAGGGCGGATTGATCTGTGAAGCCCCTAAAAAAAAAAAAAACCATGATTCACAGATGCTGTTATCAGTCAGTTCACTCGTCTTATCAAACCAAGGTCAAGAGCAATTAAGCCGACACTGAAGTTACATCAGATAATTTAACATTTGATTTAATTAGATGAATTTACATTATGAAGCTTACATTATTTTAAATATGATACAAATAATCACAGAAATACTGTTGTAATAAACTAAAAAAAAGATGTTAATTTTGATATCAATATTATGAACGATAAATAATTTTAATAATTATATGAACCTAAGAAGTGGTACCCTTCACCGCGAATCCTAAAAAACAAATAAGTAGCACAATGCAGGAAATAATTAAAAACCAAGGGGATAAATCCATATTTCTGCTTAAATGTGTTTGTTTTTTTCTGTAAATGATTTGTGTTGTTTGTGGTTTTCTAAAGTTTAATCAAAATAAAAAGTAATATCGTAAAAAGAGAAATCATACTAAAAAAGTTTTGAACATTATCTTAACACATTTAATATTTAATTAAATATAATGAACAAAAACAACTAAATATAAAAAAGTAACCTTTTAATACTTAATATAATAAATAACTAAACCAAAATACTAAGCAGATGGCTTGGTAGAAAGGAATCTGGAACAGAGAAAGCCCTTGAAAGTAAAGCACTTAACAAAGGCACTAAGAAAATATCCTATTGTCTTGTCACGTCCTTTCCTTTGTATCCTATTACTAGTACATTTACAAACATACTTAATCATCAATTGATTTTAAATGATTTTTAATAAAATATTTAGTAGGAAATGGTAAAATTAAGTTAGTATAAAATCCATTGCCTGATGAAGCCCTTTAACGAAGACAGAAAAGTCGTCACATATAATCAATTATAAAACACACCTACTGCATCTACATTAAAAAAAATGAGATGCACCGCTGAATTCTGAACATGAATTCTTTTTTTCTAAATTATTACAACTTAACATTTATTAACAGGATAAAATGTTTACACTATAGAAAGTAATGGAACGTTATGAAATAAAACTACTCATAAAATCCAAATATGAATTAATGGTAAATAATTATATCCTGCGGCATATATAAATATGTATCCTGTATTACTCGAAGCCATGGGAGAACTTGGATTCCCATGTTACTTAGAAACTGGGTAAATCTTTCTGGGTACAATGGTTTTTTCAGGAGGTGACTTGACCGAATCCTACAGAAAAAAAAGGTTTTTGCACTTACTTAATTATCAGGACTACTTAATTATCTGGGGCACCAAGGAGTGCCCTTAAATACAAATTCACAAAAAAAACTCTGCTACATTAGACCGGAGTAAACAGATTCGACCAACCATTTATTATACAGCTGTTTCTCGTTACTCCTGGAATGTAACGCATCACGACCATGTTTTTTACATTTACATAAATATAATTTTAACATAATTCTACATTCCTTATTTACATTTTCATATTAATCGTGAGAGTTTATTCTTATCCGTCTACAAAAGCGCTAAGTTCTTAAATAGACTTCTTAGTAATTTAAAAAAAAAAAAAATGATGCATAGGAAAAATATTGAATGCAGAGAAGAAAAGGACGTTTAATAGAGAAGATAAAAAATAAATAATAATCTACATAGTTTTGATGAAACAATTTTATTTCTAAATATATGCATTCGTAATGGAAAACCTATTTTATTGATTAATCTTTTTCTAGATATACTTCTAAAAATAAATTGTACCTTCTATAACAAATATTAGATTTTAAAATTTGTAGAATTTAGGCCAGACTTTCGCAAATATATAATTTAAGCTAGTTTTTGTTTGGTATAAATGAACACAAAAATAAAACGCTACATCTAATCTTCGGCAGCTTTAAAGATAATTGAAGTTAATTAATACCGAAAATTGTAAATATCCTTATTAATTACCCAATGAATACTTTGTATTATATTATATTACTAAAATATTTATTAATATCAAAACCTAGCAATGCAGTCTTAAACATGCAGCAATATGATATTTCGCATGTAATTAATATGAAGGTGTTAGACGGAAAATTTTTTTAAATTTAAAGATGGAATTATTTGTTTTATATAATAAGTGTTTTATATCATTGCTTCTTTTATAATTTTTGTTCCATAAATGATTGAAGTGCATCATGTAAGAACTGCTGGGACCAATTTGGGTATTTTTGTTTCGAAATGTTCTGGATAATTGTTATGCAGAAAGATGAATTAGAAAAGTTTACCGGAAGAAGTTAAAACTGCCATGTACAATAAATATTAGATTGGAGAGGTGAAATTTTAGATTTATAAATTAACCCAGGAAAGTGAAAAGAATGCGTATTCCAGAATATAAAACCCAGATTAGACAAATCATTAAAGTTTTACCAATATTATAAAGCAAATAGACATCGTAAAAATAAAAGTTGATTATTATAAATACTCCGCGCATAATCATGAAGATAAAGGAATAACAGGAACAACCAAAATAATGTAAAAATTGTAACAACGAACATAATATACGAATTTTGGAAACAAACAACATAATGTATAAATGAATGTTTTCCGTTTTTTTAATATATTTAATATATTAAGACTAATATAGACATGAGTTGAAGTACTATTTAAATATATGAAAATTTCCTACGATAGTTGCTTAAAATTTTAAGGCTATCAAGCAATATTTATCATATAAATTTAAGCTTCAATCTTTTCAATTTTATGTAGTGAGGATACTATAAATACAGAACAAAAAATTTCTTTTTTTTTCTGGTAGTCGTTAACAGAATTAAAAAAAATTATTTCACTATCAATAAATTAGCGAACCTGATGATAGGTTGACCCAGATATGTATTGGGACATGAGCTGGAAGATAATTCGAAGGACACGCTAATATGTCGAAGGCCGAACAGTAAGTGGTAGTCGTCTTCAGGAAGCTGCTACCGAAATAGCAATGTGAAGGCTCTACTTCATGTAAACTCAAGCAATTGGCCATTTCGAGAACTTCATTAAGAGAAAATCAACTCCTAAGTCATTTAAAAATACAAAACTGTAACAGTTTCAACTAAAAAAAATAAATAAATCAAAAAGCACTAATTTTTAGTGAAATGTGTAAAATTAAGAAAAAGTACATCTAAAAAAAGTTTCTCGTATTTAATAAAAATTATGTTGTAGCGGGCTTGCATTAAAATAAAAAAGTCACAAGAATAAAAGCTTGGTTTTATATTGAGTTATAAAATATTAGATCATTTTTTTTTATAATGCTATTACTTAATAAAAAATACATTGCATAAATTTAATCAACCAACTACAGATAATAATAATCATACATACATATTGATTAGTATAAAAAATTGAAATATTAAAAAAACAATAATTTCAGCGTAAGTGAAGGATGCTTAAAAATGACAAAAATACTTTATTTAAATTTTTTTGTAATTTGAATTTTTAATTATCCTCACGGTGTTTTGTATTTAAAAGATTTCTGTGGTGTATGACCTTATTTTGCTATGAAACATCTGTGGTCAAATTCTGATAAAATAAAAAAAAAAGTTCATTGACACACATACTATTGAACTGTACATACATAAACGTGTAGCCTTTCAAAAAATCGAGAAAAAAGAATCATTAATTTAAGGCTATATAGAAATAAAGAATCAAAACAATGGGTAAACCCATTAACGTTGAGACCATGCTTAATAACGGTTGTGAGCACTGCATGCCAATGAATAAAGACATAAAACATCAATTAACATATTCAATATACATTATAAATATATTTCAGTAAATAAATGATTGAACGAAACGATAGATAAATAATATTTAGTGATGCCATTTGCTCAGAGAAGGGTCCCAGCTACTAGAGACTTATCAGTGAAACTTGCCATGGAAGCAAATGATAAAACAGGAATGAGATGAAACTGCTCTCTAGTGACAGGTCTGAGTCATGGTCTCAACTCAAATGCAATATATTAGGTAACTATATTAATTCTATATAACAAACTATAATAATTTATATATATATTTAATTCTTTTTTAAAATGATTATCATAAACACCTTGACAATCAAATTGTAATAAAATTAAGAAAACTAATTAAATTTTAACCTAGAAATAAGTTGATTATAGTATTTTGATTAAGTCCGCCTTAATTTTTTAATTAAAAGATTTGAAAAATGTTTCTTCAGCTTTTTTTTTAACACATTAATTAAAAAATCATCTCCGAAGTATTTAGTTTCTATACTTTAATAATCATTGTAAGGTACATAAAAAAAATAAATAAAAATAAAAATATATCATATAAAACTCACAAATTACTAGCTCAGCGTAGATATGTACCTAAGAATTAAAGGGTCATATAACTAAAAATATTTGAGTTCTGTGGAAAAAAAAAGCCTAGAACATGTCTAAAATTTGTCCTTTTAACTTTTAATCTTTTTCTTGAAACCTATCTTTCTCTAGATCTTTTTGTCAAGGTTAAGAAATTTTTGCCATTACATCAGCCTTTTTTTTTAGCATGTTTTTCAAAAGTCGGTTCACGCTATGCTGTTGTATATACATACTCAACATTACTAATAGTCCGGCATAAAAATCTCAACAAGGCATTGAACACTAATACATAAGCTACCCGGACTCAACATCATTTGATAAAACTTTATAAGTTGATGATTACACTCAAACAAGAATCATATGCAACCAACTTTTCTCTCCTACATGAAAAATGCTTAGACAGAGAAAATCCATTATAACATAACAATAACTAGAGACAACGAATTATATATTCACAATTTATAAATATGACCATCAAATGGGACTTCTATTATGCTACAAATATCCATATAAAATAGACATTTGTGGGTTCAAAACGGGCTTAAAGACACCGCAAATGTTCTTAAAAATGGAATTATTAAAAAGCACAGGCAACATATAATTCGGAACTGCTGAACAGCAAACTTACATCTTTAGACTTTCTGATTATCAGTTCGGAAAAAAGTAAAAATAGTGTAAAAAAAAAATTGGTGTTTATAACAATTAAAAGTTTCCAAAAGGTCTCATTTCCAAAAAGTTATGCGAAGAGGACGCGCAACACATTAAGTTTGAAGAAATTAATTCGACAATATTATTTTTCTTCATTAGCGATGAACATAAATATTCATACACGGTTACAGAACTATAACAGTTCCCGCATGTTGCAAACAGATCTTGCGAAAATATCCTCATACCGCTAAAGAATTATGCAATTAGGGAGGGTACTTTCACTTCAATCCCTCATCGAGGAGAACATAAAGATGGTTTATTGTATACCAGTATGTTTCTTTAAAAAAAAAAAAAAAATGGAAAAACTAACCCAGAAGTGCAAAAAAACCACTACTAAATATGCGATTCTGAGAATTTCAGCTTCAGAGCTTCTTTCTGCGAAGAATAAAATAAAAGGAAGGAAGGCTAATACAACACAATTCCTGGTACAGCAGAAAACAGATGTTAAAAACAGCATATACCTACCGATAATAACAAATATTTCGTAAGGAATAATGGTACAAACATTGATACACAATAAATATGTAGCTTGGAATAGAAATGCCTAACTTCTAAAACAAGTTAAACTATTAAAAATAAAAAGGGAAAACAAAGCAGATTTATGTTTGAAATAAGTAATGAGTGTATATACCTTTGTACTATAAGATGCCATAGAACATCCAAATAGTACGTATTAAGATTGTCGATTAATGGGAAGACAATATCCATCTAATAATTAACGTACTCAGCCCATAGGTTATTCTTTGCTTGACATTGCTTTGGTTTTAAATTATTTTATATGGTGAAAAAAAAGGAGTTATTTACATCAGTAAAATATTTGCCACGTACAATTGAAATTCAGAACTATAATAAATTTTAAAGTATATGGTAGAAATAAAATTGAGTTCTTGTAAATTTATTAATAAGAATGCTTTTTACTAGAATGGTGGTCAGTTAAATCATTAAATCAGTTAAAAGCACTTGCTACAAATTAAGTATAAATCTATTAAAGAGTGGATAAACAAGAGATAAAAAATAATTCAATATATGTTTTTAATGTATTTCAAACAATTGAACATATTGAAAATTCTTTTTCTTTTTTACACCTATTACATATCCAATTAACTAATATAGAATATAATAATTACTTAATTCCGCACTGCTAGAAATTATTATCATTGTAAATCTATAGGTTACACATTTACACACATTATGTAAGATTACACATTACTTACGGATTTGCAACAATATAACTTCGAAATGACTAACTTTAACAATGTTTTCTTGGAGAACCTACGGTGTAATACGTTTAGTGTATTCTTTTTCCACATAGGAAATGATTCGACATAACATCTTTTCTTTTTGTTTTTCAGTTTATCAGAAAATGCAGATTATTCTTTTACAATTTCGAACCACCCTACGTAACAAGAATTTAGCAAGATAATTGAAGTTCGTTCTAATATGTTACCATTAAACAATTTATAATTTATTTTCAATGATACTTTTACAGGACATAAGCTGATTACAGTACTTTTAAAATCTGTTATTTAATATACTTTTTAATCTAACTACTTATAATAATTTGTTTTGTTAAATCCTAATCGTTTTTAAAATCATGTAACAGAGATTTTGTTTTAGACAAAAGCAATACCCAAGAACGGACAGTTCGACTGACATGAGAGAAATAATGATTCTGTGTACCTAAGAAGGATAATACGAATTCAGTAGGGAAGGCATTCAAAACAAGGCACAAGCAAACCATACAAGTTCCGTTAGGAGTTCTCAGTTGCAAAGCGGATGAATTTTTTATGATACACGGAATACAAATGCCGTGAACTTCCTCTGGGAAGAATGCATCATCAATCCAAAACAGCAGCATGAATCACATTAAGTTTTCACGGCGAAGAGTCGATCAAGCCACTTAGGCACGGAAGAACTTGTCGATAAGGTTAGGCTAAGAAAAGAAAATTATCGTATGTAAGGAATAATGCAATTTATATCCTATCCTATCCTAGGATATATATTTATATCCAATTTATAAATTCTATCAAAATATGTCAATATATATCAAAAATATAATTAAAATCTTAAAGAAGCAATTAGTAACAGTTAATGAAAACTATATCTTGATTCATAATTAGAGCTGTAAAAAGAATTTTTATATTCATTATTCAGATTGAAACAAGTAATATACATATTATTTTTAAAAGTTAGTCCTTGGATACAATTTAAGAATTTTGATAATGAACTCGAAAATCCTTGATGGTTCCAGATGAAATCACAGAAGGCTACGACCTTGCGCTATGAGAAGGATTAACATTAGTATGTGAATAATTTTATATGAAGGCACTGTTGCTTTCGGTTAGATACATTAAAGCACCTTACAATAGACGAAATGAGATTGACATTAATTGCATTAAGAAGTTAAAGTTATTAACTTTGCCAAAACAGATGCAATTAATCTAATTATAAAAATCTTTATTATCTTTAAATCAAACAGTCACTAAATTAACTTGCTGCGTGTAGATTACCTCACTGAAAACTGTCTAACGTACATGCTTGTAGATAATGTAGTAGAGAGGTATCATTAAGAATAAAAAATTATATTTTGTGGAAAACTTGCCAATAAGTTAGGATTTATTGCATATATTATATTTTTGTCTATTTGTGATTGAGTATGTGAACATAAACCAGAATATACTAAATTAAACATTTTTTAAAAATCAAAACATAAAGAAATTCACAAAATGAATAGTTGTGCTATTTATGTACTTTTCCTTGTAAAATCTTTTATATACTTTTTAAAGCTCAGGCTATTAATACAATAGAAAATGAAAATGATTGACCTCATGTAAACTTGACTTTCTGCAATAATTTAACAGATAATGTAAAAATAAAAAATAAAACATAAAACACAAAGAAAGGAAAGAGAATTTTATTGCACATAAAGGGACGACGGTTGGGGAGGTCCCAAATTTCGTTTTGGGCCGCCGAAGGTCTTCACCTTTTTTTATTGCTCTCTTCATCGTGGAAGACGAACCCTTTTTTACTACCACTCACTCGTTTTATGAAAGGTTCTAAATCAAATTTAGTAACCTCTCTCTGCTGTTTGAACTTAAGTGTAAAAGCCGAAAACAATCTTTATGTTTATTTTTAAAACAATAATCAATACAAAAAATAAGAACCGAAATGTCCATCACTATTATACAACTTTTACAGAAATGAATACGTTAACTTAAACAAATTGTGAAATTATGTTATTTAAAACGCGCTAGTTTTTTGACCAGGCGTTTAAAAATAAATAAATGAGAAATAATAATGTCATACTAGTATTTTAAGCAATAATTACGTAAACCTTATCTTCATGAAGTTGAGACCAAATGGAAAGTACGATATCACCGGATAAACACCTGATGGAAGAGTAGACAAAAATAACAGCTGATCATATTTTTTTAAAGAAATTAAAATCAGCAGGTTTTCTTAAAAACTAAAGAAAAAAAACTAAAAAGAAATGTGGTAACATGAAACAGCAATATTTTGAAGTAAAATTACTATTTATAGCTGGCATATAATCGTCACGAAATAGTTTTAGCATGAGCAAGCAGAGTGAGAAGATTTTAACTTGAACAACATTTGGCATATTCTATTTTAAGAAGAATATATGCAATTTATTTTAGGGACAATAAGATGTTTAATGAATCGTTAAACTAATATACTAACTATAAAAATTGCTTATAAATTTAAGAATAAACTTTTATTGGTGATTTTCATTTAAATGCAATAATTTATTTATTAGCAAAGTTCGTAGTTTAAAACATTATTACAGCGAAAGATTTCTATATTGTCTTAAATATCTTTAATTGAAACGTTGAAAAAATAAAATGTCTGATGTAAACGGTTAGCAACATTACACTTCGATAAACAATTCGCTTTGAGGTCGTAAACTTAAAGAATTAAGGAAACGACAAAAACAACATATTACAACTATTATTATGAAGTAAGATATAAATAGAAAGATCCGAAGTCTACGACGAAGGTTTTGCACTACAAACAATTTAATTTGGGTTGACTGCTAATGTTAAAGATCAAATATTGAAAATAAACCAATTAAGAAACAATGGTTCAAATAAATAACCTGTAATATTAAACAAAGCTATAATAAATAAAACATCAAGGTGTATATCTAAAATAATATTATTAAGATCTTATAAAATAAAAATTATATCAGAAAAAAATAACGTAATGAAGATCCTTATTGAACATACTAAAACAATTTAAAAATTATATAAATTATAATTAATGAAAAATTAAAACAAGGCCACGTCTAAAACCTCAATTAAAATCACACCGTACCATATTGGATATTAGACATAAAGCATAGAAATACAAATTTAACAGCAATAGATATCTAGAACTATAATAAATAAATTTATATCCTGATTCTTAAATCTTGAATCTAACTACAAAAATAAACCTCTGAAAAAAAGTTCGTCTACTACCGGACATCGAGCTTTCGTATGTTGAATAAATTTAACAACGTTAAGTGAATGTTTTTAAATATGGTAGCTAAAAAATCAATATTAGATTGTATGAAAAAAAATTATAATGATACGATTGAGGTTATTTTATCAGGTTGTTGTAATACAGTAAAAGGGACAAGAACTACAGCGGACAAGAACAAAGCACTTAGAACTTAAGTCTGCCCTTAACTATGTTCGAACTCAACTCCTTAAGAGAAGTGATAACGTGGCTAATAGATGGCAACACTATCACACACTACCAGCTATCAAAAGCGATCAAGCTCCTTCATAATGAAGTTATTTCTTGCCTAAGTCCACGAAGTTTAGTCGATTAGACGTTACCGAAAATGGAACTATTAAAACTGTCGAACTAACTGGGACACCTTAATGCTTTGGGGACGGTTATCGAATGAACCGTCACACAATCAAAATAAAATAGTTTTACGTTATTAATAAAAAATATGAAATGTATAATCCCTTTTAAAATATAAGAAACAAAGTCCAGATATATGTATATAATCTAATTTATATATTAGAACCATTGAATGTAAATCATATTACAAATACATAAATATATCTCATATTCATGTTTGTGTTAAATAATGTAACATTAAGAACTGATGTTCAGTAATTAAAACGTTAAATGTTAAACATAAAATGATAAATCGGTCTTAAGATGTAATACAATAATTAATTGTTTATTGTATCTTAAAAACCTGAGAAATATATCTCATCAAACTAACCTTATATCACGGATTTAAAAGAATACATTTAAATAATAACGTAGATGTGTATTACACATATAGTTGAATTATGCACTCAATCTCTTCAACTTATTATTATGAATATAAGGTTATTATATAATTACATTTAAGATTAGGTACTGTTTGTTAATTACCTACACGGCTTGGAAGTTATATTTTTACATCCACTGTTGATATCTTAGCCAAAAAAACATCTCAAAACACCTGGAAAAAATATACAGTTAAGTATATATTTCAAGATGTTAAATTACTTAAATTATACGTATTTAAGCTCTACTACAAAACTTCACTCTGGGAAACTGATGTAACTGAGTTTCTGGTAACAATCTGTGAATTAAGAAATGGTTAAGACTATCAATTGGTTTACGTCAGAGAAGGGTACAGGGACCAGCTCAAGGATATCTTTCTTCTGAAGGAATGCTAAATATAGAGGAAACACTTCACCATATGCTCAGTACATCTGGGATCGAGTGATCTGTATGTACGTAGTACAAAAAAGAATCATCTGTATAAAGGACCTCCATGTATATCTTTAACTATACAAAAGAATAGGATAAAAGGAACAGAAAAAGTCAGAACAAATATCTTATAGATGATATGCTACAGACATACAAACGGATGCATTTGAAGTTAATTAAGGTTCATCATAATATTAAGTTAGTTCACAAATAGACCGTAAGTAGTAAACACTATGGCCAATCAAAAAAATAAAGATAAAAAAATAACGAGCCCACCAGGGCAAAAATAACCCTCTGCCAAATGTGTCACAACAGCTACTCCTGTGTGAACAAAAACAGACCGTATCGCCATAAGGCAGAACGAAAATTTCGTATTTCATGTTTATCTGGAGAACAGATTTGTGATAATACCACCGCTTTAGTTAGAAATTAAACAACAACAAAATCTAGTACTTCAAGAAACCCAGCTATATGAAAGGGCAAAATTAAATCCATTATTATACCCATAAATGCATAGGATGAGTAAAGAACTTTACCATTTAAAAAATCTCAAGTGTAAGGATAAAAGTATGAAATGAAAAGAAAAAAGAAGATTATATATACCTTCTGGGGTAGATGCTCCTGCGAATAATTACAATGCTGCTATGATCGTTACATTTGGTGGCAAATGTTAAAATTAATAGAAAATAAAATTAAATAATATTAACTGAATAAAAAAACTAAAATATATAAAATGGCTATTGTTATCACTTACACTACTTCTCACCTATTTCCTAATAAAGCCACATTATCATTGTAAGTAAAGTGTAAAATAAACGAATGTGTTGAACTTATTATTTATTTAACCTTTAACTTTTGATTCAACATTTAACTTAATATATATTCAATTATTACCGTTGTGCTTATCCATGGGGTATTTAAAAAATGTGCAGAAATGTTAAAATGATGCATTTTTAGAAGCTGGATTGAATACGAAGAAAATTTATACTATGAAATATTATTAGCTGTTGGGATTCATGCTGCCAGAGGGAAGTAAACGATTAAAAAAAATTAAAAGGAAGACTAACAGATGGCAGGCCAGCATGTTGATCTATTTCCCAGCTAACATTAGGCTTATATTTTACATTAAACCTAAATAACCAAATATTAATTATTATTTTTATAATAATAATTATACTCAAGAGTAACTCGATTTGGAAAACATACTTCTGAACTCAATATTTTCCACATTTTTATCTCAGGGGCAACTTAATTTTATGCTATTTTCACCCTTAATGTGAAAGCGAATTTATTTTTGCATTGGAAGACAGCGAAGTAATAGTATATTAATTAAGGAAAGACAAGTTAATTACTATTAGGGCTGGAGATCGGAAATATTCATTGGATAAAAAGATATAATATTAGAAAATATCGCACGGGAATAAACTCAAAAGGAAAGATGATACAACCGTAGGAGTATCACGACACTCTAACATGGCAACTAATTTTTTATAAGTTCACACCTATTATATTCGAATATAATATAATTATTAAATATTTAATTTTTAATGTTGCTGAGGCTATGCATTAGCTTAACAACATTGCAACCCCTAAGGTTTTATTCATACAAAACCATATGAACTCCCCCCCCCCCCCCCCAGAAAGATCTGACATAGAGGAATGGATTCCAAAGGGGAGTTGATGCCAAAGAGGTTATGAGGCGGCTAAGCCCTACACACACAGAAGCAGCTGATAATGTGACATCAGCTGTCTGCCTTATCAGCGCGGACCGCTAGTTCGTTCATTCTGCTCCCTGGGTCAAGTAACCAATATCCTAAACGTATAGAAAATATTTAGGACTTTCTTCCCGAATAGTCTTGAGATAAAAGAGCACCTTACTCGGGCCGTTAGCTATTCAATACATTGTTTTCGAATATTTCAAACCTCTTCCTCCTTAAGTGGGCGGATAGGGACAAAATATTGGCTTTAAGTTAGTATTATGGATGAAGTATTCGTTAAAAAAGTAAGGTTGAGGAGATACTTCACTCAAAAAAAAAAAAAAGATTATGAAGGTAGATGGTTGACCGTAGAAGTTAATGTAGTAAAAACAACTTTATGTGTATATCAACAAATATTTTGTAGACGTTTTGATGGGAGATTCAGGTCTTCGTCAGTGCCTTTCGAGTCCACTGGCAGTAGTTCTATGGCGGTGGAATTGTTGACTTTGACCGCGACCCAACCATTTTCATTACAAAAAACAGAATAGTTTGATATAATAATCTGGTGCTAGGGGCGCAACACACAACTTTTACTTACCAACTAACTTTGATTAGAAATTGATGTAAAAATTTGGAGTACACTACATGTTTTTATTATTAAATAAAAGTTTGTAATTGTAATAATTCGGGAACGCAAGAATAATACTCCAAGTCGTCTGATTTTACAATTCTCTATGTATTTGTTGGAAACATCATATAATTACCATGAAACAAATAATTAATTTTATTAAATAAACAGAACGTCTTTAATTATAAACAATCGCCTGTCATTTTTTTTTTTTTAGGCGAAACCAGAGACAGATAATTTATCCATTTAAACAAAAACAAAAGTACTTTATAGAAAAACAAAAAAGGCGCCTTCCCCATTTAAGCCCCCTCAGAAAATTTTAATAATGATAAAGCTTGCCTGATATTAAAGAACACCTAATTTGTATTAAACATGACGAATTTTATCAAAATTAATAAAGCCGTTTTTGAAATAATCGAAAAAGAGATAATTGGAAAAAAATTATGAAATAAAGTGCCCCCTCCGTTTGATCAATTTTGATGAAATTCCAGCTTTCATATAGCTTTAGATATATCTAATACCCAGTTTTATCAAAATCGTTAGAGCAGTTTTTGAGAAAATCGAAAAAAACGTAAAAAGTTTTAAAATAACGTACCCTAAATAATTTTGATGACATTTTTGCATGTATAGAAAAAATTAATACACACAAATTATTTCAAAAAATAAAACATAAAAAAACTGGTTTTAATAAATAATGAGATTAAAAATTAAACAATATTTTCAAGCCAACAAGATGGGAGATAATTGACAAGTAACAAATAACTATTTCATTAGGGAATCGAAAATATCTCCCAACGGCTTCAACACCTAATTATCGATGACCTCGAAAACGACATGCCTGTCAGAAATCACAAATTATTTCATGTTCAATATTCATAGGAATGGCTCTGAGAAATCAGGAAGTCATCACCCAGGCACATTGTAATTGTAGATCAAAGCAGATATTGAAATTGGACTTGCCTTGTTTTATCGATACTATGTTTGATTTAAGTTTAGGCATTTTAAACATTGAAATGATAATATTCAATAAAATTAGTGTATATTACATATACATATAATAAAGAAAATACAAAGTTTGGGGAGGACCTTTCGTACTTAATTTAATAAAATTATTAATTTCTTTGGTTTTTTTGTTGTATTTTTTTTGCAAATATTCTAGATTTATTCAGGAATTGAAAAATAAAATATTTTTTGATTATTCGTGTAATAAACGTAAAAATCATTAAAATATACGTTTATCATAATTTGGTTTTACTTAGCATTGGAATTAATTAGCACGATCATTGCTAATATTAAAAATAATATTATAGTAGGTTACATTTAAAGGAGGTAATGTGAGGAATAAAAATCAAAGAATGAGAAGGAAATAGATGTTAATGTGGTGGTAGCTTGAGAAGAACATTGATATTTAAGAAACACGATTAACATTTAATAATATTTAAATATATGTATATACAGGTACATAATTTTTTCTATACGTGGAACGTAGACTAATGTATGTAAAATGTGGGTTAAATGCTATTTTGAAGTTTCTAATTGTATTTCGAGCCCTTAACCGTTTCTTCTAAAGCATTAAGTGATAACGCATGCAACGAACTTTATTTTCTAATTGCAGTAATATACTGCCTGGTCTAGCAAAAAAAAATCCCGATTCAAGTAGAAACTACCAAAATTCCAATAAACCATTTATTTACAAGTGTCGTAGATTAGCATACCAATGGTCTAGGAACGGAATGCTCAAAAAGAGGATTGAAGGACTAGATATTTTAGAAATACTTTTGAGAATATTTAAATATTGCAGGAGAATTCTCAGATTTGCTTTAATTTACTTAACACTATTTCACGGTTCTAACACCTCATTTTGAATTTGAATATCGAATTACTTGTATATTACTAACCAAAGAAACGCCGCCAATATGTCAAAAGTGCGATGAGAGGCTAACTGTCGAGCATATCTTCCAGGGTTGTAGTTTCTACAGTCGAATATTAAATAAAAGGAACATACCAGCAAACATCACGACAGCCTTGGGCGATGATGGAAATTTCGTGAATATATTCTCTTTTCTGTCACAAGAAGGTTTTTTAAAATATATCTAATACATTCTTGCTCTATATCTATATTTTTTATTTTTTTTTCTTCACCTTTTTTTTTTTTTTCCTAATATTACAAAATAGACCTAATTTAAATATTTTTTTGTCTTGTTTTTTATTTGCCGAAAATCCCAATTATGTGATTCGACCTCTCAAAAGGATTAAAAATAATACAAAAATAAGTACCTATAAGATAATCGTTGAATACCACCAAAGCGTTGATAACCAATAGGTTTGGTTTAAGTCAACCAAAGCGTTGATAACCAAAAGGTTTTACGCCCCCAAATCCAAATAACCAACCAATCGAAGTACTTGACTAATAAAATAAAGATTTACCACTTTTGTGATTTTGATTGAAAAAAAAAATCTTTTTAACATCCGGGTATAAGGAAGTTGGGTGAAGTAGAGGATATTGTGAGTGATTCAGCAGGCAACAAGCACTACCGCTGTGTTAACACTTTCCGCTTTATCTAATCTCCACAGAGGAATTTATGTTTAAACTGCCTTACTTGAATGTCAGGACATTATATTAGGAAACTGGAACCTAGATAGTACTCTCATTGTATTTTTTTGAGAAAAAAAAAAACCGCGGCGTTCAGAAACCAAATTGTCGAAAGGAGAGTAGGGAACACATAAGATTTAATTTCTTATTTAATATAAAAACTTGGTGGCCATAACGGCAGCTATTAAGTAGGTAGGCCTACACTTCACTGTGCGCAGTAATAACCACTTCACTGCGTAAACTCTCGTTCATAAAAACCCTATAATTCTGTTTTTAGAGCCTAATTTTGCATAGAACAAAAATCGAATAATACAAATAAATGTGTATGCATATTCAATAAAACTGGATTTTATCAAGATTGATATGGAATCTATTGAGTTCCCCGGAACGACGGTACGGGCCCTGCAACCTTCACTGGGAGAGCCGTGGCATAGAAACTAGGCGGTTGGTCTTTTGTTCGGACCCAATGGTGTCCCCTTACAACCTCGTCTTCAGTTACCCATGGCACCCAACAACTTCCTAAATATTCATTAGGAGAACCAGTTGATTCATAAAAACTGGACCAGAATAACACTGGAACAAATTTATCAAAGAATCTAAACCATATATATTTGAAAACCAACCACTAAAATAAAGAAGAATAAGTTGGGATGTCATAAAATGATGCTTATGTCATGATTGCTCCCTGATGTAGACTGCTGATGATAAATATATTGTTGTAGGTTGTTTCTTCAAGTCCTGATCTACCGGAGTCTGTAAGCTGTGTAAGGAAACAGCTTCAAAAGCTAAAAGAGGAGGAACGGCGAGTAACAAGATTGTTACTTTGTTTACTTCACTTTAGAGGCCAGATATCATGTTTTATAATTACGTCTTAAGGTATTAAATTTACCAATTAAGTATCTAAAGGAAAAAAAAAAAAATGATTTTTCTATTAAAAATTTGGGAGCATTAGACTCAATTCCATCAAAATTCTTAGTTAGGATGTTCGTTCATGAATAGAAATGGTTATATTGGAGTTATTAATGATGTAGAACAAGGTTTTGACTGTGGTTTGGGAGACATTGGTTTAGTGAAAGATACTATATAGTCCATGCAAAGTCATCGGTCAAGAAGACCGTCGGAAAACGAAAGTAACCGGAGCGGCACCAGGTAAATAACAGTGGGTGATTTTGCTGGTAAAAAAAAAGGAAACTTAATTATCTGCAAAAATATTAGGAACTATAATAAATTAATTTACAGAAATACTACTACACTAGAATTTTTTAACAAATTAGATGCTCAAATTTATTCTGGTGATTTTCCAAATTTCGAAGGGGAGAGGGCCCCCATAAATATATTCCGTATGAGGCAGGTTAGGGAGGAAATCTCCGGAAAAAATCCGTAAGGAAAATAAAATAAATTAACACGAGAGATGAACGTTTAAAGAGTCAAAATATAATTAGTAATTGGAAATGCTGATTCTCCTTTAACATTGAAACCCTATTTATTATAACTGGGTAGGCCTATAACACAACAAATCATCACTCAAAATCTGCAATGTAGCCATAAAATGTGACACAGATACAGTGATAGGCACTGCATTAGCTAATATAAATACTGCATATACTTGCAGACTGATATATGTTCTCTAAAACAAATACCGACCATTGGTCACTTAAACCTTCAACATAAGGCACATTCGAACAACTAATCACTACCAGTTTAGAGGTTTGATAGAGAAGCAAGAACTACTGGTAGTTTCAACTTACTATGAGAGTTACACCATTGAAGAACAATCTGTTCTTTCTTGCATAAATGATGTATAACACCAGGTTAATTTCGATATAAAACGATTTCAATTTTTGCTAGATCTGCAATAGGGGTTGCGATCGAAGCTGACTTGAGTTGAAAAAACGATGTGATACTAAACCGACCGGTATATAAATGCAATTGTTCCAATACAACAAAACTACGAAGAGCTCTGGCTCGGAGAGAAGATACGATATAGGCGGCAGCGCGACTCACACTTTAACAAAAAACGACCTTGGCCATTTCTGGTCCATTTTATTTTTTTCCTTTCTCTCTCTCACTGCCTCTTTTTCAACAACTGCCTTCTAAATTAAACGCAACTTATTATCCCTTTAGCGATATTTTATTCCGCTAAAGGTGTATAACAGCTCTTAAAACGGTCTATGAAAAGAACCTCTCTATAACTTCCTATGTAATAGCGATAATTAAATATAAGTCAATTCTTTTTTGTGAACAAAGCAAGTTGAGGGAAGCTATTACAACATACTATGTTAAGAGATATTTGCCTCGCAGGTAAATGAAAAATACATACATATATAAATGTTTTACTTAACAGGCGTTGTAAACAATAGTTTATTGAAAGTAGAAAAACTAAAAAAAAGAAAAAGAAAATCGTTAAATCATTTACACTTCACAGAAAAGAGAAATGTGGACATACAATGGGCTTTTACATTAACAAAGCATATACGTTTTATATGTTATAGTCAACAACTAAAAAATCTTGGCCTATGAATTAAAAAACATTAGGTACTGCTTAATGGAAGACTTCAAAATATAAATTAACTAAATATATTAATAAGAAAACTGGCATACACCCACACAACACAATTGATTATATTATGCAAAACTTTTTGTCTTGGCTAATCATCAAGGTGACTTTAACACCATCAGCCAAAGATCTCTGAAATTCGGAGCAAAACATCGGCATCACTAAATTTGCGATACTTGCATGTAAGTGTTTAATTTCGATCCCAACCCCAACCATTTCCTTTTCATTATACTAGTCAACTATCTTCCACCATCGCAGAAGTTTTGGGGCACAAGTTCTCTAATTTTACTTCCTGGAGTAGCCAATATCGCGCCGTTTCGTGTGGTTCTGATCTCAACTGAAACCGAGCGTGGCTTCTGGGATCTAATAAAGGTCCTTTGTAACTGAAAAGGACAAGAATAGAGTTCGCTTTTATAAAGGCCACATAACATTTCTAGATAGGCCACCCCCACAAGTAGTACAGGGGAAGCTTTATCATTTTCGGAGTGACTCAACCAACCAAAAAGATAAAATAGGACCCCTCTAAAATGAAAAGACCGTACGAAAGTAAAGCAGAGCAAGAATACCTATCTTATAATAAATAATGGCAACAGAAAGAAATAATTGAGTATGGATCCTAAAATTAAGATTAATCTGGTGTAGACAACCAGTCTATTGTTTCCTTGTATATTATGTAAATTGGTTACAACATGTATCATGTAGAAAATACTAATACTTAAAAAATATTGAAATTGACAAAAATCAAATAAAAATGTGTCTTATTTTGAAATATATGATGATAAGAATCTGGAACGTGCATTGGACCATTATTATTTCTATTTTCCTCTCGCATAGCGGCAAAATTTCTGCCGTTTTCGGCCAGAAGTACTTGATAAATAATTATTATTGTAACGGTAATGCTATATGTTATTAAATTTAAAAGTTTTCTTAATAAAAAATGTAGTATTGTTATGAATACTTTTTTTTTTAAAATAACAAAAAATATCTTGAACTTCAATTTAAAAATCAACATCAAAAGTGTCAATAAACTTAATTTACATAAACAGCCATTTACTTGGTTAAAAACTACAATTCTTGTTTAAAAAATAGTGGTCTTGATAAAAAAAAAACGCATAACATCACCAATGAATTTCTAAGAAAAATCAAAAATTGCTCTAAAAGTCTTTCTTTGGTGAGTATTTGAAAACAATATTTCCAAGCTAGATAACCTTTGACACTTACCGTCCTTAAATCACATATACAAAGAAATGTGATTAAAGGATATCTCAAATTAAGAATTACTAAGACCAAAGCTTACTTTAATTTTATTAAAAGATATTACTAATATAATTTTATTAATTTTAAAAACTTTTGATAGCGCCTTTATAATTTTTTGTTTTAAACTTGATTATTAAATTAAAATTAGAATAACAGATAGATGACTAAATAATCCACATTAAGGCAAATATTTAAATGTGATATAAAAAAAATCACCTAATTAAAAAATTAAGTAAAATGTAAAATTTAGCGGTACTAGTTTCCCTATGTTACTTCGGGACAAAGCTAAAATGGCGCCGTTAATTTTAACCCCGATCTTCACGGAAAACAGCAAATATGGGAGGTCTAATAGAGCTAATCAAGACCCTTTTTTTAACCAATAAGCACGCGATGAAAGTCCCATCCTTAATATCAACTTTTAACTTCATATTAAATTGATTATATGATAATCAACAAGAACATTAGAAGTTAGTGTATATATCTCATATCCTGTGATGGTCCAATGATGCAGTTTGTTGCTAAAATTTATTAATAACTAAGGTGAAAAACAACACATCAGCACTAACATCTTTAAAACTTGGTAAAAAAAAAATTCAAATGCGGAGGTGTATTTTTTCAGCTAAAAGTAAATTCAAATTCAACTGGACGGGAAGCCAAACAAACTCTTATCACAAACACCATAAAATACCTTAAAACTATTAGGAAAACATTTGACCTTAGAAACGTAACGGCTGTATTTATCACAGGTTTGTACACAGGAAGTAGCCATGATTCATCTACTCCTGTCTTGGACATGTCTGATCATTATTTTTGTTTTTAGTGTCAATGTAAAAAGGTGAGTGTAGTGGGGGGGGGGTCTTGACTTAATTCATAAGCGTTTTAATAAATCGAATTCGTAGACACGGATTGTCTTGAAATTATTACTAATTAACATTCAAGGACAGAAGTTGGCCAAGAAGAAATAAAGAGATTACATTATAGCAATGAGCTTCCTGTCTTTCATAAAATATTTAGAGCAACATGTTTTTAAATTCACCTACAATTTTAACAATCAAGAAAGAATAAGTTAACAACAGCTTTTCGTTCAATAATTAGTATTTACAAAGCTTAACGATAACAATAACATTAAGCATAACAAAGTATATGTTTTTTCCCAACCAAAGTAAAAAAGTAGCCAGAAAAAAATGTAACTGGGCATAAATAATTTATTATTAATTTTAAAGTATTCGAGTCCGAAGTCCACAAAGTGTGCATCCTTAATACAAAGGTTGTTCTTAGGAGCATTGACGAATTAGCTTAAGTTATATAAATATATTTAATCCTAACTAATAAAAAAATTGTCATATTACAACTAATTTTCTTAGTGTTGACATTTAATTTAATATAATTTTATTAAATAATTTCAGAAAACTTCAAAATTTTAAGATGCTAGTATAGCAGGATTAGCAGTCCAAAGGAGAGTGTGGTTTAAGAAAAGAAACAAATTATTATTTAAATTAAGAAAACTAAATATTAAATATAAAAACAAGACTTAAAAGATGGAGGGGAAAAATTTAATATAAATAAAAAAAGTTTGATAAAAGATAGTTGGTAAAAGATGGCTTTGAAACAAAAAAAATATTTTCTTCATCTTAAAGTGACAGTTAATAAATCAATACGATTTGACATTTTTTTTCGTATAAATACATTAGGTTATAACTTTTAAAGAAACTGCTTTCTTTGAGTTCAAGTGACTTAAGGCTAAGCATACCTGATATATGAAGTTAAGTCCTCCGCAACAAGATATATAAGAAACACTAACACATAGGTACTACGACCGAGAGATTACTACTAGAGAGTACACAGAGAGAACGTAGCGACCAAGACGGGGAACGGAGCGGTACTGACTGAGCTAGCAGTGGAGCGGTAGGGAGGTGGGGGCAGGTACACTCCAGCCTTCCAGGAAGGTGGGGGTACCTGGAGCCCTATGGAGGCAGATGCTACGGCTCCAGGTAAAGTCCCTTCAGGTCTGTGTTATGGCCTAGGTACTTTTAAATATTTCTTCCTCTTTGTTAATAAATATATTTATGACGGGCGTACCTCAAGTTCTCGTCTAAGGCCCTTCAAAGAGCCCTTATATCATAAAAAACGCAAATAAGGTATATTTTGTCTGACAAAGCATTTGAATTTAGAGAGATATTCATTTGTATCAGAACTAATTAGATTAAACGATTCTCAAAATAAAACCTCAAACTACTGCAATACACATTTTTATTTTTTTACTTCTTGAATATAGTATAGAACTACTCAAACCCATCCGGATCCACTTGTTTCCAACGTAGATTCATTTTCTATACCTGAAAAGAAGATGGGATTGTGGCATCTAATTTAGAACAATGCCATTTTCGTTGTTCTACATATTTACTGGTAGTATGGGAATTGCGAGTTAGCCCACAAGCAGCAACTGTTATCGGCCATTGTTTATAATCCCACACTCATTTAAAACATGAAAAGAAATGGAACAATAAGAACATTAAGCTACTATATACACATATTGAACTAATTTTATTCATTTTTATTTAACGGATTTTACCTGATAACTTTGTTTACTTAATTGAATTTGAATAATCTAATCAAGAAATGGTTTTCTTTAAACTAACACACTTCACCTCACATTTACTGAAAGCACGAAAGGAAGTGGAATGACAATAACATAAAACTTATAGTCAATTTTATTTAAGTTAAAATATAACATTTCCAAGTCAAATTTAACCTTTTCCATTTCAAATTCAACCTTTTCCAAGTCACTATCGCATTTTAAAAAAGATAAAATTTCGGATTTCTTTCACACGGGGGTCCTCGGACCCGTCTGAATTTCTTAGAAATTCAAATCTGAGGTGCTGAACTAATGCAAAGCATAATATTTAGTTTGAAGTCATTATTAAAAAAAACGATAAATTTAGGAATGCGTCTAATCAAAACCGAAAATATGTTTCAATGAGAATCTAATGAAAGGAAGTTAACGATACAAATTTGAGCGGTTCGGTGACCTAATTTAATACTAAAATGTTTCACGTAAATTTTGGATTTAGATTATTCGTTTTCGAGTTGTATGTGTCGGAACATGAGCTGCTTTGGTGGCTTCCGACCGCCAAGGCTGAGTCAAAAGAGAAGCAGAAAGATTTGTCAACCAAATTGCGAGATGGTTTGGGGTAAAATTGTAAAGATTGCTGTTGCCGAGAAAATATCCATCCTCCCTAAGGGCAAAACAGATAGGGCACACCGAATAATGTTGATCGTGAAAACTGAGAGGAAACGTTCAGGTAAGGTGGTAATATACCTAGGCACCAGATTTAGTGTTGGCCTTATGTGACGCCCAAATTAGAATACCTGGCAGGTAGGGTGGTCCAAGGATTAAGTCTAGTAAATGGGGCCTTCTGGAGCCAGAGGTACCCATCCACAAAGACTATATAAAGGTGTTATTGAAATTGTCCTAAGGCAAGCCTCACCCTTCTAGTACCGGAACCTCACACAGAGAAAGAAGAATGGGCTAGCGTCAACTCAGAGGAGGGCTCTGCTTGGATGTACCTATTGTAAACTTCGCATGAAGCAGTGCAGGTCCTACTGAAATTGGTTACTATCGAACTCTAAAACCCAAAGAACTGGAAAAAGATAATCCGGGAGGATACTAACGAGAGTCGATGGCTGGCTACGACACGGAACGGAAGTTCCCTCGGAAAATACATACCTTTCCTGGCGATATGGGCAGTATTGGCGAAAGAGGTCTTCCCGTATTATTGGGTTTCACAATTCCTCACGGTGCATAGGGGTTTTCGAGGCTATCTACATAAACTTGGTCAAAGCATAAATACTTTAAGCCCAAAGTCCCCGATCCCAGAGACTGCTGAGCAAGTGGTCACGACATAAGCTACATTTGCTAAATGAAGGATGAAAATAATGAGATCCATGGGAGTTGAGCCTTTAAGTCAATTAGCCAAAATTTATCATCAAAGCAGCATTTTTAAGTTTGTTTATTCTCACTGTTCCCTGCTTCATAATTAAAGCTCGGAATTCCGTGCAGTAAAAATTTGACAACGTGCAATACAAACTTAAAAACGTGCAAAACCGTGCAATAAAAACTTTAAAACGTGCAAAAACATGCGAAAAAAAAATTTATTGCTTGAAATATATGCAAAAAATTTATTGCAAGATATGCAATATCCGGTGCATAGGCTTATTTTTAAATCACTATGATGACACGCACTACCCCTCGCACCGTTCTGTGGTTAGAAAATAATTAGATACTTACTTGTGCTGCAGTGGGCATCAATTTGTGATTTCCTCTCACATCCAATATTTTTATCACAAGATTTGCAAAACACTACACTACCATCCCTTTTGAGTCAGGATATTTTTCAATCCATCCCGCAATTTTCGAAGACACACCTCCAATTTTTGGCATTTTAAGTAACAATATACTCGACAGAAGCGAGATTGATAGTGATAGAACGATGAGATTAAGCAAAAAAATGTAAACATCCAGGAACTACTGAAACCTTAGTTCTTGGAAATTGGAGGTTTGTGTTTGCTTACATTTCCCAAGTTCCCTTTATTTTTTTCCTATGTTTCCTTTCCGTTATTTTTTACTTTCACTTACCTGTATATGAAATATATAGTAAGTGGAAGTATTGCGATCGTGAAAAATTTCGACTTCCGGTTTTCAACGGAAATACTCGTTTTGGGACCCCCTGAGTCGAAATAACCAAGTCCCGCGAAATGGTCTGTGTGTGTGTGTGTCTGTGTGTGTGTGTGTGTGTGTGTGTGTGTGTGTGTGTGTGTGTGTGTGTGTGAACAGACTAGCTCAAAAACTATAAACCGTGGGAACCTGAAATTGGGTATTTAGTGTAGGTATATGCCCGCGATGTGACAGCAAAAATTTCATCAAAATTGCTCAAAGGGAGGGGGTACTTTACTTAATACCTTTTTACGTTTTTTTCGATTTTCTCAAAAACGGCTCTAACGATTTTGATTAAACTGAGTACCCTGATCTATTTATATGCCCGAGATATGACTGTAAAAATTTCATCAAAATTGATTAACCGGAGGGGGGACTTTACTTAATAAATTTTGTATCATTTTCACGTGTTTTTTTTATTTACTCAAAAACGGCTTTAACGATTCTGATCAAACTTGGTATTTGATGTATTTATATGCCAAAGATGTGATAACCAACATTTCATCACAATTGATCAACTGGAGGGGGGACTTTACTTAATAAATTTTGTATCATTTTCACGTGTTTTTTTTATTTACTCAAAAACGGTTTTAACGATTTTGATCAAACTTGGTATTTGATGTATTTATATACCAGAGATATGACTGTAAAAATTTCATCAAAATTGATCTACGGGAGGGGGGACTTAACTTAATAAATTTTGTATCATTTTCACGGGGTTCTTTTATTTACTCAAAAACGGCTTTAACGATTAAGAAAAATAAGATATGAATGTAGAAAAATGTGTGACTTTGGGAAATGATATTTAGCAAAACACATCAATTTCTAATCTAAGTAAGTTGGTAAGTGAAAGTTGTGTGTTGCGCGCACGCACAAGATTTTTTATTCCTATTCTTAATTCACAAGTAATTTTTTTATGTGTATTTGAGAAAAAAAAAATATCAAATGATGCAATTTCTTGCAATAAAACTTCAAAACGTGCAATTTCGTGCAGTAAACCCCAAAACGTGCAATTTCGTGCAGTAAACCCCAAAACGTGCAATTTCGTGCAATATAAAACTTCATTAAAACATCCCATTAGGCTTGATTCGGATAAGTAACTTGAATTCGCTTAATTCTGACTTACTAATAAAAAGATGCAATTGCACGGGAATCCGAGCTCTATTCATAATCAATAAGGGTATATGCAGCAGTAGGATATTACGTACACCTGCATAAAAACACACTCCTGCACTCAACATAATAAAATTGCCAGCGCATGCTTGTTTCTCCGATTACAGAGTCTCTGAAGGAGAGTGGCTTCCGTATTCTTGCGATCAATCTGGTCCTGGGTCTCATCTCGGCGTTCAGTTAAAGTTAAAGTGGGTTAGGACCCACTGTCGTCTTCCAGCCATAAATGAAATCCCCAACACTTACCAGTCGAGCAAACTCTACATTATTAAGAACAAATATCAATATTTTCTTTAAATATTGCTTTAATTTGGGGTATCAAATTTTAATGACTTCATCTTCTTGGAAACTATAGTTGCGAATTTAGAATAAAGAAAGTAGAATTATTAAAAATTTAATTCTAAATCCTAAAATCGTATTAATAGAACAAATATGCCTCACCATCAGAATTTTTTAAGCGTAACAGTTTTCCACTTATTCACACTAATACTAATCTGAGGTTGTGAGCAAAGGTTCTCGAGAAGAATCTTTGATCAGTGGCGTGTTTATGTTTTTAATAACAACGAGCCTCCAAATAAAGGCAATGCTTGTGATCAACTATTAGTTACTGCAAAAGGCATACGTAAGCATCCGGCTGTCGGTCTTATAAAACTCAAAGAAAAGCCTGATTTTTATATCAACAAACTATGAAAGATCGGCCGTGTTATACTCTTACGTTGTAAACAAACAGTTCTCATACTTGAAATGTTGAACTTTTTCTATACGTGTTTATACAAATGTAAATTATTACATAACTTCCAAGACTTATTGTACAGAAGACTGCTGATTGTGAGAAACTCCTAATCATAAACATAAAAAAAAGTATTCAAAAGTTTGTTGTAACGGGTTCTGATTCAGAACGAAACCGCCATGTTTTGATTATTTCTTAAATCTTTCGTGTTTCTTTAATAGAAACTACATAATACCAATAATTTGAATGTTTATACAATTATAAAATATATACTAACACAGTATAGTATGTATTGAAAAAAAAAACACATTATTTTGCTATACAGTAGTAACCCTCAGCCCTTACTTATCAACCTACCATTTAGCAACTTACCAGGAAACAGCTTTTTCCACATTTATTTACTTAATTTTATTTGTTATTTTCTACAGCACATATATTATTATAGTTATTACAAAACTTGACTCGTCAGTGCTTTTCTTTTTACTTTTAATTTACTTTAAGAGGCCTCAAAAAAATATCATCATTTCATTAGACGTTGGAATAGGAATGGGATCAATTGAAGAGGTATTTTCGGTTCATAGTAAAAACCTGATTTCAAATTACAAAGATTTGTAAACTGGAATACAATTATTATTTAGGCAGCCCATGCGAAACATTAACATTTTCTACATATTTTTCTAAACATGACAAGTTAATAAAAATCTATAGTTCTTAGTTGGTCTATACTGATCTTATGTATATCAATGAAGTCGATACAGCACACAGTACTCGTCGATGAGGTCATGTCTTTCAGGGCGGTACAGGAACTCAATATAAACGGAATTCCTAGAATGGCCTAGTACCTATCAACTATTCAGGAGTGTGAAGGTGGTATTTACGCCTTCTATTGATTTGATTATAGAATTTTAAAAATTAATATTAGCTTACATTACATATGCAGTCTACAGCATTTCAACTTATTTAGATGGTCAAATGTAACAAGTGGTTTAAATACAGGTAAATAAAAAAAAATAAAAAAATACGTCATGCGTCGGAAATCGAAGAGAATGAATGTTTTGGGCTAAGATAAAATTTATTTTCCATTAATTATATGTTTAATTAAAAATTTCCTTTTATTTTGTGTCAAATCGTGTTAGCAGGTTTTTTCAATTTGGTCTGTTTGAAAGAAAGTACCTATTGGAGGAGATTTGAAGAGATGAACTTTATGGAATTATGGAATTATGGAAATGGTGAAACAGACAGACTAGGAACCAAATTTGTTAGGTAAAGTACGGTAAAAGCATTGAGATACGATACAACATACGGTGGTAAGGTAAAAGTATTGAGATACGAGAGGTGAAATTTTGATTCATAGGAAATCTTTCACATGAATAAATATCCTCTCTACTTTTTCCAGTGAGAAAGCAAAGAGGTCAAAATGTATTATTTACAATTTAATCAAGACCTGACCTAACGTAACAGCTTTGCGGCCAATCCTTTGCTAGTCCCGAGGCTTCATCTATTATTACGTTTTCCCTGCTAAGAGTAAACATAACTTCTTTTTATGAAAGGTTCTTTTTTTTTTTCAAATTATAACACTTTCTTTTCTTTCTTTTTTTTTTGTACTAGCAGTGGACTTTAATTTTGTATTTGCACGGAAATTTTCTTAACGTTTAATTATGTATTTAAATCTAAACTCACCTGGAGAGATGGACTGGTTCTTTGGGGCTCAGTTCCTAGAAAGAAAAAGGAAAATTGGAGAAGGACTGGAATAAGATATCATAGGATTATTCTGAAACTTCAAATGATGACTGTGACATTCGATATCGCGCTTCTCCAGGCGAAAATCAGAGGCTGTCCCAAGCTTCATCGACCAATTCTGACAAGTCTACTTGTCTCTGCAATGCTATATTTTGAATGATTTATGACTTATGATGTTGCTCATAACACTGTCTCATTTGTCAACTGTGGTTTAAGAAGTACTTATGATATGTATGAAGTGGTTTAATATGGAAATTTTAGACTTGATTTGTTCTCTATTTTTTTTTTCGTTTTACTAATTTTACAGATAGGGGTCTGCCATGTGACGTGCTATTGTCTAGCATCTTTAAAATGAACCTTCCGAGGATTAGTTCATGATTTAGTAACAGGAACTTGATAATGACCGAATAATTAACTCGAGCCTATTCAAGAACAGTTAGAAGATACAAAGGGAGGGTTGCTTGATAACAGGGTTGGTTAGACTCAAAGGACAGAAATCCCATTTAGTAGAAGTCCACCACATGACAAACTAGTTGTGGCGCCTATTCAGACCACGTGTCTAAACACAGAGGCGATCTGCCCAATGCTGATTGACAAGATGCCCATCACGGTTGATAATGTTGCTCACGCACTGCGTGGGGTCGAAACTAGCAGTCAATCCAGTTAAAACCGCCCAGTTCGGGCCGGAACAGATATGTAAGTCGGGTCTTGAAATCTGCTCTTATCAGTTCAATGTTTTGCTGTCTTATGGGTCTTTGAATCAAGTCAGTTGCAACCTAGATACTATCATCAGGGTTCCTAATTCAAAGATATTATAATTAGATTCCTTGTCAACAAATAAATTTTATGAAGAAGTTTGGTGCGTATGTAGTTGTCTTAATTTGTTTTATTTTTTACATTATATCAAGTTTAACAATTTGCAGGAGTGTTCAAATTGGGATGGTTAAATGGGTTCTCTTTTGAAAACTCGCGAAAATACGAGTAGCTTCCTCACTAAAGATTTACTACAATATAAAGTTTTTTTTATAGTAACGCTAATGCCAACATAAACCTATCTTAATGGAGAATATTCTACGTTATGTCTACCATATGATTTTTCGGAAACACTAAACAAAAATTACTGATTACTAAAACATGAAAATATTACCAGTTAAAATAGTATTTTTTTTTTTAGTAAATAATTTTGTTTAGTAATTCCATGGTTATGTATTTTCTTATTTTATTTTGTTATATTATAAATTTTATATTTTAAAAACATATGAAGGTAAGAAATTTTAGGAAGTGTATCAAAATATGTGGCAAACATAATCCCAACGTTAAATCATATTGTTAAAGATATGTTAACGAACCTGCCTTTACTAATTTTTCAGAAAAAAAAAAATCATCTACCTACTAAAGCGTCTGTTATTATCCTACGTTTCTTCATATCAAGATGATCATTGCCGTATGATAAATTAACATTTAAAACAAAGTTCAAAACGTTTATATATCTACTATGCTGAATAGTTTCAAGCAAAAACATTAAAAAAGTTCAAATTATAACATCAATCACAGGTCCTTAGTGAGATTTGAGGAGCGAAATTAAAAAAAACTTAAAACTGATTCTTTTACTTACATCATTTCCCAATAAATCGGGGGAATATGATTTATTCGAGAATTGAAAACTGATAAGAAGAAGACTTATCACTAAGCCGTTCTGAGAAAAGTCTGATTGGATTTCTTTCCAAAGAAGAAGGTCGTAATCACATCTCACAAATGAAATTCTTTGGAGACGTGATCGATTTCTTCTCATAAACGGAGGATAGCTTGGGTAATTTTTCGTTAGTTGGTTTCTTTAAACAATGCATGACTGGCCCAAGTTATCTTCCATTTGTCCTCTATCTCTCTGTAAAACAACTTTTAGAACGTTATATTATAGATTTGTGAAACATTTTAACTATCGTATAAAGCAGGCGATTGATATCAAAGAAATGAAAAAGAAGAAACTTTAATTTGCTCTGGTAAAATATCGCATTTTTTGAGTTAGACCAATCTTGGATTAAACGAGTCATACAACAGCCACCTGAGAGTAACGAATTGTAAAGGTTACTATTAAAGAATGTATAATGTATCTATACGTTCTAGGCTGTTAATCTCATTCAACTAAGGTTAGGTTATACACTGTGTTGCCTCGTACTATGGTTTATGAATCGTATCTACGAGTATTTTGTATTTTTTATAATATTACATTGTGTCTCAGTCGAGATAATGATAAAATTGGGGACTGACACTCCAGAGAGAAAAAATTGATTAAAAAAAGGTATAAAGTTGTGCTAACCTACTGTATAGAGCTGCTAATTACACCGGAAACTGATCCATCTAAATAGACATTGATTATATATATTCACTATTGTATTTGTTGTGTTTTTTTTAATGTTTGCTGCTACCTAAATGACAGTTCATTTTTAGTTTATTCATTTTAGCTCATTTTTAATAAATATGGTGGTATATATAATCAGGACTTATTCAGCACAAAATTTGGAGGGTCTTGACCCCCTGACTGATAACCACGTGGCTGAAAGCATCTTTTTTTGTATGAGATTTTTACGTAGTATTAAGAAGGGCTGCGATCTCAACAACCAAAAGTGTTATGCTAAGGGCATATTTAGGTACTACCAAATTGAATAATTCGTCCAAAATATTTGAGGGCAGCCCTTGGATAAGCCATGTGTATAATCCCTAAAGATTATAGGATTATACTTTCCGAAATAGTTCGTAGCTTTTTCCTTTCAGCACCGATCTTCTTTAACCCTAGAACGCTAAC
Organism: Aelia acuminata; assembly: GCA_911387785.2. Lineage (NCBI taxonomy): Eukaryota > Metazoa > Arthropoda > Insecta > Hemiptera > Pentatomidae > Aelia > Aelia acuminata. The sequence continues at coordinate 162,490,707 of OU426978.1, read as the reverse complement.
GATACGCCTACGAGGCGTATATAATTCTTTGCCGCGCCCCCACCCCTTTCGTTTCAACCCCTACTCCTCCCCACCACCGAATAAGCCCAGCCTGATTTGTCATCTTCAAGCCGCTGAAGTGGGAGCGCCGAAGAGCGTCATTCGAGATCAGTGTAATCAAAAACTCTCTGACTTATACGCCTCTAAGACGTAGTTTAAGCAATGCACGTAAATATCCATACGTCTTTCAGACGTAGTGTTAGCAATATCCAGTCATGTCTCCTGCGTCTCTCAGGCTTATCAATGAAATTAGAAATTCTAATTTCCTATGCAATATATGTATAATATCTCAATATGCAATACCAATGAATATATAATTTTAAGAATTTGAAAAATGGCCCAAAAATGGATCTGGACGGATGAGGAAATCATCAATGAACTTAACATGCCAATGTCTTCTGATGAGGAAGAGGATGAAGTGGAGTATGCTTCAGACAACTCAGACATCGATCCCGACTATGTGGAAGAGACGAATGAAGACGATCCGGAAGAAGTAGAAGAAGTTATTCAAGAATCTATTCAAACAACAAAAGGAAAAATTAACCTACGAAAAAGGGAAACAAGGAAAATAAAAAGAGATGCTGATGTGTCTGAAAAACATGAATACATAGAAAAAATTGATGGGGAAAAAGTAGTAGGCAAGAGAGGGTGTTTTGAGTGGTCGACAATTCCTTTAAGAAATGTCAACAGAAAATTCCCATTCAGAAATATCGTACATGTCAGTCCCCGGACAAAAAATGATCGGAAAAATGCCCAGACACCTAAGGAATGGTGGACAGCAGAGAAATAAATATACTGATTCTTCATTGAGCTCTCTCAAAAACATGCAGCTCGATGAATTGAAGGCTGTAATTGGCCTAATAATTTTATCAGGGGCCATGAAAAATAATCACCTTTCAGCAAAAATTCTTTTCGATTCAGCGCAATGCGGCATAAAATATCGAGCCACAATGACTTTATTTAGATTTAATTTTATTATAAACTGCCTTAGGTTTGACGACACCATACCTGGGAGGAAAGAAAAATACAATCAAAAACAATATGGGACGACTTTGTTGAAAGCTGCAAAACTAATTATGAACCTGGTCCTTACTTAAAAATTTATACAAATACTTACAAATCCTTACAAATTTGTTATATTTCAATATAACAAATATTTTGAGACATTTTGAATTATTTTATTTTAAATGCCAGTGATAGAATCCCAGTTAAAAAATGAGATAATAGTATTATACGCCTGATAGGCGTAGTGGTAGTAATAGCTTATGATAAGTTGATGGTAGTACTCTAGGGTTAAAAATTCCACATAAATTAAATCTTTATACATAAAATAAAATTTATTATGTGAATTTGTGTCAGATTTTATTGCTCTCAAGACAGATTTGGACTTACGGAATTGAGCTATGGGGCTCCACCAAACAATTAAATTACCCTCGAATCCAATCCTTACAATCAAAAACCCTAAATGATTCTTATTTTGTCACCCAATCAAATTCCTGCTCTATCCCTAACAATCCTCCTAGGCGCCTGAAAAGAAGATGGCCTGGTGACCTTTTAAGTTAAAAATATTAGTTGAGTGCTACCTATGGGTAGTTTCTGCACATGCTTTCTCATGATAATATTTTCCTTTATTTCAACACTATTTTAATGTAGAGTTGTAAATTTGATTTATAAAAAAAAAGAAAATCTGGTGCGTGCGCGCAACACACAACTTACACTTACCAACTTACTTAGATTAGAAATTAATGCGTTTGCCACTTCTCAAATGAACAGAACGGCTTTAATTAATTATGAACAATGGTCTGTCATTAAAGGCGTTCTCCGCATGCGTGTGCTCAACGAGTTTTATGAGTTGACTGAATATTTTCTTTTTTTCTCCTCTTTATGTTTTCTTTATTTTTATCATATCTTATATTTAGCCATTTCTTAATTTTAGGCGTAACGAGAGACAGTTAATTACTCCATATAAACAAAAACAAATGTACTTAATAGGAAACAAACAAAAAAGGCTCCAACCCCCCTCAAAAAAGCCCCCTCAGAACATTTTAATAATGATAAAGCTTACCTGATATTTTAGAACACCTAATTTTCATTAAACAGGACGAATTTAAAAGGTAAATATTGGATAAAAATTATGAAATAAAGTGCCCGCTCCGTTTGACTAATTTTGATGAAATGTTGGCTATCATATCTTTGGGATATACATACATCAAATACCCAGTTTGATCAAAATCGTTAAAACCTTTTTTGAGTAAATAAAAAACACACGTGAAAATTATACAAAATTTATTAAGTAAAGTCCCCCCTCCTGTTGATCGATTTTGATGAAATTTTTACAGTCGTATCTCGGGCATATACATACATCATATACCCACTTTGATCAAAATCGTTAAAGCCTTTTTTGAGTAAATAAAAAACACACGTGAAAATTATACAAAATTTATTAAGTAAAGTCCCCCCTCCGGTTAATCAATTTTGATGAAATTTTTACAGTCATATCTCGGGCATATTAATACATCAAATACTCAGTTTAATCAAAATCGTTAGAGCCGTTTTTGAGAAAATCGAAAAAAACGTAAACAGTTATTAAATAAAGTACCCCCTCCCTTTAAGTAATTTTGATGAAATTTATGCTGTCACATTGCGGGCATATACCTACAATAAATACCCAATTTCAGGTTCGCACGGTTTATAGTTTTCGAGCTAGTCTGTTCAAACTCACACACACACACACACACACACACACACACACACACACACACACACACACACAGACCATTTCGCGGGACTTGGTTATTTGGACTCAGGGGACCCCAAAACGTGTATTTCCGTTGAAAACCGGAAGTCGAAATTTTTCACGATCGCAATACTTCCACTTACTATATATTTCATATATAGGTAAGTGAAAGTAAAAATGATGAAAACCCGGAGCAATAGTATGTGACATGATAATTGACAAAATAAATTTTATATTATGAGATGAAACTGAGAGAACATTCTATATTTATGACATAAATGAAATGGAGAAATACAGATCGTGAATTGGGATGAAACTTGGCTGAATGTGAAATTTATATCGGTGCCATAGTGAATGGCATACCTTGGCATATTAATCATCATCCGAGAAGTTGAAATCCGTTGATATTGCAAACTGGATGTTCGGTCCACATTTCCCTCAGCAAGATTGATGATTTCAAGAGGACATCTGTGCTCCTCTCTCCTCTCATGGCTGCCCTTTTGATTTATCACCCGGCTCTTCGGTCATATCATGGATGTCACATCCTATTTTGTATGAATAAATATATCAGGATTTTTGCTAGCACCATCCCTATTTTCCGTTGGATTCTTGCGTTGTTCTTATGTACCTACTCATATAAATATATAAGCCCCCACATCATCTGATTCTGCATAAAATACAGAAAAATATTTTAATAATTACAAAATCTAGTTTACTAAATTTTTTAAAATTGTCCATTGAACTTCATATAACTTCTAAATCGAAATGTCTACAACATTGCAACCACTTATGGGCGTAAAATCGAGACATTTATCGCCCTAAAATCCCAATCCTATCCTTAACTGAAAAAGACGTCATGAGAATTCGCTTATATAACATGTCGCAATAGCCCACGCCCAGTAGCGTAGCAGATACATTACCAAATAAATTAAAAAGGAATAGGAAAACATATTTGACCGATTGAGAGCTAACCCGTTTTTTAATGTTAATTTAATTTTTTTCCACTGACTTTATTCAAAATCCGTATTTATCGTTTGCTCCCTGAACCCTCCTCAAGAACTTTCATTTACGCCGGTAACTGTTTTTTTTTTTTAATAATTGATTTATAAATAAAAAGCCAAAAAGGACAAAAAAAAATTGGTACAAGATATTATAAGTAAAAAAATAAAATAAAAGAAAAATAGATAAAGTCCTTAATTAATAGTAGGTTATGAAAAAAACTTCACAATGTTTCTATACTAATTGTATTCATTATTTAATAATAAAAAAAATATAATGTTTAGACAAGCGTTTTCAAACCACAAATTTATAAGAGTATTGAACATTTTGTAATATATTCCATATGTAATTTTTTGAGGTTACAAGATGACCATGAAAATGCATATAAAGATCCGAAACGTTGCAATGTAATGAAATAAAGAAAGAAAATAATATTTAAAAAAATGTTTGACGCTTGTTTCCCTGCAGTAAAAACAACTAACATAATGTAATAAATTTCATCTTTCCCCCATCTATAAAAGAAAAATATCATAATAGGATTAGTTGAAATACAAAGTGGTCGAGACATCTGAAATACCCACGTATAATATATTTTTTCTTATAATCCAAATATTTTGATTCTTTCTACTTGAAATAATACATCCAGGTATGAGCATTAAATTGGCTCCTAAACAAAACAATCTCCTTCAAGTCCTTTACACTAACATACCGATTGTTTCAAAATAAATAATTTTAATTTTTCAAAATAAATCGATCCTATATTATATTTTTTTAACGTAAATTTTGGTTATTTGTTGCCCTTGATCAGTGCGAAACACAAGTGCGAATTAAGAACTGAACATATATTAGGTATACGAGTATTCTATTATTCTCATACCTACTTCCAATCTGCTCTGAATGAAAACAATCTCTGGGATTAGTACTGACAAAGAATTCCCGATGATTCTACATCAAATTAACTAAGAAAAAGTTCCCATATATTTTTGGTCTCCCTATTTTTTCGATCAATAGCGGATTTAGTGATTATTCAATAAATTAAGGTTTTTTTTTTTTTGGTTTTTTTAACCTCATCAAGATTTTACATAAAAAGAGACAGAAATTTTTAGTTTTTGTCATATGGGGATCATTTGAAATACGGAGTAATTTCGAAACCAAATGTAATTTTTAGTTAGTTTTTTATCTTTCACCGTACTTATACCATTTTAAAGTTTATTGATGTCTCGTGATTTTTTAAGTAATAAAACTACCTATACGTTGATTTAACGAGTTAACAAGTTATGATGCCATGAAAATTTACTAAATTTTTTTTGCCTACAAAACGTGTGTAACACCAATAATAGTTAGCGTTCCTAACATTGGTTAGCGACAAATGTTAGGCACTTGATATAGCTTTTTTTAGAAACCAAATGACCAATATTTATGAAAATTTAGTTTCCTTCGAATAACTAAGTTAAAACTTCTATCTCTTTTTATTTAAGAGTATAAGAGATTTTCTAGGAAAAACAACTGCTGGTCGAAAAATCACAAAACCGCGATCAATCAAAAAGAGAGGGAAATAGATATGCCTTAAAATATTTTATTGGTAGGAAATGTAATGTAGAATCACTGGTATTACTTAATCCTATGGAAATAACCTAAAACCAAGGACTAATCCTTATTCATTGACCTCAAAGGTTGTGTGTTTATATGAACAATTGTGTTATCACATTACGCTACTGGGCAATTCCACGTCAAATCAACACAAAAATATATAATTTTGAACCTCACCATTTCACATTTTCTTGAAATTTGGTATATGTGTACTACTTGTACCTACTAAAACAATTGTGAAATATTACTGAGATATGTCTACCCGCTTTTGAATTACTGGTCTCTAAAGCCCTCAAAAATAGGCCCAATAACAGGAAAAATCATGATTAAAAATACCTGCAGATGTTTTCCAAATTTAACTAGGACTATGAGATTGGTGACGTTTAACAGAGCATTTCATGCCGTTTCATATGATATACAACAATGTATAGGTTGATACTAAAGAAATTTTCTTAAAACTAAATGTAAAATTTTAATTTCAATTTTCTCAAAAAGGGCATTTTTAAAAAATTTATATTTTTTTGAAAAATAGGTAGCATTATATCTATTCATACACCAAAATATGAAAGTGGGATGAAAATATCTTCATTGCTAAAAAAATTAAAAACTAGTGATAAAATTCAATAAGCCTAGCTATTATTAAAAATCTGGTGCGTGCGCGCAACACACGACTTTCACTTACCAACTTACTTAGATAAGAAATTGACGTGTTTTTTTAAATATCATTTCCCAAAGTCACACATTTTTCTACATTCATATCTTATTTTTATTAATCGTTAAAGCCGTTTTTGAGTAAATAAAAAAACCCGTGAAATCAGTACAAAATTTATAAAGTAAAGTCTCCCCATCGGTTGATCAACTTTGATGAAATGTTGGCTATCACATATTTGGCATATACATACATCAAATACCCAGTTTGATCAAAATCTTTAAAGCCGGTTTTGAATAAATAAAAAAAAACACGTGAAAATGTTACAAAATTTATTAAGTAAAGTCCCCCCTCCGGTCAATCAATTTTAATGAAATTTTAGCAGTCATATCTCAGGCATATACACACATCAAATACCCAGTTTGATCAAAATCGTTAAAGCCGATTTAGAGTAAATAAAAAAAAACACGTGAAAATGTTACAAAGTTTATTAAGTAGGGTCCCAGGGGCCCGGTGTGGCTGTGCGGTAAAGCGCCGTACTCCCATGCCAGAGCTGCGGGTTCGAGTCCCGCCCTGGGTGGTGCTTTTCTTACGTAGGAGAAGTATCACCCAGTGCCATGGGTGTTCGTATGGGGAGTATAGGGCTTCAGTGGAAGCCTTAAAGTCCCAAAAAAAAAAGTAAGGTCCCCCCTCCGGTCAATCAATTCTGATGAAATTTTTACAGTCATATCTCGGGCATATTAATACATCAAATACTCAGTTTAATCAAAATCGTTAGAGCCGTTTTTGAGAAAATCGAAAAAAACCTAAAAAGTTATCAAGTAAAGTATCCCCTCCCTTTAAGTAATTTTGATGAAATTTATGCTGTCACATCGCGGGCATATACCTACACTAAATACCCAATTTCAGGATCGCACGGTTTATAGTTTTTGAGCTAGTCTGTTCACACACACACACACACAGACACACTGACACACAGACACACAGACACACACACAGACCATTTCGCGGGACTTGGTCATTTCGACTCAGGGGATCCCAAAACGTGTATTTCCGTTGAAAACCGGAAGTCGAAATTTTTCACGATCGCAATACTTCCACTTACTATATGGTATATTTCATATATAGGTAAGTGAAAGTAAAAATAGATGTAGATGTTTTCCAAATTTGACTAGGATTATGAGATTGGTGTCGTTTAACAGCGCATTCCATGCCTTTTCATATTATATACAAAAATGTATAGGTTGGTACTAAAGAAATTTCCTTGAAACCAAGTTTAAAAATTTAATGTCAATTTTCTGTAAAATGGTATTTTTTAAATTTTTATATATTTAAAAAAAAAAAAATTGGTCATACTGCCTACACCTATACATTGTTCTATATCATATAAAACGGCATGAAATGCGCTGTTAAACGACACCAATCTTATAGTCCTAGACAAATTTGGAAAACATCTACATCTATTTTTAATCATAAAAAGCTATATTTATTGAATTTTATCACTAGTTTTCAATTTTTTTACTAATGAAGAAAGTTAGATCCCACTTTTATATTTTGTTATGTGAATAGATATACTACAACCTATTTTTTACAAAAAATATAAAAATTTAAAAGATGTCCTTTTTAGATGGTGAGGCTTATAGTATATACCATTTTTTACTTTCACTTACCTATGGTATATATGAAATATATAGAAAGTGGAAGTATTGCGATCGTGAAAAATTTCGACTTCCGGTTTTCAACGGAAATACACGTTTTGGGGTCCCCTGAGTCCAATTAACCAAGTCCCGCGAAATGGTCTGTGTGTGTGTGTGTGTGTGAACAGACTAGCTCAAAAACTATAAACCTTGCGAACCTGAAATTGGGTATTTAGAGCATGTATATGCCTCCGATGTGACAGCAAAAATTTCATCAAAATTGCTCAAAGAGAGGGGGTACTTTATTTAATAACTTTTTAAGTATTTTTCGATTTTCTCAAAAACGGCTCTAACGATTTTGATTAAACTGAGTATTTGATCTATTTATATGCCCGAGATACGACTGTAAAAATTTCATCAAAATTGATCAACTGGAGGGGATACTTTACTTAATAAATTGTGTCCCACTTTTATGTGTTTTTTTTCATTTACCCAAAAACGGCTTTAATGATTTCGATCAAACTTGGTATTTAGTATATGAATGTGCCCGCGATGTGACAGTAAAAATTTCATCAAAATTGATCAATTGGAGGGGGCACTTTACTGAATAAATGATGTCTCATTTTCACGTGTTTTTTTTATTTACTCAAAAACGGTTTTCACGATTTTGATCAAACTGAGTATTTGATGTATTAATATGCCCGAGATATGACTGTAAAAAGTTCATCAACATTGATCAAATGGAGGGGGTACTTTACTTAATAAATTTTGTATCATTTTCACGTGTGTTTTAAATTACTCATAAAAGGAAAAAATAAGAAATGAATGTGGAAAGATTTGTGACTTTGTGAAGTGGCAATTAACAAAACACGTCAATTTCTAATCTAAATAAGTTGGTAAGTGAAAGTTCTGTGTTGCGCGCACGCACCAGATTTTTTCTTCTTTAATTTATTATAAGATTGCAGCAAATACAATCAGAAAGGAAAATGTAAGGAACAAATATGAAGAGAAACTACCCATTGGTAACACTCAACTAATACACTTAGCATAGAAGGTGAAGAAGCCATCTTCTTTTCAGACGCCTAGGAAGATTGTCTGGACGGGTAGGGAGTTATTTGAAAAAGGAAAAATATTTAACTTTGCTGACTATATATGCCTATCTGAATATATTATTATTATATATTATTTCAGAATTAATCACTACCTCACTTTACTATTTCTTCAAAATTAATGAAGAATTGATGATTTCCGAAATTTCGCTAATAATGACGTAGAAAACAATAAAATAAATTGTTGTTTTATTTTTATAATGATTAATCAAAATTGTTTAACGGCCTTGTTTTCTAATTAACGAAGCTCAATTACTAGTTTTGCGGTTAGGAAATCAAATCCGGTCCTTTCTTCTAAACGGGCCTTTATTTTACGTCCCCATATGAAATATAACTTTTTTTCATATTATAAAAAGTATGCCTTCAATAGTTGCCATATTTGTAACAGTGCATTTTCAGATATCTGTAGTTATAAACCGTGCGGATAGTGGGTAATCTTTGCACGTGTACATATTTACGCACTGGTAGTTGAGGGGAGAATCGAACGCAATTATAAACAGATTCCAACGTTCAATGGTTGGAGATCGTGTATTTCGAGAGTCTTCTAAGTACATTAACTTATAATGTGTTCGGTGCGGATTCTATAAACACGATGCTTTGCTCGAGCGGATAGGCGGGGAGGATTCAAGTGAGCACTCGACCAAGTGGGCCCCCTGGGACGGCGTGGGAAAGGGTTGGGGTAGTCCCGATGGAGTAGCCGATGCCCAAATGGAACATATACCTTGGAATGAGTAATGCCTGCTGGATATCTGGTATTAAAATTGGGCAGGTCAGACTCCAGAGTGCGAAATGTTTATGTATGACACTTTGGGACCGATTAATATAGACAGACATAAACATGTTAAATCACCCGATTTAAATCCATTTCGTTACTATATGCCCTTCTTTGACACTAATAAGAGTTTTGGTCATGTCATTCTATATCGCAACACCTTAGGTTTCATGAAAGGAATATTTCTCACCAAATGAAAAAGGATCGGCATTGAAACTTTTAGTAATGCATGGCACAAAAATCTGTTATGGAACATAAAACCGCAAATAATTTTTTTTTTTTTTTTTTCGAATTCTTAAACTTTTCTCCTTTATAGATTCTTTATTTCCACCTTCCTCAGCTATATTCCCATAAAGCTCTACCCAAACTAGCTCTTCGATATTCCCCTTACACGTGAGGAAACATGCTTCTTCAATAAAATACAGTTGACCTATTTTTCCCAACAAAATGCTATATGTCGAACGATTATGATTTGGTATCCAACCATCTTCAGGTCAAAGAAAATGTTTTTAAATCAAGTACGTTGGCAGATTTCTTGTCGAATTATAAACCGAAATTATTGTTATTAACATTCTTTTAGCTATAAAAAATAATCGTGGGTGGCGGAATGGCCGAGTGGGCAAACGCATTAGAAAATACGTGTTGCCCATGGCAACGTATGATTGTGAACCGAAAGATAGCAAGTTCAAAACCCGGAGCCAGGGGACAATTAATAATTCGGCATCAATCCCCCACCCTCTCCCCTGGCTATACGTAAACCCCGTATAGCCTACAAGGCGAGGAAGGGGAGGACCAATAAAAAAAAAGTAATAATAAAAAATAAATAATCGAAGAAACAATGAAAGTGGTTAAAAAATTTAGAGAAAATCGGAAACGGAAAAAAAGTTTAAACGGTTTATAAATTTATCAATGAAAAGATATTCAAACATGAATGTTTTTTTTTTTTTTTTTTAAATATTTGAATAATTGTGCTGCTTAATAAAGTAATTTAAATTTCTTAAACTTTAACTTCTTTTATAAATAAGAATTTATAAAAATGGCCGATAAAAACTCAATCTAAATATAAATTCGAGTTTGATTCATTGAGACCATTTCAAGGAAAGATTAGTTGACTCATATAATTGCGGCTGAATAAGAAAAAGAAGTTGAAAATCGCTGGTCAACAATTACACATCAAACGAATGAATCATAGACAAGTTCAATTCACTGCATCAAGTGGACATAAACATAAGTCGGGTGTCATCTGTGGTGTAGTGGTTAGCATAGCAACATATAATACAATGGTAGCGGATTCGCGTCCCGCGGTGGCCTTAGGAATTTTTAAAGAGAATAAAAAATCCTTGGCTATGCCGACGCTCGAATAGAACGTAAAATGGAGGTGCCGAGCCTGTACGAGGTGGTTCTCGTTAAAGATCCCTATCCTAATTATACATGGATAGACAAAATTTAGGACTCCCACTGTAGCATCGTCCGATTAGCCTTAGTGGCATAAAGTGACTTTAAATAAACAAACAAAGATAAGTCGGTACATACCTATGAATCTACGTTTCCTATCGTTACGAAAGATAAATAAAATACAAAATAAGGGATTTAGGATATATTTATTAATTAAATTGATATTTAAGCCAGATGCGTAAGCAATTAAAGTGAAAAGAGTTTTATTGGCCAACATTTATTTCCGGCGATATCATTAGGATTTATTTAATTTTGGGGATTTATTCGAGATATATGACAATTTTTAATAATTTAAAATTTTGGCGTCGTAGATTTTTAAAATAAAATAGTTTTTAAAATTCGTTAAACGATATGTTTATTTATATATTTACGAGTATCTTCGATATGAGCTCGTAACTACTATTATCTTATTGCGTTGGTAGTTATAGTTTAAGATATCAGTGATGTGTTGATACTGGGGGAACCGGGTAAAATGACATTTTGATTTGTTTACTGTTTCTAATTTTGAACATGCTTATTAAATATGACATAAAAGTATTCAGGTATATTAGGAAAAACACAAAATACTCATTTCATAAAAACTTATGAAGTCATATTTGAATCAACTCTAAATAACTTTACTTGCCAGTAGCGGATCCAGGTAAGGGGGTGTGCCCCCCCCCCCTCACACTAATATATTATTACTATTTCCATATAAAATGATATAAATTATTTAGTCATTTTTTAAGCCTTCAAATTGAAAATGAAATGTATTTAAACATTCAATTATTTAAAAATCAAAAAGAAAGGGTCCTCTTCAGAAAATTTCTGGATACGCTACTGCTTTTTATATAAATACTTGTATTAAAGTCGCAGAACATAGAATAGAGTTGTTTTTGTTGTCACTTATCTCGTTTTATGATGCAAGGGGTAATGGTGCGCGCCGTGCGTATTGAACGACACCTGACCCGCAAGGCACCAGTATTTCAGCGGAATGAAACTTACCGTACAATAAAACGTTAACTGTATTCATATATTTTGAATGATTGATAGGTATACAATATTACCTTCGGCGTACTTTACTATACCAGCTTGAAAGGTGTCACGGTTGAAAGTTAGGGTAGTCTATGATGGGGGGTCTGAGTTAATAAAGTCGAATTCATGCCACAGGTAGGCACTGACATTGACAGCAGGTAAAATGTCATGACACCTTTATTATCATTTGTCCGACTAACTGTCACACCTCCCCTACCCCCTGTTGTCAGAAAACATTATCTCGTTGGCCCTTTTTAAATTTAATGGAAACCAGTTCTTCTATTTATTTTAGATAGATATCTCTAACACTCGTAATATATTAATATAATATATTTTTTAAGGTGATATATCACTTATTCTAGTAATTTTGAGTTATATCACTTAAGAGGACTAAAAGCAACGATTCAAAAGAAAAATAAACTAAAAATACTGCACCTATCTTTAGCATATTCATTTTCGCAATGTAAATATTTTATTAATTTAAGCTTATAATAATTATAACATTACATATAATAAAATATGGTTGCTAATGACTCAAAATAGTTAGATGCGTCCTAAAAAATAAATAAAATATTTATAATTTTCTGTATGCATTATTTTTAACTTATTTATGTTTTTAATTGTTTATAGATGGGCCGATATATAAATCTTTTAGATCAAAATGTTTAAAATAACGTAATGCGCTGACATATTTTCTGCCATAGAGATATTAATATTAATTATAAAGCGGCCTATTTTTTTTTTAAATTAGTTAATATGACTGTATTATGGTCAGAATATTTCAGATAATAAATAAAGTCCTGAAGGGGAATTTTGTTTTAATACATTTTAATAAGTTATGCGTTTTATGCAGATATAATTAAATCCACCAATGTGCTAAGATCTTTAAAAATGTTTTCAATTTAAATAGTTTGGGATAGCATTTTAGCCTATATAAACATTTTTCCGGTATAAATAATATGTTTGTTCTAATAAAAAATAACATTTCATTACCGAAATAACGTTGAAACCTAATTAAAAAAAAGAATGGAAATGCAAAAAAATTACAAATAATGGATATAATATATCAATGTTATAAAAAGATGTTTATATAATAGGTTCAATAAAATTAATTTTAACTAATAATATTTTTCGCTTTTGTAATTAATTTGAAGCGAAATTGTATAATTTAAGTGGAAAAAATGATAAAAATTAATTTGGAATAAGTAAATACATGTAAATTAAATTAATATTTTCCAACGTGCTGGTACAAGACCTTTCAGGTCACGACTATTTTTCTAGTATTTTGTCTAAATTTAGGTCTTTATTTTTTAAGTCGACGGGAGGTATATCTCCTTTTAACTTCTAATAATAAAAATAAACATTATTAAAATTAAATTTTTTAAGTATTATTAAATATGAAAGTTTCGCGGTAGTACAGCGAGTCTGTTGATATAAAAAAAAAAAAAATATAGTGCTTTAAATAAACAGTTTTTAATGAAATATGTCCTAATAATAATATGAAATATTTATTTTATATATATGTTTCTCAACAAGAGGGGAGGGTGACATGATGACAATGGTTTTATAAACAGATGATATTAAAGCTGTCATGAGATTTTACAATACCTGTTGTCAATGTCAGTGCCCTCCCTACCTGTGGCTTGGATTCGAGCATTATTAACATACCCACTATCATAAGCTACTCTGGGTTTCCTTCTGTGACACCTCTTTGTGAATCGGTCTGTACAAGTTTTTTTAACATGATTTCGAGAAACTATATCAGCAGTAACTTTACATTTCAATATCATAATATCTTATATCAAAATTATTAACAATAGAAACTTAGCTAGTAAAAAAATGTAACCAAATTTTAAATTTTATATTCTTATAACAAATTGAACATTTCTCTATTTACCAACAGAGAAATAAGTACATGACATAATTAAGAAATAATATTGTCGGATAAGGTACATCAAGTAAATATTCTGTCTTGTAATGTTGCAACTTTTCAAGGAATATTGCAATCCATCCATACTTGCCAAAATTTGATAGTAGAAACATAGTTCTCTTGAATGAGGATATGATAAACATTTACGGAAACATTAATCGGTTAAATGTTTTTTATTTAAAGTTTATGGTACGTAATATGACTAATCGGATACAATGCTGCAATCGGAATCCTAAATTTTGCCTATCCAATTATAATTAGGATAATGATCTTTAACGAGTACCTGACCGCAGAGACTCGGGATCGCCATTTTGCGTCCTATTCAAAGATTAGATGATCTTACTCCCTGTGAAAAATCCTAAGGCCACCTAGCTGGTTCCGAACCCGCCACCTTTTGTGTAGTGGTTGGCTATGCGGACTCCTACACCACAGGTAACCCCTAGTAGATTTATTTTTCACCACTTTTTTCGTCCTATGGGATAATTCATTCATGTATTGTAGCCAATCAAATAGTAAGTACGGAGTTATAAGAAATCTGTTTATTCTTGGAGTTCCAGGGTCTTGTCTTAGTACTGTCAATTTAAAAACATTTCTAAAAAAAGGTACAACTTTTTAGGAATTAGAAAAAAAAGACAGATTTCGGCATAAGGGCCATTCTCACACAGATCACATTGAATATGTTTAAGTCTTAACAAGTACCTCTCCCGCGGTGACCTTAGGATTTTTTAAAGGGAGTAAAAAATCCTTAGCTATGCCGTACCTCGGTTAGGACCTAAAATGGAGGTCCCCAGATCGTACGATGTCATGTACTCGTTAAAGATCCCTATCCTAATTATACCTGGAGAGGCAAAATTTAGGACTCCCACCGTAGCATCGTCCGGTTAGCCTTATTAGCATAAAGGGACATTAAACAAACAAACAAATACCTCTCACTTCCTTCTATGCCCTTCATCCTTAGGATGATTTATTCTTGCAGTTAAATTCTTATAACCAAACACTTGTAAGAGAATAAGTTTTTTTTAAATACAAATCGGATGAGGAGTCTATTTTGTAAGTCCTGAAGTCTTGTATATGAAGTGATTTTAATATTTTAAGAAAGAATTTTTATGTGATTTGAATTTGATTGGCTCCTCTCCTTTGTTTGTAATAGATGTACATCTGAATAGATGAACTATGATAGATGCTGGTGGAAGTAGTCATGAGCATTCAAAGAGGATGGCGTGGGAGGTGATGGTTTTGGAGGATTGGTGGCCTGACCTTAATAAGTACTAAATGAGGGCCGAAGCAAGGTGGAGGAAAGGAGGCCAAAAAGAGGAGAGATTGGAAGACAATTACAGGGAAGGCAGATGGGGAGCGCGGGCAGGTGGGCCCACAGCTGCTGCCACATCCGCTCGCCAGTCCTCGTCAGCTCCAGAGGACTCTATGGAACTACTATCTTCTCCAGCATCTCGCTGAAATGGAGATCAGCCAGCTGCCTCTTCTGTTAGCATAGCAATTTTGTGAAAGTCAGAGCCGAAATACCCGACTTTCGAGGTGCAAGAAAGAGGTTCCGCCGAGGGAGCATTTCGGGAGCTGTCTGCAGTTTCCTATATCTATATAAATGAAGATGAATTTCTGTTTGTTTGTTTGCTTATTTGTTCTTTATAGAAATCCACACCGTTTGTCCTAAATTCTCCAAATTTCGGTCAGTGTTCTCAAGTTTCTCAGATAATATTCATTAATGTGGGAAAAAAATTGAAATTTATTGAATATTAGAACTTATTCATCGTTGAGCTAATGCAAATTAAATTATTTGTGGCTAATACTCTCATATACCAATAGGAATCTAAAATCTAAAATTTAAATGTTGCCAATGACCCTGCTGGGTAGAGGCAACACAAAAAATAAAATAAATAAAAAAATATTTCATAAACTAAAATTAGGACTTAGAAAAAAAGAAATATACAAGCAGATAGCAACACTAATCATGATCGACGGAATTAACTCTCTAAACTTTAAATTAGACATATTAAAACTAAATAGTATATTAATAAACAATATAAATTTAGAGAAGAACTATTTATGAGGGGAACCAGTTACCTTAGTAACTTGCAGGAAATATAAAAAATAAAATCTTATTCTAACATCGTTACCTCTTTACACCGAGGCGGTTCCCGATGAGGCTTTCCTAATATAGCGCCCTACGTGCAAAAAATCTCTGAACACGGTAATCTTACCATCCCTACCTCTCAATTAACCATAAACCAAGCATAGACCACTCTGTCATTGCCACCACGTCATCCCATTATTTCGTGTTTTTTGTTATCTGTTAACACAAATAAAACATACCTCATTAATGAATCCTATCTTTAAATAACAATTACCTACAAAAAAAAAGAATTAGAAACAGATTAGGAGCTACTTTTATTATTTGGAACCAGATGGGCCTAATGTAAACGTTTCAATTTTTTTATTTATTTAGTCATATATCCATAACTCTACACAAAAATCTGGTGCGATGCGCGCAACACACAAATTTCACTTATCAACTTACTTCGATTAGAAACTGACTTGTTTTGTTAAATGCCATTTCTCAAAATCACACAATTTTCTACATTAATTTACTTATTTTTGTTTTTATTAGCTCTTTAAAGTACACTAAATTTTTTTATTATTAAATAAAAATTTTTACTTGTGATAATTCGGCAAAGCAAGCATAATACTTCAAGTCGTCTGATTTTACAATTCTCCTTGTAGTTGTTGAAAACTTCATATTGTTCCCATGAAACAAATAATTTCCATTAAATGAACAAAACATTTATAATAATAAAGCATTGGTCTGTCATTAAAGGCGTATTGCGCATGCGTGTTTTATTAGTTGACGGAATATTTTTCTTTTTTTCTCCTTAATGTTCACTTGATTTTTTTCATATTTCATATTTAGCCATATCTTATTTTTAGGCGAAACGATAGACAGACAATTTCTTCATATAAACAAAAACAAAGGTACTTTATAGGAAAACAAAAGAGGCTCCTTCCCCATTTATGCCCCCTTAGAACATTTTAATAATGATAAATCTAACCTGATATTAAAGAAGACTTCATTTCTATTAAACGTGACGAATTGTATCAAAATCATTAAATCCGTTTTTGAAATAATTGAAAAAAAAATGTAAAAATTGGAAAAAATGTCATGAAATAAAGTGCCCCCTCCGGTTGATCAATTTTGATGAATTTTTTGCAGGCATATTTCGGGCATATTTACATCAAATACCCAGTTTTATCAAAATCGTTAGATCCGTTTTTGAGAATATCGAAAAAAACGTAAAAAGTTATTAAATAAAGTATCCCCTCCGTTTGAGCAATTTGGAGGAAATTTTTGCTTTCACATCGAGGGCATATACATACACCAAATACCCAATTTCTGGTTCGTACGGTTTATAGTTTTTGAGCTAGTCTGTTCACACAGAGACACACACACACACACACACACACACACACACACACACACACACACACAAACACAGACCATTTCGCGGGACTTGGTTATTTGAACTCAGGGGACCCCAAAACGTGTAATTCCGTTGAAAACCGGAAGTCGAAATTTTTCACGATCGCAATACTCCTTGCTATATATATTACTACTAAGCAATATTCCTTACTGTATATTTCATTTGTAGGTAAGTGAAAGTAAAATGTGGTGTGATCAACGCAACACATAGTTTCACTTACCAACTAAACTATCTACAGTAGAATTAGACTAGTTTTTTTAAATGTGCAAACAGCCTTCAGCAGCTTCACGGGAAACACATTTTCCCACATTTCTTTACGTATTTTTGTTTCTTATTCTCTAAAGGACATAGAGTAAAATATTTATCCCAAAACTTGGCATTCGTCAGCACTTTTCGATTTTATATTATTTTTTTTTTCATATACATAGATAGATTCTTTGAAAATAAGTCATTATTTCATCAATATTAATTATATATGGCTTACATTTATTAAATTTCATGACTAAAAGTTGATTCTTATAAAATGTAAACTAGAAGAATAAGTATTAAAAGCAAAATTTTTTCATAAAAATTAAAATATTTATGGATAAAAGAAGAATATAGAATAAAGGTGAAACGATAAGAATGGAAAAATTTATAAATCAGAGAAATTAAATTAAAAATATGGAGGAAGGAAAAAAATAAATAATAATTGTTATAGTTAGAAACCAATAAAAAAAAAAAAAACATGACTATTTTCTATTTCATACTACATTCTATTAATATCTTATTTCCATTATATATGTCGTCTTATTTAATTTTTTTTTCCCTTTTTGGTATCTAAGTGGAAGAGGACCTAAGACTTTCGTCTTAATTTTCTTTACGTCCACACCCCAAACTTTTACAAAATTTTATATACAATGAACAGCGGTTATTAGACATTCGGAAAGACATTTTCGAACTTTTTAAGCTTTCCCCACCCGATCATTGAAATGAGGTTTACATCGTCTTGATTTCTTTTTCTTTGCGTGACTAAAAACAGATAAATAGGAGTCATGAAGTAGAAACTATTTGTGTATGTGCTACACAGCATTTGAAAAGCCTGCGAGATTTTTTTTCCTCTTTCTATATTTGTTATAATCTCCATAAGATGATGATTAGTGTCATTTAGATAGGTTCAGACAGCATCTAATCAAAACTGAAATCATCCATTCATATTTTTCATTAGAAAGTTGCAATCGCTGATCTTCTTGGCGTCATGTAAAATATTCGCCTTCGTCGATTAATTCATTAAAGGCGTTTTATTTGGATATTTCGAGATCCTAAATTGCAGTTTCCTACTTAATCATGCACTGGACGAGGATAATAAAAGCGAATAGGGAGGCCGTTATAGGGCCTTGGCGGAAGTCATAGAGGGGTCGCAGTTTTGGAACAAGAAGTCCTCGGTGGAACTGGCCATGAGTGAGGTAATTTCCGGCGCGAAAGCGCTTCTTAAAAGCTGACGTTCCACAGAAGAAACGAATCTCCAATCTAGGTTGATATAGTTAATGTAGTTAACATTAAAGA
This sequence comes from Aelia acuminata, assembly GCA_911387785.2. Lineage (NCBI taxonomy): Eukaryota > Metazoa > Arthropoda > Insecta > Hemiptera > Pentatomidae > Aelia > Aelia acuminata. The sequence goes on along the minus strand of OU426978.1, from coordinate 162,471,740 downwards.
AATGAATAAATCATGCCGGTCTCATGAAATAACAATCTAGCTGAGGCATTAATACATTATTAATCGCTTGAAGGAAATATTAACTGAAAAATGGAGGTTTGAACCCGGTACTCCGTCATAAAACTCATTCACTTTATTTGTACATGGGTAGATTTCGGTGTTTTAAAAAAAAATTATAAATTAGTCGATATAAATTGTTGGTTCTTTAAATGTGGTTATAGAACAGTGCCCCTTATTTTCATTAGTTGATAAGCTATATTTTTTAAATAATAAAATGAGAGATTAATAAAAATACACACCCCGATATTTTAATAGAATATAGTCCACACTATATAAAAAAAAAATTATGAAGTACCATTAAGAATGGTTAATATCTTCTATTAAAAGTGTACGGTTTTTTTAAAAGTGTAAATCTCACATTGTTGAGAGTACATTTTTTGATATTTGGATTTAGTACAGAGTAATAAAACGTGCAACAATATATTAAGCAAGTTTCATTAGAATAGATTACGAAAATTTCTGAAGCTATAGTAAAACGAGATTCATAGACCATAAGTTCAAGAATTAAAAGCAAATGGCAACATTTTTCCAGAAAGAGATTTTTTCGAAAGAAAAATATGAGCTAAATTATGAGTATCATTTGAATGAATGTCATGTTATTACAGACCTCTTTTCGACCTTAGGCACAGGTACATCATCCTCCAAGTTGCCTTCAACAGAACGCACGTCCATGAATATGGCCATCAAATAAACTTATTAGAATTCAGCCAGCGGTAATAAAAAACCTCAATTCTTTTCTCGATGGAGTGCTGTGTGCAAGGCTTGTCTTATTATCGGATGGGTGTCCTAAAAGTAAAAATCGGGGATGACTGACGTAAAAACCCCCAAGTCGCGACCACTGATCTAATATGTTAATAAGAAGAATTATCCACCAGCAAGTACCATCTAAAAGTGATTTTCAGCTATAAATATTAAATATATCTCAACTGCATAATTGACATTTAAAGGTCGATAATGTTACGTCCAGTTTGGGTGGGGGGAACCCCTAATATTTAGTAGTTTTTTTTAATTTTAATCTTTGTTCTCTGATAAATTGAAAGCCATATAGACCTGCGTAATCACATGTCGATAGGACGCAATTGACAATCCAAAAATTTATTTTCATTCATTTCACTCTGTTTTATCTTGATTACAAAATACATCGAATGTAATTTTTAGAGCATATAATTATGCATTTATTGGCTTTATTAACGTTAAGTGTGAAGGTACCACCACTCTTCAATTTGAAGTTGAAATTCTAATTAAAGTTATCACGATTCAATGTACGTGTTGGAAAGGTGGAAATGCTTTTAATTTGTTCATTGGATGCCTGGGAATAATATACGAAGTTAGCATAGATCTAGGTGGGGCAAAACCACTAATTTTCTAAATTTTTTATCCTTCAATATCTGGCTTCTTACTATTCGATTTAATTTCCTATGCATCATATGAAAATTTTGTTTTGTAATGAATTTAAGAACAATAATTGATCAATTTTTGATTGTCCATTTCGGCTCTTTTTCTTAACGAAATTTAATATTTGAGATCTTGATTTTATTTTCCACAAGTATCCACAATGCTGCTTGGACCTCTTTACCAAAACATCAAGAAATGAGCTGAAAATGACGAATTGCCAAACTATCCTCAGCTCAGTAAGTAATTGATCACAGTAAAGAGAATAGCTTAAAAGGTATGACAGACTAACAGAACAGTCTGCCCTAAGAAAGAAAAATATTTTACTGGCCTCATAATACACATAAACGACAAATTCAATCGAAAAGCTATGATAATTATTTGAACGATATATTGAATGACAATGGAAGCTTGTTAAGGCATACTCAAAAGCCTTTATAACAACAGTGGTCAGTATCCCTGCGAAAAGAATATGGTTCATGGATCGTGTCGGACAAAGAAAGCTATTTTCTTACCATCTTTCATTTGTGTTTATGCCTAACGCCATGAATTCAACACTTGAAACGTTAGCACTAAGTACTTTAGACATCCCTCTGCCCTTGACACTATCACCTATTTCCTTTACTCCTACACAAGTATTATTTTTTTCCGGCACCGCAATTCGTGGTGTTGTCAGCCTCTTGTAACATCAACCCCTTGTCATATCAGTGCATTGTTGCTGCTTTCTAGTTCCTTTCTCCCAATATGGAGAAGGCACACTCTCCACTCCATATGCCCTTAGCAATTTCGGTCTTCTGATCATTTTCTTGGGATAAAGCTTTTCTTCTAAAAGTTGAGTGGGATCTCGAAGAACGTGCCACTCCCAGAGAAGCCTTCCTGTTTTAATATATCTGACAACATTCATATTATCCAATAGCTTATCTTTTTCATCTTGAGATCTCTTTCGCAAAAGATTGTTTATATGTATTTTTTTCTGTTTGTTCTTTTTTCTTATTAGCATAAAGTTGGAGTTAGACGTAAAGATTCAATTAGATAAAATTTACCTAAAAGAATCTATTTAGATAAATAAGTAAATCATCATCTTTTGTCCAAATATTGGCTATAAACCAAACCAACGAAAACCTTGAAAATTTAATAAAAAAAAGAATCACCAGTACAGGAATTTTTGGCGTTTACATTGAGTTGACATAATCGTTATAGTGATATTTAATACAAATTATTCCCTTGATTTTTTTACATATCTTAGTAGTAAACTACAAGTGGAAATGTTTAGTTTCTTAAGAGAAAAGTTTGAATGATCCTCTAATAAAATTTTAAAATCCTACATACAGAGCGGACTTTTATTCCTAATCAAAAACTCTGAATAGAAATTTCCTGGAAAAAAAAAAAGATTTTTTAATCCTTCTATATAAGGACTTTCGAAAAATACATTTCGAAGTTCGAAAATGATGTTTTTATTCCAAGATGATATTGAAGGAGTTGAGTAAGGAGGGACCTCGAGGGTAGTGAAGGAGTACGGAGGGGGTTGGTGGTCGGGAGAGGGTCGGGGTTCTCACCGCGTTCCCCTCACCTTTGTCATTGTAATCAGGTCGTCCCAGCAGCTGCCTCTCTTATTAATATCTTAAATTATAACGGCCGCTCTGCTGAAGGAAGTGGTGAGCCAGTTCTCGATAAACATGCCATTATACTCGTCCAGAACCAGCCTTCATTTTTTTTTTTTTTTTTTTTTTTTTTTTTTTACTATCCAAATGCAAAAGTAGTCAAATTTCATAACCAGGCATCCTTTCATTCCATCCGTTCAATAGTAAACACATCTTCTACATTTAATTTTACATTATAATAAGGATTTCAATTAGTAGAAACATGATACTATAGAAGAGAATGGAAATGTGGACGATAAAATAAATATTAGAAGTAGACAAATCAATGAATGCCAGTTTGCATCAAGCGTACTGGTAATATACAGGGTGTTTCGGAATTGCACGGCACTATTTTAGGTACGTGTTCTCTAACACAAAATAAACAAAAAAGTTCATATTAACATGTATCTCAAACTCATTTATTAAACAGATATCAAAGGTTAAAGATTTATTATTACTATTTATTTATTATTATTACAACATTTAGAGTAAATGTTCAAAGGCGCCTCCGTTTTGTTGAATGCAACATTCAGCACGACGAATCCATGCTTCTCTGGCTCTTCGTATAGCATCAGGATGGTGGTTGATAGTTACTGCGGCTTCCACGATCCGATTTCTTAGCTCTTCTTGCGTGTCAACTGCCGCAGAATAAACCATAGATTTCATCCAGCCCTACACAAAATAATCTAATGGCGTTAAATCCGGAGATCGTGGTGGCCATTTAACAGGTCCGTTTCGACCAACCCATCGGTCTCCATAAGTTGCATTTAAATAATCAGTGACACTATGAGAAAAGTGAGCTGGAGCACCGTCATGCATAAACCACAGCCTTTGCCTAATGCCTAGCGGAATATCTTCTAGAATATCATGCAGATTATTTTGCAAAAAATGCAAGTAAGATATACCTGACAGCCTAGGTGGCAAAAAGAAGGGGCCGATGATTTTGTCGCTTAGAAGACCACACCAGACATTTAAAGAGAATGTATGTTGGTAATGTCCAACAGCAGTCGTATGAGGGTTTTCTTCGGCCCAAGTATGGGTATTTCGAAAATTAAGAATCCCGTTTCTTGTAAAGCAAGATTCATCAGTAACCAAAATGCAGTTCAGGAAGTTAGGATCTCGTGTGCATTGTCGAATTAACCACTGGGAGAAATTTCTGCGCTTGTTATAATCTTGTGGTAACAAATCTTGCCGACTTGATACGCGAAATGGATATAATTGTTGTTCGCGTAAAGTTCGCCATACGCTGGTAGAGGAAACATCGAAACGACGTGACAATCTTCTGGTACTAGTAGTAGGAGATAACTGAACAGCATCGAGTATTTCTTCTTCTACGTTTGCAGTTCGTCGAAATCGTTGTCGACCGGCGTTCACTCGTATAGGTTTTAGCTTACCATTATCCCTAAGACGTCTTTCAATGGCCTCAAACGTTTTACGATTTGGTATTCTTCGGTTAGGAAATTTTTCACGATATCTTCGAACAGCAGCAGCACCGTTTGTATGTACCTCGCCATAAGTTAAAAGCATGTCTGTTTGTTCATCAAAAGTGAATAAATTTGTGGTATCTCCCATGATAATCATAAATTGAACTGTGTCAAAAGATTCACTCACATTAAAACACACAGAACTAGACAAACAGATGAGCAACTACTGTCATTGCTTATCGTTCATTTGTTTATCAGGTGATTAAAACCTTTTATTTAGTATTAAACACGTTAAACGTTGTACAGTCAGTCTTAATGCAGTAAATAAATAATAAATCTTTAACCTTTGATATCTGTTTAATAAATGAGTTTGAGATATATGTTAATATGAACTTTTTTGTTTATTTTGTGTTAGAGAACACGTACCTAAAATAGTGCCGTGCAATTCCGAAACACCCTGTATATAGGGCCACTAAAATATATAACACATGTAAAAAAAAATATTAGAGAGACCTTATATGTACATATAAAGTACCAGCCCTTAATCTATAAAACCTTATAGTTGTGCGAGATCTTAGCCAAATAACATCCTTGCATTACAGTTGGCAATGAAATGGATCTACCAAGTATACTATTGATTAAAAGATCCTTCTTGAGTTGTACTCCATAAAATATTATGATAACGATATTTTTTATTTTTTTCCTTCCATGGTAACCCTATGGGAGGGTCGTGTATTTCTAAATTTTACATATTCCATGCCTTAAGGCATGCTACCTGCACAGATTTTAACATTTTTTTTTTCACAGTAACAGGATACAATCTGTATGTTAGACTTTTCTAAATGAACACAAAAACGAATAAAAGACAAAAAAAAAACAAAAATAAACTCTAAATTAAAAGCCCAAAACACAACTAGGTGTGATGAGAGTTGATTTCCATTTGTTCTAGTTCTGCCGAGTCTTCTGTCTTCTCTGGGGTCAATTTTGAAGATTAATTATTGATAACGTTTAACGTAGTAAAAAACATAGCTGAATAAATTTTAAATTATACATGTAAATGGTGAAAGTGGGTTTTAGATGTAAAAGAAGTCAGGTTTTATTTTTGATATACTTATGTAGGTATATTTAGTTAGGGTGATTCCGGGGTAGATGGCTATAGTTTTTCTTATATATTATTAAAACAAAATCGCAGATGTTACTATTGAATTTCAAAAATTTAGCCGTGAATTTTTAAATAAAAAAAATATAATTTCTAAAAAAAATATTATTTAAAAATTCAGAATTGGCCATCTCTCCAATGGATGCGTTATCAGAGTACTTAGCATTGAAACGTTAGACTCATCTTGACTCATTAGAACAACTTCAATAGATAGATGAGTCTTCACTACATCATTATTTTTCTTAATTCTTCTGATCAACATTTTTTTTTTTGCTATTAATACCGAAAAGCTGCCGCATACACGGAAATTAGAGCACTAAAAGCAAGCTGTTTTGAGTTGTTCAATCCAATTTCCTTGAAATCAAACAAGGTTACTTGCATAATGGAAACTTCAGTGGGCTCGACAAGTTTGCCGGAAAATGGAAGAGTATTGATCTTTGGCTATCATCATTCATGCTTTCTTGAGCTCTAGGCTGCTTAGAAATTATGCATTATAATTTTCATACTTACTGTTGTGTTTTGTGTATAACAGAGCTGATTGTTCATGCAACAACCTAAACCTTTGCCTAAAAAAAATCAATAAAAATGAACATTCTTACTCTTCGATTTCAAATGATTTTTAAAAGAATGGGTATGATATTTATTATATACCAGTGGCACTCTTAATTCTGCATACATACCGCTCAACGGTAGATTTAAATAGAGAATGAATTAATAATGAGCGTCATATCTCATGGAGGGACGGGCAATTTGAATAATAGATGTAAATGGATTGGCAACAAGTACACGAGGGTTAGCGCACACCCCACATCAACCTGCAGCCCATCATCAGCTGCCGAGGCAACAGGTATCAGCAACAATATTCGGGTATTAAAAAACTATAGGGTGAGTACATTCTTCATCAACATATCAAATCGGTTCCAAATTAGTTAGGGCTGTGCACTGAGAACAAATGTTAGAGCACCCTTTAGTTCCAGACGTAGAGTGAAATCCATACATCAATCGGATATATGATAAATCCTCAATTAGAGTTAATGACTATTCATCCTTTAAAAAAAAATGAGCTATTAGCATTTTAAACCATTTTGGAACAAGTTTCTTTTCTGCTTGGTGGAGAACAAAGATTTCGGGGATCAGATAAAATATGGAATGGACCATACTCCTGGCTATAAAGTATGAAAGTTTTTTTTTTAATTATTATGATTATTGTTTTCATCAACGCGCTTAATTGAAATCATTAAATACCTTATCGTTTTTTGTATTTTTTTATACTCCTTATCATTTTTAAATTCACTTAACATTTCAATTATTTTTTTCACTGCTGAGTAACTTAAGTAATAACATACCGAGATTTCAATGAATTCACATATTTATTGACGATGTTTAAAGGCTTGTCAATTTCCGATAAAAAGAATATGTACCTTGAATCTTTATACCTTGAGAATTTTTAATAAGCAAGCATGTTATGCTACATGGGAGATATTGATTTTATTTACCTGATATTGTGGTGATCTTGAAATATAAAAAAAATAAATAAATAAAAATATTACTTGATGTTACAAAATGTATGCTACTATTCTAATGTTTAATGCATTATGTTGAACTGTGGTTTTTATGGGAATGTACACAGGTACAAATGGATATTTCATATAGCACCTCAACGCTAAAAATGGATAAAGCATGGTTTTTTTTTTTTTTTTTTTTTTTTTTTTTTTTTTATGGCAACGATTTTAGTGGACGGTTATCATGGATAATAAACATTCAGGAGTTTCAATCTCACCTCATTATTAACTACTTTTAAAGCAAGGCTTGGCCATTGTCAGGGGTAAAATTAAGAAACAAGGTACGTGTCATAACGATAAATATAAATATAAAGAACTAAATAAAAATAAAATGATAAGTAATACCTTCTTGTTTATAAAGGATTTTAAGATGGTAGTTCAAAGTAGGCTTTACACCTCCGGAATGTATAATTCAAACATTATGTATTTAAGAGAACAAGGACATGGCTGATGACTCGGTAGTTCGGCCCTGCGAATCAAGCCAACACAAAGCAGGGAGGCAGGAACACAGGGCAGCTGTACTCCGAGCCTTCCATTCCGAGCACCTGGTCTTACCTGAGAGCGGCTTTGGCCTTCTACGAATTACCGAATGGCTGCCTAATGTGCCATTTCCATGCTCACAAAGGATTTTTGTTTTCCAGGAAAATTCTAGTTTTGAGGAAACATCGCGTTAGGACTATACTATCAACAATTACATTCTACTATTTTACATATTTGACAATTTGAAATCACATATGAAGACTAGATTTAGAACAAACTGTAACTTGTCAAAGTTTCTCTAATTCAGGCACTGAGAGGGCGAACCGCAATTTAAATAATAGATAGGAGATGATAAAATGCAACTTACCTCTTATAGTAGAAAACACACTTTCACTACTCAAAAAAGTATTGAAGACCTTCACTTTCTTTTATATAAAGTTTAAAAAAAGTAATGTCATTTATTTTCTATTTTATTTTATAAAAAAAGATTGGGCGAAACTTCGAGAAACATATTGAACAAATGACTGATATTCCTGACTATATATGATGAATAGAATTGTATACGGCTTAACGAAGACCAAAGACCCGATGCCTAGAGCACCAATCTACTCAGCTCCATCCACCTCCCTCCCTTCCAATCCCATCTTTACAAGATCATCCCTCACGGGTAAGCAATTAATCTTTTAGGTATTCGTTGGCAACAAAGACTCACAATTCTGCATGCCCATTTTAACCGACGCGCAGCTATAATTACGATTACATTTACCGGGTAAAGTTCACGCAATTATGCATTGTGTACACGTCTAATTATCTTATTGAATCATCCTTCTTCGACCCAAATATTCTAAGCACTGCTTATACTTGATTGACTAAAATTTATTTATTTATTTGTAACAAAATGGGCTCTTCAACCACTTGGGTCGTTTTAGCCCCCATAGAAAGAACATTTGCAAAAGTAGGAAGAGAAATAACAGCCGATTTTCACATGAAAATGCCCGAAAGGCCGAATACTCAATTTAGTAGATTTTTAATGAGATTATTGCATTTTAGTGCAGAAACTGTTGCTAACAGCTGATATTCTGTTGTTTTTTAGAATCGGACTCCGAGGTCCCATTTTTGATAAAGAATGGCGTAAATCCTGTATCTATCTGCAAGAAACTGAAAAAGGCCACAACTTCGTGGATTATAGGCATGAATACTTACATGTTTTAATTGGTTTTCCTCTCCAGTAGTGGTTTAATTTTAAATTAATCAGATATATATATATATATATATATATATATATATATATATATATATATATATATACACACACACATCGTGTAACTGTTAATTCATTAATAGTTGTGAGCTATTAAATTGTGTTAGGTATATACTTCCTAAATTGTATTATGAATAATTTCTACATATCAACGAACAAACAGAACTTTTCATTTATCTTTTTTATTTTGATTGTTTTTAAATCTGTAAATAATCAATACTTTGCAAAAAATGCAATAATTTCAAATTTCACAAATGAATAGATGCCAGTGTCTGTAACCCAACTACTACTATGAGAACATTATTATTTCATTTCAAGGTAACCAGTTCATGTCAACATAAGTGAGGTTTAGATAATGTGCAATCTGAGACTAATTCATTATTATTTATCATATTTATATCCTTTATTAATCAGATTTGTATACGTTAAAAAAAAAAAAAAAAAAAAAAAAAAATTTATATTAATTATTTCTGTCAATTAAAAACTTGCAGTTACAAAGGCTCGATTATACATTCAAAATAATATCCTAAACCCGCTGTAATTATATCGTGTATGAGAGCTGAACGATGTGGCAGAGGACTGGATGCGCCCGAGTCATTTCGCCGCTAAGGTCCGTTTTCTATAAAACTAGTTGATATGTTTTGAAATTTGACCACTGATTTTTAAAGAAGAATAATTTCTCCAGAGGTTTTATTTCAGGGCGTTTTTCGTTAACAATGGCCGTTTAATCACAAATTAACTTGGAATTTTAACTTTTACGCGAGTGACTTGAAAAAATTGACTTTAAAGGTATTTTATGTTGTCAAGACTAATTAAATATTTTAGAACGTTTGCTTATTTATTCTGAATCTAGAACTACCTAGCTTTAATAAAAGACCAGTTACGGTCTTTTATTAAGCATAAGAAATTAAGTATAATGGTGAATTTCAGTAATAAAAAAACTAATTAAAATCAAATTCGTCATTCCGCCATGTTTGAACGCCATTTTGGATTAGTGCGGCCACTTTTTTTTCTGGGAACATTGGCTTTTTCTTAATCTTTTATCATAAGGAACACAACGATATGCAATTTATAGGGATGTGGGGGGGGGGGGGTGCACGGTAGGGGGGTCTGGCCCACGTACTATGTCTAGTTCCAATTCTTACTAAGAGATAATGCTCTTGAGACGCTCATTTAATTCCCTTTTAATCAAAAGATAACGCTTTCGTCAAAGTATTCCCATCGGACCCCGACGTCTGATATCGTCTGTGGCTCATGCTAGCAGTAGGACCCCGGGGACCGATATCGTCCAATCCAGCATACCCCTAAAATACGCCGCCGCACCTAACATGTTAAAGAGTAAAAAAATAAAAATAATACAATGGTAACGTAAAAATTATGGGTGACAGAAAACAATAAGGAAGGTACTATCGCTATTAAGAATTTAGGTGTTGCTTAGGAAGGGAGAATACTGTAAAGGATGAATTAATAGTGAAAAACGAAAGAACAATGAAAGATAATTATAACCTTAATATTTCTTATTGACTATAATAAATTAAGATATTTATATATTGACTGTTCTTAGATTATTTCGGTGGTTTATGGTTAGGTAAGGAAAAATTTAGGATATAAACTAAGGATAAACTAAAAGGATTGAAATAAAATTTAAAAAAACGTTAAAGAATAAACATTCAAGCAACTGGTGAGATATCACTAGAAGAACATTAATTTATTTTTAAAAGTTTGTAGAATGTTCAGATTTGTTGATTAAAAATAATAAGCAGTATTACAACGTGAAACTCACTTACTACTATTACTATTATGCCTATCAGGTGGAAAATGCTTGGTTGGATGGTGATTATTTTTAACATACTTCATCTGCATGTGGCCTTTAACCATATATATTGAAAATCAATATTAATTTTTTTCTATTCCTCATTAAAAAATAATAGTAATAATAATAATAATAATAATATATATATATATATATATATATATATATACATTATATTATATATTATATTTGTATTTTTTCTAGATCCATTCGCACGTATCAGCGGTAGTAGTTCCTGTTATATTGTTGTGCATGACCATATCAAGGAGGCCAAGAATGTTTTTCATAGAGCCCAAACTGTATTCGAATCAATATTCTCCAAGCACCCTCCTTTGCCTACATACGAACCGACACTTTTGTGTCGTAGAGAATACAGTACCTATATAATATACACCTATATTATGGTGTATAGAATAGTCTAGGCTAGTGTGGCCAGTAGTCATTGTTTCGAAGAAAACCAAGATCAGCGGTGCCGATATTCGACAAATTGGTGCGCCCATTTCCATCATCTCCTCAGTCCATCACGAAATTGTTAAATATTTACTGATGTTGGATTTCTGTTTGACTTGGCCATATTACTGGACACTGTTCTATATGCAACGCATAGTATATAGCTAATAGTACAGTGTCGCAGCTTACCCAATATCATGAGAAAATCTTTTTCAACTTTATTTTTATTTATCTACACATTATAAAACATTAAGCAATTTATTTAGTTATTTAACATTAAGCAATTGATTGTTTAGTTTTTTTTTAAATCGCTAATATCAGTTGTTCGAGGAGTAATTCCAGTACAACTTGAATAGCGGCAGTTAAAATTTTTTTCCCTCACATTCCATAAACTATTAGACCTTGCTAGCAGAAGAACCCAGCTTACATTGATGGATTGCCTGAGGAACATGAGCATTGTAGCCAAAGCACCCCTCAGTACCGGTATTTCACCTTGGCTGACACTGAGGTAGGAAGCCCTCCCCTCCAGAGCTATTGCTAAAACCACCATTGTGAAGGGAGGGTAAGTTTCGCAAGGGCTTCTTGCCAACCAACCCCTCATTACTGCACCAACAAAAAGAACCGGACCTACGGATTAGCTATCTCTGAACACTTAGTTACGACACGGCCCATATAAAAGATTCGGATACTCTTTCACATGATAATGCTAGATCCTTTTCAATGGATCCACTCTTGCGAATAATTCTTTTAAAATATTGTCCTTCTCGGCTTTAAAAAATGTCTCCTGATCAATCTCTGAAGAGCACAAAGAATTCTATTACGCTCTTAAACCAGTTCCTTAGTTCCTAATCAGTTAACGAACCCCTGTAGCATAGATGAACCAAGGGGGCTTTTAGAGGATTAGATCTTCCACCGGTTGATGTTTCTTCACGGGTGAGCATCCGTTCTCAGTAACACCCATGAACAGCAGTAATACCCAGTAAGAGTATAGAAAGTTCCTAGGCAAAGGGTTAAAAAAGGTAAATGTACTATGAAAAATTGGCAAAGCAAAAGTGTTTGCCCCGAGATGGCCGAGCGAGCTAGAGCGCTCTAGCGGGTGCGCACCCGCTTTAGCATTCTTGAGTTGGGTTTCGAATCCGCTCTGAGCGGGTTGTCTTTTATTTCGTGACGGACCCACGGAATAACATCTGTAGATATAACCATACTATTATAATACGTACGCCATACATGGCCAAGTAGGCGGGGCAAACTATAAAAGAAAACCATTTTGTAATCTTAGCGTTGTTCTCATAAATTGTTAAATTTAACACAGTACAAGAAACATCCAAGAAACTAACTGGATAACTAAGAGTACTTACGGCACGCTGGGCAGAATTTTAGAATAACTAAAAAAGAAAAAAAAGTGTTTTCGGACTGTCTAATACATTGATTAAAGTTTTAAGGGCTTTGAGCTGGGGCATAAATTTGGGATGGAGAATTCATATTTATTATAAGCAAGAGACAAATTAAAAGAAAATTGACAAATGAAAAACCACAAACAAGCTTAAAACTGTATTCCCTAAGGGCTGCTGCCCCCCCCCTAGAAATTTTGAGAAACAAAAAATACAAATTAAATAATTTTGTATTCATTTACAATACATTTTTAAGCATTACATAAACAAATATTTCTAAATTATAAAAATCAATAAGATTTATTTGATGAATCAATTGAGCCTTACAAGATCAAAATTATACAGAACAGATTTTTTACGAGAAAAAATCTTGCGGACTCCCTTGCTTACACTCCCTCATTAAATATTCGAGATTTAAGTGAATTTAGGAAAATAAATTGAACCTGTATTAGCTTAAAAAAAGGGTAAATTTTATGGCTTCCATCTTTTCCCCACATCCGATAAGGCGACAGACAAATGCCCATGGGAAAAACACAGATTTTCCTAATCCAAGCCTAGATAGCAATAGATTTGGCTACTGGATGCTTACTAACCCTAAATGTCGGAAAACAGTGAAGAAGTGTTGTGTCAATCAATCAACTTACACAACCATCTGTTGAAAATTTATAGAACTTACAGATAATCAAACATAATTGTAGTATAATAAGCAATTAATTTGCAATAAAGAAATATTGAGGCCAATGATCGAGATAAAAACTATGTTATCTTTTAAATTGGACAAAACTACACGCAATTAGCAAATTTTTATAAAGATCGGTTCAATAGTTTCTGATTTTACCGCCGGTATTCAATTAATGAATACTTTATAAAACTGATAATAATATAAAAGATGATAAGCATATACATGAATGAATATTAAAATAAGTGAATGAATGAATATTAAAATAAGTGGCTATTTAGCAAGTTAAAATAAAATCTGATATATACCTTCTGAGTCCAGAATGATACAATGACTGAAGGTAAAAGACAGTGGTAGGAGACAGTGGTAATTTGCCGACTTCAAAGATTTATTACGGGGAAACCCAACGCTTTTGAAGTGAAAGGCTACATGACAACGGAAAAATATAACATAAAATATCAAAAGTGAAAAAACAAATATTAAAAACTAACAAAATATATGGTACTACTTATATGGGTCATTCTCCCATTTCATTCAAATTTCATTGTTCTAATTTCAATTAGAAAAAATTACATTTTTCAATGATTTTTTCCACAAATTGTTAGAAGGTAGGCTGCTAATGGTGTTTACAAAAAATGCCTTCATAGAAACATGTATATATTACTTCTCAAGGCCTTTTTTTTGTCGGTACGCCATAACTTCCTTAACAACTTAACAAATTTCATGAATAAGGCATCATTTTAAAGCTTTCCTTAACCGCTATACCGGAAAAATATACTAATCACTCATTTTGCCTTTGATTGCGAGTTATAAGCGCAAAACCGCGTTTTTTTGCGAAAAAATGGTCGTAGAGGTTTCTAAATAGTGTCCATCTTTTCAGGTTTTCAAGGAGAACATTTTCGGTCATATACATTTTTTCGATTAATCCCTTCGTTTGCGAGTTGTAAGCGAAAAGTGTCCCTCGGATAGGACGAACAATTTAGGACCCGAGCCTGTGCGATGTCCGGTACTCGGAACGGTTAAAGATCCCTATCCTAATTATACCTAGAATGCAAAGTTAAGGACTCCCACTGTACCTTCGTCCGGCTAGCCTAAGTTGCCTAAAGGGACGTTGAACAAACAAACAAAACAAATACGTGTCAACTAATTAAGTCTTTGTAATCTCTAAATATTATTTAAAAGTGCTCAAAAAAAACAGAAAATCAATTTCCCTTAAATATTTAAATAAGTTTAGAGTTCAGGTTTTACTAAACTCAACTCAAAGTCTATCTTCCTCATTCCACACGAGTGAGGGAGATAGATGTGAGGGAGATAGGTTTTTGAGGTTATATTAGAGTAGACCGTTCCATGTCAGTCTCTTATGAACAACATTTATGGGTTATTGAAATCCCTTGTAAACCTACAAATTAACCGTAATATAACGTGAATCTAACTCACCTTTTAGGAAATATCAGTGGGTGAGGGAGATAGGAAATGAAACGACACTCACTGTTTTAACCGATAAAAACGCCCTCACGAGAAAACGAGAGCAGAACTTCTGTGAAAAAGTTTATCCTTGTTGAGATGGGAATCTGTTACAATATTGCCAGCAATGAATTATAATAAAATAAAGGTTTCCAAAGTTTTGAGGCCCGATTTCAAAACAATATGAGGGAGATAGGTTGCATCTATGGGACAGGTAGATTATGGATCAACTTTTTTTCTATAATACGGAAAGAGCAATATACCGTAAAACCAAATAATTAAGACCTTCTAATAAGTATGGAAAAAAAAACTAGGTCATAAATAAAAGAATATATATCTTTTTTCCGCCATCAAAGTCAGCAAATTGAGCTTTGGGACAGGTGAGGGAGATAGATATTGACATTTTAAGTTTAAATTTAGGTCTATAAACGAATTATTACTGAGATAAAAATTCTTGAACAACAAGCTGAGATCTTCTATTAACCAGTGGATGCAATTGAATTGAATAAAAAAGTGTTTACTGAAAATCCTGATAATCATTTAACATATCGTAAAGAATAACAGTTGACTATCTCTCACCTCTGCGATAGATAAAACAGTATTACATTTTAAACTAAGGGTTCCCACCCTAGATGATTGAGTAACGACTGTTACAAATTAGTTGTTGAGCATAGGGTCAGCGGCACCAAGGACCCCCAAGCTAGAGCACTGATAAGAACAAAGGGTCCAGCTGTCAAAGGGTGTCAGAGTTCGGAACAAGTTTGTATGGAAAACTCTGGCGGCCTTGCCACTGTTTCCTCATCAGGGCTTGACAATAAGGTCATTGTTGCCTGTACGTTGCTTCTAATTGACCAACCTCATGCTAGGCGAAATGTTCGTTGAAGGAAAGGAAGGAGAAGAAAAACTTTTATGTATTTAACTAATAAATAATTTTTACTTTCAATTACCTAAATACGAAATACCTATATATTAAGTGATTGTGAAAACTTTCGACTTCACCAGAAATACATGTTTTAGGGTCCCCTGAGCTGAATAACAAAGTCCCATGAAATGATCGATGTATGCGCGCGCGTGTGTCTGAGTGTTAGAGCCAAGTATTCTTTAATGACAGGCCAGTTTTATCATCATAAAGGGGGCTTTAATCGCGAAGGAAACCTTTTTGTTTTCCTATAAAGTATCTTTGATTTTATTTATATGGAAAAATTAATTGCCTCTCGTTATGCCTAAAAATAATAAATGGATAAATATGAAATATGAAAAAAGGAGGAAGAAAGAAAAAAGAAAAATATTCCGATAACTCACAAAACACGATAAACCCAAGCATACGCCTTTCATGATAGACCATTGTTTATTAGTAAAGGCGTTCTGTTCATGCGATAGAGTTGTCATCATGTTTGTGGAGTATACATAGTTGTTTCCATGGCAACTAAATCAACAACTAAATATAGAATTATAAAATTAGACGGGATGGAGTATTATGTTTACAGTACCGTATTATCACAAATAAAAAAATAGTGTAATATTATATATAATAAATATTAATTTTGATTTTTTTCTCCTCATCTCGCAGTGAAATGCCACCATGAATCCGCAAGCATAAAGTTATAATTATTTGCCATATAAATATTTTTTACTAGCGAATAAACACTAATAGGGAAGTAGAAAAAAATGAATAGTTGTTATAATTTAGGACTTTAATTATGCTAATATATGGCTGGGTATGCGTGTCTACACATCAGTGATAAACACCGGTCTAGATTTGATAAGGTCGACAGGTAGACCTCGAACGAGGAAATGTTTTCGAAGGTCGCATTCCTCATAATTAGGTGCCTCTTCCAATATCTATTGTCTGTCATGAACCTAACAAGTAATGTATATATTAGAGAGCATTTCCAAACTTTGTAATCCCTTATTGTTTGGGCTAAAACAGATTATATTTTTTTAAATTAGATTTTGGTTAAAAAAAAAAAAATTAAAAACGTGACTCTTGATTTTTGTCCACAGTAGGAAAGAGGGTGGGAAAATTGTTTTTTGATGTCCCATGAAGAGTTGTGTCTTTCTTTTCCTTTTTACGTGATTTCATTCGCGGTGAAATCACGTAAGTCCCTGACTAATTTTAGGGATAGTTTCCTTGATGGAATAGTTCCCATAGAATAATGCAAATATCATAAAACTAGAAGTATTTGTAAAAATCCATATTAATTGCAACTAATGTTGTTGAACTAAACAATATTTAAAACGAATAATATTCCCAAGACTCACCGTGCATCTCGTATGGAATCTAATCAAAATCTTTTTCCCTGTGTTTTTTTTTTTTTTTTCACCATGTAACAGAGAGAACATACAATACACATTAGTATATGCGCAATAAATAATATATCTCATCGAATAAATATGAAAATTAATTGATGTTTCCCAGTTGGAACAGTTAATTGTTTTTTAAGCTAACTATTACTTATACATTGTCGTTACTTTGAATGTATATTGTTATATTTTCTTCCTCCGAAGATCTATTATAAATGATATTTTTCGTATAACAATAATTATATAAGAACGTCCGGGTAAAAAGTATGTAGATCAGGGGTATGGGGAAGAGTACCGATGACTGGGCAGTTGCGAAGTTCACCTGCTGATGTAGATACTAAAATTAAGTTTTATAGGTCAGCTGTTGCGTGTAAACACCATTTTACTTCCGTTCTCCTCCAAATTTATTCCCCTGCTCAATGTTTTGCGAATTAATTCAAGCCAGTTAAAGCTCATTGTTTTATTTATACTCTAACTTAAATTTCCAATCGAAAAAGATTAAGAAACATTTTATAAAATAATTCTTATTACGATCAATATTTTCCATGTGGCTATGGATTTACAGATGGTCCTGTTATCCCAAATATCAGCCCTCAAATATCCGATCTTAAGGAGATGTACCAAGAGCTAGTGGAAACTCGAGTAATCCAGAAAATCACAGGATCTACTGTTAATTTAATCTTTCTATATTTCTTTCATGTTGTGTAGTTGTAGTTTTCTGTTTATATATATCAATTCCAATAACTAAGACAACATTTTAAAGAATATTCCCAATAATTACATTAAATAAACAAAATCCACAGAAAAAGTTATGAAGGAAAGTACGTTTTATTTGGGCATAACTGATGATTTTAATTCATATTAATATTAATCACATTTAAGGAAAAATTTTCCATGTTATCTCAAAAATTATAATTTACTTATTTTACTAATTATTAATGTACTGTTTTAATAAAGTAATAAAGATCTATCAAATGAACCCGTCACTAAAAATGGTAAAAAAACATAATCAATTCATGCACCATTTATTTTTTTAAAAGAATGCTTTGAACGAACAAAAATAAATTTTCAAACAAGATTCTGGTTTTTAATAATGCTGAGCCTCCCTAACTGTATACTGCTCTCCCCAAGTACACGTCAAATGTCAGAAAGCGGTTGGCACCGGTTTAGAACCAAGCTTCTGTCAGAATTTAAGCAGGGGAGTCTTTTCAAAAATATTTTTGAGAACTGGTTTCTAGTATGGCTTTAAAAGAAGATTTTTTCACACATAAAGGGTCGCACGTCCTTGGTGCTCCCACGGTTTCCTGCACAACTTTACCCTACTAGCTATTGTTCGAGGCTTTTTTGAGGAATGGGCAAGTTTTTGAAAGAGGGGAGGATGTTCGGTTGCAATGTTAGAAGTTTTTATAAGTGGGCCTTTTCGGCTATACATTATATCTGAGGAAAATATTTCCACGCAGGTTTAGGTAGGTATTTACAATATTCAGTTCCGACCTTATTTCTTGGTTTCGAGATTTCCCAATTCATTTATCAAATCCGATCAGTTTTATTATATATAATATTATATTTATACTAATACAATTATAATTGGTTATGTTGCCAACACTAGAGGCAGTTGGATCCCGAATATTGGGGCCAGAGATAGAGAGGCCCTAGACCTGAGAGATGTGGCTAGCGTGGGCAGAGCCTTAATAAGCAGATATTTGAGGGTGAATCATCCGCCACTTGCTGGCTAATGGGACCTTCGCTCTACACTCTGCGATGGCCAACAATATGTCCTCCGTGCAGTTTATCGCTCTCTATACTAGAACTGCTGCGATAAAAAGGAACACTTAGAATTAATATTGTAGTAAGAGTTTATGCTAAATCATTAAACTAGTTTCTTTTATTACCCTCCTCTCGTTAGTTTCATGCGATTCAATATTTAAATGTATGGTTTGAGTTTCTAAAATCGGAATCCTCAGCTTTGCCTCAAAATTTCACCCAAATGATGATGATATTTAATAGTATATTTGGCTACTCGGAGTGGAAGAGATAGGATTCTTTCATTTTATCTGTACATTTTTTTAATTCCAAAAATGGTTAAAAAAATGCAAAATCATACTAAATGCAACCTACTCTTGCCTCGTCAGTGTTTCGTTTTGTTGTTTGTCACAAATTTCCTTTTAATTACTCCATAATTCATGGAAAAAAGACTCGGTATAAATACCAAATTTATAAACCAAATTTGGAAGCCGAACATTTCTACAAAACTCTACGGCATATTCTGTCAAATATACATCTTGTGTTGCATAACAGAATATCACCTAAAATTTTGAAGAAAATCAGACGTAAATGTCACATCTGTGAACTTGGTAAATTCACACATATATTATTTGTTTTTACCACCCCTCTCACTCTTCGAGACTCAATAAGTACTTACTTACGAGACTCATAAGTACATATCATCATTCTGGCCATAATTATGTTGAATAAATAATTACTGTGAAGTCATTCGGATGATTCTGGCCGGTACTCCTGCAAAATCTATTAAAATGTTCAGTTACATTATGTCAATCATCAAAGCAATCCTTCCTTCTATATACTAAGAGGCGATTCTTCACATTGATAGCGTGGATAAACTAACTAAAACATATGATTAGGTATATATGCTATGTACAGGAAGGTTGACAACAGATGGAAAATAGACGAACTGCAGACATGAGTGAACAACCAATCTACAACCATTACTTATGCCATGGTTTGATTAAAGAATAAACATGGGTTTAACCTCCTATTATATTGTTCATGTGAAACAGCCGTTCATTTAAATATCTATTATAATAGAGTAGCTCGGAGTTCTGTAAACGAGGTCCTGTCTTCCAGATAATTTCACCTTCCTGGAACTGATGGACCCTCGCCGATACCTGGAGGAGTCCTCCCAGAAGAAGACATAAAGCCCAGGCCCCGCTGCACCTCATTGTCCGCCAAGAGGAAGCTGCGGAGGTCAGCGAACCCTTACCCCCCTAATCCCGGCTCAGGACCGTCCTCTGTTTTATGGCTGTCTTTGTCTGTCCGTCCTCTCCGGGAGGTGGTAATCCTCAGGTACTTAAGGCATCTCTCCCTTCTCTTCTCTTAATATTCGTCCAATACGCCCTAAACGTGGATGGGTTTAGCTTGGCGTATGTCAGGTTTACCTGAGTTTCTCGTCTATCTACTATACGGTCGTTTCTGGCAAAAATAGGAAGGAAGTAGCCAGAATCAAACACACAATTGCTATCTAGTGTTTAGGGGTATATATATCACCAGCTAACCCCATTTACGTATGAGAAACACCAGCTCTGTGTTTGGGACCATCGACAAAAGTGAGGTAGATGGTGTAGGAATTGCTTATCCTATGTTTGTTTAAGAGGAATATTTTGGTAAAAAATATTTAAGAAATCATTAAATAAATGATATTAAAAACAACAGATGGACTTTCTTTCCTTTACCTTTAAAAAACTTCAAATATTCAAGAACAAACATTAGTCCGTTACCTCGAACTTGTGTGAAGAGTTAAAGCTGTTTTCAATATTTCGATAAGATTTAAAAGCAGCTCAATGACAGTTGTTTTGAAATATATTGAATTATCAATATTTCATTTCAATGTTTTGGGAATTAACGATTATAATCTTATCTTTGATAGATACGGATGAGAAGTCGAACCGCATTTAAGAATTATGATATAAACAAGTAGCAATCAAATTGTTTATTTTTCCCGGTTTTGAGAACTTTAAATAAAAAAGTTCTTTATTATTGGGTTGATTCTGTACCGCGTGGTCCAAATATAAATTAATTGTTTACTTAAACATTTTTTTTTTTTTTTTTTTTATATATAGTTTTACCATAGAAAGCAAAATACATTAAAAGTACAAAAAATATTAGTTTTTTAAATATTTGTTTTGCCAATGGCAGCCATTTTATTGTGGACCGAACGCGTAATTTTAGTACCCTGCGTCAAATCAACCTGTCTCCTCTTTTACTCATTCTAGAACATTGAAATAAAGAAAGTCTGCACTCTTTAGAAATATTTGGTCTTTAATATTTTGACACAAAAATTTTGAAAAGGCATTTATGTAAAATTATTGCTTAGGACTGTAAAGGGGAGGGGGATATGGACCGTTATGCTTAGTTTTAACTTCATACTTGTAATTATTTTCATTAAAGGTCAGATATTTCTAAAGAGTCCAGTCTTTCTTTATTTAAATGTTCCAGGATGAGTAAAAGAGGAGATATTTGGATGGACGCAGAGCACTAAAATAACTAAAAATACACGTTCAGTCAATAATAAAATGAACACGATTGGCAAAATAAATAAATATATTTTTAAAAAAATTAAATTGCATTTCTGTACTTCTAATTTATTGTGCTTTATACGGTAAAAATATAAAAAAAAAAATAAATATGTTGTAGCAACCGCCACTGGACAACTTAAAATGGATTGTCCCTATAGCAATTTTCTGTTGACTATTTGCAAAATACCCGATTTTTAATATCATTAAAATAATATAATATAACTCGATTAATTATATTAAATTAATTATATTAACATTAAAATAACATAATATAACACGATTCCTCAGAATAGAACTTTTGTGAAAAATAAATTTATATTTTTTCAAGATTCTTAGTTGTTTTTTTTTTCATACGCCATTAATAATCAGAGATTTGTACTTCTAACTCTAAAAATAACATAAAAACTCAACAATTGGTAAATAAATCGCACTCTTAGATACAGTATAACAAAGACGTTAAAACTAAAACATGACCTAGTTTTACAAGAATCGTAAAGTTTCTTCGGACCTCGTCCATAGAACCTTTATTACAGGTAACAATAGCCTTAAGAATTATGAGTGCCCGGCTGAAAAAGTGTCAAGCTGACGTGCATTGGTAGTGAAGGAACTAAATCAAATAATTTCTGAGAAAACTGCTTTTCGAATACCTTTCTAGGCTTAACTGAAGATGGTCTTTTACCTAAAGTGAGTTCCATCCAATTGTAGTGTAACAGGTACTATACTTAAAACACTTTAAATATTTTGCCAAATACACTTAAAATTATATTAAAAACCAGGGAATATATGACATGCATCATAAATAATGATTTTTTTTTTAAACATGATTTACAAACTTGTGTATACCGAAACTCTATTGCTGTAGAATATCTCAAATCTACATAAAAACGTCGTATCACATTAATTTTACAAATAAAATCTCGTATGTAGTTATATAAATAATATAAAAGTAGTCATACAAATAAAACATATACCTAACTATTTGTTGATCCTTTGACCGTCACCAATGTATACCGTCGTTATATAAGGTCAATTATCAATTATCCTAAATAAATAATACACAATACAGTGTTGTGTTTCCTTACACCATATTAATTGCTTACAATATCTATTTTTAAAAAGGAGGTATGCAATAATGAAGATTGGCCATCATTGGCCATTAATGGCCTTATGGGGAAACAACAGATATATTGCAGTCCAATAATTACTCTAATTTAGAAGGTCCTTGGGCCCACTTCTATTCAGACGACCAGGAGAAGGCTGAAGTATATAGGAGACGACGAGGCTGGAAAGAAGTAGCCTAAGATAGGTTTTAGGGTTATTATGATCGAGAGTAACTCGCAAAAAAGGAACAAAAAATAAGAAGAAGCCTTAATAGGATATGCTACGTTACGAATTTGATGGCTTAGGAGAACCCCAAAACTCAACTCTGTAAGTCAAAAACTGAGCTTTTCCCAATTGGTTGATAATGTTTTGTTTAGGCACTGCATAAATAGCTGGTATTTTATGGTTCAATGTTCAACTAAGGGTACTAAATTAGAAGGAGCATAAAACAAAGTACATTAAGGGAATTAATGGTTTAGTAGAACCGCAAAACTCAACTCCATCCAGAACATTAAATATTAAATTAGAAAGTAGAACTAGTTCAAGTGAATGAATAAGAAGGTATAAAGCACTCAGATGACAATTCTGAGTTATATATATCAAACCTCAATATTCATTTCCGTCGCTTCCAAGATTTTCTGATATTGAATAAGAAGCAAGTAGGATAAGAGGAGTATTTCTAAATATGAAAGTAGAGAACATCTGTTATGAGCCGCCACTTCTCAGCGAAGGCAGTAAAAAATGTTTCGGGCGAAGAATGCCGTAGGAGACCGATGGGACCCAACTGTCACTGGTTGCCACTGCCATCTGCCCCGATGTCTCGGGTCTAATCGCCCCATCTAATCGCACCTTCAATTTATCGCTGGCACGCTCCACGTTGATTACCTTCCAGGACACTTTGTTACCGAAGGGGTGTGCTACAAGGATCAAACCTGGGCGCAATTTTATTCATTCCGATCACGTAGTGATGTCTATAAAGCCCCATCAACAATCAGGGTTATTCTTTTGCTTATAAACTAGAAGAGTATTTGTCTATAATCAAAATGGGTATTGAAGTCATGAATCAATTTGATGCCTCTTTTGTTCTTGATGAATGGGGTACAACTTTACTCGTCACTTTTTCCTTTTTATTTTACATATTTCCGTTCTACTATCTAATTTCTCATTAAATATTTTTTCATTTTATAAATTTGAGGTTTGTGTTTACTTCATCGCATATTCCATTCTCGAACGGTTTTACTCTGTACGGCATTTGAGGCTATTGTATTATAGTTTATAATATATTATTTAGTTTTATCTGTGGGCTTTAATCCCATATGAAATTACAAGAATATTTAATTTCCTTCTCGAAAATTCGCTCGGATCTGATATAAAATAGTCTTGCCATAACTAGACAACTCCAATGCTTATCTTGTCGGGTATGTGTATTGATGAAGTGAAGTAAATGCAATAGAGATTTCACAGAGATAGTCTTAAATAGAGAATTTACTATCACATATAAAAATTGTTTTGATACCTTATGTACGATTTTTTTATTTTAATAAGTAAGTAGTACAATAATTTTTCATCGTGAATAATAGCCTCAGCATGACATAATAACAAATAATAAAAAAATATATATAAAAATCTGGTGGGATACTCGCAACACAACTTTCATTTGTTAACCTACTTCGACGTGTTTTGTAAAATATGTAAACACCATTTAGTAACATCACAAAAAATAGCTTTTTTTTTCACATTTATTTACATCTTACCGTTTGTCTCCATAAGTTATAGATTATTATAATTATGCCAAAAGTTGAAAGTCCTCAGTACTTTTAGAATCATTATTGTTTATTTATTTTTTAAGTGTCCTACAAAAAGCTAAATTTTATCAATAGATGAGTTTTTTTACTACATTCTGTTGATAAATCCATAGGAGTATTTACAGGTCGTAACAAACTAAAAATTAATTTTAAAATTTTGGTCTATTATGCCTTTCTCTTCCATTAAAATTGCATTATATTTCATTCAGAAATCTATTTAATATTTAAATAAATTTTCTCTTATCATCAAAAAAACAAAATTTTTTATTCCTGATTCAAAGTTTTTATTTTTATTTGTTGTAATACGGCAATACAAACATAATAATCCATGGCGTCTGAATTCATAAATCTCTATTTAACTTTTATGAGAACTATTAAATTACCATAGAAAAAAAAAAATCCATTTAATATTTATGATCTAACAAGCACTTTAAAAAAGTTTACAACTGTTTCGCATGCGTATGACGCCTTACTTCTTAACAGTGGGCTGGTCTTAAAGGTTTACAACGCATGCTCGAACTTGTTTTATCAACTTTTATTTAGTACCCTTTCCCGACCATGTGTGGCTTACGGGTGGATACTACATATGTAACCGAACTATTCTATCCATGGTGAGAAGGTCAAGATTTCCGTGAGTCAGTCAATAAGTAAAAGTCAACTCGCCCAGGTCGTGGTCTAACACTCTGGCCTTTATTTTATTTTTATTTTAATAATCACCTGTACATTATATAATATTATATTTACACTATTAATATTAATAATTCACACAGAAAAGTGGAAAATCTTTGTCGTTAGTATTTGTCATCTAAAAACATAAAGTAGTGTATCAGGTTGAGTTTGCTCCGTTGTCACATAAACCCGACTCACTCCAAAATGATGTAGGCGAGCCACTGAATCCTTGAGATTTTGGCCGTTTTTCGACCATCTCTCGTGAATGGGCCTCGTTAAAGGTAGTTTTATAGCCTCTAATAAATTGAAACGTAATTTTCCAATTAAGATCGCTTCGATATTCAGGAAACTAAGGCGATATTATACATGCTATTCTGCTGGGACAGTTTTTTATCGGGCGATATCACTTCGTTTTGCAGTTTTTATTTATGTACATTGGCAAACTTTGAAATTTAAAGTTTTTAAAAAATATTTTTGTCTCTATTGACGATTATAATTAGACTAAGACTAAGAGAAAGGTTTACTATAGCGGCTATAGTATAGCCAACCCTATCGCAGTGCCATCAGCTAGAGTAATCTAGAGGAGTCTCATATTCTGGTTACAAAAGGATATCCATACTCAGCTATCTTGGAATTCAATGAATCTTTTGGACTTATGCTTATGGTGTCCTTCCATAGATAATATCTACATTTAGGATGTTTTATTGAAATGGCTGTTTTCTAATGACTTTAATCTCCCCGAACGCAAAATGATCTTTTACATAATCTAAAAATGTTCTTGAGTCACATTTCTTGGCAAATTTTTCCAGGAACAGGGTCATGAAAAGTGTTTCAATTTTCAGAAAACGACGACAATATTATATTCTGCTGATATTATATATCTGTAGTTAAATCAATGTTTTTAAAAGCATTTAAAACATATACTAAACTTCCGCCCATGTACTCCCATTCGATTCATGGGGTAAATAGTATTGAGCATTGTTTATAAAATAACCAATCAAATTTAGAATAAAAAAATTAGGTGAAAGATATGCGCAGTATGTTGGTTATCATCGTGTTCCAATAGCTTGTTGGTGTAAACCTTATTAACCGGCTTCGAAAGAAGAAGTTACTTAATTCGATTCGTTTGTACCTTTTGTTATCTATGTCATATGTCTTTCCAATAAGTAAAAATTTTGAGAGATTATTAAATGATTATCTTTAAGTTTTTCCCGATAACACTGTAAATAAATTAACAATCCAAATAAAGGTTTGAATGGGACCACCCCAGGAAAATAATCTACAAGATACAAAAGGTTTCGTTCCGAATGGTCCATCCATCTCGGAGTAATTGATGAACAAACGTAGATAAAAAAGAAGGCATAAACATATCGAATTGATTAACCTCCTGTTTCGAAGTGGTTTAAAAAATAAAATAAAATAAATATATTTTACAAAAATATATGCATAATAAAGAAAAGTGCATGAACATCTATATCTATATATATAACTAAGCTGCTAAATTAGAGTTACAATAATCTTGATGTAAATAATCCTAACAAAAACGAGGAAAGAAACTACATAATAGCTGAAATTACAATAACGAGATTATCTCAAAAATAAAATAATAGCTATTGAAAGTAGTAAAATCGAGAATAACGTTTGAGTTATCAATAGAATCCGTAAATGGTCAGGACCAGTTACAATTGGAATTAGGGATGAAAATAACGATATATTGACTTTTGAGTTAAAAGAGCTTTACTTTAATTTATATCATATATAGAAAAAATAAATTTACTAATCTTACATAAATTATACACGGCTGTAATCCTGCCGTTTTAAAATTGTTTTTTCTAAAAATTCAGTCAAAAACGTTTATAATGAACTTCAAAGGGCTGGTAGTTTTAGCGGGGGTCGTTATAAAGTATTTTGATTATATAAGCAACAAGCGATTAGATTATACTTTTAAAATATATACTAAATCTATATTGTTAAGATAGATATGACTTATAATATCAGCAGTGTGAATAAAAAGTTACCGATATGATAAATATACACTACCGATTGATGATACATAACATTATCCGCAGTGAGAGAAAAGACAACGAGTGGAAGCAGCGAAGAGGCCGGAAAAGCAATTTGTTGATGGAAGGGTGAGGTTTCCGGAGCACACCCTCCCATTATTGTGTCGTCATTTCCTGCTGCAGGGCCTCCCCGATCGCGATCAAGTATCACAGAGGATGTGGCTCCGCGGGTCTTCTTTTTGGCGAAGAATCCAGTATCCAATCCAGCACTATATATGGCCTTTTAAACCTCCACACTATAATAGGCATTCATAAAGTATATGACAGTGTACACATTACAACATGTATAGTATTAGTAGTATGTACTAAAAAAAAAAAATTAGATTTTCAATTTCTTTCACACGGGGGTGCAATTTTGTGTTATCGGGGGCGGTGTTTTTGAAAAAAATATTCATTTTGTATTTTAGTGGTGGGGGGGGGGGGGTTGGTGCGAACTATAAAAAAATCTGGTGCGTGCGCGCAACACACAACTTTCACTTACCAACTTACTTAGATTAGAAATTAATGCGTTTTGTTAATTGCCGCTTTTCAAATTAACAGAATGGCTTTAATTATGAACAATGGCCTGTCTTTAAATGCGTACTCCGCATGCGTGGGCTCAACGAGTTTTATGAGTTGACTGAATATTTTTCTTTTTTTCTCCTCTTTATGTTTTCTTTATTTTTATCATATCTCATATTTAGCCATTTCTTATTTTTAGGCTCAACGAGAGACAGTTAATTTCTCTATATAAACAAAACCAAAGGTACTTCATATGAAACAAAAAAAACAAACAAACAAAAAAGGCCCCTGCCCCATATAAGCCCCCTCAGAACATTTTAATAATGCTAAAGCTTACCTGATATTAAAGAACACCTAATTTTCATTAAACATGACGAATTTTATAAAAATCGTTTAAGCCGTTTTTGAAACCATGGCATATAAGGTAAAAATTGGAGAAAAATTATGAAATAAGTGCCCCCTCCGGTTGACCAATTTTGATGAAATGTTGGACATCACATCTTTAGCATATACATACATCAAATACCCAGTTTGATCAAAATCGTTTAAACCGTTTTTGAGTAAATAAAAGAAACACGTGAAAATGATACACAATTTATTAAGTAAAGTCCCCCCTCCGGTTTATCAATTTTGATGAAATGTTGGCTATCATATCTTTGGAATATACATAATTCAAATACCCAGTTTGATCAAAATCGTTTAAACCGTTTTTGAGTAAATAAAAGAAACACGTGAAAATGATACAAAATTTATTAAGTAAAGTCCCCCCTCCGGTTGATCGATTTTGATGAAATTTTTACAGTCATATCTCGGGCATATAAATAGATCAAATACTCAGTTTAATCAAAATCGTTAGAGCCGTTTTTGAGAAAATCGAAAAAAACTTAAAAAGTTATTAAATAAAGTACCCCCTCCCTTTGAGTAATTTTGATGAAATTTTTGCTCTCACATCGCGGGCATATACGTACACTAAATACCCAATTTCAGGTTCGCACGGTTTATAGTTTTCGAGCTAGTCTGTTCACACACACACACACACACACACACACACACACACACAGACACACACACACACAGACCATTTTGCGGGACTTGGTCATTTGGACTCAGGGGACCCCAAAACGTGTATTTCCGTTGAAAACCGGAAGTCGAAATTTTTCACGATCGCAATACTTCCACTTACTATATATTTCATATATAGGTAAGTGAAAGTAAAAATTAGATTTTCGCATTTCTTTCACATGGGGATGCAATTTTATGTAATCGGGGGGCGGTGTTTTTGAAAAAATATTCATTTGGTATTTTAGTGGCTTGGAGGGGGGGAACTATAGAAAAAATAGATTTTCGGATTTCTTTCACCCGGGGGTGCAATTAAATGTAATCGGGGCGGTGTTTTTGAAAAAATATTCTTTTTGTTTTTCAGTGGAGGGGAGGCACACTAAAATGTGAAAGAAATTGGAAAATCTAACTATTTGTTAGTGCGACCCCTCTCCCCCCCACTAAATTACAAAATGAATATTTTTTTCAAAAACACCTTCCCCGATAACATAATATTGGATCCCCGTGGGAAAGTTATCGGGAAATCTAACTAGTTGCTGTGCCCCGCCCCCCCCCCCCCTCCCGCCGCTAAAATACAAAATATTTTTTTTTTTTAACACACTCCACGATAACATAATATCGGATCCCCGTGTGAAAGAAATCTTTCACTTTTTTTTTTTTAACCTTTTTTTAATTTAACCTTAATTTAATTCTAACCCCTCCCCCTCCCCTCCGCCACTAAAATACAATATGTATATTTTTTAAAAAACACGGCCCCGGATAACATGAAATTGCACCCACATTTGAAAGTAATCCGAAAAAATATTATAGCGTCCCCCTCATTTGAACCTTAAAGTAAATATTAATGTTAACGGATACCTGGTCATGATATAAGATGCTTAGGTAAAGGGGTAGACCGGGCGAACATGCAGAAGTGGTTGAATTGGAATTTGACTTATAGGAGGTAATATAATGTTAAACTTTTGTAGAAGGGGTGTAACGAACTAAGAAGGATGATCATACCCTCCATTACAAGAAATTTTATTTCCTCTTTAAATTTATTCTTAATTATGCACTTGATATAAAATGAGTAGAAACACAAAAACAAAAAAAAAAAGGGGTTATTTTCACTAATTTCCAATTTCAGTTTCCCTTGTTTTCTATTTTATACAAACATCAATATTGGTGGGGATGAGTGGAAACATTTTCAATTTTTCCAAAATTTCATTTTTTGTTTTTTGAAAGTTTTTTTTTTAAAAGTAGGAGTTGGTTGAATCGATATCTCAATAATGTTGCCTTCGCCAAGAAATACATTTTATAAGCAATCTAATTTTAGATTTAAGTTAAGCGAATACCTAATGATTAGTGGGTATAAAAATTGACTTAAACTATTGTGATCATCAGACTGTGAAAGCTCCTGGCGCCATTACATCATTGAAATGGGGTCATCGAGTTTTAACAGCTTGTTTGAAAAAATAATCGAGATTGTATTATAATATAAAATTATTTATTAAATCGTATTTTAATTTTCAAACTTTTATTTCGGTAGTCATAAATAATAGTCTAATAGAAAGTTTATGAAAAGAAGTTAAACACCGAACAGAATTTTGTTTAGTCGTAATTATAATTATGATATATGCCGCAATATTTATACCGTTTTTATTATATTTTATTATAAGTAATAAATATCATTTGAATGTTTAATTCTACAAAACATTATCACAACGATGTTGAACTTCCTTAACAATATTTTAATATTATAATTTATTAAACTGGATCTTCTTTAGATAGGTGGTTTGTCTTGCGTCATAGTATCCCTTACCGCCGGCCGAAGGCAATATTTTATTTTTCTTCGTAAAAACCTCATAAATCCAAATATTTCAAACACTATCCCCATGTTCTTTAGGATTATACACTCTTGAAGTTTCATTCTTGTACCCACGTTCTTGACAAAAGACCTAGGAAGCAATAGATAGTATAATCTTGTTTCTAAGGGACTAGTTCCCGGGACAAATAAATAAAAAATTTATTATTTTCATTACTTACGAACCTTTGAATCTCGCCTGTTTAATCACCTCCTATTCCTTCAGTTTCCCAAAACAATTGTATATAGTCTCTACCAATACACAATTTTAATGTTAAATCGATAAGCATAAGTCATGTTTTTTTATTTGTAAATAAGTGTATATGTAGCTGCACTCTCAACGTTATTTTCATTTTATGTCAATAAGAATATTTAATTTTTTTTTTTTCATCACAAGAAATTTGCTTTATTATTTACCATTTTCTAACTATAAGGCTCTAAAGCCCATTTATTATATGTTTTAGTGTAATCTTGTTCCTAAGGGACTAGTTCCCGGGACAAATAAATAAAGAATTTACTATTTTTATTACTGAGAATAGAGAAAGGACGTGTTCATTTTATTGTGTAAGCGCCATATAGTAACCCTCACAGGTAATTGTTTTTTCCATACCTATATACTTCATTTTTGCATAGAATATTATACATAATTATTGCAAAACTTGACAGTCGTCAGACTTTTCGATTTATCATTAGTTAATACTTTTTTTATAGGAACTTAAATATAAATCCTTATTTGTTCTATATTCGAGTTTTTTTGTTTGTTTTTTTTTAGCTGTATTTTTATCAATGTATCGTGGATGGGAGTGAATTGAATACTAATTTTCGACTCTGAAACCGACAATGATTACTGGTCTTCAAAGGCGACCTTATATTTCATAGTGAAATATATTATGGAACTAAATTTTATATATAAAAATAAAAGTAAAAAGAAGGTGCTGATTTACTTTTTTTACTTTGGCCCACTTTTTATCCCAGAGGTTCTGAAAAATAGGGGTAAGGGCAATTTTAGTAGTATATTTTTAACTTATATTAATGTAGAAATAGAAAGAAACATCAATCATTCTATCCGGACGAAATGAGTTAACTAATTGTTTTTCATCCATTTCTAGAGTGTTCTCTGAAAGAAGGGCCATTTTGAACTCATGGACAATAGGAAGTAATCACTTACCGTAAGAAATTCGGTCTTGTAGATCATTCCTCCAGATTCCATCTAAAAAAGGTATATCTGCTATCCACCGAAGGAGTTGAGGAAGGAGGATTGATACAGGAGCCTTCCCGTAGAGGTTACCTGTTGAGGAGGATGGCACCGCAGCTGAGGCAGGTGTCGCCTTTCATTTTACAATAAGGTTATATCCTCTTCGGCTCCGGTTACTACTTCACCCTATTATACAAGCCCGCATCTTTTCCTTCTTTTATCCTTTCATATTTATCGAAAAACTAAAAAAAAAAAGTAAACAAATACAAACTTTTGTACAGTTTATCACTTAAAAAACATAATTGTATTTTCAATTTTCTTTTCTGTGCAAAAATATAATATACCAACAAATATATATTTTTTATTGGAGCCAGCGTTACGGACAGGCTTTGCAGGTCTCCAGCTGGAAATCGAGTCAAAGGATAAATATTTTTGAACTTCCTCTGATTAACACTTAATCGTTGTCCAAATGTAGCCAGCTAGAAGGATTACATTGAGTTTTTAGAAGCGTTGCTCAATCCTGAAATCACCAAACCACCTTCTAAGACAGAACTGAGGATTTTAGCAAAATAATATGATTTTTCTTGTGACAAATCCGATTTATCTCAGTATCAGTTTTGCAGAGGTTTCAACTGTGTTTACTTAGATTTGTTCGATCCTAATTCATACAAGTGAAGACCGATCTGATCAACTGAATATCGTAAAAAAATTATCAAGAAAAACAGAAGCACCGATTACGAATCAAAAAATCAAACAGTCGTTCATCACAAGTTCATGTTGTTCTAATCATTGTGTAAAATTGCTTACCAGATTAAGAAATATTAACTTACTAATAAGATTCCCGCTATCCTTTGGAACTAATTGAGAGTGATATTGGATGATAGTTCTTATTCACATTACTGAGGATGGAAATAAAATAGTTACAAGACTCTTAAAATATTATAATGCCGAAGCTTTTGATCATAAAAATGTGCTTTGAATAAATACTAGATGTTTGTCGGCAGTAGGAAAACCATCCAGAGCTTCCTGACAATTAGCGGTTGTCACACCACCATTCTATCTCTCAAAATCTTAGAAAAATAAATTCATCTCATAGGATAAATTAGGACTGGTGCAGTTCAGCACCAAGTTTAGTTGATGGTCACGACGGGGAGTCCGGGGTACTCTCTCGATAAACTTCTAAAAAAATTCGCAACACAAATGTTTTTTTACTAATATGTGGGCCAAAAATTGTAATATATATATTTTATAAGGAACAATAACAATATTGACCAAACTTACTATTTTTACTAGATTATTTTCTCATATCGGGAAGGGTTACGATATAAACATCCAAAAGTTGTATTATGTTTAGGGTAGTAATTTTATGATTGCATATACACCCATCATGTTTTTTTATTTAAATACAAAAAAATAACAATAGCCAAAATATAATGCGGATTCGTGTCTTCTGTATCCTTAAATCCGCCATTGAATAAGAATATTACTTTCACTTACCTATATATGAAATATATAGTAAGTGAAAGTATTGCGATCGTGAAAAATTTCGACTTCCGGTTTCAACGGAAATACACGTTTTGGGATCCCCCGGGTCCAAATAACCAAGTCCCGCGAAATGGTCTGTGTGTGTGTGTGTGTGTGTGTGTTTCTGTGTGTGTGTGTGTGTGTGTGTGTGTGTGTGTGTGTGTGTGTGTGTGTGTGTGTGTGTGTGTGTGTGTGTGTGTGTGTGTGTGTGTGTGTGTGTGTGTGTGTGTGTGTTTGTGTGTGTGTGTGAACAGACTACCTCAAAAACTATAAACCGCGTGAACCTGAAATTGGGTACAGGATATAATATACCAATTTCAGGATAAACACACACAAATTGGGTATTTAGTGTAGGTATGTGCCCGCGATGTTACAGCAAAAATTTCATTAAAATTGCTCAAAGGGAGGGGGTACTTTATTTAATAACTTTTTTTTGATTTTCTCAAAAACGGCTCTAACGATTTTGATTAAACTGAGTATTTACTATACTAATATGCCCGACATATGACTGTGAAAATTTCATCAAAATCCACCAACCAGAGGGGGGACTTTACTTAATCAATTTGGTATCAATTTCACGTGTATTTTTTATTTACTCAAAAAGGCTTTAACGATTTTGATGAAACTGAGTGTTTGATGTATGTATATACCAAATATGTAAAAGCCAACATTTCATCAAAATTGGTCCATCGGAGGGGGCACTTTATTTCATAACTTGTTTTCGAATGTTTACCTTTTTTTCGATTATCTCAAAAACGGCTTTAACGATTTTTATCAAATTCGTCATGTTTAATGAAAATTAGGTGTTCTTTAATATCAGGTAAGCTTTATCATTATTAAAATGTTCTGAGGGGGCTTAAATGGGGAAGGGGCCTTTTTTGTTTATTTGTTTTTTTGTTTCCTATAAAACCTTTTTTGTTCCTTTGTTTTTGTTTATATGGAAAAATTAACTGTCTCTCATTATGCCTAAAAATAAAAAATGGCTAAATATGAGATTTGATAAAAATAAAGAAAACATATAGAGGAGAAAAAAGAAAAATATTCAGTCAACTCATAAAACTCGTTGAACCCACGCATGCGGAATACGCCTTTAATGACAGACCATTGTTCATAATTAAAGACGTTCTTTTCATTTGAGAAGTGAAAATTAACAAAACGCATTAATTTCTAATTTAAGTAAGTTGGTAAGTGAAAGTTGTGTGTTGCGAGCACGCACCAGATTTTTTTTTCATTGCAGAGATTTAATGTTTTTAAGATACTAAGTTAAGACTGTATGACAGTGTTATCAGATCATGTGAAAAATGCTTAAAAATGTAGGAATGAACAACTAATGATTAAAAACAAAAGACCATTTGAATATAATTGGCGAGAATCAGGATGGAGAATTAATATTGACTAAACCGCAAGGTCATTGGTTTGGAAAGATGTATCAAAAGTCGCAGGGAAGGATCTTGAAACTGAAGGCTAGATCAGACCAGGCATGTTGAAACAGAAGAGGAGCTCATTGAAATGCAATATGAGCGGGGTGACAAAATCATCAGGAGTGAATGTATGTATCGACTCAAGTTAATATAACCGATCAGAGTATATATAGAAACCTCCTACAGACAGACCTACTAAAAACCAAATATACTCATAGTAAACGCGAGTATAAATTTTCAATTTCGAGGACAGAAATTGTTTTTGATTCCTGTACGAACACACAGACAGACCATTTCGCGGGACTTGGTTATTTGATCGCAGGGGACCCCAAAATGTGTATTTCCATTGAAAACCGGAATTCGAAATTTTTCACGACCACAATACTTTCCCTTATTATATATTTCAAATATAGGTAAGTGAAAATAAAATATCTTCTCACATCTGGATGGATACGACAGTAAAAAGTTAAAGGTGGCTTAAATCCCTTAACGCGTTAGGATAGATTTATTGTATCGATAGGATAAAATAGATATTTATTAGATTAGGATAGATATCTTTTATCGAATAGTATGGCCAAATTATGATTATATGTTGGCATCATTAATTTACTAATATCTTCGGAACGAATTAGGTAAGTGAATATTAGAGGTGTGTAATAATTAAAGGCCGGATTTCGTGCAGTAAAATTTTTAAAAACGTGCAATAAAAATTAGCCAAACGTGCAATAAAAATAAAAAACACTGATAAACGTGCAGTAAAAATAAAAAATCTGGTGCGTGCGCGCAACACACAACTTTCACTTACCAACTTATTTAGATTAGAAATTAATGCATTTTGTTAATTGCCACTTCTCAAATGAACAGAACGGCTTTAATTATGAACAATGGTCTGTCATTAATGGCGTACTCCGCATGCGTGGGCTAATCGAGTTTTATGAGTTGACTGAATATTTTTATTTTTTTTCTCCTCTTTATGTTTTCTTTATTTTTATCATATCTCATATTTAGCCATTTCTTATTTTTAGGCGTAACGAGAGACAGTTAATTTCTCCTTATAAACAAAAACAAAGGTACTTTATAGGAAACAAACAAACAAAAAAGACCCCCCCCCCCCAAAAAAAAGCCCCCTCAGAACATTTTAATAATGATAAAGCTTACCTGATATTAAAGAACACCTAATTTTCATTTAACATGAAGAATTTTATAAAAATCTTTAAAGCCTTTTTTGAGTAAATAAAAAAAACACGTGAAAATGATACAAAATTTATTAAGTAAAGTCCCCCCTCCGGTTGATCAATATTGTTGTAATGTTGGGTATCGCATCTTTGGCATATACATACATCAAATACCCAGTTTGATCAAAATCGTCAAAACCGTTTTTGAGTAAATAAAAAAAAACACGTGAAAATGATACACAATTTATTAAGTAAAGTCCCCCCTCCGGTTGATCAATTTTCATGAATTTTTCACAGTCATATCTCGGGCATATAAGTAGATCAAATACTCAATTTAATCAAAATCGTTAAAGCCGTTTTTGAGAAAATCGAACAAAACTTAAAAAGTTATTAAATAAAGTATCCCCTCCCTTTGAGCAATTATGATGAAATTTTTGCTGTCACATCGCGGGCATATACATACACCAAATACCCAATTTCAGTTTTGTACGGCTTATAGTTTTTGAGCTAGTCTGTTCACACACACACTCACACACACACACAGACACACACACACACACACACACACACAGACCATTTCGCGGGACTTGGTTATTTTGACTCAGGGGACCCCAAAACGTGTATTTCCGTTGAAAACCGGAAGTCGAAAATTTTCACGATCGCAATACTTCCACTTACTATATATTTCATATATAGGTAAGTGAAAGTAAAAACACTGACAAACGTGCAATTCAACCTTCTGATGTGTAAAGAGGTGGTGTATAATTAAAAAATCAAATATTAATTTAACATATTTATATAATTATTGTAATATACACATGTGCTTACAAAAACTACAAAAACATTGTTTGCTAGGAATCATAATTAATCAAAACTAATGATATATATATATATATATATATATATATATATATATATATATATATATATATATATATATATATAGTAAAACATAAATTTTCGTAATTTTCTACTAATTATATTAATACATCAAATAGAAATTTGTATTTTTGTTTTGTGTATTTTTGCAAAATACAATAAAAGGGCTTGGACTGCACTTTATTGAATGGGATATTGGAAGCGACCATGGCGTAATATAAATCGGTAAAAAATGTTTGTTTATCGCCTAACGACGTACAGCTTTGTGTGAGTAACTGTTGAATTGGAGCTCGCTTGGATTTTTGTGCTGCAGTTAACTGTGTGTGCCCACCTAAAAAAATAAAAAGATATTGGGAATAGTCAAATGCTATCGTGTGCTACTTACTTATAGAATGTACTTACTTAAGTTGCAATGAGCATCCACTTGAGATTTTCGATTTGAACCAATTGATTTATTGCAAGAAGAAAAAAAAATTGTTTTCCCGTCTGATTTCAATTCTGGGTATGGTTTTATCCAAATTTTGAATTTGGAAGATTGGCTGGCTGTCACTTTAGGCATTTTCATTATTTTACTTGTTTACCGAACTAAACTCAACTTCAGAATGAAATGAAAATAAAGGAGTAGGTGGGACGGTTGAGTCAAATCAAGTTAGAACTTCAAAGTAACTTAATACAAAGTAACGTTGTTCGACATAATACCATTTCCTTAACGAGTTCGAAGAAATATTTTGAAATCATGAATCATTTTTTCTTTCTTAGAAAATTAGGTAGATAAATAAATTATAAATACATACCTACATCGGTATTATTGTTGGTGATTATACAATAAATCATAACTATTCTCTATAGTAAAAATTTAAAAAAAAATCAATATTTTTAATGAAATATCAAAAAGTGCAATTTCGTGCACTGAAAACCTAAAATGTGCAAATTTGTGCAGTAACCCTCAAAATGTGCAATTTCGTGCAAAATAAAACTTACATATGTTAATCCGGATGCCTTAATTCGTGTAAATAACTTGTCCCCGATCGATTTCAAGCAACCGAAAAAAAAGTGCAATTGCATGAGAATCCGGTCTCTAGTAATAATCAACTGTTCTTCTTTACGATTCTTATTTCCTGTTGCCACCGCTGCGGGGCGTAGGGCCGAAGCAAATTTTCGTCATCCATCCCGAATTTATAAATAATCAGGATTTTCAGTTTGATTTATTTTTATTTAGGAAAGCCAACGTTTTGATCTCTACATGTGGATCTTCATCAGGACAAAAAAGAAGACAAATACATGAGTATATTGTGCTAGAAGATGACAATAGGTAATTATTAATGTTTGCCACCTTCTAGCATAAGATACTCATATATTTGTCTTATTTTTAGCCCTGAGGAAGATCGATATGTAGTGATCGAAACGTTGGCTTTGCTAAATAAAAAAAGATCAAACTGAAAATCCAGATTATTTATCAACCTATCGTAAATGAATATTATTTTGTATTTTTCGGCTGATATAGGTAGGATTGTAATTATGAGATCTCGAACAATGTTTGCATCGATATTCATATGACCTGGAAGAGGATATGTCCCCTATAAGCGGGCCTTGTATATATTTCAATTTCAAATCCAGTCGACCTCATTCTTTGTCTCCATCGCTGAGGTCAAGTAGCGGCTAATAGTCTGTGTACGGTTGGATTTTTCGAAATCAACTCATTTAGTGC
Source organism: Aelia acuminata (assembly GCA_911387785.2). Lineage (NCBI taxonomy): Eukaryota > Metazoa > Arthropoda > Insecta > Hemiptera > Pentatomidae > Aelia > Aelia acuminata. Next base: position 162,433,405 of record OU426978.1, on the reverse strand, counting down.
TAGCTTTTTCTTTTCTTTTTTTCTGATGTTTAAACATAAGAAGATAAACGTGTTTGAGTTAATATAAAAAAACTATAAATGATTTTGATACAATAATCCAATGCAAAGAACATCCTTTGATTATTTTTAGAAGAAACCAATTTAATTCTTTCTTAAGACTCTTTAATTATCATTCTAAACTATATTATGGGTCGAAAAATCTTTAGGTGGTTAGGGAAATCATAAACAATTTCTATCATAAATCGTATTCTCAATTTTAGATTTTTAAAACCATATAAGAACTTTTGTCATTTTTTATTTGTTTTTAACGCCGATTTTGTAAAAGACTAACTCATAAGAAAAAATATCTTTTCACATCTGGATTTTAGCAATATCGTCACTAAAAAAATAAAGCTATTTTTATCCAGTGGAGATTATCAAAAGGAGCTATACAATTTTTATTAAGGAACTATACAATTACTACGTCGAAGGGCTTATTTCATATAATATGCACACTAGCGAAATGTTCCTGTTCTAAAGTTCTAGTTAATATAATTACAAAAAAACAACTAAAGAAAACGGTTTATTGAGCAATGGAGTTAAACCACAATGAAAGGAAAAATTTCAGTGTGGTTTGATAGTAACTGCTTTCTTGTACTTCGTTTTTCTAATTTTTAAATACTTATTTATGTATTATGGTGTTGATGGAAGGTAGCTAGATCGGCTGAGGTAGAAACATACATGGCTACATCTCATTCATTTAAAATTAATCCCCTTTCAGTCTTACAATTTATTCTTGCCGAAGATTCACCCTGCATATCTAGTAGTCTAGTATACATATCTACAGTGTAGGGTAACATTACAATTGTCTACTAATATTGATATAAATGTTTCGATAATGCAACGATTTTGAACCTTTATAGACTGAGTCTAGCACGCAAAGCGCAAGTTGTTCCTACTAGATCCCATTTCCTACACTTATCTTGTTCCAAGGAGGTTCTATTAATCCTGGCTAGGCCGTAAGAGGTAGTGGACATTAATTTATCTTTGAGCATTATCTCGGGATAGATCGCGCTGCCACACACACCAGCTGGTACTCGCGCCATTTCACGGCCGACTTGATCTAATTGGAAACGGAAGCGGAGTTGGAAGGCGCAAGGCTACTAACTAAAGCAAAGAGGTCAGTTCTGCTCAATTTCTTCCCCGAATCCAATATATTCAAAGTGGTAACTAGCAAATACTAGGCTACTGCTTTTATAAAATTAAGGCGTGGTTAGAGATCAATGGTTTACTTTCTACAGCAGTCATGAGAATTTATATTTTCCTATTTAAAGAAAAATGATTTAGAAAGTTGCTTTCCTCGCTATCCTTAATTGTCAAGTGCAACTTATAACCAAAAATATACTAGTAAAAGAGTTAATTGTAGTGTAAATGAGTTAGAACCTTTAAAAACCCTGAAAGGTTATTTAAAACACTACAGAATTGATAATTTGTTTTTATTTGAATATAAATTTATAAGACGTTCCTAAAAACGAAAGACAAAAAAATGGCGTTTAGGAATTTATTTGTAAGCATAATTTTTCTTGTATTAAGATAGAAACTGTTTCATTTTGTATTTTATTAAATGAAATAAGTGGGAATCACCTAAGAAAACCTAGTTAATTATTAATATAAAGAAGCAAAGAAGACAGAGACTTAACCTAATGTAATAATGTTGAAAACCGATTGCTTGTCTTCTCTTTAGAACACACTCGGGTTTTTCCTATTGTACATTTGGAGTGTGTTCGTAGTGATTTCGAAACCAGCCTGTTCGGAACTACTTAGTACCATTTTGCATCCAACGTCATATTCCACACACCACGAGGTAAGGATTGTGACAATAGAAACACAAAATAATGGTCGATATAGAATCGATCTATGAATAACAACGATACCATCAAAATATCGGGCTTGAAATATATATTGCACCGCGAGTCGATATTTTCATAGATGGAATAAAATGGCTTGAAAAAACGGTAATTTTTAAATACGAATACGAAAATTTTAAATACGAATCTCCATATAAATGTTGGTTTCCCAGTAGAAATGCGACATCGAAGGCAAAACATCGATGATTTTGCAATCAAAACATCGATGTCGATGAAACATTGACATTCATGAATTGACACCACATTCATCAACAAAAAATCAAGGTTCATAAACATCGATATTTTTCGACTTATGTGTGTTTTTTTATATATACATTCTTTAAACATTAACATATTAGTGCCCAAACGTATTTACATCGATGTTTATGTGTAAAGCAAGTTGTTATCTGATCCGAGTGGTTCAGTAAACCTTTACTCTGGTCAAGGTATAAGTTATAAAATAAATACAAGAAGGCTGTGGTTATACATATAACCATAATTAAAATTAAAATTTATTCGTGGAATAAGAAAAAAATTAACTACAAGCAATTAAAATGATATAATTGAAGTAATAGACAAAATTAACTAAATAAAAGAATTTGCTGATGGATTAATGTATTAAAGAAAAATAAACTAAACATGAAAAATAAACTAAAAATAATTATTAATGGAAACAAAAATGAAAATAACCATCTAAAAGTAAAAAAAAAAAACAAGATAATAAAATAAAGAAACTGTTTAAATTAAAAGAGATTCTCCGCAATGGCGTAACAAAATTAACAAAATAAAGAAAATATTTAAACACAAAAGAAAAAGTTCTTATCCTTAGGAATGTCCTCTAAAGGCCATTGGGGCGAAAATAATGTCCGATGTCACTTATGGTGATTAGAAAGAAAACTGTAAACTGCATAGCAAAAGCCATGGTCTTCGACAAATGCGTGCTGCTGGAGCGCGTAGATGCGTTTGGCTAGTTGCCTGGCAACACTGACTCAGCGCAGGCCGATAGGGGCAGTTTAGGTATTAAGTACGTATTGTTTATAATGCCCGAAAACAAAAGCACTGTTGCACGTTTTTTTTGTAAATACACAAGGTGCATTTTAATTTAATCGTACATATTAAAAGAAAAAATATACTTAAATTAAAAAAGACACTTGAATGTTGCATCAACACATGTTGTTTTTCATAATTAATATATAAAAGCATCGGTCTTTTCGACATTGTTGGTTTTTCATATTCATTTATTGAAGATTAAAGGGCCGCGGCGTGGCCGAGGGGATAGCGTCTCCAACTCCCACGCTGGCAGTGCGGGTTCGAATCCCGCTCAAGCCCGCTCGATTCTGTTCGTTGACGGCCTCACTGAACAGACTCAGCGGCTTGCCATGGATTAGAAGAGGTTGGTTACTCGTAGATAACCCGTCCCGATTAGCCCTCGTGGCATAAAGCGGACGTTAAAAAAAAGGTACAGAGATTCGTAGGGTAAACCGTACAGTTATTGACACCCTTTAAACTAAATTTCAGTCGTGACATTAAAAAAGTTACTTCTTATGAAGGGATCTAATTGAATTTGATCATTTTACAGAAACAAGAGAGCATACGTAGAACAGAGGTAATATATCCAATACAGTTGTTCTTTACAGAACAACTGAAAACCAAGAATTTGAGGACCAAATTTTATAATAATGCTGTTTTATTAGTGCACAAATACAAGTGTTCTAACTACTAAATACCAGCATTGGAACTTTTTTTTTTGTTGTTGTATTTTTACAGGAACCAATACTATGTAAAAAACTAAACAAAATAAAAACCACCACTCTCACGCAATTCAAGTTCAAAACCGCCACTTTTTAACTTGTGACTAACAACCCTAGAAAGATTCAGGGTACGCTATGATTCCAAGCACTCTGACTGTTTTTTATCGACCAGTTGTTATCTTTTATACATGTATGTCCCTTTCAAGCTTTCATTTACTGAGTGTATAACTGTGTTAAGAGGTTAAATATTATGTTTGTTATTTATCTCTACAGTTCTAAAAAAAAAGTCAACTACTTAAAACATCGATCTAACACACTACCATCGATGTTCAAAAAACATCGGCTGCGTAACATCGATGTTAAAAGCCGACATCTATGTCGCATCCCCAGTACACAGGTGTATCTAAAAAGATATAATTTTCTTCTTTAAATTATTTAATTGAAAGGTGTGTAATTAAGGTTTCTGGAATTTCAGGCAAGTATAACCAAAAGAAAAATAGGAAAAGTAAAACAAATCTATGGTTGACCCTAAGCTTATAACTATAAGCTTGTTACCAACGCGCGCTAATCAATTTAACTACCCCCTACACTTCACCCACACTTCATGAGTTTTTTATAAGAATCAGGTTCATGCGCGATGCCTAGCTAGAACCTTAAAAAAAATAGTTTTAATTTTTAAATTAAAACTACGTAGAGTTTTAACCCTTATACGTTATTTTAACCCCAAAATAACGTAGGGTCGATTGGATTGTCGATAACTCGAAGTCGACTTCATGTATGGTAAAATATCGATAAAATAAAAAATCCCATATATGAAGAAAAATATCGTTATTGTAACTATGTATCCCTACCTCAAGGTAAGGTCAACAAAAATATCAGCCAAGTACGTTTATATTCATCAGGAGCACATTTTTTTTATTTTTTATTTTAATGTTCTTTGAATAGCAAGAAAGTATACTAACTTTTTTCCCGATCTGAACAGTTTAATATTACAGACATAAATAACTAGACTTCCAAAAGATATGCGTACCGAAATTACCTTTGCAATGATTGTGCTTTGCGTAGTAGTCGACAATGGGGATCGCTACGGACCGGTAACTCGAAACCCCTCTATAGTGGACGCACCTAGCACCCGTGAATGTCCACATCAAGTTGCAGCAGGCCGAGCCAAGGGTTCAAGGCTGCCCTTTGTTTATTTTCAATTGGACGTGTGCGTGTCACACTTAGCCAACCGCGTCTTCCTCCGGTCGGTCCTCAATAAATCCCAAGCTCAATAACAGCTATTGTACTCGCAGGAAGTTCAAGTTCATTCCTAACTTTAACATTATTAAAAAAATTATATAAAAGTTCACGTAGTTTAATTTGTTTCGTTCGCAACGGATTAAACTCTAATTATGTTCATTAAATTAAATTCTACGGTCAACCGTAATAACGATGACAATTTTACATCATTTTAAGTACTACTTTCACTTACCTATATATAAAATATATTGCGATCGAGAAAAATTTCGACTTTCTGTTTTCAACGGAAATACACGTTTTGGGGTCTCCTGAGTCCAAATAGCCAAGTCCCGCGAAATGGTTTGTGAGCGTGAACAGACTAGCTCAAAAACTATAAACCGTGCGAACTTGAAATTGGGTATTTAGTGTATGTATATGCCCGCGATGTGACAGCAAAAACTTCATCAAAATTTGTCAAACGGAGGGGGTACTTTATTTAATAACTTTTTAGATTTTTTCGATTTTCTCAAAAACGGCTCTAACGATTTTGATTTAACGGAGTATTTGATGTATTAATATGCTCGAGATATGACTGCGAAAATTGATCAACCGGAGGGGAGACTTTACTTAATAAATTGTATATCATTTTCACTTGTTTTTTTTATTTACTCAAAAACGGCTTTAACGACTTTGATCAAACTGGGTATTTGATGTATGTATATGCCAAAGATGTGACAGCCAACTGTTCAACAAAAATGGTCCAACGGAGGGGGCACTTTATTTCATAACTTTTTTACCTTTTTTTCGATTATCTCAAAAACGGCTTTAATGATTTTGATCAAATTCGTCATTTTTAATGAAAATTAAGTGTTTTTTTAATATCAAGTAAGCTTTATCATTATTAAAATGTTCTGAGGGGTCTTCAATGGGGAAAGGGGCCTTTTTTGTGTTCCTCCAAAGTACCTTTGTTTTACTATATATGGAGAAATCAACTGTCTCTCGTTATGCCTAAAAATAAAAAATGGCTAAATATGAAATATTTTTTTTTTTAACTGAATAATTTTATTTGCACCTGTAAAATAACAATAAGCAAATGTGCTAAAATAAGTTACAAATGACATGGGTAGGCATGAGGGAGATAGCACCCAGTGGTGCATCCTCCTGGCATTCAAAAAATTTACACCGTCAGTCTAGGAGGTCCCTCATCCAACTCCTCTTCAGCCTTCGCCGAGGTTCGTCGGGGATGTCACGTCTTGCCATATCTTGTACAAATTTGTTGGTATGTCCGAGTAATTTGTCGTAAAACCGTTTGTAATACATACGTATATAATTTGTCACAGTCGGAACTCTTAAGTCATTGTGAAGGGTCTCGTTTGAAACGTAGGGTGGTGAGTTCGTAATTAATCGTAAGTATTGGGATTGGAGGGTTTGTATTTTTTTAATATGTGTCGTTTTTGCGGGTCCGTAAATTTGGTTTTATATGGTTGTCCATATAGGTTTTAGCAAATAGCTGTATAGGTTAAGTTTTTGTCTGAGGGGTAATTTGGAACGTCTATGGACGATGGAGTATAATAGTCTCAGTCTGAACTTCAGCATTTTTCGTTTTATCTTGACGTGTGGGTCCCATGCCATCCTTCGATCGAGAGTAAGCCCAGTATGTTACTTTATTTGTTTGTGGTATTGGGTGATTGTCTATATAGACTGGAGGGCATGTTTCATGTCTTAAAGTGAATGTAACGTGATGTGACTTGTCTGGATTTATCTTAATTTTTCATTTTCTACACCAATTTTGAATGTTGTCAAGGTTGTGTTGTAATGTTAGGGTGGCATGTATAGGATCCGTGTTTCTTGTAATAATAGCGGTATCGTCAGCATACGTCGCAGTTAGTATGTTATTGTCAGTTGGTATGTCATTTGTGTATATTAAGTATAGGAGTGGGGCAAGAATTGAGCCTTGTGGGACGCTTGCAGAGATTGGTTTTATTGATGAGGTTACTGAGCCCTGGCGGACAGAAAAAAAACGGTCGTACAGATATGATTGTAAGACTAAATAGTAAGTACTGGGAAGAATAGGTTTCAGTTTAAAAAGAAGGCTCTGGTGTCAAACCCTATGGAACTCTTGAGTAACATCTAAAAAAGCCCCAGAAGCGTATTGTTTTAGTTCAAGAGCAGAAGATATGAAGTCTGTTACTCTGTGCAGCTGTTGTGTTGTAGAATGAAATGAGCGGAAGCCAAATTGATGATCAGGTAATATGGTTTGTTGTGACAGTATGTAAAGAATACGTTCGTGTAATAGTTTTTCGAAAATTTTGGAACATAGAGGGAGAAGGCTAATAGGTCTATAGGAGTCAGGTTTATTTTTGTCTTTGTTAGGTTTTGGAATCATCAAAATTGTTAAGTATTTCCATTGGATGGGAAATTTAGTTGTCCTTAGTATAGCGTTGTATAATGTTGTGAGAAAGACTAAAGCTTTTCTGGGGATTTTTTTAAGTACCTCTGCCGTAATAAGGTCGTAACCAGGAGCCTTCCTCTTTGGCATTTTCATAACCTGTTTTAATACCTCTAAAGGAGTAAAGGATTTTGGTGGAAGAGACATCGGAAGAGGGGAGTTCAAAACTGATTTAACAAAAGCCTCATGGAGTGTGTCTGTTATGTTTGTGTGCGGTTGGAAGACGGTTGCAAGATGGTCAGCAAATAATTCAGCTTTATCTCTGTCCGTCACAGCCCAAGAACCATCATCCTTTCTCAAAGGGGCTGGTACCTCGCGGTATTTTAAAAGACGTTTGGTGTGTCTCCACAAGCTGTTGTCGTCAGATGTCAGATTTTCTAAATATTTGTCAAAGTTAATTTGTTTAAATTCGCGTATTTCTCTTTTTAGTTCGTTGTTAAGTTTGTTAAAAGTTCGTCTGTCTGAGGGAAGTCGGTGAGTTTGCCATTTCTTGCGTGCCTTCCTTTAGCCCCAATCAGGTCTCTGATATACTGAGGGTAGCACGGCGATCTTGGTGCTTGCCGTTCTCGTAACTCTTGGGAGAACCAGGCTGTGAAGTTTTCAACCGCTTCCTTTAAATCCTCTTCAGTTTTTAGAGCTTAAGGGACCGTCAGCTGCTCATCAAGGTATTCCCTTGATAGCAGCCAATTCATATTGCCGCGGATGAGAGACGGACTTTTTTCGCCTATGAGTGCCTCCTATCATCAAATTCACCGGCAAATGATCAGAGCTAAGGTCTGTGTCAGTTATTATAGTGATTGGCAGATTCTTTAAGTCTTTCGCTATAAATATGTCCAGTACGTGAGGTTTATTAAATTGGGAATTGGGTAAGTAAGTCGGTTTATCGGGAGCGAGTATGTCCAAAGATAGGTTTTGAGCTGCAGACCTGAGGTTCCTGCCCCTTGGAGTACACAGTCGTGAGCCCCATTGTGTGTGTTTTGCATTATAATCCCCTCCTGCTAGAAATGTTGTCCCCAGTGATCCAAATAGATTAATGAACATGTTTACAGTAATAGTATACTTTGGTGGACAATAAATGGAGGCTAGTGTTAAAGTTTTGTGTTTGGTCTGTAAGTGTATGCCTGTTATTTGTATTTGTGCCGTCGAGTCTATGTGTATGGGGTTGTATTTTAGGGTATTTTTTATTAATATAGCTGTTCCTCCATGAGCTTTGTTATCCGGATGGTCCGTCCTGTACAAAGTGTAGTTTGGTATAGAAAGTTTGCTGCGTGAAGTGAGATGTGTTTCCGTTAGCATTACAATATCAATACGTTTCTGGTTAATGTACATTTCTAGTTCCGTTTTATGTTGTATTAGTCCGTTGGAGTTCCAAAGCAGGACTGACAGGGACCCAACAGTGAAAGATCTAATGTCCATAAGTCGCAGCTAGGGCTTGTGTTATTTGTGAAATTTGAGTAATAAGGTTGAAGAGGGGCTGGATGAGAGTATTTAAATTATTTAATAAATTTAAATGGTGAGGAAGTTCAGAGTTAACTGGCTGCACCAGCTGATTACTGATCCCCCTCATACCTGACCTGGCTTGATGCTGAGGTTGAGCTTCAGTTTTTGGAGGAGGGAGAACTTGAATGTGCCTTCTTGAGTATGCAGGAATAGGTTCCGGGGGCTGCTGGTGATGAGGTTGGTTCGGCAAGGCCGGAAACTCTCCAAGGTCCGGTGGTTCAGCAATCACTGGTGGTGGGCGGTGGATATTTTTGCGCTGAGCTCGAATGATCTTGAGGGCTTGACATCCACTGTAGTTGGCTGGGTGAGCCCCAGAACAATTAGCGCATTTCGCTGGCTTGTCTCTGGGTTTTAGACAGGATGAGCTTTCATGAGCTTCGCCACAACGAACGCAACGTGGCTGATGGTTGCAATAGCTCTTTGTATGGGCATATCCTTGACATCTAAAACACTGGGGGATTTGTCTCTTTTTCCTGAGTTCCTCTACTTTAATTCTTGTGTAATAGATGTGGTCTAAATCAAAATTTTTTTCATTAAATGTATTTTTAGTGACATCTACTAAAAACATTTGTAACGGCAATTTAGTCCTAGTTGATATTGCATTGGTAATATTTGAAACTTCATAACCAAATGCTTTTAATTCCTCCTTTATTGCGGAAATCGGTGTTGACTGGTGAAGTCCTTTGATCACCACACGAGTGTCGTTCGGCAAAAAAAGAAATCAAGATTAAATTACTTAATTTTAGAAAAGGGAATTATTCATTAGAATTAAAGGACATTTACATCAAATCTAAACGAGCCTATTGCGATTTGATCAAACAAAAGAAGCGACAATCTGAAAAAAATTTAATGGCACAATTGTCTGATATAACTAATTCAAAAAATTTTTGGGAAACAGTTAATAAGCATCGGTTTAAAGCTCATTTTAATAACCCTATCTCAGTGGAACAATGGGAAACATATTTTAAAAATTTCTATCCTCCTAAAGAGAAAAGTATAAATCAATATTTTGGTGTGACTCATCCTTTATTAGATACACCATTTAGCCAGGATGAACTTGATAGTTCCTTAAACAAATTAAAGACGGGAAAGTCATCAGGTTCCGATAATATAACACCCGAATTTTACAAAAATCTCCCAGAAAACTGGAAGTTGTATATTTTAAATATGTTTAATAAAGTTCTAAATTTAGAGGAAGTTCCCGATAAGTGGTGTGAGGCGATTTCGGTGTTAATCCACAAAAAAGGAAACACGAACCAACCTGATAATTATCGGCCGATATCACTCGTTAATGTAATAATGAAAATATTTTCGCAAATGATATTAAACAGGTTAATGATTTGGGATGACGAAGTGAAGGTATTACCTGAGGCGCAATCGGGCTTCCGGAAGGAGCGTGGATGCATCGATAATATTTTCACATTGAACTCCATTGTGCACTTAAAACTGAAAAAGAAAAAGGGAAATGTGTTTGCGATTTTCGTTGATTTTAAACGAGCGTTCGATGCCATAAACCACCGCCTGTTATGGAACAAACTCTTTCAGCTAGGTGTAAGTCCAAAAATAGTGAGACTCCTTACGAATATTTATAAAAACTTCACTATGAAAGTAAGAGAAAATGGAAAATTATCGAATAGTGTCGAAGTTACTCAGGGGGTTCTGCAGGGGGAGGTTCTTAGCCCGTACCTTTTTAGTTTGTTTTTGAGCGACATTGACGATTTTTTTAGAGCTAATGGGGCACACGGCATTCCGATCACGCCTACCTGCGATGTTATTATGGAGTTATATGCTGACGACTTAGTGATTTTCGGTGATAGTGTGACGGATGTCCAAACAAAGTTACAGATATTGAGCGATTTCTGCAAAGAAAATGGTTTAAAAGTAAACATTAAAAAAACGAAGATAATTCATTTTCATAAGGGCAGGAATAAAATTATGAAAGAATTTTACTTTGAGGGAAAATTGGTAGAAAGGGTGCCGGAATACACTTATTTGGGAATAATGTTTTCCAGCTCGGGGCTAGGCATTAAAGCGGCGAAACTCAATGAGTCAAAAACTAGAATTGCAGTGGGAAGCGTCATTAAAACTTGTCGAAAAGCCAGAATTCCTAGCATGGAGGGCAGGTTGAAAGTAAATGACGCCATAGCCATGAGTGTATTATTTTACGCCGCACCGATTTGGGGACTCAGGTACCTTAACATTATAGAAAGAGCACATATAACTTTTTTCAAAAATTTATTTTCTTTAAACCGAAATACTCCGGGATGGATCGTCAGGCTGGAATTTAATGTGGTTCACTCCACTTATACATTAATGAAACACACTTTAAAACTAATGTTAAAATTATTAGAAATGAAGGACGAAAGATACCCGAAACAATGCCTCATAAAATTAAAACAGCAGTATATAACTCAACCGGAAAAAAATATAAAATATAATTGGCTAGCACAAATTCACCAAATTTTACAAAAAATCGGATACGCTGATATAACGTTAATAGAGGACCCAAAAGAGTTAAAAGGAAAAATACCTGTTATTTTAAATAGTTTAAAATCATTTTTAATTGAAGAAGATAAGGCTAAATTAACGAGTTCGGCATACAGCCCATTTTATGTTAATTTATGGGATCCACAAATAATACCCCAAGCCTATTTATCACTAGAAGGCCATTTTCCCATGCTTCGAATGTTGGCACAGCTTAGACTATCCGGTAATCATATTGTTAAAATTACGTATAAAAACTCAGTGTACATTATTAATCCTCAATTAAATTGTTCAATCTGTAATTTCGAAGCAAAAGAGACCCTCTACCACTTGTTTGTTTCTTGCCCGATATACTCTGAGCTTAGAAAGCATTATATTCCAGACGCCGAAAACATGAACATTCCACAATTTACCGAATTTTTAAATGTAAAAACCAAGGAATCACTATCTAAAATTTATTATTATTTTTCTAGATGCCTACTATTGAGGTCTTTTGTGATTAATGAATAATTTAAGATAATATACAAATATTTTATTAAAACAATAAGAATATCATAATAAATGAATTTATTTAATTTATTACGGATATGTGTTTTATAATTTTGTAAATACGTACATTTATTTATTTATGTGTTCATATTTATTAATATGTATATATTATGCATGCGTATATATATTGTTTATTTAAGATTTAAAATTCTCAAAGTTTTGTTGATTTACGTAAAATTACTAAATATTTAATCATATGCCAGTTCAAAATTATATATGTACTTGTTAACGCTCTTAATGTTACTTTTATGTTATTATTTCTATTTCTATTGTTATATGATTTATGGCTTATAATGTTGTTATATCTTGTACGGCTAACTCTATTTGTATAGGGTTAATCCCTAAAGACAAATAAAAGCATTATTATTATTTTTTTAATGATCACCACACGAGGGTTTTTATCTTCTAACAGCTGATAGGTGTGAAATTCGGCGTTCACTTTTTTTAAACACCTGACTGCTCCCCTGTATGAATCCGGTGTGGCCGGATAAACAATCACATTTCTGGTCGTTGTTTTAATACTAAAATAACTAGGACCTATTTCTTTTTTTAAAAATGAATTTAAGGCTTCTATGTTATGAATATCTTTTAAATATATTGGAGGAGGTTTTATAATCTTATTATCTATTGTGTTTGTTTGGGTATTATATTGTTCCCAATTGCTAGGCTATCGTACCTGTTGCTGGTCGTTATATTGTTGGGTTTTTTGGAACATATTCTTGGGTCCCGTGAAGATGATGACCTCTTTCGCCCAGTAATAACCTCCCATTCATTATTTTCATCACTTGACGGGCCAGCTTCAGATTGCAATTCCATATTGTTAGCTTCTTCGGCCATTGCCACTTCAAATTTTATTAACCGTTTTAGTTTATCAGTACACTACTGTTTGTTATAAAAAAAAAACAGTTATAAAACAAATCAACTCTAGTTTTTAGCACAAAAACAGAAAAAAAAAGTAAAACTAGCCTCACACTTTTCACATGTTTTTAAAAATAAAACTTTCAGTCACTAAAAAACTAAATGAACTATAACTACTTTCACTAACTATTAAAGAGTACTGAAACTGCCTTTTGGGCCAAAAATCACAACTTCTAGTCAGTTAAAATTAATACAAAAGCATAATATTAACAGAGACATTAATGCACGTATTGATCACTACACAAAACATCTGATCGGATTCAAATATGAAATATAAAAAAAAACAAGTAAACATACAGAGGTGAACAAAAGAAAATTATTCCGTCAACTCATAAAACACGATGAGCCCATGTATGCGGAGTACGCCTTTGACAGACCATTGTTCATAATTAAAGCCGTTCTGTTCATTTAAGGGAAATTATTTGTTTCATGGTAATTAAATGAAGTTTTCAACAACTACATAGAGAATTATAAAATCAGAAGACTTGGAGAATTATGCTTGCATTGCTGAATTATCACAAGTTAAAACTTTTATTTAATAATAAAAAAATAGTGTTTTTTATTATTAAATTTAGGTTATTATCAAATGATTCAAGCTCAAGCCACTGGAAAGCGAACTCTTTTGTTTCAAATCTACTCCTCGATCTATCTGCCTTTTTTTATAATTTAATATTTAATTCAACTATCCCTTTCAATAATTTTAGCTTATAATAATTAAAGGTTAATGCTTATCAGGAAAGAGGACAATAATAAACCTTAAGTTAGACTTAAGGTAAGTTAACCTCTTGTTGATTTCTATATATCCATATAATTTTAGGCCTACGAAGTAGCCTCTTATCTACTGTTGAGGCATTCATTGGGTTACACTATCGCTTGGCCTATTTTGGCAGGTCGCGTGACTGTGATGTTAGCGATCTTCCTCGCGCTCCAACCGGATAACGGCTCCAAATAAGCCTCGCCCAGAAGTGACAGCAGTGGTTGGTCATAACAAACATGGTTTGTTAGAGGCTTCTTCGATTTTAATTTGGGAATAGATTTATATAAATACACTCCAATTCTAAAAAAAGAAATAAAAATATATAACAAATGCGATTATAAAATTATTATAAATGTGATCCATAACTATTATTAGGTTATTCACATTAATGGGGATGTTAAATTTTTATTGATTTCAGGGCGACGATTAAATAAAATGAAATAAATAAATGTAATTCTTGATTTTTTTTATCAAACAATTTTCCCGCTTGTATGATTCAGATTAACCTTGATTCTAAATGAGTTGTAATGATGTGATTTAAAATTCAGTTGTAAGGATGGGAAGTAAATATTAACACGGGCAGTATAGGGCTTCAATGGAAGCCTTTAGCCCACACAAAAAAAAAAAAAATAAATAAATATTAACATGTATATAATCCTTGAATCTTAATTAGTTAATTAATTATTGAAACTAGGGACCAACTTGTTTTTGTGTTTGTGTGACATGGAGGATTCCTCTACTTCCGAAAGGAAGGATTGTGCTTAAAGATAAGCAAAAGCCATAAACGTCGACCAATATTAAAGATTTTAGAAGCTAATCCAAGCCTAGCTTCCCTAAATATAGTTTGAAGTCACAATAATTAGACTCCTGTAAATCACTGTTGAAATAGAGCGTAGATCGGAGTGACTAAGAACAAATCATGTTTGTGAAGAGAACAACTACATCGGTCACATTCGGTTTTTTTTTATACATTAGTATATATTAAAGAAATACTTTTAATGTTTAACAATATATGCAGTTGTTACTTTCTGACCAAAGTACTAGGCAGTTTTATTATACAAAATTTATTAATATAATATGTCATCGTTTCTCATAGAAGCTGACATCTATCAACATTATGATATACTTATTTTATTTTTTATTAAGTTTCCCTACATGCAATTTCTTTTTTGTTTTTAAAGGAAATTAGTTTAATGCTTGAGTATATAGTAATGGTCGTTTGCCATTTACTGTGAATGAGAGAATTGGCAATTTACTGTGTATCACATAAGAGTTGGCGTTGATTAATAGGTTTTAGTCACTCATGGAAATCAAACCTTATAAGCAATTCACAACAGAGACTACAAATAAGATTTTATTGTTTCTTTGAACGAAACTTTTCCCGTATAATTTAATTTAAAAAACTAGTCAGCTCGTTCTTCCCCGTACAGTTTATTAGTAGAAGCACTAATAATTCCGAATATTAGACCACAGAATGTATTGGGGGTTTGAAACATACCGAAACGTTAAATCAATACTTCGGTAGTAGCATTTGGAACAGTTGTGCTGGCAGGCTGACAGATAGTTTAAAGTGCCATTGAATAGGTCGTGGAGGGACGCGTCCTGTCCTGAAGGTGCTACAGCTGCTCCCTTTGTACGGTCTGGCACAATAGCTAATCCTAGCTCTTCTATCTGATTGCTCTAGGGAGGGGGTTCGGGTATCCGTTCATCTCCGTCCTCCTCCAGGATACCCAGGGAGGATACGTCGGGGAACTGTTGGGAGAGGATGGGATGGGCGGTCGAACAATAGGTATCGAGTTAGGGATAGTGGCATCAATGCGAACCTTTATGGGAAAGTTTATGGACCTAATGAGACATCCGTTCTACAGTTATCATTTTACTAGTAAAAAAAAAAAGGAGTACTACATCTTTAAACACAGTTCAGAAACGAAAGTAGCAAAAAAAAAAAAAAAAATGGAATACAATACAATATCTATCAAGGAAATGGATCTCTCTATAATGCTGAAGAATTTATTTTAACCACTCGGATTCAAATAAAAAGATGTTTATCCCAGCTCAAGAATTACATTAACTAAATAGTAGAAACTATTCCAAAAACAAAAATTATAAAAGATGTTATTATCTCAGCTTTAACATTTTTTGCAAAATTATTTCAAGGACTTACACATGTTTAATTATAATTTTTAATTTTTTCTTAAATTTATACAGTAAACCCTCGATATAGCGAACTGCTAGGGGGTTTGAAATTCATAGTTCGCTATAACGAGATTCGTTATAACCGAGGATTTTTTTTTTAGCTAATGGCCGCACTAATTTGATCGTATATAGAAGGAAATTCATTCATTAGAAATATGCGCATTAAATGTAATTTAAATTAATTAAAATTAATTAATTAAAACGCATGTACGAGTATGTAATTTATTTTTAGATAAACTACATATTAATTAAATAATGAGATTCAGTAATTTACCTGCCAAGTTCACTTAAGAGTAGTTTAGCCTTAGCTTTAATAAGAGGGTCTGAGATTGGTATTTGATTTGTTTGTTTGTTTAAAGCGATTTATCATTTTTTCCAAATATTCATGAGCCGCAGAACGCAGTCGTTTATTTGATGCTGAAGTTAATCTATTTTAATAGTTAATCTGCGGTTGAATCTATTTTATCTTTGTTTTTTATAATGGTTGACAATGTTGATTTTGGAATTCCATGTTTTTCTGCGATGGTTTTTTTACTTAGAATTCCCGATTCAATATCCTGAAGAATTTTCAGTTTTTCCTCGATTGATAAGGATTTACGTCTGTGACACACGTTTACCAACGAACTCATTGGGTATTAAAAACAGAACACTTATACTTAGCGGGAAACAGAAGTGAGCTAGTTTTGAGAAAAAAGTCAAGGGGATCAGAGAGAGAGCAAAAGGAAATCGGATTAGTTAGGAGTAAAAAAAACACCTCAATTCTAGAAACTTGAGCTACTTTGTCTTCCCGCGCTCATTCTACATAATACAGTAAAAAAAAAAAAAATATTAAAAGTTCTAGCAGTTCGTTATAACAGAATATAATAATTCTCAGGCATCAAATTTAGTTCGTAGTTCGCACTAACCGAGGGATTTCGCTATAACAGAAAGAAACATAATGGTAATTTTGGGGGATAGTATTTTGGTTCGCTATATCGAGGTGTTCGTTATATCCGAGTTCGTAATAATGAGGGTTTACTGTATAGTGTTGAAAGCAAATCAAACCAGAAAAGGTAGTCACAAGATGCGATGAGATGACAAGTTAATCTGCAAAAGATAGGTTTCGGTCAATGAAGAAATTGAGCTGGAGAATTGGAGAGGCATTGTTAAACAAGACAAGGATCTTGCAAGAACTACAGGTAGTGACAACCTGAGGGTTTTAAACCTTTAGAAATACATAAAATTTTAAAAAAGTCCGAAGCTTTATGCCCTATGTTGTAGGACTTCATCAGCAGAGAACGAACAGTCGTGGATGAGATTGTTTCCCTTTTGAAAAATTATGGGTTAAAAAACGCAAAATTGATCAGATTTTAGAAAATATTTAATAAAAAATACTGTAACGTGAAACAAAATCATGATTTTGTCTGTTACATTGAGAAGAGTTCTAGACTTTTGTAGAAACCGTTACATAACCGTACTAGTACGTAATCATATGTTCTAGAAGTTTTCGAATGATCTAGGCCTTTCTGGATATGGGCTCACAACTCAATTCTTCCGATAAGATAATATACAGGGTCTGACAAAGCTGAATCTGATCTGCGAATACAAAAAGGGAATTAATTCACCGGGAAGGAGTGATTTCTTTTTCGAATTGAATCTTGAGAACATCGTTTGAATACATAAGTTAAATTTATTGGCGAAGAGACATTGGAGTACAATGCCCCCTAGCCTTGATTTGTAACCTATTATTGGGGCTTATTTAAATCCTCTCATTAAGTCAATCCATAACTCACATCTTGGACGATGTCACTAATGAGTCTGCCCACGCTTCAGCCCCTTTTAAGGCCCACAAAGGGAATACTATTTTTTTTTTTTTTTTTTTTTTTTTTTTTTTTTGTATTAGTCAGATGATATCTTCAACGACCATTTACATTCGACTTTTCTTAATTCGGAACTCGATAAATAGAACCCAACCTTTTGTCCTTTGAAAAATTCTAGATAAATCGAAGAAACCCATTGTAATGAGATACGCTCGGTAACTCGAAATGTTTTCGTAAGGGGAAACTTAGAAAAAATAAATACATATTTACATTCCTTTGTTTACAAGTGCTTTAGAACTCGTATATAAGTAGAGAACTCTTAATAATTCGATATTTATTGAGCTATTCCCCCTTACCATGGAAACATTTTTCAGTGTTAGAGGAAAGAATCCTCTCAATTTAGTTTCCAGTTAAGATTGGTAACCAAGGAAAATTCTCTAGATCGCGGACGCCACTGATTTCTCATGAAGATAGCTAAAATAGATTCTTTTGTTAAGTGTTAAATTATAAATTTCTTGGAAATCTCTATTAAGAAATACTTATATGTTACATTGAAAAGAGTTCTAGGCTTTTGTTGAAACACATACTTGAGTTTTTATTTTTTATGTCAAAGTAAGCGTTTATAATAAATAACATGTATATCATTGTGAGTGCTTAGTTTGATTTTCTTGACAATAAACAAATTCATTCATTTGTTTTTTTGTAATTTGATTTCTACATTCACACCTGTCAAAAATAATAAAAGACAATCAGCGAATTTGATAACTAAATACATAGAAAAATACGCCATGATGGGCCTGGGGAAGCGTGATGCCCAGCGGCATCTCTTCCTTGAGATTCCTCAAGTCCTGTCATGATTTGCTCTTAGGCTGGCAGATGACCAGCTCCTTTCAGTACTCTATGGAATTATCGGCATGTTAACATGACAGGACATGTCAACATGATATACAAACATTACAACGCATATCTTTGCAATAAACGGATAATGCATCTACTAAACGATATTCTACATTTAAAGGATGTTTTAAAAGCTGTCCTGATTGGAATAATGAAGAATATTTCATTATTTCAAATTATTTATAATGTATAAAATCGAAGTGATATTTCCATATTTAGAAATCTCTGTAGTCAAATATTCTTTTTTATAATTTTAACAGGAACAGTGGGAAAAGTTCCTTCTCAACATTACAGTTAACGAAGAATGAGCTTAGAAGCCCGATGCTTAAAATATTATTTGTTTAAATATGCAACTATTTTATTAATAGATTGGTTATGCAAGTTAAGAAATAGACATTAGAGAATCAATATAATTATTAGGGGAGAGGGATAATACATATATTTTTTCTATGTTCTTTTAGAAGAAATTTCAATAGTGTTAAAATATTTACACGATGAAAGGAAAATTAATCAATGCAATATCTTGTTTTGAACTTTTTCCAAATATTTTACCTTTACTGAATTTGTTAACCATTTGGTTTGGTTTATGTAATAATTCATCATACATAAGCATTTCTTTTAAATTTTGTCCATTATATTGCATTTAAAATTATATAAGGATCCTTTGGGGTTTTTGTCGCTTTTTTTTTTTAAGTCGAAAGCTGGGTTAAAACCTTGTGACGTGTCAATTATTATTTTATAAAATTCACAGCATCTTGATCGGAATAAGGGGACTTCCAAATCGTGTGCATTTTGAAAATATAATCATAAAATTAAATCAATCAAACAGAAAGACTATAAAGAAAAGCTAGTAGACTCGCTGATAACTAAGGAAGGTTAAAAAATAACAGCAGCTAGAGAGTAGGTTGCAACGGGTATCCTAAGATACACTAGTAAGGGTCTGGCCACACATGCCCGCACCGCAGCAACAATACAGGTTATGTTCAGAGTAAAAAAAAAAAAAAAAAAAAAAAAAAAAGATTGTAAAAAATGGTCAACCAGCAGCAGAAAATCTAGGAGAGAAGAAATAATCCTCTGCCGGCTTAGAATAGGTCACTGCGAATTCTCCCATGCATACCTGCTTCACAATCTCGCACACCCTACCTGCGTCAAATGTGGTGCCCTGACCACGGTCTCCCATATATTCGTGGACTGCGAACACTACCAGCCTACAAGAACCAAACTAAAAATGAACACATCACTAAAAGAAGTGCTATGGGATACCGAAGACAGTGTTGGAAAACTATTGAATTTTTTGAAGCTTATTAGATTTTACAATAGAATTTAAAAAAAAAATGCCAATGACCCCTTCGGGTAGTTGCAAATCAAAATAAATAAATAAATAAAAATGTTTTTCAAGCAATTGTTTTATATAATTATCGTATTTGTTGTGATTCTTTCCAGTTCGATTATCAACGTTTTCCCATGAATATAATGCAACTGTCTAATATTTTAATTAATATAAATTTACTTGATTTTATCTAAATATTTGACATTAAAATTTTTGCGATTACAAACCCTCACTGGAGGAGTATATATTTCATTGTAGTAGTTCAGTGCTTTTAGGGACTCAAATAAGGTAAGTTGTACCTTCTTTATCATTTTTTTTTCTAGTTTTTGCGAGTTATATTTAGCAATGTAGTTCCAATTAGAATTCATACTGTACAATGGATTTTTTTTATATTTACTTAATTTCTGCCGCAACATTGTGCATTGCTGGGGGATCCGCTGATACCTAAAAGTTGATAAGAAAATAAGCTGTTTAATTTGGATAGCCTTTTTAAAGAAGTAAATGTGACGACGCTGTTAGGTTATTTCATACCTGAAAAGATATATATTTTCAACTACCCCCTTCCCCTGGGGTATTATAATGCAAAATTCAGAAAGAACCCCCAGCAAGGCACTTCTCCAGCAGGGACAATATTTTTTTGCAGCTTTGGATGTAGCTGGAACAACTGGAGTGCTAATTGCATTGTTAGGATCCCTCGGGAGTATTGTTGTGCAGATTGGACGATTTAATTAGGCCACTTCCCACAGTAACAAGACCTAGACGGGTCGCCTTCGAGGACAACGTATTTTTCAACCCACCCCACCTGTTTTTATTCTTTTCTACCTTATAGGAACAAAAAAAAAGTATATATATATATATATGTATATTCATTGATATTTTTTTTTTAGTGAATAGGATTTTAACGGCCCATTTTAATTAGTACTCAGATCATCACAATACTTTGTTCTTATAGTTATTTTATTAATTGATATTGAATTTTTTACTGTTACTCTACTAGGATTGACTTTTTACTACGATTGAAAAATCCTACTGTTACATGTACAATGGAAAAGTATGATACAGATAACTAGGCGGTCACAACTAGGCGGATGTTGCGCATGTGCGGCCGAATATACAACATTGTTAGTAATATTAAATTCATGACTGAATTCAGAGATAAAAGCACTGGTTCCATAAAAACCATTCATATATATATTTATTTTATACATGGTTTATATATTAATTTGGAAAACTTAACTTTGTCTCTTCGTGTACTGAAAATCGATTCTCAAGTGACTGGTCAAGAATCTTCCGTAATTTTTTAAATATTCGAAAACAAAACTATACGAAGAATAGATATCTAAAGATGGTTGAACTTGTCTCCCACTTGTTAATCAACCCACAACTGAGAGTAAATCCAGAATAATAATATTAATGAATTTAATTATAATTATAAAATAATTATTCTTCCTCCAATTTTTAAATATTATTTATATCTTCTTGATGTGTATTACAGAATACAATTGTTAGTTTGTTTCTCTATTTAAAGGGGGGAGAGAAAATTCAATAGACTTAACTAAAAATAAGAAGCAAACATTCCTAATTGAATATTGGTAATAAATCCAGAAACAATGTAAAGGGGATTAAAGAAGTTATACATGGATGTGATTGGAGAAATATACAGGCAGTAAAATTAGAACGGCAACTCTTCAACTTAATACGTTTTAAATATTTTGGGCTTCCCCTACCGCCCATGCCATTAGTTATCCATGAAAATTTTTTTATTAAAAATAAAAACGAGCATATAAGGTTTGTTAAAAAAGTCCTATTATGACTAATAACCATTACTGTTTATCATACTATGAATAAGGCGAAAACTATAAGTACAAACCGTCTCGGAAAGTAGATGTAACCAATTTCTGTGTATACTTATGCCGCAGTAAAAGCTGATTTAGGTTAAAATCAATACTGAAACACCTAAGATTATTAATATAAATTAAACAGTGAAACATCATTATAATTAATGTTAAATATATATTCAGTATCCGAAAATAACAATCAGATTACCTGTTGGACGTGGGCCCAATATGTGAGAGGGACGCGGGCAGGTGTCGCAAATCGCAAAGTGCTACTGGAGAAGACAACAGGTCAGATTCTCGCGCCCCCTTCCGCTCACCCGTTACAAATTCATTATTATCTCAGGACCGCCGGAGCAAGTGGATTATCGGGGGTGCCGAATTGAATGGACCAAAAAGGAATCACTATATCAGTTGCTCACAATCAAAACACGATACACATAAATTTATTTTCGAGTATTGTGGACCGGTCGTTGGAGCTTTGTAGAAGGACCCTCTGCAGAGAAAAAAGGAACCGAGTTGGAGTAATAAAGGAGCACGTGGAAGGAGTTCCGTTGGGGGCAGGTGTGTTTGGGGCCCCAGGTGCCCCGGCATCTGCCCGTCCCTTTCACAACACTTGTTTTTCTTACACCAAGGTTATATCCTCAGACCTTTTTTCGTTCTTCTTTTCCCGCCCAAATTCAAAAGGCTTCCGCGATCATTTTTTTTCTTTTGCCTTGTTAGCTGCTTCCGGGCTCTTATTCAGGGAGAGGGGCGATGCACTGGGGCTGCATTCAAAATGCTTTCGGCCTCACTGCAACTCGACCCATTGTTCCAACCAAATGCACTGCTCTGAAGAGTATTGTCTAAATCTCAAGTCTATTGAATTCTCCTATATAGATTACTTATGCTAATTGATTTCAATCGGCTATACAACTCTATAATTTACCCGCCTAAGAATTTCATTGCGTCAATCTACTTTTTCCTTCGGGGTTCTAAGGTTTTAATGAATAAGAGCGCCTTCGCGGTAGAAACATATGGCCGTTAGGAACCTAAACAGGTACTAAATTACAAAGAACTGTTACTTACTAAAAATATTGACCTATTACAAATCCTATCTTCAGAAATAAACCTTTCAAAGTAAACAAATAAAAAAAATTATGAGCTAAACATTGGACTATAAAAAAAAAAAATAATTAGGCCGAGCCTACATGAAGACGCGAGCGACGCAGAGCAGATTTTGTGGAACGTGAATTAAATAGGAACCGCCACAGTTACCTACATACGTCATGTATTGAAAACTTCTGCGTCCCAATATCATGGGATGTAAGGATTTTTTTCCTTTTGTTTTTATAGATCGCATGACTGGTCTTTTCACCACATTTTCTTCGATAAACAATTTTGGAGAATTTTCAAGTAGTCCTTGCTTTCTTAAATAAAACCATATAAATTTGAGAGAAATAGACATTTTTGAATTTACCATTCATATGGTCACCAAAATTTTATTGAGTGCTTTGAAAAAAATTAATTAGGCACCTCATAATATTATACCTTAAAACACTTTTAGTTGTTAAAAAGAAATTCTAATCCTACTTAATTAAATGGTAGACTGTGTACATCTGAAATACAAAAAATATTACACAGTGTACATCTAAAATAAAAAGATTCATCTTTCTAACCAAAATAAAAAAAATGCCAACAGCACGCGGTTTAAACATTTAAAACTAAATTACTCGTTATTGGAATAGTCGCTCAAAATTAAATGGAAAAAGCCTCATTGCATCTGTTTTAAGTACAGTATCTCCTATCTTCCTAATTCATCATGTTTATATTTCACCTTTATTAAGTGTTCATCTCGTTCTGATTAACTACAAACCACCGAATCTACATCAAACTTCTTCGGAATAAAAGGTCCCATGGCTGCATTGTCTACTTCACCCCATTTTCTTCGATAAATGATTTTGGGGAACTTTCAAGTAGTCCTGCTTTCTTAAAGAAAATCGTATAGGTTTGAGAGAAATAGACATTTTTGAATTTACCATTCATATGGTCACCGAAATTTTATTGAGAGATTTGAAAAAATTAATTAGGCACCTCATAATATTTTACCTTAAATCACTTTTAGTTGTTTTAAAGAAATTCTGAAATCCTACTTATCCGGGAAGGGATGTAAGGATTTTTTTTGTTTTTGTTTTTATAGATCGCATGAGAGGCTCAATAAGAGACCGACGAAAAATCGCGGTAAGTTCCGGGTTAAATATGTATTTTTTAAAAATACTTTCTGTAATTTTAAACAACAAATTTCGTTTATACACTACTGGCTGTTTGAATCTGATGGAAGCTAGCGTTCATAAAAGCAAAAGAATTTCGAAGGGGGGAGGGTGAAATTTATTGCTAAATTATGGAAATGTAGCAAAACATCACTAAATTTTTTAAACGGACAAGATTTTAAGCCAACATTTTAAGTACATCAACTGGTCATTTTAAAAATTTCAGGTATTTTGGTTAAGCCTCAATTGCATTTTTACAAAATATAAGGTATTTTTCGTAATGATGGACGGTAGTTGGGAAAGTTATGAGTGATTAAAATTATCCGGGACTTTAAAAAACCTAATAAAGAAGTCACAAAGGTACAGGGTTGAGGACTTACCTTTAATACCCTTTTTTCAATTTTTCCCTAGAAGGGAGATTAGTGGCATTGTGAAGGATATTTAAAACTAAAATGATACAAAAAATATTACACTGTGTACATCTGAAATAAAAAAGATTCATATTTCTGACCAAAATAAAAAAAATGCCAACAGCACGCGGTTTTCCCAGGCGGTCACCCATCCAAGTACTAACCACGCCAGACGTTGCTTAACTTCGGTGATCGGACGAGAACCGGTGTGTTCAACGTGGTATGGCCGTTGGCGACAGATATCGAATTCGCGAGGCCCTTAGCAATCAGATCAAGTATCATAATAAACATTTAAAACTAAATTACTCGTTATTGGAATAGTCGCTCAAAATTAAATGGAAAAAGCCACATTGCATCTGTTTTAAGTACAGTATCTCCTATCTTCCTAATTCATCATGTTTATATTTCACCTTTATTAAGTGTTCATCTCGTTCTGATTAACTACAAACCACCGAATCTACATCAAACTTCTTCGGAATAAAAGGTCGCATGGCTGCATTGTCTACTTCACCCCATTTTCTTCGATTAATGATTTTGGGGAACTTTCAAGTAGTCCCTGCTTTCTTAAAGAAAATCGTATAGGTTTGAGAGAAATAGACATTTTTGAATTTACCATTCATATGGTCACCGAAATTTTATTGAGAGATTTGAAAAAATTAATTAGGCACCTCATAATATTTTACCTTAAATCACTTTTAGTTGTTTTAAAGATATTCTGAAATCCTACTTATCCGGGAAGGGATGTAAGGATTTTTTTTGTTTTTGTTTTTATAGATGGCATGAGAGGCTCAATAAGAGACCGACGAAAAATCGCGGTAAGTTCCGGGTTAAATATGTATTTTTTAAAAATACTTACTGTAATTTTAAACAACAAATTTCGTTTATACACTACTGGCTGTTTGAATCTGATGGAAGCTAGCGTTCATAAAAGCAAAAGAATTTCGAAGGGGGGGAGGGTGAAATTTATTTTTAAATTATGGAAATGTAGCAAAAACATCACTAAATTTTTTAAACGGACAAGATTTTAAGCCAACATTTTACGTACATCAACTGGTCATTTTAAAAATTTCAGGTATTTTGGTTAAGCCTCAATTGCATTTTTACAAAATATAAGGTATTTTTCGTAATGATGGACGGTAGTTGGGAAAGTTATGAGTGATTAAAATTATCCGGGACTTTAAAAAACCTAATAAAGAAGTCACAAAGGTACAGGGTTGAGGACTTACCTTTAATACCCTTTTTTCAATTTTTCCCTAGAAGGGAGATTAGTGGCATTGTGAAGGATATTTAAAACTAAAATGATACAAAAAATATTACACTGTGTACATCTGAAATAAAAAGATTCATATTTCTGACCAAAATAAAAAAAATGCCAACAGCACGCGGTTTTCCCAGGCGGTCACCCATCCAAGTACTAACCACGCCCGACGTTGCTTAACTTCGGTGATCGGACGAGAACCGGTGTGTTCAACGTGGTATGGCCGTTGGCGACAGATATCGAATTCGCGAGGCCCTTAGCAATCAGATCAAGTATCATAATAAACATTTAAAACTAAATTACTCGTTATTGGAATAGTCGCTCAAAATTAAATGGAAAAAGCCTCATTGCATCTGTTTTAAGTACAGTATCTCCTATCTTCCTAATTCATCATGTTTATATTTCACCTTTATTAAGTGTTCATCTCGTTCTGATTAACTACAAACCACCGAATCTACATCAAACTTCTTCGGAATAAAAGGTCCCATGGCTGCGTTGTCTACTTCACCCCATTTTCTTCGATTAATGATTTTGGGGAACTTTCAAGTAGTCCCTGCTTTCTTAAAGAAAATCGTATAGGTTTGAGAGAAATAGACATTTTTGAATTTACCATTCATATGGTCACCGAAATTTTATTGAGAGATTTGAAAAAATTAATTAGGCACCTCATAATATTTTACCTTAAATCACTTTTAGTTGTTTTAAAGATATTCTGAAATCCTACTTATCCGGGAAGGGATGTAAGGATTTTTTTTGTTTTTGTTTTTATAGATCGCATGAGAGGCTCAATAAGAGACCGACGAAAAATCGCGGTAAGTTCCGGGTTAAATATGTATTTTTTAAAAATACTTACTGTAATTTTAAACAACAAATTTCGTTTATACACTACTGGCTGTTTGAATCTGATGGAAGCTAGCGTTCATAAAAGCAAAAGAATTTCGAAGGGGGGGAGGGTGAAATTTATTTTTAAATTATGGAAATGTAGCAAAAACATCACTAAATTTTTTAAACGGACAAGATTTTAAGCCAACATTTTACGTACATCAACTGGTCATTTTAAAAGTTTCAGGTATTTTGGTTATGCCTCAATTGCATTTTTACAAAATATAAGGTATTTTTCGTAATGATGGACGGTAGTTGGGAAAGTTATGAGTGATTAAAATTATCCGGGACTTTAAAAAACCTAATATAGAAGTCACAAAGGTACAGGGTTGAGGACTTACCTTTAATACCCTTTTTTCAATTTTTCCCTAGAAGGGAGATTAGTGGCATTGTGAAGGATATTTAAAACTAAAATGATACAAAAAATATTACACTGTGTACATCTGAAATAAAAAAGATTCATATTTCTGACCAAAATAAAAAAAATGCCAACAGCACGCGGTTTTCCCAGGCGGTCACCCATCCAAGTACTAACCACGCCCGACGTTGCTTAACTTCGGTGATCGGACGAGAACCGAGGTGTTCAACGTGGTATGGCCATTGGCGACAGATATCGAATTCGCGAGGCCCTTAGCAATCAGATCAAGTATCATAATAAACATTTAAAACTAAATTACTCGTTATTGGAATAGTCGCTCAAAATTAAATGGAAAAAGCCTCATTGCATCTGTTTTAAGTACAGTATCTCCTATCTTCCTAATTCATCATGTTTATATTTCACCTTTATTAAGTGTTCATCTCGTTCTGATTAACTACAAACCACCGAATCTACATCAAACTTCTTCGGAATAAAAGGTCCCATGGCTGCGTTGTCTACTTCACCCCATTTTCTTCGATTAATGATTTTGGGGAACTTTCAAGTAGTCCTTGCTTTCTTAAAGAAAATCGTATAGGTTTGAGAGAATAGACATTTTTGAATTTACCATTCATATGGTCACCGAAATTTTATTGAGAGATTTGAAAAAATTAATTAGGCACCTCATAATATTTTACCTTAAATCACTTTTAGTTGTTTTAAAGATATTCTGAAATCCTACTTATCCGGGAAGGGATGTAAGGATTTTTTTTGTATTTGTTTTTATAGATCGCATGAGAGGCTCAATAAGAGACCGACGAAAAATCGCGGTAAGTTCCGGGTTAAATATGTATTTTTTAAAAATACTTACTGTAATTTTAAACAACAAAATTCGTTTATACACTACTGGCTGTTTGAATCTGATGGAAGCTAGCGTTCATAAAAGCAAAAGAATTTCGAAGGGGGGGAGGGTGAAATTTATTTTTAAATTATGGAAATGTAGCAAAAACATCACTAAATTTTTTAAACGGACAAGATTTTAAGCCAACATTTTACGTACATCAACTGGTCATTTTAAAAATTTCAGGTATATTGGTTAAGCCTCAATTGCATTTTTACAAAATATAAGGTATTTTTCGTAATGATGGACGGTAGTTGGGAAAGTTATGAGTGATTAAAATTATCCGGGACTTTAAAAAACCTAATAAAGAAGTCACAAAGGTACAGGGTTGAGGACTTACCTTTAATACCCTTTTTTCAATTTTTCCCTAGAAGGGAGATTAGTGGCATTGTGAAGGATATTTAAAACTAAAATGATACAAAAAATATTACACTGTGTACATCTGAAATAAAAAAGATTCATATTTCTGACCAAAATAAAAAAAATGCCAACAGCACGCGGTTTTCCCAGGCGGTCACCCATCCAAGTACTAACCACGCCCGACGTTGCTTAACTTCGGTGATCGGACGAGAACCGGTGTGTTCAACGTGGTATGGCCGTTGGCGACAGATATCGAATTCGCGAGGCCCTTAGCAATCAGATCAAGTATCATAATAAACATTTAAAACTAAATTACTCGTTATTGGAATAGTCGCTCAAAATTAAATGGAAAAAGCCACATTGCATCTGTTTTAAGTACAGTATCTCCTATCTTCCTAATTCATCATGTTTATATTTCACCTTTATTAAGTGTTCATCTCGTTCTGATTAACTACAAACCACCGAATCTACATCAAACTTCTTCGGAATAAAAGGTCGCATGGCTGCATTGTCTACTTCACCCCATTTTCTTCGATTAATGATTTTGGGGAACTTTCAAGTAGTCCCTGCTTTCTTAAAGAAAATCGTATAGGTTTGAGAGAAATAGACATTTTTGAATTTACCATTCATATGGTCACCGAAATTTTATTGAGAGATTTGAAAAAATTAATTAGGCACCTCATAATATTTTACCTTAAATCACTTTTAGTTGTTTTAAAGATATTCTGAAATCCTACTTATCCGGGAAGGGATGTAAGTATTTTTTTTGTTTTTGTTTTTATAGATGGCATGAGAGGCTCAATAAGAGACCGACGAAAAATCGCGGTAAGTTCCGGGTTAAATATGTATTTTTTAAAAATACTTACTGTAATTTTAAACAACAAATTTCGGTTATACACTACTGGCTGTTTGAATCTGATGGAAGCTAGCGTTCATAAAAGCAAAAGAATTTCGAAGGGGGGGAGGGTGAAATTTATTTTTAAATTATGGAAATGTAGCAAAAACATCACTAAATTTTTTAAACGGACAAGATTTTAAGCCAACATTTTACGTACATCAACTGGTCATTTTAAAAATTTCAGGTATTTTGGTTAAGCCTCAATTGCATTTTTACAAAATATAAGGTATTTTTCGTAATGATGGACGGTAGTTGGGAAAGTTATGAGTGATTAAAATTATCCGGGACTTTAAAAAACTTAATAAAGAAGTCACAAAGGTACAGGGTTGAGGACTTACCTTTAATACCCTTTTTTCAATTTTTCCCTAGAAGGGAGATTAGTGGCATTGTGAAGGATATTTAAAACTAAAATGATACAAAAAATATTACACTGTGTACATCTGAAATAAAAAGATTCATTTTTCTGACCAAAATAAAAAAAATGCCAACAGCACGCGGTTTTCCCAGGCGGTCACCCATCCAAGTACTAACCACGCCCTACGTTGCTTAACTTCGGTGATCGGACGAGAACCGGTGTGTTCAACGTGGTATGGCCGTTGGCGACAGATATCGAATTCGCGAGGCCCTTAGCAATCAGATCAAGTATCATAATAAACATTTAAAACTAAATTACTCGTTATTGGAATAGTCGCTCAAAATTAAATGGAAAAAGCCTCATTGCATCTGTTTTAAGTACAGTATCTCCTATCTTCCTAATTCATCATGTTTATATTTCACCTTTATTAAGTGTTCATCTCGTTCTGATTAACTACAAACCACCGAATCTACATCAAACTTCTTCGGAATAAAAGGTCCCATGGCTGCATTGTCTACTTCACCCCATTTTCTTCGATTAATGATTTTGGGGAACTTTCAAGTAGTCCTTGCTTTCTTAAAGAAAATCGTATAGGTTTGAGAGAATAGACATTTTTGAATTTACCATTCATATGGTCACCGAAATTTTATTGAGAGATTTGAAAAAATTAATTAGGCACCTCATAATATTTTACCTTAAATCACTTTTAGTTGTTTTAAAGATATTCTGAAATCCTACTTATCCGGGAAGGGATGTAAGGATTTTTTTTGTTTTTGTTTTTATAGATGGCATGAGAGGCTCAATAAGAGACCGACGAAAAATCGCGGTAAGTTCCGGGTTAAATATGTATTTTTTAAAAATACTTACTGTAATTTTAAACAACAAATTTCGTTTATACACTACTGGCTGTTTGAATCTGATGGAAGCTAGCGTTCATAAAAGCAAAAGAATTTCGAAGGGGGGGAGGGTGAAATTTATTTTTAAATTATGGAAATGTAGCAAAAACATCACTAAATTTTTTAAACGGACAAGATTTTAAGCCAACATTTTACGTACATCAACTGGTCATTTTAAAAATTTCAGGTATTTTGGTTAAGCCTCAATTGCATTTTTACAAAATATAAGGTATTTTTCGTAATGATGGACGGTAGTTGGGAAAGTTATGAGTGATTAAAATTATCCGGGACTTTAAAAAACCTAATAAAGAAGTCACAAAGGTACAGGGTTGAGGACTTACCTTTAATACCCTTTTTTCAATTTTTCCCTAGAAGGGAGATTAGTGGCATTGTGAAGGATATTTAAAACTAAAATGATACAAAAAATATTACACTGTGTACATCTGAAATAAAAAGATTCATATTTCTGACCAAAATAAAAAAAATGCCAACAGCACGCGGTTTTCCCAGGCGGTCACCCATCCAAGTACTAACCACGCCCGACGTTGCTTAACTTCGGTGATCGGACGAGAACCGGTGTGTTCAACGTGGTATGGCCGTTGGCGACAGATATCGAATTCGCGAGGCCCTTAGCAATCAGATCAAGTATCATAATAAACATTTAAAACTAAATTACTCGTTATTGGAATAGTCGCTCAAAATTAAATGGAAAAAGCCTCATTGCATCTGTTTTAAGTACAGTATCTCCTATCTTCCTAATTCATCATGTTTATATTTCACCTTTATTAAGTGTTCATCTCGTTCTGATTAACTACAAACCACCGAATCTACATCAAACTTCTTCGGAATAAAAGGTCCCATGGCTGCGTTGTCTACTTCACCCCATTTTCTTCGATTAATGATTTTGGGGAACTTTCAAGTAGTCCCTGCTTTCTTAAAGAAAATCGTATAGGTTTGAGAGAAATAGACATTTTTGAATTTACCATTCATATGGTCACCGAAATTTTATTGAGAGATTTGAAAAAATTAATTAGGCACCTCATAATATTTTACCTTAAATCACTTTTAGTTGTTTTAAAGATATTCTGAAATCCTACTTATCCGGGAAGGGATGTAAGGATTTTTTTTGTTTTTGTTTTTATAGATCGCATGAGAGGCTCAATAAGAGACCGACGAAAAATCGCGGTAAGTTCCGGGTTAAATATGTATTTTTTAAAAATACTTACTGTAATTTTAAACAACAAATTTCGTTTATACACTACTGGCTGTTTGAATCTGATGGAAGCTAGCGTTCATAAAAGCAAAAGAATTTCGAAGGGGGGGAGGGTGAAATTTATTTTTAAATTATGGAAATGTAGCAAAAACATCACTAAATTTTTTAAACGGACAAGATTTTAAGCCAACATTTTACGTACATCAACTGGTCATTTTAAAAGTTTCAGGTATTTTGGTTATGCCTCAATTGCATTTTTACAAAATATAAGGTATTTTTCGTAATGATGGACGGTAGTTGGGAAAGTTATGAGTGATTAAAATTATCCGGGACTTTAAAAAACCTAATATAGAAGTCACAAAGGTACAGGGTTGAGGACTTACCTTTAATACCCTTTTTTCAATTTTTCCCTAGAAGGGAGATTAGTGGCATTGTGAAGGATATTTAAAACTAAAATGATACAAAAAATATTACACTGTGTACATCTGAAATAAAAAAGATTCATATTTCTGACCAAAATAAAAAAAATGCCAACAGCACGCGGTTTTCCCAGGCGGTCACCCATCCAAGTACTAACCACGCCCGACGTTGCTTAACTTCGGTGATCGGACGAGAACCGAGGTGTTCAACGTGGTATGGCCATTGGCGACAGATATCGAATTCGCGAGGCCCTTAGCAATCAGATCAAGTATCATAATAAACATTTAAAACTAAATTACTCGTTATTGGAATAGTCGCTCAAAATTAAATGGAAAAAGCCTCATTGCATCTGTTTTAAGTACAGTATCTCCTATCTTCCTAATTCATCATGTTTATATTTCACCTTTATTAAGTGTTCATCTCGTTCTGATTAACTACAAACCACCGAATCTACATCAAACTTCTTCGGAATAAAAGGTCCCATGGCTGCGTTGTCTACTTCACCCCATTTTCTTCGATTAATGATTTTGGGGAACTTTCAAGTAGTCCTTGCTTTCTTAAAGAAAATCGTATAGGTTTGAGAGAATAGACATTTTTGAATTTACCATTCATATGGTCACCGAAATTTTATTGAGAGATTTGAAAAAATTAATTAGGCACCTCATAATATTTTACCTTAAATCACTTTTAGTTGTTTTAAAGATATTCTGAAATCCTACTTATCCGGGAAGGGATGTAAGGATTTTTTTTGTTTTTGTTTTTATAGATGGCATGAGAGGCTCAATAAGAGACCGACGAAAAATCGCGGTAAGTTCCGGGTTAAATATGTATTTTTTAAAAATACTTACTGTAATTTTAAACAACAAATTTCGTTTATACACTACTGGCTGTTTGAATCTGATGGAAGCTAGCGTTCATAAAAGCAAAAGAATTTCGATGGGGGGGAGGGTGAAATTTATTTTTAAATTATGGAAATGTAGCAAAAACATCACTAAATTTTTTAAACGGACAAGATTTTAAGCCAACATTTTACGTACATCAACTGGTCATTTTAAAAATTTCAGGTATTTTGGTTAAGCCTCAATTGCATTTTTACAAAATATAAGGTATTTTTCGTAATGATGGACGGTAGTTGGGAAAGTTATGAGTGATTAAAATTATCCGGGACTTTAAAAAACTTAATAAAGAAGTCACAAAGGTACAGGGTTGAGGACTTACCTTTAATACCCTTTTTTCAATTTTTCCCTAGAAGGGAGATTAGTGGCATTGTGAAGGATATTTAAAACTAAAATGATACAAAAAATATTACACTGTGTACATCTGAAATAAAAAGATTCATATTTCTGACCAAAATAAAAAAAATGCCAACAGCACGCGGTTTTCCCAGGCGGTCACCCATCCAAGTACTAACCACGCCCGACGTTGCTTAACTTCGGTGATCGGACGAGAACCGGTGTGTTCAACGTGGTATGGCCGTTGGCGACAGATATCGAATTCGCGAGGCCCTTAGCAATCAGATCAAGTATCATAATAAACATTTAAAACTAAATTACTCGTTATTGGAATAGTCGCTCAAAATTAAATGGAAAAAGCCTCATTGCATCTGTTTTAAGTACAGTATCTCCTATCTTCCTAATTCATCATGTTTATATTTCACCTTTATTAAGTGTTCATCTCGTTCTGATTAACTACAAACCACCGAATCTACATCAAACTTCTTCGGAATAAAAGGTCCCATGGCTGCATTGTCTACTTCACCCCATTTTCTTCGATAAATGATTTTGGGGAACTTTCAAGTAGTCCTGCTTTCTTAAAGAAAATCGTATAGGTTTGAGAGAAATAGACATTTTTGAATTTACCATTCATATGGTCACCGAAATTTTATTGAGAGATTTGAAAAAATTAATTAGGCACCTCATAATATTTTACCTTAAATCACTTTTAGTTGTTTTAAAGAAATTCTGAAATCCTACTTATCCGGGAAGGGATGTAAGGATTTTTTTTGTTTTTGTTTTTATAGATCGCATGAGAGGCTCAATAAGAGACCGACGAAAAATCGCGGTAAGTTCCGGGTTAAATATGTATTTTTTAAAAATACTTTCTGTAATTTTAAACAACAAATTTCGTTTATACACTACTGGCTGTTTGAATCTGATGGAAGCTAGCGTTCATAAAAGCAAAAGAATTTCGAAGGGGGGAGGGTGAAATTTATTGCTAAATTATGGAAATGTAGCAAAACATCACTAAATTTTTTAAACGGACAAGATTTTAAGCCAACATTTTACGTACATCAACTGGTCATTTTAAAAATTTCAGGTATTTTGGTTAAGCCTCAATTGCATTTTTACAAAATATAAGGTATTTTTCGTAATGATGGACGGTAGTTGGGAAAGTTATGAGTGATTAAAATTATCCGGGACTTTAAAAAACCTAATAAAGAAGTCACAAAGGTACAGGGTTGAGGACTTACCTTTAATACCCTTTTTTCAATTTTTCCCTAGAAGGGAGATTAGTGGCATTGTGAAGGATATTTAAAACTAAAATGATACAAAAAATATTACACTGTGTACATCTGAAATAAAAAGATTCATATTTCTGACCAAAATAAAAAAAATGCTAACAGCACGCGGTTTTCCCAGGCGGTCACCCATCCAAGTACTAACCACGCCCGACGTTGCTTAACTTCGGTGATCGGACGAGAACCGGTGTGTTCAACGTGGTATGGCCGTTGGCGACAGATATCGAATTCGCGAGGCCCTTAGCAATCAGATCAAGTATCATAATAAACATTTAAAACTAAATTACTCGTTATTGGAATAGTCGCTCAAAATTAAATGGAAAAAGCCTCATTGCATCTGTTTTAAGTACAGTATCTCCTATCTTCCTAATTCATCATGTTTATATTTCACCTTTATTAAGTGTTCATCTCGTTCTGATTAACTACAAACCACCGAATCTACATCAAACTTCTTCGGAATAAAAGGTCCCATGGCTGCGTTGTCTACTTCACCCCATTTTCTTCGATTAATGATTTTGGGGAACTTTCAAGTAGTCCCTGCTTTCTTAAAGAAAATCGTATAGGTTTGAGAGAAATAGACATTTTTGAATTTACCATTCATATGGTCACCGAAATTTTATTGAGAGATTTGAAAAAATTAATTAGGCACCTCATAATATTTTACCTTAAATCACTTTTAGTTGTTTTAAAGATATTCTGAAATCCTACTTATCCGGGAAGGGATGTAAGGATTTTTTTTGTATTTGTTTTTATAGATCGCATGAGAGGCTCAATAAGAGACCGACGAAAAATCGCGGTAAGTTCCGGGTTAAATATGTATTTTTTAAAAATACTTACTGTAATTTTAAACAACAAAATTCGTTTATACACTACTGGCTGTTTGAATCTGATGGAAGCTAGCGTTCATAAAAGCAAAAGAATTTCGAAGGGGGGGAGGGTGAAATTTATTTTTAAATTATGGAAATGTAGCAAAAACATCACTAAATTTTTTAAACGGACAAGATTTTAAGCCAACATTTTACGTACATCAACTGGTCATTTTAAAAATTTCAGGTATATTGGTTAAGCCTCAATTGCATTTTTACAAAATATAAGGTATTTTTCGTAATGATGGACGGTAGTTGGGAAAGTTATGAGTGATTAAAATTATCCGGGACTTTAAAAAACCTAATAAAGAAGTCACAAAGGTACAGGGTTGAGGACTTACCTTTAATACCCTTTTTTCAATTTTTCCCTAGAAGGGAGATTAGTGGCATTGTGAAGGATATTTAAAACTAAAATGATACAAAAAATATTACACTGTGTACATCTGAAATAAAAAAGATTCATATTTCTGACCAAAATAAAAAAAATGCCAACAGCACGCGGTTTTCCCAGGCGGTCACCCATCCAAGTACTAACCACGCCCGACGTTGCTTAACTTCGGTGATCGGACGAGAACCGGTGTGTTCAACGTGGTATGGCCGTTGGCGACAGATATCGAATTCGCGAGGCCCTTAGCAATCAGATCAAGTATCATAATAAACATTTAAAACTAAATTACTCGTTATTGGAATAGTCGCTCAAAATTAAATGGAAAAAGCCACATTGCATCTGTTTTAAGTACAGTATCTCCTATCTTCCTAATTCATCATGTTTATATTTCACCTTTATTAAGTGTTCATCTCGTTCTGATTAACTACAAACCACCGAATCTACATCAAACTTCTTCGGAATAAAAGGTCGCATGGCTGCATTGTCTACTTCACCCCATTTTCTTCGATTAATGATTTTGGGGAACTTTCAAGTAGTCCCTGCTTTCTTAAAGAAAATCGTATAGGTTTGAGAGAAATAGACATTTTTGAATTTACCATTCATATGGTCACCGAAATTTTATTGAGAGATTTGAAAAAATTAATTAGGCACCTCATAATATTTTACCTTAAATCACTTTTAGTTGTTTTAAAGATATTCTGAAATCCTACTTATCCGGGAAGGGATGTAAGTATTTTTTTTGTTTTTGTTTTTATAGATGGCATGAGAGGCTCAATAAGAGACCGACGAAAAATCGCGGTAAGTTCCGGGTTAAATATGTATTTTTTAAAAATACTTACTGTAATTTTAAACAACAAATTTCGGTTATACACTACTGGCTGTTTGAATCTGATGGAAGCTAGCGTTCATAAAAGCAAAAGAATTTCGAAGGGGGGGGAGGGTGAAATTTATTTTTAAATTATGGAAATGTAGCAAAAACATCACTAAATTTTTTAAACGGACAAGATTTTAAGCCAACATTTTACGTACATCAACTGGTCATTTTAAAAATTTCAGGTATTTTGGGTAAGCCTCAATTGCATTTTTACAAAATATAAGGTATTTTTCGTAATGATGGACGGTAGTTGGGAAAGTTATGAGTGATTAAAATTATCCGGGACTTTAAAAAACTTAATAAAGAAGTCACAAAGGTACAGGGTTGAGGACTTACCTTTAATACCCTTTTTTCAATTTTTCCCTAGAAGGGAGATTAGTGGCATTGTGAAGGATATTTAAAACTAAAATGATACAAAAAATATTACACTGTGTACATCTGAAATAAAAAGATTCATTTTTCTGACCAAAATAAAAAAAATGCCAACAGCACGCGGTTTTCCCAGGCGGTCACCCATCCAAGTACTAACCACGCCCTACGTTGCTTAACTTCGGTGATCGGACGAGAACCGTTGTGTTCAACGTGGTATGGCCGTTGGCGACAGATATCGAATTCGCGAGGCCCTTAGCAATCAGATCAAGTATCATAATAAACATTTAAAACTAAATTACTCGTTATTGGAATAGTCGCTCAAAATTAAATGGAAAAAGCCTCATTGCATCTGTTTTAAGTACAGTATCTCCTATCTTCCTAATTCATCATGTTTATATTTCACCTTTATTAAGTGTTCATCTCGTTCTGATTAACTACAAACCACCGAATCTACATCAAACTTCTTCGGAATAAAAGGTCCCATGGCTGCATTGTCTACTTCACCCCATTTTCTTCGATTAATGATTTTGGGGAACTTTCAAGTAGTCCTTGCTTTCTTAAAGAAAATCGTATAGGTTTGAGAGAATAGACATTTTTGAATTTACCATTCATATGGTCACCGAAATTTTATTGAGAGATTTGAAAAAATTAATTAGGCACCTCATAATATTTTACCTTAAATCACTTTTAGTTGTTTTAAAGATATTCTGAAATCCTACTTATCCGGGAAGGGATGTAAGGATTTTTTTTGTTTTTGTTTTTATAGATGGCATGAGAGGCTCAATAAGAGACCGACGAAAAATCGCGGTAAGTTCCGGGTTAAATATGTATTTTTTAAAAATACTTACTGTAATTTTAAACAACAAATTTCGTTTATACACTACTGGCTGTTTGAATCTGATGGAAGCTAGCGTTCATAAAAGCAAAAGAATTTCGAAGGGGGGGAGGGTGAAATTTATTTTTAAATTATGGAAATGTAGCAAAAACATCACTAAATTTTTTAAACGGACAAGATTTTAAGCCAACATTTTACGTACATCAACTGGTCATTTTAAAAATTTCAGGTATTTTGGTTAAGCCTCAATTGCATTTTTACAAAATATAAGGTATTTTTCGTAATGATGGACGGTAGTTGGGAAAGTTATGAGTGATTAAAATTATCCGGGACTTTAAAAAACCTAATAAAGAAGTCACAAAGGTACAGGGTTGAGGACTTACCTTTAATACCCTTTTTTCAATTTTTCCCTAGAAGGGAGATTAGTGGCATTGTGAAGGATATTTAAAACTAAAATGATACAAAAAATATTACACTGTGTACATCTGAAATAAAAAGATTCATATTTCTGACCAAAATAAAAAAAATGCCAACAGCACGCGGTTTTCCCAGGCGGTCACCCATCCAAGTACTAACCACGCCCGACGTTGCTTAACTTCGGTGATCGGACGAGAACCGGTGTGTTCAACGTGGTATGGCCGTTGGCGACAGATATCGAATTCGCGAGGCCCTTAGCAATCAGATCAAGTATCATAATAAACATTTAAAACTAAATTACTCGTTATTGGAATAGTCGCTCAAAATTAAATGGAAAAAGCCTCATTGCATCTGTTTTAAGTACAGTATCTCCTATCTTCCTAATTCATCATGTTTATATTTCACCTTTATTAAGTGTTCATCTCGTTCTGATTAACTACAAACCACCGAATCTACATCAAACTTCTTCGGAATAAAAGGTCCCATGGCTGCGTTGTCTACTTCACCCCATTTTCTTCGATTAATGATTTTGGGGAACTTTCAAGTAGTCCCTGCTTTCTTAAAGAAAATCGTATAGGTTTGAGAGAAATAGACATTTTTGAATTTACCATTCATATGGTCACCGAAATTTTATTGAGAGATTTGAAAAAATTAATTAGGCACCTCATAATATTTTACCTTAAATCACTTTTAGTTGTTTTAAAGATATTCTGAAATCCTACTTATCCGGGAAGGGATGTAAGGATTTTTTTTGTTTTTGTTTTTATAGATGGCATGAGAGGCTCAATAAGAGACCGACGAAAAATCGCGGTAAGTTCCGGGTTAAATATGTATTTTTTAAAAATACTTACTGTAATTTTAAACAACAAATTTCGTTTATACACTACTGGCTGTTTGAATCTGATGGAAGCTAGCGTTCATAAAAGCAAAAGAATTTCGATGGGGGGGAGGGTGAAATTTATTTTTAAATTATGGAAATGTAGCAAAAACATCACTAAATTTTTTAAACGGACAAGATTTTAAGCCAACATTTTACGTACATCAACTGGTCATTTTAAAAATTTCAGGTATTTTGGTTAAGCCTCAATTGCATTTTTACAAAATATAAGGTATTTTTCGTAATGATGGACGGTAGTTGGGAAAGTTATGAGTGATTAAAATTATCCGGGACTTTAAAAAACTTAATAAAGAAGTCACAAAGGTACAGGGTTGAGGACTTACCTTTAATACCCTTTTTTCAATTTTTCCCTAGAAGGGAGATTAGTGGCATTGTGAAGGATATTTAAAACTAAAATGATACAAAAAATATTACACTGTGTACATCTGAAATAAAAAGATTCATATTTCTGACCAAAATAAAAAAAATGCCAACAGCACGCGGTTTTCCCAGGCGGTCACCCATCCAAGTACTAACCACGCCCGACGTTGCTTAACTTCGGTGATCGGACGAGAACCGGTGTGTTCAACGTGGTATGGCCGTTGGCGACAGATATCGAATTCGCGAGGCCCTTAGCAATCAGATCAAGTATCATAATAAACATTTAAAACTAAATTACTCGTTATTGGAATAGTCGCTCAAAATTAAATGGAAAAAGCCTCATTGCATCTGTTTTAAGTACAGTATCTCCTATCTTCCTAATTCATCATGTTTATATTTCACCTTTATTAAGTGTTCATCTCGTTCTGATTAACTACAAACCACCGAATCTACATCAAACTTCTTCGGAATAAAAGGTCCCATGGCTGCGTTGTCTACTTCACCCCATTTTCTTCGATTAATGATTTTGGGGAACTTTCAAGTAGTCCCTGCTTTCTTAAAGAAAATCGTATAGGTTTGAGAGAAATAGACATTTTTGAATTTACCATTTATATGGTCACCGAAATTTTATTGAGAGATTTGAAAAAATTAATTAGGCACCTCATAATATTTTACCTTAAATCACTTTTAGTTGTTTTAAAGATATTCTGAAATCCTACTTATCCGGGAAGGGATGTAAGGATTTTTTTTGTTTTTGTTTTTATAGATCGCATGAGAGGCTCAATAAGAGACCGACGAAAAATCGCGGTAAGTTCCGGGTTAAATATGTATTTTTTAAAAATACTTACTGTAATTTTAAACAACAAATTTCGTTTATACACTACTGGCTGTTTGAATCTGATGGAAGCTAGCGTTCATAAAAGCAAAAGAATTTCGAAGGGGGGGAGGGTGAAATTTATTTTTAAATTATGGAAATGTAGCAAAAACATCACTAAATTTTTTAAACGGACAAGATTTTAAGCCAACATTTTACGTACATCAACTGGTCATTTTAAAAGTTTCAGGTATTTTGGTTAAGCCTCAATTGCATTTTTACAAAATATAAGGTATTTTTCGTAATGATGGACGGTAGTTGGGAAAGTTATGAGTGATTAAAATTATCCGGGACTTTAAAAAACCTAATATAGAAGTCACAAAGGTACAGGGTTGAGGACTTACCTTTAATACCCTTTTTTCAATTTTTCTCTAGAAGGGAGATTAGTGGCATTGTGAAGGATATTTAAAACTAAAATTATACAAAAAATATTACACTGTGTACATCTGAAATAAAAAAGATTCATATTTCTGACCAAAATAAAAAAAATGCCAACAGCACGCGGTTTTCCCAGGCGGTCACCCATCCAAGTACTAACCACGCCCGACGTTGCTTAACTTCGGTGATCAGACGAGAACCGGTGTGTTCAACGTGGTATGGCCGTTGGCGACAGATATCGAATTCGCGAGGCCCTTAGCAATCAGATCAAGTATCATAATAAACATTTAAAACTAAATTACTCGTTATTGGAATAGTCGCTCAAAATTAAATGGAAAAAGCCTCATTGCATCTGTTTTAAGTACAGTATCTCCTATCTTCCTAATTCATCATGTTTATATTTCACCTTTATTAAGTGTTCATCTCGTTCTGATTAACTACAAACCACCGAATCTACATCAAACTTCTTCGGAATAAAAGGTCCCATGGCTGCGTTGTCTACTTCACCCCATTTTCTTCGATTAATGATTTTGGGGAACTTTCAAGTAGTCCTTGCTTTCTTAAAGAAAATCGTATAGGTTTGAGAGAATAGACATTTTTGAATTTACCATTCATATGGTCACCGAAATTTTATTGAGAGATTTGAAAAAATTAATTAGGCACCTCATAATATTTTACCTTAAATCACTTTTAGTTGTTTTAAAGATATTCTGAAATCCTACTTATCCGGGAAGGGATGTAAGGATTTTTTTTGTTTTTGTTTTTATAGATGGCATGAGAGGCTCAATAAGAGACCGACGAAAAATCGCGGTAAGTTCCGGGTTAAATATGTATTTTTTAAAAATACTTACTGTAATTTTAAACAACAAATTTCGTTAATACACTACTGGCTGTTTGAATCTGATGGAAGCTAGCGTTCATAAAAGCAAAAGAATTTCGATGGGGGGGAGGGTGAAATTTATTTTTAAATTATGGAAATGTAGCAAAAACATCACTAAATTTTTTAAACGGACAAGATTTTAAGCCAACATTTTACGTACATCAACTGGTCATTTTAAAAATTTCAGGTATTTTGGTTAAGCCTCAATTGCATTTTTACAAAATATAAGGTATTTTTCGTAATGATGGACGGTAGTTGGGAAAGTTATGAGTGATTAAAATTATCCGGGACTTTAAAAAACTTAATAAAGAAGTCACAAAGGTACAGGGTTGAGGACTTACCTTTAATACCCTTTTTTCAATTTTTCCCTAGAAGGGAGATTAGTGGCATTGTGAAGGATATTTAAAACTAAAATGATACAAAAAATATTACACTGTGTACATCTGAAATAAAAAGATTCATATTTCTGACCAAAATAAAAAAAATGCCAACAGCACGCGGTTTTCCCAGGCGGTCACCCATCCAAGTACTAACCACGCCCGACGTTGCTTAACTTCGGTGATCGGACGAGAACCGGTGTGTTCAACGTGGTATGGCCGTTGGCGACAGATATCGAATTCGCGAGGCCCTTAGCAATCAGATCAAGTATCATAATAAACATTTAAAACTAAATTACTCGTTATTGGAATAGTCGCTCAAAATTAAATGGAAAAAGCCTCATTGCATCTGTTTTAAGTACAGTATCTCCTATCTTCCTAATTCATCATGTTTATATTTCACCTTTATTAAGTGTTCATCTCGTTCTGATTAACTACAAACCACCGAATCTACATCAAACTTCTTCGGAATAAAAGGTCCCATGGCTGCGTTGTCTACTTCACCCCATTTTCTTCGATTAATGATTTTGGGGAACTTTCAAGTAGTCCCTGCTTTCTTAAAGAAAATCGTATAGGTTTGAGAGAAATAGACATTTTTGAATTTACCATTTATATGGTCACCGAAATTTTATTGAGAGATTTGAAAAAATTAATTAGGCACCTCATAATATTTTACCTTAAATCACTTTTAGTTGTTTTAAAGATATTCTGAAATCCTACTTATCCGGGAAGGGATGTAAGGATTTTTTTTGTTTTTGTTTTTATAGATCGCATGAGAGGCTCAATAAGAGACCGACGAAAAATCGCGGTAAGTTCCGGGTTAAATATGTATTTTTTAAAAATACTTACTGTAATTTTAAACAACAAATTTCGTTTATACACTACTGGCTGTTTGAATCTGATGGAAGCTAGCGTTCATAAAAGCAAAAGAATTTCGAAGGGGGGGAGGATGAAATTTATTTTTAAATTATGGAAATGTAGCAAAAACATCACTAAATTTTTTAAACGGACAAGATTTTAAGCCAACATTTTACGTACATCAACTGGTCATTTTAAAAGTTTCAGGTATTTTGGTTAAGCCTCAATTGCATTTTTACAAAATATAAGGTATTTTTCGTAATGATGGACGGTAGTTGGGAAAGTTATGAGTGATTAAAATTATCCGGGACTTTAAAAAACCTAATATAGAAGTCACAAAGGTACAGGGTTGAGGACTTACCTTTAATACCCTTTTTTCAATTTTTCTCTAGAAGGGAGATTAGTGGCATTGTGGAGGATATTTAAAACTAAAATGATACAAAAAATATTACACTGTGTACATCTGAAATAAAAAAGATTCATATTTCTGACCAAAATAAAAAAAATGCCAACAGCACGCGGTTTTCCCAGGCGGTCACCCATCCAAGTACTAACCACGCCCGACGTTGCTTAACTTCGGTGATCGGACGAGAACCGGTGTGTTCAACGTGGTATGGCCGTTGGCGACAGATATCGAATTCGCGAGGCCCTTAGCAATCAGATCAAGTATCATAATAAACATTTAAAACTAAATTACTCGTTAATGGAATAGTCGCTCAAAATTAAATGGAAAAAGCCTCATTGCATCTGTTTTAAGTACAGTATCTCCTATCTTCCTAATTCATCATGTTTATATTTCACCTTTATTAAGTGTTCATCTCGTTCTGATTAACTACAAACCACCGAATCTACATCAAACTTCTTCGGAATAAAAGGTCCCATGGCTGCGTTGTCTACTTCACCCCATTTTCTTCGATTAATGATTTTGGGGAACTTTCAAGTAGTCCTTGCTTTCTTAAAGAAAATCGTATAGGTTTGAGAGAATAGACATTTTTGAATTTACCATTCATATGGTCACCGAAATTTTATTGAGAGATTTGAAAAAATTAATTAGGCACCTCATAATATTTTACCTTAAATCACTTTTAGTTGTTTTAAAGATATTCTGAAATCCTACTTATCCGGGAAGGGATGTAAGGATTTTTTTTGTTTTTGTTTTTATAGATCGCATGAGAGGCTCAATAAGAGACCGACGAAAAATCGCGGTAAGTTCCGGGTTAAATATGTATTTTTTAAAAATACTTACTGTAATTTTAAACAACAAATTTCGTTTATACACTACTGGCTGTTTGAATCTGATGGAAGCTAGCGTTCATAAAAGCAAAAGAATTTCGAAGGGGGGGAGGATGAAATTTATTTTTAAATTATGGAAATGTAGCAAAAACATCACTAAATTTTTTAAACGGACAAGATTTTAAGCCAACATTTTACGTACATCAACTGGTCATTTTAAAAGTTTCAGGTATTTTGGTTAAGCCTCAATTGCATTTTTACAAAATATAAGGTATTTTTCGTAATGATGGACGGTAGTTGGGAAAGTTATGAGTGATTAAAATTATCCGGGACTTTAAAAAACCTAATATAGAAGTCACAAAGGTACAGGGTTGAGGACTTACCTTTAATACCCTTTTTTCAATTTTTCTCTAGAAGGGAGATTAGTGGCATTGTGGAGGATATTTAAAACTAAAATGATACAAAAAATATTACACTGTGTACATCTGAAATAAAAAAGATTCATATTTCTGACCAAAATAAAAAAAATGCCAACAGCACGCGGTTTTCCCAGGCGGTCACCCATCCAAGTACTAACCACGCCCGACGTTGCTTAACTTCGGTGATCAGACGAGAACCGGTGTGTTCAACGTGGTATGGCCGTTGGCGACAGATATCGAATTCGCGAGGCCCTTAGCAATCAGATCAAGTATCATAATAAACATTTAAAACTAAATTACTCGTTAATGGAATAGTCGCTCAAAATTAAATGGAAAAAGCCTCATTGCATCTGTTTTAAGTACAGTATCTCCTATCTTCCTAATTCATCATGTTTATATTTCACCTTTATTAAGTGTTCATCTCGTTCTGATTAACTACAAACCACCGAATCTACATCAAACTTCTTCGGAATAAAAGGTCCCATGGCTGCGTTGTCTACTTCACCCCATTTTCTTCGATTAATGATTTTGGGGAACTTTCAAGTAGTCCTTGCTTTCTTAAAGAAAATCGTATAGGTTTGAGAGAATAGACATTTTTGAATTTACC
This sequence comes from Aelia acuminata, assembly GCA_911387785.2. Lineage (NCBI taxonomy): Eukaryota > Metazoa > Arthropoda > Insecta > Hemiptera > Pentatomidae > Aelia > Aelia acuminata. The sequence goes on along the minus strand of OU426978.1, from coordinate 162,388,482 downwards.
ATTCATATGGTCACCGAAATTTTATTGAGAGATTTGAAAAAATTAATTAGGCACCTCATAATATTTTACCTTAAATCACTTTTAGTTGTTTTAAAGATATTCTGAAATCCTACTTATCCGGGAAGGGATGTAAGGATTTTTTTTGTTTTTGTTTTTATAGATCGCATGAGAGGCTCAATAAGAGACCGACGAAAAATCGCGGTAAGTTCCGGGTTAAATATGTATTTTTTAAAAATACTTACTGTAATTTTAAACAACAAATTTCGTTTATACACTACTGGCTGTTTGAATCTGATGGAAGCTAGCGTTCATAAAAGCAAAAGAATTTCGAAGGGGGGGAGGGTGAAATTTATTTTTAAATTATGGAAATGTAGCAAAAACATCACTAAATTTTTTAAACGGACAAGATTTTAAGCCAACATTTTACGTACATCAACTGGTCATTTTAAAAATTTCAGGTATTTTGGTTAAGCCTCAATTGCATTTTTACAAAATATAAGGTATTTTTCGTAATGATGGACGGTAGTTGGGAAAGTTATGAGTGATTAAAATTATCCGGGACTTTAAAAAACTTAATAAAGAAGTCACAAAGGTACAGGGTTGAGGACTTACCTTTAATACCCTTTTTTCAATTTTTCCCTAGAAGGGAGATTAGTGGCATTGTGAAGGATATTTAAAACTAAAATGATACAAAAAATATTACACTATGTACATCTGAAATAAAAAGATTTATATTTCTGACCAAAATAAAAAAAATGCCAACAGCACGCGGTTTTCCCAGGCGGTCACCCATCCAAGTACTAACCACGCCCGACGTTGCTTAACTTCGGTGATCGGACGAGAACCGGTGTGTTCAACGTGGTATGGCCGTTGGCGACAGATATCGAATTCGCGAGGCCCTTAGCAATCAGATCAAGTATCATAATAAACATTTAAAACTAAATTACTCGTTATTGGAATAGTCGCTCAAAATTAAATGGAAAAAGCCTCATTGCATCTGTTTTAAGTACAGTATCTCCTATCTTCCTAATTCATCATGTTTATATTTCACCTTTATTAAGTGTTCATCTCGTTCTGATTAACTACAAACCACCGAATCTACATCAAACTTCTTCGGAATAAAAGGTCCCATGGCTGCATTGTCTACTTCACCCCATTTTCTTCGATTAATGATTTTGGGAAACTTTCAAGTAGTCCTTGCTTTCTTAAAGAAAATCGTATAGGTTTGAGAGAATAGACATTTTTGAATTTACCATTCATATGGTCACCGAAATTTTATTGAGAGATTTGAAAAAATTAATTAGGCACCTCATAATATTTTACCTTAAATCACTTTTAGTTGTTTTAAAGATATTCTGAAATCCTACTTATCCGGGAAGGGATGTAAGGATTTTTTTTGTTTTTGTTTTTATAGATGGCATGAGAGGCTCAATAAGAGACCGACGAAAAATCGCGGTAAGTTCCGGGTTAAATATGTATTTTTTAAAAATACTTACTGTAATTTTAAACAACAAATTTCGTTTATACACTACTGGCTGTTTGAATCTGATGGAAGCTAGCGTTCATAAAAGCAAAAGAATTTCGAAGGGGGGGAGGGTGAAATTTATTTTTAAATTATGGAAATGTAGCAAAAACATCACTAAATTTTTTAAACGGACAAGATTTTAAGCCAACATTTTACGTACATCAACTGGTCATTTTATAAATTTCAGGTATTTTGGTTAAGCCTCAATTGCATTTTTACAAAATATAAGGTATTTTTCGTAATGATGGACGGTAGTTGGGAAAGTTATGAGTGATTAAAATTATCCGGGACTTTAAAAACCTAATAAAGAAGTCACAAAGGTACAGGGTTGAGGACTTACCTTTAATACCCTTTTTTCAATTTTTCCCTAGAAGGGAGATTAGTGGCATTGTGAAGGATATTTAAAACTAAAATGATACAAAAAATATTACACTGTGTACATCTGAAATAAAAAGATTCATATTTCTGACCAAAATAAAAAAAATGCCAACAGCACGCGGTTTTCCCAGGCGGTCACCCATCCAAGTACTAACCACGCCCGACGTTGCTTAACTTCGGTGATCAGACGAGAACCGGTGTGTTCAACGTGGTATGGCCGTTGGCGACAGATATCGAATTCGCGAGGCCCTTAGCAATCAGATCAAGTATCATAATAAACATTTAAAACTAAATTACTCGTTATTGGAATAGTCGCTCAAAATTAAATGGAAAAAGCCTCATTGCATCTGTTTTAAGTACAGTATCTCCTATCTTCCTAATTCATCATGTTTATATTTCACCTTTATTAAGTGTTCATCTCGTTCTGATTAACTACAAACCACCGAATCTACATCTAACTTCTTCGGAATAAAAGGTCCCATGGCTGCGTTGTCTACTTCACCCCATTTTCTTCGATTAATGATTTTGGGGAACTTTCAAGTAGTCCTTGCTTTCTTAAAGAAAATCGTATAGGTTTGAGAGAATAGACATTTTTGAATTTACCATTCATATGGTCACCGAAATTTTATTGAGAGATTTGAAAAAATTAATTAGGCACCTCATAATATTTTACCTTAAATCACTTTTAGTTGTTTTAAAGATATTCTGAAATCCTACTTATCCGGGAAGGGATGTAAGGATTTTTTTTGTTTTTGTTTTTATAGATGGCATGAGAGGCTCAATAAGAGACCGACGAAAAATCGCGGTAAGTTCCGGGTTAAATATGTATTTTTTAAAAATACTTACTGTAATTTTAAACAACAAATTTCGGTTATACACTACTGGCTGTTTGAATCTGATGGAAGCTAGCGTTCATAAAAGCAAAAGAATTTCGAAGGGGGGGAGGGTGAAATTTATTTTTAAATTATGGAAATGTAGCAAAAACATCACTAAATTTTTTAAACGGACAAGATTTTAAGCCAACATTTTACGTACATCAACTGGTCATTTTAAAAATTTCAGGTATTTTGGTTAAGCCTCAATTGCATTTTTACAAAATATAAGGTATTTTTCGTAATGATGGACGGTAGTTGGGAAAGTTATGAGTGATTAAAATTATCCGGGACTTTAAAAAACCTAATAAAGAAGTCACAAAGGTACAGGGTTGAGGACTTACCTTTAATACCCTTTTTTCAATTTTTCCCTAGAAGGGAGATTAGTGGCATTGTGAAGGATATTTAAAACTAAAATGATACAAAAAATATTACACTGTGTACATCTGAAATAAAAAGATTCATATTTCTGACCAAAATAAAAAAAATGCCAACAGCACGCGGTTTTCCCAGGCGGTCACCCATCCAAGTACTAACCACGCCCGACGTTGCTTAACTTCGGTGATCGGACGAGAACCGGTGTGTTCAACGTGGTATGGCCGTTGGCGACAGATATCGAATTCGCGAGGCCCTTAGCAATCAGATCAAGTATCATAATAAACATTTAAAACTAAATTACTCGTTAATGGAATAGTCGCTCAAAATTAAATGGAAAAAGCCTCATTGCATCTGTTTTAAGTACAGTATCTCCTATCTTCCTAATTCATCATGTTTATATTTCACCTTTATTAAGTGTTCATCTCGTTCTGATTAACTACAAACCACCGAATCTACATCAAACTTCTTCGGAATAAAAGGGCCCATGGCTGCGTTGTCTACTTCACCCCATTTTCTTCGATTAATGATTTTGGGGAACTTTCAAGTAGTCCTTGCTTTCTTAAAGAAAATCGTATAGGTTTGAGAGAATAGACATTTTTGAATTTACCATTCATATGGTCACCGAAATTTTATTGAGAGATTTGAAAAAATTAATTAGGCACCTCATAATATTTTACCTTAAATCACTTTTAGTTGTTTTAAAGATATTCTGAAATCCTACTTATCCGGGAAGGGATATAAGGATTTTTTTTGTTTTTGTTTTTATAGATGGCATGAGAGGCTCAATAAGAGACCGACGAAAAATCGCGGTAAGTTCCGGGTTAAATATGTATTTTTTAAAAATACTTACTGTAATTTTAAACAACAAATTTCGTTTATACACTACTGGCTGTTTGAATCTGATGGAAGCTAGCGTTCATAAAAGCAAAAGAATTTCGAAGGGGGGGAGGGTGAAATTTATTTTTAAATTATGGAAATGTAGCAAAAACATCACTAAATTTTTTAAACGGACAAGATTTTAAGCCAACATTTTACGTACATCAACTGGTCATTTTAAAAATTTCAGGTATTTTGGTTAAGCCTCAATTGCATTTTCACAAAATATAAGGTATTTTTCGTAATGATGGACGGTAGTTGGGAAAGTTATGAGTGATTAAAATTATCCGGGACTTTAAAAAACCTAATAAAGAAGTCACAAAGGTACAGGGTTGAGGACTTACCTTTAATACCCTTTTTTCAATTTTTTCCTAGAAGGGAGATTAGTGGCATTGTGAAGGATATTTAAAACTAAAATGATACAAAAAATATTACACTGTGTACATCTGAAATAAAAAGATTCATATTTCTGACCAAAATAAAAAAAATGCCAACAGCACGCGGTTTTCCCAGGCGGTCACCCATCCAAGTACTAACCACGCCCGACGTTGCTTAACTTCGGTGATCGGACGAGAACCGGTGTGTTCAACGTGGTATGGCCGTTGGCGACAGATATCGAATTCGCGAGGCCCTTAGCAATCAGATCAAGTATCATAATAAACATTTAAAACTAAATTACTCGTTAATGGAATAGTCGCTCAAAATTAAATGGAAAAAGCCTCATTGCATCTGTTTTAAGTACAGTATCTCCTATCTTCCTAATTCATCATGTTTATATTTCACCTTTATTAAGTGTTCATCTCGTTCTGATTAACTACAAACCACCGAATCTACATCAAACTTCTTCGGAATAAAAGGGCCCATGGCTGCGTTGTCTACTTCACCCCATTTTCTTCGATTAATGATTTTGGGGAACTTTCAAGTAGTCCTTGCTTTCTTAAAGAAAATCGTATAGGTTTGAGAGAATAGACATTTTTGAATTTACCATTCATATGGTCACCGAAATTTTATTGAGAGATTTGAAAAAATTAATTAGGCACCTCATAATATTTTACCTTAAATCACTTTTAGTTGTTTTAAAGATATTCTGAAATCCTACTTATCCGGGAAGGGATATAAGGATTTTTTTTGTTTTTGTTTTTATAGATGGCATGAGAGGCTCAATAAGAGACCGACGAAAAATCGCGGTAAGTTCCGGGTTAAATATGTATTTTTTAAAAATACTTACTGTAATTTTAAACAACAAATTTCGTTTATACACTACTGGCTGTTTGAATCTGATGGAAGCTAGCGTTCATAAAAGCAAAAGAATTTCGAAGGGGGGGAGGGTGAAATTTATTTTTAAATTATGGAAATGTAGCAAAAACATCACTAAATTTTTTAAACGGACAAGATTTTAAGCCAACATTTTACGTACATCAACTGGTCATTTTAAAAATTTCAGGTATTTTGGTTAAGCCTCAATTGCATTTTTACAAAATATAAGGTATTTTTCGTAATGATGGACGGTAGTTGGGAAAGTTATGAGTGATTAAAATTATCCGGGACTTTAAAAAACCTAATAAAGTAGTCACAAAGGTACAGGGTTGAGGACTTACCTTTAATACCCTTTTTTCAATTTTTCCCTAGAAGGGAGATTAGTGGCATTGTGGAGGATATTTAAAACTAAAATGATACAAAAAATATTACACTGTGTACATCTGAAATAAAAAGATTCATATTTCTGACCAAAATAAAAAAAATGCCAACAGCACGCGGTTTTCCCAGGCGGTCACCCATCCAAGCACTAACCACGCCCGACGTTGCTTAACTTCGGTGATCGGACGAGAACCGGTGTGTTCAACGTGGTATGGCCGTTGGCGACAGATATCGAATTCGCGAGGCCCTTAGCAATCAGATCAAGTATCATAATAAACATTTAAAACTAAATTACTCGTTATTGGAATAGTCGCTCAAAATTAAATGGAAAAAGCCTCATTGCATCTGTTTTAAGTACAGTATCTCCTATCTTCCTAATTCATCATGTTTATATTTCACCTTTATTAAGTGTTCATCTCGTTCTGATTAACTACAAACCACCGAATCTACATCAAACTTCTTCGGAATAAAAGGTCCCATGGCTGCGTTGTCTACTTCACCCCATTTTCTTCGATTAATGATTTTGGGGAACTTTCAAGTAGTCCTTGCTTTCTTAAAGAAAATCGTATAGGTTTGAGAGAATAGACATTTTTGAATTTACCATTCATATGGTCACCGAAATTTTATTGAGAGATTTGAAAAAATTAATTAGGCACCTCATAATATTTTACCTTAAATCACTTTTAGTTGTTTTAAAGATATTCTGAAATCCTACTTATCCGGGAAGGGATGTAAGGATTTTTTTTGTTTTTGTTTTTATAGATGGCATGAGAGGCTCAATAAGAGACCGACGAAAAATCGCGGTAAGTTCCGGGTTAAATATGTATTTTTTAAAAATACTTACTGTAATTTTAAACAACAAATTTCGTTTATACACTACTGGCTGTTTGAATCTGATGGAAGCTAGCGTTCATAAAAGCAAAAGAATTTCGAAGGGGGGGAGGGTGAAATTTATTTTTAAATTATGGAAATGTAGCAAAAACATCACTAAATTTTTTAAACGGACAAGATTTTAAGCCAACATTTTACGTACATCAACTGGTCATTTTAAAAATTTCAGGTATTTTGGTTAAGCCTCAATTGCATTTTCACAAAATATAAGGTATTTTTCGTAATGATGGACGGTAGTTGGGAAAGTTATGAGTGATTAAAATTATCCGGGACTTTAAAAAACCTAATAAAGAAGTCACAATGGTACAGGGTTGAGGACTTACCTTTAATACCCTTTTTTCAATTTTTTCCTAGAAGGGAGATTAGTGGCATTGTGAAGGATATTTAAAACTAAAATGATACAAAAAATATTACACTGTGTACATCTGAAATAAAAAGATTCATATTTCTGACCAAAATAAAAAAAATGCCAACAGCACGCGGTTTTCCCAGGCGGTCACCCATCCAAGTACTAACCACGCCCGACGTTGCTTAACTTCGGTGATCGGACGAGAACCGGTGTGTTCAACGTGGTATGGCCGTTGGCGACAGATATCGAATTCGCGAGGCCCTTAGCAATCAGATCAAGTATCATAATAAACATTTAAAACTAAATTACTCGTTAATGGAATAGTCGCTCAAAATTAAATGGAAAAAGCCTCATTGCATCTGTTTTAAGTACAGTATCTCCTATCTTCCTAATTCATCATGTTTATATTTCACCTTTATTAAGTGTTCATCTCGTTCTGATTAACTACAAACCACCGAATCTACATCAAACTTCTTCGGAATAAAAGGGCCCATGGCTGCGTTGTCTACTTCACCCCATTTTCTTCGATTAATGATTTTGGGGAACTTTCAAGTAGTCCTTGCTTTCTTAAAGAAAATCGTATAGGTTTGAGAGAATAGACATTTTTGAATTTACCATTCATATGGTCACCGAAATTTTATTGAGAGATTTGAAAAAATTAATTAGGCACCTCATAATATTTTACCTTAAATCACTTTTAGTTGTTTTAAAGATATTCTGAAATCCTACTTATCCGGGAAGGGATATAAGGATTTTTTTTGTTTTTGTTTTTATAGATGGCATGAGAGGCTCAATAAGAGACCGACGAAAAATCGCGGTAAGTTCCGGGTTAAATATGTATTTTTTAAAAATACTTACTGTAATTTTAAACAACAAATTTCGTTTATACACTACTGGCTGTTTGAATCTGATGGAAGCTAGCGTTCATAAAAGCAAAAGAATTTCGAAGGGGGGGAGGGTGAAATTTATTTTTAAATTATGGAAATGTAGCAAAAACATCACTAAATTTTTTAAACGGACAAGATTTTAAGCCAACATTTTACGTACATCAACTGGTCATTTTAAAAATTTCAGGTATTTTGGTTAAGCCTCAATTGCATTTTCACAAAATATAAGGTATTTTTCGTAATGATGGACGGTAGTTGGGAAAGTTATGAGTGATTAAAATTATCCGGGACTTTAAAAAACCTAATAAAGAAGTCACAAAGGTACAGGGTTGAGGACTTACCTTTAATACCCTTTTTTCAATTTTTTCCTAGAAGGGAGATTAGTGGCATTGTGAAGGATATTTAAAACTAAAATGATACAAAAAATATTACACTGTGTACATCTGAAATAAAAAGATTCATATTTCTGACCAAAATAAAAAAAATGCCAACAGCACGCGGTTTTCCCAGGCGGTCACCCATCCAAGTACTAACCACGCCCGACGTTGCTTAACTTCGGTGATCGGACGAGAACCGGTGTGTTCAACGTGGTATGGCCGTTGGCGACAGATATCGAATTCGCGAGGCCCTTAGCAATCAGATCAAGTATCATAATAAACATTTAAAACTAAATTACTCGTTAATGGAATAGTCGCTCAAAATTAAATGGAAAAAGCCTCATTGCATCTGTTTTAAGTACAGTATCTCCTATCTTCCTAATTCATCATGTTTATATTTCACCTTTATTAAGTGTTCATCTCGTTCTGATTAACTACAAACCACCGAATCTACATCAAACTTCTTCGGAATAAAAGGGCCCATGGCTGCGTTGTCTACTTCACCCCATTTTCTTCGATTAATGATTTTGGGGAACTTTCAAGTAGTCCTTGCTTTCTTAAAGAAAATCGTATAGGTTTGAGAGAATAGACATTTTTGAATTTACCATTCATATGGTCACCGAAATTTTATTGAGAGATTTGAAAAAATTAATTAGGCACCTCATAATATTTTACCTTAAATCACTTTTAGTTGTTTTAAAGATATTCTGAAATCCTACTTATCCGGGAAGGGATATAAGGATTTTTTTTGTTTTTGTTTTTATAGATGGCATGAGAGGCTCAATAAGAGACCGACGAAAAATCGCGGTAAGTTCCGGGTTAAATATGTATTTTTTAAAAATACTTACTGTAATTTTAAACAACAAATTTCGTTTATACACTACTGGCTGTTTGAATCTGATGGAAGCTAGCGTTCATAAAAGCAAAAGAATTTCGAAGGGGGGGAGGGTGAAATTTATTTTTAAATTATGGAAATGTAGCAAAAACATCACTAAATTTTTTAAACGGACAAGATTTTAAGCCAACATTTTACGTACATCAACTGGTCATTTTAAAAATTTCAGGTATTTTGGTTAAGCCTCAATTGCATTTTCACAAAATATAAGGTATTTTTCGTAATGATGGACGGTAGTTGGGAAAGTTATGAGTGATTAAAATTATCCGGGACTTTAAAAAACCTAATAAAGAAGTCACAAAGGTACAGGGTTGAGGACTTACCTTTAATACCCTTTTTTCAATTTTTTCCTAGAAGGGAGATTAGTGGCATTGTGAAGGATATTTAAAACTAAAATGATACAAAAAATATTACACTGTGTACATCTGAAATAAAAAGATTCATATTTCTGACCAAAATAAAAAAAATGCCAACAGCACGCGGTTTTCCCAGGCGGTCACCCATCCAAGTACTAACCACGCCCGACGTTGCTTAACTTCGGTGATCGGACGAGAACCGGTGTGTTCAACGTGGTATGGCCGTTGGCGACAGATATCGAATTCGCGAGGCCCTTAGCAATCAGATCAAGTATCATAATAAACATTTAAAACTAAATTACTCGTTATTGGAATAGTCGCTCAAAATTAAATGGAAAAAGCCTCATTGCATCTGTTTTAAGTACAGTATCTCCTATCTTCCTAATTCATCATGTTTATATTTCACCTTTATTAAGTGTTCATCTCGTTCTGATTAACTACAAACCACCGAATCTACATCAAACTTCTTCGGAATAAAAGGTCCCATGGCTGCGTTGTCTACTTCACCCCATTTTCTTCGATTAATGATTTTGGGGAACTTTCAAGTAGTCCTTGCTTTCTTAAAGAAAATCGTATAGGTTTGAGAGAATAGACATTTTTGAATTTACCATTCATATGGTCACCGAAATTTTATTGAGAGATTTGAAAAAATTAATTAGGCACCTCATAATATTTTACCTTAAATCACTTTTAGTTGTTTTAAAGATATTCTGAAATCCTACTTATCCGGGAAGGGATGTAAGGATTTTTTTTGTTTTTGTTTTTATAGATGGCATGAGAGGCTCAATAAGAGACCGACGAAAAATCGCGGTAAGTTCCGGGTTAAATATGTATTTTTTAAAAATACTTACTGTAATTTTAAACAACAAATTTCGGTTATACACTACTGGCTGTTTGAATCTGATGGAAGCTAGCGTTCATAAAAGCAAAAGAATTTCGAAGGGGGGGAGGGTGAAATTTATTTTTAAATTATGGAAATGTAGCAAAAACATCACTAAATTTTTTAAACGGACAAGATTTTAAGCCAACATTTTACGTACATCAACTGGTCATTTTAAAAATTTCAGGTATTTTGGTTAAGCCTCAATTGCATTTTTACAAAATATAAGGTATTTTTCGTAATGATGGACGGTAGTTGGGAAAGTTATGAGTGATTAAAATTATCCGGGACTTTAAAAAACCTAATAAAGAAGTCACAAAGGTACAGGGTTGAGGACTTACCTTTAATACCCTTTTTTCAATTTTTCCCTAGAAGGGAGATTAGTGGCATTGTGAAGGATATTTAAAACTAAAATGATACAAAAAATATTACACTGTGTACATCTGAAATAAAAAGATTCATATTTCTGACCAAAATAAAAAAAATGCCAACAGCACGCGGTTTTCCCAGGCGGTCACCCATCCAAGTACTAACCACGCCCGACGTTGCTTAACTTCGGTGATCGGACGAGAACCGGTGTGTTCAACGTGGTATGGCCGTTGGCGACAGATATCGAATTCGCGAGGCCCTTAGCAATCAGATCAAGTATCATAATAAACATTTAAAACTAAATTACTCGTTAATGGAATAGTCGCTCAAAATTAAATGGAAAAAGCCTCATTGCATCTGTTTTAAGTACAGTATCTCCTATCTTCCTAATTCATCATGTTTATATTTCACCTTTATTAAGTGTTCATCTCGTTCTGATTAACTACAAACCACCGAATCTACATCAAACTTCTTCGGAATAAAAGGGCCCATGGCTGCGTTGTCTACTTCACCCCATTTTCTTCGATTAATGATTTTGGGGAACTTTCAAGTAGTCCTTGCTTTCTTAAAGAAAATCGTATAGGTTTGAGAGAATAGACATTTTTGAATTTACCATTCATATGGTCACCGAAATTTTATTGAGAGATTTGAAAAAATTAATTAGGCACCTCATAATATTTTACCTTAAATCACTTTTAGTTGTTTTAAAGATATTCTGAAATCCTACTTATCCGGGAAGGGATATAAGGATTTTTTTTGTTTTTGTTTTTATAGATGGCATGAGAGGCTCAATAAGAGACCGACGAAAAATCGCGGTAAGTTCCGGGTTAAATATGTATTTTTTAAAAATACTTACTGTAATTTTAAACAACAAATTTCGTTTATACACTACTGGCTGTTTGAATCTGATGGAAGCTAGCGTTCATAAAAGCAAAAGAATTTCGAAGGGGGGGAGGGTGAAATTTATTTTTAAATTATGGAAATGTAGCAAAAACATCACTAAATTTTTTAAACGGACAAGATTTTAAGCCAACATTTTACGTACATCAACTGGTCATTTTAAAAATTTCAGGTATTTTGGTTAAGCCTCAATTGCATTTTCACAAAATATAAGGTATTTTTCGTAATGATGGACGGTAGTTGGGAAAGTTATGAGTGATTAAAATTATCCGGGACTTTAAAAAACCTAATAAAGAAGTCACAAAGGTACAGGGTTGAGGACTTACCTTTAATACCCTTTTTTCAATTTTTTCCTAGAAGGGAGATTAGTGGCATTGTGAAGGATATTTAAAACTAAAATGATACAAAAAATATTACACTGTGTACATCTGAAATAAAAAGATTCATATTTCTGACCAAAATAAAAAAAATGCCAACAGCACGCGGTTTTCCCAGGCGGTCACCCATCCAAGTACTAACCACGCCCGACGTTGCTTAACTTCGGTGATCGGACGAGAACCGGTGTGTTCAACGTGGTATGGCCGTTGGCGACAGATATCGAATTCGCGAGGCCCTTAGCAATCAGATCAAGTATCATAATAAACATTTAAAACTAAATTACTCGTTAATGGAATAGTCGCTCAAAATTAAATGGAAAAAGCCTCATTGCATCTGTTTTAAGTACAGTATCTCCTATCTTCCTAATTCATCATGTTTATATTTCACCTTTATTAAGTGTTCATCTCGTTCTGATTAACTACAAACCACCGAATCTACATCAAACTTCTTCGGAATAAAAGGGCCCATGGCTGCGTTGTCTACTTCACCCCATTTTCTTCGATTAATGATTTTGGGGAACTTTCAAGTAGTCCTTGCTTTCTTAAAGAAAATCGTATAGGTTTGAGAGAATAGACATTTTTGAATTTACCATTCATATGGTCACCGAAATTTTATTGAGAGATTTGAAAAAATTAATTAGGCACCTCATAATATTTTACCTTAAATCACTTTTAGTTGTTTTAAAGATATTCTGAAATCCTACTTATCCGGGAAGGGATATAAGGATTTTTTTTGTTTTTGTTTTTATAGATGGCATGAGAGGCTCAATAAGAGACCGACGAAAAATCGCGGTAAGTTCCGGGTTAAATATGTATTTTTTAAAAATACTTACTGTAATTTTAAACAACAAATTTCGTTTATACACTACTGGCTGTTTGAATCTGATGGAAGCTAGCGTTCATAAAAGCAAAAGAATTTCGAAGGGGGGGAGGGTGAAATTTATTTTTAAATTATGGAAATGTAGCAAAAACATCACTAAATTTTTTAAACGGACAAGATTTTAAGCCAACATTTTACGTACATCAACTGGTCATTTTAAAAATTTCAGGTATTTTGGTTAAGCCTCAATTGCATTTTCACAAAATATAAGGTATTTTTCGTAATGATGGACGGTAGTTGGGAAAGTTATGAGTGATTAAAATTATCCGGGACTTTAAAAAACCTAATAAAGAAGTCACAAAGGTACAGGGTTGAGGACTTACCTTTAATACCCTTTTTTCAATTTTTTCCTAGAAGGGAGATTAGTGGCATTGTGAAGGATATTTAAAACTAAAATGATACAAAAAATATTACACTGTGTACATCTGAAATAAAAAGATTCATATTTCTGACCAAAATAAAAAAAATGCCAACAGCACGCGGTTTTCCCAGGCGGTCACCCATCCAAGTACTAACCACGCCCGACGTTGCTTAACTTCGGTGATCGGACGAGAACCGGTGTGTTCAACGTGGTATGGCCGTTGGCGACAGATATCGAATTCGCGAGGCCCTTAGCAATCAGATCAAGTATCATAATAAACATTTAAAACTAAATTACTCGTTAATGGAATAGTCGCTCAAAATTAAATGGAAAAAGCCTCATTGCATCTGTTTTAAGTACAGTATCTCCTATCTTCCTAATTCATCATGTTTATATTTCACCTTTATTAAGTGTTCATCTCGTTCTGATTAACTACAAACCACCGAATCTACATCAAACTTCTTCGGAATAAAAGGGCCCATGGCTGCGTTGTCTACTTCACCCCATTTTCTTCGATTAATGATTTTGGGGAACTTTCAAGTAGTCCTTGCTTTCTTAAAGAAAATCGTATAGGTTTGAGAGAATAGACATTTTTGAATTTACCATTCATATGGTCACCGAAATTTTATTGAGAGATTTGAAAAAATTAATTAGGCACCTCATAATATTTTACCTTAAATCACTTTTAGTTGTTTTAAAGATATTCTGAAATCCTACTTATCCGGGAAGGGATATAAGGATTTTTTTTGTTTTTGTTTTTATAGATGGCATGAGAGGCTCAATAAGAGACCGACGAAAAATCGCGGTAAGTTCCGGGTTAAATATGTATTTTTTAAAAATACTTACTGTAATTTTAAACAACAAATTTCGTTTATACACTACTGGCTGTTTGAATCTGATGGAAGCTAGCGTTCATAAAAGCAAAAGAATTTCGAAGGGGGGGAGGGTGAAATTTATTTTTAAATTATGGAAATGTAGCAAAAACATCACTAAATTTTTTAAACGGACAAGATTTTAAGCCAACATTTTACGTACATCAACTGGTCATTTTAAAAATTTCAGGTATTTTGGTTAAGCCTCAATTGCATTTTCACAAAATATAAGGTATTTTTCGTAATGATGGACGGTAGTTGGGAAAGTTATGAGTGATTAAAATTATCCGGGACTTTAAAAAACCTAATAAAGAAGTCACAAAGGTACAGGGTTGAGGACTTACCTTTAATACCCTTTTTTCAATTTTTTCCTAGAAGGGAGATTAGTGGCATTGTGAAGGATATTTAAAACTAAAATGATACAAAAAATATTACACTGTGTACATCTGAAATAAAAAGATTCATATTTCTGACCAAAATAAAAAAAATGCCAACAGCACGCGGTTTTCCCAGGCGGTCACCCATCCAAGTACTAACCACGCCCGACGTTGCTTAACTTCGGTGATCGGACGAGAACCGGTGTGTTCAACGTGGTATGGCCGTTGGCGACAGATATCGAATTCGCGAGGCCCTTAGCAATCAGATCAAGTATCATAATAAACATTTAAAACTAAATTACTCGTTATTGGAATAGTCGCTCAAAATTAAATGGAAAAAGCCTCATTGCATCTGTTTTAAGTACAGTATCTCCTATCTTCCTAATTCATCATGTTTATATTTCACCTTTATTAAGTGTTCATCTCGTTCTGATTAACTACAAACCACCGAATCTACATCAAACTTCTTCGGAATAAAAGGTCCCATGGCTGCGTTGTCTACTTCACCCCATTTTCTTCGATTAATGATTTTGGGGAACTTTCAAGTAGTCCTTGCTTTCTTAAAGAAAATCGTATAGGTTTGAGAGAATAGACATTTTTGAATTTACCATTCATATGGTCACCGAAATTTTATTGAGAGATTTGAAAAAATTAATTAGGCACCTCATAATATTTTACCTTAAATCACTTTTAGTTGTTTTAAAGATATTCTGAAATCCTACTTATCCGGGAAGGGATGTAAGGATTTTTTTTGTTTTTGTTTTTATAGATGGCATGAGAGGCTCAATAAGAGACCGACGAAAAATCGCGGTAAGTTCCGGGTTAAATATGTATTTTTTAAAAATACTTACTGTAATTTTAAACAACAAATTTCGGTTATACACTACTGGCTGTTTGAATCTGATGGAAGCTAGCGTTCATAAAAGCAAAAGAATTTCGAAGGGGGGGAGGGTGAAATTTATTTTTAAATTATGGAAATGTAGCAAAAACATCACTAAATTTTTTAAACGGACAAGATTTTAAGCCAACATTTTACGTACATCAACTGGTCATTTTAAAAATTTCAGGTATTTTGGTTAAACCTCAATTGCATTTTTACAAAATATAAGGTATTTTTCGTAATGATGGACGGTAGTTGGGAAAGTTATGAGTGATTAAAATTATCCGGGACTTTAAAAAACCTAATAAAGAAGTCACAAAGGTACAGGGTTGAGGACTTACCTTTAATACCCTTTTTTCAATTTTTCCCTAGAAGGGAGATTAGTGGCATTGTGAAGGATATTTAAAACTAAAATGATACAAAAAATATTACACTGTGTACATCTGAAATAAAAAGATTCATATTTCTGACCAAAATAAAAAAAATGCCAACAGCACGCGGTTTTCCCAGGCGGTCACCCATCCAAGTACTAACCACGCCCGACGTTGCTTAACTTCGGTGATCGGACGAGAACCGGTGTGTTCAACGTGGTATGGCCGTTGGCGACAGATATCGAATTCGCGAGGCCCTTAGCAATCAGATCAAGTATCATAATAAACATTTAAAACTAAATTACTCGTTAATGGAATAGTCGCTCAAAATTAAATGGAAAAAGCCTCATTGCATCTGTTTTAAGTACAGTATCTCCTATCTTCCTAATTCATCATGTTTATATTTCACCTTTATTAAGTGTTCATCTCGTTCTGATTAACTACAAACCACCGAATCTACATCAAACTTCTTCGGAATAAAAGGGCCCATGGCTGCGTTGTCTACTTCACCCCATTTTCTTCGATTAATGATTTTGGGGAACTTTCAAGTAGTCCTTGCTTTCTTAAAGAAAATCGTATAGGTTTGAGAGAATAGACATTTTTGAATTTACCATTCATATGGTCACCGAAATTTTATTGAGAGATTTGAAAAAATTAATTAGGCACCTCATAATATTTTACCTTAAATCACTTTTAGTTGTTTTAAAGATATTCTGAAATCCTACTTATCCGGGAAGGGATATAAGGATTTTTTTTGTTTTTGTTTTTATAGATGGCATGAGAGGCTCAATAAGAGACCGACGAAAAATCGCGGTAAGTTCCGGGTTAAATATGTATTTTTTAAAAATACTTACTGTAATTTTAAACAACAAATTTCGTTTATACACTACTGGCTGTTTGAATCTGATGGAAGCTAGCGTTCATAAAAGCAAAAGAATTTCGAAGGGGGGGAGGGTGAAATTTATTTTTAAATTATGGAAATGTAGCAAAAACATCACTAAATTTTTTAAACGGACAAGATTTTAAGCCAACATTTTACGTACATCAACTGGTCATTTTAAAAATTTCAGGTATTTTGGTTAAGCCTCAATTGCATTTTCACAAAATATAAGGTATTTTTCGTAATGATGGACGGTAGTTGGGAAAGTTATGAGTGATTAAAATTATCCGGGACTTTAAAAAACCTAATAAAGAAGTCACAAAGGTACAGGGTTGAGGACTTACCTTTAATACCCTTTTTTCAATTTTTTCCTAGAAGGGAGATTAGTGGCATTGTGAAGGATATTTAAAACTAAAATGATACAAAAAATATTACACTGTGTACATCTGAAATAAAAAGATTCATATTTCTGACCAAAATAAAAAAAATGCCAACAGCACGCGGTTTTCCCAGGCGGTCACCCATCCAAGTACTAACCACGCCCGACGTTGCTTAACTTCGGTGATCGGACGAGAACCGGTGTGTTCAACGTGGTATGGCCGTTGGCGACAGATATCGAATTCGCGAGGCCCTTAGCAATCAGATCAAGTATCATAATAAACATTTAAAACTAAATTACTCGTTATTGGAATAGTCGCTCAAAATTAAATGGAAAAAGCCTCATTGCATCTGTTTTAAGTACAGTATCTCCTATCTTCCTAATTCATCATGTTTATATTTCACCTTTATTAAGTGTTCATCTCGTTCTGATTAACTACAAACCACCGAATCTACATCAAACTTCTTCGGAATAAAAGGTCCCATGGCTGCGTTGTCTACTTCACCCCATTTTCTTCGATTAATGATTTTGGGGAACTTTCAAGTAGTCCTTGCTTTCTTAAAGAAAATCGTATAGGTTTGAGAGAATAGACATTTTTGAATTTACCATTCATATGGTCACCGAAATTTTATTGAGAGATTTGAAAAAATTAATTAGGCACCTCATAATATTTTACCTTAAATCACTTTTAGTTGTTTTAAAGATATTCTGAAATCCTACTTATCCGGGAAGGGATGTAAGGATTTTTTTTGTTTTTGTTTTTATAGATGGCATGAGAGGCTCAATAAGAGACCGACGAAAAATCGCGGTAAGTTCCGGGTTAAATATGTATTTTTTAAAAATACTTACTGTAATTTTAAACAACAAATTTCGGTTATACACTACTGGCTGTTTGAATCTGATGGAAGCTAGCGTTCATAAAAGCAAAAGAATTTCGAAGGGGGGGAGGGTGAAATTTATTTTTAAATTATGGAAATGTAGCAAAAACATCACTAAATTTTTTAAACGGACAAGATTGTAAGCCAACATTTTACGTACATCAACTGGTCATTTTAAAAATTTCAGGTATTTTGGTTAAACCTCAATTGCATTTTTACAAAATATAAGGTATTTTTCGTAATGATGGACGGTAGTTGGGAAAGTTATGAGTGATTAAAATTATCCGGGACTTTAAAAAACCTAATAAAGAAGTCACAAAGGTACAGGGTTGAGGACTTACCTTTAATACCCTTTTTTCAATTTTTCCCTAGAAGGGAGATTAGTGGCATTGTGAAGGATATTTAAAACTAAAATGATACAAAAAATATTACACTGTGTACATCTGAAATAAAAAGATTCATATTTCTGACCAAAATAAAAAAAATGCCAACAGCACGCGGTTTTCCCAGGCGGTCACCCATCCAAGTACTAACCACGCCCGACGTTGCTTAACTTCGGTGATCGGACGAGAACCGGTGTGTTCAACGTGGTATGGCCGTTGGCGACAGATATCGAATTCGCGAGGCCCTTAGCAATCAGATCAAGTATCATAATAAACATTTAAAACTAAATTACTCGTTAATGGAATAGTCGCTCAAAATTAAATGGAAAAAGCCTCATTGCATCTGTTTTAAGTACAGTATCTCCTATCTTCCTAATTCATCATGTTTATATTTCACCTTTATTAAGTGTTCATCTCGTTCTGATTAACTACAAACCACCGAATCTACATCAAACTTCTTCGGAATAAAAGGGCCCATGGCTGCGTTGTCTACTTCACCCCATTTTCTTCGATTAATGATTTTGGGGAACTTTCAAGTAGTCCTTGCTTTCTTAAAGAAAATCGTATAGGTTTGAGAGAATAGACATTTTTGAATTTACCATTCATATGGTCACCGAAATTTTATTGAGAGATTTGAAAAACTTAATTAGGCACCTCATAATATTTTACCTTAAATCACTTTTAGTTGTTTTAAAGATATTCTGAAATCCTACTTATCCGGGAAGGGATATAAGGATTTTTTTTGTTTTTGTTTTTATAGATGGCATGAGAGGCTCAATAAGAGACCGACGAAAAATCGCGGTAAGTTCCGGGTTAAATATGTATTTTTTAAAAATACTTACTGTAATTTTAAACAACAAATTTCGTTTATACACTACTGGCTGTTTGAATCTGATGGAAGCTAGCGTTCATAAAAGCAAAAGAATTTCGAAGGGGGGGAGGGTGAAATTTATTTTTAAATTATGGAAATGTAGCAAAAACATCACTAAATTTTTTAAACGGACAAGATTTTAAGCCAACATTTTACGTACATCAACTGGTCATTTTAAAAATTTCAGGTATTTTGGTTAAGCCTCAATTGCATTTTCACAAAATATAAGGTATTTTTCGTAATGATGGACGGTAGTTGGGAAAGTTATGAGTGATTAAAATTATCCGGGACTTTAAAAAACCTAATAAAGAAGTCACAAAGGTACAGGGTTGAGGACTTACCTTTAATACCCTTTTTTCAATTTTTTCCTAGAAGGGAGATTAGTGGCATTGTGAAGGATATTTAAAACTAAAATGATACAAAAAATATTACACTGTGTACATCTGAAATAAAAAGATTCATATTTCTGACCAAAATAAAAAAAATGCCAACAGCACGCGGTTTTCCCAGGCGGTCACCCATCCAAGTACTAACCACGCCCGACGTTGCTTAACTTCGGTGATCGGACGAGAACCGGTGTGTTCAACGTGGTATGGCCGTTGGCGACAGATATCGAATTCGCGAGGCCCTTAGCAATCAGATCAAGTATCATAATAAACATTTAAAACTAAATTACTCGTTAATGGAATAGTCGCTCAAAATTAAATGGAAAAAGCCTCATTGCATCTGTTTTAAGTACAGTATCTCCTATCTTCCTAATTCATCATGTTTATATTTCACCTTTATTAAGTGTTCATCTCGTTCTGATTAACTACAAACCACCGAATCTACATCAAACTTCTTCGGAATAAAAGGTCCCATGGCTGCGTTGTCTACTTCACCCCATTTTCTTCGATTAATGATTTTGGGGAACTTTCAAGTAGTCCTTGCTTTCTTAAAGAAAATCGTATAGGTTTGAGAGAATAGACATTTTTGAATTTACCATTCATATGGTCACCGAAATTTTATTGAGAGATTTGAAAAAATTAATTAGGCACCTCATAATATTTTACCTTAAATCACTTTTAGTTGTTTTAAAGATATTCTGAAATCCTACTTATCCGGGAAGGGATATAAGGATTTTTTTTGTTTTTGTTTTTATAGATGGCATGAGAGGCTCAATAAGAGACCGACGAAAAATCGCGGTAAGTTCCGGGTTAAATATGTATTTTTTAAAAATACTTACTGTAATTTTAAACAACAAATTTCGTTTATACACTACTGGCTGTTTGAATCTGATGGAAGCTAGCGTTCATAAAAGCAAAAGAATTTCGAAGGGGGGGAGGGTGAAATTTATTTTTAAATTATGGAAATGTAGCAAAAACATCACTAAATTTTTTAAACGGACAAGATTTTAAGCCAACATTTTACGTACATCAACTGGTCATTTTAAAAATTTCAGGTATTTTGGTTAAGCCTCAATTGCATTTTCACAAAATATAAGGTATTTTTCGTAATGATGGACGGTAGTTGGGAAAGTTATGAGTGATTAAAATTATCCGGGACTTTAAAAAACCTAATAAAGAAGTCACAAAGGTACAGGGTTGAGGACTTACCTTTAATACCCTTTTTTCAATTTTTTCCTAGAAGGGAGATTAGTGGCATTGTGAAGGATATTTAAAACTAAAATGATACAAAAAATATTACACTGTGTACATCTGAAATAAAAAGATTCATATTTCTGACCAAAATAAAAAAAATGCCAACAGCACGCGGTTTTCCCAGGCGGTCACCCATCCAAGTACTAACCACGCCCGACGTTGCTTAACTTCGGTGATCGGACGAGAACCGGTGTGTTCAACGTGGTATGGCCGTTGGCGACAGATATCGAATTCGCGAGGCCCTTAGCAATCAGATCAAGTATCATAATAAACATTTAAAACTAAATTACTCGTTATTGGAATAGTCGCTCAAAATTAAATGGAAAAAGCCTCATTGCATCTGTTTTAAGTACAGTATCTCCTATCTTCCTAATTCATCATGTTTATATTTCACCTTTATTAAGTGTTCATCTCGTTCTGATTAACTACAAACCACCGAATCTACATCAAACTTCTTCGGAATAAAAGGTCCCATGGCTGCGTTGTCTACTTCACCCCATTTTCTTCGATTAATGATTTTGGGGAACTTTCAAGTAGTCCTTGCTTTCTTAAAGAAAATCGTATAGGTTTGAGAGAATAGACATTTTTGAATTTACCATTCATATGGTCACCGAAATTTTATTGAGAGATTTGAAAAAATTAATTAGGCACCTCATAATATTTTACCTTAAATCACTTTTAGTTGTTTTAAAGATATTCTGAAATCCTACTTATCCGGGAAGGGATGTAAGGATTTTTTTTGTTTTTGTTTTTATAGATGGCATGAGAGGCTCAATAAGAGACCGACGAAAAATCGCGGTAAGTTCCGGGTTAAATATGTATTTTTTAAAAATACTTACTGTAATTTTAAACAACAAATTTCGGTTATACACTACTGGCTGTTTGAATCTGATGGAAGCTAGCGTTCATAAAAGCAAAAGAATTTCGAAGGGGGGGAGGGTGAAATTTATTTTTAAATTATGGAAATGTAGCAAAAACATCACTAAATTTTTTAAACGGACAAGATTTTAAGCCAACATTTTACGTACATCAACTGGTCATTTTAAAAATTTCAGGTATTTTGGTTAAGCCTCAATTGCATTTTCACAAAATATAAGGTATTTTTCGTAATGATGGACGGTAGTTGGGAAAGTTATGAGTGATTAAAATTATCCGGGACTTTAAAAAACCTAATAAAGAAGTCACAAAGGTACAGGGTTGAGGACTTACCTTTAATACCCTTTTTTCAATTTTTTCCTAGAAGGGAGATTAGTGGCATTGTGAAGGATATTTAAAACTAAAATGATACAAAAAATATTACACTGTGTACATCTGAAATAAAAAGATTCATATTTCTGACCAAAATAAAAAAAATGCCAACAGCACGCGGTTTTCCCAGGCGGTCACCCATCCAAGTACTAACCACGCCGACGTTGCTTAACTTCGGTGATCGGACGAGAACCGGTGTGTTCAACGTGGTATGGCCGTTGGCGACAGATATCGAATTCGCGAGGCCCTTAGCAATCAGATCAAGTATCATAATAAACATTTAAAACTAAATTACTCGTTAATGGAATAGTCGCTCAAAATTAAATGGAAAAAGCCTCATTGCATCTGTTTTAAGTACAGTATCTCCTATCTTCCTAATTCATCATGTTTATATTTCACCTTTATTAAGTGTTCATCTCGTTCTGATTAACTACAAACCACCGAATCTACATCAAACTTCTTCGGAATAAAAGGTCCCATGGCTGCGTTGTCTACTTCACCCCATTTTCTTCGATTAATGATTTTGGGGAACTTTCAAGTAGTCCTTGCTTTCTTAAAGAAAATCGTATAGGTTTGAGAGAATAGACATTTTTGAATTTACCATTCATATGGTCACCGAAATTTTATTGAGAGATTTGAAAAAATTAATTAGGCACCTCATAATATTTTACCTTAAATCACTTTTAGTTGTTTTAAAGATA
This sequence comes from Aelia acuminata, assembly GCA_911387785.2. Classification (NCBI taxonomy): domain Eukaryota; kingdom Metazoa; phylum Arthropoda; class Insecta; order Hemiptera; family Pentatomidae; genus Aelia; species Aelia acuminata. The sequence continues at coordinate 162,365,813 of OU426978.1, read as the reverse complement.
TTCTGAAATCCTACTTATCCGGGAAGGGATATAAGGATTTTTTTTGTTTTTGTTTTTATAGATGGCATGAGAGGCTCAATAAGAGACCGACGAAAAATCGCGGTAAGTTCCGGGTTAAATATGTATTTTTTAAAAATACTTACTGTAATTTTAAACAACAAATTTCGGTTATACACTACTGGCTGTTTGAATCTGATGGAAGCTAGCGTTCATAAAAGCAAAAGAATTTCGAAGGGGGGGGAGGGTGAAATTTATTTTTAAATTATGGAAATGTAGCAAAAACATCACTAAATTTTTTAAACGGACAAGATTTTAAGCCAACATTTTACGTACATCAACTGGTCATTTTAAAAATTTCAGGTATTTTGGTTAAGCCTCAATTGCATTTTTACAAAATATAAGGTATTTTTCGTAATGATGGACGGTAGTTGGGAAAGTTATGAGTGATTAAAATTATCCGGGACTTTAAAAAACCTAATAAAGAAGTCACAAAGGTACAGGGTTGAGGACTTACCTTTAATACCCTTTTTTCAATTTTTCCCTAGAAGGGAGATTAGTGGCATTGTGAAGGATATTTAAAACTAAAATGATACAAAAAATATTACACTGTGTACATCTGAAATAAAAAGATTCATATTTCTGACCAAAATAAAAAAAATGCCAACAGCACGCGGTTTTCCCAGGCGGTCACCCATCCAAGTACTAACCACGCCCGACGTTGCTTAACTTCGGTGATCGGACGAGAACCGGTGTGTTCAACGTGGTATGGCCGTTGGCGACAGATATCGAATTCGCGAGGCCCTTAGCAATCAGATCAAGTATCATAATAAACATTTAAAACTAAATTACTCGTTATTGGAATAGTCGCTCAAAATTAAATGGAAAAAGCCTCATTGCATCTGTTTTAAGTACAGTATCTCCTATCTTCCTAATTCATCATGTTTATATTTCACCTTTATTAAGTGTTCATCTCGTTCTGATTAACTACAAACCACCGAATCTACATCAAACTTCTTCGGAATAAAAGGTCCCATGGCTGCGTTGTCTACTTCACCCCATTTTCTTCGATTAATGATTTTGGGGAACTTTCAAGTAGTCCTTGCTTTCTTAAAGAAAATCGTATAGGTTTGAGAGAATAGACATTTTTGAATTTACCATTCATATGGTCACCGAAATTTTATTGAGAGATTTGAAAAAATTAATTAGGCACCTCATAATATTTTACCTTAAATCACTTTTAGTTGTTTTAAAGATATTCTGAAATCCTACTTATCCGGGAAGGGATGTAAGGATTTTTTTTGTTTTTGTTTTTATAGATGGCATGAGAGGCTCAATAAGAGACCGACGAAAAATCGCGGTAAGTTCCGGGTTAAATATGTATTTTTTAAAAATACTTACTGTAATTTTAAACAACAAATTTCGGTTATACACTACTGGCTGTTTGAATCTGATGGAAGCTAGCGTTCATAAAAGCAAAAGAATTTCGAAGGGGGGGAGGGTGAAATTTATTTTTAAATTATGGAAATGTAGCAAAAACATCACTAAATTTTTTAAACGGACAAGATTTTAAGCCAACATTTTACGTACATCAACTGGTCATTTTAAAAATTTCAGGTATTTTGGTTAAGCCTCAATTGCATTTTCACAAAATATAAGGTATTTTTCGTAATGATGGACGGTAGTTGGGAAAGTTATGAGTGATTAAAATTATCCGGGACTTTAAAAAACCTAATAAAGAAGTCACAAAGGTACAGGGTTGAGGACTTACCTTTAATACCCTTTTTTCAATTTTTTCCTAGAAGGGAGATTAGTGGCATTGTGAAGGATATTTAAAACTAAAATGATACAAAAAATATTACACTGTGTACATCTGAAATAAAAAGATTCATATTTCTGACCAAAATAAAAAAAATGCCAACAGCACGCGGTTTTCCCAGGCGGTCACCCATCCAAGTACTAACCACGCCCGACGTTGCTTAACTTCGGTGATCGGACGAGAACCGGTGTGTTCAACGTGGTATGGCCGTTGGCGACAGATATCGAATTCGCGAGGCCCTTAGCAATCAGATCAAGTATCATAATAAACATTTAAAACTAAATTACTCGTTAATGGAATAGTCGCTCAAAATTAAATGGAAAAAGCCTCATTGCATCTGTTTTAAGTACAGTATCTCCTATCTTCCTAATTCATCATGTTTATATTTCACCTTTATTAAGTGTTCATCTCGTTCTGATTAACTACAAACCACCGAATCTACATCAAACTTCTTCGGAATAAAAGGTCCCATGGCTGCGTTGTCTACTTCACCCCATTTTCTTCGATTAATGATTTTGGGGAACTTTCAAGTAGTCCTTGCTTTCTTAAAGAAAATCGTATAGGTTTGAGAGAATAGACATTTTTGAATTTACCATTCATATGGTCACCGAAATTTTATTGAGAGATTTGAAAAAATTAATTAGGCACCTCATAATATTTTACCTTAAATCACTTTTAGTTGTTTTAAAGATATTCTGAAATCCTACTTATCCGGGAAGGGATGTAAGGATTTTTTTTGTTTTTGTTTTTATAGATGGCATGAGAGGCTCAATAAGAGACCGACGAAAAATCGCGGTAAGTTCCGGGTTAAATATGTATTTTTTAAAAATACTTACTGTAATTTTAAACAACAAATTTCGGTTATACACTACTGGCTGTTTGAATCTGATGGAAGCTAGCGTTCATAAAAGCAAAAGAATTTCGAAGGGGGGGAGGGTGAAATTTATTTTTAAATTATGGAAATGTAGCAAAAACATCACTAAATTTTTTAAACGGACAAGATTTTAAGCCAACATTTTACGTACATCAACTGGTCATTTTAAAAATTTCAGGTATTTTGGTTAAGCCTCAATTGCATTTTTACAAAATATAAGGTATTTTTCGTAATGATGGACGGTAGTTGGGAAAGTTATGAGTGATTAAAATTATCCGGGACTTTAAAAAACCTAATAAAGAAGTCACAAAGGTACAGGGTTGAGGACTTACCTTTAATACCCTTTTTTCAATTTTTCCCTAGAAGGGAGATTAGTGGCATTGTGAAGGATATTTAAAACTAAAATGATACAAAAAATATTACACTGTGTACATCTGAAATAAAAAGATTCATATTTCTGACCAAAATAAAAAAAATGCCAACAGCACGCGGTTTTCCCAGGCGGTCACCCATCCAAGTACTAACCACGCCCGACGTTGCTTAACTTCGGTGATCGGACGAGAACCGGTGTGTTCAACGTGGTATGGCCGTTGGCGACAGATATCGAATTCGCGAGGCCCTTAGCAATCAGATCAAGTATCATAATAAACATTTAAAACTAAATTACTCGTTATTGGAATAGTCGCTCAAAATTAAATGGAAAAAGCCTCATTGCATCTGTTTTAAGTACAGTATCTCCTATCTTCCTAATTCATCATGTTTATATTTCACCTTTATTAAGTGTTCATCTCGTTCTGATTAACTACAAACCACCGAATCTACATCAAACTTCTTCGGAATAAAAGGTCCCATGGCTGCGTTGTCTACTTCACCCCATTTTCTTCGATTAATGATTTTGGGGAACTTTCAAGTAGTCCTTGCCTTCTTAAAGAAAATCGTATAGGTTTGAGAGAATAGACATTTTTGAATTTACCATTCATATGGTCACCGAAATTTTATTGAGAGATTTGAAAAAATTAATTAGGCACCTCATAATATTTTACCTTAAATCACTTTTAGTTGTTTTAAAGATATTCTGAAATCCTACTTATCCGGGAAGGGATGTAAGGATTTTTTTTGTTTTTGTTTTTATAGATGGCATGAGAGGCTCAATAAGAGACCGACGAAAAATCGCGGTAAGTTCCGGGTTAAATATGTATTTTTTAAAAATACTTACTGTAATTTTAAACAACAAATTTCGGTTATACACTACTGGCTGTTTGAATCTGATGGAAGCTAGCGTTCATAAAAGCAAAAGAATTTCGAAGGGGGGGAGGGTGAAATTTATTTTTAAATTATGGAAATGTAGCAAAAACATCACTAAATTTTTTAAACGGACAAGATTTTAAGCCAACATTTTACGTACATCAACTGGTCATTTTAAAAATTTCAGGTATTTTGGTTAAGCCTCAATTGCATTTTCACAAAATATAAGGTATTTTTCGTAATGATGGACGGTAGTTGGGAAAGTTATGAGTGATTAAAATTATCCGGGACTTTAAAAAACCTAATAAAGAAGTCACAAAGGTACAGGGTTGAGGACTTACCTTTAATACCCTTTTTTCAATTTTTCCCTAGAAGGGAGATTAGTGGCATTGTGAAGGATATTTAAAACTAAAATGATACAAAAAATATTACACTGTGTACATCTGAAATAAAAAGATTCATATTTCTGACCAAAATAAAAAAAATGCCAACAGCACGCGGTTTTCCCAGGCGGTCACCCATCCAAGTACTAACCACGCCCGACGTTGCTTAACTTCGGTGATCGGACGAGAACCGGTGTGTTCAACGTGGTATGGCCGTTGGCGACAGATATCGAATTCGCGAGGCCCTTAGCAATCAGATCAAGTATCATAATAAACATTTAAAACTAAATTACTCGTTAATGGAATAGTCGCTCAAAATTAAATGGAAAAAGCCTCATTGCATCTGTTTTAAGTACAGTATCTCCTATCTTCCTAATTCATCATGTTTATATTTCACCTTTATTAAGTGTTCATCTCGTTCTGATTAACTACAAACCACCGAATCTACATCAAACTTCTTCGGAATAAAAGGTCCCATGGCTGCGTTGTCTACTTCACCCCATTTTCTTCGATTAATGATTTTGGGGAACTTTCAAGTAGTCCTTGCTTTCTTAAAGAAAATCGTATAGGTTTGAGAGAATAGACATTTTTGAATTTACCATTCATATGGTCACCGAAATTTTATTGAGAGATTTGAAAAAATTAATTAGGCACCTCATAATATTTTACCTTAAATCACTTTTAGTTGTTTTAAAGATATTCTGAAATCCTACTTATCCGGGAAGGGATGTAAGGATTTTTTTTGTTTTTGTTTTTATAGATGGCATGAGAGGCTCAATAAGAGACCGACGAAAAATCGCGGTAAGTTCCGGGTTAAATATGTATTTTTTTAAAAATACTTACTGTAATTTTAAACAACAAATTTCGGTTATACACTACTGGCTGTTTGAATCTGATGGAAGCTAGCGTTCATAAAAGCAAAAGAATTTCGAAGGGGGGGAGGGTGAAATTTATTTTTAAATTATGGAAATGTAGCAAAAACATCACTAAATTTTTTAAACGGACAAGATTTTAAGCCAACATTTTACGTACATCAACTGGTCATTTTAAAAATTTCAGGTATTTTGGTTAAGCCTCAATTGCATTTTTACAAAATATAAGGTATTTTTCGTAATGATGGACGGTAGTTGGGAAAGTTATGAGTGATTAAAATTATCCGGGACTTTAAAAAACCTAATAAAGAAGTCACAAAGGTACAGGGTTGAGGACTTACCTTTAATACCCTTTTTTCAATTTTTCCCTAGAAGGGAGATTAGTGGCATTGTGAAGGATATTTAAAACTAAAATGATACAAAAAATATTACACTGTGTACATCTGAAATAAAAAGATTCATATTTCTGACCAAAATAAAAAAAATGCCAACAGCACGCGGTTTTCCCAGGCGGTCACCCATCCAAGTACTAACCACGCCCGACGTTGCTTAACTTCGGTGATCGGACGAGAACCGGTGTGTTCAACGTGGTATGGCCGTTGGCGACAGATATCGAATTCGCGAGGCCCTTAGCAATCAGATCAAGTATCATAATAAACATTTAAAACTAAATTACTCGTTAATGGAATAGTCGCTCAAAATTAAATGGAAAAAGCCTCATTGCATCTGTTTTAAGTACAGTATCTCCTATCTTCCTAATTCATCATGTTTATATTTCACCTTTATTAAGTGTTCATCTCGTTCTGATTAACTACAAACCACCGAATCTACATCAAACTTCTTCGGAATAAAAGGTCCCATGGCTGCGTTGTCTACTTCACCCCATTTTCTTCGATTAATGATTTTGGGGAACTTTCAAGTAGTCCTTGCTTTCTTAAAGAAAATCGTATAGGTTTGAGAGAATAGACATTTTTGAATTTACCATTCATATGGTCACCGAAATTGTATTGAGAGATTTGAAAAAATTAATTAGGCACCTCATAATATTTTACCTTAAATCACTTTTAGTTGTTTTAAAGATATTCTGAAATCCTACTTATCCGGGAAGGGATGTAAGGATTTTTTTTGTTTTTGTTTTTATAGATGGCATGAGAGGCTCAATAAGAGACCGACGAAAAATCGCGGTAAGTTCCGGGTTAAATATGTATTTTTTAAAAATACTTACTGTAATTTTAAACAACAAATTTCGGTTATACACTACTGGCTGTTTGAATCTGATGGAAGCTAGCGTTCATAAAAGCAAAAGAATTTCGAAGGGGGGGAGGGTGAAATTTATTTTTAAATTATGGAAATGTAGCAAAAACATCACTAAATTTTTTAAACGGACAAGATTTTAAGCCAACATTTTACGTACATCAACTGGTCATTTTAAAAATTTCAGGTATTTTGGTTAAGCCTCAATTGCATTTTTACAAAATATAAGGTATTTTTCGTAATGATGGACGGTAGTTGGGAAAGTTATGAGTGATTAAAATTATCCGGGACTTTAAAAAACCTAATAAAGAAGTCACAAAGGTACAGGGTTGAGGACTTACCTTTAATACCCTTTTTTCAATTTTTCCCTAGAAGGGAGATTAGTGGCATTGTGAAGGATATTTAAAACTAAAATGATACAAAAAATATTACACTGTGTACATCTGAAATAAAAAGATTCATATTTCTGACCAAAATAAAAAAAATGCCAACAGCACGCGGTTTTCCCAGGCGGTCACCCATCCAAGTACTAACCACGCCCGACGTTGCTTAACTTCGGTGATCGGACGAGAACCGGTGTGTTCAACGTGGTATGGCCGTTGGCGACAGATATCGAATTCGCGAGGCCCTTAGCAATCAGATCAAGTATCATAATAAACATTTAAAACTAAATTACTCGTTATTGGAATAGTCGCTCAAAATTAAATGGAAAAAGCCTCATTGCATCTGTTTTAAGTACAGTATCTCCTATCTTCCTAATTCATCATGTTTATATTTCACCTTTATTAAGTGTTCATCTCGTTCTGATTAACTACAAACCACCGAATCTACATCAAACTTCTTCGGAATAAAAGGTCCCATGGCTGCGTTGTCTACTTCACCCCATTTTCTTCGATTAATGATTTTGGGGAACTTTCAAGTAGTCCTTGCCTTCTTAAAGAAAATCGTATAGGTTTGAGAGAATAGACATTTTTGAATTTACCATTCATATGGTCACCGAAATTTTATTGAGAGATTTGAAAAAATTAATTAGGCACCTCATAATATTTTACCTTAAATCACTTTTAGTTGTTTTAAAGATATTCTGAAATCCTACTTATCCGGGAAGGGATGTAAGGATTTTTTTTGTTTTTGTTTTTATAGATGGCATGAGAGGCTCAATAAGAGACCGACGAAAAATCGCGGTAAGTTCCGGGTTAAATATGTATTTTTTAAAAATACTTACTGTAATTTTAAACAACAAATTTCGGTTATACACTACTGGCTGTTTGAATCTGATGGAAGCTAGCGTTCATAAAAGCAAAAGAATTTCGAAGGGGGGGAGGGTGAAATTTATTTTTAAATTATGGAAATGTAGCAAAAACATCACTAAATTTTTTAAACGGACAAGATTTTAAGCCAACATTTTACGTACATCAACTGGTCATTTTAAAAATTTCAGGTATTTTGGTTAAGCCTCAATTGCATTTTCACAAAATATAAGGTATTTTTCGTAATGATGGACGGTAGTTGGGAAAGTTATGAGTGATTAAAATTATCCGGGACTTTAAAAAACCTAATAAAGAAGTCACAAAGGTACAGGGTTGAGGACTTACCTTTAATACCCTTTTTTCAATTTTTCCCTAGAAGGGAGATTAGTGGCATTGTGAAGGATATTTAAAACTAAAATGATACAAAAAATATTACACTGTGTACATCTGAAATAAAAAGATTCATATTTCTGACCAAAATAAAAAAAATGCCAACAGCACGCGGTTTTCCCAGGCGGTCACCCATCCAAGTACTAACCACGCCCGACGTTGCTTAACTTCGGTGATCGGACGAGAACCGGTGTGTTCAACGTGGTATGGCCGTTGGCGACAGATATCGAATTCGCGAGGCCCTTAGCAATCAGATCAAGTATCATAATAAACATTTAAAACTAAATTACTCGTTAATGGAATAGTCGCTCAAAATTAAATGGAAAAAGCCTCATTGCATCTGTTTTAAGTACAGTATCTCCTATCTTCCTAATTCATCATGTTTATATTTCACCTTTATTAAGTGTTCATCTCGTTCTGATTAACTACAAACCACCGAATCTACATCAAACTTCTTCGGAATAAAAGGTCCCATGGCTGCGTTGTCTACTTCACCCCATTTTCTTCGATTAATGATTTTGGGGAACTTTCAAGTAGTCCTTGCTTTCTTAAAGAAAATCGTATAGGTTTGAGAGAATAGACATTTTTGAATTTACCATTCATATGGTCACCGAAATTTTATTGAGAGATTTGAAAAAATTAATTAGGCACCTCATAATATTTTACCTTAAATCACTTTTAGTTGTTTTAAAGATATTCTGAAATCCTACTTATCCGGGAAGGGATGTAAGGATTTTTTTTGTTTTTGTTTTTATAGATGGCATGAGAGGCTCAATAAGAGACCGACGAAAAATCGCGGTAAGTTCCGGGTTAAATATGTATTTTTTTAAAAATACTTACTGTAATTTTAAACAACAAATTTCGGTTATACACTACTGGCTGTTTGAATCTGATGGAAGCTAGCGTTCATAAAAGCAAAAGAATTTCGAAGGGGGGGAGGGTGAAATTTATTTTTAAATTATGGAAATGTAGCAAAAACATCACTAAATTTTTTAAACGGACAAGATTTTAAGCCAACATTTTACGTACATCAACTGGTCATTTTAAAAATTTCAGGTATTTTGGTTAAGCCTCAATTGCATTTTTACAAAATATAAGGTATTTTTCGTAATGATGGACGGTAGTTGGGAAAGTTATGAGTGATTAAAATTATCCGGGACTTTAAAAAACCTAATAAAGAAGTCACAAAGGTACAGGGTTGAGGACTTACCTTTAATACCCTTTTTTCAATTTTTCCCTAGAAGGGAGATTAGTGGCATTGTGAAGGATATTTAAAACTAAAATGATACAAAAAATATTACACTGTGTACATCTGAAATAAAAAGATTCATATTTCTGACCAAAATAAAAAAAATGCCAACAGCACGCGGTTTTCCCAGGCGGTCACCCATCCAAGTACTAACCACGCCCGACGTTGCTTAACTTCGGTGATCGGACGAGAACCGGTGTGTTCAACGTGGTATGGCCGTTGGCGACAGATATCGAATTCGCGAGGCCCTTAGCAATCAGATCAAGTATCATAATAAACATTTAAAACTAAATTACTCGTTAATGGAATAGTCGCTCAAAATTAAATGGAAAAAGCCTCATTGCATCTGTTTTAAGTACAGTATCTCCTATCTTCCTAATTCATCATGTTTATATTTCACCTTTATTAAGTGTTCATCTCGTTCTGATTAACTACAAACCACCGAATCTACATCAAACTTCTTCGGAATAAAAGGTCCCATGGCTGCGTTGTCTACTTCACCCCATTTTCTTCGATTAATGATTTTGGGGAACTTTCAAGTAGTCCTTGCTTTCTTAAAGAAAATCGTATAGGTTTGAGAGAATAGACATTTTTGAATTTACCATTCATATGGTCACCGAAATTGTATTGAGAGATTTGAAAAAATTAATTAGGCACCTCATAATATTTTACCTTAAATCACTTTTAGTTGTTTTAAAGATATTCTGAAATCCTACTTATCCGGGAAGGGATGTAAGGATTTTTTTTGTTTTTGTTTTTATAGATGGCATGAGAGGCACAATAAGAGACCGACGAAAAATCGCGGTAAGTTCCGGGTTAAATATGTATTTTTTAAAAATACTTACTGTAATTTTAAACAACAAATTTCGGTTATACACTACTGGCTGTTTGAATCTGATGGAAGCTAGCGTTCATAAAAGCAAAAGAATTTCGAAGGGGGGGAGGGTGAAATTTATTTTTAAATTATGGAAATGTAGCAAAAACATCACTAAATTTTTTAAACGGACAAGATTTTAAGCCAACATTTTACGTACATCAACTGGTCATTTTAAAAATTTCAGGTATTTTTGTTAAGCCTCAATTGCATTTTCACAAAATATAAGGTATTTTTCGTAATGATGGACGGTAGTTGGGAAAGTTATGAGTGATTAAAATTATCCGGGACTTTAAAAAACCTAATAAAGAAGTCACAAAGGTACAGGGTTGAGGACTTACCTTTAATACCCTTTTTTCAATTTTTCCCTAGAAGGGAGATTAGTGGCATTGTGAAGGATATTTAAAACTAAAATGATACAAAAAATATTACACTGTGTACATCTGAAATAAAAAGATTCATATTTCTGACCAAAATAAAAAAAATGCCAACAGCACGCGGTTTTCCCAGGCGGTCACCCATCCAAGTACTAACCACGCCCGACGTTGCTTAACTTCGGTGATCGGACGAGAACCGGTGTGTTCAACGTGGTATGGCCGTTGGCGACAGATATCGAATTCGCGAGGCCCTTAGCAATCAGATCAAGTATCATAATAAACATTTAAAACTAAATTACTCGTTATTGGAATAGTCGCTCAAAATTAAATGGAAAAAGCCTCATTGCATCTGTTTTAAGTACAGTATCTCCTATCTTCCTAATTCATCATGTTTATATTTCACCTTTATTAAGTGTTCATCTCGTTCTGATTAACTACAAACCACCGAATCTACATCAAACTTCTTCGGAATAAAAGGTCCCATGGCTGCGTTGTCTACTTCACCCCATTTTCTTCGATTAATGATTTTGGGGAACTTTCAAGTAGTCCTTGCCTTCTTAAAGAAAATCGTATAGGTTTGAGAGAATAGACATTTTTGAATTTACCATTCATATGGTCACCGAAATTTTATTGAGAGATTTGAAAAAATTAATTAGGCACCTCATAATATTTTACCTTAAATCACTTTTAGTTGTTTTAAAGATATTCTGAAATCCTACTTATCCGGGAAGGGATGTAAGGATTTTTTTTGTTTTTGTTTTTATAGATGGCATGAGAGGCTCAATAAGAGACCGACGAAAAATCGCGGTAAGTTCCGGGTTAAATATGTATTTTTTAAAAATACTTACTGTAATTTTAAACAACAAATTTCGGTTATACACTACTGGCTGTTTGAATCTGATGGAAGCTAGCGTTCATAAAAGCAAAAGAATTTCGAAGGGGGGGAGGGTGAAATTTATTTTTAAATTATGGAAATGTAGCAAAAACATCACTAAATTTTTTAAACGGACAAGATTTTAAGCCAACATTTTACGTACATCAACTGGTCATTTTAAAAATTTCAGGTATTTTGGTTAAGCCTCAATTGCATTTTCACAAAATATAAGGTATTTTTCGTAATGATGGACGGTAGTTGGGAAAGTTATGAGTGATTAAAATTATCCGGGACTTTAAAAAACCTAATAAAGAAGTCACAAAGGTACAGGGTTGAGGACTTACCTTTAATACCCTTTTTTCAATTTTTCCCTAGAAGGGAGATTAGTGGCATTGTGAAGGATATTTAAAACTAAAATGATACAAAAAATATTACACTGTGTACATCTGAAATAAAAAGATTCATATTTCTGACCAAAATAAAAAAAATGCCAACAGCACGCGGTTTTCCCAGGCGGTCACCCATCCAAGTACTAACCACGCCCGACGTTGCTTAACTTCGGTGATCGGACGAGAACCGGTGTGTTCAACGTGGTATGGCCGTTGGCGACAGATATCGAATTCGCGAGGCCCTTAGCAATCAGATCAAGTATCATAATAAACATTTAAAACTAAATTACTCGTTAATGGAATAGTCGCTCAAAATTAAATGGAAAAAGCCTCATTGCATCTGTTTTAAGTACAGTATCTCCTATCTTCCTAATTCATCATGTTTATATTTCACCTTTATTAAGTGTTCATCTCGTTCTGATTAACTACAAACCACCGAATCTACATCAAACTTCTTCGGAATAAAAGGTCCCATGGCTGCGTTGTCTACTTCACCCCATTTTCTTCGATTAATGATTTTGGGGAACTTTCAAGTAGTCCTTGCTTTCTTAAAGAAAATCGTATAGGTTTGAGAGAATAGACATTTTTGAATTTACCATTCATATGGTCACCGAAATTTTATTGAGAGATTTGAAAAAATTAATTAGGCACCTCATAATATTTTACCTTAAATCACTTTTAGTTGTTTTAAAGATATTCTGAAATCCTACTTATCCGGGAAGGGATGTAAGGATTTTTTTTGTTTTTGTTTTTATAGATGGCATGAGAGGCTCAATAAGAGACCGACGAAAAATCGCGGTAAGTTCCGGGTTAAATATGTATTTTTTTAAAAATACTTACTGTAATTTTAAACAACAAATTTCGGTTATACACTACTGGCTGTTTGAATCTGATGGAAGCTAGCGTTCATAAAAGCAAAAGAATTTCGAAGGGGGGGGAGGGTGAAATTTATTTTTAAATTATGGAAATGTAGCAAAAACATCACTAAATTTTTTAAACGGACAAGATTTTAAGCCAACATTTTACGTACATCAACTGGTCATTTTAAAAATTTCAGGTATTTTGGTTAAGCCTCAATTGCATTTTTACAAAATATAAGGTATTTTTCGTAATGATGGACGGTAGTTGGGAAAGTTATGAGTGATTAAAATTATCCGGGACTTTAAAAAACCTAATAAAGAAGTCACAAAGGTACAGGGTTGAGGACTTACCTTTAATACCCTTTTTTCAATTTTTCCCTAGAAGGGAGATTAGTGGCATTGTGAAGGATATTTAAAACTAAAATGATACAAAAAATATTACACTGTGTACATCTGAAATAAAAAGATTCATATTTCTGACCAAAATAAAAAAAATGCCAACAGCACGCGGTTTTCCCAGGCGGTCACCCATCCAAGTACTAACCACGCCCGACGTTGCTTAACTTCGGTGATCGGACGAGAACCGGTGTGTTCAACGTGGTATGGCCGTTGGCGACAGATATCGAATTCGCGAGGCCCTTAGCAATCAGATCAAGTATCATAATAAACATTTAAAACTAAATTACTCGTTAATGGAATAGTCGCTCAAAATTAAATGGAAAAAGCCTCATTGCATCTGTTTTAAGTACAGTATCTCCTATCTTCCTAATTCATCATGTTTATATTTCACCTTTATTAAGTGTTCATCTCGTTCTGATTAACTACAAACCACCGAATCTACATCAAACTTCTTCGGAATAAAAGGTCCCATGGCTGCGTTGTCTACTTCACCCCATTTTCTTCGATTAATGATTTTGGGGAACTTTCAAGTAGTCCTTGCTTTCTTAAAGAAAATCGTATAGGTTTGAGAGAATAGACATTTTTGAATTTACCATTCATATGGTCACCGAAATTGTATTGAGAGATTTGAAAAAATTAATTAGGCACCTCATAATATTTTACCTTAAATCACTTTTAGTTGTTTTAAAGATATTCTGAAATCCTACTTATCCGGGAAGGGATGTAAGGATTTTTTTTGTTTTTGTTTTTATAGATGGCATGAGAGGCACAATAAGAGACCGACGAAAAATCGCGGTAAGTTCCGGGTTAAATATGTATTTTTTAAAAATACTTACTGTAATTTTAAACAACAAATTTCGGTTATACACTACTGGCTGTTTGAATCTGATGGAAGCTAGCGTTCATAAAAGCAAAAGAATTTCGAAGGGGGGGAGGGTGAAATTTATTTTTAAATTATGGAAATGTAGCAAAAACATCACTAAATTTTTTAAACGGACAAGATTTTAAGCCAACATTTTACGTACATCAACTGGTCATTTTAAAAATTTCAGGTATTTTTGTTAAGCCTCAATTGCATTTTCACAAAATATAAGGTATTTTTCGTAATGATGGACGGTAGTTGGGAAAGTTATGAGTGATTAAAATTATCCGGGACTTTAAAAAACCTAATAAAGAAGTCACAAAGGTACAGGGTTGAGGACTTACCTTTAATACCCTTTTTTCAATTTTTCCCTAGAAGGGAGATTAGTGGCATTGTGAAGGATATTTAAAACTAAAATGATACAAAAAATATTACACTGTGTACATCTGAAATAAAAAGATTCATATTTCTGACCAAAATAAAAAAAATGCCAACAGCACGCGGTTTTCCCAGGCGGTCACCCATCCAAGTACTAACCACGCCCGACGTTGCTTAACTTCGGTGATCGGACGAGAACCGGTGTGTTCAACGTGGTATGGCCGTTGGCGACAGATATCGAATTCGCGAGGCCCTTAGCAATCAGATCAAGTATCATAATAAACATTTAAAACTAAATTACTCGTTAATGGAATAGTCGCTCAAAATTAAATGGAAAAAGCCTCATTGCATCTGTTTTAAGTACAGTATCTCCTATCTTCCTAATTCATCATGTTTATATTTCACCTTTATTAAGTGTTCATCTCGTTCTGATTAACTACAAACCACCGAATCTACATCAAACTTCTTCGGAATAAAAGGTCCCATGGCTGCGTTGTCTACTTCACCCCATTTTCTTCGATTAATGATTTTGGGGAACTTTCAAGTAGTCCTTGCTTTCTTAAAGAAAATCGTATAGGTTTGAGAGAATAGACATTTTTGAATTTACCATTCATATGGTCACCGAAATTGTATTGAGAGATTTGAAAAAATTAATTAGGCACCTCATAATATTTTACCTTAAATCACTTTTAGTTGTTTTAAAGATATTCTGAAATCCTACTTATCCGGGAAGGGATGTAAGGATTTTTTTTGTTTTTGTTTTTATAGATGGCATGAGAGGCTCAATAAGAGACCGACGAAAAATCGCGGTAAGTTCCGGGTTAAATATGTATTTTTTAAAAATACTTACTGTAATTTTAAACAACAAATTTCGTTTATACACTACTGGCTGTTTGAATCTGATGGAAGCTAGCGTTCATAAAAGCAAAAGAATTTCGAAGGGGGGGAGGGTGAAATTTATTTTTAAATTATGGAAATGTAGCAAAAACATCACTAAATTTTTTAAACGGACAAGATTTTAAGCCAACATTTTACGTACATCAACTGGTCATTTTAAAAATTTCAGGTATTTTGGTTAAGCCTCAATTGCATTTTTACAAAATATAAGGTATTTTTCGTAATGATGGACGGTAGTTGGGAAAGTTATGAGTGATTAAAATTATCCGGGACTTTAAAAAACCTAATAAAGAAGTCACAAAGGTACAGGGTTGAGGACTTACCTTTAATACCCTTTTTTCAATTTTTCCCTAGAAGGGAGATTAGTGGCATTGTGAAGGATATTTAAAACTAAAATGATACAAAAAATATTACACTGTGTACATCTGAAATAAAAAGATTCATATTTCTGACCAAAATAAAAAAAATGCCAACAGCACGCGGTTTTCCCAGGCGGTCACCCATCCAAGTACTAACCACGCCCGACGTTGCTTAACTTCGGTGAGAACCGGTGTGTTCAACGTGGTATGGCCGTTGGCGACAGATATCGAATTCGCGAGGCCCTTAGCAATCAGATCAAGTATCATAATAAACATTTAAAACTAAATTACTCGTTAATGGAATAGTCGCTCAAAATTAAATGGAAAAAGCCTCATTGCATCTGTTTTAAGTACAGTATCTCCTATCTTCCTAATTCATCATGTTTATATTTCACCTTTATTAAGTGTTCATCTCGTTCTGATTAACTACAAACCACCGAATCTACATCAAACTTCTTCGGAATAAAAGGTCCCATGGCTGCGTTGTCTACTTCACCCCATTTTCTTCGATTAATGATTTTGGGGAACTTTCAAGTAGTCCTTGCTTTCTTAAAGAAAATCGTATAGGTTTGAGAGAATAGACATTTTTGAATTTACCATTCATATGGTCACCGAAATTTTATTGAGAGATTTGAAAAAATTAATTAGGCACCTCATAATATTTTACCTTAAATCACTTTTAGTTGTTTTAAAGATATTCTGAAATCCTACTTATCCGGGAAGGGATGTAAGGATTTTTTTTGTTTTTGTTTTTATAGATCGCATGAGAGGCTCAATAAGAGACCGACGAAAAATCGCGGTAAGTTCAGGGTTAAATATGTATTTTTTAAAAATACTTTCTGTAATTTTAAACAACAAATTTCGTTTATACACTACTGGCTGTTTGAATCTGATGGAAGCTAGCGTTCATAAAAGCAAAAGAATTTCGAAGGGGGGGAGGGTGAAATTTATTTTTAAATTATGGAAATGTAGCAAAAACATCACTAAATTTTTTAAACGGACAAGATTTTAAGCCAACATTTTACGTACATCAACTGGTCACTTTAAAAATTTCAGGTATTTTGGTTAAGCCTCAATTGCATTTTTACAAAATATAAGGTATTTTTCGTAATGATGGACGGTAGTTGGGAAAGTTATGAGTGATTAAAATTATCCGGGACTTTAAAAAACCTAATAAAGAAGTCACAAAGGTACAGGGTTGAGGACTTACCTTTAATACCCTTTTTTCAATTTTTCCCTAGAAGGGAGATTAGTGGCATTGTGAAGGATATTTAAAACTAAAATGATACAAAAAATATTACACTGTGTACATCTGAAATAAAAAGATTCATATTTCTGACCAAAATAAAAAAAATGCCAACAGCACGCGGTTTTCCCAGGCGGTCACCCATCCAAGTACTAACCACGCCCGACGTTGCTTAACTTCGGTGATCGGACGATAACCGGTGTGTTCAACGTGGTATGGCCGTTGGCGACAGATATCGAATTCGCGAGGCCCTTAGCAATCAGATCAAGTATCATAATAAACATTTAAAACTAAATTACTCGTTATTGGAATAGTCGCTCAAAATTAAATGGAAAAAGCCTCATTGCATCTGTTTTAAGTACAGTATCTCCTATCTTCCTAATTCATCATGTTTATATTTCACCTTTATTAAGTGTTCATCTCGTTCTGATTAACTACAAACCACCGAATCTACATCAAACTTCTTCGGAATAAAAGGTCCCATGGCTGCGTTGTCTACTTCACCCCATTTTCTTCGATTAATGATTTTGGGGAACTTTCAAGTAGTCCTTGCTTTCTTAAAGAAAATTGTATAGGTTTGAGAGAATAGACATTTTTGAATTTACCATTCATATGGTCACCGAAATTTTATTGAGAGATTTGAAAAAATTAATTAGGCACCTCATAATATTTTACCTTAAATCACTTTTAGTTGTTTTAAAGATATTCTGAAATCCTACTTATCCGGGAAGGGATGTAAGGATTTTTTTTGTTTTTGTTTTTATAGATCGCATGAGAGGCTCAATAAGAGACCGACGAAAAATCGCGGTAAGTTCCGGGTTAAATATGTATTTTTTAAAAATACTTTCTGTAATTTTAAACAACAAATTTCGTTTATACACTACTGGCTGTTTGAATCTGATGGAAGCTAGCGTTCATAAAAGCAAAAGAATTTCGAAGGGGGGGAGGGTGAAATTTATTTTTAAATTATGGAAATGTAGCAAAAACATCACTAAATTTTTTAAACGGACAAGATTTTAAGCCAAGTTACATTCCAGAAGTGGCCCAGGTGAAAAAAAGTATTAAATAAAATAGAACTGGAAGTGCTAAAGGTGGAAGGGAAATCTACCACATATGATTGGAAATCGTTGAAGCCATGACAATGACCCAGTTTCCCAACTGTGAAATAAGTAGCACCATCATCAACTACTCCACCAATTCTGCATCAACCCATGATAAAAATATGTGGAGAAATCCAAAGCACATAATCAGCAGCAGTGGGGAATGGGTTCATTCATCTGGAATGGGCTTTCAACTCCATGAAGCCATTTAAATCAGCTGGCAGGGATAGCATATTTCCAGCACAAAAAGGGCTGAATATCATAAGACCTCACCTACCATCTTTACTAAATAGAGAGTATGCAAAATTCAGTAAATACATAATATATTGGTATATGCCAAAACCAAGCTAAGGATCATACGAAGATCCCAAATCCTTTAGACCTATATGCCTATCATTGTTCCTAATGAAGACATTGGAAAAGATAGTTGATAGGCATGTGAGAAAACAGATATCAGAAGTAAACTCGCCACACAGGATATCAAGCAGGTAAATCCTGCGAAGTAGCACTGCACTATCTGTTCTCAATGATAGAAAAATCTATAGACCAAAAAGAAATAACAATTGACACCTTTGTTGATATTGAAGGGGCCTTTGACAAAACACCAAATAACGTCATTGAGGATGCAATAAGGAAAAGAAATATAGACAAAGTCTTCTAGTTGGATAGGAAGTATGCTAGAGGAAAGAATTCCGCAATCAGAAATGGAACCAAATTGTGGCTAAGACCCTAAGGAGGATGCCCACAGAGCGGTGTGATCTCAACTTAATTGTGGTGCCTAGTAGAGGACTCACTGCTAGTCAGACTAACCAATGCAGGCTTCTACTTACAGGGTACGCAGATGATATAGCAGCCCTAGTTGGAGGTAAATATCAAAGAGTATCCAGATGTACTCTTAAATGCAGCAAAAATTCTTAAGAATTGGTGCAAAGTAAATAGACTGAAATTAATCCACAAAAAAAAAAAAAATTTGTTTCTTTTCAGTGAGGAAACAATTGAAATCAAACTACCAAAAATACATGGTTTCCCCTTGACACCAATTAGAGGTTAAGCATCTGAGTATTAAACAGGACCAAAAACTATATTGTCTGAACACATAGAAAATATGGCCAACAAAGCTCTAAAATGCTTATTTGAAAAATAGGGACTAAAACCAAAAACGGTTTATTGGCTGTACATAACAGCAATAAGTCTAATGATTTTATCCTGAGCCTTACTTTGCTGGCACAAAGCAGGAATTAGAAAGAACCAAATTCTGTTAACCCATTAGCGTCTGAGCAGTGCGGGTGTATTGCGGTCTCTATGGCCTGAGACATTAGACAGGCTTGTGGTGCTGAGTGGTTAGGGACAAAACCCTAAAAAATGAAGGTGCTCTAGCCGGAACTTTATAGATATTTTTTGAAACCTAAATACCTCTAGAGCAAGGATTTATACCAATTTTTTAGTTGATCTTTAAACCTTTGAAAACACGGTAGTTTAGGGCATCTTGTAGGAATGACACAAAAAGACATTTGTTAACGTCCTATTTCGAAGTGATCTTAGGGAAGCCCAAATTTGTCCGAGGCCGTAATTTTTGGAAAATATCTTATTTAGACATACTGAAAAAAAGGTATTTAATCCTAGATTTCAAAGAAAAAATAGTTTAGGGTGGATAGAAAAACGAACCAGGTAATTTCTTGAGTGAGACAATTCAAGACTCAAGCTAGAGTGACTGACTTGATTTTATAAGGATCTAAAGAAATTATTTTAAAGAAACAAAAGTAATGTGATAAAACAAGATAAACACAAAAAACAAGAACCTAGATCTATAAATAATCGAATTTAAAGGCTATTGCTCTTTTTAAAGGCTAGAGTAAGTGATAGTCCTGTCCATTCAATAAATACTTCACTTCACTTTCCGATAGTCTATTCTTTCCAAACGCCTCTCTTCCAAATTCCCTGAGAATTGGAAGGACAGTTAGGAAATGAAAAATATCCTCAGGTTCTCCAAGGTTGCAGAGTGAAGGATTTGTCAATATGTCAACAATTGTTTATTTACCTGTTTTCTTTCAGCAAAAAGAGTGAAATATTTATATAATCATAATAATCATTTATTTAAAATTTAGTATGGATAAATAGGTCATATCCTACCACGATGTATGTGATATACTGATGAATAAAAATTCGTCGCTAGAGCAGGCATTACCAGCATTAATTCCAGGGGTGGAAGGTGAGCCCTTATTTACAACTATTTCGGAAATAGTAAAAGATTTATTGGACATTTTAATAAATGCTTTAAGGAAGCATCATACAATAAGAATGTTTTTTAAAGAAAAAATCTGGTGCGTGCGCGCAACACACAACTTTCACTTACCAACTTACTTAGATTAGTAATTGACGTGTTTTGCTAAATATCATTTCCCAAAGTCACACATTTTTCTACATTCATATCTTATTTTTGTTAATCGTTAAAGCCGTTTTTGAGTAAATAAAAAAACCCCGTGAAAATGATACAAAATTTATTAAGTAAAGTCCCCCCTCTAGTAGATCAATTTTGATGAAATTTTTACAGTCATATCTCGGGCATATAAATACATCAAATACCAAGTTTGATCAAAATCGTTATAACCGTTTTTGAGTAAATAAAAAAAACACGTGGAAATGATACAAAATTTATTAAGTAAAGTCCCCCCTCCGGTTCATCAATTGTGATGAAATGTTGGTTATCACATCTCTGGCATATAGATACATCAAATACCAAGTTTGATCAAAATCATTTAAACCGTTTTTGAGTAAATAAAAAAAACATGTGAAAATGATGCAAAATTTATTAAGTAAAGTCCCCCCTCCGGTTGATCAATTTTGATGAAATTTTTACAGTCATATTTCAGGCATATAAATAGATGAAATACTCAGTTTAATCAAAATCGTTAGAGCCGTTTTTGAGAAAATCGAAAAAAACTTAAAAAGTTATTAAATAAAGTACCCCCTCCCTTTGAGCAAATTTGATGAAATTTTTACTGTCACATCGCGGGCTTATACATACTCTAAATACCCAATTTCAGGTTCGCACGGTTTTCTAGTTTTTGAGCTAGTCTGTTCACACACACACACACAGACACACGGACACACAGACACACGGACACACGGACACACAGACACACAGACACACACACACACAGACCATTTCGCGGGACTTGGTTATTTTGACTCAGGGGATCCCAAAACGTGTATTTCCGTTGAAAACCGGAAGTCGAAAATTTTCACGATCGCAATACTTCCACTTACTATATATTTCATATATAGGTAAGTGAAAGTAAAAACAGTAAATGTAAAAAATTAACACCAGCTGGAAGCGAAGTCTCTATAATAGAGCTAGTGTTATTTGTTTCTTGAATGGAGTATCAACAATATTTTATTTTTGTGACTAACAAGCTGAAATATTAGAAATATTTCTTAGAACTGGGTATTAATAATTTATACAAGTAATTTTAATCGTGATCGCATACAACTAACCTGCAACTGTCACCAGCTCTGGGTTCTGGATTCCTTTTAGAAGCACCATTGAGCAGTGATAGTTAGCTGCTAGATAGTGAAATAATTTAAAACTAACTTAACCCTTTAGCGTTTGAGCAGTGCGAATGAATACTTCTTGCCACATTCACTCTTCTTTATCTCCTTATTCATAATTTTCTTCTTAAGTTTTCTATCATCCTTTTTCATCCGGACTTTCGAACGGCATTGGTGGATTTAAAAACTTTAATTTATTTTTTTAGGTAATACTATTAATTATTTCTACATTTTAAGAAATCAAAAATATGATCTATTTGACTAAGGGATATGGTGCAGGTAAAATTAATTTGGAAAAACCCGTAAAGAACCCCATGTCAATTAGTTTACAACCCTCAGAAATTTTTGAGGAAACCATAAACATCTTCACTGGGAAATACCGGACGGGCTGGAAACAAGATTGGAGGAACGCGAATGCCAATTACGTAAAAATAATTTTCATATGTCCTGCACTAGTCCTAAATATGAATACAAATATGATAACTATTTTGTCTGCTCGCCATGCTCCTCTAATATAAATGAAATTTAAAAAATAAGTTTAGGAACATATTCAAGTAGACATACTTATAATTTTTAGAACTGTTATATTAAATGTTTTGTTTTATGACATTTTCAAATTATATACTATATTTTTTTATGAGTTGTTACCTATGATTTATGAATGTTGCATTCCTAAATAATGATACGATAAATGAAAGCTATGAGTAAAAATTCAATTTTTGTTTTTAAATAAGCCACAAAAACATCTCATAGTACATACATACAACATAATACAAACTCAAGCTAGCAGTCACCCATCTATATTTTCTAGGGCAAAGAGAGTGAAACAGCTCATCACATTATTTGTGATCGACTTGCACAACTGAACTACGATTAAGTTTTTGAATCCACCAATGCCGGTCGAAAGTCTGGATGAAAAAGGATGATGGAAAACTTTAGAAGAAAAATATAAATATGGCGATAAAGAAGAGTGAATGTGGCAAAAAGTATGCACAATATGCATCATAAGCTTCAACATACAGTAAACCCTCGATATAGCGAACTGGTAGGGGGTTTGATTTTCATAGTTCGCTGTAACGAGATTCGTTATAACCGAGGGTTCTTTTTTTATATATCTTTTTTAAACAATGGCCGCACTAATTTGATCATATTTAGAAGGAAATTCATTCATTGGAATTAGTTAAATTAAATCACATGTATGTAATTAATTTTTAGATAAACTACATATTAATTAAACAATGAGATTCAATTATGTACCTGCCAAGTTCACTTGAGAATTCTTTAGCCTTAGCTTTAATAAGACGGTCTAAGATTGGTATTTGGGATTTAATCTGTTTAAAGCAATTTATCAATTTTTTTCCAAATATTCATGAGCGGCAGAGCGCAGTCGTTTATTTGATGCTGAAGTTAATCCTTGGGCTGCGGTTGAATCTATTTTATCTTTTTTTTTATAATGGTTGACAAAGTTCATTTTGGAATTCCATATTTTTCTACGATGGTTTTCTTACATAGAATTCCCGATTCTATATCCTGGAGAATTTTTAATTTTTCCTCGATTGATAAGGATTTACATTTGACACACGTTTACCAACGAACTCATTGTTTATTTTAAAAACACTATAAACGACTACAGTACACTGATTCGAATAATACATAAGTCGAAACAGAACTGAGCTTGTTTTGAGAAAAAAGTCAAAGGAATTAGAGAGAGAGCAAAAGCAAATCGGATTAGTTAAGAACACCTCGATTCTAGAAACTGGAGCTACTTCGTCTTCCCGCACTCCTTCTACGTAATACAGTAAAAAAAAAAAAAAATAATAAAAATTCTAGCAGTTCGTTATAACAGAATATAATAATTCTCAGGCATCAAATTTAGTTCGTAGTTCGCACTAACCGAGGGATTTCGCTATAAAGAGGGGTTCAGCAGAAATATAACGGTAATTTTGGGGGATAGTATTTTGGTTCGCTATATCGAGGTGTTCGTTATATCCGAGTTCGTAATAATGAGGGTTTACTGTACCAATCTACCTCTTCAAAAAAGAACAGGAAATTCAAGTTGATTCCCATACTCATAAAATATACACTTTAACATACAACATTCTAAACTAACCTATCAGAATTACAATGAAGTTTGGTATGCTTTAAAAAACTATTCACATAACAGGACTGTTCTTTTGAGTGAGTGAATAATGCAATAAATATTAGAATAAGAGGATGTGAGGATATCAATCAAATAAACAAAATGTTATCAACTCGGGTATCAATTTTATTAGTTAAAAATAATAACACTGTATTTAAAATAACCCACATATAAATGAATTGTACATCCTGCACTTTTAAAAATTTTAACAAATGATAATGTACGCATAATACAAAATAGTTCATTTTTCAATTATTAACCTAATAAAACAATACAATAATAATTATAAATAATGATCAATTAGTCATGAAATATGTACCTCCATCTCTTTTTAATACATAAGGTATAACCTCGATTTCAGAAAAGAAAAAATTTACGAACTTCTGAAAACAATGATAATCAAGGCTATACCAAAAGAATACTAGAACTAAGAATTTCAGTTAAAATAATTAATTTGAAGATGTATTTTAGGAAGAGTATGATGCATCTTCAAAGAGAAAATTGGAAATGCAAGCTGGGCGTGGGCTGTTAAAAGAAAGCCACACCTCTGTTCCCACCCACCATTTCATCAGTGAAATATCCCCTATATTAAAGGGTATTTATATAAATAATTAATCCTCCATTGTTCTTAGTGACTATTTTTAATTTTTTTTTGGTGTTTTTTTTTTATTTTTTATTTTAAATATAAAATGTTAAAACCTGAAAAATCTCACGAGACTCAGAACATCCCAATCATCAGATCTACAGCATTACTGACAATGTAGTACAGGCAGCCTATACCACTTTCTAGCTCTAACGAACCTGTCCACCAATATAAGTTAAGGCACCTGGTCGGTTAGAGATGAAGATACATAACTGTCCGAACCCCGTTGACGGTCGCCAGCGAGTTCAACTTGTATCAAAAAATATATTGTACAAAGAGGAGAAGCAAAAAAAGAGACAGTGACTACAAGATAGAGAGACAAAGCAGTTCAGGAGTACACAGTAACATTAGGTTAACCACCAATAGATAATTTTGGCCGCCCTGTCAAAGAACTTAACCATAGCAAACATATTTCTAGTCCAGTCCTCAACACTAAACATATACATATTAGTAGAAATAATTCCAATCACCACATGCACTTGAAATTTTCCGTGTTATATTTTTATATTATTGAATTTTAGGATTGTCTCTCTAGGTTGCTCATCTTGCGATTCCTGCCTCTGCTCTTTTAAATTCTTCCCATGGATTTGGTTCTTTTGAAGGCTTGTGTTGTGTCAAGGGTAAGTAAGGAGTCCTGAACCACTTGGATTTTTCACTAGTGCAAAACCTGAAAATTAAAATTATTTTTAAGATTCAAAAATTATAAATGGAGCATCATAATTGATAAAAAAAATTATCACAATCTCTTTTTTTTTTTTTTAAAATGTATCATACTACTTTTCTTGGTAATTTTCTTTAGGTTTTTTTCTAGTTTCCCTCAGTATAATTTATTAAGAAATATTTAATGACATTCAAATTATCATTGAAAAAAATCAGTTAAATACCTTGGATCTTGACGAATAATTTGTTTAGTCCTCTTCTTCATCAGATTCAGACTCTGTAAATAAAAATTTATAATCATATAATAATATAATGGAAATACATAAATAATAAAAAATAAAAAGTAGAGAAGATTAATATAAAAACAAGTAACTGACCACTCCATAGTAGAATTAAAAAAAGTTAAAATATACAAGTGAATAAATAATTTTATCTGAAGAAAAAATACTGACCATGGCCATAACCTGGTTCATCGCATAAAAACTGATAGATAACACTACTAGCCATATTGCCAGCCATATTAAGCTTTTCTCTTTAATGATCCCTAATCCTAAATGGATAATAGGTGTCCATACCAAAGATTGTACTGGGGTAGGGACAGTTAATTATCTCATTTTTTAAACAATATTCTGATAAATTATAATGCATGTGAGACAACGGCAATAAATACCTATTTTTAATGAAAAGCCAGCATAGTTATGTTTAAAAAAAAATTAGAAGAATTTATTGAACAATATAAATTATTGAATGTTAAGAAAATCGAATGTAAGTCTCAAATTTCTTTTCTTGCTTGAAAAGTGGTGGAAGTTTCGGACATTCTGTCCATATTCATCACCTTAAATGTATAATGCATTACTGAATAAACTTAAAGGAATTTAGCAAAACAATTTATACCCTAAAAACTTAATTAATTAATTCTGGTACACAGCTGTTGACTCAAATAACACTCAACAAATAATTAAACCTAATCTGGGGGGTATTTATTTATCTTGGATCGCAGGTTACATCAACCAATAACGTTTCCATTGAAATAAAGCGAAGGATCACAGCGGCTAACCGATGTTATTTTGGTCTGTTGAAACAGCTACGGAGCAAACTCATTAGCAGGAAAACAAAGGTCCATTTATATAAAACTCTAATCAGGCCTGTCCTGACTTACGCCTCCCAGACATGGACACTGCACAGGATAGAAATAATCTCCTGGTCTTCGAGAGGAAGATCCTTCGAAGAATCTATGGGCCGGTAAGGGATGAGGAAGGCTGGAGAAGAAGAAGAAATAAGGAACTCTATGAGCTGCTCCAGGATATAGATGTTGTGACATTTATTAAGCTGGGACGCCTTAGGTGGGCAGGACATGTTGCATGGATGAGTTTGGATAAAATTCCAAAAGAAGTCGTGGAGGAGGAAATCCACTGTCCAAGAAGAGTCGGACGGCCCAAGCTCCGGTGGATGGACGACGTAGTACAAGACGCACGAGATCTGCTTTGAGTCCAAAATTAGAAGGTAGCAGCCCAAAACCGGGTCGAATGGCGGAGGCTCATTAAGGAGGCCAGGACCCGTCACAGGGTTGTAGTGCCAGCTGATTGATTGATATCAATCTGGGGAAAAAAAAAAAAAAAACGCAATGAAGCAAAGTAACATTTTTAATAACAACAAGCCTAACCTAAATCCAACCCACCCAAAAAGCAATAAAAGAATTTTTGGAACTTTCAAAGATAAGAATACAAACTCAGCTATTACAGATATAAACAAAGAAGCACCACTCATGAAAGAAAGGATGAAAGAAAACAGTTAACCTTAAAACATCAGTAGAATAAACAGATAATTTAATATCCTATAAACCCATTAATAAAATCCAAAACAAACAATAAAATACCACTAATGGAAGAAAAAGACCTAAAATACGAAATTCCATGTAGCGATTGTAAACAATCATATATTGGAAATATATCAACGAACCTTAAAACTAGAATTTAAAAACACAAAAGATTATCTAAAAGAATTCTTAAATACCTATACTGCTTTATCCAAACATTCCAAAAATAGCAAACAAAATTTATTTTTAAAACGCTAAAATTTTATATAAAGAAACACATTAAAAAGAAATAGAATATCTTACAAAAAAGATTAAGAAATAGTAAGTAAACATTATTATGCAATAATAAACAAAATATAAGATTAATAGCAGTATTGAGAGATAGCAAAATTCTTAATAGGACATTCCAGACTGACCAGCAACACCACATGCATGTAATAAAAGACAGATCACATTCTTAGAAAAAATTGATAATACTATTGATTGTCAAGTTTCCCAACTGAAATGCTAATAGAGCTTTCTTAATGTTTATACTAAAAAAAAAATTGGTGAGTAATTCTACCATTTATTTATTTCAGTCTTATAATCAGATAACTTTGTAGAGAAAAATGATTAAAATCACATAATTTGATCATATTTCAGTATAATTTTAAAAAAGCAATTTTATGTGAGCTTAAAAAAGCAAACAATGAGGAACGAACAATGGCACCTGGAAGTGGGCAAGGCTGAACTCAACAGGACGGCAGCTACGTGGGGTTCATACTAACCATTTCATAAAAAGTGCAGAGACAATTTATTTTGTAATCTTTACTTACTTATGTGTTCTATTACGAAATAAATATTTTCGTTACACCTGAATAGTACCATCACTATATTTATATTTTATTTTATTGGGGTACCTTCTGGCAGACGAGTTTATATCCTTGTAAATTAATTCCCTATAATCCCAATAACTTGCTTATCAGTCTCTATTTGATCATATTTATTTAGAATGAATAAATTGTATATAATTAAGTTTTAATATTAAAAAATTTATCGTATTTGTTTTAATAAATTCCTGCAAGTTTATTCACTAATGTATTCTACATTTAAGGTGATGATATGAACAAAATGTCTGTAACGTTCACCACTTTGTAAACAATAAAAGAAATTTTAATTTGGATAAACATTTATCAACACAACAATTAAAAAGTTTAGATCAAAATTATTACAAATAAACTGAAGGAATTACAAACCTTCCTCGGCATTCTGAAGCCATTCAACAAATTTCTTCATTTGCTCTAGGAACATCATCTTCCCCTTAACTGAGTGGCCATCCCTATACCATTTCAAAATGACCTCCTCAGATATAACTTCCTCTGGAAAAGAAATTAATTGAAAATTAAAATTATAAATAAAAATAATTAATATGTAACTGTTTTCCTATAATGATTGCTTCAGACATCCAAGGAAGATAAGATAATCATCGATGTATTATCTCTTTAAGATGATTGTCATCACTGAAACCTTTAATAATATGAACAGACTAAATTCTTTAGAAGTCATAATACTGGTACAGACAAATCTACATAAATATATAAAAGATATAGCATAAAAAATTGAACACATGTAACCATGATAATAAAATATTTCCAAAACTCAAAAGTCACAAAAGAAAAGACATTTCCAAAACTCAAAAGTCACAAAAGAAAAGACAAGTGAAAAATAACAATTTTCAATTTAAAGTTGAAATAATTTCATTTTATTTTGTTTCGGTGTGGAAGTATTTGGTGTTAATGGTCAGCGAAGAGAGAAGACATGCAAAAATAAATCTAAAAATCTGTACCACTACAACCCATGAAGGGTCTTGGGTTTAGTAGCGTCTACTGTAGTACTGCTTCTTGATCAATCGTGTATTGGAGGCAGAATAGGAGAGCCCACCTCAAATTAAATTTTTACTCAGTAAGCGATGAAGTTATACAAAAAAATATTTTTGGGTCAACAGCACGCATATTGGCTGCTAATCATAATAAGTAATCAGTGAAAGTTTTTACCTATTGCCAGTGCATAGAATACAAAGAAATTGCAGAACATATATTGTGTCCATAAATATTCAAAACAGACAATAAAACACATGAAAGTCTAACCATGACACACTATATAAATGCACAATTTCAGGAAAAGATCATACACCTGATTTCTTAAACTTATTACTTAATACTGGAGAAATAGACTAATTACTTTTGTAAAACAGCAGTATTATTTTCTGAAATATTTTCATGAAATTCATGTTGTCATAACAGTATTCTTGAATCTTGAGAAGGAGCGCCATTTCAGATTTTGTGTTGTCCGTAAATGATGCAAAAAGTTGAGTGTACTTTTGAAGATGTTTTAGAGCTTGTTCAGCGACTAGTTCTTCTTTTTTATTCCATTCTGCCAGTGACATAACAGTGCTCCAGATCTGAAAAAAAGTATTTCATTAATACCAAAGTACGAAAAACAAAAAAAGGGGAGTCATCTGGTTCTAATTTCTGAAATAGTTACAATGTTATGTTTTAATAAGAATAAACAAAGGGATGAATTAAACCTTTAATAAAACATGCCTGTCAGAAAAAAAAATTATTTCAAAGTCAATATTCATAGGATCGGCTCTGAGTGATAAGTAGGTCATCATCCAGGCATTTTATAACTTATATTCACAGTTACACTAAATAATTATACCAACATAAAAAGGAGACTGAATTAGATTTGTTTATAAGATAATGTTCAGTATAGTTAAGTAAAAACTGCAAGTTATAGTTTTGAAAAATTCCTAATTGAAACACGTACTATAAATACTGTATCCTGATTAACCTTTCTCATGGATTATATTTTTCCAACCTAATTTAAAATACACACGGTTTTGATAGTTTAGAAATGGGAAAAAGAAGAAAGATAGGTCTTCCTTCACAATACCTCGAAGAATTTAATACAGAATTCGAACAAAATGTTAACAATATAAATCACTTCCGGTGATGTAGAAAAGATTCACAACTCAAATGAAATGAACCTTTTAATAAAACATGCCTGTCAGAAAAAAAAAATTATTTCAAAGTCAATATTCATAGGATCGGCTCTGAGTGATAAGTAGGTCATCATCCAGGCATTTTATAACTTCTATTCAGTTACACTAAATAATTAAACCTAAATTAATAGTTTAGGAAAGGGAAAAAGAAGAAAAGACAGGTCTTCCTTCACAATACCTCGAAGAATTCAATACAGAATTCAAACAAAATGTTAAGAATAATAAATCACTTCCTGCGCTGTAGAAAAGATTCACAATTCAAATGAAATGAACTTTTAATAACAAATACCTGTCAGAAAAAAAAAAAATTTCAAAGTCAATATTCATAGGATCGGCTCTGAGTGATAAGTAGGTCATCATCCAGGCATTTTATAACTTATATTCACAGTTACACTAAATACTTAAACCAACATAAAAAAGAGATTGAATTAGATTTGTTTATAAGATAATTTTCAGTATAGTTAATCTCAAGACCTTCTTAGAAAGTGTCCAAGTAAAAAAATGCAAGTTATGGTTATGAATGTTTCAAAATTGATCCACGTACTATAAATACTGTAGCCCGATTAAACCTTTTTGTGGATGATATTTTTCCATGCTAATTTAAAGTACACACTGTTGTGTAGTTTAGGAAAGGGAAAAAGAAGAAAGAAAGCTCTTCCTTCACAATACCTCGAAGAATTCAATACAGAATGTTAAGAATAATAAAACACTTCCTGCGCTGTAGAAAAGATTCACAATTCAAATGAAATGAACCTTTAATAACTTTTAATGCCTGTCAGCAAGTAAAAATTATTTCAAAGTCAATATTCATAGGATCGGCTCTGAGTAATAATAAGGTCATCATCCAGGCATTTTATAACTTCTATTCAGTTACACTAAATAATTAAACCTAAATTAATAGTTTAGGAAAGGGAAAAAGAAGAAAAGACAGGTCTTCCTTCACAATACCTCGAAGAATTCAAACAAAATGTTAAGAATAATAAATCACTTCCTGCGCTGTAGAAAAGATTCACAACTCAAATGAAATGAACCTTTAATAAAACATGCCTGTCAGAAAAAAAAAATTAGTTCAGTCAATATTCATAGGATCGGCTCTGAGTGATAAGTAGGTCATCATTCAGGCATTTTATAACTTATAATCACAGTTAAACTAAATAATTAAACCAACATAAAAAAGAGATTGAATTAGATTTGTTTATGAGAGAATGTTCAGTATAGTTAATCTCAAGGAGGCCTTCTTGGAAAGTGTCCAAGTAAAAAATGCAAGTTATGGTTTTGAAAGTTTCAAAATTGATCCACTTCCTATAAATACGGTAACCCGATTAACCCTTCTCGTGGATGATATTTTTCAATGCTTATTTAAAATACACACTGTTGTGATAGTTTTGGAAAGGAAAAAAGAAGAAAGACAGGTCTTCCTTCACAATACCTCAAAGCATCCAATACGAAATTCAAACATCACATTAAAGACAACAGAAAATCAACATACTAAGCAGAATAAACAATCACTTCCTGCACTGTAGAAACATTTTCTTAAAGTTTTTTTTTTTTAAATTTCTAGTTGGTTTTTTCTTCCAATAGTATTTAAAATAATTTTAAAACAAAACAAGTAAGAAAAACTATTTTTGCTTAGAGGGGAGAAGTTATTAATTCTTTATATTTACTTCTTAACAATTAAAATGAACTTTGCATATAACATCATGCCTGTCAGAAAGTAAAAATTATTTCAAAGTCAATATTCATAGGATCGGCTCTGAGTAATAATAAGGTCATCATCCAGGCATTTAATAACTTATATTCATCAGAATTCTCTTTGTTTCATATTATTTTGTAAGATAACAGTGTTTTAATTACTCTTTCTTTACATTTAATGTGAGCTAATTCTACAAAACTGAAGAAGGAACTTCTGGCATTCCTGACAGAAAATACAAATAATTTTTAAGTCAAATTCATCAAACTAATTTTCCTCACAATATTTGTTTCAACTTTCCAATTAGAAAATGGTGTCGTAGTATATCACAAGAAAGAGCACAAGAAGCTGAAAATGATGATATCTATGTTATAGCTTACTTCCTCAAATAGTTTTTGACATATCGCCCAAAATCTAGTTCAAAAGCTCTAGTTAGTTTTTGCATGTTTTTCATTATTCATTTTTATATATATATATATATATATATATATATATATATATATATATATATATATATATATATATATATAAATTCACATAGATAAATGTATCTACGACTAATACCTCTGTTGTATGAAAATATAAGTCCCACCAGTTCCATGGTACAACATATATTTCAAGGGCGCATTTATACATCCCGCCCAGTTAAAGGGTTAAGAAACAGTAAGTCCAAAAATAAACTTTCCTTTTTTTCTATACATTGATGCATGCAACAAATAATCAAATTCTAAGGCCTGTAGATTCAGTCTCCTTGTTGATTTGAAATATTGATATGGAATAATCTCGTAGCATGTTGAATAAAAGAAGCTATTATTTAACCCTTTGCACTCAGCAGAGTTTCGGACGTTACCGACTGGCAACTCAACGCAACTTATTTGCGAAAATGTAATATTATACAGTAAAATCTTAGAACCAAGTAAAGAATTGTAAAGAAATTTGGGTTATATGTATTTGAGAGCCTTCAAGAACACATAGTTACAAAAAGAAAATTTTTTTTTTAATTTTAAGGTAACTGTACCATAAGTTGACAGTGCTCCAATAGTTGAAATTTTGCACAAAAAGTGTAAATTATAAGATTCAGGGTTGATTATTTTGGTTCAAAATTTGGCAGTAATTTACCAAGTTATAATAGTTAGCTGTGCTGCCATTAGTTTGATTAAAACTTAAGCTTTGTGAGAGGTTGTAATGGCGAATTTTCTAGCGGCGTGAAAACTTGGTTTCTGCTACCCTGTTGCATTAAGGTGGGAGTCAAGTTAAATAAGGTTTTTATTTGGTTTATTTCAGTTTAATTACTTTAATTAATTATGTTTATTGTATTACTTTTATGGTTAATTACTTTTACTTTTAATTACTTTTATGGTATTCATCAAGTTCATGAGAATCATTTTTAATATATTTATACAATGTTTTAGGGCTTAGGTACAGATATTAAAACATAATTTCAATAGTTTGGCCATTACTAAAATCTATTCATCATACTTACTTAACTGGGTGATCTCATTTTTCTTTAAAAAATATTAACTTTTATTGCAGTCCAATTAAAATTCATAGGAAATCAAATATTAATGCATGTGTCAACTATTGGTTCATTTTAGAAGTTTCAAAGAAATAATTTTTTATAAAAACCGTGAATGTTGACGATAGGATATCGTATTTCTAGTTTTCTAGAGGGATTGGCCAAACTAAATTCATAACAAAGATTATCCTAACATCAATATATTGGTAAACAGTGTCAATTATATAATTTTTTCTCTTAAACTGTCAGCTATTGGTACAGTTACCTTTTTTTTTTTTTTTTTTTTTTTTTTTTTTTTTTTTTTTTGTAATTTTATATTAATTTCAAAATTAATTATTTTATAATTTTATATTAATTTCAAAATTAATTATTTTATAATTTTATATTAGTTTCAAAATTAATTATTTTATAATTTTATATTAATTTCAAATTTTTTTTTTTTTTTTTTTTTTTTTATAAAATTGAATACAAGCATGAAAACAAGAAAACAACCCCAGATGAACAATATCAAAAAGCGACTGTAAGCATAAATTAATGTGGCACTGAGGGAACAATTTGATGGCTAAGTGGCGGGCTTCCGAATCATTAACTTAAATTATCAGCTATTCTCGGTCGATTATTCAGCAGCATTTAGACAAGCAACCTGTCTCTATCTCGTGATAATAACATTACAACCCTGAAAAAAATAGCCTCAGAGAACATTGGTAAACTAAATTAAATTTTCATAATATATATAGTTAAATCATAAATTTAAAAATTAATAGAATGTTCTCAGACATCCAAGGAAGATTAAGTAATCATGATAAAATTTCATCTTGGAGTTTATCATCATAGAAACATTCAATATACATGGCACTAATTTTAACTTAGATGTTCATAAAATTAACAATAATATTTAATTTAACATTGACAAACTACTATAAAAATTACCAGAGTAATAATTTCTTGTTCAGATATCAGATGCTTAGCAGCAGCATCCCTAATGTCAGTGACTATTTCCTTAATCGGCTGCCCATCCATTAATTTTTCCTTTAATTCTTTTTGAAGATCTCGTTTCGCTTCTTGACTGGCCTAATATAATTAATCATAATTAATACACAGAACAGGATAGACAAGAAATAGTTTGATTAAATTAATGATACTCAGACATCCAAGGAAGAAAAAAAAAAGGATCATCTTGAATCATGAAAGATTTGTCATCACTGATAATTTTTAAGTCATCTTTACACCAAAAATTTTAGGATCATACCCATTTAAAAATAACATTTATAATTTTTTTTTTTAAAGTCTAATAAAACTATGAATTCAGAATTTTTAAAACTTTCCATTTAATCATTTTATAGTGGAACTTTTAAGTTTATCCTATAACACTTTTCTTAGAGCGAGTTAAAAGACTAATGTAACACAATTTAGTTTTCCAATTCCAGATATGAGTATATTACTAATTTGTAACTGGTAAAAATTTTTAAAAATGAAGTTTATAATTACGTAAAAACATTCATAATATAATGTTAAACAAACCTGTGCCAAATGCAGCTTAACGAGATCAGATAAACCTTTGTCATCAAATGCAGATTTTAAATGTTCTTCAGTGCGTTTATTAGGCGGGAAGAATTCCATAAGCCTGGAAGTACAAGAAAACATCAACATTATGATTAGTTAAAAGAATAAATTGGTTGAATAAAAAGGTGGTATAATTATTAATGAAGTGTGTGTATATATATATATATATTTTTTTTTTTTTTGGTTTTTAACTTTCACCTACCTATATATGAAATAGGTAGTAAGGGAAAGTATTGCAATCATGAAAGTCCCACAAAATGGTCTGTATGTCTCAACAGACTAGCTCAAAAATGGTAAACTGTATGAACCGGAAATTGTATATGCAAAACTTCCATCAATACTGAACAAACGGAACGGGCACTTTATTAAATATTTTGTTGTTTTTTCAATTTTCTCAAAAACGATTAACGATTTTGACTAAACTCAACATGTTTAATGAGTGAGTTTCAAGTATTCTTTAATATCAGATAGGTTTTAGCATCATATAAATATTCTGAAGGGGTTCTTAAATGGCAAAAAAAATGTTTTTACTGTTCCTATAAAGTACCTTTGATTTTGTTTATATGGAGAAATTTTACCTAAAAATAAGAAATAACTAATTATATAATATGAAAAAAATTGATGAAGATATATGGGTGGGTGTTTCTCAATCAATGGACAAGTTTTACATTTTATTTTTCGCAATTTTTCAGTGTGGTTAAAACAAAAAAAATGGGCCTGTATTTGGACCCATTCACAGCAAATCTG
Organism: Aelia acuminata; assembly: GCA_911387785.2. Taxonomy (NCBI): domain Eukaryota; kingdom Metazoa; phylum Arthropoda; class Insecta; order Hemiptera; family Pentatomidae; genus Aelia; species Aelia acuminata. The sequence goes on along the minus strand of OU426978.1, from coordinate 162,330,498 downwards.
ACATAATAGAAGTTCATTCTATTTTAGCTTGAAATTCAGATAATTCAATCCAAAATTTCTTTGCCTCTGAATGATTTTAGTTAATTTGTCAATGACTAATTGTAAAACTGTCTTAATTGCATTTATTGTTTAATATGTTCCACATTTAATGCAGAATCGGATGATACCATAAGCATTGCCCTAGTAATTTTTCATTATAGGAAAACAATTCTTAAACATAAAATCACATTTTGTCCAGAGTTAAAAAAGGCATCGAAAAATAACTTGAGCAAAAATCTGTCCCTGAATTACCCAATCAATATATATTGCTGGAAGGAGGATGAAATACTCTATCTAATGGTGAAACAATATTAGAAGTTTTAAATTATAAGTGTTTTATTTTGATTTGAATATAATACAATAAAATTAAATTTAAAAGTTGCGCATATATATAAATTAATATCGCTAAAATCTCTTCCAAAATATTCTCATACAACCATATATTACTGATGAAATTAGCATGTACTTACCTTTTAAAGGTAAGTACTTTACCTACTTACAGTACTATATACATATAGTACTAGTATACTGTAAGTATACTTACAAGTAATATATGTGGACCTTTGAATTTGAAGTTTTATTTGGATATATTAACTACAATTAATGGATAAAAAACAACTTACTAGTTATTTACAAATGAAATATTTAATTTATTTTGCGGAAAAATGCAATTTTGTATTGCTAAATCCAAGTTCAATGTTACCATTGGAGCCATATTAAGTAGTTCTATATACATTATTCATTATATCCAACTATCGGAAACATGATGTGCCATTCATAGTGTGCAGATATTCAACTTCTGTAGATTTACATAAAAGTATTTTCAAAACATTAATGTGTTTCACTACAGATCTTGAATCATGGAACAATTTTAGAGATAGTAGAGAAAGAAAAAACATTTTTCTCACAGCATGCTACACCTGTATGCAAACAACTGTTACCTCGAGGAATCGAAATGAATCTTTGTTTTCAACCTGCAGAAATTACTTTTTTTTTTTTAAATATGAAATTGCTGCAGAAATTCCCTTTTTTTTTAAATATGAAATTGTTGCAAGTGCCTTGTACTCTTTAATTCATGTTGAATGCCCGTTTAAGACTGACAAACAACATAATATCTTTAAAAGTAAAATTAGTATCCGACTCTTTAATGAATCTAAATAGCTTATTTATTTAATTAACAGATTCAAATGATTGTGTCTAATACACAGAAATGTATCCTTCTTTTTTAAATCAACAATGTAGTGAAAGGTTCAAATCAGCAAAAACTAGATAGCTTAGAGTTTGTTTTAGCGGAATAGACATATTTTTATAAATACACTTTCCTTTCATCTTATTTTAGATATAAGAAAAATGGCTATAAAATTATTGGATAAAAATATGTTTTAATATAATCCAAGTTAACTATATAATTTACAAAAAAAAAAAAGTATTTAAATTAATATTAATTCTTTTATTTGGCTATAAATGGTTCAGATTTTTTTCGCAGAGGAAGAGCGTAAAATACCATAATAGAATTTGATCGATCAAATGCGATCATCCGGATATTAAAATGCGATATCGATTTCAATATTTAAATACCTAAAATTGAACATTTTATTTATTTTTAGCCTGGAATCAGACTAAATCATAAATCTACTTCTACTGGAATTATTTGACAATGTTTTTTTTCTGTTAAAATTTCTAAAAAACAGGATATTTTTAAATTAATCTTTTGGATTTTTTCTTCTTCAGACAGTAATTATTTTAAGATCTTTTAAAAGGAACAAATGCCTGAAAAATACATGTACATAAGCAGAAAGCTCAATAGGTAATAATACTTATTTAATTCTCTGTGTATGATCCAGTAACTAAAAAACTATTAAATAAAGGATTCATATAAAAATTAATTAGAAATATCCAGAGTGATGTAATTTATATTTTTTTATTCTCACTAATAAAGATTATCTCATACTCATGCATAAAAAAAGAATTATTCGCTTAACTTAATTTGGTCAGGAGTTATATATTTTTGGCCACTGAAACACAAAATTTTCCCACTGTGCGTTGGTAAGAATGTTACCGCCCAGTATGTAAACACTACATTATTTTAGAGTGGCAACAGCAAAATGACCGATCGGTAAAAAAACGCTAAGTGTGTTCCTGGCCTAAATGGTACAAAATAATCATTTCAAATAATTATATTTTAGTTTACCAACTTAAGTTCCATAACATAAGATTTACTAGCCTGTAAATACGCCTCCAATTGATTCACCTTCAGAGTATATTTACAAAACATAACTCGCAGTAAAAAAACTGAACTGATTTTTCAATGAATTAAGATTTTTTTAGGGCCCTTAAAAAAAAATAAAGAAACAAAAAGTTCTGAGAACTTTCAAATTTTAGTGTGATACTAATAAAAATAATGCAAATTATAATATTCTATAACTTATGGAGACAAATAAAAATTATTAAATAAATGTGGAAAAACAAATAAAGTTGCTGAATGGCGTTTAAATAATTATCAACACATACATTTCTAATCTAAGTAGATTGGTGTGTTGCTCACATCGCACTAGATTTTTTTTTGTAATATATTGTCAATTTTTACCTAGATAATCATGATAAGAAAATCTTATCATTTTATGACCCATTAAGATAATGCTATTATCATCATGACTAATAAAATAATCATGAAATATCACCTAATATAATTGTACAATAATCTCTTTCCTCAGATATTTTATCTTTTAACGACACCGATAGATTTATATACTTCCTGAGTATTGTTTTAGCATACAAAATTAAAATTAAAGAAGAATGCAGAAATAATACCACAATTCAGATAAACATACCTTCCTTCGAGACCTCCACGTTTTAGCCCTGAAGTAAGACCAGCCATTCCTTTTTCCTGTTTCCATGTAACAAAAACCTCAAGAAGGAACTCCAACGAGAGACCATCTTTAATGAGATGCTCCTAAAAACGTTAGGAATACTAAAATTTATTAAGGCTTTAAACCAGTTTATTTTATAGAATAAATTATAAAGCAAATAAATTCATAAAATTTTTTTTGATGTTTTAAGTTTGAGGTCAATAGACAAAAATTAATTACAATTATTTTAAAAGTGGTGTTTTTTCTTGTTAAAGAGTATAATCAATGCTAATAAACAAAATAACTAAATGTAAAGCTCAATAACTTTGGTGCAAATAATATTAAAGCACCACGATTATTATTAAAAATTAACTATAAGGAAAAAACATTTGATATAATTTTCAATTTTTCACATATATGTTTATTTATATAGAAAGAGAGAGAGAGATTTTGTTCAGAATGTTCAATACTGGTACAACTGATAATATACTTAATTAACTATTTAAAACTAATTATTAATAAATAAGAACAAGTTTCAGAGTATGATTAAATTAAATAAACGTACATTTATCAGTACTTGAAGAATAGTGGGCGGGACGGAGCCATTGGATATCCAGAGTGCAGTCATTCTGGCCAGTTTAATACGCTCCTGCTCAGAGAAGCCCTTCAGAAAAACCAGAACTTTCTTCATCTCCTCCTCGAACATTTTCTCCAGGTATTTGTACCGTCGCATGAGCTTGGTAAATACCTATACACAAATTTATAGTATGGAAAAAATCATTGAACAAAGTATAAGCTAAGAAAAATTTAATCACAAAAAAATAATAAATACCTGTTCATAGTTTCGGAGGGATGCCATGTCACAGGGTGCCTCAAAAATACATGAATGAGTCTTGCACATTTTGTCTCCCTCTTGAGCAATTTGCCCGCCGGGGACTGAAAAAATAAAAAAATTTAAAACTGTAGTTCACATATAACAGACAAATCCTTCAACAAATTTTAATATACTGCAACTTTCATGAACACCATATTAAATTATTGAGAAGATTTAACAAAAAACTCAAAAAGAAACCATTGAAGTTTAGAACTATATTCTGTACTGAATTAAGCATAAATAATTTTAAAGTAAATATTGAATAAAAATGTGATCTTAAATTAATTCAGTAGGAAGTTTTTACCATTAAGATTATTTTTTTAATATAAATTGTTTCAACAAAATTTATATTATTCTTTTAAATTAAAATGATAACAGTAATGAGGAAAATCTAATATGATAACTTCAATGGAAGTCTTATTCCAAGGCAATCAACAACAAATTAAAGGAAGGTTACTGTGTCAAGGGCAAAGTGGAACTAGTTTCTCTTTAACCTTAGCAAATCTTTAGCCTTAAGGAGTTTCTTCTCAAAATCAATCATTCAAGCAAGAAAATATTACAATAAAAAAGTTCCCATTTTAGTTTTGAAACAAGAAAACATAAATTAATATATCAATCAATTTGTTGAAAGGAACAAATGCCATGAGGGTGATCACTAGTTTTAAAGATGGAGGATACTATAATAAGAGCACACTTTCACTAAGTTAAAATTATTACAACAAAGTACTGAAGTTCATATGAACAGTTTAATATTATCCACACATCCTAACAATACTTTTTGTTACTTTGTTTAAGTTATAATTGAACAATTTATTTGAAACTAGAGAAAATACAACTGGACCACAACACTTATAAATATAAAAAACTTTACATAAAACCATAAACTTAAGTCAATAGGTATTCATATAATTACTTACTGAGTAGACCTCCGGCAATGAGGATATCAAATAATGCTTCCCCATAGCGTCTGTAGTCTAATTTTGAGCCGGCCGAATCTAGGAACTTTGAAACAGCTTCTAGGTCTGGACCGGCCTTATCCAGCCCAACCAGGATCGAGTCTCGAAACCCGGAAGGGTCATACTTTTCTCTTTCATCTAGATGAAATCATAATATAAATCACAACCAATATACTAAATCATACAGAACATGTCCTATTCTCTTCTGAAAAAAACAAAGAAAAAGAAAACAAGAACTATTGAAAATTGAAAGTTAATAAAAAAATTTATGAGCTAAGCAGTACTGAAAACATAAGACAATGTTAAATTAAATGCAATAAAAGACAAATTTAAACCAAATAGGGAGATATATACAAAGAGATTACGTTTTCAAAAATAAACAGAAACCAACACTAAAGTATGGTAGAATCAAATGAAAAAGGCTTTCAAAACAATTAAAAAAACTTTTGGATTAAAATAAAATTATAACTATGAAGTGTTTATTGAAATTTTATTAAACACAAACAATATAAGAAATAGATTCAGAAAAATTCAGAGATGAGTCATCTTCAGGTAAACATCCCAATGACTGTTCACATAAGGAAGCAACTACCAATATAATAGGCATGTTCAATGTTTGTCACATTAAATACTTAATACAGAACAGGGGTAAGGTATATCGGCTACATTAAGACACAACTTAAAACCCATTAATTTTTTCAGAGCCTATTCAATAATTCTGAACAACTATATGAAAAAAAAAAACATGAAAGTAATAACCTAATGTATAAAATAATTTTGAGAATATAATAAATTAGACTTTAGGATCCTTAGTTTTTTTTTTAAATAGTAGAATTTTAGAATGTAACTTAAAATAATAAATCAAAGAAGAGTACAAAGAAAATCAAGAAGTACCAAATTCAGAAAATAGCCAGTAAACATAAAAATTCAAGAAAAGTTTGAGTCAACTTTAACCTAACCTTAAACTTAAAATTAACTATGAAATACAAATACAAATTGTTTTAAAAAGCAGAGTAATGAACGATGATTGTTAAAATGAAATCAACACTGCTGTAAGCAGCAGAAAGTTAAAAGGTAGTGAAAGCAATACTGCAAAATATAACAAATAACAGCCCACTTTTACTTCAATTAGATTATCAAATACTTTAAGCCCAGACAAAAACCAATTAACTTGAAAATAATATAGGAAGTTATAACCCTTGTGACTCACATTGTGAAAAACAAATTTTTTTAGCCTAATCTCAAACCTTTAAACTAGTACTAATATCCCCTGAAAACAATGGCAGCATAAAGAAACCTTAAGAAGAAATTATTAAATATTACAAATTGAGAAAAAATCTGATGCTGACACACTACTGCTACTTGCAGTTGAAATAAAATTTAACTTTTCTTGAATGCATTACTAATACAATACAACACACTTCTGAATAATCTGCTTTAAATTATAAAAATGCATAAACCATGTTAATAGTAGAAAATTAAGATTTTATTGAAAATGAAGTTACCTCTTTTTCTGGTCTTGATGCGTTGACCTGAGAGCACTGGCTTTTCTGTTTTTTGACTCATACAATAACTGGCTACACAGACAAAGAAACTTTTTTAGAGGAAGGAAAGGTTACTAACACCATGACAAAGAAAAATTAAAACTATTATTCGGGGTACTTGGTTATATCTAAAGGTAAAAGTAATTTTAAAATTAATTAAAAATGACTGAAAAACGATTATAACAACTACAGGATAGCAGTACTAATAAGTACAGTTAGCAACATGTTCTACCACAGAGCTTATTAACTAAAACGCCTATTGTAACTATCAAAACAGTTTATTTGAATAAATAACTGAAATAGGGTATCTTTTAACTAACTAAAACATAATTTATATATAGAGAACTTACGGAGAAACCTGTTAGCTTGCAGGACGAAATTCTTTGTGGAGCTTTGATGTTATGGAGGTGGTTAAAGGAGGGGGGATTGAGCAACGTGTGACGGAAAATCCGGTTGTAGGGTCAATGTACTGTTTTAAACTATTGAAACTCTATTGTTATAATTTCTATCTAATTAATCTATATATTCATTATTCTATAAAATTATCGATTGTTGGAATTAAAAATTACATTTCGTAACAGCATAAGGTGAGGTTACTTAAAATTTGAATGTTAGATAAGTTTAATTATAGATATTAAAAACAAGAAATAACATTTTTAAAATGTTATAATTAAAAAGATTTAAATGTAGTTTATTATTTACAAATCTTTATATACAACATCTATAGTGCTGCGCCATGAGTCCGAATGTTGTACTACAGCAAACAGCTGGTATTTATTTCAAAAATTCATATTTTAATTTTTATTCCGTATTGCCAGTTTAATTATTAAAAATATGGATATTTGATGTTTAAATTTCCAGGACCTATTTCAATGTAGACGATATCATATTTAAACAATTGTAAAGACAATCTATTACATAAATGTTTCTTCATGCTTTAACACAAACTTTGCAGCAATTGATGTTCCAATTAACTTATTGTAACAGTTTTGTAATGTTTTGAAATTACCGAAACTTATTTTATTGAAGTTACCTTTGCATTTTATGAACTTCCTTGGTGTTCTTAAATCATACTTTTTTTATCGATACTTAAACTCTTCATGATGAAATCATGAAATATAATATGATAAAATAGAGAAATCACATTTTGGACAGTTTTTCAGAACTAAAAAGAGGCACTCTATTTATTTTGAATGTATTTATGCTCTATAAGCATAAAACTATAAAGAGCTTGTCTTGAATACATTTTTAAGCAGTACTTTATTTAGACAATCGGTTTTACGAACTGTTGAATTTTTAGCTAATTAAGATAATTACATTGTAGAGTGTTTCCCTGATAACACAGAGAGTGTTAGGTAACTTTCCCTAAAAACTAAAAAAATAACATAAATTTGAATGAAGTTACCCACAAACATAGTACTAAATTATTATGTTCTGCTCATTTTTGTAATTTGTATTTTACTCATAGATCCAACTATCCTCCTTCACCTCTGCGATGTGTACTCTTTAAAACTGCAAGTAAGCATGTTTGCCCTCATTTCATTTTGTCAATTTTTCTGATAGATGATATACTGGAAGAAATAGACCAACCAGTCCATACCATACACAGAATCATGTGGGTATCATTGAAAAATTGATGCATGCCAGTGAGGCTGTGAGTCTCTTTGGTTTAGGTACAACAGCTCTAATTACTTCAGATGCCATTGTATGAGCCATAAGATGGCATTTCCCTCATGATCAGACACTGAAGGTTCACGCATATCCTCCTCATGAGGGAGTATCTCTCAAATGCCCAAAATGGAATAGTTATCGCACCATCAGAAATGTTGCTTTTAGCATACAACTTTGAACTAGATAGGAACAGAACAAAACCTGTATATGGTAGTGAAATAATGAAAGCACTTTAAATGCAGTAATTACACAAATTATGAATTAATTTCAAGAATTTAATATTTTAGCCTGATTCTTTTAATGATGAAAGAAATTTGACTTGATGAAAATGATTCGGGGTGCATTAAAAAAAAATTATGCCTAATTCATAGAAATCAAATGTATATATATTGTATTATATAATTACTAATAATATATGCAATATCTGCGGTGTAATATGTGTTATTTTCATATTTTCGTTATCTTAATTTTTTTTTAAATTGATGTAAAATATATTTTTTTTATTATCAACTCATTTAAAATAAATTGAACATCTCCCATTAATATATTTATACAAAATATTGGTATCTAGTCCAAGTAAATTCTTGGATTATAAATATTTAAATTTACATCCAAGAATTTAGTTTGGATCATTTCATATTAAATCAACCAAAAGAAAAATTATTTTAAATCTTAAGGTTTTCAAAATATATTATATTTGGTTTGTAGGTTCATCTCCTCTCAAACATACCCTGTTTTAATGTTTTCTAAACATTCATATTTGAGTTATAAATGTTTTAGAAATCCAAAAAGAACAATTAACTCAAACATTTTTCAATATGTAAACGCATGTAGTTAGAATGCTATTAGTCCTAGAAAGATAAAACTTATATCAATTTTAAAGAATTACCAATAGGGGTTTAATATGACAAGTGACATGATTGGACCACTTCAGTGTTTGTCTTTTTTCAATACAAAAAAAATAATACATTTTTATATATAATAAAAAATCAGTATTTTTAATTTTTTTGAAAAAAAAATTATACTTATTGAAGCCTCTTCAGTAAATAGTGTGCAAAGTACACTTAAATTATCTTTGATAACAGCAAGTTGGGTATAAAATTCTTTTTTACTTTCACTTACTCATATATGAAATATATAATAAGGGAAAGTATTGTGATCGTCAAAATTTTCGACTTCCAGTTTTCAACGGCAATAGATGTTTTGTGGTCCCTTGAGTCCAAATAACCATGTCCCGTGAAATGGTCTGTGTGTGTGTGTGAACAGACTACCTCAAAAACTATTATTTATTTATTATTACCTAATATGAAATTAGGTATTTGATGTATGTATATGCCCGCGATGTAACAGTAAAAATTTTATCAAAATTGATCAAACAGAGGAGGAACTTTATTTAGTAACTTTTGTATCATTTTTACTTTCACTTACCTATATATGAAATATATAGTAAGTGGAAGTATTGCGATCGTGAAAAATTCCAGTTTTCAACGGAAATACACGTTTTGGGGTTCCCTTAGTCAAAATAACCAAGTCCCGCAAAATGGTCTGTGTGTGTGTGTGTGTGTGTGTGTGTGTGTGTGTGTGTGTGTGTGTGTGTGTGAACAGACTGGCCCAAAAACTATAAACCGTGCGAATCTGAAATTTGGTATTTAGTGTAAGTATATGCCTGCGATGTGGCAGCAAAAATTTCATCAAATTGATCAAACGGACGGGGTACTTTATTTAATAACTTTTTACGTTTTTTTCGATTTTCTCAAAAACGGCTCTAATGATTTTGATTAAACTGAGTATTTGATGTATTAATATGCCCGAGATATGACTAAATATTTCATCAAAATTAATTAAATCAAAGATGTGTTGTGCCAATATTTCATCAAAATTGATTAACCGGAGGAGGGACTTTTCTTAATAAATTTTGTATCATTTTCACGTGTTCTTTTAATTTACTCTAAAACGGCTTTAACGATTTTGATCAAACTGGGTATTTTATGTAAGTAGTATATGCCAAAGATGTGATAGTCAACATTTCATCAAAATTGGTCAAACGGAGGGGGCACTTTATTTCACAACTTTTTTTCCAATGTTTACCTTTTTTTCGATTATCTCAAAAACGGCTTTAACGATTTTCATCAAATTCATGTTTAATGAAAATTAGGTGTTCTTTAATATCAGGTAAGCTTTGTGTGAACATTTTAAACTATTAAAATGTTCTAAAGGGGGCTTGAATGGGGAAGGGGCCTTTTTTTGTTTCCTATAAAGTACCTTTTTTTTGTTTATATAGAGAAATTAACTGTCTCTCGTCACGCCAAAAAATAAGAAAGGGCTAAATATGAGATATGATAAAAACCAAGTAAACATACAGAGGAGAAAAAAAGAAAAATATTCAGTCAACTCATAAAACACGTTGAGCCCACGCATGGCGCCTTTAATGACAGACCATTGTTCATAATTAAAGCCGTTCTATTCATTTAATGGAAATTATTTGTTTCATGGTAACTAACTGAAATTTTCAAAAGTACATAGAGAATTATAAAATCAGTGGACTTGGAGTATTATGTTTGCATTGCCGAATTATCTCAAGTAAAAACTTTAATTTAATAATAAAAGAAATTAGTGTTTTTTATAGAGCAATTGAAAACAAAAATAAGAAATGAATGTGGAAAAATGTGTAACTTTGAGAAGTGGCATTAACACAACGCATTAATTTCTAATCTAAGTAAGTTGGTAAGTGAAAGTTGTGTGTTGCGCGCACGCACCAGATTTTTTTTTAATTTTCTCAAAAACGGCTCTATTAATTTTGACTAAACTCGCCATGTTTAAAGAGAATATCAGATAGGTTATATCATGATAAAAATATTCTGAGGATTCTTAAATGGGTAAGAAAATTTATTTGTTTTCCTATAAAGTACCTTTGACTTGGTTTATATGGAGAAATTAACTGTCTCTTATTATGCCTAAACTTAATAAATGGATAAATATGAAATATGAAAAAATCGAATAAACATACAGAGGAGAGACAAAAATAAAAATATTCCGACAACTCATAAAACGCATTGAACCCACGCAAAACGCCTTTCACCTGACCATTGTTTATAAGTAAAAGTAATAAGTTCGGTTCATGCGATAGATTTGTCAACATGTTTTGGAGCATACATATTTAATGGTAATTATTTTTATAGTTTCCATGGTAACTAAATGAAGTTTTCAACAACTAAATAGAGAATAATAAAATCAGACTAGATGGAGTATCATGCCTGCATTCCCTTATTATCACAAATAAAAGCTTTTATTTTATATTTTTTTCTTCTTATTCTTTTCTTCTTCTTCACATTTCTTTGGATGTTTTCTATTTTCTTCACTATGTGTTTTTTTTATTTCGGTTTATTTATACATCCAAAAATATATATTTATTTGTACTTTTTATTTTTCATTAATACGTTCAAGGTTTCGGACTTTTTTGTCCATTTTCAAGTACCTAAAAATTTTTTTCATGCTATACAATTTTTATTTTATTTTACTTTAGAGAATAAATACATGAGGCTCAAATTATTTGAAGCAGTTTACGGTGCATGATAATCTGTAATTATTTATATTTTAGTTGACAAACTTTAGTTCCATAATAGAATTCTAAATGCAATATAAGGTGGATTTAGAGGAACAGTATCGTTATCGGTTTCCGGAAAGACAAAAGAGACCAACATTTTAAAATTCAGTTTAATTTACTATGAACCGTAAATACACCTTCTATCAATTCACCTTCACGAAATTTTAACAAAAAGTAACTTGCAATAAAAGACAAGCAAGCAATAAAAAAACTCGACTGTTGATGAAATTAGGATTTTTCAGGTCCTTTAAAAACATAAATAAACAATAATGAATCGAAAAGCATTGTGAACTTTCAAGTTTTCCAATATAAATTATAATACTTTATAACTTATGGAGACAAAAATCAGTAAATAAATTTGAAAAAATGTGTGTAGTTGCCGAATGACATTTGTCAAAACACCTCAAATTCTATCTAAGTGAAAGTTGTGTTTTGCACGCATCACACCATACTTTCCATTCTTAAAATCAATCTCATTTTGTCTATTTATTTAATTTTTCATAAATCCTGAAAATGTATTCAGTATAAATTAGGTCTCAATAATGGAATGATTTCCCAACATTGGAATTTTTTCCCAACTTTTGGTTCCCAACATGGTAATAAAATTTTCTTGTAGAGAAAAAACCTAACAAGTGCTGTGCACAAGGGCATTGGTTACGAGCTTTAGTTTTCCTTCCTCATTGACTTTCTTGGTTTTATGTTAAAAATTTACATTTTTTAGTTGGAATAAAGTGATTTTGTTAAAGTTGTTTGGTTTTATGGAATTTTCGTAATACATTCAATGTTATAAGTCTTACTATTCAAACTCGAAAATGTAATTAGATTTGTTTAACTATAATCTTAACATTAACATTAACAGTAACATTAATGTGGATTTAAATAATTTTTATTAGAAGAAAATAATAATTCACAATGACAGACAAACAATGAAAACTCAAATTATTAACAATGTTTCTAAAAGTAACTTCTAGTAACAATACAGTAATACAAAAGTATTCATATGCTTCGATGTACAGGGCAAGACTAAGCCCCTAGTCCATGCCTTCTTATTTTTAGTCCAAAATAGAACATTCTAGAATGATGGAGAAGATTCTCAAAGATTATATATAGAAGATCGAGAACATGTACTAAAACAATTATGTAACAGTTCCAACAAAAAGTTTAGAACTCTTTTCAATGTAACTGACAAAATCATGTGATTTGGTTTTACGTTTCGATGTTTGTTTTATTGATATAAATAAGGTATTTTGGTTAGCTTTAGCTAAAATTGGATGAACTTTGGCCTGGTCACATGAACTGTGGGAATAAAAATGTTGCAATCCCTTTATCAGGAGACGAAAACAAATATGCAGAAAGACATTGTTAATTAGCTTAAAAAAATTGTAGGAGTGAAAAAGTTCAGATCTTTACAGCTATTCTTGTGCAAGGATGTCACATGTAGTCGGTATTAGTAACTAGATGGCTAGGAAAATAATAAAAATGGTTAGACAAAACGGGTATTCCATCAACTTTTAACTTAAAACCCGGCACAACTCTAAATCTTAAAACAGCAGTTATGTTTAAGGAATTTTATAATAATGAAAAAGTTAGTTGGCAAATGCCTGGAAAAATAGATGTCTCTGTAGCTAAGGATACTGAATCAAAGCCAAGCCAAGTACGGATTGATTTTCGCAGCATCACAAGTTTTATAAGAAGCCAACAAAAGGAAATTATATCTAATAAATAAGTGTGAATATTAATTAATTAAGATGTTGAATGTATAATTAATATTGGAAAATTATTATATAGCCTCTGAAGAAAAACTGTCTCATGAGTGTGAGGTAATTTGACTTTATTGAAATGAAATATTCAAGATTGGATGTTGAATGAGGCATCAAGTAACTACATTGTCATGGGCATTCCCACAGGAAATAAAAATATATATTCTTAAAAAATGTGGCTCACATTGCAATCTCAATGAAGAACTTTCAGAATATAGAAACACTCCTCTGCCTCAAACAGGGATGTCCCCAGCAAAACCATTTCCATCTACGTCACTAAAAAACAAACTTCTAACGATACACAGTCAGCTTTTCCCTCAGGCATTATTATGATAAGTCAGCCAAAAAGATGAAGCATTTTTCACCTGGGGATCAAATTATTTTTTGGATTGAAGAGGAAATGGTTGGGGATGCGGTCAAAATAAATACCTCAAATATGTGAGATTTATATATTTTATTTGGCTGACGTTTCAACCCAAATTTTAGGTTGATAAAATGAGAAAAAACGAGAAAACAGCCAATCAGTGAAATTATATAAACAAATATTTAAATGTACGTGAAACATTAACCATAATGAAATATATTAGATAAAAATAAACATATTTTTTTTATAGAATTTAAAAATTATAGTTATTAAAGTAAGACCAAGATAAAAGTAATAAATGAAAATGAGATAAAACTCGACATAGCTTATCTGAGGTCTTGGGCGTCACCAGCACCAAATTATTAGGAGGAGGCTTGATATTTTCCTAGATATAGGGTAGCTAGAAATTCGGATGGCTAAAAGTTGAAATAACAAGGCCTAAAAACAACTGTTGGGACATTCTATCCTCCAACCATGTATTTTCTAGTCTCTTAAAAATTGTCAATTTATGTTTCAGTTATAAAATAGGGAGTTGTTAAGGCTTTCTATTGAAGGATATGAATTTCGAAATTTCTTTTCGGATAGGAAAATTCTTGGTTGAATTTTATCCAAGTTGTTCTGCTCCTGATCCTACTGATTTCATTGCTTTTCATCAACTTCTATGCGCTTCATTGATTGATGGGAAGTAGGATCAATCAATCTGCTTGGTTTAAAAAAGAAATGGAGACCAATTCTGGGGATACAAATTTGTTACAGAATTTATAAAACAAAACAGTTCAAGCTGAAATAAAAAATATAATTCATCAAATATACAATAGGCCTGACTATGCTTTTAAAAAGGCGACGCAGCGCCAATTTGTGAAAATAAAGTATTAGGTAGAGAATCAATCAATAGAGTGTGCTTTAATTAACTAGTATTTTATATTTATATTTTATTAAATTTGATTGGTTAAACTCGGATAAATTCGTAAAATTGCATTTTTATTTAATTTTGTTTAATATTTCACATTGATTTAATATTAGTTTATATAATTTCTCTGATTGGTTGTTTTCTGATTTTTCTTATTTAGCCCTGATGACCTGAAGTTTGGGTCGAAACGTCAGCTCTAATAATGTAAATCTTAAATATTAGTGCTACTTATTTTGAACGTACACCCAACCATTTCCTGTTCATTATATCTACGGTCAGCTGTCTTCCACCATCATTATTTTTTGAATTAATGATTCTTGGGAGGGGGGCACTGTAGAATCTATCGTCAATACAAGGTCCTATATCATAAGAGAAACGAATAAAACCATGGTGTACAGAAATAGAGAGGATTTAAACGGAGTTTAAAACTTTATGCACCTCAAGTCTTCCAGTAACCAACGGTATGGCATCAGATTTAAGGAATGGGTCATATATAAAATACCTGCAACAGAGAGTACACCGAACCAGATCTGCCAAGACCGTCACAAGTCAAAATAATTTTAAGGAAGATGGAGTTGATTGTTTATAAATATCTTTTTTTCTCTTTTTTACCTTCTAATTTAAAAAACTCGTAGGTGGACTGAAAACGCTTTTTATGTACTCAAACTTCATCAGTCAAATAAAACTTTTGAAATATTATCTCTTGTAATATTTCACTCAGAATTGGTATATATATTTGTTATTCAATAAAACAAGAATAGTTATTTATTATGCAAGTGACGAAAGTAGATCATTTTACAACTCGAGTGAAACGTTCACCCACACGAGCGAAGCGAGTAGTAGAGTAGAAAGTAATCACTTTCTTCACTCTATTGCAAAATGTTTCACTTTCTTCACTCATTTCAGTTTAGTAATGTTACCATTATTCAACGATTACAGAAAAAATAAATATTCATTTATTATATCATTAACCTTAGAATGATTTTTTCCCTGGGTATTTCGTTAATAAAGTGTGTGACCAGTATTTACTTTAAATTTTTATAAATAATTTTTTTAGAGTAATTTTTAATTATAATTTATTTGAATTAAAACTCTTATTGATGTTTACTTAATTAAATACAGTATCAATATATTTTTTTGTTAATAAAACTTGTGGCTTTAAGGTGACAGATTCATGTTACCGTTTTTGGGTTGTATTATAATTTTTTTTAATATTTATATTAAATGAAGTCACTCTACTTATAGGTTCTTTTCAAGTATACTCTGATTTCTTCACAGTTTATTTCTTTTAATTAAATATTTTTATAATCCTCACTTGACTGGTCGAACAGAACTAGGTACGTCTTCATTGCATGAATCAACAGGTCTTCACCTTCATGGGGGAAATGAATTGTTTTCTCAAAAATTTTCAAAAAAGATTTTGCCTATTTCTGCTTTTCAGCGCCTCACAAATTATATACATTTTATTATTTTTAAATACGTTGGCTCAAGGAGACTTAGGATCTACAATATCTAAAAAGTCTGGTGTTTACCAAGAAAAAAAACTTTGATTCCAAGTTGATAGTAATTAAATATTATTAAATGATAGTATTTAAAAAATTAAACTTAAAGAAGTACGTTAGAAATTCAACAACTTTTAATAATGTTTTTCAACTAATTTTTATGATTTTTAGTTTTTAATTTTTTTTTGTCATTTCAAAATTATCGTTATATAAACATTAAATAAAGTAGGAAGCCTGTAATTTACATCTTATTTTCCCGGATCGAACTGGACCACAAAAAGAGTTATTGGATAACATTATTATAGCGAGTTAATTACATAGTTTTCCTAGTTCTGTGTTATGGGTTTTCCTATACAGTCACAGTAGGCTGGCAGCTATACTGGTCCCTGCAGAGTCACATTTGCTGAGTGACTTATTTTCCAGTTACAGTCACCAGTCGCCCATGTCAAATTTGTTCCTTTGATATCCACTAAAGAAATGGTGTGCAACAAGTCACCGCTGCCAGTCGCAGTTGTGGTTGCTGCATGCAAAATCCCACATGGTGTGAATTCGTGATGAGAACTGATAGTTGGTTACAATGTCAACAAGTGAAACTATAATCTCCCCAACAAACATCAAGGTATGCAACCATAATTTACAGTTAAAAAATATCAAAAATCATTCGTTGAAAATGTTTTTTTTAATTATTTTCCCATGGATAAATTCATTTTTATTTAATGCTGCTGTTACAGAAAGTGGAAATTTACTTCCAAGACCATTGTCTCGACCAATTTCTCTACAAGTTCCTACTACCGTTATCCTAAATTTCTTCTTTAAAAATGTATTTTTTTACAAAAAAATCTACATTAAATAAAAAATAACATTGTTGTATGGAGAAATATCAATAAAAAATAAATAAATTAATAATTAGCAATAATACAGCTATGAACTGCTATGAGTTGGTGCGAACAGGATGGCATCTCATGTGATCCGAAATTTACGTAGTACCAAAGTGACTAAGAACAAGAACATCACTCTCTATGCATTACCTTTGCCATGAAAGATGAATGATCCTGCAGTGGAATGCTGTTTCACTATTCCATTGTTAAATATGAGTTCCTGACCCCCATCCCCCATTCTTATGTATGTGATATATGGTTGTCTTGTACTAATCAACTAGTATTTTCCCATTAGTCCATGACTAGATAGTACGAAAATTCTTCTATGAAGAGGAGATGGTTGGGGGTGCAGTCAATATAAGTAGTACTATTAAGTGAGAATTAAATTTGTCGATAAATAAGTCGAGGACAAACGGAATGTTAAGGTCAGGATATAGGATTTTGTTTAAAATGTGAAATGTAGTATGAACCATTGACATAGGTTCAAAGGAGTTTAGACTAGAAACATTGGATGCGTTTGATGTTCATAACTTTGGCTGTCCAATACAGTTCAAGACTTATTCCTTATTTGCATTACATTTGTTAGAGATTTTAATAAACGTTTTAAAGTAGTGTCGTACAATAAGGACGTTTTTTAAAAGAAAACACAGTAAATGGTTGGAAAGAAACTATATTGTGCCCTTCGTGCCGATGGTTTGCGAGACCGTGAGTCTGGTTCTAGAATTTTGGGAGGGTGGGGGGGGGGGGATAAACCAAAAACAACAAGATAAACCAAAGATTTTTCTGAATGTAGTAGGAAATCTCGAAGGGCAACAAACGAAGATGTAGTCAATTTCATGGTGGTATCATCTGACCCATACATCATCAGTCACTTGAGACCTAATTTGGAAAAAAAAGAAAAAAGGATTGCTTTCAATATCCATCAGCAACATTGTCAGTATATTCATACACTTTTATCATTTACATTATAGGCATTCATACAACCTCTGTATTTTATATTTTTATATTACTGTTAATTCGTAAAATGGTATTCCAACCAGTTTGTTCTTTTTAGGACATGATAATGAGAACAATATAGTCTCGAAACGTCGCCATAATATATTTAGTTGTTTATTATTGACCGAACCTCAAGAAACCTATTATAAATTTACATAAATGCATATAAAGATATACATGTTTGCAGTTATCCAGCAGGAAGGAATATCTCTATACCAGGACATCCTTTCCTTGCAATTTTCATTAGCTCTGTATTCATTCCGAATCCTTTAATTTAAATTAAGCCTGAGTCTAGGTTACTTCCTCAATTCTCAAGAAAAAGCTATAAAAAAAAAAAAAAAGTTGCTATTTATACCAAAAGAAGTCAATTTTACCAATTTTTATTGACTGTTAATATCTGAACCGATAATAACTATTCGCTGATTAAGGGTCTGGCCACACATGTCCGCACCGGATCCGCACCGTAGCAATAATACAGGTTATGTTCAGAATATTTTTAATTTAACTTACATATTACCTTTAGTTATGCCTAAAGTGGCCTGTGTCTGACATGTGTGGCTTGAACTTTAAGCATAACTAAAGGTAATATGTAAGTTAAATTAAAAATATTCTGAACATAACCTGTATTATTGCTACGGTGCGGATCCGGTGCGGACATATGTGGCCAGACCTTAACACGTTCACGCCGGGGCTGTAATTCATGCTCCTCGCTCATTGGCGGCTTACCTTAATGATTTTCGCTCTATCGGATGGGAGTTATTCAAGGGCATTATGCAGTATTGACAATCCAACATTAATAAAATAAACAATACAATTCTACCTTGTTATACATCGTCGTGGAAACTTTTGTGATTGACGAAAGTGTCTGATGCGGCAGTATAGTGAGAGCCACCGGTGGTATACGCCGGCGTGAACGTGTTAAGATGGGGTAATTACCTTAATTACAACCTACATTTAATAGCGTAATTAAATGTAACATTATGGGTGTAATTACTTCCATCAATTACGGATTCAAGGGTGGAGTAACAGAATAGATATTTAACTGTAACAGGCAGATTCGTACCTGGGACTTGGATCATAGTTGCGCAGCACCTCAATCACTGAGCCGCACGGCCTTCCCCTTTCATCTTAGTACGTGGGCCAGATACCCTACCGTGCCCCCCCCCCCCCCCACATCCCTATAAATTGCACATCGTTGTGTTCCTTGTGATAAAAGATTAAGAAAAAGCCAATGTTCCCAGAAAAAAAAGTGGCCGCACTTACCCAAAATGGCGTTCAAACATGGCGGAATGACGAATTTGATTTTAGTTAGTTTTTTTATTACTGACATTCACCCTTATGCTTAATTTCGCCATAACTAGTCTTTTATTAAAGCTAGATAGTTCTAAATTCAGAATAAATAAACAAACGTTCTAAAATAATTAGTCTTGACAATATAAAATACCTTTAAAGTCAATTTTTTCAAGTCACTCACGTAAAAGGTAAAATTTCAAGTTAATTTGTGATTAAACGGCCATCGTTAACGAAAAACGCCCTGAAATAAAACATCTGGAGCAATTATTCTTCTTTAAAAATCTGTGGTCAAAATTCAAAATATATCAACTAGTTTTATAGAAAACGGACCTTAGCGGTGAAAAGGCGCCAGTGACTCGTGCGCCTCTAGTCCTCTACCACATCGTTCAGTTCTCATACACGATATAATTACAGCGGTTTTAGGATATTATTTCGAATGTATAATCGAGCCTATGTAACTGCAAGTTTTTAATTGACAGAAATAATTAATATAACAATTTTTTTTTTTTTTTTTTTTTTTTTTTTTTTTTTTTTTTTTTTTTTTTTTACATATAAATATGATAAATAAAGGATATAAGTATGATAAATAATAATCAATTAGTCGCAGATTGCACATTATCTAAACCTCACTTATATTGACATGAACTGGTTATCTTGAAATGAAATAATAATGTTCTCATAGTAGTAGTTGGGTTAGAGACACTGGCTTCTGATAATTCGTGAAATTTGAAATAAATGCATTTTTGCAAAGTATTGATTATTTACAGTTTTAAAAACATTCAAAATAAAAAAGATAAATAAAAAGTTCTGTTTGTTGGTAGATATGCAGAAATTATTCATAATACAATTTAGGAAGTATATACCTAACACGATTTAATAGCTCACTACAATTAATGAATTAACAGTTACACGATATATATATATATATATATATATATATATATTATGATTAATTTAAAATTAAACCACTACTGGAAAGGAAAACCAATTAAAACATGTAAGTATTCATGCATCTAATGGTCTATAATCAACGAAGTTGTGGCCTTTTTCGGTTTCTGGCATATAACTACGCACCAAAAAGTTTACTTTCTCTTTTTTTTCCAAAAAAGGGTATACTAATACAAATAAAATGAAATATTTGAAGTTGAAAACGGATTAGTTATTTAGCCGAATTCGAACATCAAAGATCGGTAATTTTTACCATTTTGGTGGAAACTCATGTTCCAACGCCTATAACTCGACAATATGTACTCTAAATGAAAAATGTCTAAGATAAAAGTTTTAGGAAACTAAATTTAGCATAAAATAAGCTTATTTATTTTAAAATTAACTTATTCCTGCGTAGAGATACAAATGAAAACGTGAAAGTATTCGTAGCGCTTACCTCATTCTTTTAACTACATCTTCATTCCTATATATTACTACACCCCAAAAAGTTTACTTTCTCTTTTTTATCGAAAAAAGGGTATACTAATACAAATAAAATGAAATATTTGAAGTTGAAATCGGATTAGTTGTTTAGCCAAATTCGAACATCAATGATCGGTAATTTTTATCATTTTGGTAAAAACTCATGTTCCAACGCCTATAACTCCTCAATATGTACTCTAAATGAAAAATGTTACAGATAAAAGTTTTAGAACATTAAATTTAGCATAGAATAAGCCTATTTATTCTTAAATTAACTTATTACTAAGTAGAGATACAAATGAAAACGTGAAAGTATTCGCAGCGCTTAATTCCTTAATTTTGTGAAGCCTAAGGGGATATGATAAAATATTCAGAGAACTAAATATTTAGGTGGGCTTATTTTATACTAAATTTAATGTTCTAAAACTTTTATCTGTAACATTTTTCATTTAGAGTACATATTGAGGAGTTATAGGCGTTGGAAAATGAGTTTTTACCAAAATGATAAAAACTACCGATCATTGATGTTCGAATTTGGCTAAACAACTAATCCGATTTCAACTTCAAATATTTCATTTTATTTGTATTAGTATACCCTTTTTTCGATAAAAAAGAGAAAGTAAACTTTTTGGGGTGTAGTAATATATAGGAATGAAGATGTTGTTAAAAGAATGAAGTAAGCGCTACGAATACTTTCACGTTTTCATTTGTATCTCTACGCAGGAATAAGTTAATTTTAAAATAAATAAGCTTATTTTATGCTAAATTTAATTTCCTAAAACTTTTATCTTAGACATTTTTCATTTAGAGTACATATTGTCGAGTTATAGGCGTTGGAACATGAGTTTCCACCAAAATGGTAAAAATTACCGATATTTGATGTTCGAATTCGGCTAAATAACTAATCCGTTTTCAACTTCAAATATTTCATTTTATTTGTATTAGTATACCCTTTTTTGGAAAAAAAGAGAAAGTAAACTTTTTGGTGCGTAGTTATATGCCAGAAACCGAAAAAGGCCACAACTTCATTGATTATAGACCATTAGATGCATGAATACTTACATGTTTTAATTGGTTTTCCTTTCCAGTAGTGGTTTAATTTTAAATTAATCATTATATATATATATATATATATATATATCGTGTAACTGTTAATTCATTAATTGTAGTGAGTAGTATTGACTTTAAAGGTATTTTATATTGTCAAGACTAATTATTTTAGAACGTTTGTTTATTTATTCTGAATCTAGAACTATCTAGCTTTAATAAAAGACTAGTTATGGCGAAATTAAGCATAAGGGTGAATGTCAGTAATAAAAAAACTAACTAAAATCAAATTCGTCATTCCGCCATGTTTGAACGTCATTTTGGGTAAGTGCGGCCACTTTTTTTTCTGGGAACATTGGCTTTTTCTTAATCTTTTATCACAAGGAACACAACGATGTGCAATTTATAGGGATGTGGGGGGGGGGGTGCACGGTAGGGGGGTCTGGCCCACCGTGTATCTTAGAAAAATCGGAAAAAAGTTTACACTACGCTTGCTTCCCAAAAACTACTTTGAGAATTTGGGAAAATCGAATGTATTAGTCAGATGAAATTGGACCAATTAACTTATATGTTGTTTCTAAAAGGTGTTTTTCTGTCGATACGCCATGACTTCCTCGACATTTGAACATATTAGATAATTGAGGTATCATTCTAAAAATTTCTTTTTTTTTTTTACATTTTAAAAATTTCCTTCCCCTCCAGTCATGATAGTGATAGTGAGACCCATGTTGGTCGATTATATAACTGCAAAAATAAAGGTCTCCGTATTCCTTATAAAATGATTTTGAAAAATCATTGAAATCGGACCATTATTCGGTAAGTTACAGCATACTAAATTCTGTTCGTTTTAGTTTACAAATCATACTCTTTTGTATAATATGGTGGGTGCGGAGTTTACTAAGTTTCTTATTAGAACTGTATGTAATCAATCAATTTGATCTGAATCTAACTGTGGTAAATTATGCCCTGGAAATTGCTGTTGGTTTCTCGATGATTATAGAAACCGATTGGATTTGATGGAGTCCAAAAAAATTAAAAATGGCGAAAAGTTGTTTTCGCCCACTTGAAAAATCCAGTCGGTTTCAAATGATCGAGAAACCAACAGCAATTTCCAGGGCATAATTGACCACAATCAGAATCAGTTTCATGTAGCAACATTGAATTGACATATAGGGCGTAAAATATTTTGTTTTAGTGATGTCCAGCATAGTAGTATCGTGTTCGAGTCAAAACTTTGAATTTTTTAAATGAAATTTTCGTCATGTTATTTTGCAGAATAATTATTTAGAAAAATCAGATATCCGATGTCATTTACTTTGGTACAGT
Source organism: Aelia acuminata (assembly GCA_911387785.2). Classification (NCBI taxonomy): domain Eukaryota; kingdom Metazoa; phylum Arthropoda; class Insecta; order Hemiptera; family Pentatomidae; genus Aelia; species Aelia acuminata. The sequence continues at coordinate 162,307,475 of OU426978.1, read as the reverse complement.
GTTTGACACCATACCTAGCCACTGTAGTTTCCTGATCAACGCCCATTTTTTTGCTAATAAAAATTTCGGCATTAACTGTTATTGAAACAAAAAATTTTTGGTAAGTCTCGTTTTTAAGAAAACATTTTGAACGATCAAACTTTTCCTTTATTTTCAAAAAGCAGTCGAATAATCAGAACCTTTGTATGCAGGAAAAGCAGTTAGACTTAGGCACAAATTAGATCCCAATAAAATTGTAGGTGCAATGCTTTTCTGACATACATATTCGCTTCCTCCAATTTTCTAATTTAAAAGCCAAGCAACGTTTATTTATGAATGGATTTTGCAAAGCAATTCTATACTAATGTGTATTCGTGATAAAATTGCCTTCATTTTGATACATTTTCCAATTGATAAGCATATGCGTACAATTACTGATATCTACTTACCTATTTGAACACAGCAACCATATATCAGCAGTCGACAGTTATCAACAGTATATAACCAGGAATCAGCAGTCGACGGGAGGTGATAGTTCTACGGACATGGAAGAAAGGAAAGAACGATTGATGGGAAGAGACGACAGATTATATGGAAGACAAAAACCTCAGGTTTTACAAAAGTGGATATTTATATATCAAATGATAAAAGTATATGAATATACTTACAATGTTACTGATAGAATGCTATATAAACCGCTTTATATGTATGCTATATGTTTATATATAAATAATCGTAAAGGAAACTTCATCCTTTATTTATAAATTTAAATAACTTTACTTTTTTCGATATGAATATATTATTGCATACAGGGAGATAAATGAATGAAAATATACCAAATATAAAATAATAAAAAGCTATCGAAAAATGATGAAATAACTTAATACCTTTTTATTCATCTTCGATGAACGCTCAGAACCCTAATCATTGTTATCATTCCCGAACGATAATGTGTAATCAACTAGTTGAGATATGAACATTCAATATTTAAGAAAGCTAGGCAAGAATACGAAAAAAACCGTTCAAGATTTTACGCTAATGACAAGGTCTGTTGCCAAAGGTGTAAAATCCTCGAAAAGCGTTCAGCACAGATTTCAGCAGGCGGGGTGAGGGGGGGGGGGGTACTGAACGAGTTGCATAACAAACTACCTGCCGCGGCTCAGTCTCCGCTCAGAGGGTGCACGGTGCGAAGCCATGATCCTCATATCCAGTGCGATATTTAAACAGGCAATGTAACTTCTTGTATTATATATTATGTTATCTAAATGGCATAGGAGGATGTGTTATTAGAAGCGAATAATTTTGTCATGTACTCGAATGTATACTAGGTGTTTGAGAAGCTCTATTATGACCTGGGACAAGACCATTTTTTTTCACAAATTCAACAATACATATTTCCTTCTGTCGATAGTAAAATACGCACTCTTTTAACTGCATTTGCTCTTCATCAATCTTCGTCGATGATGTCATACAGATAGATCCATTAAGCATTTTCCAAGCCAAATCTTCTGTTGTTGGATTGCTGTAATGGATGTCAATTTTTTCTTATAGAAGTAATATCGCCTTACTTTTTTTTTTTTCATTATTCTTTATGATTTAAGAAACTTTTCCACCAAAAAACTATATCAAACGCCTTAATTACACATACACGGTTCATCCGCTAATATCTTGTAGCTGCTTAAATTTTCTTTAAGGAGGATTTACTTCTGTCTTTTAAAATAAAATGTGACTATATAAATGTGATAATATTTCAAGCATGTATAGACATTTGTTAAATAAAATCCTAGAGACGAGGAGAACTTTTTAAAATGCATTTACATATTCAACCACAGCGACTTCACATCTAGGAACAATTAAATTACAATGAGGAAACTGGGACCAACATTCAGTTTAAAACCAATGGATATTTATTTTTGGCTAGTTATTCATTTCTTGTAACCTTATCTACCAAAGGAGCAGTCATTATCTCAAATCTCAGATCCGTTCTGCAGAAACTTTAATGAGGTGATCTACTAGTAACATGTGTTAAAAATAAAAAAAAACCTTGGAGCTCGGGATTTGGATGATGTTGGAACTAAACAAAAAGAAAGAAATATTTTAATATGTCATCCTTGCCTTGTATATTAAAAAGAAATTTGAACTATATTCACATTTTAACTTTCATTACATCATTAATATTTATATTTTCTGAAGCGTGAATTGCTATGTAAATTCCTAAAACTAAACTAAAGCGCGACAGTTATTCAATAATTTTAAACGGCAATATTCGAAGCGATTTATCCACACATTTTTGTTTACATATCTAGGTTAAAAAAGAAAAGAAAAAAAAAGTACTAAATAAATATTAGGATCGGTTCCCGGCTGCCTCAAGAAGATTGCTGAAGAGCCTTGTTTTGTTTGATGTATGAAAAATAAAATAATATTTCTTTATGATTTAAAAAAAAAAAATACATATCTACGTAACTTATGTATTTAAATGTACTAATCACAAACTTTGTATATGACTTCATACAATCAGAACAGCTTACAAACCATTTGTGCGACTTTAATGCTGTAATATTGGACTTAAGGCTCTCAAATTCCAATAAATTAATAACTACTTTATATGTTAACAGCCAGGTTACACGTACAGTGAACGATTGGACAACCTTGGATTTACAGATATGTTAATGTTTATCGATTGTGTATGTTGGACTTATGCAGAAGATCAATTTAGGTGTCCTATTGTGTCATTGGCTATTAGGTTGGTGTGTGGTTATTGCCAATCCATTTCTTGGATAAAGGGAGAAGGTAATATGAAGGCTGTCTTGGAAAACCATTTTAAAGAGACCTATGATACGGAAGTGGTTAACTTAATGTTAAGTAATGAAAACGTTAAGTTATCAATAGATAACACTTATCAAAAAGAGTTAGCAGTTACAAGAGTAACCGCGATCAAGACTTACTGTGCAAATCAAGGACATTTACGGAAATTAGGTAATTACCTGAGGGGTAATGGGTTAGGATCAGTTAAAAATTGACTTGCTTGTGCGAATCAATCTCAAAACAACACACACGATCAAAATATCTTCCAATTGGTCGATGAGAAGTTCAGTGAAAGGTTCCACTTATTTTTCTTTAGTAAAGAGTAGCAACTTTTATTGCTTGTTTTATTATATTCAAAGCATAAAGGAGACCTTGATCTCAATGCTGTTCATACTTTATCTCTGCTTGGAATGAAAGTAGGGAGTGTTTGGGAGCAAATTCCGAAGCTCAATTTAGAATAAAGAACCCTTTGAATGACAGGATGAACGATTGTCTATGAAGATACGGGAGGGATTATGAACCTATATTATGGTATATATAAATAGTGGTATAATTAGAACTTTGTTAACTAATATGGAAATCGGGCATGATAATCGCCAAAATAATACACTAAACGTTGTCATCAAAGTAAAATAAAGGAGTGGAGTTTTGTGTTTGAAATAGGGTCAAATTTTTTCCCCTGAAAATTCCAAATCTATATGCAGAATGAAGAAAGCGATGAATGATTCAACAATTCACAAAATTCAATATACTGTTACTCTGTAATTCAATGATTATTGTTTTTGATTCTGATTTATTCATTGTAATTAACAAAAATTGATTTATTTTTTTTTAGTTAAGCGTAACATAAAATAAAATATTCGTTTCTTGATAACCTCCTGGCTTGTTCTGGAGATCTGACTAATTTCTGCGCTGGAGGACAAGGTAATCTCCAAAATGATAACTCAATACTGATTTAATATTATGAAACATTCCTGAATCTTCTATTCGATGGAAAGAGTGATATTTAAATTGTCTCATTCTTTGATTCTCAGGTATTTCTAATGGATTTTAAAAATTGAGCACGCCCTCCTTAACAAGTCCATCAAGTTTCCCCAATATTTTCTCGTAGCACGCAAGATTTTAGAAATCATTCATCATTGAATAGCAAATTAAGATTATTTAACGATTCTTTAGAACTAAATCCAAATTTCAGAAGAAAAAAAAAATAGAATAAAGATATTATTCCCAGTAATTTATTAATTGTAAAAATCTAAAGTAGCTTATTAGACAGACTTTGTATGAATTCAAAGATTTATTAATGGAGAAGGTATTGAGCACCAATTGAAGCAATGTTTGTACATGAGAAGTCAATATCAATCAGGGTATTAAAATGTTGTAAAAACATTGGCCCATAAAAATCCCCGCTTATCTCTTACTTTATGACCTCTAATAATCGAAATATCCAATATAAGTTTATTACTCTAACAAGCATAGCTCTAGAGGAAACGTCGTAAATGAGGAAAATCGTGACCATTAATAATGACAACCGGAAAAGCAGACTCTTTTGTATATCTGTATAAAATGTTAAATATTTTAAATTAACTTGCATCAGTCCATCATAAATATCCTTTTAGTCCAGTTAATATAATTTTTGTTGTGTGTGTGTAGTTGAATACGAGTCTATGACATTGCTTACATATTACTTTAGGCAGTGTATGAACTACAAGAAATTACGAGAGATCACCCGTTACGCAGATACTAGTTTTCAAAGATATTAGGAGTCAAAAGCCATCCTTGGCATACAGTGGGTGCATTCTAGAGGTGAAAGTAGCATTGCAAAAGCGCATTAAGTATTACCTTGTCAGTCTTGATTTATACTCTCATACGAATTGGGATACTTAGAATTCCTTCCATTTACCATTAAGAAAATGAAAAACTGAAGTTAAGAACTGAAATGAACTGAACTTAAGAAAATGAATATATATATATATATATATAGAGAGAGAGAGAGAGAGAGAGAGATTTTTTTTGTTTTAATGGATGGTAGAGAACAGTGTACATCAGTGAGTGAAGCATGGGGCCATAATAATTAGTTAAGGAGAAAAACCTAGGAGTTCAGCTTGATCTCAGTCTAATACCCTCCACCTAGAGGGGCTGTCCGAGAAACGGTACTTGTTCAAAAAGTACTGAATCGTCCTAACCAGTTTTTATAAATAAACCAGCAGACAGAAAGCAATTTGTGAAAACAGTGTTTTCTTGCACAACTGCTTCTGAATATGATAAGACGGTGAGATAAGTTACGGCAGTTCTATGACATTTGTCTATACTAGACAGTTGTGCCATACATAGATAGGTCATTATAAACTACTGTTATTAGATCAACCAGGATCAATACTGATCTAAATTAAAAACATTTCACTATTATAAGATTGAAAATTTTTCAATCATTATTCTTTATATTCAATAATTCTTTTTAGTATCATTGAATATTTTCAAACGAATTCGATGATTGCTGTTGGAATACTATACCTCGACATAGAGGAATAGTCACATTTGATTATATGTCTAGCGACACCAAGGCTAGCAATGTTTGACCTTCATAACGAAATTGGAATGAGGATGTGGAATCCTCTCCTTTAGTATTCAATATTTTATGGTTTTTTTATTTTTATTTAGATTATTATTTGTATTGCATTAGCCAGTATAAATCTACTCTTCACTAAAAGGTAAAATAGCTAATATCCTGTATTTTTAGGTAATTTTTAACTGGACAGAGAAGTCTACAGTATTTCTGCGTTTCTGGTCCACAGAGATTAGACTAATCCAGCGAAATAAAATTTAAATTTTGAGTATGTGAAATTTAAATTAAACCGCCAAATCAAGCCAAGTCGCACTCTGAATTCAGAGTGATTTTGTTTAAAAAGTCGTAAATTTATTCGTTTGAATTGAATTTTAGATTTGTAGATACGTGTCAGGCTCTGTTAAAATTAAACCCGTTGAGCGATTCGAAAATGGAAGTGATTTGTCCAAAAATTCTTTTTTTCAAAGCTTTGAATTATTAATGATTGTCTCATCTCAAAAACATCATCATATACTTCTTAACCTTAATATTCAGGTGCCGGTTACTCACTGTATATTTTTATTTACTTTTAACCACTTTTTACTTATTTTATTTATATTTACTTGAGGTCTTTACGCAGGGAAACATTATTAAATGTTTCATCATCTTAGCCAATTAGTATCCCGTTAATGTTTTTTTTTCTCTTACCATTATTAGCTAAGTGTATATATGTTAGTATAAATCAGTGATATTTAGCATATTTTTTTTCCCTTTAATATTTTATTTTTATTTTAAAAGGTCATAAGTTTATCTAGATCGAAAAACTGTCCCGACGGTCCTCGGTACTTGTTGTTCACCCACATCGGCGTACCTAAACGAGGGTGATTCATTTGGACTTTAATTGTTTTTGCTAGTGGATTTAAAAATAAGAACATCTCTAGCAAGAATAGTCTGCATTAAAAATCAATTAATAGGCTGGCTGACCATTATAACGGTTATTTTCATATATAAAAAAAACTTCAAGACAAAGATTGAATTGGCACCTGTTTATAACCTTAATGTTTATGATTATTAAGGAAAATCTTCTAAATACTGTGAATTTTGAGTTTAAAAAAACCTTAAACTGCTCGATTTATTTGTTAAGTATCTATCAGTATTTTATCTAAAGTTTTCATATGTTTGTAGTCCACTTTGACGACCTCCAGAAAAATCTTAGCTGTTGTATCCTTTTACTTGATTGTTCGTTTAAAATATTAGGCCCTAGGTCCCGCCCTACGCTAGCACGTATGGCTTGGTACACTGAGTATTCGATTATTCTCAACGGAGAAACATTCAACTGTATAGCAACTGAAATATTACTATAAATATTAATAAATGCGTTGTTTATTACTGTCCTTGAAAAAAAAAAAAAAAAAATAACATAGTATGTATCAGTATTGGGTTCACTGTAATTCTGTCTGTATTTATTTTATTAATTTTATGCGAACTCAAGAAAGGTTTCAATAATAATTATTGTATTAATTATAATTAATGTCTATAAATAAACAGCGTTATCAAAATAGGAGGGGAGGGATGTTTTGATCAAGTGTCGGTCTGATAATGAAATACCACAAAGGATTTGAATTGTTTATATCTCATTTTGATTAGAAGGTTAAAATGGACTTGATTAAATATCGCATTATTTCTTTTACCTTTATGACTGCTTTTATTAGAAATTACAATGTACAAATAAGAAAATATCAAAACTATTAAACATATTACATTTATTTAATTATTACATTTAGTTGAGAAAATAAATATGTAACATGTATGTAACACCCGCTTTGCTGCAGTGCCTTGCGGGTTTGGGTTAGTTTAATGTCTTAGGGGCGCCACGGGACTACCGTCAAAAACTCAGAGAAAAAAGTTCTGGAGCCAAGGTTGGACGGATGTTGAGGCTGGTTTTGAGCTTAACATAGCATACAGGGACGGAAGATCAACCATTAAAGGAAATCTTTCACATCTATATCAATTATTTAGGTTTGGCTAACCCGAATGTTCGATGCTGGTACAACCTATTACTTTATGTTTACTTCCATTCGTCTCCTAGACTCCGCTAGATAGACCTTATGCAATCATCCCACATTCATCTCAGCCTATTGATTAGCCTTATAGTGATTCCAACAAAAAATGACACTCGTTTCATTCGCTTCAGTACTATCAACTCAATAGATATTGAGTAAGTTGACAAAGTTTACGCTATTCTGAATTGCACAGAAGTCTCAATTCTACGGCTGGCTCGTCCTCCTTGGGACTCATTCTGGTATGAAAATATTTATTTTCAAAAACTATAAATGGTTAATGTAGCTCAATTATATTATCTAGTTATATTCTTTTAAGTAGCTCAGTAACATTAATCGAATCTACAAACTTTTGGGAGGTTCGTGTGGATTTAACATGAACCTTTTGTCCCATAGACCACTATATACATGCTGCCTTATTGAAATATGGATTTTCATCTGAAACTATTATATGCCAGCTTATTTACTATACTTCAATTTAGTATAATCGTCGACGCTGAAGTACTTAAGGTTTCTATAGTTACTTATATGTTTCAGGATTGACAACACGTATCATTTAGAATAAACAGCGGAGGACCTGCGCAAACTTTTCTCTCTTAATCTTAAGATTACCACAATATTAAATTAACAAATTGGAAAACAGTACCATAAAGAGAATAGGTCGATGGCTGTTTCATGCGGTTAATGATCTAAAGGTCGGACAAGTCAATATTAAAAAAAAATAGGATATAATCAAATAAATTATAATTTTGTGTTTAAGGGGAGTCACCGGGAAAGGTAGTAGTATACAGCTACGCTATGGACAGTAAATATATAGAGGGAATTCCATATGAAATTAATCAAACATTCCATTAACAACTATTACGAAACATAACAAATCCCATTTTTGTTTTACTAGTGAAACTCTTCATTTAGACGTCCACAAAGTGAGTTTACCAACATGTCCTGACCATTTATAAGGATGACACAAATGTTTTTTCGGTTTGTAGATGTAATTATTTATTTATCTGTCCTGTTCGATGGCGTAATATTTACCTGGAAGTTTGGAGAAAAGTTGACTGTTGCGGGTTACCAGTTGAACATTTCATTAACTGTCCTTTCTGTAGCATCAATGTTACACTCTGATGAGCCTCCAGAACGTGTTCAAAAGTAGTGTTGCGACTGTTAAAATGCAAGAACCAATTATCCTTGATCCTTCAACACCTTCCCCATACACTCCACCCATACAGGAGTCGCTCCAGTAAATCTTTTTCGCTAATAATGCTGCAAAGTTCAACATATCAAATTTTTAAATTCGTTTTAAAATAGCTGCAATGATATTAATTTTAAATGATTGAACGAAGGTTGTTTTAATGTTTTTTTTGGTTTTTTGCTTTTTTTCTGATGGAGATGGTTAGTTAAGTATTAAAGACTGATGCAGAACAGAACAGATAAACAAACAATTTCATTCCAGAACAGATAAAACATTTTTGTCATTCCTGTGCGAACGGTATTATTATTGTTATTCTTTCAGGGTCATTCTAACATTTTAATGAGAGGTAAGCCGAAGTTACCCAAAACACGAGTGAAAGTTAAAATACTACAGATGAGATATCTCCTTACTAATATAATGATTTTTATTGAAACATGCTCATAAGGTGATTGTTGACTAACAGGTGCGAATCGATGTTTAAAATAAAACTAAGTTAATCATATTGACGTTGTGACGGACCTAAAATACATTTAAGCTATTATAAATCTTGGAGAATTTACAATTACATAATTTCAATATAATAGCAAACGTTTGGATTCTATTACCTATACCTCGATGATCAAAGCCCTTACAAAGCTTGGTGTGAACCTGAAAAGAAATTGGGTGCCATTGTCCTATTCAAGTTTAAGACAATGGAGAGTAAATCTGATTAATGCAATTACAATGCGAAGTTTTATCAGTCAACTTATATAATATCCGATAACCGTTATAATTCGTTGCTATTGTTGAGGACGAACTTACTATTATTCTTGGTAAGCTGGAAGTTTTTTTTTTACAATTCAACTTGCTGGCAGTTACTACATTGAATTACGTAAATTAATTATGGCTAAGATTAAAGTTCATAGAACTGCAATGTGGTGCGAATTAAAAAAACAATAGTTTGCTAAAGTATAACTTCCTTACGAGAACAACAAAGGAATACTGTAGATCGATAAAATTGCAATGGCCATACCCAAATGTTTAATTCAGAAATATTTTGGCAATATATCAGTTTATGTTAATATATTCTTCAGTCGCATATGTATACAGTATGTTCATGGCATTATATAAGAAAACAACTATTAATTATAGACAATATACAATCTTTTACATACGTGTAAATGTAAATAACATTTATAACAATATTTATACATAAAAATAAATTGTATCTGCAATTCCGAATTGCAGATGGGCCATTCCACATCAAATCATCCAACGGGAGTTCAATATTATAATCTCCCTCTAAGATTTTAATAAAAAATTGTACATACACAAATAAAGGAAAAATTCCAAATTTTACCCAATTCCAACAAGTATTTTCAGAATTATAGTTATTTATAAGTTCCGATATATCTAAGTAAGTTCCGATGGCATTTTGAGCCCAAAACCAACTTGTATGCATTAAGACTTTCCTTTGTGGAATGGGGTTTAATTGAACTGGAGTTTTCAAATTTTATTAATTTATTCTAAATTTCAAACAGAATGAGATGATATAAATAAATATTAATACTATAAACATTACACAGATAAATTTTTTCATGGAAAAAAAATTCCATAAACATATATTTTTCCAAGTAGAAAAATAGTCATCGAAAATGCCTTGAGCAAATATCTCTCTCCAACCACCCCTTCAACTATATGTCAATAGAAAAAGGATGAAATTCTCTATTTACTGATGAAATAATATTAGTGAGTCATTGAGTTGTAAGAATTTTATTTAGATTTACATCCAATACAGTGAAATTCAATTTTAAAGTTGCACATAAAAATAAATATACCTAAAATATATCAAAAATATTTAATAATGAAAAGAGCATTTAATTAGCTTTCAAATGATCTGATAATATTGGCTGGCTTTTGAATTCAACGAGTTTTATTCCTATTTAAATCTAATAAAATGAATTCAATATAGTGTTTTATATATATAGCTAAAATCCTTCTCCAGCCATCCTAATCAACTATATATCAATAGGAAGAGGATGGAATTCTCTACCTAATGATGAAATAATATGAGTGTATTATTGAGTTATAAAAATTTTATTTAGATTTACATCCAATACAGTGTAATTAAAATTTAAATTTGTGCTTAAAAATAAATATAGCTGAAATAATAATATCATAAATGATAAATTATAAATTAAAGAATCAATGAATTTTACTGATAAAACTATATGATTAAATAAATTACAATTTCGGGTTTTTGGTCCATCCTCGTGGATGTAACATTAATGTTGAGTTACATATATTATTAAGAATATAACATCATGAGGGTCTAGAAAAAAAATGAGAATATATTTACATAATATAAAATATTTTAATATACCTGGATTCTGTTATAGAAACAAATTCTTCCACATCCGTAACTATTACACTCGAATTCAGCCTCGGAAATACCGAATCGAACTCCCGTATTTGAGGAAGGCAAAGCAGGTCTCAATGAGGTTTTTCAAGTTAAGAGAGAGCGTGATATGTACTCTTTTGTTTAAGTGCATGCTTTGGCAAGATAAGTGGCCAATTTTCTGGTAACAATCTGAGAAAACGATGTTATTCTTATTTGTTTGAGATAAAAGAGACATTTCCTCGTATGAAATCTTTACAAAAATTACTTTAAACAATAACTTAAATATTTTAAAAATTTTATTTAGTATTTTAAAAATAATAAACTTTAAATATATTTTTTTTTTTACCTTAACTTAAGATTTTTTTTTTTTAAATTAATACGGTTCAACGACTTTTAGTCGTTAAAAACTTCATTTAGTTACCATTGAAACAAATAATTTCCATTAAATACGTATGTTTGAAATACGTTGAAAACTCTTCCCCATGAACAGAATGCCTTTGCTTTTAAACAATGGTCTGTCAATATAGGCATACTACGCATGCGTGGGTTCAACGTGGTTTGAGTTGTCTGAGTATTTTTCTTTTTTCCTAGTTAGATTTTTATTCGATTTTTTTTTTTATATTTATCCATTTCTTGTTTTTAGGCATAATGAGAGATGGTTAATTTTTCCATATAAACAAAATCAAAGGTACTTTATAGGAAAACAAAAACTATAAAAATTCTGAAAAATACTAAGGTGCTATTCTTATTTACGGTATATCGTCGAAAAACATGATCGTCCAGTCTAAAACTCGATTATTATTTCTATAATCTCCTAAAAAAATATTTATATATAAAACAAAAAAATTCAAACGAATCCATGGAAAGTACGAAGTTCTACAGTAAATTGGACGAACTTTATTCTTGATACACCACTGTATGAATTACCTCCTGATGAACCCACTTTCCAATAATATAGAAAACAATTTTAATTGCGAAAGAAAGTTTAGTATTCCCTCTAAGGTAGCATTTAAGTATGCCAATTAAAAGAAAAAGTGTCTATTTTAAGTCAAATAAGAAGGGTGGTAAGTGAAAGTTGTATGATGCGCGTACCGTACCAGATTTTTTTTTTTTTTTTTATATGAAAAGTTATATATTTAGGCTATGACCAGATCAGAGTGAAGTAGGCTTGGAGCTGTGTATTATAATCTCCTAAATTACCTGCGTTTAGATAACGGTGAAAGGCAAGCAGTTAACAGACCGCAATGACACAGCAACACTTCGCTAAAAAGGTAGTTTGTGAGAAAAGCGAGGAATAAAATAGGGATGATATAACAAAAGATACGGTATCAAAAGATACTACGGCAATGCAGGAATATATTTCGAATAGATATTAGACATTCTCAAAATGTTACTGGGTCATTTCATATCAAGTGGTCCAAAGTGGTTGCTCGATCATTTTAGAAAAAAATTATAATTTTACCACCAATTACGTATGGAATCAGTAGTTGAAATCAATTTTTTAAAAAAATTTAGGATCAGCCGTTTCAAAATGGCATCCATTTTTGTTTCACCTTTCAGGCCGATTTTTGAATTTTTAAGCTCTCACAGAAAACTCATTTTCTCAAGACTGGTAAGTCATAGACTAATAATTCAAACACAATTGTTTTCCTTGAAGTCTGTTCTATATTTCGTGTTCTCTTTATTATTTGAATATATTCCAGTCCAATACTTGAAAAGTGCTATTGAAAACAACTGCTTTAAATTCTCAAAACACCTTTTTTGAGGGTAACTTTTGGGCATAAGGGCATGTACGCAAAAGCTGATTTTTAGCATGATGATAAACCTAACTAAGTAGCTTTCATTAAAAGTACTCTTAACCCTTATATTCTTTACCTAATTTTTTTATGAATTTTTAAAGTTCAGATTTTTTCATTTTATGTTAACTTTAGGCTCTAATATCTCTGGTGGGCCAAATAAATAAAACCTTTTTTTTTTACATGTTATGCTTACATGCAACATAAACCTACTGCAAGCAATTTCAACCTGTATATTTGAGTACATTGGTAGCTACGAATTTTTGAAAATAGTCATTTTCGGGCTTATTTAACAATGAAGAAAAACTCATTTTCTCAAGAATGGTAAGTCATAGACTAATAATTCAAACACAATTGTTTTCCTTAAAGTCCGTTCTATATTTCGTGTTCTATATATTATTTGAATATTTTGAAGTCCAATACTTGAAAAGTGCTATTAAAAAAACTGCTTTAAATTCTCAAAACACCTTTTTTGAGGGTACCTTTTGGGTATAAGGACATGTACGCAAAAGCTGATTGTTGGCATGATAATAAACCTAAATAAGTAGCTGTCATTAAAAGTACTCTTAACCCGTATATTCTTTACCATATTTTTTTATGAATTTTTAAACTTCACATTTTTTAATTATTTTTTAACTTTAGGCTCCAATATCTCTGGCGGGCTAGTTGATAAAAATCTCATTCTTTTACATGTTATGCTTACATGCTACATAAATCATCTGTAAGAAATTTCAACCTGTATATTTTTTACTTGAAGTCTGTTCTATATTTCGTGTTCTCTTTATTATTTGAATATATTGCAGTCCAATACTTGAAAAGTGCTATTGAAAACAACTGGTTTAAATTCTCTAAACCCTAAAATCTACTCTATTAAATTTTTATTATTTGTTTTAATTAAAAAGTGATTAAAAATATTTTCCGTTGGACATACATAAAATTAAAACAAAAAACAATTAATAAGGGTTATTAAAAGTAAAAAATTCACAAACAGTAATATTTTAATGAAGTATGATCTAGTTTACGCATTGTTAAATGAGCATGAGAACGACCATTTTCAAAAATTCGTAGCTACTGATGTATTCAAATATACAGGTTGAAATTTCTTACAGATGATTTATGTTGCATGTAAGCATAACATGTAAAAGAATGAGATTTTTATTAACTAGCCCGCCAGAGATATTGGAGACTAAAGTTAACAAATAATTAAAAAATGTGAAGTTTAAAAATTCATAAAAAAATATGGTAAAGAATATACGGGTTAAGAGTACTTTTAATGAAAGCTACTTATTTAGGTTTATTATCATGCCAAGAATCAGCTTTTGCGTACATGCCCTGATACCCAAAAGTTACCCTCAAAAAAGGTGTTTTGTGAATTTAAAGCAGTTGTTTTCAATAGCACTTTTCAAGTATTGGACTGCAATATATTCAAATAATAAAGAGAACACGAAATATAGAACAGACTTCAAGGAAAACAGTTGTGTTTGAATTATTAGTCTATGACTTACCAGTCTTGAGAAAATGAGTTTTCTGTGAGAGCTTAAAAACTCAAAAATCGGCCTGAAAGGTGAAACAAAAATGGCTGCCATTTTGAAACGGCTGATCCTAAATTTTTTTAAAAAATTGATTTCAACTACTGATTCCATACGTAATTGGTGGTAAAATTATAATTTGTTTCTAAAATAATCGAGCAACCACTTTGGACCACTTGATATGGAATGACCCTACTGTAAATAAATTTGGTCAAAATCAAAGTTTTAGAACAATTATGGATTTCAATGAATCTTTTTTTTGTTGTACTAGAAGTAGAAAAATGTGAGATAGAGTCTTGCCAATGGTAATGCCAATGCACTGTAGGAGTCGATAAAATATTAGAAATAATTTTAAAGATTTTTGACATTCTGCTTAATAGGATATCTGGGTTTGACAGAATGCCTTATTTCAATTTAGACATTTTTCAGGAAACTGTTTTTAATAATATTTCCCTATTTGGAAAATTCGTACGTTTTCATTTTGTATTTAAATATTTGAGTAAACTTTAATAGTTAAATATTCTAACAAAATAGAAAGGTAGGAATTTTCCAAAAATAAATTTTATAAAAATTATTTTCCTAAAAAATGCTGAAATTTGAGTTAGTGATTCTGTCAACATTAAGGCTCATTATAACTGATAAAAACCACATCATTAATTATGAAACTATACAAATCGATTGTGTGCTTGTTATTGAGTACAAATATAAAATAATTGTGAAACAATGTCAACAACAAACAACCTCTGAAAACAAATTAGTACAAGAGATATAAAATAAAAACGTTTGAAGAGTTTTGATATTTACCTTTTATAGGTATGTTTATTGATAGTCTGAAATAGTAGTACATCACCTTAAAATTGTATTATAAACGTTTTTTATGAAATTATTTATAAATTGGTACTTAGGAGCTTTCAGTGGTCCCCAAAATTCTTTTGACTAGATTTTTCATAAATAAAATGTGTAAGGAATAGTTCACTTGAATAAACTGTTTTTTATGATTTTTTGGTACATTGAAATTCCAAGAGTACAATCAGCAGTATTATTTTATTTTTTCACACTAAAAAGCCATGCAAATATATATATCAACTCCGAAATCAATTCAAAGCAAAGGCAGTAACCAATAATGTAAATAAACTTTGAAATTATATTTACTTTAGCACGGACATAAATTTTTACTTTCATTCACCTATAAGTATATTAAATATATAGTGTGTTTAAATTGCGGACGTAAAGATTTCGACTTTTATATGTGGACAGATCAGTTAAGAAACGATTTGTCCTACTAAACTGAATTTGCCCTAAGGTAAGGTAGGTATATGCCAGTGATGTGCTAACTAAAATTTCGTTAAAATTGAGTCAACGTAGGTGGCACTTCATCCCGACGTATTTTTATCCCAACGTTTCAAACTATTTTGATAAATCCTGTCGATGAGGTGTTATCCGGTAGGTCTTATCATCACGGAAACGATCTGATGGGTCTTGAATGGCTAAGGAAACAATCTTCCTACTAAGTACCTTTCATTTTGTTTATTGGGGTTAATAGCAATCCATTATTAACCCTTGTAAAAGAAAGGGCTAAGTATAAAATGTAAAAGGATTTTAAAAAAACATAATTTTTTATGATCACCTATTATGGAGGGATTCGGGAAAAGGGAGTCGGTCACTAAAAGGGGATATTCTATTTGAGAGTTGCAGGATATTGCGAATGTTTCTTATGCAGTAAAAGGTGCCATGCCAAATTAAAATCCAAAAGGTTCTTTGAGGTAGCAATAATTGGAAGAGCAATATTCAACCCATAACTACTCTTGTAATTACTGCTATCTGTTTTAAATTAAATATTTTCACGATTTCGGAATTCTCTTTTTTTGTTTATATATCACAATATAAGGACAAAAAAGTTTTAAAACTCGACCATTTATGAAGTGATAAATGGCGTACTGCTAGTTATAGCCAAAATATTTTTTTCTTAGACACCTTAAAAGATGAAATAATAATACCAACTTTCGAGTTCTGAATAGTGTCAAGTTCTGACGATCTAACCAGGGTGTAAACAACAGAAGCTTCTAAAATAAGCTCGTCTAAGTAATAAGTTGTTAAATGCGTTCCTTGTAAAGAAGACCAAACACATTGTAATTATGTTTCTTGACCTGATAACTGACATCGCAAATATGCGAAATAGAGTTAGAGATCGGCTTCACGTTTATTAGCTCTCCATGTTTTTGGCAAAAAGTATTATACACTCGTTTATCTTCAAAGAAAAAAATTGTCTAAGACAGTGTATTGTCTAGTTTTCTGTGAGGGAAATCCAATGGACTGATAGATCATAGCCAATCAGATTTTGGTACGGTTTGAGTTGGAGGGCCCAGGAGCCTTAGCAAATAGTTTCGACCTTGTCGGTACCGCAAGGCTCTTGATAATGCCGTAACTGCCCTCAGATTCGCTACAGTTATTTCGACGAAAATATATACAACTAAAGAATTTTCATTTTCATTTTTTATGTGGAACTTCTTAAAGGGGACTAGGCTGGATGGGTGAGATAAACGTAAAGTAAATATAGCTGAAACAAAATATGCAATTAAAATTTAAAAAAAAAAAATTCTCATTTACGACGTAATTAAATAATTAACCACGTAATTATATAATTAACCAGCTGTGGTATTCAGCTTCGCAATCGACTTTATATATTTTTAAATTATATTCACAATAATCCAGACAACCATTCAAACCAAAGACAGAAAAAATATCTTATATATTTATATTTTAAAAAATAATTTTTGTCTCGGCTTCTAGGGCTTATTACCAAAAGGAACGGCAAAATACATGTCTAATATTTTTTGACCGGGAACCTCCAAAAACATATTCATCAAGATCTGTGAGAGACGTGTCCTCCTTCCCGCCAGGGAATCCGGTATTTTATTGAGAAAGAAAAGTTTGCTCTTCTTAAAAAACTTCTTACGATAATTGAATTCAAAGTACACCATCGTAAAGTAGAGAAAACTTTCTTCGACAAACAGTAATTTACTTTTCTTTTTTTTTTTTACTGTAATTGAAAAGATGAATTTTCTTAAGGTGTAACAACGCAATCTAGCGGTGTTTCTCGATTAATCAAAGGCATTTTTGCTAATTATTTCCTCAGTATCCTTATACTCCAGGAAAACTTCTTCATTTAGTAAGCATTGAATTCTTTACAAATACAGTTAATGATGTACTTTAATTATCTTACTGGATCACTCTGTGTATTTCAATAGGTAAATATTCCAAATGGGACTAATCATGATTAGATTTCAAATTTTGAGCAAGCAGTGTTACGCCTGCGTGGTTCATTCCCAAGTACCCCTTTTCCGCAATGAAGCTTCTCTTTTTTAAAAAGAATCAACTGTAAGGTCAAAGCTATAACTTTAAATTATTAATATTTAAAATTAGTCACCGATAATTGTATGCAGGTTATTTTGAATGTCTTCGATACCCGGGAAACGAGGGTGAGGGGATGGAATAACTATCGATATCCAGTTACCCCGGTACAAAGAACCTTGTATCATTTAGGAGAGATGTATTCCGTACACCCTATAAGGAAGACAGGAACCTCGATTAATCGGCTGTAGTACCTTTCACCTGCGATAAGAGGACTGGTTAAGGCCAAGCGTGGATCAGACGCCACAGAGGCAGCGTCCTTCTACTACTTGACCGCCGCCGTCCTGGGGAAACTATTATCCGTCCTTACTCAACAGAATTGGCCCATTATTTGATCAGCTGTTTCTCTGCTGCTTGTAGTGGACGGTCCGCTTGAGGTTGCACTGGTATTTCTGTGAGCAGCTCTAATTTAGAGAATAAGCGAGCGGCTCTTTATTGAGATTTATACACAGTACGGAGGAATACAGAATGACGTGGGATAGACATATCTTTAGAATAGCAGATTGATTTTGTAGGAGTACAAATCGGCAGTTGAAAATACGCAATAAGAAAAAGTACTTCCTTACGTAGCACAGCACCACAAGAATAATACGAAACCAAAACATTAGTTCCTTACACATCACTAACAATAGCAAGAAACAGTACTGCACCCAAGGCCATTCATGAGTAGTAGTGGTACAGGATATAAAATAATATCTACTATATATACTTCTAGACATTCGAAAAAACACCTAGACATCTCCGGATTCGCAAAAGCGAAATCATATTGATCATGTTTTGGTACAGCATAGGTGGCAAAATAGTATTATTGTTACGTCATATCGTGGGGCAGAATAAGGTTCGGATCACAAACCAGTAGTCGCTAAAGTTAGGCAAAAACTTTCTACCAAAAAAAGGCAAGAATCCAGAATTTGTTCCGAATATTTTAATCTGGAAAAACGATTCCGAACAATTAGAAAACTATTGGAAATTGAAGTCAAGAATAGATTTGATGCATTAGAACCATCTATCGAGAATGGTGAAGACATCGACCAATTGTGGCTATGGATTAGGCATAATATTAAAGAGGTCAGTAGTTTTTGTCTGGGAAAGTAATAACAATAAATCATGGTTCGATTAAGACTGTTTAAACTCGTGTGAGAAAATAAGAGCAGCTAAACTGAAAGTTTTAAATAATCCTAGTCCTTACTGAAACGTACCTACTTCCGAAGGAAATAGGTAAAACGAAAAACGAAATTTCGAATACAGTTTTTTTTTTCTTTACGTAATTTTCGAACTATTTAAATACAAAACATTTTCATTTCCGTAAAAAATGAATAAAAAGGCAGCATACAACCACAGGGGTTACCTGTAGTGTAATGTTTAGCATAGCGACCCACAATATTAAAAGTGCGCGCGCTTGAACAAACGAAACAACTAAATTGCTAAAAAATAAAAAAAGATACTATCTCAAAAAAAAATAATAGAAATGGAAAATAATAGGATCAAAAAAATAACAAGCGAGTTCAAATGACCATAATTTTAAAACTACTCGTTGCGATTGGGTGAAATTTAACGTTTTCTTGTATTATTCATTTATGAACATACAGTATACAAATTTCCATAAAAGTCTGAAGGAGGACTGTGTCGGCCAATGGCTATTACTACTTAAAATAAGGTGGGATGGAAAATTAAAATTGTTGATAAGCCTACTGCACCACTTTTTTTCCAACTATTTTTTGATAGAATTACGTTTCAGATAAACCTTCCTAAAAGGATCTATATCCAATATCCTAAGCTGTAAAATCAATTTTCACATTATTTAGTAATTTCGTAGTGGTGTGAAGTCAAAGTTATGTCTGAAATTTTCGAAAAATGTACTTACGACCTAAAAATTCCTGTTTATTAATCAAGAAAATTCATTGGTGTAAAATTGGCATGGCACTAATTTAGTAGTTCAAATTCAAATCAATTTCATCATTCATTCAATCAAATTCAAATCAAGTTCATTTAGTAGTTCCAATTTTAACTTGGCATTGGATGCATTTTATGAGGGAAAATTTTACTTTTAAAGTGTAAATTTAAAATGTTTAAAGCTAAAATTTACAATATGTTTCAAACTGTATATATTTTAACACATATTATTATAAATTGTATATTAATTGTATATTTGTACATATTGTTATCAGAACTGAAATTATATCTTATGAATAGTAATACTAAAACTTCTTTATAAAATTGGCATTGTTCTCTATTAAACTGTGCGATGGTTTATTCCAGAAAAAAATTAGTTGCTGATTAATATCTGGCAACATCCTGCCTGCACTGATTGTGTAACGAAGTCAAACCAGTTTTGTTTTCTAATCTTCATCATTTACCTCGCGTTTTCTCACATCTTTATTCGAAACCTAATAACAATTTAAACAAAACAAAGTCATTTCATTTTCTTACCTTTTTTTACAAGACGTTTTTCTAAACATGTTTAACTAAATTTCTTTTCCGATATGTACGGCGCGAGATTTGTACATTGACGCAACAACTGGTAATGACCACGCTGAGTAGAATGTACCTTCCAACAGATGGAGAACCCTTCGGACAAGTTCATTATTTAAGACATCGTCAAGGCTCTGAAACGCACGAAGACGTTTTTGTACTTGCAAAGCTTGAAGTTTTCATTGTCACTTCATCCTTGAAGTAGCCTCGGTACAGAGTTGGGCTATACAGATACTATTTTGTTTTATCTAGATAACTATTCGAAAATCGAATACTTTTGATGAATATTGAATAAAAAAGCAACTGTATTCAATGTTTAATGAACTCGACTCAGAAGATACATTCTTCGAAGACTTTAAGTTGTATTCGAATACTAATTTGAATAAATTGTCTTATATTTGAACCTGTATTCGAAATTTCGAATACAGTTTTTTTTTCTTTAGGTAATTTTCGAACTATTTAAATACAAAACATTTTCATTTCCGTAAAAAATGAATAAAAAGGCAGCATACAACCACAGGGGTTACCTGTAGTGTAATGTTTAGCATAGCAACCCACAATATTAAAAGTGCGCGCGCTTGAACAAAATTAAAAAAAAAAAATTGGGGAAAACATGGATGTAACCGGTTTTGAAACCAAACGCCTCAATTATTTAATTATCACTCAAAATATTTACTAATTGGAAAAACAACTGGCATATATAACATAAGGTATGCTCCAACAAACTACGTTGATTACTAACAAACTGCTCATGTACTTCCCCCATTTCTTTTTTCTAAATTTGATTGGTTGATATTAAGCAATGCTTAATACTGCGTTAGGGCCTGATAAATCAGTTGGGAAAACTAACCTATCAATTCAGAATCAAAAGATTGGGGGAGAACATGAGCAGTCTGTCAGTTATTGACGTGTTTCAAGTGCTAATTGGAACAAACCTTAAATAAATTTTCAACAATAGATTTAAATATATATATATATATATATATATATATATATATATATATATGTATATAATAATATCAGTAGTAATATCAGTAGAATACAATATCGCAGTCGCTTTCAGAAAAATTAAACAATTTTTTAAAGTTCCGGCAAAGTTATTGTAGTTTTGACCTTGTTCCTGCAAAATCTTGCCAAGAAATAAAACTCAAGAACATTTTTTTCAGTTATTTAAAAGATTATTTTTATGGATTTAAGGATATAAAAGTTACCATTAAACATCGTAAACAGTAAAAAATTCTAAATGCATGTCTAAACGACGAATGGACACCAAATCATAAGACTTCAAAATTCATGGAATTCCAAGAAAGGCCGAGCATTGATAACCCTTTTAAATGCAGATTTTTAAGACTTCTTCAAGTTCCGGAAGGATCTTGTAAATGTTTAATTGATTCAAATTAGGCCATTGTTGATTTAAATTAGATTTTGATTTCCGACTTCCAATCGCTATTCCCGTTAAAAAGTATATGTATATGAATAATGTATCGTTGAAAAACTTAGACGTTATGTAAGAATGGAATATAGAGGAGGTACCAAAAATAAATAACAATTTCTACTTTCAGGTTATTCGACGGAAACTATTGGTGTCCATATTTAATGGAAACCATTGTTCATTAGCATCATAACTTAAAGAATTACAAACCATCCATCTTTATTACTGTGATTAAGATCCCCGTTAGTGGATAATAGCATTTTGACGTTACTACTATCCATTGTGGATTGTATTAGTCCTAACAATTTTTTATGTAATTCCAAACAATCTAGCAGGGCACTTTCATTATAGTTAATGATGCTATTAAAAGATAGCATCCAAGTCCGTGTTAGTTTTATATTTCCAGGGTTTCTCCTGTTTTTGGAACACAAACTATTGTTATAAACCATAGATTATGGAAATTACTATAGAAAAAACTTACAAGCTTATATATATTGTCTAATAATTCGAAAATAACTGAAAGTATAAATATATATGGTAGAAATGGGCATAATTCAAATTTATGATTCTTCGTTGAAATCGTTTATAGTTTCTTTGACATAGACAGACCAAGCAAATATTTTACGCCAAAACGTACTCACTGCTTTGGTTATAGGAAGATATTTTCAATGTCCTGGATTTGCCGAGTATTTCCTAACAATGATTATTTGAATGGTATATAGATGGATCAGCTGAGCTCTTGAATTAAATGTCTCGGCATGCAATTTGTTCAAAAATAAAATAAAACGAAAATCTTTTTTTTTTTGTACTTGCCGGATTTCTCAAACGACTGAATCAATTACCCTAGATAAAATTTTGCCTTTCAGCTGGTAAGTATGCCTTGACCAAACTCAAATATTTTGATAGCGTTGGAAAAATGGGTATTAAGTCGATTGTGACTAGTGTCTCTTCCGTAGTCACGACATTAAATTAAGACCTGTCATTAAAATAAAGGAAGCATTCACGAAAACATGGAGTAGAAAAATCATGGTTTCTTCAAATGAGTTTAATGTAGTGTTTGAGATAAATATTAAGCAAATGACCTTGCATGGAAGAGATAGCAAAAAAAAAAAAAAAAAAAAAGCATGAATAGAATGAAAAAAATAAAATAAAAGATATGCATGTAATTGAGTAAGAAAAGCCGATTTTGTGTACAGTTTATCAGAAGATGGGAACATATATGGCCTAAAATTAGAAGTATTGTTTTAATAATCTGTTTATATTAAATAGAACTAATTTACATTTACAAAATTTATGCATGAAGAATTAATGCGTCATGATTTTTGATTCCTATCAATTCTTTATTATAAATGTAGACGTTTGCATCATGTAAATTTATTAAGGTTTCCTGCACTCCAAGTCCCCCCCCCCCCCCATCTTCAGCATCAATAATTTCATCAAATTAAATTATTTACAATATAAATAATTATTTAATAGGTTTTATGTTGAAGTTAAAAATTCAGTCCAAACATTTTTTTGTACAAAGTTTTAACTAAAATTTTTACTTTCGTAATAAAAAAGGATGTGCAAAATTAATATAAAGAATTGCATTTTCACATAACTTTGTAATTAATATCATAATATTATAAAATCTAGATCCCAATTCTCTCAAGAATGATCCGAGTGACGGTAGAATAGTTGTGTGTTGAAGTAATAATCTCGCGGTTAGCTCACCAGTTAAAGTATAAGCCATGGTGCTCCAACGGCAGAGATATTTTTTGCCGGAACTAAAAGCCCTCCCTCTCTGTGAAGGCTTTGTGGTCCTGGGCTGCAGAGGGATTGCCTATGCAGCTGTCGAAACGTCTTCATGCACCAGAGGCTCTGTAAGGTAGAGCGTGGACAATGGACCGTCCTGCAGAACAGCTGCTTGAAGCCTCTCAAACCATCTGGAGGTCTCTGCTCTTATATCACATTTTCACTTCGATGATATCCTTAGCATCAGAAACTACATATTATTTGAATATGCACTATCTTGGTCAAGTCGGTGCATTGAAATATAATGCAGAAAGTATGATAAAAAAAAAAAAGTATGCTTAGTCCTCCGACCTCGCATCTAAAATATTTCAAAAATTAGATATATATATATATATATGTGTGTGTGTGTGCGCGCGCGCGTGTTTGTGTGTGTGTGTGTGTGTGTGTGTGTGTGTGTGTGTGTGTGTGTGTGTGTGTGTGTGTGTGTGTGTGTGTGTGTGTGTGTGTGTGTGTGTGTGTGTGTGTGTTTGTTTGTGAAAACTCTTACAACCCACCAACACTTGGTAAGACGGACCTTAATTTATGTGTTTGTGTGTGTAAACAGACTAGCTAAAAAACTATGCACCGTACGTAAATTGACTATTTGGTGTACATATATGCCCGCGATGTGATAGCCAAAATTTTATCAAAATTGATTGATCGGAGGGGTTACTTTATTTAATAAATTTTGTCTCATTTTAACTTTTTTTTTTTTTATTTATTCAAAACCGGCTATATCGATTTTGATCAAAAATGCCCTGCGTAATGAGAATCATGAATTCTTTAATATCAGGTAAGTTTTATCATCATAGAAATATTCTGAAGGGGCTAAAATGGCGAAGAAATAAAAGTTATTTTTCCTATAAAGTACCTTTGAGTTTGTTTTTATGGAGAAAATTACTCCAAAAAAAATAAGTTTCTCATTATTCCTAAAAATCAGAAATGGATTAATATGTAATAAATATGAAATGTGAATAAAATTGAGAAACGAATACAGGAGAAAAAAAGAAAAATGTTAAATCTGACAACTCTTAAAACCCCTAACCCGAAAGGTAACCCACGCTAGCGCATCACGCCTTTAATGACAGACTTCTGTTAATATGTAAAGACGTTCTGTTCATGGGAAAGAGTTTTCAACGTGTATTGAAACATACATATTTAATGGAAATTATTTATTTCCATGGTAACTAAATGAAAGTATCTACAACTAAATAGAGAATTATAAAATTAGACGCGATGGAGTATTACGCTAGTATTCCGTTGAGCCGTGATTTTATAGGAATAGTAATCGTTTTCGGTTTCCGAAATGCATAACAGACAAACATTAGAAAATTTAGTTTTAATTTACTATAAGCCGTAAATACACATTTTATCGAATTCACCTTCACGACTTATTTACAACAAGCAACTCGCATAAATAACAAGCAAGCAATAAATAACACTCAACTGTTGATGAAATCGGGATTTTTTAGGACCCTAAAACATAAAAAAGTACCTAATAATAAACCGATAATTATTAGGAAATCGAGGACTTTAAAGTTTTTCAATAATTATAATACTTTTTAACTTATGGAGAATAACAAACTGAAGTTGATAAAGCTATTTCCTGTGAAGTTGCAAAGTGACGTTTACCCATTTTTTATAAACGCCTGGGTTTCTTGATGATTTAATATAATCCTCCCAATTATTAGGGATATACATAATAAAAATGCCGAAGTACATTATAGGGATGTGATAGACAATTACCCTGTATGGTAAAAAAAAACACACTATAATATATAAGAGAAAAAGGTCTCATCTGGTACTAGTATAACCTCTCTAATTTAAAGAATCAGGTAGGTTTAAATTTTTTATGCATAGGCTTGGGAAATTCTGAAGTTCTGGTGGCATTTGTGTTGTTTTTTTTCACTTATACTATTTATGCCTATTTTTTACACTTATACTGCTATATCATTTTCAAGCACCCTAGGGCTTCATGTTTGGATCGAAACGTAGGCTGTCCTAGTAATGAATATTTGACTGAAAATCCTGATTACCAATCATCCTACAGAAAACAGTTGACCATTACACACGTCTAAATTAATTAAATAAACAAAATGAGTTATAAAATATTAAAGATTAAATCTCAAATTACATATCTTATTAATTCCTCAATGATATTGATACAAAATCATCAATCTAATTAATAATAATTTCAAAAATTAATTTTAATCGCTTATCTAATAACATTTAAAGTTAAATAAGTAATTCAAATGAAATTAATAATTATATTACTTAAAATTAGCCTGTATTAAAGAGGAAGATAGGAAAGGACGTAGCGGCTCATGTGCACTGCTCATATAAACAAGTTATTTGTGGACCGCATAAGCGTCGAGTAGCCGCCTGATATGAAGAGAAACAAGCGTCACCTCCTGAGCCTATCGGACTAATCCAGAACATCCGGTCGTCACTTGCAGCCCATGTGCATTGCCCCTATAGGCTCGATGCAGGCGAGCGGCATTTTTCTGCGGTCCGGCCTATAAGCCTATAGGCTTGTGGTCAGGGTTAGTATAATTGTATAATCCGGTCGGTCCATTATACTCCAGGTACCCCTGACCGCAAGCCTATATACCCAACGTACGTCTGCCTATCAGCGTGACATTACGCATAGCGGCCAGCGGGCCTTGCAGCTCATGTGCACCGGGCCTAAGACAGTATAATATTCACTAAAATAAATAACAATGCTCATTTTGTCAATCCATACGCTTTTCTCTCACAATAATTCTAAGAAAACAGGCACCAATCTTATCAGCAATCTTTTAAAATTGAGCAAGAACTCCAAACGGTACACGGTATGCAGGCTGGTGGCATGGTAGTTCTACATCAGTTTTTCCCCTTTGTCGCATAGTTGTGGTGTCATTCCCTATCTGGTTTTTTATATACCCATCAATATTTTATATCCCCCGATTTCGTGAAGAGAACATATGTGTTGGAAATCTAGCTGACTCACCCTCTAGAGGGAGTTGTGTTAACAACTATCTTTTGGAATCCCGTTGATTGGAGGATCCTAGTTAGTTAAAGAGTCCTGAGAGCATCTAAGTTTGAAGTAGATGAATTTGAAGTTCGGAAAGGTAAAAGTAAAAGCTTTACTTCGAATTTAATTTGTGACAAGTTGGTATTAAAGGTTATTTCCTTTAGAAGCGGCTAGAGGGGAAGATGGGCAGGACCCTAAGGAGGAATCGAAACCAGAAGACCATTCCTCAGCTGAGGAAGAAAGAAGAGCTATAGTTACATGGAGCGGCAGAAGAGTTCGTATACCATCTAGGTTTTTCGATTAAAGAGATCATCCTTTCACCGAAAAGGTGGTCATGTGATATTAAAAATATAATTAACAGATGGTTGGTTTGGTTATGAGAGATGTTCCCCAAAACTGGATTTTTATATAGCTTAAATTTGTTTTCATTAACTTGGTAGGTTAAATGATTTTGTAAATTGTAAATTATTTAATTGACTTGTTTAATTAAAATATAAAGCACTTCAAGTTTGTGTTATTTTGTACCTTAAAAATTTTGAGCCTGGTGAACTCAACAAAATTAACGAACTTTGGTGGAGGATAAATCAATAGATTTATTGCAATCCCAACAATATGGGAACTGATATCAACCCGACAATACTTCGAACAAAATGTTTATTTTTAAAATGTTTTTATACTAATTTAGTTGCTTCTAGGAAGTGGAGGAAAAGTTGTGGTTTAAAATAGGATTGTTTTTTTACGGTGAGTCATTCCATATACTTTATGAAGATGATGCTAGTAAACAAGCATTTTTATTTTTATTACAGTTTTGTAGAAATTCCGAATCTCTTCACGGCCATAACCTCCTTTACCTTGTTTTGTCCAAATTGATGATCAATGGTGGATTTGTCCCTCCCTGACCTGTCACTCCCTTGCTTGATACTAATTTATTTTTTAGCTAGAGAGTGGCAATACTCGCAAAAGAGAGACATGTAATAATCAGTTCAGAAAGTTGATTATGGATGGTGTATTCATATTCTAAAGCAACAAACCGCCAAATAAATCCGTGAATAATGAAGTTGCTCATTGAAGTAAAATAACACCTAAAACAATTGACCGAAAGACAATAAAAAACCAAGAGAAAGGAGGCAGATAGAAGGAGGCGGTAAAGAGTCGAAGGAGACCCGCTTTTGGCGGATAACAGAAAAGGAAAAAGTATGAGTAGAAAAATCAACTAAAGCAGGTTAAGTTAGTCAATGATAAATAGTTGAGGGTAGTGCGAAAGGCCTCGAGGATCAAGGAAAGGGATTCCAGAGGGTTACAGTATTATTATTATTAAAGGCAACAAATAATCTCCCTAAAAGCTGTTGTACGCGTGCTTAACCTTGTTATGAGGAAATAATAACTATTTGGCGAAGTAATAAACCGTCAGCTTCAAAACAACTTCCAAAACACTCTTTCGAAAAAATACAAACTATTTTTTGAAAAATTACTGATTGGAGATGCCAAGCTTCTTAAAAAGTGTCGGTTCCTTTCCTAAATTAATTTGATTCCGAAGAAAGTTAGCTCAGTATCCAAAAATCCACTTTTGCGCTTGAAAAAAAAATTCAGAAATATTCAAAATGATGTGCGGCAGTTCTTTGAAGTTCATGAAAACATTAAATTGAGCCCCGGAAACACTGATATGATTACAGAATAGAAAACAAAAGAGAGTGATCTATAATAACTTTGAAAACCTGCACTCTTAGTTTTCTCAGATGGTTTCCTACAAAATTAGCTATACTTATAGTTAAAATAATAAAGTATTTAAGAAAATATTGGGCCGTATCGATTGACCTACAAAGAAAATGGCAGAAATTAAATTTTTATGATGACAATCCAACT
The DNA here is from genome assembly GCA_911387785.2 of Aelia acuminata. Classification (NCBI taxonomy): domain Eukaryota; kingdom Metazoa; phylum Arthropoda; class Insecta; order Hemiptera; family Pentatomidae; genus Aelia; species Aelia acuminata. The sequence goes on along the minus strand of OU426978.1, from coordinate 162,279,228 downwards.
ACCTGAAGGAAATCAGGGATAAATGGAAATCGGCAACTGATTACATCCCAAAAACCATCACCAAGCGGAAATTCAACACACTCGGAACTTCGCAATGGTGCAAAATGAATAAATGCTGTTTTTCATCATACTGCATCAAAAACATGTGATTTCAATAAATGAATGGAGTTCGTAAAGTGGTACTTTTCGGTCCTAGGCCTGAAAAATCTTTTCCCTGCGCTAACCTCACCTACTACTAATACTTATTAATAAACATCTGTTTAAAAGAGGTAACTTGTAGTAATACTGTGTTTCTTTTAAAATAGAATGCTTGAAGTGCAAAATACTACACAAATACTAGAAGATGTTTTAGAAGAAGCCAAGAAGCTTTAAACAAACTGCAATGTTAAATCACGTACTATAAATATTAATGTTAATATATAAGTATTTTTCTTCTAGGTAATAAACAGATGTTTTTTAAAAAACTGCCAATATAACTTCTAATTATATTATATCTGTAAGTTATTAATGAAATAGAAAAAAGTGTTTTAATCTACCCAAGTAACAGCAGTATAATGAAAAGTATTGTTCGTAACACGTACCAAAAGTGAAGAAGCCCCATTATTGAGAGGTTTGTTCCAACAAGGAACAGCATTAGAGGCTGTAAGTTGAAGAATACTACAAAATATTCTAAAGAGAGATAGAGAACATTCGCATTATCGGTACCGGCCCAGTCTCGCTCCGCTCCCTGTCGGTCTCGATCTCACCCATTCTCACTATAGGTCCGCTCCCGGTTCGATCTCGGTTCTATCTTGTCTGGAATATTCCAAGGAGGAACTGAGAGTATATAAAGAGATTATTCACACTATCGATACCGGTCCAGTCTCGCTCCACTCCCGCTCCAATCTCGCTCCATCCCGATCAGGCTCATAGAAATTTTATTCGAGGGAGATCGAACTTCTTACGACATGTACTGATCGAGTGCTGTTTATGCCTAAACATATTAGGAGTTTTAAAAAAAGGTAATTATTACAAATATTGAATTTTTCTTTTTAGCTACCTATTATTTTTGCCGTATTCATTGAAATCATTTCAAATGTAACCCGATACATTCGACAGTAATTTAAAATTAATCTCTTCATCGTTAATATATCGTTGCAGTAAACTTGAATACACCCACTTTCTTCTCCCTTTTTCATTTTTCGATAATATTATCTTCTTCATCAAGAAAAGTAGATATATTTGACGGCTAATTCTTCAGTCGGAAAGTTGAATGACATTTTAGGACCTATTTTTTGAATGACACAGCAAATATTAATATAAAAAGTTATAAAATGGTAATAATATACTTTTATAACTGTAAATTAATTATTTATTATGATCCGAATATAAGCGATTTCCATTACCGTCGATTTTAATGGTGAGCGGTGTCATATTATAAACTGTAAATATGGTTACACTTATTCTTAAGGAGATCGAAATTGAACCGGGAACGGGTCTATATATAGTGTGAATGGGCGAGATCGAGATCGAACCGGGTGCGGGGTAAGAGTGGTCCTATCGTGTGAATCGGGGCTTAGGATGAAAAACTCTACCGTATTAAATATATTTTATTCACAGAATATTAAACAAAAGTTAAGAACATCGAAAAATTCTCCGAATAACATGGAATAGGGATGAAAAGACAAATATCCCTTTAATTCAATTCATTTATCCATTTAATAATTCAGTTAATTCATTTTTGTCGCCGTCAATTGCTCGTTCAGGTCGATTTCATTCAGGAATGAAAAACCATTCTTCATACTATTTTTTAGAAATTTCAACTTCGTTTCCAGTAGCTAATTGAATGCTTACTGAATGCAGACGATTTCAAAATATTAGAGAATCTAGCTTCCATCAGCAGGTCCAAGAAATGATTCGTGAAAAATCTCTGTTTTATTAAGAAATACAACTTTCCGTTTATTTGACCTTCATAAAATCACCTTTGTCAACGATCTTAGATAAGTAAATAACCGTTTCCTAATTGATAACTTAATCTGCTTCCCAATAGAGCACCTAGAATTTTATTATATTGAACAGTCTTTGAGTAATGCTTTTTATTAAATAAAATACGCAACCACCCTCAAGAAAACACCAATCTAGCATGATATCTATCTAATCTATAGAATTGATTATGTTACGGAATCGACACGACCTATATCAAACTTTTAAATTTTTATAAAATCTTTAGATATCTCCATTGTCACATTGAACAGAATACTTTATTAATGAATGAATTATTCAGAGGTATATATATTTTTCCTCAAAATCGAAAATTGGCAGTTATTTTATGGTAAGTGCTCAGTCATATTATTCCACATCCTTGGTTAAGAAGGGCGCATCGAAATGTGTTAGCTAATGTATTTTCTCTGTGAATGGTTTCGATAGGTGAAGCAATACAAAGACCTTTACGATATTTCACAAGAGACGTTTCCAGAGACCTGCCTGAAAGAGCTCGGAAAACACCGAGTTTTGGAAGCCCTGGTTTTTCATTTTTTCCAAACAAACCTATAGCTTCGTTATTTAAATTATTTTTGAACTTACGAGGACAGGTTCATTCTATTGAACTACCATGTGGTATGTGGTAATAGTTATGTGCACACAAACTTTTATAGTCCTACTGTCTCTAGTCTATTATACCTCCCCTCGTATCTCCTTTTTGCCTACCTGTAAAATGAATTAGGCAACATATGAGCTCCTTCGAAAACGTCCCAATATCATCTCATGAATAAAAAAACGTGAATCCTTAATAAAAACCGCACAATCAAGTATTATTCAAAAGAAATGTAAATGCACCTTGGTTAATTCCAAATCATTGGTTTAGTACTATCTTTATTTTTATTTTTTTAGAGTTTTTTTTCTGCAATCTATCAATCAGTTTAGTTTATAAAATGAGGCAAACAATTGCTTATCGTTCTCCCCACCATAACTTGACATTTTCATTCTATTGAATTAAAATTGTTAATATGTATTTACATTTAAAAATTGAATAAAGAGGATAAGAAACTACTTTTACAGCTGATAGTGGCGAGCTGTGCCTCCTTGGGCTACCTCACGATCGGCCTGGTGCGCGGCTTCTCCTCCCCAGCGGTTCCTTCCATGATGGAGATCTCCCCGGAGCTGGTCCCCAACCCTGATGCCGTTTCATGGATATGTAGGTACAGCCTTAATTCATTACATTACATTATAAGAAGTAAGTAATTATAATCAACAGTTATTCTTTTATTTATGTTTACAGCTAAATAATTTTATTTGTTTTGAACCTAGTTAATTCTAGTTATTTGAATTGTGACCAAGTAGCTGATGACCAACCCACTCCAAAAGATTATTTCCCGACAAGATTATTTATCTTAGTTTTTCAGGGAAATCTAAGATATGGGGTTGATAACTCACATTTTTAAGTTATCTTATCTGTATTTCATTTTATAATGTATAATCGAGCGATGCCCTTCTTCTGTCTCTTCCACCCATTTGCCTCACAGCGTGGGAGTCACTAGCCCACAGCGGCAGACATCTATTTTTATTTGTATTGCTCTTAAAAGTACACTAATTTTTTTTTTTTATTATTAAATAAAAGTTTTAACTTATGATAATACGAAAATGCAAGCATAACATAGAAACACACATAGACCATTTCGTGATATTTTGTTATTTAGACTAAGGGGACCTCAAAACGTTTCCCCGTTCAAACGCTTTCCGTTGAAAACCAGAATGTCGAAATTTTTCATGATGGCAATACTTTCCCTCACTATATATTTCATATATAGGTAAGAGAAGGTAAAAAATATGGATGCCTCAATTATAGAATGAAGACCACATTGGGGGCCAAAACATATATTGGGATAAAGAATCAACTAAGCTGCATGCAGCAAAAAGGAAACTAGTTGCCCAAGATAGGTTTGATTCAGGCGGCCAATCATCTGTGAAGCTAAAGAGAAAAAAATATCCTATCTATTTAAATGGCTTAGTAAAAATTCACCACTACTAAATTAAGTTCTAGATGTTTAATAATACAAGAAATGGCCACAACCCGCATGCCGGAAAACGCCAGAAGACGATTGAAAAGGGTCTGGATGAGGGGCCTACTTACATAATATGTGAGTAAACTAATAGCCGCGTAAGGGTGCCGCTGGGTACTGCTTTACCTCATGCCTAACATGTCTTTTTATTTATTTTCTTATTATATTATTTTTGTTTCTAACCTCATGTTTATGCCAGATCATCTGCTGATTGTTGATTATTGTGATTAACAGGTGCGGATTTAAAAATAAAAGTGAAAAAAAAAAAAAAAAAAAAAGATGTTTGGAAACTCGGTTGTACTATTGTAGATTATCACTTATGTTTCTTATATCACTCTATTTAAATTGATTATATTATTTGTTTTTTCTTAACGAAAATAGTGCCAGTAGGACTAAAATATGAAGCTGAAGACAATGTTATTTCACTAAAATGAACAAATTTATGTTTTATAATAACTTATTTAAACTCTATTCCTTTAACTTATGTATAAATTTATATACTTGATATAACATAAATGGAGTTTAGTAGTTATTGGCTATTGGATGTTGCAGCGGCGGTGCCTCCACTGGGTGCCCTTTGCGGCTCCCTGGCAGCTGGCCCCCTCATGCAGAACCTGGGCCGTAAGGGGGCCCTCCTCATCGCGGCCCCCCTTTTCGCCCTAGCCTGGGCAGCGGTCGCCTTCTCTCCCACAACTGCCTTCCTCGTCACTGCCAGGGCTGCGTGCGGCTTCTGTGTCGGCATCATCCTTCCTTCAGCCCAAGTATATGTATGTATATCTTAACCATGTTAGCAATGCAATCATGATCATATTCAATTTCTCTCTACTGGCGCGCTGCGCTTGGAGATTGAGCTTGGAGCAAGTGTCTCCGGTACCAGCTCTCTCCTCTTGTTACAGTCCAGCCAAGGGCCTCCGCAGGACTTCGGCTGGACCATTTCCTTTCCCAGTCTTTACTTGCCCTTTATGCTTTGAAGTAGAAAAGGATGGGAGGAAGATGATTTTATAAACGAAGAAGAACTACAAAAGGCAAATTCTGAAATGAAGCTTGGGAAGGATGAGATGACTCCCGAAGTGCTGCGATATATGGGCAGTGATAGTGAAGAAATATTCCTCCATCTGATGAATTTCATATAACATAAAGAATACCGAAGGGAGATCACTATGGTTGTGCCTATTTACAAGATAGGAGCAGTGCAATCTGCATGGTTATTAACCAAACCATCAATATTCAATGACCCCTATGGTGCTTAAAATTCTCGGAGTTACCTCAATCCAAATTTATCGTTTTTCCATCCCATTTCTAGCCTTTTAGGCTTTAAGAAGGTTTTTCAGGGGAAATGGTTTTGGGGGGGAAGGGATTTTAATTTCACGATATTAAAAAAAAAAACCATTCCGGGCCTCACATAGATAATAAGGTTACCCAAAGCCGATAACACTCTCAAAGATCTAAAAATTCCTGATGCATTTTCCCATAGTAATAGTCATCACCTGGTATTTTTATTCAACTCTCACATAAAGCAGGACTAAGACCAGGAGCTTCGCCGGGAGGAGAATGTTCATTTAAGCCTCCCCTTCTATCAGCTTTCCCTCGCCATAAAAGGTATACATTCTATACGGTGGTAATGTAAGCCAAATACTTCCGAAGTGCTTTCATCATTTCAAACGATGATTAGGGATCACCTGTGGATAGCATAGCAGCTTAAGATATTAAAGGTCGCGGGTTACCATCCCGCCAGGTGGCTATGCCGTCCCTAGGACGGAACGCAAAATTGAAGTCCCGAGCCTGTGCCTAATCACACCTGGATAGGAAAAATTTAGGACTCCGGCTGTAGCATCGTCCGAAGCCTTATTAGCATAAACTAACAAAATTTAAACAATACAAAGTCTGTTTCTTTAACAGGAATTTAATTAATCATTTATTTAACTTTATATAATCTACATAGCTTACAGACTTTAAACTATATAGTCTCTCCTTCTCAACCCCAAATCTCACCTTCACGTGGTAGGCTCCATTAAGCCGTTTCAGTAATGATAATAAAATACTGAACTAACGAGAGATGGAGGTCCTGGTGGGGCGCACTTGAGGTATTTGGAAACTTGGCCTACCGGGATATCATATGCTGGCAGCAGGGGACATGATAAGAGCAGTAGCAGAAAACAATTCTTGTATGTCCACGGTGGCGCTCATAAACCCAGTGAGGTGGTTTACGGCGGACAGGTAGATGAGACTCGATAGTCCTGCCAAGACTGTTCTTCTACGAGACGAGAGCTCAATATAAATTCCCTGGTCCTCCAGTTTTCGGGTTGAGCGTATGGTTGGCCCAGGAAAACTTGCAACGAAACCAAAAGAAAATATGATAGCCGGACAGATTATTGGAAAAAAGACTGGAATTTAGAAAAGGCGAAACGACATCAGTATTGCGACATGGTACGTACATTCTTTAAATAGACCTGAAGCCTTAATGTCTCCATCAAATGAGGCTTTAAATATAAATTGGATATATAAGCTGTACATGAGATGAGATGGACTGGACCGCAGGGATTGTTCAGTATTTTATAGCTGCTATTACTGAGACCACCCTTTTTAAATTTTATTTTATTTTATATATATTTAGATTTTAAACCCTTAACCCCAAGGATCTGTAAAATAAGAGTGAGAGGTGCCTTCTTCAATTATACGATAATAAACGTGCATGCTCCAACTGATCAGAAGAAAAAAAGGATGAGTTCCACGACCTTATGGAAGTAGTAGTAGGTGTTTTAAGGCGATAAATTTCACGATTATTACGCCCGGACCTTATGGAAAGCATCTGTTCTGGAAGCCATAGACATGGCATAAAAATAATAGTAGGCGATCTAAATGCAAAAGTAGGCAAGAATCATTTGTACAGGAACATTGGTAAATATGGCACTCAGAACATTCCGACATCGGTTTCCGACTTCTGAATTTTGCTGTTGGTCAGAACCTCGTGATAGGGGCACATTGTTTAACCACCAAGATATACACAAGGGGACATGGACCTCTCCGGATGGTAACACAATAAGCTAGTATTAATCTTCAAATAGAAGAAAATTTAGAGACCGCTATAATGATGAAGGAAGGTTCACAAATTGTAAGCTATTCGGGTCTCGAAAATATTTTCCTTTATTGAACTTTATACAGTCATAGTCACAGTTTTAAAGGCTGACGTTTCGCTCCTGTTTGAGCATTTTCAAAGCTAAAAAATCAAAAGGGAAATCACAGCTTTGTGGTTAAAATTATTTTTAACAATTAAAAACATTATGAATATTAGTACAATTTTAGGAAAATAATCTTACCACATTCATCAACTATTCGTAAAAATCACAAATTAAAAAATTGTGTCATTTAGTACAATAAAAATTTATATATATATATACAGGAAGAAACATAATGGTCAAAAATCTTGTTAATACATTAAGCTGGTGTAATCATAAATAGTATTAAAACTATAAACATTGACTGATCTAAGATGGACATATGTAAATACATACATTTGAAAGGAAAATTAAAAACAATTAAAATTAGTTTTATTAATTGAGTATAATTGTAATTGTTTTTAATTTTCCTTTCAAATATATGTATTTACATATGTCCATCTTAGATCAGTCAATGTTTATAGTTTTAATACTATTTATGATTACACCAGCTTAATGTATTAACAAGATTTTTGACCATTATGTTTCTTCCTATATATATATATAAATTTTTATTGTACTAAATGACACAATTTTTTAACTTGTGATTTTTAGGAATAGTTGATGAATGTGGTAAGATTATTTTCCTAAAATTGTACTAATATTCATAATGTTTTTAATTGTTAAAAATAATTTTAACCACAAAGCTGTGATTTCCCTTTTGATATTTTAGCTTTGAAAATGCTCAAACAGGAGCGAAACGTCAGCCTTTAAAACTGTGACTATGACTGTATAAAGGTCAATAAAGGAAAATATTTTCGAGACCCGAATAGCTTACAATTTGTGAACCTTCCTTCACAATAAACTAGATTAATCATATCCTAATTGAGGGACGCCACAGATCAGATCTGCAAAATGTCAGTGTATTCAGAAATGCCAATATTAACAGTGATCACTTTCTGGTAATTGCTGGGAGCAAGATATCTAACAGTAAAAATGTGAGAGGTATGAGGATTATAAGGTACAACACAGAGAAACTCAAGGAAGAGGATACTGTGAAGAGATTTGAAGAATGTACTGATCACAAAAGCTGGTCCGAATGGTAAGAGTTAACTCTTTAGCTAACTCTAAATGTCAAATTAGGATCCAGTCCAATCTATCAGTTCATCTACAAACAAGGAATGGATTGAAGCAAGGAGATCCCCTGGCGAGCCTTCTATTCAACATATGCCTAGAGAAAGATGAGTGGGGGCGATTTCTTTTGGAGGCCAGGTATCAGCTGTAGTCCTGATGTATGTCTTATGTTATACAAATAAACCTTGATTAACTAAAAAATAAATGTAACATTTACATTAAACAACATTAAAAAAACACATTATTACAATGAAAATTCAGAAGTAACTAAAAAACTTAAATCCTTTACTACCTACATATTTCATATATAGGTAAGTGAAAGTAAAAATCAAAATGAAGGTGTAAAGTTGCTAAAAGGCGCGTACTCGTTAAAAACACACACACACAAATAACACTTCGATTTCAATTCAAAGTTGGTTTGTAAGTGAAAATTTAGCATCTGATTTTTAATCTGTATTTAAAGTATTGGGAAAGTATTGCGATCGTGAAAAATTTCGACCGATTTTCAACGGAATTACACGTATTAGGGTCCACTGAATCCATATAACCAAGTCCAGCGAAATGGTCGGTGTGTTGGAACAGACTAGCTAATATACAGATTATAATGACACCAATGGATCAAAGATGTCAGTTTCATTTAATCTGTTTAAGTGGAATAAGGGAATCCTGATGACACTTTCTATCGTTTATTCACTTTAAATAATGGGTGACATCCGCCCAGAAATTGATAGGATCATTGCAGATCATTAAATGAGAGGGGAAATTAAAGGGATGAGGTTAGCGTTAATGTCAATCAAAACCCCACCATAAGATTTTCTAGGTACATAGATTCCTTTAGATATGAAAAAAAATCTGGTGCG